>CM060447.1:203813416-205170916 GCA_030545235.1 Helianthus tuberosus
ATTTGTTGGTCGTTACATATTGACCCTAAGCATGCTGAGTTCCTAAAGATTTCTAAGGTCAGTGGGAGCAGTCAAAGTCCTTATTATGATTTGCAAGGAATACAAGAGGCGGGGGGAAGAATGTCATTAAATTTCACTCCGAATTTAACTCCGATTACACCTCTTGTATACCATACTGCACCAACTCTTACAAACTTAGAATCCTGAAAATGATAGCAACCTAACCAAGAGCTAATCCATAAAACTGAAACTTCTAATGAACCCAATAATCAACTCAGGAGGTCATCTAGATTTAAAAATCTACTAACTTTGATGATTACTTAACCTCCCTAACTAAAGTTGAAATGGATTTTGGAAAAGTTTAATGATCCTATCTCTTCAAATTAAGCCATTAGTGTCAATCAATATTCTAAATGGAATAAAACTGTTTTCTAGTAAAACGGATTTTATGTGTTCGAATAACGTTTGGGATTTGATTGAATTACCTAAGAGTGTTCATAACTAAACCAAATCCTAATATAAGCGTTAAGACACTCAAAAGCATGATTGATTGTCAAAGGTTATACTTAGGAAGAGATAAATTATTAAAGAATCTTTATTACATATCTAACAAAGATTTCTTTGAGGATCATCACTGTTCTAGTAGCTTATAATAGTTTAAAGCTACATTAGATGAACATTATAGACAATTTTCCATAACAAATGGCTGACACATTTACATGTTCATTAGATAACAACCTAAAGTTTCAAACTGAAGGTTAAAGAACACTTTATTTGTAAGCCAATAATATCCATGTATGGGTTAATGCAAACATCATAATGTGATGAAAAGCTAACGTAATTATTTTCATCAAGAATCAAGTAGGATTAATGTACCTACCTCAAAATGAGTGGGAGCAACTAAGATAAACTTGTCTATATAGATGACATTCTTTTGACAAGTATACGTTACATAAGTCAAAGCATTGTTAACACAAACTTTGATATAATATATCTCAGAGATATCTCTTACGTGATAGATATCATAACATACTGAGATAGACCCAATGGGATATTAGTTTTGTTCCATAAGTTTAACATTAAATGGGTCCTTACATATGTAACAAACATTAATGCTCTCCTTTAGAGGATAATAGGATAAATGAGATTATTTATTTACGCTTCATTAATTAGAAGCCTTATGTAAGTTCAAGTCTATACTCGTTTCGATATTACTCACATTGCAACACACTAGATATGTCTAGATTAATGTGAAACATCTTATGGAGTATTAAAATATCTTTAAAGAAACGAGAGGCTATAATTTAAAGAAGAAGTGAGAATTAAAACCGGTTTATTACTTTAACTTTGTAATGTTCAAAGATGACAAAATGTAATGTCGGGTATATCTTTATGTCAGCAGACAAAACCTATTTCATGGAGGAGTCATAATGCACTGATATTAACAACTTAAGTTATAACGACATAATATAGTCACTAAATATTGTTGGAAATTTATCAGTGGACTCATAAGTTTAATAACTCCATATAATGTTTTGAAGAATTAGTGTGATAAAGTCAGCTACCATGACTCCTTGAACAGTAACAGTTCGAGAGGTGCTGCATTAAATTTCGATACGCAATTAATTATTCGTTTATGAACGAATTGAGGAAACTAAGTTTTGTATCGAATACATTCATGATATGCTTAAGGATCCTATAACTAAAGGGCTATTACCCATAAGTCTTATTAAGAGAGCTCAGAGACGGGTATTAATTGATGGCTATGCGCAACTGCATATCGTACTATGAATGACTAAGTATTAGTTAATTTTCCTCATCGGTTTGATTTTGTATGTCTCTAAGGATATGTCAAGCTAGCATAATTGCATATAGACAAATATAGTTACAAATCAAACAAAGGGCTTATGCGTATTTTGATCATGACGATTAGGTTTTAAATTAAGGCTATAGTATGATTAATGGGGGTCCTGAGTCGCATAATGATTCAACGGCTGTATTTCTCTGCTATAGTACTTGTTTAAGGCTAAAATGAGTCTTAACTCCTGATCAGGCTTATCTAATACTCATAGTAAATGATTACTCGGCTAAGTGGGAGAATGTAAGATTAAATATATTACGATTTAATATTTAATCTAGTAGCCATTATAATCATTTACATTATATGGATCAAAATATATGACAACCTATTAAATAATTAGTTGGTAATTGTTGATGGACCATATTACCCTTATTAACTAATTAGGTTTCCTCCTGGGTGCTTATATAAGGAGAGTTATGTGGAGGTTAAAGGGTTACTCAGTTAGACAATTACAAAAAACCCTCATAACTCATAACATCAATCGACCTCCTCTCCATACCGATTCCCTTATCGGTTTTCTTATCCCCATCATCAGATTGCACCCTAAGGAGGAACCAGATCAAGTTGACAATCATGTCAAACACTACTGCTGGCCTATCTGATGCAATCAAAGGTATGTTTTCATGTTTTACATTATGTTCTAAACAGAACTGAACCAACAAGATCATGTACCAAATGGCAAAAGGCGGTTTGGCCTGACTGTCAAACCCAAATCCGTTGACTAAAGGCTCCGATTTCATCAATCAATAATGTTCCTCATATTCGTCAATGACTTATGGCCGGGTCTAATTTGACTTCTCGTTGTTCTTTTCCAAAATCAACTTACTTTGAATGTCCTATAACTAGGCCCAATCAAAGCCTAATTACTAACATGATACGACCAACAATAGACCAAAATGCCCCAAGCTAGCAATAGTAGTACTACAAGAACTAATACTAGCTCGACTACTCGACCTAACGCTAGCGCTAACCCATACACCAAAACATGCCCTATTAGGTGTTACATGTGTGGGGTACCAGGTCATTGGTAGAATGAGTGCCTAAAGAGACGATAGGGGATGTATATGAAAACTTTGAAGTGGAAGAGGTGAATGCATGGATGAGTATGCTGAGATGGAAGGAGATCATGTCATGTTCGTCATTAAGAGAACTATGTGCACCCCAAAGTTGCAAGAGAGTTCGCAGAAGAACAAATTCTTCAAGGTTTGTTCACTAATTACCAATAGTGGGAGTTGTGAGAACTTTAGCCAAAAAGGCCCTTGTCAATGGATTGAATCTGTCAACAGAACCCCACCTTATACTTTATCAGATTGGTTGGACCAAGAAAAGGTCCGCCATAAAAGTGACCGAAGTTTGCAAACTTTTTATCTCCACTAGGAAAACCTATATTTAAGAGGTCGCGTGTGATGTAGTTGACATGGATGCCTCCATGTCTTGTTGGGTCGAACATGGCAACACGACATCGATGAAACCTATAAAGGGAGAAAAAACATGTATCTCTTCAACTGGGATGAGAAATGATCGTTGTCATACCTGGTGGAACGGAACCACCTGTTTCACAAACAAAAGATAAGACTCTTGCTATGGTTATTAAATCTCATTAGGAGTCTTGTGCATAAACAAAAGAAATAAGAGCTACATTTTACGTAATACTCAAAAGTGGTGAGGAACAAGCTTTAGAGGGTTTTCCGAAATTTGTGAAGTCATCTTTATAAGAGTTCAACAAGGTAATGATTGAAGACATCCCCGACCAATTATCCCATGTGAGGAACATCTAACACCAGATTGATTTGATCCCTAGTGCAAGCCTTACTAATCTTACCCACTATCGTATGAGATCGTGGGGATGTGAAGTAATGAAGGATTAAGTAGAGGAACTTTGGAATAAAGGGTATATCCAGGAAAGCATAAGTCCTTTTGATGTTCCTGTATTCCTCACACCTACGATGAATATAAACAGTTAAATGTGTGTAGACAGTAGAGCAATCAACAAGATAGCAATGAGATAGAGGTTTCCAATCCCTTTTCTTGATGATTTATTGGATAACTTGTCGGGTTCCAAGTTTTTTTTTAACATATAAATTCGAAGTAGCTACCTCCATATTCGAATTAAACTTGGGGATGAATAGAAGATGACCTTTATAACAAAGAACGAGCTGAGTTCTACAAGTGACTAGTTATGCCGTTTAGATTGCCAAACACCCCAAGTACTTTCATATGGTTGATGACCCAAGTACTCAAACCTCACATGGGAAGTTTGTTGTTGTCTACTTCGACGACCTATTAGTTTATCATCGCACAAAGAGATGAACACATCGGTCAGATGCATATCATTATATCTACCCTCCAAAAATGAATTGTAGGCTAATATCAAAAAATGTAGTTTTTGACCACAATGATACTCTTTTTGGGTTACATTGTTAGTTCAAAAGGAATACACGTAGACACGATGACAAGATTAAGGCTGTTCAAGATTGATCCTCTCAAAAAGTCGGTAACTAAAGTTTGCAGTTTTCATGGTCTCGCCATTCATACGCAATTTCAACAGTATCATGTCTCCAATAACAACCTGTTTGAAGAACGGTCAACTTAAGTGGACTGAGTAGGTCGAACGGAGCTTCAATATAGTTAAAGAGAAGTTGACTACAACACCAATTCTAGCTCTACTACATTACTTAATATAGAGGGAGTTTGTGGTTTAGCTCTCAAGTATTTCCACACTTAGAAACATCTTAATAAGGTGCATGCCAGGTGGGCAAACTTTTTGGATGAATTGAACTATGTCATCAAGCACAAGCCCGGTGTTTCCAACAAAGTAGTTGACATTGTTAATAGAAGAACCACCCTTCTCGTGACTTCTAGAAATGAGGTGATTGGATTTGAGTTCAAAAAAGACCTAAACAACAGATGATGACTTTAACAAAGTTTGCGAAGAGAAGGAGACTAAACAACACAGAGGAGATTTTCTTCTTCAGTATGGTTACATGCTCATGGGAAATTGCCATTGTCTCCCTCGAACTTTATTAAGGGAGAAAGTGATAATAAATGATTGTATGCTGGAGGTCTAGGAGCACACTTTGGCAGACATAAAACTACAGTTGAAGAGGGGTATTTCTAGCCTTATTTGAAGCAGGATGCTGCAAGCTTTATGCGAAAATGTGTGGCCTGCCTAGAATGCAAGAAAATACCCCAAAACACGGGGCTCTATATGTGGGACGCAACACTGGCCCACATCGAGTTTGCTTATAACAATGCGGACATACGGTTATCAGTTCAACAGGAGCATTCCCCTTCTCAGTTGTCTAAACCTAAAGATGTGGTGGGTTTAGTCGACCTGCCAAGAAATGAACACAACAAATACATAAATTTAATTACACATATGCAAGATACACATGAAATAGTCAAACAAATGACTGAAGGGTCAAAACCTAAGTACAAAGCAATAATAGACAAGCATATGCTTACCGAGAATTTGTGTAGGTAGAGATAATGTCATGGTTTATCTTCGCATTTAACGCTCTTTGGTAGGCAGCTATACCAAACTGCAACAAAAGAAGTATGTCCCTTACCCGATTGTCCCAAAGATGAAAATATATTTTTTTTTATATATATAAGGTCAAACAAATTACACCAAAGATTAACGATAATGTTTACATTGTTGATCTCCCAGAAACCATGTATATCTCTAAGACATTCAATGTGGCTGATATCTACAAGCACTACCCATAAGAGCCTACTGACTATCTTGAGAACTCGGGGTCATGTTCTTTTCAAGCGAGGGTGAATGACGAGGAGCTAATCCAAAATAAAACATAGCAGAATAGGCCCATGCTTTAAACAAGCATAACTTGGGGGCTATGATTGGAGTTACGGGACCCATGATCAACGAACATAAATGTCTTGAGAGTTGGATCACGTGACATACAATCAAACGGGGTTTGACTTGGCTGTTAAACCTGAGTCTCTTGACAAAAGTCTTCATTATCGTTAATAAATTTCGTCAACTTTCGTACTTTCTATTTTTAGTTTAACGCCCGTGAATCGGTGAGTAGCATAATTTACATGTTTATTCATGTTTTCAATTTCATTAATTTTCAATCAATTTGTAATCTAAAAAAATTGACAGACATGTCAAATTTACAAAATCCTTATAAAACGATACCTTTAGGGTTTATGTTAGAATATAAACTTAGCATATATATTTATTATTATTATGTAATATTATTATAATTATTATAGGTTATTATGTTAGTGTCGGTTATCACTCTTAACCGCCAATTAGATAGGTATATATATAACATTATGTATCATTTTAGATGTACCAAGATATTTACATTCATAATATCCATTCTGTTTATCTATTCTCTGTATGTACACAAACACACACAGAAATACGATGACAACGATGATGATGTTAACGGTGATAGAAGTATCACCGTCTTCCGCTGACCGGATTTCTAACATAGTGGTATCAGAGCCATGGAGGGAAATCGATGAAGATCGATCCATATTATGCGATTCCGGGCACATCCGGATGAAGAAGGAAAACAGGGGATATGAAGACGGACAAGAATCCAATCCCGATCGCACAACTCCGCGATCACGAATGTTCGCAAGAATGAAGCGAGATATTCTAATGAAATTAGAAATCGAAATCGAATTATTAGAACGAGAATCAAAGAAGAAAGACGAAGAAGACGAAACAGACAACGCTGATGTGAAACCGGACGGAGAAGAAGACGTTTCGATGTTGAATCCGGCAAGTACAGATGTTCACGATGGGGCATGCTTCACCCCGAACATCTATATGGTTGGTTACGATCGGGAAGATCAGGAAGAACCAATCAGTGATCAGAAGGATCACAATGATTCAATGGAAGAAACGGAATACTATGATTCCGGTGGTGACCGCAGCGATGAAGATGATGAAGACTCGTATGTCTTCGTAGGCGATATGCAAGATGATGTTCCGATGACCGGAACCGTTCATGAAGACAAGAACATTAAGAAAAGAATGCAGAAGTTAATGAAATCAGATGTTAAAATGAAGAAAAGAAGGACGCAGGAACGGCGGGAACAAAAAAGGAAGAAAGGATGTCCAGATTTAGCGACGGCAGTTAGCGACAAAAGAAGAAGGATAGCGACAAGAAACAGATCAGCGACAGGAAACAGATCAGCGACAGAACGATTTAGTAACACTAAATTGGCTTTAATGACAGATCAAAGACTTTCAGCGACGAAATGGGTAATGAACAACAATATTACCGTACTCGGCATCACGAAACAAATCAAGGTGGATCAATGGACGAATCATGACAAGTTTAAAGAAAAATGCATTTATCATCAAAGCCGACGTGACGAGCCATTACCGATGATAAGTTTAGGGGATGGTGTTAGAATATAAACTTAGCATATATATTTATTATTATTATGTAATATTATTATAATTATTATAGGTTATTATGTTAGTGTCGGTTATCACTCTTAACCGCCAATTAGATAGGTATATATATAACATTATGTATCATTTTAGATGTACCAAGATATTTACATTCATAATATCCATTCTGTTTATCTATTCTCTGTATGTACACAAACACACACAGAAATACGATGACAACGATGATGATGTTAACGGTGATAGAAGTATCACCGTCTTCCGCTGACCGGATTTCTAACAGTTTACACATTCAATTTTTATATAAAGTTTATTGAGAAATATTCTCTGTGTTTATTTCTGTTTTCGCTCTGTGTCATTATACGACCATAAAGGGATAATATACTAAAACCCTTGGGTGTTTTGCGCCATTTGGCAGTCCAGTCAGTAATGGGGCATTATAAGGCGTTTTTCTAAAATGTGTGTAGTGGTAAATGGGGTGTAAGGTATGTATATATATATAAAACTGAAATAAAAAAAAATAATCTATCCAACCATGTTTAAGGTTGTTGATGTTAGCAACAGGTCATTGGGCAAAGAAAACAAGGAGGGGTGCTGTTCATAAAGCTCGCGGCTCACTCGAAAGAAGCTCGAGAAAAACTAGCTAAAAAACTCAATTTGAGATGACGTGAACCAAGCTGGCTCATTTTGTAACCAAGCCCAGCTCAAGCTAAGCTCGGCTCGGCTCGGCCTTTGGCTCGGCTCGTTGGCTCGTTCTTAGGCTCGTTTAACTTCGACGTAAAGCTCAAGCCAAGTTTAACCGCCTAAATTAATTTCGATCTTGAGCTCGATCCCACCCTGGCTCGACTCGTTTACAGGCCTAGGGGCGTGGAAAAAAGGACGGCATATACATTTTTTTTTGAAAAAAACGACCAGGGGGCGGTTTCGGGGCGTGTTTGGGCGTTTTCAGGGATAAAACGCTTAAAACCCCCCCACTACGGGTGGTCTTATGTAGTTGTAAATTTAAACAATTTTTTATCACTAACGCGTCAAAATCAATTTAATTGTTTAATTATTAAATTTAAAAAATCAAACATGTAGGCAAATCAGCCCAAGCCATTTTAATATGGTGTAAATTTTACTTATTTTGACTCAAACCCGTTATGGCCCGTTACCCAGCCCGCCCATTTAGTTACACTCGAGAAACAAAAGGATGGATATAGAGGTAAAGAATCACACCCTTTTATCCTGTTCAATACGAGCTTTGATCAATGAGTAGATTGCAACACCAGCAATAGCAATTGCAGTACCAATTCCTGTTTGTGTGGAGATCTTATTACCTGCCATAATATTTACATTTATTAAAATCTCAGAAAAATAAATAAAAAATCTATGTTTTTCAAATAAATTTTGTTTGGGTATTTGTGATATAAGATTACCAAACACAACGATGGAGAAACCGATCACGAAAACACGTTTTAGTACGTTTCCTACAGCGTGAGTAAGCGGGGCGACTCGCTCTAGAGTGTTGGTAGCAATCTTGAAATACAACAAATTGTTAAAAAGTAAAAACCCGAACGAAAAATTATGTTTAATTAGGTATCGGCGCAGCTTGTTGCCCGTTTACCAACCATCTTGATGTAAATTTTAAATAGAAATAAAACAAGTCTTAAAATTAGGTAATTTGTTGTCGAAAATGAAGGATTTGGTTTACCTGGTTGTATAGATGGTAAAACATCCCGATCCAGAATAAGTCGGAGACGAATTTAATGATCCCGACTTTGGCTATCGCGTCCTTGAACCCGTATTGCATTAGTTTGGGTCCTTCGATCTGACGAAGAACATGAAACGTTGATAATTGTGTGTAAATCCCGGGGTTAGGAGACTAAAACTTTGGTACTATCGACCAATCGGTGAAAGTTGGAGTTATTTAAATCCAATGACAAAAGATCAAATACAAATATCCTTATCATACAAAGCGTATGAATAGAGTGAAAATGTAAAAAAACGCGTTGGCATTTTCGTAATTATTTACTCGTAGAGTAATTATCAAAATTACTCTATAAATGATCTTGTAGGGTAATTTTGATCTTGTAGAGTAATTTTGTAAAATGTTCTTGTAAGGTAATTTTGATGTTGTAGAGTAATTTGTAGAGTATCATAATTACTTTACAAATGATCTTGTATGGTAATTTTGATCTTGTAAGGTAATTTTGTAGAGTATCATAATTACTCTACAAATGATTTTGTAAAATAATTTTGAATTGTATGTTGTTTGATAAACTTGCAGAGTAATTTTGATACACTTGTAGAGTAATTTTGATGCATAAGAATTTTGATACATTTTTAAAGTAATTTTGATAATTGTCATACAAGATCAAAATTACTCTATAAGATACACTTGTAGAGTAATTTTGATAATTACCCTACAAGATTAAAATTACTCTACAAGTAATTTTGATAATTACCCCTACGAGCAAATGATCACGAAAATGGCACTGCGTTTTTTTTTTTTTTGTGTGGTTTTTTCATGTATTTCATACGTTTTGTACGATAAGACACTTTGTACGTAAACTTAACCATAAATCCAATATCCCTTCAAAATATGAAGTCAATATCCTAATTAATTTACACAATCCTATAACATATTTTTTTAGTAGAAACACCGTCCCCTAAGAACATGTTAGTTGCCACGTCACAGTTTTTAACCCGATATCACGTCAACTTTTTTATAAAACCTTTTAATAATACACTTTTTTTTTATCAAACATAACACGAAACGAATAAATACAAATGAATGGTCAAAGTGTAACGTATAAAAATTCGATCAAAATCGTCTTACAAGTATTGCTGGTGGGAGGCAAAACAAGAGAGCGATAATCGATATGTAGGCGTACACATTTGTGCTATCCATACCCGTCTGTCAAACATACAAATCGAAACAAAACAAAACAAAAAAACACGTTTAATAACACTTAATATTTACCTTAAAATTAACAAAAGCTTGATCTTACCATAGCTTTCTTTGAATAAATGCTTCTGTAAGTGAAAGAAATGTTAGAAATCATGGCACTTGTGAACCCAAGCCAGTTGAAAGAAAGCTCGGTCAGTGACGCCATTGATACACCTACATATTAAAACCGATTGTTTTAGATTGAAACTTCATGTTACGTTCACTAAACAAGGGTACATGCACTAATCGGTCTTTGTCCCGATTGCTGGGTGTGTATGTATATGTATGTGTGTGTTGGATGAGGAAAAGAGGCACGTGGGGACGAGACGAAGCATAGGGGGCGGTGTGGACGTTCCTCCACAGGGCTCGATGGCCCTCCATCGTCCCCCACACCGCATAGCCTAACCATACATAAACACAAACACAAACTACATACTCGGAATTAATTTCTAGTATTTCATAGTTGTAGATGTAAAATTGGATCCGACATTATCACTAACAGGGCCGGTCCTATAGGCTTAGCAGGTTAGGCAAAGGCCTAAGGCCTTCAAAAACTAAGGGTCTTCAATTTTTATTTGTATAGATTACATTGCGTGTTTGGCCCAAATGAACTAACAAATAAGTAAGGACATAATGACCCAAACATGTAAAACATTTAGGCCCAAAAGTTGAAGAATTAATAGCACGAATCATATATTTTTTTAACACCATCATCTACCTTCAACGCATCCTCAACTCCTATCCGGATTCCTCACAACCTCATTAAACAATTTGCAACAACTAATTTAATCTAAACATATAACTTAAAAAAAATTAACTCTGCCAACTATAAGTTATTTAGTTTATAATTGCCGGTCACAAAGCTGCGTAAAAGAGAAGGGTTTATATTGAAAAGTTTTGTAAAAGAGCCCCAACTTTTGTCGTTCGTTTAGGGTCTCCAAAAACGTTGGCCCGACCTGATCACTAATGTAGATAAATATAATTAAAAGTAACTATTTTCATAACTTTCTCATAAAATATTCACCTATAACAACTGGGGCCAATGACAACCATAGTGCAAGGGGGATCTGGTGGCCCAAAACAAATTGAGAAGCTGCAGCATTAAAGAACGGCTCCAAAGCTGATCACACCAATAAAAACAAAATGTAAGTGTAACCACAACTCAGTTTTCCCGAGTCATTAAACTGAGCTGACTCAGTGAGTCAAACTCGATTCTTTTTTTTTTTTCCGATGAAACTCGTTACTAGTAAACTCATGAGATAATGTCAATATCCTGCTAACCAACCAGCGTCACGAGTAAAAAACTTTTTACCTTTTATTGTATGAGTAAAAGAGACAGCGACCGCAGCAAATGAAACATTAGACATGACATGTCCAAGAGCATGACAAGCTGCAACGGGCGTAAGAAGCCCGAGTTGATCCATGTTAATTGGCTACAACACGGGAAAGTGATGCATTGGTACATGTACATTGTGCATAAAACGTTGTACAATACGTAAACCGAAAGAAACTCACTGCGCGTTTAGGGAGGCCGATTGACCAACTGATTAGACAATATACAACGCCAACTAGAAGATGAACAACCGAAACAAAGCTGGAAAATCAAGAAATGAATATTGTAGTTGTGAGCGTATGTTTTTGTAAGGATTTATAAGAAAAATAATGGTTAATTGGTATTTTTTGTTAATTATTGTAACTTTGATAAACCATTTATCACATGTTGATGGTCTATAAATACCCCTAGCACCAAAGGCTGGTTCGAGTCAATGTACAAGCCGGGGTAGCATAGCACGGATTATGGCTCAAGTGCGTATTCATAGTGTATTTTTTTTTTCCGGTTTTATAACAAAGATACCCCTAAAATAATACAAGGATACCCTTAACCAACACAAACTTTTAGAATAATTGAGCCCGATTGAAATAGTGGCCCAATTGCCCAGATTATTAATAATATGATTGAAATTGTGGCCCAATTAGTTAGGTATTTGTTTTACTTGATTTATTTATTATCATTTTTTTATATTGTATGATTGCACAGTAAAAAGAATTTGGGATACCTCTGATTTAATGGGCTAATTCCGCCACTGTAGCACGGGCCACTCCTCAACTCCATATACACAGTGTAATTTTTTTTTCGTTTTTTGTTTGATTATTAATTGGAAAATAGTTAGAAAAACTTACTAAGGGTATGGGAAGTAATTGTAGACCTTCTTGTTGAGTATGTTGAATATAACATTTAAAAAGTACCTGCATAAACAATTTTTTTTTTATAATAATAAATCATCTACATGGTCTCACGTTCCATTAGAAGATATATAGATGTAACCTTCATATGAGAATACTTTTAACACAATATTTTAACCGGTAATTTAACTAAATTTATTTATAAGTGATAACATGTAAAAAGAAAGTTTTTTTTTTTTTTTTTTTTTTTTAAATTAGTTCTAAGTCAATAATCGAATACCATGTCAATAGCTAGCTTACCATGTAAAGAAAAAGAATCCGGTAACCAGAGCCGGGTGTCGTTCAAGAAAGCTCTTGGGAGGCTCGGCTATTGATAACCTGTAAAGAATTTACAGTTACATTTGTTTTTTTTCTCGATCCATCACTGATTATCAATAATAAAACATATTCCGCAAATTATACGTAATACAAGCAATATCTTTGACATAAATTTTCGAAAAAAAGTTATTAAGAATTGCAAAAAATTTTAAAATGCTTAAACAAAACCTTGGTGAAACTTTTTTTATTCATTGTTACCTCCTACTTTAAACTTATTGGAAAAATAAAAATATCAGTTATTAGTAACTAAGTGGCCTCACTTAATTTTATATATATAATTTTACATAGCATTGAAACAATTAATGAAAGTTTGGTACAGGGGCGGAGACAGCATGTTAGGAGCCGTAGCACGGGCTACGGCTCAAAGTCGTGTTCGTAGTGTTTCGCAGTGTTAATTTTTTGTTTTTTTTCGATTTTATATAAAGGATACCCCTAAAAAAATACGAGGATACCCCTGGAAAGGATTTTATATGAATACACCGTAATTTTTTTTTTTGGATACCCCTGGTTTTAAAGTCTAGCTCCGCCACTGGTTTGGTAACTTTAAAGAACCAAAAACACTTAGATTATGTTTAAGAGAACACTTAACAAACTTAGTTACTATTATGTGCAGTTTTCTTAAAAAAATCGCTAAACACGACATCATAAAATTCATGTTGTATCTTTTTTTTAAATTTTTTAAATCTTAATCATGAAATTCAAATATACAAACCCCTGAGAAATCTCAGTCTCCTGATCACCACCATCCACTGCAGCTTTAATCACTGGAATTCCAATAGAACCCCGACGTGTCAGGGTATGATCCCACCAGGAAAACCTCAACCGTTTACCGGAGAATTCAACTTGTATCTTCTCCGGCTTATTTTCAACTGAAAGAACAATCGGTTGACTTGTTCGTAGAGCTAAAGAAGGTGAAATTCTACTGGCAAAACCGTTAACATTTAACGGTTTTGCAGGGCGGATTGACAAATGAGACAACAACGAAGACATAGTTGTAAATAAAATTAAAATCTAAAAGTTCGGTTATGGTTATGGATAAATGAGGTAATGATTGGCAATTAAATAGAGGATCTAAAATGGGGTTTTGGGAAATGATTTATTTGTGACTAATGAAAGAAAAGATGTTTGATTAAACGTTGGAATCAATGTTGGTTATAACGGCGGATATAACATAGAGAATGAGTTGTTATTTGTTTGTAGTTTCGTGAATGGAACAAGAGTTTGCATGAATATGAATAAGAAAAGAGTTCATGAAAATGAAAAGTCGGTACAAACTTCTTTTTGGATACTACCAAATTAAAGGATGAAATGGGTCGGGTCGGGTCGGGTAACGTCAGTTTGGTTTAGTTTAATTTGATGTTTTTATATTTCTATAGCACTGGTTAAATATAATATTAAGAATCCTTATAAAAATAAACGTTAAATAAAATATTAAGAATCCTTATAGAAAAGAAAAAAGACTACTATGTTATACATTAGAAACTTACCAAAAAAATTCCGACATTTATAATTTATAATATGATTAAAAATAATAAAAATAAAGTTGGTTTTCGTGTCGCTTCGATTACTGGATTATCTATACAGAGTGGGGATTCTGTGGAAAGTGTGTTTTTCCTAGAAAGTGTAGGAAGCGATCTGGGCCATCTGATGAGTGTGTTTAATGATTGAGATCATTTTGGTGACATTTTGGTAATATACGTGTCTTTAAATAGACTAATTTAATTGATTGGGGGTAAATGTGTCATTTAAGTTGTTTAAATAAATAAATAACTACCAATCATAAAATCACCTCCAAAAATGTCACATTTTTTTTCTCTCTCTAATCCCTCACATTTGAAAACATCAAATCATACAAAAAATAACGATAAATCAGATCTATATGTGTTCATGGTAGTGTGTTTTAACGATAAAACACAAAGTGATGAAACAGTAACCGAAACCAGTAACTGATAAAACACATTGTGATGAAACCAGTAACTGATAAAACACAACATCAAGAATGCCAAAATCACATCAACCAGTAACTGATAAAACACATTGTGATGAAACAGTAGATAAAATACAAAAGGACATGTCATTCATGAATCATAACTGGTATAACACATTGTGATGAAACCGGTAATCGATAAAACACAACATCAAGAATGCCAAAAATCATATCAACCAGTAACTGATAAAACACATTGTGATGAAACGGTAACTGAAACCAGTAACTGCTAAAATACATTGTGATGAAACAAGTAACTGATAAAACACAACATCAAGAATGCCAAAAATCATATCAACCAGTAACTGATAAAACACATTGTGATGAAACAGTAACTGAAACCAGTAACTGCTAAAACACATTGTGATGAACCCAGTAACTGATAAAACACAACATGAAGAAATTGTTAATGATTGAACTTCGTAATTTAAAGTAACTGCCCTTATTGAAATCGTAATGATTTGAAATAGTCAGAGATATATGTTTCCATAAATATCTGGATAGTTAGTTTAGGAATATAATATTCCAAAATTAAATTAATAATCAAATTACCATCATGCCCTTTTGAATAAAAAAACTAAAAGCCACATATCACATCCCTATTGCTTTCTAGACTTTCTAGAAAACTTAGGCTTTCTAGCCAACTCCCACCCATCTATACATATGTAACTGTAAGCTAACCATAAAAAACAGTTATTATAAAGCCGTAAACATTCCATTGGTTTGATATTTTGGTTGGGTTCTTTGTGTTAATGTGAGGTGAAAGATAAAAAAAATGTATTTCCATGTCAATGTTGAGTGGTTTCACTTTTCACTAAGGCTATGGAGGTGAAATCATAGTCTAACATCATCCGACGAACTCAACACACTTTAAATCAATGTGGTAATAGAGGCGGCACAAATTATTACGGAGAAAAAAAAATATTACGTCACAACCAAGAACAAAGAGAGCCCGTTAAATAGAGATTGGGAAGGTATTTATTTTTTACTAAATGTTAATTTACATAATAAATATGCTGGATTTTAGATTTAATATTGCAATAACTGTTATATTTAAAAAAATATTACGTCATAACCAAGAACAAGGAGAGCCCGTTAAATAGAGATTGGGAAGGTATTTATTTTTAACTAAATGTTAATTTACATAATAAATATGTTGGATTTTAGATTTAATATTGCAATAATTGTTATATTTTTTATTTTTTTGTCAGCTTTTTATACGTGCCATTGTAGCCTTGTACATGAATGATTGGTCGCCGACTACTTTGTCAAAAACCCCATGTATACTAATGAACAAATTAAGCGTCTGTTTCGAATGCGTCGTTGCCTATTCCAACGTATAGCCAATGATTTGGCGAGTATAGACCCTTTTTTTCACATTAGATAGGATGCAAGAGTTAGAAGAGGTTTTACTGCTTTACATAAATGCACACCGACAGTTCGTCAAATGGCATATGACACATCTAGCGATCCATGGGATGAGTATTTCAAGATGTCCATAAAAATATCACATTAAAGTATATATAAGTTTCCGAAAGTGTGATCAACCTATAGAGCAGGAAATATTTACGAAAGCCATTAGGGCGTGATATTCAAAACGTATGAAGCACACGAAGCAAAAACATGGATTTCTCATAACGCTAGGCAACATTGATTGTACCCATTGGCGGTGATGTAATTGCCCTAATGTATGCGAACTAATTTATACGATGTGGTCACAACCATCCCACAATAATTCTAGAAGTCGTGGCTTTACATGACCTCTGGGTTTGACATGCTTTCTTTGGTGTTGTCAATTATAATAACAACTTAGACGTTCTTCGCCAGTCGAAGGTTTTCAACGACATTTTAAACGATATCGGACCTATTTTTTCATTTATGGTTTCAATAGTAGAATACATGCACATGTATTATTTTGTCGATAGAATATACTTTGCCTACTTTGTAATCGTCAAACCTTTCAAGTTTCTGAAAGATGAAAAAAATTACGGAATACCAAGAATCAACAAGAAAGGATGTTGATCCATTATTTGGTGTTCTAAAGCCACGATGACATATTGTGCAAAACCTAACACGTGCATGGACACACACAAAAAAATTTGAGGCATGTAATGTATGCTTGTATCTTATTGCATAACATGATTATCGAAGATAAAGGTTGTACTAGTTAATAAAGTGCAACAAGAGTCTAATATGTGCAAAACCTAACACTATGCCAATACAATGAAAACGACATTGATGAGAATGTTGTACTAGTTAATAAAGTGCAGCAAGAGTCTAATATGTGGTTGTTATACATTCAGGATACACACAACAACTTTTGTGCGGATTTGGTGTTAGTTTTAATATTTTTTAATAACGTATTTGTAATTTTGTGTATTTTATTTTGGTATTAGTTATTTTTTATTTTAATTATCTATAATTTTAATTTTTTTAAATTATTAAATGTTTAACAAAAGTAAATAAAAATTAGTTGTTTAAAAATATTTAAAAAGGTAAAAGGGAGGGGAATGACCATAACATGTATTTGGGGATGGAATTTGTTGATCCCAGATAACCACCTTAAACACAAATGGCAAGTGATTGAACAATTTTTAAAAAGCTTACAACATGATTGAATATATTATTAGCTAATACAAAACAATAGTCTATGAATTTTGCATGATCAATGAAAGATATTAGAGGTTATATGATATAACAATTTGGTTTAGCTAATTTACTCTTTGTTGAATGTTGAATTGGCCTTATTTCTATAGAAGAGACCGTGGGTTGAACAAATTAATATTTGATTTTTGTTTATTCACACTTGACTTTTGGAAACCAATTGACATCTTCATTGAATGGTGTGCTTCCCATTGACAACTTGCAATTCTTCAATCTTCATTGTATCAGGCAAGTGGTTTCATCAGATTTCTAATGATTGTTATCATAAATCTGACAATGATAATCAGATTTCTGATTAATTTAACTGGATCTGATCTTTTTCCTTTTGTGGAATTTCAAATCATAAGAATGATCAAATCTTCTAATCATTATCTGATGTAAAAGTTCGATATCAGATAGTTTTTTTTTTTTTTTTTGAGAAAATGGCGGGTAATTCAATTAAAACAACAGACCTTAAGCAAGGTGCTCAAGGCCCAAAACAGTAGCAGTACAGGAAAAGGAAAAAAATTACAGACAGTTATTTCAGAAACTTTATGAAGAAACAACCGAAAAATTGAAGCCACTCCATTTTTCCCATGTTATGCCTGAGATTCCAACCCGGTTCTTAATCCATACGAACGACGTCGCCTTTATGTCCGCCAGCAATTTACCGATTGTAGGGGTTTTTTGTTTGAATATCTTATCGTTTCGCATCCTCCATATACACCATGTAACACCTCGAAAATTCACGTCCTGTAATGTATTGACACGTGCCATAAGCTTGAACGTGTGAAAGAATACTCTAGAGGGACTAAAGTTGACAAACATAGAAACTATGTGAAAATAAGGGTTCAAAACGTCAACAATGGATAAATATACTTTACAATAACCCTACGTGATGTTTATACCCTTAAACGGATGAATCATGGATCATACGAAGCTAATTGTGAAAGAAAGTGAGAGATTACAAACTACAGGGGTTAAACGTGTCAACATGTTTAAGTTATACCTCTGAGTGACCTTTTAGCAAACCCGAAGCTTTGTAACGATTAATTATGCTCACTAGATTGCGTGATAAAAATTTCACCAAGTTTCGTTATCGTATGAGAAAGTTATGATAAAATTCGTATTCGAGGGGTTAGATGCGTCAACGATGAAATTTATGACTTTTCGGGTAAACACAAAGTGATCAAGGACTTCACAAAGATGGTATAAGTCTTGAAGCCCTTATAAATCAATTTAGAGGGCTTATAATGCAATAAATAAGGTGAAAATGACGTTTAGGAGGACCGGGGACCAAAACTACAATTTATAAAAACTTGGTAACCTGATCAGGGGACTCACGCGGGCCGCGTAAGCCCAAGCATATCCTTACGCGGGCCGCCTGGCCTGCCCAGATGCAGAAAATGTAGACAGGTGGCTGTTAAGTCCATTTAACCGACTCTTGTTGCCATTTCTCAATACCATGAGCTCCCTAAAATGGTTTTTAGAGTATAGGGACACTTGGGATGCATCCATGATCATTGGTAGCATTACTTGTCATGATCTTGATCAATCAAACCCACTATATAAGAACCCACTTTGTGCAATTGTTGATCATTCATTCTCAATCATCTTTTGGTCATTTCTGGAGCACAAGGACCATCCTCAAGCATTCCAAATCGTTCATAGGACTTGTGTAAGTATCCTCAACCTTCCTTGTTTAAGTTTTGATTAGTTTATAGCCTTAAAGTCAAACCGTCGTAATTAACGGTTGACTTCTTGATTAGTCATTAATGATCCAGCGTTTAGTCAAACTTAAGGTTGTTATAAGTTGGTAATTATGTGGGTAATAAACCCTTAAAAGGGCACCCTCTAATTCCCGCTCTAACTAGATCATTTGTCGAGTCAAAGTTTATTGTAAAAAGTCAACGGAATGATAATTATCACATTAACGCATAATTAACAATATAGAATACGTGTAACCTATTTTATCGCTCATATAACTTGGTAATTAGTATGAAAACATGTCTATGCATGTCCGACTCGACAATTTTCAGTTAAGGATCGTTTCGGAACCGAAAGTCGCAAAACTTTGACTTTTGCTTTGACTTCAGTTCTGACCCGATATTGATAGGTTTAGACATGCCTTAAAGTTCCATTAGGACCTAGTTACATGATTGTATAACCCTCTGCATTTATACTACTTGAATCATTGATTGTCCGATGTTTCCGTTAATTGCCTAAACGTTGACCATAATGCCCTTTTTACCATAAAACGAAATTTTTGAATATGTGAAGGGACAATAACCTTTGATACTGATTCATAAATATGTCCCTAAAATTTCACATCAGTTGGAGGTCTAGATTAGGAGTTATGCTCATTAGCGTAATTATAACGCCTTTTAGTAATTAAAAGGTGCAATTAGCATAAAGCCTATCTAAACCCAATTTTTGACACCAAAACTTTTACCCACTGATGTAATATAATATTTTGGGATTTTTAGAGATTTTTAATTATTTTTAACCTGCTCATAACCTAAGGTTATGGCATTGATTCGGTAAATATCGATTATACCCTTTTTGGTCATAAAATGAGGTTTACAAATCCTTTTGACACCAATCCAATTGCTACTAATTTTAAATAATAAATGAAGTGTTTTGAACCTTATGAACTGACCTGGAAACTCAGATTCCTATTTTACCCGTAAATCGCTTAAAACGACGTTATACGCGTATTAAACGCATAGTAAGGGTTTAAAACCATTTTGTCATATAAGACATATTACCAACTGATATGACCTAATAAAATAAGTTATTTTACTGATGTATTCGGACCCGAATCTCAGAATTTTAATTAATCTCTTTTATAATCTTTAAAATGATCAAAATACCTCTACGGGGCTTATTTTGAGATTAAACTCGTTTTGGGCATAATGGAAGATACCCTACTGATATCACAACATATTTAAGACATATTAACTTAGAAAACCTGTTTAGGACCCTTATGGTTACCCGTTACGCCTCTGGCACGTTCGGTTCGGTTTATGTAACTAGTTTGCATAAATTAGCCGAAACGGGTCAAACATTATCGTTTTTATCTCAAAATCCCGAATGTGTTTAGTTTACCCATATTATAAAAGTCTCCAAACTTGTCGGGTCTAAATCACATTCTATTCCGGTCTCCGCTTAATCATGCGTTTGAACCGTAAACTTTTCCTTAAAACTAACCGGTCTAAGTTACGACTTAAATAAGACCCGTTAGGAATCTAATAGGTTAATAAAACCTTCGTTCCAGATTGAGAGCCCCAGTAGAAGTACTTGTGCTTGCTGATTAGAATATACGGCTGAGTTTAAATTGCATTTTTGCTAGCTCAGGTAAATACTTTTAACTTATTTTCCCTTATACGGGCTTGGGGTACAGTATTATAAAGATACCGCTTGGTCGGGTGTAGAAACCTTTTAATCGGAGATGATTAAATTGCATAATCCCGTTTTAATCTGTATTGATTGATAACAAATAACATTGGGGGTTAATGACCGTGTCCTGGATATCCTTGGCTCATTTAAAAAGTGAATGGCCATAACTTAAGCACAAGGTGTAGGCATAACACCTCCTGTTGCGTATGTAAAAGATATACTCACTCGTAAGGATGTCTTCTTGTGAGTTATATTTATGGTGTGTCGATTAATCTTGACCGGCTTGTATTGTATAATCACCGGCCCTAAATGTTGGACAACCATGTAAATCGGATACAAGATTTTTATTAATAAAATTGTCCCAAGTATAAAAGATTAATTTTGCCTCTGTGCATTTTAATCAAGTTATAAAAGATATTTTGTGCCTCGTGCATTCAAATCAATTTTTAAACTCTTTTCCAAAATGAGTCAGTTAATTGTATTTACCAGTGTAAACTGACGTATTTTCCAAAAAGGTTAAGTGACAGGTACTGAACGTAATTGGCTGGAAGCTCAGGGCGTTAATAAGGAATCTTGCAAGTTCTAGATGCCTGAAGTCTGTTGAACAGTTTCTTTTATTTGATCCGCCTGTGGATCCTTTACTTTCCGTTGTAATACTTTGATATTACTTTATATTCGGATTGTAATATATTTATCTTTTGCTTCCGCTGTGCATTTATATATTGTGTTGTTTGACTATGATGATATCAACTACGTCACGATACTCCCCTACCGGGCCCACCGGTGAAACGTGGAAATATTGGGGTGTGACAGGTTGGTATCAGAGCCAACATTGAGTGAATTAAACACTAGCCTTTTTGTGTTTAATCTCAATGACACATTAGCACATTCCTTGACCTTCTGAGTCTAGACTTAACATAGGAATATTCTCAATCCTAATCTGGAAACTATTGCTTCCAATTTCTTATATATATTGGATACGTCGCCAAGCGAAGAAGCTGTATTAGAGGTTCTCCACACCCGGAGCCTTGAAATGCTGAGCTTCGTACCGCGGCTAGAATGAAACGAGCATACAAGGAGAATGCATTCAGAAATAAAATGAAGAAGAAACTCCTCTTACTGAAGATCGTTTCCTTAATAGTCCTTATAAGGACATATTTATTTTTCAGTCCCTGCAAGGGCAACATTATTCCTTTCAAAGACCCGCTTAGGGCAACTCTGTACTTTTATTTTTATATAGTGGAATGATTAAGATTAAATTGTCATTCTAAACTTGAAAAATTAAATAAATGGAAAATAACATTCCTTTTATAAGATCTACCATTATAATAAAATGGCAAAATCTAAAAAGGACAAGACCTAGCCACGTGTCATTTTTGACATGGCCAAGATGGTAAGACCTATTCAAGAGATTCAAATCCTTGTTAACACCTAAGAACGTGTTAGCACCCTTGACAAATGTGATTCGAGAAAATCACAACAGTCATCCTTATATTGGATTCTTCCAATTTTCTTATCTAGCCTAGTGATTTAGAAATCATGGCTTGTGTCATCCTATAAGATGATCATATTATAAACATCCGATAGTGATGAAGTGCCTACGGGCTAAACTTGTTGTCCGATAAGACAACGACAGTGGTGGTCTTTGACCTCCTGTCTAAAAATGTTGGACCAGGTCCAAGCATAATAGTCGGTAGGATCCATACGATCTCGACTAATAGCATCTGAGAAGATGATCATATTATAACCATCCCTCAGAAGGGAAATGCCCACGGGCTATATATATTGTCCTAAAAGACAAAAGACAGTTGAAGTCTACAACTCCCTGTCAAAAGAAGGTAATGAACTTGATTCAAACCTTAATGCCTCGATTCTCTGAAATCATGGCTTATAAAATTTAGAACTGTCCTTGTGACTAGGCCTTTTGCGCCACTTCAATATCCTTAATGTTTTATAACTAGGATAAATTATCATGGAAAATACTAATTAAATATAACTAACAAGTTAACCAATATGGTTTATATTACCATGGTTGATGAATCGTCAAAGATGATGATTCCATAAAAAACCTCTGAATAAATCATTGTTAATATTTGTGTAGTAATCAAGCTACATGGCTGGATTAGATGAAGTTAACAGCCACATGAAGGAGAACAATGATACTACCAGAATTAATGTAACTGGAGCAGAACTGCAGGCAATAATAGATTATGCTGTTACTCGAGCTCTTGATCGACAGTATGATGAATCAAATGATACCCACTCTAAGACTCTATCTGTGGCTCGTAGTAAGCCCCCTCCTAAAACACATGAGTCAAGGGAGGACGATGTTCATGACTTGTCAAATCAAAGGAGTATTCCGTCTAGACAAGTTGTGTTTCATCAAGAGGCATCAGTTAAGACCTGTTCATATAAATATTTTGCCTCCTGCAAGCCTATAGACTTTACAGGAGAAAAAGGGGCCATCGATTGCATGACATGGCTCGATGAGATGGACGCTGTTGTTGACATCAGCGGTTATGCGGAGCAAGATGTTGTGAAATTTGTTTCACAATCATTCAAAGGAGAAGCGTTGGCATGGTGGAGATCATTGCTCCAAGCCACGGGAAAAGTTCTACTCTACAACTTATCTTGGGATCAATCTGTTGCATTAGTCAAGGAAAACTATTTCCCCCAACATGAGGTAGAAAATATAGAATCAGACTTCTTGACTCTAGTCATGGAGGATTTGGATTGTCAGGCGTATGTGACAAGTTTCAACACTATGTCCCGCCTAGTTCCTTATTTAGTCACCCCTGAACCTAAACGCATAGCGCGTTTCATTGGAGGCCTAGCACCAGAAATAAAAGGAAGTGTTAAAGCATCTAGGCCAACCACATATAGGTCCGCGGTGGACTTATCCTTATCTCTCTCCTTAGATGCAATCAGAATTAAGTCTGTTAAGGCTTCTGGCGAGGGAAGAAGAGAAAGAGAGGAGGAAAACTCTCATCGATATAACAAGAAGAAGAAGGGAAACTCTGAGCGCGGGAAGGATTCTGAGTTTAGGAAGAACTCGAGTCAGTCTGATAACAGACCCAAATGCAGTAACTGCAAAAAGCAACATTTTGGAAAATGTACAATCGACCCACGTGCTAAATTGTGTGGAATTTGCAAGACCAAGGGTCACAAAACCTTTGATTGCAAGGGGTTAAAGAACGCCACATGTTACAATTGTAACGAGGAAGGGCACATCAAAACCAACTGTCCAAAGCTTATAAAGAAGCCTGGAGAGGCCAGCAAACGAACACATGAGTCTTCCAGATGAACGCCCAGGAGATGGTTCAGAATGATAACTATATAACAGGTACCTTTCCTTATCAAAAGATTTATGCAGAAATTTACTTGATGCTGGCACATATGATTCTATGATTAACGATAAATGTTGAGATCTGTTGTCTCCGCCTGACTAAGACTCCGGTCAATTAACGCGAGATAGAAATTTGCCGATGATACTTTAAAGAATGCTCCAACAAACCTTAGATGGATATTTTATATCTAATAGGAATCACTCTTTTCTGATATTCCTATGGCAAGCTTTCAAGCTACCTAAATTCTTTAATATAATAAAGACAAATGTGACGTTTTGATCCTCTGTCAGAAAAGTGATGGACTAGGTCCAAATCTTTAATGCCATTGATGGTCTTTTGCGGCCTAGGCTAAGTAATATTAATATATTTTAAATAATGTTCATTAAGAATGTTAGTGCTATAATAGCCTGTATAGGTTATTGACACCATGGTTAGTATATATTAAGGCCATCAGAATGAAAATTAGCAGTTGTTGGATTTCAACTAAGAAATTGTTTTATTGGTGTTAGGAACCAATAGAAAGTATGGCGAACTCGGATAAGACAACAGTCGATCGCGCCATTGATGGCACGACGCATGCTAATGATGCTGAAATTGTGAACCTTAGAATTTCCAAAGATGTTCTTCAAACTATGATAGACGCAGCTGTTGGAAAAGCTGTGAAGAAGGCTGTGAAACAGTTCAAGGAGCCCCATGCTGCTCGGTCCAAATTTTATCTAGGACCACACTTCCTTACTCTTAAGGAGGATCCCGTTCATGCCTCTGATGCAAAGGATGAACTAAAAAGGAAAAGGGAGATAGATAACTCCCAGAGTTCTAAGAAAAAGAATAAACAAAAGTCCAATCAGAAACCTGTATGCAAGATTTGCAAGAAGCGCCACTAAGGGAAATGCAGATTTGAGCCTCGACCTCTACATTGTGGGATCTGCAAGTCTAAGGGACATAAAACGTTGGACTGCAAAGACATGAAGAATGCAGTCTGTTTCGGCTGTAATGAGAAAGGCCACATCAAGACTACGTGCCCTAAATCTGTCAAAGGAAATGCGGCTAAGGAAGGAAAGCCTAAAAATGGAAGCGCCTAAAATGCCTGAGCTAGTCCATAAATAATGACATCAGGTACATTCCTTGACATTTTATCAGTGATTTAAATGCTAAGAGTTTTTATTTTGGTTCGGATACCAATAAACCCTTCATAAACTATAAGTGTAACAAGCTTTTAAAACCATTCATAAGAACCCTATATATATTAAGTATAAGGTAAAACTTATAGGTAGAAAATTCACAGGGACTATTTTCTTCCATTCCTGTCAGAAATCTTCAATCATACAGTCCGAATGTACCCTCTCTCCAGATATAGTACGTTCGCTTGTAATTGATATTTCTTTAATCCCTATTGATTACGAATACCAAATGGTATGACAAAACCGCCGTATGAGAATTGATGTATCTTAATAAGTTCCATAGATTGCTTCCATGCCTGATCAGTATGGAGGTTTAATGCATGGAACCACAAAGATATCCCAATGATCATATGGTACTAAAGTCAACTAATGGCATTCAAAGAAGATATCTAGAAAATAGAATTTTTCCAAATAAATGTTTCCTGGTAAAGGAATCTGCGGACTCATAACATAAATGTGTCACTCATTTGGCACAAGCGAGGATGAATGAACTGGAGCCTGAGATTTGGAAAAATCTCTGTAACCTCCTTGTATCTTGGTTATCTTCTCCTAAGTTTACCCTGTTTACCTCCCTAAAGGCAAGTAGAGTTAAGATTAACATCCCGCTTTGGGTTGGAGTGTTGTAAGAACTCCGTGTTGATTATAGAATAATCGAAACCCTGATTAAGTAAATTTTAAGATAAGAGATTCATTTAGCCTAATATTCCGATAGTTTGATATTGTCAGATAAGATAGACGGTTCATTCTGCTTATGCACTCATTACCACAACCCTATTTAGACAACGATTAAGAATCGCCATCAGCTGCCCAGGATCGTCTATTTGTTCGACTAACTGCAAGGGTTAAATACTCCTTAAGATTAGTTTTGAGCAATGGTTGGAATAACCATCTCACTTTAAGATAAGCTTTTCTATAATAGTTGATATATAAGCATCAAGCCTGCTCCTTTGGAGACCTTGTATAGATGGAATGTTAAACATCTATTGTTAGGACAATAGACTGGCAAGTCCAATTATCAGAATCTGAAAGTTGTATTGGAAACAACAAATAAGATCACACAAATTCATAATTATCAGTAAGATGCCAGTATTCGGCAGAAAATCAAGGATTAATGAAAATAGAAACCCTCCTAAGTTCTTGTTAAAGAATAAGGTTCAACAAAAGATATCACCCAGGAAGGGTGTGCCAAATTTGTTAAATCATCAGACTAGTTAAGCTCTGAATATATAGAAGCATTCGAAGGAAATCGAATGTATCAAAATCAAGTAGCTTATAAGCTCAAACCTATTTAAGGAGCTTGGCGGAGCTCGCAATACATTGCACACTAGTGACTGAAGGATATGTTTCGCCAATAAGTCAAGAAGCACTATCACATAATGATATGCAGATTTATGATGTGATGAGCGTCCTGTATCGAATGAGGATCGACAGGTTAAGAAGCTCCAAAAGGATGCATGTACCTAATATAGGAGTCACTTTGGGAGCTTGGAAAGACTCCAGATATGTTATAGAAGTTAAGTCCATTATGCGACAAAAAGTACTTCCATCTTCTTAGCAAATCTCGAGGTCAAGATTTCTTTTAAGGGGGTGAGGATGTAACACCTCGAAAATTCACGTCCTATAATGTATTGACACGTGTCATAAGCTTGAACGTGTGAAAGAATACTCTAGATGGACTAAAGTTGACAAACATAGAAACTATGTGAAAATAAGGGTTCAAAACGTCAACAATGGATAAATATACTTTACAATAACCCTACGTGATGTTTATACCCTTAAACGGATGAATCATGGATCATACGAAGCTAATTGTGAAAGAAAGTGAGAGATTACAAACTACAGGGGTTAAACGTGTTAACATGTTTAAGTTATACCTCTGAGTGACCTTTTAGCAAACCCGAAGCTTTGTAACGATTAATTATGCTCACTAGATTGCGTGATAAAAATTTCACCAAGTTTCGTTATCGTATGAGAAAGTTATGATAAAATTCGTATTCGAGGGGTTAGATGCGTCAACGATGAAATTTATGACTTTTCGGGTAAACACAAAGTGATCAAGGACTTCACAAAGATGGTATAAGTCTTGAAGCCCTTATAAATCAATTTAGAGGGCTTATAATGCAATAAATAAGGTGAAAATGACGTTTAGGAGGACCGGGGACCAAAACTGCAATTTATAAAAACTTGGTAACCTGATCAGGGGACTCACGCGGGCCGCGTAAGCCCAAGCATATCCTTACGCTGGCCGCCTGGCCTGCCTAGATGCAGAAAATGTAGACAGGTGGCTGTTAAGTCCATTTAACCGACTCTTGTTGCCATTTCTCAATACCATGAGCTCCCTAAAATGGTTTTTAGAGTATAGGGACACTTGGGATGCATCCATGATCATTGGTAGCATTACTTGTCATGATCTTGATCAATCAAACCCACTATATAAGAACCCACTTTGTGCAATTGTTAATCATTCATTCTCAATCATCTTTTGGTCATTTCTGGAGCACAAGGACCATCCTCAAGCATTCCAAATCGTTCATAGGACTTGTGTAAGTATCCTCAACCTTCCTTGTTTAAGTTTTGATTAGTTTATAGCCTTAAAGTCAAACCGTCGTAATTAACGGTTGACTTCTTGATTAGTCATTAATGATCCAGCGTTTAGTCAAACTTAAGGTTGTTATAAGTTGGTAATTATGTGGGTAATAAACCCTTAAAAGGGCACCCTCTAATTCCCGCTCTAACTAGATCATTTGTCGAGTCAAAGTTTATTGTAAAAAGTCAACGGAATGATAATTATCACATTAACGCATAATTAACAATATAGAATACGTGTAACCTATTTTATCGCTCATATAACTTGGTAATTAGTATGAAAACATGTCTATGCATGTCCGACTCGACAATTTTCAGTTAAGGATCGTTTCGGTACCGAAAGTCGCAAAACTTTGACTTTTGCTTTGACTTCAGTTCTGACCCGATATTGATAGGTTTAGACATGCCTTAAAGTTCCATTAGGACCTAGTTACATGATTGTATAACCCTCTGCGTTTATACTACTTGAATCATTGATTGTCCGATGTTTCCGTTAATTGCCTAAACGTTGACCATAATGCCCTTTTTACCATAAAACGAGATTTTTGAATATGTGAAGGGACAATAACCTTTGATACTGATTCATAAACATGTCCCTAAAATTTCACATCAGTTGGAGGTCTAGATTAGGAGTTATGCTCAATAGCGTAATTATAACGCCTTTTAGTAATTAAAAGGTGCAATTAGCATAAAGCCTATCTAAACCCAATTTTTGACACCAAAACTTTTACCCACTGATGTAATATAATATTTTGGGATTTTTAGAGATTTTTAATTATTTTTAACCTGCTCATAACCTAAGGTTATGGCATTGATTCGGTAAATATCGATTATACCCTTTTTGGTCATAAAATGAGTTTTACAAATCCTTTTGACACCAATCCAATTGCTACTGTTTTTAAATAATAAATGAAGTGTTTTGAACCTTATGAACTGACCTGGAAACTCAGATTCCTATTTTACCCGTAAATCGCTTAAAACGACGTTATACGCGTATTAAACGCATAGTAAGGGTTTAAAACCATTTTGTCATATAAGACATATTACCAACTGATATGACCTAATAAAATAATTTATTTTACTGATGTATTCGGACCCGAATCTCAGAATTTTAATTAATCTCTTTTATAATCTTTAAAATGACCAAAATACCCCTACGAGGCTTATTTTGAGATTAAACTCGTTTTGGGCATAATGGAAGATACCCTACTGATATCACAACATATTTAAGGCATATTAACTTAGGAAACCTGTTTAGGACCCTTATGGTTACCCGTTACGCCTCTGGCATGTTCGGTTCGGTTTATGTAACTAGTTCGCATAAATTAGCCGAAACGGGTCAAACCTTATCGTTTTTATCTCAAAATCCATAATGTGTTTAGTTTACCCATATTATAAAAGTCTCCAAACTTGTCGGGTCTAAATCACATTCTATTCCGGTCTCCGCTTAATCATGCGTTTGAACCGTAAACTTTTCCTTAAAAGTAACCGGTCTAAGTTACGACTTAAATAAGACCCGTTAGGAATCTAATAGGTTAATAAAACCTTCGTTCCAGATTGAGAGCCCCAGTAGAAGTACTTGTGCTTGCTGATTAGAATATACGGCTGAGTTTAAATTGCATTTTTGCTAGCTCAGGTAAATACTTTTAACTTATTTTCCCTTATACGGGCTTGGGGTACGGTATTATAAAGATACCGCTTGGTCGGGTGTAGAAACCTTTTAATCGGAGATGATTAAATTGCATAATCCCGTTTTAATCTGTATTGATTGATAACAAATAACATTGGGGGTTAATGACCGTGTCCTGGATATCCTTGGCTCATTTAAAAAGTGAATGGCCATAACTTAAGCACAAGGTGTAGGCATAACACCTCCTGTTGCGTATGTAAAAGATATACTCACTCGTAAGGATGTCTTCTTGTGAGTTATATTTATGGTGTGTCGATTAATCTTGACCGGCTTGTATTGTATAATCACCGGCCCTAAATGTTGGACAACCATGTAAATCGGATACAAGATTTTTATTAATAAAATTGTCCAAAGTATAAAAGATTAATTTTGCCTCTGTGCATTTTAATCAAGTTATAAAAGATATTTTGTGCCTCGTGCATTCAAATCAATTTTTAAACTCTTTTCCAAAATGAGTCAGTTAATTGTATTTACCAGTGTAAACTGACGTATTTTCCAAAAAGGTTAAGTGACAGGTACTGAACGTAATTGGCTGGAAGCTCAGGGCGTTAATAAGGAATCTTGCAAGTTCTAGATGCCTGAAGTCTATTGAACAGTTTCTTTTATTTGATCCGCCTGTGGATCCTTTACTTTCCGTTGTAATACTTTGATATTACTTTATATTCGGATTGTAATATATTTATCTTTTGCTTCCGCTGTGCATTTATATATTGTGTTGTTTGACTATGATGATATCAACTACGTCACGATACTCCCCTACCGGGCCCACCGGTGAAACGTGGAAATATTGGGGTGTGACACACCAACAGGTTGCAGCCACTGCTACCAGAACTGCCCTTTTTACCACTTTTTGACATTTGAGAGAGGATATTGCTTCCAGCAGTTGAACAATACTCAGGGTATACCGAGGGAGTGGTATTTTCAGCCATTGAAATATCAAGATCCATGTATTGTGAGCAAACTCACAACTAACCAGTAGATGGTTTACCGATTCTAACGCGTCGTCGCATAAAGCACATGTCGTGGAGGGAATCTGAATCCGACGCATCTGAAGAGCTTCCCTTGTTGCGATCCGATCTTGAACGACTCGCCATAGAAAGCAATTCACCTTCTTTAGTATCCAATGCAGCCAGTTAAGAACTCTTGTCTCCCGAATAGTAACGATATGATCCAGCTCAGCCCTTAGATTACGAACGAGGAATTCATCAGTTGAAGTACCTGTTTTCCATAGCCGAACATCTTCATTCGGGGTCATCACCATATTGTTTAGGAGATCGGTACATGAGGCCCATTCCGCCACATGTTCGGCCTAAGACAAGGTATTCTCACTATCCCATAACCATATCACGCGATCTTGTACTCGAGAGTATCGTTCTGAAACTTTGCATCTTTTTTTATTTTCAAGCAAATACAAACTGGGGAACAACTCCTTTAGCGTGTAATTGCCGACCCATCTGTCCAACCAGAATAATATTTTGTCTCCTTTACCCACTTTAGGAACCAATCTATCTTGAATGTTAATAGATTGACTTTGTGATAACCGGCCCATGTTCACGATTGCCTTCCATACACCTCCAATAGAGTTTTTCATGGGAATAAAGGAATGGTTTCTTACCCCGTCGTGAATTGCCGTAATCGTTCTCGCCCATAACGAATCATTGTCATTTTTGTATTTGACACACCATTTAACCATTAGAGCTTTGTTAGTGGAAGCTAGGCTCCCCACCCACATCTTTAGGTGCTACGACTTTATACCACGGTACCCAACTCACCTTGTTCGCTTCCATACATCCACCCCATAGGAATTTACGTCTTAACCTTTCTAATTGTTTTAGCACTTGTAATGGAGCATTAAAAAGCGAAAGATAATATAGTTGTTGTCATCAGATCTTCGTTTTTCTTCAACAGTTACATATTTTGAAAGATGGGTTCTAACAGAATAAATGGTGATGTGACGGTGAGGAGGTAGTTAGGGATGAATGGGAACCAAAACACATAACCTAAGGTGTGGTATGGTAATATCAAATGTGGTGGACTGAGTAATAAGAATTAAAAAAAAAGTAGTCATGTTGAGTTAAATGATTGGATTACATACTAATTGATAAGTTTAAAAAATAATAAAAAATTGAAACATCTCCTCACACGCCGACTAACAGCCTCATCATCACACCAACCATGCCCCGACCACGAAGAAGGGAGTTTAAACTGAAATATATGGTATTATAAAGATAATTAGAGTCGTACTAACTCCGTTCTTCGAGCGGGGGACGATTTTTCACATTCTTCCGCCCGATGCAACGATAATTAGCGCCAGGTGTGTAAATGTGGTGAAAAATATTTAAGGCTTCGTTTCGACCACTTTTACATTATATTCACCCCATAAAAACAATTAACACAAAAAAAAATGAATAATATAAGCAAGTTCACGTCAAAACAACGACAAAAATTCATTACAAAAGTTCAAGGATAAAATGTAAATTGGTTATAGAATAAAGAAAAAAAATAGCTTGAGGAAATTGCAGGGGTAAAACGAAAAGCGATCTAAAAAAGGTAATCGGTACTAGTTAGCAAAAGCTCCCGATGCACATTAGCACACTCACACTATTGAAACCTTTAATATATATCTAACTTCTGATAAATGATTTTAATTCATGATACGTGACACTTTCTCCTACAATCTCACAATTTTCACTTATATTATACATGTTGCAGTAATTCTTTCATGATTTATATAATGAATACCAAAACTTTTGTAAGTCAAATAATTTAAATCTTATATTATAGTAATTAATATAATTTCAATTTTATATTCATACCTAAATTATCTCAAAACCAATTTTCGTTATTGTTTATAAATTTAATTTTATGACATAGTATCCTCATATATAATCCTCCATTTAGTATTAGATTTAATAACATGTTTAGATTATATAAAAAACATATAACTTAAAAAATTCAATAAATATGTATACCTTTTCATTTCAATTGTATCATTTATTCTTCACAATGTATGTTTCGCGATTACAATAATAAAGTTGAAGGACAATCACTATCCAGAGTAGGGCTTCAAATGAACCGAACGAACACGAACGAGACGTTGTTCGTGTTCGTTTGTTAAAAAGTATATGTGTTCACGGACGGTTCATGAACACTTACTAAACGAGATTTTATGTTCGTGTCCGTTTGTTAAGAAAATAAACGTGTTCGTTTGTGTTTGTTTGTTAATGTTAGGCAACGAACGAAAACGAACATTGATGAATATAAATGGAAATAAACAAACACAAACACGTGTTCATGAATAGATCATATAAGACACTAACACTTATTAAATATTTTATTTGTCAGGATCTTGTAATATTTAAATAATATATAAAACAAAACACTAATGAACTATCGAACACAAACGAACACGTTATCGAACGTTCACGAAGAACATGACCTTTATTCATGTTTGTTCTTTTAACTAAACGAACGGAATTTCTTGTTCGTGTTTGTTTGTTTAATAAACGAACGAACACAAACGAACTTCCCGCCGAACGATTTACGAACTGTTTGCCGAACGTTTGGTTCGTTTACAACCCTAATCCAGAGTTTAAGGACAATCACTATCCAGAGCTGTTTGTTTTTAAAATAACCAGTGTTTTCAAATTGTATGTACGTGACTTTTTCAAGATTCAAAATTATAGATGGACTTAAATTTAAATTGTTGATAAAGATTTTAATCTTTCAAGCAAGTCATGTAGGTCTAAAAAGAAGTTTTTAGAGATTTGTAATTTATATATGTTTAATAGATTTATAAATTGTAAATGTAACATTGATTTGTAATTTTTAAATATTACATGTAATGTAATATGTAATTATTTATTATAAATATTTTTATTGCATGTATTTATATCCATCCTATGTAATATAAGGGGTCTATAAGCTAGTAGTATAATGTATTTATATTCATTCTATGTAATACAGGGTCTATAAGCTAGCAGTATAATATAACATAATATTAGAAGTTAAAATAACTAAATAAGTATTGAGAGAGGAGATGTTTAAATTTTTTTAGCATAAATATCATTCCACACGAAAAAAGGCAATTACAAAGCAATGGCAGGTAGTCGGGCAACAAGTTGCGCCGCCACCCCCTTTTGAATAGAAAAACCAATTCTACTAAATACAAAGTTTGAAACCTTTAGCGACGAAGAATTACTATTAACGACTTTTTGAACCCGATTCAAAAGTCGCACAGCGTCAGGAGCGAGACCACCAAAGGTATCAAACGCAAACGGGACAAACACATGTTGATTCTCCAGGCAGGCTTTCTCATGTTTTGCCACTTTGCTCGCCTCTGCCTTGAGCACCGCTTGCCCTACGACAAAGCCCTTGTCCTTGAGCCCGACAAGGGGGGAGACTCCAGTTAGATCTACACAAGCGTGTTTCCCCCCCTTCCCATCCAAACACAAGGATGTCCGCCGGGCGTAAAGTGGACCTCCCCTCTGAGGGGTCAGTCAGGAAATAATAATATAAATAATTGCGGATCACTTTCCCTTAGGCCCGCCAATCCCCTTTGATCAAATCTTTCCTCAATGTTGGGCCTTGTAAAAGGGCCAGCCCAATGAGTGTCACCACAGCCCACGAGACATGTAGACATAGATAGAGGTGCACAAACTGGGTTTTTTTTAATACCCGAGTTCGGGTATATACCCAGGTACGGGTATGACCGGGTTTTGACTTTTCAGGTATTGGCTATACCCGGGTCGGGTTCGGATCCGGGTATTGGCCAGAAAATCTATACCCTGTGTACAAGGGTTCGGGTTTTCAATACCCGGGTATTAGAATACCCTATTTCCGGGTGCGGGTAGGGTTCGGGTATTGGTCGGGTATGGTTCGGATATAGATCGGGTTTTTTGATTCATTTTTTGACGTAAAACATAGAAATATAATGGAAACATTTATTTATATATATTGTATGCCTTGAAATCTGTCCAAAAAGCCTCACACAAGCTCTAAACGTTCAAAAAAAATATGTTGTACACAACGGGTCCGGGTATTACGGAAACCCGGGTACGAAAAAACTCGGGTACGGGTTTTATGGAAACCCGGGTACGAAAAAAAAAACTCGGGTTCGTCCGGGTTCGGGTTTTTTTTCCTGGGTTCGGGTTTTTTTGTGCGCCTCTAGCCATTGAAACTTGTTCTAATACTTCTTTTTTTTGTGTGTGTGGAGTTTGGTCTGGCACAACTGTTGGAGTTAAGGTGTTGTTCCCTTTGAAATTAAGAGTTTGACTCTGGCTAAAGACGAATTGGTATAAAAATTTGTTGTTAAAAAAAATATTATTTTTCCCCAATGGTTTAAAATTTGTAGTTGACCCTAATCTCATTATATTCGATTATATTTCAGCTACATCACATCTGCTTATTAGCATCACTAAGAATTTAGATGCTAACATTTCATCTGTTTTTGGCTTAGGGTTATTTTAAATTTAGGATTTTGTTAGAGAAAGTTGTTGATTATTTCTCTTTTGGGAGTGACCCACATCTGACGTACGTTAGGTGAATGTTTATTTATAAGTAGCAAAGCAACACATGGTTGTTAACATTTAACATTCTACTACTCCATTATTTCTAGGTAAATTGGTACTCGAAAGATATTAATATATTAAAGGTAAATTGGTACTCAAAAGTTATTTAGAAATATTGATTAAACTTCATTGATTAAACTTCAGCAAACATAATTTTAAATGTGGATGAGCCCATGCAACCATTGTTTAAGGGCAAAGTTCAAAATTTTAGCATCTTTGGAGTACCAATATATGTAGATAGGAGTAAGGCTATAGGGTGGTCATAACATTCAACGTCACCGTCATATCACTCTACTCTTATCTACCATCCAAAATCATCTCTTGTATGATGTGGTTATGATCCAAGCCATTATCTCATTTTTAATTATTAAATAAGATCACATAACATTCATATCTTGGAATATGGGAAAGTGAACCGTGGTTGTCATGGTTCAATCCATGCGAACCATGATGGATTAAGCTAGGGGGCGGTATAGCGTTCAAACAACCATCTTAGGTGGCAATCCATGACCCAACCCACGCCCCCACACCCTTCAGCCTAATTAGAATTAGGCCTGTAAATAAACCGAACATTCTTGAATAGTTAGTAAATTGTTTGACGAGAAGTTCATTTATTTAGTAAACGAGCGAACATGAAAACGTTTATGTTCAAAAAACACATGTGGAAGTCATTCAATTAAAAAAATAATAATTTTGTTAAAAAAAACCTTGTTATTTTTTTACTTTTTTTATAGTTTTTTGAACTTCTTTTTATTGCTTAAGTGTTTTTTTTATTAAAACGGTTTATACATGTGTTTATTTATATGCAAGAACTCCATAAAATATTAAGTAAAAAAATATTTTTTTACATGTAAAAATGAATTTTATGTGTTCTTTTACATGATTTTTCCCACTGTTTTATGGTTTCCCACTGAACCTCACACTATATATACGGGTAAGGTTTTTCTACAAAGTGTATTTTTTCCTTAAAAAGTGTAAGAGATGTTGTGAGTCTTTATATTAGAATAATTAATGTCAATGATCTCTAGATCAAGTGGTGAAAAGCTTGCATTTTTCTTGAGAGATGCAAGTTCAACTCCCACTTGGTGCAGAGTGAGGCCATGGTGGGCAATAATAGGAGACCCAGGGAAACATGGGTTCGATCCTTGAGCCAAACGAGTTTTACCGGTAATTTCACCGTCGTGCCTACGGACGGGTGGGTTACCGGGTTTTTCCCGGAATTGGTGGTGGACTCGGGTTACTCTCGGAGTACTCCGTTTGGTCCAGTGGGTGCCCCGAGAGTTCTCGGAATTGATTCTGTTAACCGTTCAACAAAAATATTAGAATAATTAATGGATAAGATTAAAGAATTGACAATCTTGTAATATGTGTATTAAATTTATTGATTGATTTATTGGATTAAGAATTTAAAGGTAAATTTAGGAACACACATGCCCCCCCCCCCCCCCCCCCCCCCACACACACACACCACCGTCTTTTTAAACGTCAATAACTTTTTATACGTATTTTTTTTAAATAAATTCACCATAATGACTAGCGTTTTTTATCTTTAACTATGGGTACCTTATTGCTATATGCCTCTCTCTCTCTCTCCGTTTCAAGTATGTGTTTTTAGTTCATGGTGTTTTTGGTTATGTATGTACAAGTGTTTTATTTTTACAGGTACATAGTGTTTTATATTGCGGGAATTGTTTAATTTACTCTTATATCATCTGCCATAATTATTAAGAATTGTCACGAGTCACACTCTTATGGCTTCTCACACTCTTTAAGAATTTTAGACTTTGTAGCTAACTCCTAACCTTTGTGTGTGTGTATGTGTATAAAAATATAAAAAAGACTTTCTACCTGCTTATATAAATATAATTAATTAGTAATTAGGCTTCTGGCTTTCTGGCAATTAAAAATGGACTTTCGAATGGAACTTATAGTAACGAATCATTAATTTATATAGAAAAACTACTAATTCTTAATATGTTTGTTCAATTGTGTTTATTAGTATTCGTTTATGTTTGTTCAAGTGCATTGGGGTTCGTTTATATTTGTTCAGTTATCTTCGTATAAGTTTGTTAGTGTTCATTTACGTTTCTGAACTGTTCGTTTAAGTTTTAAACGAACACGAGCGTACTCATTTTCTTAATGAAAAAAACATGAAAAAAATTGTTCGATATGTTCGTGTTCGGTTAAAGTAAAATGAACAAACACAAACATACTCGTATTCGTGTTCGTTTGGCTCATTTACAGGCATAATGAGATGGTAGCAACCATGAATTGATTTACTACCTGAGCAAGACGATAGTATCCTAACCATGATGGTCAACTTATTGTGATTCATTAGCAGACGTGGTCTCTTCCTCTTGCAATTCCTTTATTCTTAGTTTTTGCATGAGTGTGTGCGCACGTACGTGTTATCAATGTTGAATATGACTAAGGAGATAGTTTGATTGTTATCGATGTTAAATCATCAATACTCGTCTTTTTTCTAGTCGCAAATCTACCATTTTGGTCCTGAAATCAAGGCTTGCGCCTATGTACAATCAAGTAAACTTTATTACAACCGAAAACTGCGTATTTTTCATCTGTTTTACATAAAAATCTACTATGTTAAAACCCCGTATATTACACTAGTTGAATAAAGTTAGGCTCATTCTATACACACCCCCTCCTTCCTGATTATACCCCCCCTTGTGAGAGGAAAACTGTCGGTCCCACGCAGGCCCCACCTGTAAGTATGTGAGAGGAGGGGGGGGTGAAAAAAGTAAATAGGGGGTGTAGAAAGTAGCACCCTAAAGTTAATCTTACATACTAAGTAATTAAAAAATTATATCTTTAAACATGTATATTGCACGACTTAAATAAACCTATGTAATATAGATGTTTATTAAATATGGGAGCCACTAAAATAAAAACCATCCCTAGTTGTGATAACCATGAGAACCATTATCCACCAATCAGATCATGCCATATATACACTATTATTTTAAAACTAAAAGGTTATTTTGGTAACTTACTATCTATGTCATTTCAATCTTTTATCTCTGTCTCTCTGCACATTTCTCTCTCTTCACACAATTTGAAACATTCATCTCTCATCTCTTTCTCTCCATCTAATGAAGTCTTCTTCATCTTCATCTGATGAAGAAGCTCTGTAACCGGCGACACACCCAACCGGCGACCCCCAAAACACCACACCCAAACCGGCGCCCCCTCGTTTCTCCGATGACCCCCAAACACCACACCTGCGACGTTACCTACAACCCTCTAATCAAGAAACAACAGATCTGTATGAAGGTTCGAGTCTCATATCTGATGTTTAGTTATATTTTTCGTATGAATCTCTCTCGTGTACACATCTCACCATTGTCACACTGTTTGTTTATGTGGTGTGGGTTGTTTATAACGTTGGGGGTTGGTGGCGGCGACATCTCCAGCGGTATCTTCGGCCTCCTTTTCCTCTCCGCCGCCCCCTATGACTGGTGTTTGGTTATGGTGGCGTTGGGGTTGGTGGCGGAACCCTAGGCGGCGGTGGTGGGTAGAGGTGGGGGTAGAGGTGGTAAGAATTTCAAGCCTTTTGATTTCCCCTGTTTGTGTTCAAAATGGAGATGTCTATGATGAATATGTGGTCTATGTTGCAGGTGGTGGTGTATTGGCGGTGTGGGGGTCCAAAGGTTCGATTTGTTTCTGTTGTTTTTGCAATTATACAAATTGCTTTTGAATGAGTTTTGATTTTTGGGTCTCATCCATCCTGATGGTTGCATTCTTTAAATGAAATTTGATTTTGGGTCTTTGTGATACTGATGGTTGCATTCTTTGAATGAAATTTGATTTTGGGTCTTTGTGATACTGATGGTTGAATTCTTTGAATGAAATTTGATTTTGGGTCTGTACAGCATGTTTGTTATTGTTGCTGGGTTTTCCTTTGATTTGGGTATTCTTTATGAAATGGGTATTGGGTGTTTTATTAGAGATGTTTTGTGTGCTTCTGTTGGCTGGCTTCGATGTCGACTGTTTTTACAGGTGACTGATTTTGCAAATGGTGCCGATGGTGCCCGGGTGGTGCCCCAATCGAAAAGTTGTCGAATTTGTGTGAGGTTTGTCTGCTACTTTTGATATTGGGGGTTGAGATTGGCAGTGATAGTTCGAAACAATTTTTTCGACAAATTGATGACGATGCCGCGGCAAGGATGGTGGAGGGTAGGTTTTTGAACCTGCAACCCCACTTTGCAGCCTTGATTATTGGAAACTTTGAGCCAAACCCCGTTTTTTTTTTCAAGATCCACACATTTGTTTTGATTTTTGTTGTTGGGTTTTTTACATTTTTTTCCCGGTCGATGATGATAAGTTCAATCTATCTGAGACACCTACGGAGTTGTGATTTCTGGGTGCGTTCGTTTTGTGTAAAAAAGTTTTTGTAAAAAAAAAAGTTAAAACCGTAAACTTTTTAACGTAAAACGTAAACTTTTTTAACGTAAAACGCAAAACGTAAAACGTAAAGTTTTTAACGTAAAACGTAATTTTTTAACGCAAAACGTAAACTTTTTAACGTAAAACGTAATCTTTTTAACGTAAAACGCAAATTTTTTTTACGTAAATTGTAAAACGTAAAAAATCTGAATTTAAAATGGGTTTTAATAAAAAAATTCTGTTTAAAAAAACCAACTAATATAATAATACAAAAAAATAATAAAAAATAATAAAGACAAACAGACAAAAAAGAGTAAATTTACTAAACTGCTCTTTTGCATTAAAATATTAAAAACATAATAACACAAAAAGTATTTAATACTAATTTTAACTACTTTAAATCTCATCCATCCATCTTGAAGATCTAATGGTTGTAAAGTGGTTCTCTCGGTTCTCACAACTGGGGGTGGTTTTCATTTTAGCGGCCCCCTATTAAATATAATGTAATTAGTTAACATATACAATCATCAAGATATAAACGTCTAACCTTATTTTTATTTATGTTAATATAGATTACAGATTGTTAGAGTATTAAAATAAATTAAGTTGTTATATGTTATTATTTATGTATTTTATTACCACATGTATTTATTAAAAAAAAAGATTATTCGCGTTTATTTTATTATTACACGCGGTTGACATATTATTAAAAGTTTTTCCTAAAAGGGTGTTATTGGAAAAATTATTTACATAAATGAGTACTTTGAAAAGTATTTACTAAAATGAGTGTTTTTTTTTAAATTTACCTTTTCTAATTCCAAATCTTATTGGGTAAAATAATTTCTATTTAAAAACAATGTTCTTTAATAACAGTTAAAAAAATAAGTTTCTAATAAAACTAAAAACATATTGTTGGATCATGAAATTTTATGAAAAGGTTTTTAATTTCTTTTTAGTTTAAACGTTTTCTTTTGCTTTTATTAAAGCGTTTTTTAATATAAAACTCTATATTCTTTTATAAATATTCTATTAGTTTTCTTACAAATACTTTTTTTAACAAATTAAAAAAATATATGATCAAATAATATGAGTTACAAATGGTTGATTTAATATTCTTAAGAACATCTTTAGTAACGAATCATATTTATATTTTTTTAATAATTAAGATGTATTTCTTTATTATGTAAAGTATTAAAAAAATTTAAAAATAGTTAAAACATGAAAAATAAGGGTTTGAATATGTGATAAGACACACACTTCAAGCAAAATCCGTGAGTTTTGTTTAGTATAAACATGTTAATTTCAGGTCAATTTACGAACATGTTTAGCTAACTAGTCAGTTTCATGTCACCCCGACAGGTTCATAGATTGACCCATTTATTTATTTGACTTTTTGATATGTCTTTTATGTCAAAAACTTATTTGGTTGAGTATGTTTCGCGTCGAAAACTTAACCCGCTTAACACCCCTAAATTGAATGATATGTGTGACATTTTAAAACGACAACTAACAAACATTTATGAAAAATATTGTTTTGTAAGTTCAAAAAATATATGAGAAAGAATAAAGACAACGTTCTTAAAAAATAGTTAAAGGAGATAAATAATTCAAATAACATTTAAATATTTTTCAAAGTCACACGACCTATTTTTTAATTGAACTATAAATATTCTTTTAACTCATGTTAAATAACATATTTTTTAAACGAAATTATTTTATCCAATAAGATTAGGAGTGAGAAAAAAATTAGTTTAAAAAAACCCAATTTGGTAAATAATTTTCAAAGTACCCATTTAGGTAAATAATTTTTTCAACTACAACATTTTAGGAAAAAACTCTATTATTAATCTATAATGTATCTTAGTACAATTTTTGGCTCATAGTGATAAAAAAATTACTATCAGCTTTCTTTTCGTTATGTTTCAACATAAGTTGGAAGTATTCCTTTGTTGTTCTTGTTGGGGTCATGGTGTGGATCATTAGCACATGCCTTTCCTTATCGCCTACTGTTCACTATGATTGCCATGATCCGATCAAATTTTGTTAGTAGGTATTTTGGTGACAAATATCGCGGTCTAGTCATTGCATTTTTCTGGTTTTTTTTAGTGTTCTTATGATCGTTTCCTTATTTAAGATTGTTCCGCGTAAATTTCTTCTCTCAAATGCTAAGAGCATTTACAATCCTTCCATCAAATTATGTAAGAAGAGTTTTTATACTATAAAAAGTGGTTATAGGTGGTTGTGAGTGAAGAGAGAAAATCATACTGTTTATCTGTATATTTGAGAACACTCTCATCCTCTATAATTTTTTAATATATTATGAAAGTGTTTGTGTTGTGGGTAGATGAGACAAAAAAGATAATAATAAAGGTATAAAAATATTATTAAATTAAAATGAAAGAAAAAATTTAGTTGTTTTTAGTGTAATTATAGGGTAAAAATGATGGAAACGATGTGAAGACTCTAACATATGCAGAAAAGTTTGTGTGGAGTGAACCAATTTTCCTCTTCATGTGTAGAAAAGCTTGTGTGGAGTGAACCAATTTTCTTCTTGGTTTCTCATTGTTATTATGATGATTTATAATTTTCTGTACCACCTGTTGGGAACAATTCGGAATATGGGCTACCACAAAGAGTAATGGCTACGTATGGGCCATGGGCCATGGAGGCAATAGGGCCCAACAAAGTGGTGCACCTTACGTTAGTACCTTACATGGGCCAGGGTCACTACGACTAGTAAAATGTGATATTTGTGAATTGTTATGATTGCAAATGCAATATATGATTTTGTATTGTTTCTATGCTAATTACACACAAATATATGATTTTGTATGGTTTCTATGCTAATTATACACGCATGTTTCTATGCTAATTACACACAAATATATGATTTTGTATTGTTTCTATGCTAATTACACACACACATATGAGATATCATATGGAAACCGCAAAGATTCTCAAAAACCGTGAGACTACTCGGTGTGGGAGGAGGCAAGTCCTTGGAGGATGCCCCTCCACCTCAGCGCCACGTCAACATCCAAGGAGGATGCCCCTCCAAGGATGGACCAGAGGAAATTATATATATGTGTGTGTTGTATGTATATGTGTGTGTGAGAAGAGGGAGGCCCGACCTCAACATCTTGGGGAAGATGCTGAAGACGACCACGCACAAGGGGAAATGGTGTTGGGGACCGGCGCCGAGGTTGGATGGGCCAGGGTCGTCCCCCACACCGAGCAGCCTGAGAAAACAACTATTAACCAAGAATCTATTTTTATTTTTCTTTATTTTTTATATGTTATTGATTTTTGTAAAATCCAAAAAAAAAATGTTTATATAAATCGTATGAGACAAGTATATGTAGCTTATGGGTTGTATTATATTTCATTTATTTTTATACAATATTAACCTTTTAGACTATGGGGTATGAGGTTGGGGCGTGTGTTGGAGAGAAACGCTCAAGTCACCACCCCGGGTGGGCTTGGTGGCCCCTTGGGCGTGAGTTTAAGGTTGGGCGTGGGGCATGCTAGCGAACCTATGTGGCCGGCTCTTATTGGCTTGTTGGCTATGGCATAGCTAGCCATGTTTAATTTTTTTTTAATAAAGCTGGCCAAGCCACGCCGGGCTAGCCACGCCCCGCCATACCCCACGGACACGTCACTCACAAGCGCGGGGGAGGGGGGGGGGAGGGGCTTGAACTTTACGTGTCAACCCATGCCCCAAACCCCCGCCCCACCATACCCCATTGTCTTACATCCTATATGTGTGTTTATATATCATGCCAGATTGCCAGTCGTATGATGACCAACACAAAGAAAACCGGTATTAGATGCCATACTTGTAAAGAAAATTTATGCCTCTCATATGACTAGGCAATTCGTGAAAGTGATACTATGTGCTCCTAGAAAGCAATGGGGCAGGGTCACTACTACAAGTAAAATGTGATATTTGTGATTGTTTTTTTTTTAAATAATAAATTAACAATAACAATTTCATTTAAATAAATATTACATTAAAAAACCCTAAATTACAAAGTAAAAAAAAAAAAACTAAACATTGCAAAGTTATTTACACACACCTTGTTGATTTTGTATTGTTTCTATGCTAATTACACACAAATATATGATTTTGTATTGTTTATATGCTAATGAATACTTATTAAAAACAAAAACAAAAATTAACTCCACAAAAACAGAGACGAATACAAACTAATGGCAGGTAGACGAGCAACAAGTTGCGCCGCTGCCCCCTTCTGAACAGCAAACCCTACCCTGCTAAACACAAAATTCTGCCCCTTAACATGCGCGGTGTGTTGGAAAAATTGGTGAAAATAACATTTTTCACAAATATAGGAAAATAATTTTTTCATATTTTGGACTAGAAATAAATATAATAAAATGAGCGGGTTTTATATATTTATTTGTGGGTTTGTATTCTATGTTGGAAGAGCTTCGCAACGAACTAAACCACGTCCAAAACGGAGCTAAGATGAATGAGATATCGATGCTCAAAGTTGGGTGTTTGAAACATTGAATGCTGAAACAAAAGGGAAAGTAGCACCTTGTCCCACATCGGAGGAGAGATGGAACTTAAATGGGTATTTAAGGTGGAACTCTCCATCCTTATTGTTTCATGGAAGCACACACTAAGTGTCCTCGCGAAGGGTGCGGAGCACCCTAACTCGCACACGCTCGCGCGCGCCCGTGGCGTGGGCGATGAGGCGCAATGTGGCGCTTTGATGGATCACAGAGGCTGCAAGGACCAAGTGGTTAAGTGGCATGTAGGTTCGAGGCGCGTGACGTGACAGTCCGCGCGCGAGTACAAGTGACACGAAGGCGCGCGGTTGCGCATGGTGCATGGGCCCTGATGTGACGTGCGCGGCGCACCAGAGTGAGCCAAAACGGCGCGACTGTGTGGCGTGTTCGTATAGGCTCACAGGTGACGTGGCACACGCGCGCAGGTACGCATGGACCTGAGTCAGTGTGGCGCACGCTCGCATGGCAATGAGCCAAAAGGACGCACCGCGCATGGGCGTACAGACCTGGGCGCGCGCGTACCAGTGTGTCTTGCGCGCGCGCGCCGAAGCTTCCAGCATTCAATAGCAATGCAGTTACACTTCAGCAACGAAACTACCAAGTCAAACGGTTTTGACTGAGAATTAAATGACGTATTAAATTGCATTGAAGACGTTTAATGCAATTTAAACCTCTCATTTAATTCGGTTTTTGTCTGTTTCAAATCGGGAGCTGTATAAATACAGCTCCATACCTTGCTGCAGAGTACACCACTAACACCAGCAACACAACAGCAATTTAACCTTTCTCTCTACAGAATTCAGATCTTCTCCTGCTCTCTTCAGGTAGCCTTCGGGTTGTAGACCATCTCCGGCAGTACTACTGCTCCGGCTGTTGTACCCTGGGAAAAAAACGAGTACTCCTGGGAGACTCGGAATTTGTTTTAAGGGAAGCGTGTTGAACACGTGCCTCAGTCTTTCTTCTTCATCTTTATTTCTTGTATTTCTATTATTTCAGTTGTAATAGTTCTGTATTTTCAGCTTTCTTTATTTCTTTGTATTGTAATCAGTGAATAAAATTTGTTTATTTTATTTATTTATGCGAACGGTTCCTACAATCTTAAAACGAATTTTTAAAACCGTTCTTGTAATCAAAACCATTATGTTTGTGATTCAAACCAGTTTTGATTCACTCAGTTTGTGTTTTAAAAACAGATTTTTTTTTGTTTTCATCTTCAAATGTGCGACTTTGGTTGAAAACAGAGCTGGTTACATTTAGACTTCTCCTAAAATTGCTAAAACTTTCTGAATTGGTCTTCAAAGTTGGACTTAGAAGCCGATCAGTAACTTCTAATATTTATAAATTTTCTGTTTTTGGTCTTCAAAGTTGGACTTAGAAGCCTAAACAGTCAATTTGTGGTAAAATTAAAATTTAGTGTTTACTTCTGTTTTTAGTGTGTAAAACAGAATTTTGGACTAAAAAATTTTAATTTTTAATTTTCAGAATGTCGACCGAGAATGTCAACGTCAACGACAATACCAATGTTGTGACGGGAACCCCCCTTAACGCCACCACTGTGGGAGCGTCCACAGTGGCTAATCACGCTGAACGACCCGAGAAGTTCTCGGGTCTACACTTCAAAAGGTGGCATCAGAAGATGTTCTTCTACCTAACCACCATGAACCTTGCGAGGTTCTTAACTGAATCCACTACCCAACCTGCGGAAGGGGAGACCAACGCTCAGGCTCTGAGCGCGGTAGAGGCTTGGAAGCACTCGGATTTCATTTGTCGAGGCTATGTGTTAAACGGGCTTTCGGATGCATTGTATAATGTGTACTACAATGTCAAGACTTCCAAAGATCTTTGGGATGCCTTGGACAAGAAGTACAAAACGGAGGATGCTGGCACAAAGAAATTTGTGGTAGCCCGTTTCTTGGATTTCAAAATGGTTGATTCTAAAACCGTTATGAATCAAGTCTAAGAATTGCAAATTATACTACATGACATCCTTGCGGAAGGCATGACACTTAGCGAGACATTCCAAGTGGCAGCGATGATTGGGAAGTTACCTCCTGGTTGGGTGGATTTTAAGAATTATCTTAAACACAAACGAAAGAAGATGACTATAGAGGACCTTATTGTTCGTCTTCGAATTGAAGAGGACAATAGAATTGCCCTAAAAGGCAGCCATGCGCAGACTAGTGTTAGCGCAAATGTGGTTGAGCATGGGCAATCCTCTAAAGGCGCGAAGGGTAAGGGGAAAAAGGACAAGGAGAAAGCAAAGGCTAGCAAACTTGGACCGAAGAAAGAGGTTGTGAAAAAGAAACCTCAAACATTCCAAGGAACTTGTTACAACTGTGACGAGCCGGGGCATCAGGCTAACCAATGCAATAAACCAAAGCGTGAGCGTGCGCACATGGTGGATGAAGACGGAATGCCTTTGGTGGCAATGATTTCCGACAAAAGCGCAATGATGGATGAGGTCAATACTGTGACCAACACTCCAAAAGGATGGTGGGTTGAGACGAGCGCGACCCGTCATGTTTGCGCAGACAGAAGCCTCTTTACCACCTTCAAGGCGCTTTCTGGAGAAGAGAAGCTGTATATGGGAAATGCAGCCACCGCCGACATCATGGGTGAAGGAACGGTGATCTTGAAGTGGACTTCGGGGAAGGAGCTCACTCTAAGCAACGTGTTGTATGTCCCGGACTTGCGCAAGAATCTAGTCTCGGGTTGGTTGCTTAACAAGTTTGGATTTTGTTTAGTATTTGAAAGTGACAACTTTGTTCTTACTAAACGAGGAATGTATGTGGGAAAGGGCTACGCCTAAAACGGCATGTTCAAATTAAATGTAATGGCTGTCAAGAACATGAATAAAATTGCTACTACTTCTACTTATATGCTTGAGTTTTCTGATTCGAATAAATGGCATGGTAGATTAGGTCACATTAATTTTAATTCAATACGCCGTTTAATCAATTTAAATTGTATACCAACATTTCATATTGATTCACATTATAAATGTGAAACTTATGTAGAATCCAAACTTACAAGATCATCATCGAAGTCGGTTAAATGAATAACCGAACCCCTTGATTTAATTCAGACCGATATTTGAGATTTCAAAGCGGTACCCACAAGAGGTGGAAATAAATACTTCATCACGTTTATTGACGATAGTACTAAATATTGCTATGTATATTTACTAAAGAGTAAAGATGAAGCAATAAGTAAATTTATCTTGTATAAAAATGAAGTTCAGAATCAACTAAAGAAGATAAAACAAAAAAAATTAACTCCACAAAAGCAGAGACGAATACAGACTAATGTCAGGTAGACGAGCATCAAGTTGCGCCGCTGCCCCCTTCTGAACAGCAAACCCTACCCTTCTAAACACAAAATTCTGACCCTTAACATGCGCGGTGTGTTGGAAAAATTGGTGAAAATAGCATTTTTCACAAATATAGGAAAATGATTTTTTCATATTTTGGACTAGAAATAAATATAATAAAATGAGCGGGTTTTATATATTTATTTGTGGGTTTGTGTTCTATGTTGGAAGAGCTTCGCAACGAACTAAACCACGTCCAAAACGGAGCTAAGATGAATGAGATACCGATGCTCAAAGTTGGGTGTTTGAAACATTGAATGCTGAAACAAAAGGGAAAGTAGCACCTTGTCCCACATCGGAGGAGAGATGGAACTTAAATGGGTATTTAAGGTGGAACTCTCCATCCTTATTGTTTCATGGAAGCACACACTAAGTGTCCTCGCGAAGGGTGCGGAGCAACCTAACTCGCACTAGCACACGCTCGCGCGCGCGCGTGGCGTGAGCGATGAGGCGCAATGTGGCGCTCTGATGGCGCACTTTGCACTTCGCACGTTCGCATCGCCACGAGCCGCCTTTGTATTTTTAACCACGTGCGCGTGGTGGATCACAGAGGCTGCAAGGACCAAGTGGTGAAGTGGCATGCAGGTTTGAGACGCGTGACGTGGCAGTCCGCGCGCGAGTACAATTGACACGAAGGCGCGCGGATGCGCATGGTGCATGGGCCCTGATGTGATGTGCGCGGCGAACCAGAGTGAGCCAAAACGGCGCGACTGTGTGGCGTGTTCGTATAGGCTCACAGGTGACGTGGCACACGTGCGCAGGTGCGCATGGACCTGAGTCAGTGTGGCGCACGCACGCATGGTAGGGAGCCAAAAGGACGCATCGTGCATGGGCGTGCAGACCTGGGCGCGCGCGCACCAGTGTGACGTGGTGGATCACAGAGGCTGCAAGGAACAAGTGGTGAAGTGGCATGCAGGTTCGAGGCACATGACGTGGCAGTCCGCGCGCGAGTACAAGTGACACGAAGGCGCGCGGTTGCGCATGGTGCATGGGCGCTGATGTGACGTGCGCGGCGCACCAGAGTGAGCCAAAACGGCGCGACTGTGTGGCGTGTTCGTATAGGCTCACAGGTGACATGGCACACGCGCGCAGGTGCGCATGGACCTGAGTCAGTGTGGCGCACGCGCGCATGGCAGTGAGCCAAAAGGACGCACCGCGCATGGGCGTGCAGACCTGGGCGCGAGCGCACCAGTGTGTCTTGTGCGCGCGCACAGAAGCTTCCAGCATTCAATAGCAATGCAGTTGCACTTCAGCAACGAAAGTGCCAAGTCAAACGGTTTTGACTGAGAATTAAATGACGTATTAAATTACATTGAAGACGTTTAATGCAATTTAAACCTCTCATTTAATTCGGTTTTTGGCTGTTTCAAATCGGGAGCTGTATAAATACAGCTCCATACCTTGCTGCAGAGTACACCACTAACACCAGCAAAACAACAGCAATTTAACCTTTCTCTCTACAGAATTCAGATCTTCTCCTGCTCTCTTCAGGTAGCCTTCAGGTTGTAGGCCATCTCCGGCAGTACTACTGCTCCGGCTGTTGTACCCTGGGAAACAAAACGAGTACTCCTGGGAGACTCGGAATTTGTTTTAAGGGAAGCGTGTTGAACATGTGCCTCAGTCTTTCTTCTTCATCTTTATTTCTTGTATTTCTATTATTTCAGTTGTAATAGTTCTGTATTTTCAGCTTTCTTTATTTCTTTGTATTGTAATCAGTGAATAAAATTTGTTTATTTAATTTATTTATGCGAACGGTTCCTACAATCTTAAAACAAATTTTTAAAACCGTTCGTGTAATCAAAACCATTCTGTTTGTGATTCAAACCAGTTTTGATTCACTCAGTTTGTGTTTTAAAAACAGATTTTTTTGTATTCATCTTCAAAGGTGCGACTTTGGTTGAAAACAGAGCTGGTTACATTTAGACTTCTTCTAAAATTGCTAAAACTTTCTGAATTGGTCTTCAAAGTTGGACTTAGAAGCTGATCAGTAAGTTCAAATATTTATAAATTTTCTGTTTTTGGTCTTCAAAGTTGACCACGTGAGCGTGGTGGATCACAGAGGCTGCAAGGACCAAGTGGTGAAGTGGCATGCAGGTTCGAGGCGCGTGACGTGGCAGTGCGCGCGTAAGTACAAGTGACACGAAGGCGTGGTGGATCACAGAGGCCGGAAGGACCAAGTGGTGAAGTGACAAGCAGGTTCGAGGCGCGTGACGTGGCAGTCCGTGCGCGAGTACAAATGACACGAAGGCGCGCGGTTGCGCATGGTGCATGGGCCATGATGTGACGTGCGTGGCGCACCAGAGTGAGCCAAAATGGTGCAACTGTCTGGCGTGTTCGTATAGTCTCACAGGTGACGTGGCACACGCACACAGGTGCACATGGACCTGAGTCAGTGTGGCGCACGCGCGCATGGCAGTGAACCAAAAGGACGCACCGCGCATGGGCGTGCAGACGTGGGCGCGCGCGCACAAGTGTGAGGTGGTGGATCATAGAGGCTGCAAGGACCAAGTGGTGAAGTGGCATGCAGGTTCGAGGCGCGTGACGTGGCAGTCCGCGCGCGAGTACAAGTGACATGAAGGCGCGCGGTTGCGCATGGTGCATGGGCCCTGATGTGACGTGCGCGGCGCACCAGAGTGAGCCAAAATGGCGCGACTGTGTGGCGTGTTCGTAAAGGCTCACAGGTGACGTGGCACACGCGCGCAGGTGCGCATGGACCTGAGTCAGTGTGGCGCACGCGCCCATGGCAGTGAGCCAAAAGGACGCACCACGCATGGGCGTGCAGACCTGGGCGCGCACGCACCAGTGTGACGTGGTGGATCACAGAGGCTGCAAGGACCAAGTGGTGAAGTGGCATGCAGGTTCGAGGCGCGTGACGTTGCAGTCCGCGCGCGAGTACAAGTGACACGAAGGCGCACGGTTGCGCATGGGCCCTGATGTGACGTGCGCGGCGCACCAGAGTGAGCCAAAACGGCGCGACTGTGTGGCGTGTTCGTATAGGCTCACATGTGACGTGGCACACGCGCGCAGGTGTGCATGGACTTGAGTCAGTGTGGCGCACGCGCGCATGGCAGTGAGCCAAAAGGACGCACCGCGCATGGGCGTGCAGACCTGGGCGCGCGCGCACCTGTGTGTCTTGCGCGTGCGCGCAGAAGCTTCCAGCATTCAATAGCAATGCAGTTACACTTCAGCAACGAAAGTGCCAAGTCAAACGGTTTTGACTGAGAATTAAATGACGTACTAAATTGCATTGAAGACGTTTAATGCAATTTAAACCTCTCATTTAATTCGGTTTTTGGCTGTTTCAAATCGGGAGCTGTATAAATACAGCTCCATACCTTGCTGCAGAGTACACCACTAACACCAGCAACACAACAGCAATTTAACCTTTCTCTCTATAGAATTCAGGTCTTCTCCTGCTCTCTTCAGGTAGCCTTCGTGTTGTAGGCCATCTCCGGCAGTACTACTGCTCCGGCTGTTGTACCCTGGGAAACAAAACGAGTAGTCCTGGGAGACTCGGAATTTGTTTTAAGGGAAGCGTGTTGAACACGTGCCTCAGTCTTTCTTCTTCATCTTTATTTCTTGTATTTCTATTATTTCAGTTGTAATAGTTCTGTATTTTCAGCTTTCTTTATTTCTTTGTATTGTAATCAGTGAATAAAATTTGTTTATTTTATTTATTTATGCGAATGGTTCCTACAATCTTAAAACAAATTTTTAAAACCGTTCGTGTAATCAAAACCATTCTGTTTGTGATTCAAACCAGTTTTGATTCACTCAGTTTGTGTTTTAAAAACATATTTTTTTGTTTTCATCTTCAAAGGTGCGACTTTGGTTGAAAACAGAGCTGGTTACATTTAGACTTCTCCTAAAATTGCTAAAACTTTCTGAATTGGTCTTCAAAGTTGGACTTAGAAGCCGATCAGTAAGTTCAAATATTTATAAATTTTCTGTTTTTGGTCTTCAAAGTTGACCACGTGCGCGTGGTGGATCACAGAGGCTGCAAGGACCAAGTGGTGAAGTGGCATGCTGGTTCGAGGCGCGTGACGTGGCAGTCCGCGCACGAGTACAAGTGACACGAAGGCGTGGTGGATCAAGAGGCTGGAAGGACCAAGTGGTGAAGTGGCATGCAGGTTCGAGGCGCGTGACGTGGCAGTCCGCGCGCGAGTACAAGTAACACGAAGGCGCGCGGGTGCGCATGGTGCATGGGCCATGATGTGACGTGCGCGGCGCACCAGAGTGAGCCAAAACGGCGCGACTGTGTGGCGTGTTCGTATAGGCTCACACGTGACGTGGCACACGCGCGAAGGTGCGCCTGGACCTGAGTCAGTGTGGCGCACGCGCGCATGGCAGTGAGCCAAAAGGACGCACCGCACATGGGCGTGCATACCTGGGCGCGCGCGCACCAGTGTGTCTTGCGCGCGCGCGCAGAATCTTCCAGCATTCTATAGCAATGAAGTTACACTTCAGCAACTAAACTGCCAAGTCAAACGGTTTTGACTGAGAATTAAATGACGTATTAAATTGCATTGAAGATGTTTAATGCAATTTAATGCTCTCATTTAATTCGGTTTTTGGCTGTTTCAAATCGGGAGCTGTATACAGCTCCATACCTTGCTGCAGAGTACACCACTAACACCAGCAACACAACAGCAATTTAACCTTTCTCTCTACAGAATTCATATCTTCTCCTGCTCTCTTCAGGTAGCCTTCGGGTTGTAGGCCATCTCCGGCAGTACTACTGCTCCGGCTGTTGTACCCTGGGAAACAAAACGAGTACTCCTAGGAGACTCGGAATTTGTTTTAAGGGAAGCGTGTTGAACACGTGCCTCAGTCTTTCTTCGTCATCTTTATTTCTTGTATTTCTATTATTTCAGTTGTAATAGTTCTGTATTTTCAGCTTTCTTTATTTCTTTGTATTGTAATCAGTGAATAAAATTTGTTTATTTTATTTATTTATGCGAATGGTTCCTACAATCTTAAAACAAATTTTTAAAACCGTTCGTGTAATCAAAACCATTATGTTTGTGATTCAAACCAGTTTTGATTCACTCAGTTTGTGTTTTAAAAACAGATTTTTTTGTTTTCATCTTCAAAGGTGCGACTTTGGTTGAAAACAGGGCTGGTTACATTTAGACTTCTCCTAAAATTGCTAAAACTTTCTGAATTGGTCTTCAAAGTTGGACTTAGAAGCTGATCAGTAAGTTCTAATATTTATAAATTTTCTGTTTTTGGTCTTCAAAGTTGGACTTAGAAGCCTAAACAGTCAATTTGTGGTAAAATTAAAATTTAGTGTTTACTTCTGTTTTTAGTGTGTAAAACAGAATTTTGGACTAAAAAAATTTAGTTTTTAATTTTCAGCATGTCGACCGAGAATGGCAACGTTAACAACAATACCAATGTTGTGACGGGAACCCCCCTTAACGCCACCACTGTGGGAGCTTCCACAGTGGCTAATCACGCTGAACGACCCGAGAAGTTCTCGGGTCTACACTTCAAAAGGTGGCATCAGAAGATGTTCTTCTACCTAACCACCATGAACCTTGCGAGGTTATTAACTGAATCCGCTCCCCAACCTGCGGAAGGGGAGACCAACGCTCAGGCTCTGAGCGCGGTAGAGGCTTGGAAGCACTCGGATTTCATTTGTCGAGGCTATGTGTTAAACGGGCTTTCGGATGCATTGTATAATGTGTACTACAATGTCAAGACTTCCAAAGATCTTTGGGATGCCTTGGACAAGAAGTACAAAACGGAGGATGCTGGCACAAAGAAATTTGTGGTAGCCCGTTTCTTGGATTTCAAAATGGTTGATTCTAAAACCGTTATGAATCAAGTCCAAGAATTGCAAATTATACTACATGACATCCTTGCGGAAGACATGACACTTAGCGAGACATTCCAAGTGGCAGCGATGATTGAGAAGTTACCTCCTGGTTGGGTGGATTTTAAGAATTATCTTAAACACAAACGAAAGGAGATAACTATAGAGGAACTTATTGTTCGTCTTCGAATTGAAGAGGACAATAGAATTGCCCTAAAAGGCAGCCATGCGCAGACTAGTGCTAGTGCAAATGTGGTTGAGCATGGGCAATCCTCTAAAGGCGCGAAGGGTAAGGGGAAAAGGGACAAGGAGAAAGCAAAGGCTAGCAAACTTGGACCGAAGAAAGGGGTTGTGAAAAAGAAACCTCAAACGTTCCAAGGAACTTGTTACAACTGTGACGAGCCGGGGCATCGGGCTAACCAATGCAAGAAACCAAAGCGTGAGCGTGTGCACATGGTGGATGAAGACGGAATGCCTTTGGTGGCAATGATTTTCGACAAAAGCGCAATGATGGATGAGGTCAATATTGTGACCAACACTCCAAAAGGATGGTGGGTTGATACGGGCGCGACCCGTCATGTTTGCGCAGACAGAAGCGTCTTTACCACCTTCAAGGCGCTTTCTGGAGAAGAGAAGCTGTATATGGGAAATGCAGCCACCGCCGACATCATGGGTGTAGGAACGGTGGTCTTGAAGTGGACTTCGGGGAAGGAGCTCACTCTAAGCAACGTGTTGTATGTCCCGGACTTGCGCAAGAATCTAGTCTCGGGTTGGTTGCTTAACAAGTTTGGATTTCGTTTAGTATTTGAAAGTGACAACTTTGTTCTTAATAAACGAGGAATGTATGTGGGAAAGGGCTACGCCCAAAACGGCATGTTCAAATTAAATGTAATGGCTGTCAAGAACATGAATAAAATTGCTACTACTTCTACTTATATGCTTGAGTTTTCTGATTCGAATAAATGGCGTGGTAGATTAGGTCACGTTAATTTTAATTCAATACGCCGTTTAATCAATTAAAATTGTATACCAACATTCCATATTGATTCACATTATAAATGTGAAACTTGTGTAGAATCCAAACTTACAAGATCATCATCGAAATCGGTTGAACGAATAACCGAACCCTTGATTTAATTCACACCGATATTTGTGATTTAAAAGCGGTACCCACAAGAGGTGGAAATAAGTACTTCATCACGTTTATTGACGATAGTACTAAATATTGCTATGTATATTTACTAAAAAGTAAAGATGAAGCAATAAGTAAATTTATCTTGTATAAAAATGAAGTTGAGAATCAACTTCAAAAGAAGATAAAAGCTTTGCGAAGCGACCGAGGAGGCGAATGTGTTGCACCTTTTGCTGATTTATGCGCAAAAAGTGGCATTGAACATGAGTGTACACCTCCTTATTCTCCATAATCAAATGGCGTGGCGGAACGAAAGAACCGCACATTGAAAGAAATGATGAACGCCATGTTGATAAGTTCTGGGGTGAGCCAAGAAATGTGGGGGGAAGCCATTCTCTCGGCTAATTATCTTTTGAACAAGATACCACTCAAAAAGAGAGACGAAACTCCATATGAGTTATGGAAAAGGAAGAAGCCTTCATACAAATACTTGAAAGTCTGGGGGTGCCTAGCAAAGGTGATTGTACCACCTCCTAAGGCTCTTAGGATAGGACCCAAAACTGTTGATTGCATATTTATTGGGTATGCGCATCAAAGTAGTGCACATCGTTTTCTTGTACACGAGTCCAAGAATCCTGATGTACACGTAAACACTATCATGGAGGTGAATCCTAACGTTGTGTCTTACTTTGAAAATGTGTTTCCTTTGAGAAGACAAACACATGCAACGTCATCAACACCTAATTTTGAAGTAGGTGAAAGCTCATCTACACCAGTTGATGAGGTAGTTCATGATAAGACACATGAATGACCTGAGGTTGAAGAAGGTGATCGTAGGCGAAGCAAAAGGCCAAGGGTTGAAAAATCCTTCGGTCCAGACTTCGTTAGCTATATGGTTGAGGGCGAGCCCAATACATATCGCGAAGCGGTTTCCTCTTCAGAAGGACCTCAATGGAAATAAGCAATAAGGAATGAAATTGATTCTATATTGCAAAATCATACTTGGGAGTTAGTAGATCTTCCACCTGGTTGCAAACCACTTGGATATCGTTGGATATTCAAACGGAAGATGAAAACTGATGGAAGTATTGATAAATACAAGGCTAGGTTGGTGATTAAAGGATTTAGACAAAAGGAAGGTCTAGATTACTTTGATACCTACTCGCCTGTGACGCGCATAACCTCGATTAGATTGGTTCTTGCTATAGCGGCTTTAAGAAATTTGGAAGTTCACCCAATGGACGTTAAAACCGCATTTCTAAATGGCAATTTAGAAGAAGAGATTTACATGGAGCAACCTGAAGGTTTCTCTGCCCCAGGTCAAGAGGGTAAAGTATGTAAACTCGTCAAGTCTTTGTATGGCTTGAAGCAAGCACCAAAACAATGGCACCAAAAGTTTGATCATGTCATGATTGACAATGGTTTCAAAATAAATGAGTGCGACAAATGTGTTTATTTCAAAGACACAAATGAAGGTTATGTGATCTTATGCCTTTATGTAGAGATATGCTTATCATTGGGAGTAATGATAAAATTATCAAAGCTACTAAAAGCATGTTGAAAGCGAGATTTGACATGAAAGACATGGGTTTAGCAGATGTGATTCTTGGAGTAAAGATCATAAGAACCCAAGAAGGTCTTGTGTTAAGTCAATCTCACTATGTGGATAAAATTCTTGAAAAATTCAACTCGGGAGATACGAGTGTAGCTCGAACTCCAGTTGATACCTCCCAACATCTCAAGAAAAATAAAGGAGATGGAGTTGCTCAGTTAGAGTATTCAAGAATTATTGGCAGTCTAATGTATCTAATGGCATGTACTAGACCCGACTTGGCTTACGCGGTGAGTAGGCTAAGTAGATACACCAGCAATCCGTGCGCAGATCATTGGAAAGCTATCACGAGGGTGCTTAGATACATAAGATACACAAGAGATTATGGACTGCATTATACCCGACAACCAGTAGTGATCGAAGGATACACTGATGCAAACTGGATATCGGATAATAAAGATTCCAAATCAACAAGTGGTTACGTGTTTACACTTGGAGAAGCTGCTATTGCTTGGAAGTCTTCTAAGCAAACGGTCATAGCAAGATCCACAATGGAATCCGAATTTATCGCCTTGGATAAGTCAGGCGAGGAGGCGGAATGGCTACGTCAATTCATGGAATATATTCCAAGATGGCCAAAGCCTTTGCCAGCCACATGTGTACATTGTGATAGCCAATCAGCGATTGGTAGAGCTCAAAGATTGATGTACAATGGCAGATCAAGGCATATGCGACGTAGACATAACACGGTACGACAACTACTCTCAACGGGTGTTATCACAATTGATTATGTGAGATCAAAGGATAACATTGCGGACCCGTTTACAAAAGGCTTAAGCAGAGAGTTAGTAGAAACGTCGTCAAGAGGAATGGGACTAAAGCCCGTGGTAAATGGGAATATGAGGGAAACCTAACTTAGTTGACTGGAGATCCCAAGATCTAAGTTCAATAGGACAACTTAATCATATTACCAAAACGGAGTCACTGTGGGGGAGTACCCCAAACCAAATAAAAGGGAGTTATGCACTTCCTAGTCCATTCCAATCAGTGACATGAAGTGAGGTTAAGCATATTAAGGTTAACGATTTCGGGAAATCAACTTAACCATGATGCTTTTAATGATTCATGGGAATCACCTATGTTGGAGAGAAGTAGGGTCGCTTCGAATGGATTTGTGGGGTGCGCAAATCCTAGAGCTCTCGCAGAACCAGGCTAGTGTTCCAGGACCATAATAGGACACGACAATGAGGGGTTGGCCAAACCAGGGAGAGTATTGTGTGAAGTGTATTGTCGTTTACACAAATGGGGGTATATTCAAGGACATCGCGTCTACAAACCTCTAGTAAGCTAAGTATGCTTCACAAAAGAAGGTTCAAAGGCAAAAACCTACCTATCTTGCAATACTCAACTGTCGAAGTTTATCGTTGAAAAGTGTAGGGAAAAGATCGATTTCCATACATGTGGGGGATTGTTGGAAATTTGATGAAAATAGCATTTTTCATGTGGGGGATTGTTGGAAAAATTGGTGAAAATAGCATTTTTCACAAATATAGGAAAATGATTTTTTCCTATTTTGGACTAGAAATAAATATAATAAAATGAGCGGGTTTTATATATTTATTTGTGGGTTTGTGTTCTATGTTGGAAGAGCTTTGCAACGAACTAAACCACGTCCAAAACGGAGCAAAGATGAATGAGATATCGATGCTCAAAGTTGGGTGTTTGAAACATTGAATGCTGAAACAAAAGGGAAAGTAGCATCTTGTCCCACATCGGAGGAGAGATGGAACTTAAATGAGTATTTAAGGTGGAACTCTCCATCCTTATTGTTTCATGGAAGCACACACTAAGTGTCCTCGCGAAGGGTGCGGAGCACCCTAACTCGCACTTGCACACGCTCGCGCGCACGCGTGTTGTGGGCGATGAGGCGCAATATGGTGCTTTGATGGCGCACTTTGCACTTCGCATCGCCGCGAGCCGCCTTTGTATTTTTGACCACGTGCGCGTGGTGGATCACAGAGGCTGCAAGGACCAAGTGGTGAAGTGGCGCGTGACGTGGCAGTCCGCACGCGAGTACAAGTGACACGAAGGCGCGCAGTTGCGCATGGTGCATGGGACCTGATGTGACGTGCGCGGCACACCAGAGTGAGCCAAAACGGCGCGACTGTGTGGCGTGTTCGTATAGGCTCACAGGTGACGTGGCACACGCGCGCATGGACCTGAGTCAGTGTGGCGCACGCGTGCATGGCAATGAGCCAAAAGGACGCACCGCGCATGGGCGTGCAGACCTGGGCGCGCGCGCACCAGTGTGTCTTGCACGCGCACGCAGAAGCTTCCAGCATTCAATAGCAATGCAGTTACACTTCAACAACGAAACTGACAAGTCAAACGGTTTTGACTGAGAATTAAATGACGTATTAAATTGCATTGAAGACGTTTAATGAAATTTAAACCTCTCATTTAATTCGGTTTTTGGCTGTTTCAAATCGGGAGCTGTATAAATACAGCTCCATACCTTGCTGCAGAGTACACCACTAACACCAGCAACACAACAACAATTTAACCTTTCTCTATACAGAATTCAGATCTTCTCCTGCTCTCTTCAGGTAGCCTTCGGGTTGTAGGCCATCTCCGGCAGTACTACTGCTCCGGCTTTTGTACCCTGGGAAACAAAACGAGTACTCCTGGGAGACTCGGAATTTGTTTTAAGGGAAGCGTGTTGAACATGTGCCTCAGTCTTTCTTCTTCATCTTTATTTTTTGTATTTCTATTATTTCAGTTGTAATAGTTCTGTATTTTCAGCTTTATTTTTTTGTATTGTAATCAGTGAATAAAATTTGTTTATTTTATTTATTTATGCGAACGGTTCCTACACGGTGTTACTGCTTATCACCTGCTAAACCCGCTTGAGGAACCGCATCGCGTCAGGGGTGAGAGCGCCAAAGGTATCAAAAGCGAACGGGACGAACACGTGTTGATTCTCAATGCAAGCTTTTTCGTGCTTAGCTACTTTGTCCGCCTCTGCCTTGGTTATCGCCTGTCCCGCCACAAACCCGTGGTCCCTTAGCCCAACGAGGCGGGACAACCTGTCAAATCGACACACGCATGTTTCCCTCCTTCCCATCCTAGAAACTCTTGCAAACTTTTGAAGAAGAAGAGACACCCCAGAAACCTCAAGATGACACGCCAACAAGACATCACCAACCAAAACTCCAAACAAGGCAGATGTGCATGAGAAGGGTGGTGAGGACAAACTCCAGACATCACAAAGTTGATGCAAGATAACACAATTTTAAACTCTGAAAAGCTGCCTGGTGATGAAGAAGCTGATCAAGATGATGAAGATGGGGAAAATAAAAAGGAAAAGACTGTGGAAGAAAAGGAGAAGAGAGAAACAAAAAATATTTCGGCATGTTTGTCACCTTATGTAAGTAGGCAAGTGGTTATACATGAACCAAGGAAGACCCATGAAACCGACGTTGCCACATACATATTCACTGGATGTGGTGAATGGGAGTATGTACACTTCTCTCACTTAAAAATGCCAAACTTTGCATTTGTTACGTTAAAAGTATACATGCATATGCATGTAAACACCCAAAATGCCCTGTCTTATATTAGAATGAGTTTGGATAACTAAAACGCCATATGCTGTTTTTTTCAGGACTATCGTGTTAAAGATGGGAGGAGTGTTAACGCTCACAATGGTGATTTGTGAGAGCATAAGACCAGGATTACACGCACGCGTCGACATTGTTCAATGTTGGGTGAATATCCTAAACTATGAAGAATGATACAAGGCAACAGAATCACCCTCAAGATTATTTTGCATAGAAATAATGTTGGTAACTCTTTTGCTATATTTAATTGATGAAATTATATTATGACTTTGTTTTATTGTTAAAAATGTGGTTCCTCAATAATGCAGAATCGTCCCGCGTACGAAACGACGAAAGAAAGTTATCGATACAAAGAATTCAACAACATGGCAACGGTTTTGAAAACGCCTGTTTCAAAGGAGACCGGAAAGATAGAAACATAAAAGAATATGAACTGGTCTTCGTGCCAATAATATGGCAAAGACATTTCTATGTTGTTTGCTTCAATCTAAAACACAACAGAGTTGATGTATTGGATAACAACGCTAAAGTCAAAGAGGATAAATTCAGCATCGAAAAGAAGTATAAAGGATGGGTGGAAAAGTTGGTAAGTATCTTAAAAACTTTGTATGTAGAAACTATGTTGACAAAACTCCATACTAATATATGAAAAATGTGAAACTGCAGCATGATGCTTTTGCAAACTACTTTCGTATTAAAAAACACCCAATGGCTGAGATCATGGCGGAGATGCCCGTTGTCAGACAAAAGATGGATTGGAGGACAACGTCTAACGTGATCGACTGTGGGATTTTTGCAATGAGGAATATGGAAACGTATATGGGGCATATGGCTGGTTAGGCATGTGGTCTAGCAAAAGAAGATGCCCCAAATCAACTACAGCAAAGACAGCTAAATGACCTAAGGATGAAATACATTGTAAAAATCCTGATGGGTAGCGGAAATGAAAACAGAAGACAAGTGGTCAAATCTGTAAGAAAATTCATGGATTTAGAAAATTCATTGATATATAAACGACATTAAAAAAAAAGGTTAAAAACGTCATTGAAACAGGTAAAAAAGGACAAAACGTCATATCTGTTAAATATAGGTAGAACGCCATTGAAACATAAACCCCCTTAAAAGAATTACTTTGAAAAAAAATGTCAATTAAACAAGCATAAAGAACAAAACACCATTTCTATTCAAATTTTGTTTGGAACAGAATCATAACGCCATTACTAAGCGGAACGTGGGCAATGACAATCGTACCCCTGCATATCATTTAGCGCCCCCTGTCACGTGTTCGACTAGGATCCGTTTTCACACTTTCAGTCGTTTTGTTTTGATCCTGTTTATATATATATATATATATATATATATATGACTCGGTTCAAGGAGGAACCACTAACAGTTGCGAGAACTATGAGAACTCCTCTCATCCATTAAAATTTTAACACATCACCTAAAATCAATTTAATTCAAAAGGGTATTTTAATCTTTTTTTCTCAATGTCATATCCTCTCTCTCTTATCTTTAAAACACATCACATCATCATTTATATGTCTGACATAACAATATTTGTGTCTTTTCATATCTTTTTTACTTTTTATATTTAAAATTGGAAAAAAAATATCTAAGGTTTTAAATTCAAACACAAAAAGTTTTACGTAATTTAGAAAAGGGGAAATGAACTGTATCACCCTAAACTATGCAAAATTGGCCAATACCACGCCCAACTTTCAAGTTGGCTCCCACCACCCTCTACTCGACAACTTGGTGTCACTGTCACCCCTTCGTTAAAAAAACACTGAGTTAGTTTTTTAATCCTACGTGGCAATGGGATGATGAGGTGGACAGCCTACGTGGCTAGTTTTGCTTCTGAAATAACAAAACGCATATGTCACACATCTCTGATCTTCGATTTCATAACCCTAGAAAGAAAGTTCATTTCTCTGTAAACCCTCCTTAGAATCAATCATCAAAATCACAATGTCAGACAACCTGGGGCAGCCGATGGATGGTGGAATCGCCACCATTGATGGAGGAATGGAGGATTAGGGTTACCGGTCTAATACGGTTGATTTGGACGAGCCGAGATCCGAACCGGAAGAGGGCGACCGGTACCAGAACCACCACAGCTGTTACACATCATCCGACCGGAACCAGCACAAGTCCGGCATCCTCTGTCACCGTTCGACCACCGATTACAAAGACAACTAACCCGACCCGTTCCGTTGCAACTTGAACACCTTGGGAACTGACCTGACCCGGAACCTGGACTCATCATCGGGTTCTGATCCATCACCGATTTCAATAGAGCCGCTCCGGCCAACACGCCCAGACCGGTTGCAAGCTGAGTCAAGATATAAGAGCTTACATAAGAGCGATTCCCCACCAAACGGTACCAAAAATGTAGCCGGAGAGCTTTTGCATTCGTCGCAAAAGGCGTATCGAGTAATAGATCTTTGGAAGGTATTGGAATAAGAACATAACTAAAGCAACCACCCATAATCATGTGGCAGCCAGAGTTGTAGGGTGGTGGACTGGTCAGATCTGAAAATCCTAGTGGTGAGAAGGGGGAAGAAGGTGGTGGCTGAGTCGATGGCGGCGGTGGTCAGAAGGGGGGAAGGTGGTGGTGGTGGTGTTGACGGTGGCGGCGGTGAAGAAAGATTTGATATTAATGTTGGTGAAGATGATGAACATCGCTGGTGAAGATGATGAACATCGCTGGTGAAGAAAGATTTGATAATTGCTGTTGTTATAAAGTGAGTGTATGTATTGTGTTTTATATATATATATATTTATATTAATTATAATTAAAAAATGCCACGTCACCTTGCCACATCAGATAAAAAGCCACATCAGCAAAAAAAAACTAACTCAGTTAGTGTTTTTTTAACGAAGGGGTGACAGTGACACCAAGTTGTCGAGTAGAGGGTGGTGGGAGCCAACTTGAAAGTTGGGCGTGGTATTGGCCAATTTTGCATAGTTTAGGGTGATACAGTCCATTTCCCCTTTAGAAAATACAAAAATATCGAAAATGATATCTATTTATTTTTGCTCTATTTTCCCTAATTATGACATAATGTTCTTTATAAAATTCAAGCTATATATTTGTCTTATATGTTTATTAGAAAATACAAAATTATTGAAAATGATATCTATTTCTTTTTGCTCTATTTTCCCTAATTCTGACATAATGTTCTTTATAAAATGCAAGCTATATTTGTCTTATATGTTTATTGAGAATTTCTATTTCATTCGTTAACGTTTGATGACTTTGCACTACAACTTTTTAAAAAAACATTCGACAACGTGCGTAAAAAAAGTTTTGACAACGTGCGTAAAAAAGTTATGATAACGTGCGTAAACATTTACACGAACTGATTATGAAAACACCAATATGTAAAAAAAATAAAAAAATAAATGTTTTGAAAACGTGAAACAAAAAAGTTTTTTTACGCCCCTGATCGCCGACCCGAGCTCCTCTATACGTCACGCGTAAATCTAATTTTCAAACGTATGTAAAAACGGAATGCGTAAAATAGTTTTTACGTACGTTTGAAAAATGTTTTTACGTAAGTTGTCAAATGTAAAATATTATTTTTTTTGCGCACGGTGTCAAATGAAAAAAAATGTTTTTTTACGCCCCTGATCGTCGGTCCGAGCTCCTCTAAACGTCACGCGTAAATCTATTTTTCAAACGTATGTAAAAATGGCATGCGTAAATGTTTAGTTTTTACATACGTTTGAAACATTGTTTCTCGTACTTTGTCAAATGTAAAAAAAATCGTGCACGGTGTCGAATGTAAAAAAAATCTACGAACGGTGTCGAATGTAAAAAAATGTTTTTTTATTACACACGATAAAAGAATGTTTTTTTACGCCCCTGGTCGCCGGCTATAGCTCCTCTAAACGTTTGTGGAATGTAAACGCTCTGTTTTTTACGCCTCGCTTGCGGTATGCGCATATAATGTATATGTGTGTGTGGCCGCTCGGGGGGCAAAAGTGAAAGTGTACTAATTTTAACGTTATTTTACTAATTTCGTGAAAATAACGTTAAAAGATGTGGATGATTAATCATGCATCATGTGGCAGCGTTGGTAACCGAAAGACAAGGGGGTACATACACTAATCGGCATTTATCTCAATTGCTGAGTGTTATGTGCCTTATGTCCAAGGCTTGATGCAAAACTACTATCGAGCCAGGGGTCTCACTGGAAGCAGCATCTCTATTCCTACGGGGTAGAGGTAAGACTGTCTGCATCCTACCCTCCTTAGACCCTACCTTAGCTTTGCTATTGATGGTATTTACTGAGTATGATGATGATGATGATGATGATGATGATGATGATGATGATGATGAAACACTCTGTTTTTTTCTTTGATTTCGTAGGTGTTGGGGCTTTTACGCTCAAATGACGAGGATAACGAACAAAAAATGAAGATCAAGATCAGAGATTGAAGACGTTTTCTTTTTATATATGTAGTGTAATTTTTTTTTGTATAAAAAATCATATGTCATAATTAATTTTTTTAAATAGATAAACGTAAATTAATGTTGACATGAAGAGTGATGTAGTCTATGATGTTTGATTGTCAGTTTGACAAGTTGACATGAATAGTACACAAGTCAAATTTTCCAAAATATTTTTCTTGTACTGTTTATTTTTTTTAATCAATAAAATCATTACGATACAAATCAAACTTAAACAATTCAATCTCAACCACTCATACATAAGAGATCTAGGTGGATAATGGTTCTTACGGTTCTTGCATCTAAATGTGGTTCCTATTTTAACCCATCCATATATATATATATATATATATATATATATATATATAGACGTGTGTGTAATGTTTATAAAATGGGTTGATTAGTTTGATGATTAATGTGGTATTAAATAAAAGGCTGAGCAAAATACAATTCACACATACATATATGGGTGTGTAATGTCTATAAAATGGGTCCAACTAGTAAACCGATGATTAGTTTGACGATTAAGGAGCTGTTTATTTACCTCTTAATGAGGCTCTTAATGGTTCAGTATTTAATGGTTCAGACTGTTTGTTTCACAAGCAGATATCTGAATGGTTCAAACATTTGCCTCTGAATGGTTAAGATTTATACAGAGTCTGAATGGTTAAGACCTCTAATCTGAATTGGTCAGACATTTGCTTCTGAACGGTTAAACATTATACAGGCTCTTAATGGTTCAGACATCTTACTGGTTCAACACTTAACCATTCAGATGTTGCCAAACAGCCCCTAATACGATATCAAAGAAAAGGATGAGCAAAAATACAAATCACAAAATAATATGTTCTTTAACGAATATGATGTAAGAGTAAGTAGGGCTGGCATATCGTGTATACCCGTACACGATAAGACACGACACGATAAGACACGATACACGAAATCTCATACACGAACACGACATGATAACTTATCGTGTCCTTTTTTCAAACACGAACACGACATGATATACACGAAATTACCTGTTAATACCCGTTAACACGACTTTTCGACTGTTATACACGAAAATTACCTGTTAATAGCTGTTGACACGAACACGACATGCTATCTGAGAGTTACAGAGGGAGTTTAGGGTTTTATTTTTTTTTAATTGAATGAGGAATGAAAATAGAAAGGAATTAAGGAACCCACACGCACATGACAAATGAGTTTTATTTAATTTAATTTCTTATCGTGTATTAACAGGTAAACAGGTATTTAACATGTTTATACACGAAAATTAACAGGTAATCTTGTGTCTACCAGTTTGGTACACGATACCTGTTAACTTCGTGTAGGTTCGTGTCGTGTATTCGTGTAAAATTGTCAGCCCTAAGAGTAAGAGTAAGGTGTCTTCTTTTGTTCATTCACTATTAAAATCCTATATAAAGTGTAGGTTTTCAAATATTCAAAAGTATCGTTATAAACATATAATAATATGAAAATGGACGCCTATATTTGCTTTCGATGCTTATTTGACCATGAGTATAAATATTTTCTTTTTTGCGAAACGTAATTTCTTGCAATTAATACGATAGGTTTAGTTACAGAAACAATAAATAAGAATTTATTGTGAAGATGTTGACGTAAATTAAAACTGTATAAAAAGAACAAACTTCTCGGTGTATTGTAGCCTTGTAGGTATAGATATAGATTGAAAGAGGAACTAGAAAATTGCTAAAACCTAAAATATATGTATTTTATTTTAACTATACTACAAGTTAACCCGTGCATTGCGACGAGGTCGTAAATTTCGTAAGGTGTATATGTAGGGCTGTAAACGAACCGAACGTTCAGCGAACAGTTCGTGAACCGTTCGGCGGGAAGTTCGTTTATGTTCGTTCGTTTAATAAACGAACGAACATGAACAAGAAATTTCGTTCGATTAGTTAAATGAACGAACATGAACAGAGGTCTCGTTCGTTCGATTGTGTTCGTGAACGTTCGGTAAGGTGTTCGTGAACATTCATTGATTTCCGTTCGTTTATGTTCGTATGTTTGTGTTTTGATTGAAGATCTTTGTACTTTCTTATATTTTATTTGTCCTTTTGTATATTATTAAACTTTTATTTATTTTATTACCCTAACAATTAAACTAGAAAACCCACTTTCACCTTTTTTATGCATCATTTCCCTTTCATTTCTCATTATTTACATCGGCGAATACGATCGACCTCCGTTCCACAATAAGGGATTCAAGTTCGAGTGCTACTCTTTGGGCCATCTATTTTTATCCTTCGTCGCGTTCGCCAAATTTATTTGTGTTCGTTTGTGTTCGTGAACCGTTCGCGAACACACTCATTTCCTTAATGAACGAACACGAACATAAAATCTCGTTCGAGAAGTGTTCATGAACACATTTATTTCCTTAACGAACGAACACGAACAAGGCCTTGTTCGTGTTCGTTCGGTTCGTTTACAGCCCTATGTATATGTCCTCCGTAAAAAAGGCTTTAAGAAACAAATATCAAATATAATATAACTCATGATATTAAAATATAATATAATTCAAACACAAATATAGCGCAGTTAGCAAATACAACTTTCGGTTTCTATCATGCAGGTCCGGCTCTGGGCCCGGCTAACCCGTGCCGACGCCCGAGGCCGAAAATTTCAAAGGGCCCGAAAAGTCTTTATGAGCTTGTATATATTTATTAAATTATATATTTAGTATATTCATCCGTTTATTATGCAAGAAAATATTGGTGGTGTAGTGGCAAAAACAATCTCAAAATAATGTAAAGTTCTCAAGTTCGAGTCTTTGTTCTATCACTAAGTTTTTATTTTTGTAATTCATTTACCCTTAACCATAATTTTGGGCCCAATTCTTTTCGTCGCCCGAGGCCTAAATTTTTTCAAGAGTTTTCGGGGACGGCTCTGCTATCATGACTTCAATACACCAAACGTATTAAAATGAAATGCAATATACTCAATAAATCAAAATACCTCACTTCCATGTTTCAGTATGTTTGTCACTTTAAACAACCTTAATTCACATTTCTCCCTCAATCTACAGAGTCCAAAGAACAAAAGACTCATAACAATTAAAACCCAATATACTAATTTAAAAATGACAAAAAAAAAAAAAAAATTTCAACAACATTCATTGATTAGCAATGGAAACGATTTTAAATGGTAGTGGCTATATTTTATCAAATTGGAATGCTTTGTCGGTTCTATTATATTTAAACGTTTTAGGAAAGAAGAATAGGGTAAATGTTGTTTTAATTTCTAGAGTAAACTATAAAAATGGTTCCTGAGTTTTAGTCACTTTTGTCATTTTAGTCTAAAACTTAAACCTCTTGAATCTGGGTCCCTGTGTTTTCAATTTTGTTGCCATTTTCATCCAAAAGTAAAATCTGGTTAGATTTTTCAGTTAACATCCAGTTTTTTTTTTTCCTTCATTTTAATGAAGGGCAAAATGGTTAGAATTTTTTTAATTTGTTATAATAAAACGTTAAAAAACCATTTTACCCTTTATTAAAAGGAGGAAAAAGACAAAAAAACTGAATATTAACTGAAAATCTAATCATATTTTGATTTTGAATGAAAATGACAACAAAATTGAAACCAAAGAGGCTCAAATTCAAAATGTTTGAGTTTTGGACTAAAGTGGCAAAATTAACCAAACCTCAAGGACCATTTTGACAGTTTACTCTAATTTCTAAATTCATTTTCGCCCCCTGGAATATTTGTCATGTAGCTACTTAACCCTTCTATTTTGTTTAGAATTCAAGATTTACTTATGGTTTATAAATTAAATAATTTATTATTATTCTCGTAAAGTTAATATCTCAACTTCATTAAATTTTAATCCCTCTTCGCTGATTAACAACCCAACATAATCAATAACCCAATTTTAAAATTACATTTTGGTCATTATAGGAAGTTAATATTCACACATCTCTCTTCTCTATCTCTCTATCTATACATACATAGATATATAAAGAGAGAGAGATGAAGTGAAAAATGATGTGAGATTAGGATGTAGGGATGTGAAAACAGTTATAGTTATAGCCATATTATATAGTAGTATAGATTAGCAAAAACTAACCTATGCATTATACGATTTTTACAAGCATGTTGCTGTTTACACCATATTTTATGACACCCTACTCTACAACTACATCTTAATAAATACAACCATTAATACATAAGCATTAATAGCCACTTAGGTTATAGTCTAGTGGTTAAGAGGAATTATATCTTCTTTTAAAAAAAAGAGGAATTATCTCATGTGAGGAGACCAAGGTTGAATCATTGAGAGGTGTAAGTATTTAAGGAGAAAAATTAGCCGTTAAAAAAAATAATAATAAGCATTAATTAGCACATGTTTTTTTTATTTCGATCTCTATATATTGTTAAGTAATCTAACTACTATAATAAAAGAAACCAACTTTTGAACACATGACATTCACTGAAGGTATCCTCAAATCTATATTTATTTTATATTAACTAAATAAATAATAAATTATTTCAAAAAAAAAATTAATATTAAATCTTATCAAACTTTAATAAAATATTATCCTCAAATCTAAATTGTTAATTTAATATATTTTTAAAACAAATATCTTTCTTATCTACTTATCTTATATTAAATATATAAATAATAAATTAATATTAAATGTTATCCTAATTTATTATTATTTGGTATACAAAATTATATTTATTCAACTCGTGTAAAACGCGGGGCTTTTAAGGATATAAAATTTTTTTTTACAATTTGGTAGATTTTTCAACCCGACTATACACGGTTTTTCAAAGATACGACGTTTTTAGTATTTAATATACAAAATTACATTTATTTAGGATATATTTTTTTATTATTTGGTAGATTTTTCAACCCAACTATACACGGGTTTTTTAAAGATACGACGTTTTTAGTATTTAATATACAAAATTACATTTATTTAATCTGTGTAATACACATGGTTTTTAAAGATATACATGTCATTCACTGAAGTTATCCTCAAATCTATATTTATTTTATATTAACTAAATAAATAATAAATTATTTCAAAAAAAAATATTAAATCTTATCAAACTTTAATAAAATATTATTCTCAAATCTAAATTGTTAATTTAATATATTTTTAAAACAAATATCTCTTTTATCTACTTATCTTATATTAAATATATAAATAATAAATTAATATTAAATGTTATCCTAATTTATTAAAAATATAACTTTTTTATTATTTGGTATACAAAATTATATTTATTCAACTCGTGTAAAACGCGGGGCTTTTAAGGATATAATTTTTTTTTTTTACAATTTGATAGATTTTTCAACCCGACTATACACGAGTTTTTTAAAGATACGACGTTTTTAGTATTTAATATACACAATTACATTTATTTAGGATATAATTTTTTTATTATTTGGTAGATTTTTCAACCCAACTATACACGGGTTTTTTTAAAGATACGACGTTTTTAGTATTTAATATATAAAATTACATTTATTTAATCTGTGTAATACACATGGTTTTTAAAGATATAACTCTTTTTTAGATCTATTCAACACGTGTAATATACGGGGTTTTTAAGGATATATTTTTTTATTATTTGGTAGATTTATTCAACCCGATTATACACGGGTTTTTTTAAAGATACGACGTTTTTAGTATTTAGTATACAAAATTACATTTATTTAATCTGTGTAATTCACATGGTTTTTAAAGATATAACTTTTTTATTATTTGATATATAAAATTATATTTATTTAACTCGTACAATATACAGAGTTCATAAAGATATAACTTTTTATTATTTAATATATAAAATTATATTTATTCAACCCGTGTAATACACGGGGTTCTAATCTAGTTAACTATAATTAACTTTTATGAATATTTGTTTTTTTAAATGTAAGAATATTTTTTATATTATATAACACATCAATACATTCAAAATAATATTTTTATATAAAACAGCGTTGATAACATTAAAAAATGAGACAAAAATTATTTGATGGTAGTTTGATTGCTAGACGTAGTGCAAAAAAGTTTGTTTTAAAAACGATTCCAAAATATATGTAGGATGAAAATTTGTTTGATATTTTTATTTTTATTATCAAAGAAATATTGTTTACTGTTTTTTAATGTATCTTTCATAACTGTATCACAACAAAAGTTACAGTTTTATTAAAATATGATATATATATATATATATATATAGGGTGAGGTTCGGCTACAAAGTCTATTTTTCCTACAAAGTGTACAAAGTAATAAAACACCACAATTTCAGCCATAAAACACACTCAAAACCCACAAATAACAGAGTGAAGATCACTAAAACACAATATTCAAAACCTAACAATCCATATAAACTTCAAACACACAATCGTGGAACTATGAATATAAAACACAACATGATAATCAACATAAAACACACTAATGTTAGTCATTCAAAAATCAAAGCCTTATCATCCAAAACACAACACAAAACCCACAAATATGGCGTTTTAGTAAGCTTCACTTTATTATTTGTGGGTTTTGAGTGTGTTTTATGGCTGAAATTGTGGTGTTTTATGACTTTGTACACTTTGTAGGAAAAGTGGACTTTGTAGCCAACTCCCACCCTATATATATATATATATATATATATATATATATATATATACTGGGTTATTACCCGGGATTGCTTCCCGGGCTCGGAAAACTTAGTTATATTAATTATTATTTGTTATTTGTTATTAATACGACCTCATTACATCTAGCATCTCATTGGATTCAACAACAATGTCCTCACATCACCGAATTAGATCATGAACCCATATTAGAGGTCAAACAAAAGCGCAACAGGACCACATGAATAACATCATTTCCACTTTTACTTCAATGCACTTACGTGATCGGGTGATTTGGGATTTTGTAAAAATGTTTGTTCATGTACTTCTTTACAAAATTACATAGAATTCAAGAAAACAAAACAATGACTTAAAGAACTATAATTTAACATCCAATCTAATCGGGCAAACAGATGTTGACCAAAAGTCAAACAGTTGTTGACCAAAAGTGAAACAGATGTTTAACCAGATCCACTGTCTTCTTATATTTTAGCACTATTTTCCTCTTCAAAACACTGTTCAACCTAACATGGGTTTCCATCAACTGTTGACCAAAAGTCAAACATATGTTAAAACCACTGTTTGACTTATTCTGTGACAACCCGAATTTTCAACGTTAGCGTAGTCTAACCCGGTGACCATTGGTTTGTATCATGCTCCCTCACGTCCTAGTCTACGATACAATCGGGCGTACATTATGCTATACCTGCTAAGCGTGCTTGACTATACTTGATATACTGAGTGTTTTTGTTATGGAAAACCGAGCCGCACACTTGGGACGGGAGCCGCACAATTCACCAGACTCGCACATCTCCTTGCAGTCTCGGCCCAGGATACGCGAAGCCCAAATCAAGGCCCAACCACCTCTAGTTAGCACCGCAAATATGCATGAGGGTCTCCAGAATTTCCAAAGCGCACATGCGGCCTCAAACCCTAATCCTCCCAAGCTCGACGACAGCATTCTTCCTCTCTCCCTCCCTCCTTCGAAGTCGGCGGCAGTCCCCTCCCATCCGAAGCTCCATCTCCTTTGTTCGGTCACTCTCCTTCAAATCCCGTATCACGGTTAGTGAACCTACTCATAGATTGGGTTGATTTCTAAATGTATTGGTCTGTGAACATGTCGTTATAATTGTCTGCATGATTCTCGTTGTCATGGTGTGTGATTATGTTGTGCATGTTGATGAATGCTAGTGATGGGATTTACGGGTTAAAGTTGAGATATGAATAAAAGTGATTTATTATACTAATCTTCGTTACCGATGATCATTAACAAAGATTGGTTTATGAGTTAGATTTGTATAACAAGTAAAAATTATTAACATAATGATGATGATCAATTTAATTTAAAAGTGGATTATGAATACTGAATTTAGGAATGATTGGTATGCATGTGAATCTCGATGTGTATGACTTGATTTTTGGTGACGAAACAATTAGAGATTTTGTGATGATAATTAAGTCTTAGAAGGGTGTAATATTATTTAATCCAAATTAGGTGCTGATAACTTGCTAAATGCCATTGACGATTTCATGAATACTTGGGAAGTTGTTTGAGAATTATAAACATGGACGGTTACGGGATTAACCCGTGATTTACGGCAGAGGAGTAACTGACCCCGTACACACCAATCGCACAACACACTTCAAATCGCACAATTGGGACATAGCACTTAATATTGGGCCGTAGACTATTGGGCTGGGTAACATAACCGATCGCACAACTTGGCCTTGATCGCATAAGACCTTAAATCGCACATGTTGGTCCAGTCGCACAAGGCAATGGGGCCGGGTGTTGTGTGAGTCGCACAACCCAATCGAGTCGCACAAGGCCATTCACTGTGTTTGGGCCTTGTATTATTGGGGTGGGAACTTAATTAATCACACACTAATGTGGGCCGTGGAATGTTGTGGGCTGGGCCAGTCATGAATCGCACAAATGCAAGAGGTTGCACACTCGCACAATTGAACCTTAGTCGCACACTATCAGCTGATCGCACAAAGGAGTGTGGATCGCACACTTCCTTTGGGCCGATACAACCGGGTCACACACACACACACACATGTATACATTGCATAATTGGGTCGAACGGTTCGAGTGATCAACTGTGAAATCGCACATTTGAGTGTTTAATGGTTTGAACTGCCAAAGTGGTTACATGTGATGTGAACTTTACACAAGACTCGAATACATGTGTATTGTATATGAAAAATACGTGAATACGAACTGACAATCTTTGATAACCACGGTAGGGTTTGGTTGACCAACTTGGAATGGGTAATGTAAAGTAACATACCGAGCAATCTAAGGTGAGTTCACTTCTCTTGAGCATGCGTCCCGGTGGGTGGGACAATCAATCGGGTATTCCTGAGAGCAATAAGTCTTTTCTGGGTAAAAACTGGGATGTTGGATAATACACTCATTTCCTATCACCTTAAGTCCCATCTTATACCGAATGGTTACCTGAGAGGTAACGGGTTAATTAGTTGATAACGCTATTAGGCTTGGTAACCTCACACCGTACCTGAGAGGACGGGCGTGAACTAATGACCTTAATCATGACCAATGCTTAGATAGGGGGCATTGGGGACGAGCAAAACTATCTGGAGCCATCTTGTACGGTACTCGAGTTATTATCAACATTACTTTCGGAATTGTTATTAAACTGGATTAAACACTTGGTAACCAAACGTTTTCGTAAAACTGTGAACTCACCAGTGTTGTCTAATACACTTGTTTGCATGCTCGCAGGTTATAAATATGTGAGAACGTGGAACTTGCTGTCTGGGAAGCTGGAGTGGTCATGGGTCGAGACACATGGAAACACGAGACGAGTCTAATAACTATTATACGCTTGGTTTACGAAATATATAACTAATGATTTATGTTTCCGCTGAAAACGTAGAATTATACTTTATGTAATGTAACGCATTATCTTAATGAATGAAAGTTTTATTTTCAATCTTGTATGAGTTCAATGTGATTGGTGGCTAGATCCTGGTACGTCACACGCCTCGCGGGGGTTTCCGCTTGGGGTATTTTTTGGGGTGTGACAGATTGGTATTAGAGCCACTGGTTATAGTAAACTTGGTTTTAAAAACGTTTTTTATAAAACCAGACTATAACCGAACAGTTCTGAATACGAGAATACGACCATGACACTCAGCTCCAGATTGCAAGGTTCGTCTTTTTTTTTCACCTGATGTATACATTGCATGACTAGTGTACACTTGTTTATGATGTAGCATACGGACACACACTCGTCACTATAGCATAATTACATGAATTGCTTGTTTGCATTATGATGCGTTGTCTGTAATGTCGTAGTCATTAGATTTCAATGATCTTGTCGTTTTGACAACCTCCGTTTGACATTTGAGCTTGAGGAACCATTTGACATGAGTTAGGAGGAACTGAGATGAACATGCAAATCACAATATTATTGTGGGTGCACACATAATAATAATGTGGGGTGCATGTGAGTCCCAGTGAGGCTTAACAAGTGTAAAAAGGGGTTCTGTTCCGTTATTCAATCTAATGAGAAACACAACAAGTCTATAGGAGTCATAGCGATGATTGCCTCCTATTCGAACGTGATCTTTTCACTTCCCCCTGAATCCTTACAAAGCTCGATGATATTGAGCGTTGCCTGAACCCGTATCTGAACATCTAGCGAACCGTGTAAGAATGATTAGTTGCTAGTACGAATGCCTCTGAGTGGGGAGTCGAAGTGTCGAATGTTTGGCCTATACCTTTTCTCACTTTTCTCGTTTAGTTGAACCCAACGGATTGACGTCTCAGATCCCGAAGTATGGTCATCCCTGCAATCCTCTAACAACATACTGTGTATCACCCGATCGACTTGCAAGACCGATGGACAAGAGGATGAGCGTAGTACCTTACCGCCCTCAGTATTAGGACGGCCTTGATTACCGACAACGAACGCCCGTAGACTGACTTCAATCCAGTCCCAACCCCTAGTCAGCAACCTTTGGGAGCTAACTCCTACGAACCAAACGGGGCATAACCACTGACAATCGACCGGAGTATGAGATGTGTAAATTCTGGCGCTTGGGCAGTACTCTAGGATATGTCAGGAAATGCAGAAAGGTGGATTCTTTTGGAAGATCACATAGATCTGTTTACAAAGCAACAACATTAGGGCGATGGCCACGGCGACAACAAGGAACTCGCAAATCATAACTTTCAGTATGGGAATGAAGGTGACTTTGACAAGGATTAGCCGTTGTTAAGTCAAGACGTCAACAACCCAGGGAACAATGACAGTATTGGGAATCCTCTTAACAGTAACAACAACACTGGAAGTGGTGCTCGTGGAAGGGCATTTAGGATTGGCGTGGGCGACGCCAGGTATAATAGCAGCATGGTAGCTTGTATGTTTTTGGTAACTAGTCGCTTCGTCTCTGTTCTGTTTAACCAAGATGCCTCTTGAAGCCAGACACGTTGTAGAAGTGGCTGATGGCAAGCCAATTGAAGTCTCACACGTTCACTTAAGGTGCAAACTCAATCTTGTAGGTCGCGTTTTCGACATTGACCTTCTCCCTGCTACCGTTAGAAGCTTTGGTGTAGTCGATAGTATGGGCCGTAGGTCCAAGACTCAAGCAAAAATATTCTGTAAGAAGGAACTCGCATGTATATCTCTCCATGGTGGTCACTGATTGTCTGTATCACTTCGGCGGTGGGAGCCCAGAAGTGTTTCAACTACCCTGCTACCCTATCATTGGTTACCAGTGCACAGCCCGAAGAACTTCCAGGTTTTCCTCCACATTGTCAGGAGGAATATCATATATGTATCACGCCAGAAGCAGTCCTGATTTATGGCACCTCTTATCGTCTTGCAACTGGAGGGTTGCAAGAACTGTCCAATCAGCTTCAGGAACTACTGGATGGGAGTTTTATCGATCTAACTCCCCGTCTTGGGGAGCCCGAGCTCTATTTGTGGAAATGAAGGACGAGTCCTTTCGTACGTGTACATACTACCGCAAGGTGGCAATCTAGACCGTCACCCTCTATCTCACATCGACGACCTGCTTGACCAGCCGTAAGGATCAAGCTTCTATTCGAAAACCGACTTAAGATCGGACTGTCACCTGATGGAAGACCCAGGGGAGGATGTTCCTAACACGGCGTTACAGACACAGTGAGGCCACTGTGATTTTCTGCTCATGTTATTCAAGTTACCCAACACATTAGCAGCCTTATGGATCACACGAATAGTATGTGTAAACCTCGTCTCGCCAAATTCGCCAGTCGTGTTTATTGATGACGCTTTGAATCACTTCGAGGAGAAAGGAACACCATGAACGGCACTTGTATCCTATCTTAGAGCTCCTGAGGGAGGAGCAACTCCACGTGAAGCCTTTCGAAGTGTGACTTCTGGATTCGAGAAGTACACCTTCTTGGTCATGTAGTCAACGAATTGGGAATACACGTGGATCTCGCTAAGATCCATTTTATTAGAAATTGATCGGCACCGAAGAATCCTTCGGAGATACAGCAATTTCTTGGTCTCGTTAAGTACCATCGCGGATTCACCAAGGGATTTTTCGAAGATCGCGCAGCTTTTATCGCTTTGACACAGCAGGGTGTCGTGTATTCGAGGAGGACAAAACAGGAGAACGTCTTTTCAGCTTTGAAACCCAAACTCTACAATGCACTGAGTATTGTCTTTACCCGAGGGTACGGGTGATCTAGTGGTGTGCCATGACGGTCCGAATCAGAGTCTCGGATACGCGCCGATGCAAGCAAGGAAGTGATGGCTTACGTGGTGGATTTTCAAAAAGAATTGCATGACTCACAACCTGGGGCGGAAGCCATGGCCTTTGAATTTAAGTTGGAGGCATTACTCGGACGGTACCAAATGCACTAATTAAACCGATCACAAGGGCCTCCCGCGTACCTTTGATTGGAAAGAGCTAAACATGTGACGGCGTCGCTGGATGGAACTTTTGAATGATTACGACTGTTAAACCTAAATGTGTACAAGCTTTGCAGCTCACCGTCATCTCTAACCTACCTGATCGGATTCGTTCTACCCAACCTGAAGCACTGGAGGAAGGAAAATTGTCAAGCGAAATCCGTACGAGGCATGGGGAACAACTTTTGGTAAATCAGACGGTATTCGCTACTTCATGGAGCGAATAGGGGTCCCACTAGACGGCAACCTTAGGAAACTTGTGTAGGAGGAAGTACACAAGTCTCGCTATCCTATTCATCTGGTTTTTGATAGGTTGTTTTAGGATCTGAAGACCTTGTACGGGTGACCGGGCATGAAGGCCCACATAGCAGAGTCAACGTGGAATATTAGAAATCTTTTGGTTGGTGTCAGCAACCAGAACCGCCCATATGGAAATGGGAACAGACTGCCACGGATTTTGTCACAGGTCTACCTAAAACTCAAAACGGAAACAATATCACCTGGGTGATCGTTGATTGTCTCTTGTAACCAGCACACTTTCTTACAATCAAGGATACTGAGAAAAGCGGTTCCTAGGCACGGGGTGCCAACTTCTATTACCTTTGATGGTGACCTACGTTTATACCCGATTTGTGGCAGGCAACACACAAATCCTGTGGCTCACGTCTAGATGTGAGTACTGCTTATCACCCTCGGACAGATGGTCGGAGTGAGCGGACAAACTAGACACTCGAAGACATGCTGCAAGCATGTGTGATCGACTTTGGTAAAAGTCGAGACATTTACCCTTGGTAGAGTTTCAATACAACGGCTACCACTCTAGTATTCAGGCAGCTTCGTTCGAGGCATTGCTTGGACGACAATGCCGATCTCCTTGTCGGGTTGAGGTGGGTGACAGCCTAATCACAGATCCAGGACTTGTACTCGAAACTCCTTAGAAGACTGTTTAGATCAAAAATCGTATGGCGACAGTGCATGACCGTCAGAAAAACCGCTAAGTGTAGGAAACCCTTAGAAATCGTAGAAGGCAATCGTGTTATGTTGGAAGTTTCACCCTGGGAGGGTGCGGTGCGCTTTGGGAAGCACATCAAACTTAATTCACGATACGTTGGGCCATTCGGGATTCTGGAGAGAATCTGCAAGGTGGCCTACAAACTCGAGTTATCTAGCAAACTGGGCAACGTTCACGTTGATGTTCACGTCTTAAATCGAAAGAAGTGTTTGTTTGGTGAAACACTTGCGGTTTCTTCGCAATAACCATACGTCGTTGATAAGTCGCAGTTTGTTGGGAAACCTGATGAAATCATGGACCGAGAAGTTAAGGTTTGTAAGCATGGCCGAATTCCAATCGTGAGAGCTCATTGGAACTCAAGACGTGGACCGGAGTTCACATGAGAACGCAGGGACCAGATGAAGCTTAAGTATCCTCACTTATCCATGATTGCTGAATTTCGGGACGAAATTCCCTGTCAAGTTGGGGATGATGTGGTACCCGAGGAAAATCCACAGTCATCTTAATCCACTCGTCACTATAACCCTCTGAGGTTGCTTATCAAATTTCGGGACGAAATTTCTTTCAAGTTGGGGATGATGTGACAACCCGAATTTTCAACGTTAGCGTAGTCTAACCCGGTGACCATTGGTTTGTATCATGCTCCCTCACGTCCTAGTCTACGATACAATCGGGCGTACATTATGCTATACCTGTTAAGCGTGCTTGACTATACTTGATATACTGAGTGTTTTTGTTATGGAAAACTGAGCCGCACACTTGGGACGGGAGCCGCACAATTCACCAGACTCGCACATCTCCTTGCAGTCTCGGCCCAGGATATGCGAAGCCCAAATCAAGGCCCAACCACCTCTAGTTAGCACCGCAAATATGCATGAGGGTCTCCAGAATTTCCAAAGCGCACATGCGGCCTCAAACCCTAATCCTCCCAAGCTCGACGACAGTATTCTTCCTCTCTCCCTCCCTCCTTCGAAGTCGGCGGCAGTCCCCTCCCATCCGAAGCTCCATTTCCTTTGTTCGGCCACTCTCCTTCAAATCCCGTATCACGGTTAGTGAACCTACTCATAGATTGGGTTGATTTCTAAATGTATTGGTCTGTGAACATGTCGTTATGATTGTCTGCATGATTCTCGTTGTCATGGTGTGTGATTATGCTGTGCATGTTGATGAATGCTAGTGATGGGATTTACGGGTTAAAGTTGAGATGGGAATAAAACTGATTTATTATACTAATCTTCGTTACCGATGATCATTAACAAGGATTGGTTTATGAGTTAGATTTGTATAACAAGTAAAAATTATTAACATAATGATGATGATCAATTTAATTTAAAAGTGGATTATGAATACTGAATTTAGGAATGATTGGTATGCATGTGAATCTCGATGTGTATGTCTTGATTTTTGGTGACGAAACAATTAGAGATTTTGTGATGATAATTAAGTCTTAGAAGGGTGTAATATTATTTAATCCAAATTAGGTGCTGATAACTTGCTAACTGCCATTGACGATTTCATGAATACTTGGGAAGTTGTTTGAGAATTATAAACATGGACGGTTACGGGATTAACCCGTGATTTACGGCAGAGGAGTAACAGACCCCGTACACACCAATCGCACAACACACTTCAAATCGCACAATTGGGACATTGCACTTAATATTGGGCCATAGACTATTGGGCTGGGTAACATAACTGATCGCACAACTTGGCCTTGATCGCACAAGACCTTAAATCGCACATGTTGGTCCAGTCGCACAAGGCAATGGGGCCTGGTGTTGTGTGAGCCACACAACCCAATCGAGTCGCACAAGGCCATTAACTGTGTTTGGGCCTTGTATTATTGGGCTGGGAACTTAATTAATCACACACTAATGTGGGCCGTGGAATGTTGTGGGCTTGGCCAGTCATGAATCGCACAAATTCAACAGGTTGCACACTCACACAATTGAACCTTATTCGCACACTATCAGCTGATCGCACAAAGGAGTTTGGATCGCACACTTCCTTTGGGCCGATACAACTGGGTCACACACACACACACACATGTATACATTGCATAATTGGGCCGAACGGTTCGAGTGATTAACTATGAAATCGCACATTTGAGTGTTTAATGGTTTGAACTGCCAACGTGGTTACATGTGATGTGAACTTTACAAAGGACTCGAATACTTGTTACATGTTGTTATGGACTGTGTGTTACACAATCTCTTGTTATGACCTGCTTGATGATATGTGATTTATGTGTACGCTGCATGTGTATTGTATATGAAAAATACGTGAATACGAACTGACAATCTTTGGTAACCACGGTAGGGTTTGGTTGACCAACTTGGAATGGGTAATGTAAAGTAACATACCGAGCAATCTAAGGTGAGTTCACTTCTCTTGAGCATGCGTCCCGGTAGGTGGGACAATCAATCGGGCATTCCTGAGAGGAATAAGTCTTTTCTAGGTAAAAACTGGGATGTTGGATAATACACTCATTTCCTATCACCTTAAGTCCCATCTTATACCGAATGGTTACCTGAGAGGTAACGGGGTAATTAGTTGATAGCGCTATTAGGCTTGGCAACCTCACACCGTACCTGAGAGGACGGGCGTGAACTAATGACCTTAATCATGACCAATGCTTAGATGGGGGGCATTGGGGAAGGACAAAACAATCTGGAGACATCTTGTACGGTACTCGAGTTATTATCAACATTACATTCGGAATTGTTATTAAACTGGATTAAACACTTGGTAACCAAACGTTTTCGTAAAACTGTGAACTCACCAGCGTTGTCTGATACACTTGTTTGCATGCTCGCAGGTTATAAATATGTGAGAACGTGGAACTTACTGTCTGGGAAGCTGGAGTGGTCATGTGTCGAGACACATGGAAACACGAGACGAGTCTAATAACTATTATACGCTTGGTTTACGAAATATATAACTAATGATTTATGCTTCCGCTGAAAACGTAGAGTTATACTTTATGTAATGTAACGCTTTATCTTAATGAATGAAAGTTTTATTTTCAATCTTGTATGAGTTCAATGTGATTGGTGGCTAGATCCTGGTACGTCACACGCCTCGCGGGGGTTTCCGCTTGGGGTTTTTTTTTTGGGTGTGACATATTCAAACGTCTGTTGAATACTAAAAGAGATGTTGACCAAAAGTCAATCAGATGTTGATCAAAAGTCAAGCAGATGTTGACCAAAAGTCAAACGAAGTGACCCATACATGATTTCTTATACATATTTAACATGTCTCATTTAATCAATTTGAGTTTTAGTTTGGAAATTGTGGACACCAGTCCCAGCAAAAGGCGATATGTTTCTTAATATAATCGAAACTGTATGTGTTTCTATTTGCTTGAAATGATTATCAGAGAATAGAAGTCGTTGTTTTTATTCCTTTAATGGCATAATTAACCAGCTTATCATTGTCAAAGAATAGGGCTTATAACTTTGAACATGATTTCGCTATCAGTTTGTACTATTTTTTTCATCAAGGAATCGTTTCAAGCAAGTAACTGAATATACTATCTTTAGTTTACATCGCCGCATTGTTTTCTTTAGACATGGACCCAATAATTTACATCTACATATATAGTTTTACAACCACAACTTCAAAACTAAACAAAAAAGTCTGCCATCAGTTTCTAAAAGCGAAGAACTACAACCCAAAAACTTGGTTCCATCTATCCTTCTGCATTTGCCTTCTTCAATCCCATGAACATTCATCCGAACAAAAAAAGCTTTTTACCTTTCACAAAGTTAAGTGTAAATGCTTCACCTGGATCCATGCCTTTATCCTTCACAAACTTTCTCATTCCTTGCACATAATATCTTGGTTGACCTCAAGATGAACCTATAGCAAGTTGAACATTCCAAACATCACCTGCCACGTCCAATCTTCAAACCCATCTTACGATTCAGTCCGAGATCTTCAGCCTATTTTTTAAAAAGGCGCTGTAACAAACGAACAATTCAATAAACAAAGAATTAACACATCTTTAAAATCTGACAAAAGTATTATATATTAGTAAACTCATCATCACAAACTTACAAAATGACCGTCCACACGGAAAGAAATAGGTACGATCTGATTATCTTCATTCACAACAACCATACCACCTTCATTGACATTGTACAGCTTCAGTATCTGAACTCAAGACAATCTCTTCTACCACCTTTTCTTTAACAACAGCACAGACCTCCGGTGGAAGCACTAAATCGCAGGTAGCACAATTGAAAACCGTGATATGAAAAGTCTGAAGATCTATCATCTCAAAGACAATGAGACGATCAGCAGTTATTGACAACTTATTCTTTATCTCCTTCCATCCGATAGTTATGTAAAGTTCATTGCTGATATCTTCCATCCGTACAGACCAGTTCTGGTTTCCAGATCCTTTAATAAGAACCGGATATGAAGGAATAATGTTTAACATCTTATGATGAACAAAAGAACGATTAATACTCTACAATCAGAATAAAACACATTATATAGTACATTAGTAAAAATATATCAGAAAATTAAGTAAATAAATAAAAAAACAACAATTAAACAACTGTATCTCCAAAAAAATTACATGATGAATATTGTTCGAAGTTACATACCACATAATCTTCGTTACCAGATGGTTTGTAGTAGAAATCATCACAATGAGCAAGAGAAATGTCTTGATAAAAATATAATATCCTGAAACTTTCTAATGCTTCTTCATAATGAAATATCAACCATGAATCTGAAGGTATTTTCAAACTGTCTACCAACTGACACAAACCATTATAGAAATAATATCTGCTATTGCTTAGAGGATAGATTTTGACTTTAAAAAAGTTTCCAGTTGTGGTCCGGATGTTTGTATTTCCAGTTGGATAATTAAACTGTTGAATCCATTTTTCATACTGTTTTGGCAAAATCTAAGCATAAATAAATAAAACACTTTTATTGCTAGATATCATACGAAAAAATTAAAATTAAGTGTTAAAGTAAGATCAGATAAAATTACTAACCAAACATTTCCTTTTACTGTCTTCAAGGTAACACGGAAATCCATAAATCATTGTCACGTAAAACTGTAACAATATCAATTATATAGAATCAAAATCAATAACATTAAGAAACAAATGAATACAATCCATTAAGGTATGTAATACATCTAAATAAAAGATGATACAACTAATATATATCAAAATAACAATAGACAACATCGAAAAGGTGAGAATACATGTATTTTCTTATCATATCGAAATATATATATTTTTTACAGCAAATCATATAATTAAAACTTAAAACCTACTTTTTTGATTAAGTATCACAAATAGACATGGAGGATCATCAGCTGAATAAATTGTATAGAAAGACATGATAGTGACTTGTGTCTGTACCAAACAAAAACTTAAAAACAGTATACCAACTACTAATCAAAATAAGTTCAACTTTACAAATACACATGAGAATACATCAGTTAAAATCAGAAATTTATATTATACTTCAGAATAACATCGTTACATGAACAACTTTATAAACAACTTTACAAATAAACATGACAATACATCAGTAAAGATTGAAATTTTATATCATACATCAGAATCACATGAACAACTTTATAAATATCTTTACAAATACAAATGAGAATACAACATTAAAGATCGAAATTTTATATCATACATCAGAATAAGATAAATACATGAGCAAAGTGAAATCCAATAAAATCAACACTGGATAAGACAAATGATAGATACACGAAATGCAGATCACTTTTTTTAGAATCATATATGTCTATCATAACATGCATTATAACTACATAGTAATCGGATATAAAAAAATTAGGACTATCAGAAGTTGTTCGAGTATAAGCCGCAACAATAAACGCAATCATAACCAACAATGGATTGAAAAAAAACAGGGAGATACATGAATACACCACCGTCGATTACAACTTCTTCATTAAAACAGCAAGAACCAAAATCGGCTATGGAATTCAAAACTAAAAGAATAAATATGAAAAAGTACAAAACAAATCAGATTATTTAACAATACCTTTGTTATTATCCAAGATGATATTGATGAAGATCGGAAGAAATCAAAGAAGATGAGAGAGTTTCTTGGAGAAAGTGTACAAAGATACGTGGAGAGAGAAAGGAACCGAGATTTTGTGAGGATCTTGAAAAAGTTAGAAGGTTTAAAAATATCCCATGTAACCGGGTCGGATCATCCCATTTAGTTTTTGGTCAACATCTGTTTTACTTTTGGTTAACACCTGTTTAAGTTTTGGTCAACATCTCATTTAGTATTCAACAGAAATTTGAATAACTCAATCAGTGGTTTGAACACCTGTTTGACTTTTGGTCAACAGTTGGATGGAAACCCATGTTAGATTGAACAGTGTTTTGAACAGATGTTTATACATCTATTTAAACTTAAACAGATGTTGGGGCTTAAACAGATGTCTGGCCTTCTATATCAGTTGTTTGGACTTAAACAGATGTTTGGCCATAAACAGATGTTTGGCCATAAACAGACGTTTGGCCTTAAACAAATGTTTGACCTTAAACAGATATTTGCCCATAAATAGATATTTGGCCTTAAACCAAACATCTGTTTAAGGTCAACATCTGTTTGACTATTGGTCAACATCTGTTAACATATAAACAGTGTTAACATAAATTACAAATAATTAGCTAATAGACAGCACACATTTAGCATCTTAAATCATCAAGACCCTTAACAATTTGACCATATGATTTAATCGTGTGGTTTATCTTAGATGGGACAACTCGAAAAGAAAAATCACTAAAAGAATAATATATTAAACGGGTCAAAAACGCTCAAAGTGTATTTTACTGCATAAATACTGTTACATACAAACACTGTTAACATAAACACTGATGAAATATCTGCTGTTGATGCTGAACTACTATTGTTGTTGGGCAGTGGTTCACCTTTGGTTGTTCAGACCTTTGGCTATTTCTTGTAGCTTTCCTGAGTCGGGATTTTCTACCAACATCTGCTTGATGGCCAATTTAAAATATTCGGATTCTGGTTGCGCCTGTTCTTCTTCATCCATCTATTTTTGCCTCTTTGTTTGATAGACAACAACAACAGATGGAACAGTGGGTTTAGCAGATCTTTTAGTTGGTACGGTCTGTTTGATTGAAACCTCTGATGCTGGATAATCTGGCTTTTTAGGAACAGAGGGATCTTTCTTTCTTCTTTCTTCCAATTTTTTGTATGTCTCTATCACTTTAATCTCTTTCCACCTTGTGATTTGATTCCTTGAGCCATAATTTGCAGTTATAAGCTCTTCCTTCATTCTCTTCAATTTCAAAGCACTTTCAGGTACATTCTTTTTATACTGGGACCAGACTTGTGGGGTTGGTTTTATTGTTGAGTCTTCAAGCATCTTTTGTATTCTTGCAATTTCTTGCTTGAACTCACTTCACTCTTTGAATTGATACTTTTCTGCCTTGTATTTCTTGTTTTGTATGATGAGCTCAATGTAATCATTCCTTAGGCTTTCATCATCTCTTTCTGATAACTGCTGACAAAGATCTTTTGAAAACTGCTCTAATGTTCTGACTTGGCTGAGTAGATATTGCAGATTTCTCTGTATTTCTTTATCAAATTTTCCTTTTGTGTCTCTTTTTGAGATATCCTCTGCTTGTTTGGCTTTCAATTGAAGGTATTCATCAAAGTTCTTTGGCAAAGGATACCCTTGAAGAGATGGAAGATTCCTCTTTTCAAGATCATCTTCAGAATATAAGTATTTGATCTCCTCCCTACCTGCTGGAAGATCCAGAGGAAATTTCACACTCAAAGGAACCAAGGCAGTAGTTTGGTCAGGGGTTAGAATTGAAGCAGCTGAAGTAGGTTTTTGCACAGTTGATAGGATCAGAGGTTGTGAAGATATTGGAAGTGGAGAAGCTACAGTGTCATCTTCAAGTATAACATTTGTTATCCTCCTTCTTTTGATTTTTGGTGTGGTTAGAGGTGTTGAACTTGGAGTTGGATTTGTCGATTGGGTGGTGGTTAGTAAAGTGACAACAGCATTTGTTGTGATAACAACTGTTGAAACCACTTATGTATCAACAGCTGTTGATATAACAGGTGTCTCAACATCTGTTGGCTTTGTGGTTTGAGGTGAGGAACTTTTGGGGATTTCAGAAGATGATGTATCAACCACTGATGTATCAACAGCTGTTGATATAACAGGTGTGGAAGTGGGTTCGCTGACCTTTCTGGTAGTTCTTATTCTTTTTGAAGTACCCTGCTCTTCCTTTGCCATCAGACCTTCCTTTTATTTTTCAAATCTTTTAGAACCCTTTCGTTCCATTTTCTCTTTTCTATTTGCTTTTTGTTCAGCAAAGACATTGAGAGTCACATCAACCTTCTTTGTACCATCTGGCCTTTGAATTTCTACAACAGGTTTAGCCTTTGGATCAGGTTCTAGATACAAACCATCCTTTCCTTTCTTTCATTTCTCCCCCTTTTTGGCATTATCAGGGTTTTCTACATAGACAATAGTCGGAGGAGAAGTACCAGTGGTTTGAAGTAAATGAGCTTTGATGGCTTTAATGTCAGCTTGAGTATCCTTATACCTTGCTTCCGTCACATTTGAACATTTGTAGCTGAATTTCATGTTGTTGATCAGCATATTTTCTTTGTTGATGAAACAGAGGTTGTAGAAGTTGCCATACCTCACTTGTTGTGGGAGCAGATGATGAAGCAGTGGATTGAGACTTTGAGGATTGAAACAACTGTTGCAGCATATTTTTGATATCTGCCACAGATGTTTCAAGATTGGTAACTCTCTCCGTCAAATCCTGATATTTTAAACCATCACCCAATTTAATGGGATCATCTGATTTCCCACCAGCAGTGGTTGTATCAGCAGTTCGACCAGGAGAAGTCTCCAATGGTTCATCCACTGATGCCCATTTTTCTTGGTACTGGGGACTTCTTTCTTTAGCAGTAGTTACCTTAGTAAGCACACTAGTTGTTAGCTTGAACACACCAGTGGATACCTTGGTTCCCAAGGAAGAAATTGCCTTCAAGGGACTGACTTATGAAACTACTGTCCAGGTTAAAATCAGTGGATTCAACACCTGTAGTAGCTGCTCCACTTGAACTACCACCAAGAGATACATGTAACTCTAGGGGTGTAACCTCCTCAACTGTTAATGGGTTAGCAAAGGTAGAGGCATCAGACTCAGTTACTTGTTGGAGTATATTCTCAGTGATGGGTTGTTGAGAAGAAATGATTACTGTCTGATCCATATCCAATGCTTTAAACAGAGGTAAAATGGTGGGTGGTAATGTGGTTGTAGGGATAGGAGTTGAAAGAGAAATTGCCACAGGAGAAGGGCTATATAACATACTCTCAAGTGAGGGTAATGTACCATAGCCTGGTGTCCCTGTGCTTACAACTTGTTCCTTTTGTGAGTAAGCTGGAGGAGTTGAGGCCTGTGGTGGAGATCTTTCCAACTGTTGTGAGGAAGTAGCAACAGTGGATGATGGTGACTTTTGTGTTGTCACAGGAGTTACTTCTGGGATCTCATCTTCCAGAAGGTCCTTTTTGGAGGGTTTGAGGGGTTTTTTGGATTTTTTCTTGACGGTCTTTTTGGTGGGGGTTGCACATCAGTGGTTGTGCTACTGTGGTCACCAAGAGCAGTGGGCTCAACAGCAGAAACCTGAGGAGCAGATGTGGACGCATCTAAAGTTTGCTCAGGCTCCTCTGTTTGTGTTTTTAAAGCTTTTGACTCTGACAACCTTGTAAAAGTTTCAGCAGACAAACTATTTATTTCACAAGGAGCACCTTGGACAAGCACTTGTGCACTGTCTTTTGGTACTTTTTGCTGTAAATAGTAGCTTAAAAACCTTGGAAATAACAGGAATGGTTTTTTCTTATCTTTTATATTATTGACATTTTTAACCAAATTATTGAAAATCTCTTGGGAGTAATTGAAATCTTGTTTAGCCATAATAGCATATCCCAAGTATTGAATTTCAATGGAATTTCATTGAAAGTTGTTGTTTTGTTTGAAACACACAAGAGTAAAGTATGAAATAAAAATTTCATGGGAGGTGGGAATGCTCCTTTTTGCATAGTAGCTTTGGTGCATTGCTCTTCATACCCCCTTTCAATCAAATCTCGTTGACACTCTTCTTTAGGGAAAGAGTTTTTACTTGTATGATCGTTCATCTCAAAAACCTCAGATATGGTTTGTGGAGTAATAGCAACCTGAATCCCACCTACTGTTGATGTAATAGCCCAAGGCTTGTTGTCTTGAACTTCTAATTTTGCATTTTTCCAAAAATCTCGTAGGGTTTCTTGGTAAATAGGTGCGTTGCAGGTCAACAAAGTTTTGTACTTTGAGGATGAAAGAGCATCGATGATTGAGTGAAAACTTGTGTTTTTACTTGTTTTCTCAAGTGTACACAGATAGTTATGAGGGTTTTTAAGAGCAAGAGCCATGGTGATTCGAAGGAATTTGTGAGAGGAAGAAGAAGATGAAGAGTTTGAATGAATTTGATGGAAACCGCTTTTGAAAGAATTTTGGAATTCGAAATGGCAGTTAAAACACTGTTTGGGGTTTTGATCAGGGTTTTATAAAAGTGAAAAGTGAATGCTGACGTGGCAGTGGTTATAAAGCGTGGACGGCTAAGAACTGTCAACGTAACAACTTCTAATGAAAATGGATGACAGTTGTTTAGGGAAACCACTGATGGTCAATATCAGTGGATGTCAACAATAAAAATGTGAGCAGTGGCTGTTTTTTAACTATCAGTGGATAGCCAACAGTGATTGAAACACTTATGTTTGGACTTAAACAGATGTTTGACCTTAAACAGATGTTTGGCCATAAACAGATGTTTGGCCTTAAACAAATGTTTGACCTTAAACAGATGTTTGCCCATAAACAGATGTTTGGCCTTAAACCAAACATCTGTTTAAGGTCAACATTTGTTTGACTATTGGTGAACATCAGTTTGACTTTTGATGAACATCTGTTTGAGTTTTGGTCAACATCTCATTTAGTATTCAACAGAAATTTGAATAACACAATCAGTGGTTTGAACATCTGTTTGACTTTTGGTCAACAGTTGGATGGAAACCCATGTTAGATTGAACAGTGTGAATGAATAAACACTGAAGTATCATAAAACTGTGAATGAATATCGTGAAAAGTTAGATGTGCTACAACAGTTGAGAGGAGACCTTTGCATTTTAGGATTGTTTCTTATTTTGATTAACTGTTGATGATGTTGAGAGTTTTTATTGACACTGACATTTTAGAATATGTTAAGATGCATGTTGAGATTATTAAAATAAACTATTACATAGAAAAATAGAAATTTAATGAAATATTTATAAACTATTACACGCTAGAGTTAACACTTGCTAGGATTTCGTAGACTCTGGCCTTTCACCATGTGATTTCATGCTCTCTTTTGTTTTTCAGGTCAGTTAGCATGTTGCAGATTTTCTGATCCTGTTTTAGAAGTTGTGTAAGAAACTCTTCTGCATTCTTCTGGAAATGTGATGGAGGAGAGTGGAGGACTTCATCGAGCAATGCTATGCTGTTCCAGGTTTTGTTGTAATTAGTGTCATTAATTATGTCGACTTTCCTGATTAGTTCTTCGTCTATTCTTTTTTCTTTGAGTGACCACATCGAGAATTGGGTTTTAACATCGTTGGTGTCTGACCAGTGGTAGAAGCTGAAGTTTGTCATGTAGATTTTTGTTGGATTTTCTGACGTAGAACAATTTTTCACAGACAGTGATTTGTAGGACAATTTGTTGATGTTTTGAATCAAAAGTAATCATCGGCCTTTTATAGAGTTTAAAAACGCGTCTACATGGTAAATGAAGAGGTTAATTGTAATTATGATAATCTGCTTTTGTTCTTTGAACTTCGAAAATTTGTCCCTTGGGTTTGTTGGTATTTCCCATAAAAGTTGGGGGTTGAAAAGGTTTTTGCATTTAAAGACTGCTGTTTTTAAATACACATTAATATGTTTATATTAAATCTACACGTTTTGATTGATTAAGTATATAAACTCATAGCCACTTCACCTGTTTTTCATCAAGTTTTCCTACGAAGATATCATACTTTCAGGAAAGTCAAGTAATATAGTTTATTGAAATGGCGTCATTCACTTCTGTAAAATCAGATGATTTAAAGCAGCGTTTTGTCAGGAAAATTGAGGAACAGGTGTATGAAGATAGGGCTACTCTTCAAGAGCTGAAGAGATGTTTTGATGGATTGCAAGTTGGCCTGTTCACGAGACAGCAGGTTTCCAGAGATCTTATGCGGATGCCTTCAACTTTTGTTCGTGAGCTTTGTGTTGTGACTAATATAGAGTGCGGTGATAGAGACGTGGAGTTCATGGCGATGCTAAAGGACATACATCGAGAGGTTCAGCAATCGATGGAGTTGAAGCTAAAGTTTCTTAATTCTTGCTGTTATTCTTAGATTTGAAAGTTTAGTTGTTCAGTATGTTATGTAATGATTGGACTTTTAATGTCATGAATAATAAATGAATAAATTATAATCTTATGAATCTATGTTGCGTTTGTAGGAAAAAAAGAGAGAACGTCAATTTTAAAGTACCAATTGCATATTTTGAATTTCAAAAGTTATTGATATTATCAGTAATTACTGATTTGATTTGAAAGTTGTCATCATGACTTTTCTAATTTTTATTTTAACTTTAATTAAGAGAAAATAATCATCAATTTGAAATTCCCATTTTGCATATTTTCAATGTCCAAAGATCAAGAAATTAGCATTAATTACTGATTTGATATGCAACAAATTGTCATCAGTAGTTTTTTTTTTTTTTTTTTTTTAACTTTAATTTTTATCACCAAAACAATGTTGGAGGAACTCTTATCTCATTGGAATGTAACGCTTAGGTAAAATGGTAATTTTATTGTAATTCTAGTTTTCATTTGATAATTTCATTCTATCATTAATTAACCACATCAACAATAAAAATGTGAGCACTGGCAGTTTTTTAGGGAAACCACTGATGGTCAATATCAGTGGATGTCAACAATAAAATGTGAGCAATGGTTGTTTTTAAACTATCAGTGGATAGCCAACAGTGATTGAAACAATGACGTTTGGTCAGTCAGTGGTCAACATGAAGAATGAAGAAAGGGAGGTTGTCTTTCAGCAATGGATAACTTTTAACAATCAGATATTTGAACCAAAACAATGGTTGTAACAGACTTTTAAGGATTAATGAAAACTATCATTTTTAACTATTTTGAAGAGTGTTGAAATATGAGAAGACAGTGGATCTGGTTAAACATATGTTTAGACTTAAACAGATGTTGGGGCTTAAACAGATGTTTGCCTTCTATATCAGTTGTATGGACTTAAACAGATGTTTGACCTTAAACAGATGTTTGCCCAGGCTCCTCTGTTTGCAAAAAAAAAAGACCAATTTCAAGAATACTATACCCAAACAATCAAAATGAGGAGCTTAATAATCATCCAAGTGTACTTCATTTTTATTTATTAGTATAAAAATCAAACCACTGTTCTAATTATAGTACAGATCAAACCACTGAGGTGATGTGATAAATACTGTTACATATAAACACTGTTGTGATAAATACTGTTACATATAAACACTGATGTGATAAATACTGTTACATATAAACACTGAAGTGATATGACATCTAATAACCCAACAGACTATAAAACACTGATGTAACACCTCGTAAATTCATGTCCAATATAATGAAGACACGTGTCATGAGCTTTAAACGTGTAATATATTGAATATGAGGGACTAAAGTTGCCAAACAAAGAAAGTATGTGTGTAAAAAGATTCAAAGTGTCAACATTTTATAATTATACCTTTCAACAACCCTACACGATGTTTATACCCTTAAACGGATGATTTATGAATCGTATGAAGTCGTTTGTAGAAGAAAGTGAGAGTTTACAAACCGCAAGGGTTAAAAGTGTCAACATGTTTAAATTATACCTCTGAGTGACCTTTTAGCAAACCCGAAACTTTGTAACGATTAATTATGCTCACTAGAATAAGTGATAAAAAGTTCACAAGGTTTCGATTTCGTATGAGAAAGTTATGCCGATATTCGTAAATAAGGGGTTAAAAGCGTCAACGTTGAAATTCAGGACTTATTCGGTGATCGTATAACTAACGGAGGACTTATCAAAGTTTTTTTTATGTCTTGGGGTCCTTAAAAGTCAAGTTTGGGGGTTGAAATGTAATAAGAACAAGTTAAAACCACTATTGGAAGGACCAGGGACCAAAAATGACAATTCTGAAACTTGGTAACCGGAACCCAGCCCTCATACCGGCCGCGTAAGGTCCTTAAGGACTCTTACGCGGGCCGCCTGAAAGTTGCCAGCTCCATTTTCTTGGACAGATGCCTGTATCAGCTGTTGCACCGCCTTAGAATACCATTTTTCGGATTTCAGGGGCAGGGCCATTGGGTTTTCATGCATAGGGACACCTGGGAACATCATACAACACTTGTAGACTTGTTTGGCATTATCTTATGAGATTAAAATCTCTATATAAGAACTTCAAAGTTGCAACATTGTTGCATACATTTCAAAAACCATTCCAACTTATTTTCTGGAGTCTCCTGGAGCTCAAGAGCTTTCCCTAAGGGTCATTAGTCGTGCATAGGACCTTTGTAAGCTTCCTTGACCTTTCTTAATTCAGTTTTATTAGTTTAATGGCCTAAAGTCAAACCCGTCGTAATTAAGGTTTGACTTAGTGATTAATCACTAATGGTCCAGTCAATTCCCGAATTAAAAGTAGTTTTGAGTTGGTAATTATAAGGGTAATAAACCCTTAAAAGGGCACCCTCTGATTCCCACTCTAACTAGGTCAATTGTCGGGTCAAAGTTAATTATAAAAAGTTAACAGAAAGCAAATTTTCGCATAAACACATAATTAACAATGTAGAAGTTATGAAACCTGTTTTATCACTCATATAACTTGGTAATCAATGTAAGAACATGTCTAAACATGTTCAACCCGACAATTTTCAGTTTAAGCTCGGTTCGGAACCGAAAGTAGCAAAAGTAGACTTTTGCTTTGACTTTCAGTTCTGACCCAATGTAGCATATTTTAGAAATGCCTTAGAGCTCTAATAGGACCAGGTTATAGGTTAGTGTAACCCTCTGAGGTTATACAACTTGGTTCATTAGTTATTCGATTCATGTTCATGTTTCCGTTACATGCCTAAATGTTGACCATAATGCCCTTTTGACCTTAAAATGAGATTTTGAAAATGTGAGAGGACAAAAACCTTCGTTACTGATTTATAAACTTGTCCTAAAAATTTGACATCAGTTTGAGGTCTAGATTAGGAGTTATGCTCAATATCGTAATTAAGAAGCTTTTTATTAATTAAACGGCGTAATTAGCATAAAGCCTATCTAAACCCAAGTTTTGACACCAAACTTTTTACCCACTGATGTAAAATAATATTTTGGGATTTTTGAAGATTTTTATTTATTTTAAGCTGAGCATAACATAGGGTTCTTGCTATAATTCGGTAAATGTCGGTTATACCATTTTCTTGAATAAAATGAGTTTTACATAATATTTTGATACCAAACTTTTTGCTACTGATTTTATATGATAAATAAAATATTTTGAACTTTATAAACTGATCAAAAACTCATATTTCCTATTTAAACCCGAAAATCGCTTAAAAAACCGACTCTTACGCGTTTTAAGCGCATAGTATGGGTTAAAACTATTTTTGGCATATAAAACTTAATACCTACTGATGTTTTAAGTATATTTTTATAATTAAACAGTAAGCAAAAGTTTTGAACTCAGAATTCTAATTTTAACCTTTAAAGCTTATGTGAAATTACCAAAATACCCCTACGGTGCATAGTTTGGTTATAAAAGGTAAAATTCACATATATGCAATACCCTACAGTTATGACTTATAAAAATAAATATTTTTACTGATTATATCAGACCTGAAACTCATATTAGTATTTAAACTCTTTTATAACCTTTAAAATGACCAAATTACCCCTACGGGGCATAATTTGAGTTTAAATCCATTTTGGGCAAAATCAAAGGTATCTTACTGATATCACAACATATCTAAGGCATATTAACTTAGGAAACCTGTTCATGACTCATTTGGTTACCCGTAACGCATTATTCACGTTCGGTGCGGTTTATGTAACTAGTTTGCATAAATTAGCCGAAACGGGTCAAACCTTATCGTTTTTATCTCCAAATCCAGAATGTGTTTAGTTTACCCATATTATACAAGTATACAAATTTTTCGGGTCTAAACCACACTCTAATCCGGTCATCGCTTAATCGTGCGTTTTGAACCGTATATCTTCCTTTAAAACTAACCGGTCTAAGTTTAGACTAAATTAAGACCCGTTAGGAATCTAATAGGTTATTAAAACCTTCGTTCCAGATTAGGAGACGAGTAAAAGATACTTGCACTCGCTGATTGTGATATATACTTGCTCAGGTAAATACTTTTAACTTATTTTCCCTTATACGGGCTTGGGGTACGGTATATAAAATACAGCTTTGTCGGGCATTGAATTATTAATCATATGAAGGTTAATTTATTGAGATGACCCGTTTAAATTGTTTTGTTTGCTTAAAGCCTTTGGGGGGTTAATGACCATGTCCCGGATATCCTTGGCATCATTCATTGAAATGGCCACGACCTAAGCTCGGGGTGTAGGCATACACCTGACAGTGCATATATATAAAAAGGTGTAACCGCTTGTTCGAGAATAACTCGACGCGAGACAATATCATGTGGTGTGTCTATTAATCTTTAACCCGGTATTCAGCCCGGGCTACTGAACGTATAACAAACATGTAATTCTTTTACAAGTTTATATTTAAATAATTATCCCAAGTTATAAAAGATTATTTTGTGCCTTGTGCATTCAAATCAATTTTCTTAAACATTTTCAAAATGAGTCGGTTAATTGTATTTACCAGTGTAAACTGACGTGTTTTTCCAAAAAGGCTAAGTGCAGGTACTAAACAGAATAGGCTGGCTACTTCTAGCATCAATAAAGAGTCTTGCAAGCTTGGATGTTATAAATCTGTGAACAATGATCTTTTGTTATCTTTGATCCGCCTGTGGATCCTTGCAACCGTTTTTGTAATACACTTGATATTACTTTTAATTCGGTTTGTAATGATTTTATCTTTCGACTTCCGCTGTGTATATAAACTGTGATAAATTGTCTATGATGATATCAACTACGTCGCGATACTCCCCACCGGGCCCACCGGTAATACGTGGAAATATCGGGGTGTGACAGGTTGGTATCGGAGCCAACATTGAGTAAATTAAACACTAGCCTTTTGTGTTTAATCTCGATGACACAGTTTGCACATTCCTCGACTTTCGAGTCTAGACAAAGAACTTAGGACTAATTCTGACTTATTTTGTTTTGTCCTTTATTGTTTCTTTTGTTGTTCTGTTGTCTGTTTTGACAGGGCCTACAAGAATTCCGCCAAGAATCCGAGGAAGAGGTAGAGGCAAGGGGCCACTCATCGCCCCCAACGATCACGAGGCCGGGCCATCACACCGGCGAACTCCATCAGACACTCTAAGCAAAAGTCCTCAAGAAGACTGGAGGACCCATTTAGAACCCGCAAGGCGTTCAGTCTCGCTGAGCTCCTCACCTTCTTACCTAAATTCTTTCGGGCCTCAATCGGAGAACGAGCCCCACAACTCACATCACTCTTTCATACCCCTTCAAATCCCCAACTCACCCCATTCCTTTAACGACCCAACACCCTACTTCCAAAGCAGGTTCAACCCGGCAAACTTAATTGAAGAGCCAATGGGTTATAACCCGTTGGGACCGGAGGACCATTTCTCCATGGACATGGAAGAGGATCCGGAACCTGCCGAACCGCCAACCGGAACACCTACGCACCCCATCGAAATTTCGGATGGGTCGTCATATCATGGATCACCTTATCGTGGTCCAGATAGTTATCAGGCAAGGTTTGCCCAATACGACTGGGTGTTTACTCCCAGTTACCACTCATCACAGCAGCAGCAGCAGCAAGATCCCTCGGAGGATTCACATTTTGTAGCGGTTACTCCACCGTCACCACCACTAGTGCAGCAGCCGCCTCCGGAGCCACCGAGGCGCAGGAGATCAACCGCACGGATGTCCATGCGAGGGGGAGTCCGTATCAGCACCCCTCAGCATTCAAGTGGCAGTTATTACCCGCCACTATACGAAGACCCACAAATGGGTGGGCCTTCGAACCCTGTTTCTGAGGTGGAGTCTGCGCCAGTCGCACCACCACCAGTGGGTTATGGTAACCCGATTCCTGCATACGCCAGTTCAACAGCGTACAACCCATTTGAGCAGCCGGCCCATACCAACTACAACTACGCTGAAGTTGACCCATACCTGGTAGCTGCGAACTACAATGCTCTTCATCCTGAAGGGCCATATGGAGGTCCCTGGACGACTGGATACCCGACCTATGGGTACCAATACTCGCCACCTCCTCAACCTCTACAACATCAGCAGCCGCCGTAGCCGCCACTGTTATCGCCACCGCAGCAACAGGAGATTCTACAAAGATTGAGCCAGGTGGAACAAGAGGTTCGGGAGGAGCGTAGAAACAACCGGGGATTTCTCAAGGGTTTGGCAAGCTTAATCAAAGGTAAGAGCAAAAAGGATCATTAAATCCTTTATTTGTTTATTTGTATTTCTTTAATGTTCAATCAAGTCCCTGCGTGGACATCTATTTCTGTATTCAGTCCCTGCGAGGACTTGTATTTCCAGTTAGCCCCTGCGTGGGCATGTCATTTCTGTTTAGCCCCTGCGTGGGCAAGTTATTTCAGTTAAAGTCCCATTTAGGGCAATCTGTACTCTTTTTAATTTTAGTTGCGTATTATCATTTAAATTTTAATTTGTCATTAAATGCATAAATGTAATACGTATGAAATAAATAAATAAATTAAAAATCTCATTCCTTTTAAAATAATATGCCTATTAAATATTAAATAAGAATCTTAAAATGTATAACCTAGCCTGCATGTCATTACAGACCTGACCATAATGGTAAAACCTGTTTAAAAGGATTCAAACCCTTGTTAACATCTGAAAACATGTTAACATTCCTGGCAGATGTGATTCGTTAAAATCACACATGTCATTCTTATATTGGATTCTTCCAATTCTTTCTTTATTATTTAAACATCCATTTGTGATGTAATGCCTACGGGTCATAATTATTGTCATATAAGACAAAAGACAGTCGTAGCCTACAACTCCCTGTCAAGAAAGGTAATGAACTATGATTCAAGCCTTAGTACCTCAATCCTATAAGATCTTGACTTATAATTTAAATGTGTCCATGTGACTTGGCTTTTGTGCCATTATTATATTTAATTATAACTAAGGGTTGTTAATGAAAATCCTGAATAAAATACTTAACAAATTAACCAATATGGTTCTTTAATACCATGGTTAATAGATTAATAAGATGACAAATCTATTATATACCTCTGAGAAATTATTGTCATCATTTTATGTAGCAATCAAACTACATGGCAGAGTCTGAAGAAATCAACAGTCACCCAAGGGAAAATCATGATACCACCAGGATCAACGTAACTGGTGCGGAACTTCAAGCATTGATCGATAATGCTGTTACCAAGGCCATAGATAGGCAGTTTAATGAGTCAAGTGGTACTCGAAGCAAGACCTCATCTGTACCCCATTCTAAACCTAAGACTCACTCTGAGGCTCATAGTAAGCCACCTCCTAAACATAATGGATCAAGGAGGGATGATGATCATCACTCCTCAAATCAGCATAGTGTTCCGTCGAAGAAGATTGAGCTCAAACAAGTACCACGTGGAAGGTCCTGTACATATAAGTATTTCGTCTCCTGCAAACCCAGGGATTTCACTGGGGAAAAAGGGGCTATCGACTGCATGACGTGGTTAGACGAGATGGACACCGTAGTTGATATCAGCGGTTACGCTGATAGGGATGTTGTGAAGTTTGTATCTCATTCATTTAAAGGAGAAGCGCTAGCTTGGTGGAGGTCTCTGATCCAAGCTACTGGAAAAGTCCATTTGTATGGCATGTCTTGGGAGCAGTTCGTTACTCTCATCAAAGAAAATTACTGCCCTCAACATGAGGTTGAGAAGATCGAGACCGACTTCCTGACATTAGTTATGAAGAATTTAGACTGTCAGGCATACCTTACGAGTTTTAATACTATGTCTCGATTGGTTCCATATTTGGTGACACCAGAACCAAAACGGATAGCCCGTTTCATTGGGGGTTTAGCCCCGGAGATCAAAGCCAATGTGAAGGCATCTCGACCGACTACCTTTAGATCTGTAGCCGATCTGGCACTATCGCTTACCCTTGATGCGGTCAGGCAGAGATCGCTGAGAAATTCTGATATAGTGAAGAGAAAACGTGAGGATGAAAACTCATACCGTTCAGACAAGAAGCACAAAGGGAACTCTGACCACAGGAAGAGTTCAGGGTTCAAGAAAGATGACCAACAGTCGGGCGAGAAGCCTAAATACAAAATCTGTAAGAAGTGCCATTTGGGGAGGTGCAGATACGAGTCAAAATCCCAATCACAGCCAAGAGCTTGTGGGATTTGTAGGTCGACTGAGCACAAGACGATAGACTGCAAGAAGATAAAGGATGCGACGTGCTATAACTGTAACGAGAAGGGGAATATCAAGTCTAATTGCCCAAAGTATGCTAAGAAAGCTGAGGAAGGCAAAAAGACCAACGCAAGGGTCTTTCGAATGGATGCACGAGAAGCCGTTCAGGATGATAACGTGATAACAGGTACCTTCCTTATTAATGATGTGTATGCAAGGGTGTTATTTGATTCGGGTGCGGATAAGTCATTTGTAGATGATAAGTTTTGTAAGTTGTTGAATTTACCTGTTAAAACCCTAAGAGTGAAATATGAAGTAGAGTTGGCCGATGGTACCTTAGAAACTGTCTCAACTGTGCTAGATGGATGTTTTATATCCATTAGGAACCACTCCTTTTCGTTATCCTTGCTTCCTTTGAAACTAGCTGGATTCGACATAGTAATAGGCATGGATTGGTTATCTTATAACCAAGCCCAGATCGTTTGTGACAAGAAACAAGTGGTGATCAAGACTCCGTATGGTGAGCCACTTACCATACAAGGAGATACTCAGTATGGGTTGCCTAAGCAAGTGTCTGTGCTTAAGGCGTCAAGGTGTATGAAGAAGGGTTGTGTCATTTATATGGCACAAGTGACTATTGATGAGCCAAAGCCCAAGATTGAAGACATCCCTATCATTTCTGAATAACCTGATGTATTTCCTGAAGAACTACCTGGTTTACCCCCAGATAGGCAAGTGGAGTTTAGAATTGACATTATACCTGGAGCAGCACCTGTTGCAAGAGCACCTTACCGATTAGCCCTAACTGAGATGAAAGAATTAAGAACCCAACTGGATGATTTGTTGGCGAAAGGATTTATTAGACCTAGCTCATCTCCCTGGGGAGCACCAATCCTGTTTGTAAAGAAGAAAGATGGATCGATGCGTCTATGCATCGATTATCGCGAGCTTAACAAGGTCACTATCAAGAACAGATATCCATTGCCCAGGATTGACGATTTGTTCGATCAATTGCAAGGGGCAAGTTACTTCTCCAAGATTGATTTAAGGTCAGGTTACCATCAGCTGAAGGTTAGAGATGAAGATGTGCACAAGACTGCATTTAGAACTTGTTATGGTCACTACGAGTTCTTGGTGATGCCTTTTGGGCTCACTAATGCACCGGCAACATTCATAAACCTCATGAATCGCGTTTGCAAACCCTACTTGGATAAGTTTGTCATCGTCTTCATTGATGACATCCTCATTTATTCAAAGAATCAAGCTGATCATGAGAAGCATCTTTGTTGTATTCTTAAACTTCTTCAACAAGAAAAGCTTTACGCCAAGTTTTCAAAGTGTGAATATTGGCTTCGGGAAGTCTAATTCCTTGGACATATGATTAGTGAGCGTGGTATCCAGGTGGATCCCGCTAAGATTGAAGCTATCATGAATTGGCAAGAGCCAAAAACGCCCACAGAGATTCGCAGCTTCTTAGGCCTGGCAGGATACTACAGGCGTTTTATTGAAAATTTCGATAGGATTGCAGCACCCCTAACTTCGTTGACTAGAAAGAATATTAAGTTTGATTGGGGTCCTAAGCAACAAGAATCCTTCGATATTCTTAAACAAAAGTTAAGCAATGCTCCTGTGTTGACATTGCCTGAAGGGATTGAAGAATTTGTGGTTTACTGTGACGCATCGCACACTGGCATGGGATGTGTGCTAATGCAGAAAGGTAAAGTTATTGCATACGCTTCCCGACAATTAAAAGTGCACGAGAAGAATTACACCACCCACGATTTGGAGTTGGGTGCCGTTGTGTTTGCACTGAAACTTTGGAGGCATTATCTATATGGTACCAAGTGTGTGATCTATTCTGATCATAAAAGTCTTCAACACTTGTTCAACCAGAAGGATCTGAACATGAGGCAGCGATGATGGATGGAGACACTGAATGATTATGATTGTGAAATCCGATACCATCCAGGTAAGGCGAATGTGGTCGCCGATGCCTTGAGCAGAAAGGAAAGGGTTAAGCCCATTAGAATCAATGCCAAGAGCATTGAATTAAAGAACAGTTTGAATGAAAGATTGTTAGCCGCTCAGAAGGAAGCCGTATTAGAAGCTAACTATCCTAACGAAAAGTTGGGAGTAACTCTGAGCAGTTATCTTATGGCAAGGATGGAATCCTAAGATTAAATGGACGAATATGGGTTCCAATCTATGGAGGACTACGGGATGTTATCCTCCAAGAAGCCCAGAGTTCTAAGTATTCCGTTCATCCTGGAAGTGACAAGATGTACCAGGATTTGAAGGCAAATTATTGGTGGATAGGCTTGAAGAAGTCTATAGCCACTTATGTGGCCAAATGTCTGACATGTGCTCAAGTTAAAGCAGAACATCAAAAGCCGTCAGGTTTGCTGCAACAGCCTGAACTTCCCACCTGGAAGTGGGAAATGGTAACTATGGATTTTATCACCAAGTTACCAAAGACAAAGCGAGGAAATGATACTATTTGGGTTATAGTGGATAGATTGACTAAGTCAGCTCACTTCTTACCTATTAAGGAAACACACAGCTCAGATAAGTTAGCTCAGTTGTACGTGGACGAGATCGCATCCCTCCACGAAGTGCCAGTGTCTATCATATCTGATAGGGATACGAGATATACGTCGCATTTCTGGAAAAGCTTTCAGCAATCCCTAGGCACTCGACTGAACTTCAGCACAGCATATCATCCTCAGACGGATGGTCAAAGCGAGCGAACAATTCAAACGCTGGAAGATATGTTAAGGGCTTGTGTTATTGATTTAGGTGGAAGTTGGGATGATCATCTTTCATTGATTGAATTCTTATACAACAATAGCTATCATTCCAGTATTCAAGCTGCACCTTTTGAAGCTTTGTATGAAAGAAAGTGCAGAACGCCCGTTTGTTGGGCAGAAGTTGGAGATGTCCAACTCACAAGACCTGATATAGTCCTGGAGACGACAGAAAAGATAGTACAGACAAGAGATCGTCTCAAATCTGCCAGGGATAGGCAGAAAAGCTATGCAGATAAAAGGCGTAAACCTCTAAAGTTCGAGGTTGGTGACAAAGTGTTACTTAAGGTATCACCCTGGAAAGGGGTAATACGATTTGGTAAGAAAGGCAAGTTAAGCCCGATATATATAGGACCATTCGAGATCATCGAATGTGTCGGAACAGTGGCTTACAAGTTAAACCTGCCTGAAGAGCTCAGTGGAATTCATAATGTGTTCCACATTTGCAATCTGAAGAAATGTCTAGCTGATGAATCACTAGTCATACCCCATACGGATGTGCACATAGATGAGAGCCTGAAATTTGTTGAAAAACCTTTGTCGATCGAGGATCGACAGGTTAAGAAGCTTCAAAGGAAGCATGTACCGATTGTAAAGGTTAAATGGGATGCCCTTAGAGGTCCCGAGTATACGTGGGAACAGTGTTGTAGAAGGCGCTAGGCGCTAGTCGGGCGGTGAGGTACCGCCTAGGGATTAATCGGGATTAATCGGATTGGGATTTTTATATGTATTTTTTCAAAATTATATATATATACCCAATAATATAAAAATAATACTTCAAAATTCACATAAATACTTCAAGTTTCAGATAGTATGGTTCGATTTTGACCGATTTTGACTGATTCTGACCAATTTTGACCGCCTAGGACCGCCTGGGACCGATTTTGACCGATTAATATAGGCCGATTAATCCGATTTTTGACCGCCTAGGACCGATTTTGACCGACTTTGACCGACTTTGACCGACTCCGATTAATTGGCCGACTAGCTCAAAATTAGTCAGTAACTAGCCGCCTAGCGCCTAGGCGCCGATTAATCGGCCGCCTAGGCCGATTTTTGCAACACTGCGTGGGAGGTAGAGTCCACAATGAAAGAGAAGTACCCTCATTTATTTAAGTAAATCTCGAGGTCGATATTTCTTTTAAGGGGGTGAGGATGTAACACCTCATAAATTCATGTCCAATATAATGAAGACACGTGTCATGAGCTTTAAACGTTTAATAGATTGAACATGAGGGACTAAAGTTGACAAACAAAGAAAGTATGTGTGTAAAAGGATTCAAAGTGTCAACATTCAATAATTATACCTTTCAACAACCCTACACGATGTTTATACCCTTAAACGGATGATTTATGAATCGTATGAAGTCGTTTGTAGAAGAAAGTGAGAGTTTACAAACCGCAAGGGTTAAAAGTGTCAACATGTTTAAATTATACCTCTGAGTGACCTTTTAGCAAACCCGAATCTTTGTAACGATTAATTATGCTCACTAGAATAAGTGATAAAAAGTTCACAAGGTTTCGATTTCGTATGAGAGAGTTATGCCGATATTCGTAAATAAGGGGTTAAAAGCGTCAACGTTGAAATTCAGGACTTATTCGGTGATCGTATAACTAACGGAGGACTTATCAAAGTTTTTTTTATGTCTTGGGGTCCTTAAAAGTCAAGTTTGGGGGTTGAAATGTAATAAGAACAAGTTAAAACCACTATTGGAAGGACCAGGGACCAAAAATGACAATTCTGAAACTTGGTAACCGGAACCCAGCCCTCATACTGGCCGCGTAAGGTCCTTAAGGACTCTTACGCGGGCTGCCTGAAAGTTGCCAGCTCCATTTTCTTGGACAGATGCCTGTATCAGCTGTTGCGCCGCCTTAGAATACCATTTTTCGAATTTCAGGGGCAGGGCCATTGGGTTTTCATGCATAGGGACACCTGGGAACATCATACAACACTTGTAGACTTGTTTGGCATCATCTTATGAGATTAAAATCTCTATATAAAAACTTCAAAGTTGCAACATTGTTGCATACATTTCAAAAACCATTCCAAGTTATTTTCTGGAGTCTCCTGGAGCTCAAGAGCTTTCCCTAAGGGTCATTAGTCGTGTATAGGACCTTTGTAAGCTTCCTTGACCTTTCTTAATTCAGTTTTATTAGTTTAATGGCCTAAAGTCAAACCCGTCGTAATTAAGGTTTGACTTAGTGATTAATCACTAATGGTCCAGTCAATTCCCGAATTAAAAGTATCTTTGAGTTGGTAATTATAAGAGTAATAAACCCTTAAAAGGGCACCCTCTGATTCCCACTCTAACTAGGTCAATTGTCGGGTCAAAGTTACTTATAAAAAGTCAACATAAAGCAATTTTTTGCATAAACACATAATTAACAATGTAGAAGCTATGAAACCTGTTTTATCACTCATATAACTTGGTAATCAATGTAAGAACATGTCTAAACATGTTCAACCCGACAATTTTCAGTTTAAGCTCGGTTCGGAACCAAAAGTAGCAAAAGTAGACTTTTGCTTTGACTTTCAGTTCTGACCCAATGTAGCATATTTTAGAAATGCCTTAGAGCTCTAATAGGACCAGGTTATAGGTTAGTGTAACCCTCTGAGGTTATACAACTTGGTTCATTAGTTATTCCATTCATGTTCATGTTTCCGTTACATGCCTAAATGTTGACCATAATGCCCTTTTGACCTTAAAACGAGATTTTGAAAATGTGATAGGACAAAAACCTTCGTTACTGATTTATAAACTTGTCCTAAAAATTTGACTTCAGTTTGAGGTCTAGATTAAGAGTTATGCTCAATATCGTAATTAAGAAGCTTTTTATTAATTAAACGGCGTAATTAGCATAAAGCCTATCTAAACCCAAGTTTTGACACCAAAATTTTTACCCATTGATGTAAAATAATATTTTGGGATTTTTGAAGATTTTTATTTATTTTAATATGAGCATAACATAGGGTTCTTGCTATAATTCGGTAAATGTCAGTTATACCCTATTCTTGAATAAAATGAGTTTTACATAATATTTTGATACCAAACTTTTTGCTACTGATTTTATATGATAAATAAAATATTTTGAACTTTATAAACTGATCAAAAACTCAGATTTCCTATTTAAACCCGAAAATCGCTTAAAAAAAACCGACTCTTACGCGTTTTAAACGCATAGTATGGGTTAAAACTATTTTTGGCATATAAAACTTAATACCTACTGATGTTTTAAGTAAATTTTTATAATTAAACAGTAAGCAAAAGTTTTGAATTCAGAATTCTAATTTTGACCTTTAAAGCTTATGTGAAATTACCAAAATACCCCTACGGTGCATAGTTTGGTTATAAAAGGTAAAATTCACATATATACAATACCCTACTGTTATGACCAGTGTTGCAGAAATCGGCCTAGGCGGCCGATTAATCGGCGCCTAGGCGCTAGGCGGCCACTTACTGCCTAATTTTGAGCTAGTCGGTCAATTAATCGGCCATGGTCAAAGTCGGTCAAAGGCGGTACCTAGGCGGTCCTAGGCGGTAAAAAATCGGATTAATCGGACTATATTAATCGGTCAAAATCGGTCCTAGGCGGTACTAGGCGGTCAAAATTGGTCAAAATCGGTCAAAATCGAACCATACTATCTGAAACTTGAAGTATTTATGTGAATTTTGAAGTATTATTTTTATATTATTGGGTATATATATATATAATTTTGAAAAAATACATATAAAAATCCCATTCCGATTAATCCCGATTAATCCCTAGGCGGTACCTCACCGCCCGACTAGCGCCTAGCGCCTTCTACAACATTTATAAAAATAAATATTTTTACTGATTATATCAAACCTGAAACTCAGATTAGTATTTAAACTCTTTTATAACCTTTAAAATGACCAAATTATCCCTACGGGGCATAATTTGAGTTTAAATCCATTTTGGGCAAAATGAAAGGTATCTTACTAATATCACAACATATTTAAGGCATATTAACTTTGGAAACCTGTTCATGACTCATTTGGTTACCCGTAACGCATTATTCGCGTTTGGTGCGGTTTATGTAACTAGTTTGCATAAATTAGCCGAAACGGGTCAAACCTTATTGTTTTTATCTCCAAATCCAGAATGTGTTTAGTTTACCCATATTATACAAGTATATAAACTTGTTGGGTCTAAACCACACTCTAATCCGGTCATCGCTTAATCGTGCGTTTTGAACCGTATATCTTTCTTTAAAACTAACCGGTCTAAGTTTAGACTAAATTAAGACCCGTTAGGAATCTAATAGGTTATTAAAACCTTCGTTCCAGATTAGGAGACCAGTAAAAGATACTTGCACTCGCTGATTGTGATATATACTTGCTCAGGTAAATACTTTTAACTTATTTTCCCTTATTAATCATATGAAGGTTAATTTATTGAGATGACCCGTTTAAATTGTTTTGTTTGCTTAAAGCCTTTGGGGGGTTAATGGCCATGTCTCGGATATCCTTGGCATCATTCATTGAAATGGCCACGATCTAAGCACGGGGTGTAGGCATACACCTGACAGTGCATATATATAAAAAGGTGTAACCGCTTGTTCGAGAATAACTCGACGCGGGACTATATCATGTGGTGTGTCTATTAATCTTTAACCCGGTATTCAGCCCGGGCTACTGAACGTATAACAAACATGTAATTCTTTTACAAGTTTATATTTAAATAATTATCCCAAGTTATAAAAGATTATTTTGTGCCTTGTGCATTCAAATCAATTTTCTTAAACATTTTCAAAATGAATCGGTTAATTGTATTTACCAGTGTAAACTGACGTATTTTTCCAAAAAGGCTAAGTGCAGGTACTAAAGGGAATAGGCTGGCTGCTTCTAGCATCAATAAAGAGTCTTGCAAGCTTAGATGTTATAAATCTGTGAACAATGATCTTTTGTTATCTTTGATCCGCCTGTGGATCCTTGCAACCGTTTTTGTAATACACTTGATATTACTTTTAATTCGGTTTGTAATGATTTTATCTTTCGACTTCCGCTGTGTATATAAACTGTGATAAATTGTCTATGATAATATCAACTACGTCGCGATACTCCCCACCGGGCCCACCGGTAATACGTAGAAATATCGGGGTGTGACAACTGATGTGATAAATACTGTTACATATAAACATAAACACTGTTAACGTAAACAAAGGAAGAATATCTGCTGTTGATGCTGAACCACTGTTGTTGTTGCGTAGTGGTTCACCTTTGGTTTTGTCTAGGATTTGTCTCGAGAGATAAACTCTAGGGTTTGTCGCGAGAGATTGTATATACATAACATACCATTAAGCGAATCAACATGGGGAGCAGTCAATCAAGGAACCAACATAATTTTCATCATAAACACTGAAGTATCATAAAACTGTGAATGAATATACCCAATCGGAAATTGTTAGACGTTTTCATAAATCTAACAACCATCATCGAAGCTGTAACAAAATCTAAACACTGATACACTAAACATTGTTACATGAGAAATACTGATACATAAATACTAATGTTGAATCCACGGTAGATGCTGAACCACTATTGTTACTGACCAGTGGTTTTCCTTTGGTTGATCAGGCCTTAGGTACATAAGTGCTTGTCTTTAACAGGGCTTTCTCTTCAACAGTGCATAGGTCTCATCAGTCTTTAAGTCCATCAGTCTTTATAAGGAGCAGTGGTTAGTTATAGCAGTCCTTAGCATGATCAGCTGTTATAACCACTCCATAACCCTTTGAGAGGAAGCAAGTGTCCGTATATTCAATTGAGAGGAATCATTGCATTACATCCCTGTTGAAAAATAGAATCGATAAATTTAGGGAAAATGGGTTTGAAAGATGATAACCCAACAGTGGAGGATCTCATTCTACAGCTCCGATAAATTCAGGGGTATTCTCAAATAATGGTTCCTAGATGTTTGAAGACAGACAAAGACCGAAAAATGTCCACAGTGCTGCTTCTTTGAACATTTGTCGGTCTTCAATCATCTAGGAAGCATTATTTGAGAATACCCCTGAATTTATCGAAGCTGTAGAATAAGATCCTCAACTGTTGGGTTATCATCTTTCAACCCCATTTTCCATAAATTTATCAATTATGTTTTCAGACCTCCCAAAGCCACCTATCCGCCTCCAAAGAGATCGAGACAGCTTGAAGCATGACCTGGACTTGCTATAATTCCACCAGTTTAGTATTTAATCCCAACATACCAACTCAATACAAATAACAAATATTTGGTGTGCTACAACTGTAAATAATTCAGGAAACAGATTTGAAACCATAAATATGGATTATAGAGATCTATGAATGAAACATGGGTGAATAAACCAACAAAACAGATTATAAAAAACAAAAACTACAAACATATCAAAATCAATCTACTCATAATCACATGGTACACCAAAGCAAGCATCTGAATAAATAATAACAAATCAAAGACAAAATCAAAAGCTACAAACATATCAAACAAATTTCATAGAATCATGAAAGAAATTAGGTCACGGATTGTTACCAGATTTAGCGAGAGAAGAATCGATGGAAGCATTGGAGAAGATGACGATTTGAAGAAACTTCAATCTGGAAAAGATGTAACAAAGCTCAAGAAATAACGAAGAAGAAGAAGAAGAACTGATTACAAAGTGTATTAACACTTAGCAAAAGAATAACAATTACCTGATTTATGTGCGGCTCTTAACAAAAGGATCAACAATTTACCGATACTTGCCGAAACCATAACTGGTGAGATTTATGTGCGGCTCCTAACTACATTCTATAGAATCTGTACATCTAACAAATAATAAAAGAACAAAGAAACAAACCAAAAAACTTGTTGGGCGATTAAAATTAAAAGGATATCATACGCAATCTTCAGGTAATTAGAATGGCCATTTTTACCTTATTTCACAAATTTCATAATATGAAAATAAGTAAAACATAGAAAAAATGAAACCAAACACCGAATATTTGTCGTTCGAATCTTTGAGTTGGTCGTCATAGTCCTACAACCAGTGTTGTAAAAATCGGTATTAATCGGCGCCTAGGCGCTAGTCGGGCTTTGGCTGATTAATTTTGATCTAGTCGGACCATTAGTCGGTAGTCGGTCCAAGTCAGTCCTAGTCGGTGCAAGGCGGTCCAAATCGGCCCAAGTCGGCCAAATTGTTTCTAGTTGGCCCACTTTTTTTTAGTTTAAATCTGGCCCAAACAAATGTTTTTAACCATTAAATACATGGTCCAAGTTGTTTAGTTCCAATCTGGCAAAAAAAACATGTTTCTGACCCATTAAAACATATTCCATGAGGCCATGACTAATATGTTAATGTTTGAATTTTTAGATACTTAAATTTCTATGTTTTAAACTTCGTTCTTTGAATTTTTAACTAGTTTTAAGTATTATATTGATATTAATGTGTGTATTGAATGTTTAAATACTTAATTTGCTATGTTTTAAACTTGGTTGTTTGAATTTTGAACTATTTTTAAGTATTATATTGATATTAATGTACATGTATATATATAAATTTAAAAATTATATATAAAAATTCTGATCCGATTAATCCCGATTAATCCTGATCAATCCCGATTAATCCCTAGTCAGTACTCCACCGCCCGACTAGCGCCTAGCGATCTCTACAACACTGCCTACAACCTTTCGATGTCGTTGGAGTCGGTCGGTGATGTCAGCAGCCTAATTAACAAACAACAGCAAACAACAATAGCAAGTCACCAATCAATCGACCTCAAAATCATATAGAAGCCCAAAAATAAAACAAACCCTAACCTAAAACTCAAGATGGAAAAATGAAAAAATATATTTATAACTAACCCTAAACCTCAAATCCATTACAGCATAACCATTAAAACGACCTCAAAATCGTATAGAAGTCTAAAAATAAAATGAAAATTAGATAAGTGAACATCAAAATTGAACAGCAAACCTGACCAACAATTAACCAAGAGAACTGCTGGCCGCAGAGCCGACAACCTCCGATCATCTCCATCATCAAGTTCCCAGAGGAACCCTAGCCGAAGCACAACCCTAGGTAAAGACGCATGAAGATCGAATGAGTGAACAATGAAAACAAAGATCGAATGAGTGAACAATGAAAACAAAGATTGATAATCTAACCTTGATTCGGAGCGTTGATCTGAACATCTGTTAAGATCGGAATAGAGCAGAGCGAGAGAGAAAGTGGGGAAGCCCTAAATGAGAGATGAGATAGATAAAAGAGGGGAGTGGTACTGTTGGGCGGGAAAATGGAAAAAAGGTAGCCCCCATCTACTGACACGTGGCCCAAATAACTTTCATTTATTATATATAATAGAATAATAGATATATTGTGAATTTGACACTAAAAGATCAAAAGATGGTATTTTTAATTCAAAGTAGTAATTAATTTAACTTGGTTTGTTTTTAATTTAAAATATTTTAGTATATAATAATAGCAGCTTCATAAAAATAAGGATGGAGGGAGTGGTCATCAAATGGTGAGTGTTCAACTTATTTTCTAACCAATAATGTCATGCAATGTCAAGTTCCTACTCCACTTCCCATTTTTGACTCAATCACTAGCAATGGTCAAACACATGGAGAGTGGTAAGTAATTTTAAAAAAAATTGATTGGTTGAAAGGGGTTGGGGCCCAACATTAACCCTCTCTCTCTCCTCTATCTCTTCTCTTTTGATGTCTCTCTCGGTGAGTAGTCACCGCCTCCTCCACTCCCACTCACTGATTAACCCCCGACAATGGTTCCCCAATCGGTAAACTACCCTCCCCGATTAAGTCATCGAGACCACTCCTCCAGCCTAAAAGAATAATAGTAGTTAATTAAATGGCAAAAGTAAATAAAGAATAAATCTTATTGAACCTTATTAGTCAAAAGCAATTAAAATATAGTTAATTTTTAAAGGTAGGGCGTAAATAGAACATGATGTTTAAAAAAGGCTCATTCTATCAATCCCCCTTCCTGATTACACCCCCATTGTGAGAGGAAAATTGTCGGTCCCACGCAGGCCCCACCTGTAAGTATGTGAGAGAAAGGGGTGAAAAAAGTAAACAGGGGGTGTAGAAAGTAACACCCTTAAAAAAAAACCCATAACACATCGTCTTAAAAGTTAGAAAAGTACATTTAAAAGGTAGAAAAGTCTATGTTTATGTGTTTAGACTATGGGGTATGGGGCGGGGGTTTGTGCGTGGGTTGGGGGAAAACGCCCAAGCCACCACCCCGGGTGGGTTTGGGTTGGGGCTTGGGTTTCAAGCAGGGCGTGGGGCGGTCTGGCCAAGCTGACATGGCGGGATCTCACTGGGCAAACCAAACTAGCCGTTGGCCAACGGCTATCTTAAAAAAATATTATTTTTTCACTATAAAACTTACATTTTTCTTCCATTTTTTACCACATTCAACCACATCTTCTATAATCATCTTCAATTCTCCTTCTACAAAACGAAAAAATGCATCCTCATAACCGTCCTTTTGACCCGAACAACCCGTATGCATTCCAAGAAAATAATCCTAGCCCACCACCCATTCGTCCAATGCCTCGTCCATTTTTGATACACTCTTCTATGCCCCAAGAAGCGAGTTATGCATCGTATCTTGGGAATTGTTTGTTTACTAACTTCCCACACACCGATGATTCGATACCTACCCCGTTTACACAAACGCCCATCAACCTTTCACCAACCTCCATCGACCTTTCACAAAACGAAACTGTCCCCGAAACTCAACCATCCAACGATGGTCCTTCCGCATCGAAACTCATCAAAAAGAGAAGCCATAAGAAAAAAACCGAGGCAGATAAAGCGCTTGAAACCGTCAAGCGAAAACAACTAAAATGGACCGTTCCTGAAGAACTTGCAACTTTAGGTATTCTTAAACTTTGTTTTTATTAATGGTTTTTTTATATAACTTTGTAATATATTAAATTTTGTTTTTATAAAAATAGGAAATTCTCAACATCGAACCCATTTGTGGTAAGGGGTTAGTAGAGTATTCCATCAAGAATTGGGAAGAGAGGTTTATCGTGAAAACGATAGCTTATCCTCGAAGTGGAGCGAGATAAGCGGCCAACTTACAAAATATAGTGGTTATTTAAATAAAGCAAAGCAAAACCCAAAAAGTGGTGAAACCGAAGCCGACATTGTGACGAATGCATTGGTTCAATTCAAATCAAATGTGGGGACCGACTTCCGTTTCATGCATTGTTGGGAGATTTGTAAGTTCCATCCAAAGTTGGCGAATATCCCCAGTGGTAGCGAAAGTAACACGTCTTCCAAAAGGTCAAGGGTCTCGTCCCAAACCCAATCTGATGCACGAGATGAGGACCTTTTGGATGATTCGCCAATCCAAACCGGCCTGAGTATGGAAGAGATGTCGCAAAAAGGCGTGTTCAAAAATCAAGATCTGATACGGTCTCGCCTTCAGCTGGGAGTTCGGGCTTGCGTAGGGGAATATACAGCGAGCAGTTGGATGACATTTCATCCAAGTTAGATACATTCAACGTCTTCCAACAACAAAGGGCCGAACAACGAAGGAGCAAAGAAGCTAGAGATGCCGCTAGAGATGCCCTGAGACAAAGACGGGATGATTTGAAAATTCTATTACAGCCGATTGATCACCTACAGGGTGAGAGTTACAACTAGTCTTGGAGATGAGAGAAGAGATAAAAAACAAATATAAACATTAGGAAATTTTTTTATAATTTTCTTTAATTAAAAATATTAAAAAAAATAAATTGGTTGTTTTAAAACAAACAGCCCAGCGGGTAGCCCACCAAACCCACGCCCCAAACCCCCGCCCTACCATACCGTGTTTAAATGTGGGTAGCCCCATGTCTGCCCCCCAAGCCACGTGTCAACAAATGCCCAAACCCAAGCCCAACCATACCCCACAGTCTTAATAAGTAGTGTTTGAGTAGAAAAAAATACTTTATATTATATTATATTATATTATATATAAAGATGTTGGTGATCGTTGGCAGTGGTGTGACATTAGTGCTATATGGCATTGTTTTACTAACATTTTTAACCTATTAAGTTTTTACTAATAATTTGTTTCGAGTTTTACCCGTATATCTCCTTTACTTAAAAACTAATTTTTACGTACGTGTCGATATGAATCCGATTTGCTCTACGTTTCGACGTAAACTTTTTCAAGGAAACGAGTTAGATCAAATATAATACGTTTTAAAAAAAAAAACATTTTTACGTGCATATTTTTATGTACGTTTCGCTATAAATTCGAATTGGTGTATGTTGCGACAAATTTTTTTTTGCGAAACGAGTCAGGTCAAATATAATATGGTTTCTTGTTTATTTTATGAATGTTTCGTAAATTTTGTTTTAAACCGAGTGGAGTCAAATTGTTGTTTCTTTTTTTCTTTTTTTTTCAAAAGCTCAAATTAATCACTTTTGATTACATGTGCCAGCTTTTCCGTTATACCCATCACGTTTTCTATGTACAAGTCAGGTCACATATAATACATTATGATTATAATACATTTAATTCGATTTACTTAGTGTTTTGGTCTAGTCACGTTGCTTATACCGGTTACATTGACTTCAATTAGATACGTAGAAACGCGCGTTTTCATATGATTAACGCATGACATAACGTTTGGATTAATCTATTTGATGTTTGCGATTTACTCGTGCGGCGCAAGTTATAGATAATTTTATACTAATTCAAACATAACGGTATTAGTGTACAGTGTACAATATTTGAACAATACTGACCTGTCGAATTGGATAAGCTCAGAGTAAATAGTTGATTTTTTGGATGGATACAAACCCGAAACAGAAATAATGTCTTGGACTTTGGTTTTTGGATTTTTGGTTACGTATTAAAAATGAATAGTCTTAACATAAAGTCCCATTTTTTTAAATTTGTTCATACGACATAATTTTACAAAGCACCTACAATACCGTCATATCATATAACATGAGAGAAGTATGTTCAACTGTAAGGTAAATATTTATAAAGATTTTCAAGGTTTAGTGTTCAATTCTGGGGTAAATATTTATAAAGATTTCTGCCGTTAAAAATAGTGACAATAGGGTGAAATAGAATATGACTACATCTGAAAAAAAAAAAATAATAATTAACAACTACAAGTTATGGCAAGCGGGTGGGTCACTACGTTTTGTTTTTCAGGCGAAAGTAAAGGTGCAAACGAGACGAGCTACTCGAGCCGGGCTAAAAAAAACTTGAAACGAGTCGAGCTTTAAGGAACTCGAGACGAGCCCGTGCCTAAAAACAAGCTCGTTTAGTAAACGCGAGCTTAAACGAGCTGACTATTTGTATAATTTTTAATTAATATATTAAATATGTATTTAAATGAAAAAAAAATAAGGCGAAGTGATCATCGTTTGGATGTTATTTATTCCGCAGTTTGTTGCCCGTTTACCAACTATCTCGATGTAAATTCATTTGAAAAATAATTAACATTAATAAAATTATGAAAAAAAAAATAACTAAATTAAATATGAAATAAAAATTACATTCATTAGAAATTAATTATAAAATAATAAATGAGTCGAGCTCAAACTTAAAAACTACCTACCTACGAGCCAAGGTTGAAATTTACAAACAAAGCTCAATTTGAGTTGAGCTCGAGCTCGAGTTTTATAAATTAAAAAAGCTTGAGCTCGACTAGCCAAGTTTGGACTCGACTCGGCTTGTTTGCACTCTAAGCAGAAGAGTGATCTCGGTGTTTTGGATGTTTCTTATTAAAATAAAAATAAAAAAAAGGGTTGTGCCAATGAGGTGGTGGTTGTGACCTAGGTTCGAATCCCACTCTCCCCATTATTTTCTGCGACATTCAGGTGAAGGGCGAATACGGGTGGCATCGGTTCGTCTTGGATAAGAGGTCAGGACCGGCTCTTGGGACGACCAACCCGTGCCGTAGCCCGGGGCCCAAATTTTCAAAGGGCCCGAAAGGTTTTTATATATATAGAAAATTATATATTTAATATACGCATCCATTTATTATGCAAAAAAGTGTTTGTGGTAGAATGGAAAAACCATCTCAAGATAATGTAAAAGTAACAATTTCAAATCTTGACTCCACCACCAAGGTTATATTTATTTTTAGTTCATTTACCCTTAACCATAATTTTGGGCCCAATATTTTTGTTGCCCAAAGACTACCTTTTTTTAGGGTTCTCGGGAACGGCTCTGCGGGAGGTGAAATTTTACTGATTATTCCACTGTCATGCCTTCGGGCCAGTGAAGGTAGGGTTTCCGTGCACCTGGGAGAGCAAATGGCTGGCGGCGATCGAGTAGTCAACCTTAGCCACAGAGTCTCGTGTCACAATAGTTAGCACGTCGTTTTTTGCCGTAAAAAAAGTTGTATTTGCAAGCTTTCAAGATGGAGGGGTGTGATTTAAACTTTTTCATTGAGGTAGTGGGGCCCACGTGTTTGTCTGTCTAAGGCCTACGTAGAGGTGGGTCCCATGCATCTTTAATCAATAGGCGGGTCCCACTTTGAAGTACTACAAAAGCAAGTGGGTGGTACCTTGTGCAGTACGCCCACGGCGTATGTTAGAGGCGGCAACACTCTAATCGAAAAGTCGTTTGGATCTAGACTTCTAGTGTAACGATATTTATTAATAAGTAAATCTTGAATATAACGATTATTAAAATGTTTTAAATAGTTAAAAAAAGCAAGTTTATATCACATCTCAATAGGGTTGTAATCGAATCGAACGAACACAACTAAAGCTATATTCGTGTCCGTTCGTTAAGGAAATTAACATATTCGCGAACTGTTCACGAACGCATATCGAACATAAGTTTATGTTCGTGTTCATGTTCGCTCGTTAAGGAAATTTAATTGTTCGTGAACACTAATCTCGAACACAAACGAATAAAAACAAACGTAAACAAACATTTAACTTGTAAATAAATTATAAAAACATTGCTAACCTTAAACATTGGACATAAGTAATTAAATACAACCATCAAATGATAAATCAAAACACAAAAAGTCTACTACAGCCACCAAATGATGAATCAAGTTTAACTAACTTAGACATAATTATTCAAAATTTAACTAACTTAGACATAATAATTATCCTAAAAAATGTCTTGAATGTCCAAATTTAACTAACTTAGAAAAAATAGGGTTTTAAGTTTTCGATATATTTAGATAAAATGTTTATTATTTATTATTTTTTTAATATAATCAAATGAACACGAACGAACGTAACTGAACATATTACCGAACGTTCACGAACACAGTCGAACGAACGAGACCTTTGTTTGTGTTCGTTCGCTAAGCTAACCGAATGAAAAAATTTTGTTCGTGTTCGTTCATTAAGTTAATCAAACGAACATAAACAAACTTCCCGCCGAACGATTCGCAAACCGTTCACTGAATGCTTGATTCATTTACAGCCCTAGATCTCAACGTTATAAGTTATGCTCACATATCATTATAATATCAGTATAATAAGTGTCGTATAAATTTAACTGATTTTTTAAATTATAACTGGAATTTTGATCAAGTAATTATTTCTTTTAGGTATCTATTTTTGACGTTTCAACTTTAAAATATATACTTTATATTTTGCTGCACACACTTTTCCAAAAAAAAAATGTGTATTATCCAAAAAAAAAAACATATTTTATATATAATATAGCACCTTCAAAAGAAAGTAAATAATAAATAGGGTAAGGTTCAAACCAATATGTTGGTGGTCTATTGGTAAAGGCAAAACTTTTAAACACTTAAAGAGGGAGAGATTTTGGTTTTAATTCCTGTAGACGATGGGAATAAAAGAAATTTGTTGTTAAAAAAATAGGGTAAGGTTTAACTACATAGCCTCCTAAGAATAAGAAGTTATAGAAATGGGTATCACACGAACTCTGATTGAACCCATTCAAGCGGTATTGCAACTGTCTCGCCAAACTCTACGATATATGATTTTAGGTTTTCAACATTTGTTTAGATTATTGTGTATTTTATGTATTTGAGTCACTTTGTCTTTTTTTTTTTTTGCTTGATATTGTGTTATATTTTTTATCCATTATGTTATATTTTGCGATCTATTGTATCTTTTTACTTTTTATAAATTTAGAAGACTTTATTTACTTTTTATAAATTTAGTAGACTTTATAGCAGAACTTTACCCGTGATACATAATATTATCGTTACAAATAAATAAATTAACTTTTATCAAGTCCATGTAGGCAGGGGTGTGATGTTTTTAGGCTACATGGTATGGTGATGGTCCATTCTTGGAGGATGATCCGTCACGTAGGCGCCACATCATAGTCCTCCCAAGGATGGTCCATCCTCCAAAACTAGAGGGTATGGGAGGATGGTCCTAGTCATAGTTCTCCACCACTTTTATGTTTTTTTTTTAATCTTCTACTTTTTTTAACATTTAACAAATAAAGTAACAAAATATTTTCATTAATATTAAAAAACATTACATAAACTTAAAAAAAAATTAAACTTAAAAAAAATAAACTTAAAAAAACATAAAGGATGATACATGTTATGAAGGATGATACAAGCATATCGCTCTACCTTCGTCTTCAATGACCATGTTATGAAGGATGATACAAGCATACATAATGTGTCGTAAGAAGATGATGAATACCCCGTAGACGAAGATGATGAAGAGATGAAAGAAATTGAAGAAATAGAAGAAATGGGTGAAGCCATGATAATTTTTGAGCGAGAGATGGGGTGGTAGCGGGTAAAAAATGGTATAAAAAATGATGAGTTTTTATAAAAAGGGAAGAGTGGTTATAAAATGTGAGAGAGATGGGGTGGTAGTGGGTGAAAAATTGTGGAAAAAATGGTTAAAAAGGTGAGTATTTATAAAAATGGAAGTGAATCGGGGTTTTTTTGAATTATAGCCGTTATTATAATTATTAATTATGAATTTGATTTTTTTTTAAACGGTCCAAATCTTGGGGCCCCCTTATTTTGTCTTCACATGGGCGTCGCCAACGTCCATTTTCAGACGGAATGGACGGGGACGGAGGGGGGCGGGCCGGTGTAGCACCCGGTGACGGACCGGGACGGTAGGGGGACGACCCCCATACTGTGTAGCCTTATAGGACATAAAACTAATACAAGATTAGCCTATTTTTAATAGAATTACAAAATATGTATTATATCATAACTTAAACTAACGAAATATATTATAACAAATATAAAAACGATAACTTAAGTTTTTTTTTTTTTTTTTTAAATTAAAGGTAGTTTTAATTTTGTAACCTTAGGATATTTAGATAATAAAATTTCAGGTTAAACTATCCATCTTTACATCAATCAATAAAACTTGTGTCATGTTTGAGTTTATATGTTTAGGTCAGCGGGTGTGGTATACCGTCCTTCGCCACATCACCTTCGTTAACGTCCAATCAATTTACGTCAGGTTAAACTAACCGTCTTTACGTCAATCAATTTCCGTGTCCGTGTCGGGTTTCACCTTCCAATCCAAAAATACAACCATTTAACACCCCTGTAAGCTTCCTCGTCAATAGTGATGTAATATATATTTAGAAAATAATCTTTTTGGTATTACCTTAACCGCTAAAATACTATAAAAAGTTGTAAGAAAATAATAGAACAGCTCACACATATTCTAATTTTAGAGACAAGAGTACACCTATTTGTTCATCAAAGAGATTGTACCCTCTACAACTTAAAAAGTAACAAAGGGACTGTTTTTTTTTTTTTACCTCTTAATGTAGCTCTTAATGTTTCAGACCTCTTACTGGTTCAATACTTAATGGTTCAGACTGTTTGTTTCACGAGCAGATATCTGAATGGTTCAGATATTTGCCTCGGAATGGTTAAGCATTATACAGAGTCTGAATGATTAAGACCACTAATCTGAATTGGTCAGACATTTGCCTCTGAACGGTTAATCATTAAACAGACTCTTAATGGTTCAGACCTCTTACTGATTCAGCACTTAATGGTTCAGACATCTTACCGGTTCAGTACCTAACCATTCAGATGTTGCCAAACAGCCCAAAGTCTCATCCGACGCCTTAATACCACCAAGCTAAAGTCCTTTTATTAAGGAAAATGCAAATGATTGTAACATATGTAATTAACTCCACTTGTTTCATAAGGTTCGATTAAAAAAATTGCGGATCTTTATGATTTTGATCTAGATCTAATAAACACAATTTGAAACAAAGGTGATGTTTGTTTTTTCAGCAGGAAAACCTCTTCTGCTGCAGGCCACATCTGCAGACATCTGCAGGAGAAGAGGTGGACCAAATGTCTGCAGTCTGCAAGGAGAAGAGGGTTTGTATTTTTTTATATATAAAACCTCTTCACCATTTTAAAATACACACACAACACACTGATCTCTCTCTACTCTCTCTCTACTCTCTCTCTCTACAATCTGCACCACCGGCATCATCATCACCGCCACCACTTCACCACCGCCATCATCACCACCGCCATCATCACCACCACTTCACCACCGCCATCATCATCACCGCCACACACTGATCTCTTTCTACTCTCTCTCTAACAGATCGATTTAGGGTTTCGGAGGTGGAGGTCGATGGGTGTCGGTGGAGGTGGGGGTTTCGGAGGTGGAGGTGGTGTCGATGATGATGATAACAGATGTGATCGATTTGGGGGGGTTTGTTTCCGATTGATTTGGGGGTTTTGTTTCCCATCGATGATGATGATGATGGTGGCGGAGCAGGGGTGGTGATGATGATGATGATGATGATGATGGTGGCGGAGCAGGGGTGGTGGTGGCGGAGCAGTGGTGTCGGAGCAGGGGTGGAGGTGGAGGTGGTGCCAAGAAGAGGTAAAAAGCTTTGGTTTATCTCTTCCCCAGAAAGAGGCTGGGGAGAGGTAAAAAGCACTTCTCAAAAAAAAAAACAAACACTCTTCTAAGGCTAAACCTCTTCCCGCGTCTGTACGGTGCAGACAGAAGAGGCCAGGAAGCTCTTCTTGAAAAAAACAAACACCACCAAAGTATTACTCAAACCGGAATATAAAGCCTATACTTAATTAGTTATGAATCCAATCATATTTGTTAGGCCACACGGGGTGGTACGTTATACTCGACCCATCACGCGTGAAACAATCACGCTACACCGCCGCCGGTTGATGTTTAACGCGTGAAGTTTGTAACGCGTGGATTGTTTAACGCGTTGAACTTTTGATAATTTGGATCGTTTTAAAACGGTAACATTCTTTAAAAAAAAAACCTTTAAACCATTTATCTATTTTTATATCTCCATTTTAAACAATTTTACACACACCAATCTACATCTTTTAAACCCATTTCACACAATTTTTATATCTTTCTCAAATGGAATTCCCTACGGATTCGACGTTTCCGATGTCTAGCGACAGCGATACCGAGTCGTCTTCCGACAACGAGACGCTAAAGTATTTTGTGTCGGTGTATAACGAGCTTGATGTCGAGTCGTCCCGCCCAAAGAAGAAGATGGTCGACCGTGATCGTATGCGTGCCAACGAAGTTTTGATGAACGATTATTTTGTGGAAAATCCGCTCTACAATGCCGAAACGTTTAGAGATCGGTTTCGTTTACCCAAAGAATTATTTTTAAAGATTGTTGGAGACATCGAAGCAAGCGATGAATGGTTTCAAGAAGGTTACGATGCGAGGGGCAAAGCGAATTTCACGCCGATACAAAAATGCACGTCCGCCATTCGCCAACTAGCGACAGGTAACCCTCCCGATTAATATGATGAATACCTAGCTATGTCGGAAAGAACTTCACGTGAATGTTTGCAATTTTTTTGCAACGCGGTCATTATGTCGAGGCTAAAGAAAAGGCGTTCAAAAAATTGCAAGAATCGGCAAGAAAAGATGTTGAGAGGGCATTTGGTGTTTTAAAGGGTAGATGGGGTATACTACACCGACCGGTTCGTGCGACGAGCAAGAAATCAATACATAGCATAGTGTATGAATGTATCATATTGCACAATATGCTGATCAAAGAAGACGGACGTGCAATATCCCCGGATTGGGTGCCGGATCCTCCTGCACAAGTTCAAGTTCCACAAGATATCCATCTACAATTGTGTAACGAAGAAACTCACTTTCGGTTAAGATTAGATTTAATCGAACTAGTAGGTTCTCTAGGTTTGGAGTTTGATGATTCGGACGAGGAGTAGGTTTTTTTTTTTAAATTGTATGTTTCTAGTATGTTAAATTGAAGTAGTATGTTTTAAATTTAATGAAATTTTTAATTTTAGTGTTTTATTGTTAATTTCTAATTTAAAATAAAAAATTAAAAAAAATAGTGAAATTTATAATTTTGTTTTAAAATAAAATTAAAAATTTCTAATTTTAAAATGAAAATTAAAAAAATTTGGGAGTGATAGAATTCCATCACTAGTGATACCACCCGCCTACATTTCTATCACTAGTGATAGAATATTGGGTGATGACATGACATGATTTGATTGGATAGTGGGAGTGATAGAAACTATCACTAGTGAACCACCCCTCCTCCCCTTAGTAGGGGCTGGATATTAACTATTATATTAATCCATACTACAATTGATTTCATTTTAGATATCTATAATAAACTCGTATAATATATTATTTGAAAAAGGGTGTTGTTATAAGCATAGTTGTCAAAGGCGTAACCGCATAAGGCGTACTTAAGACGCAAAGGATGAGCCTTGGGCTTCAATGCAAGGCGCTTAGAAAGCGAGGGTTTTTTTAGTCGAGTTGGGCCTCAATGCAAGGCGCTTAGAAAGCGAGAGTTTTTTTTAGTCGAGTCGTTTAGTGTAAAAAATACAGTGTTAGGGATTTTAGACATGTTTTAGGCTTCTTTTTGGCTAGTTTAAATTGTTTTAGGTTGTTTCCAGACTTGTTTAGGGTTCTTATAATTGTTTCAAACATGTTTAAACCTGTTCAAACGACTTTTGACTGGAATTTCGTTGGAACTTGGCTTGAAAATGTGTCTGAAAGTGAGGCTTTTAAAGCGAAACGAGAAGGCTGGGCTGAACCTGAAAAGTTGGCCTAAGCACGCCTAAGTAAGCCTTGACAACAGATGTTATAAGTACTCTCTCTCATAAAACATGAGGATGGCTTACCATTAGACTGCGGGGAGTGGGGGGCTTGGGTTGGGCGCTTTGCTCAACGCGTGACGAAAGTGGGGTCCACCCCAAAAAAATGGGGTGTGAAAGCGGCGTGGGTTAGCGGCGTTGGGCTGCCATATTGGCTGACTTTATTTTTTTTTAAATAGTTGAGATTTATAAAAATTAAATCAAACTTATATTATTTCAAAAAAAATTAAATAACATCCTAAAAAAACAGTACTTAATAAATCCTAAAAAATAAAAAAGACTACTTATTAAATCCTAAAAATTAAAAATAGTTAATAATTCCTAAAAAAAATTACAAGTTCTATAAATATTAAAGTGAGGAACCCACTTAAATTCTAGATTCCCGTCGTGTCTCCACTCGATCTTTGCGATCTCCATTCGATCGTTATGTCTTTGGTCCCCCGTAGGGACATGATCGAAAGTTATTTTAAACTAATCCAGATTCGGTGTTAGTTCGCGCCACTTGTGTTGGCACGCGTTTAGATTGTGGCGATTGTTACCAATGTGTTGTTGGCATTGTTGGAAGGCTTCTCCCCAATACGCGGTTTGACCGCGTTGCAACGTACACTGTGCGTCGACGATCGAAATGACGAGCACGATCTCCTCCTCCGTCCAGTTCACCATTTTCGGTTTTGTTGCTTGGTTGAAAAAAATGAGAGTTTTGTGTGAGAGTGTGTTGAATAATTTTGTAAAAAATTGAAGGTGGGGGGGGGGGGGGGGGTATTTATAGGTAAAATTTTGTAAGGTTTTTTGAAAGAAAAATAATTTTTACCATTAAACCGCCAAGCCAAACGACTATGTAAAACAGTCAAAAATGAAGATCCAAACATGGCTAGCCACATCACCCCGCCATCCCGCCTGTCACATCCCAACCGATGGCGGAAACATCGGGGTGCGGCACTAAGCGTTCAGATTGCTCAAAAGTTTCCATAACACTATAACTTCAATAGTATTTAACTAAGTTTCATGATACCATTGTCTAAAAACATCAAACTCAAACGAAAGTATCGGTCATAGCAACAAAACATTTTTCAAACTTCTAGATTAAACTAGGCGAGTTTCTAAGCATCAGTCCTAGCTTGATTTCCATGATTCTGGCATCCTTTCAGCCTGCAACATGTATTAAAATAAGGTCAATACAATAATGTACTGGCGAGTATACAAGTTTGAGTATATAGCATATTAGTTTAAAAAGACTCATATCCATCATGTAAACGATAAAATAGTTTCAGCCATGCTAGTGTTCGCAGTCCGGGTGATAGCCCAAGTGTCCCGATGCTTTAACCACTTTCCCAAGAATCAACGAAAGCAAATAGAATCCTCCTAACAATACCCCGAAGAATAATGGGGAGGTGCATCATCCTATAGCGCTACAATTGTTAAGGCGGAATTACACACAAGTATTAAACGTTCAAATAGCATAAAGAATCAAGAATCACAAGTATCAAGTTTCACATTCACAGAGGATAGAGTTTAGATTCAAAATTTTCAAATTTCAAGTTTCGTAGAATACGTGTTGCATCCTAAAAGTTTAAACCGAAAAGGGAGCGATTATACTCATAGTGATTGCTTAACAGTAACACTGTTATTGGATCAAAGGGAGCTCTTAGGATTAGCCTGATTAGAGTACAATAGATAAGCGTCGAGCAGAATAACGAGAATCATGCAAGGTGTAGGATCAGTCACCTGATCGGATGGCCATCCGGACGGATGGTCATCCGGTCGGATGACATATGTGGTTAGGATGGATCGCCATCCGATCGGATGGTCATTCATACGGATGGCCATTCGATCGAATGGTCACTCGATCCATGAATAAGTTTCCAAAATGATTATCCTTAATATCAAGTGTTCAAACCAGGTCTTTCGATCGGATAGTCATCCGATCGAATGACCCTTCGTGTGTAAGTTTCCAAAGTTCAAAGTTTCTGATTCAAAATAGTTTCAAGTGTTGAAGGTTGTAAGTCACAAATCCCTTGATCGGATGGCCGTTCGATCGGACGGCAGTCCGATCGGATCGCCATTCGACTGATATGGGTTTGTTCTTTTTTTGCAACCTCGTAAAAGTTTCTAAGTTTCTGGTTTATCGGTGACGACATGGTACGTTTTAAGACAACGGAAAACACCTCAAGGCTCCACTTGTGTCACACCCCGATATTTCCACATATTACCGGTGAGCCCGGCGGGGAGTATCGTGACGTAGTTGATATCATCATTGTCAATATACACAATATAATAGCACTGCGGAAGGCTTGGTGAATAAACTATTACAAACCATAGTGTCTGAGTGTTCGAATGAAAGAATATACAAACTAGGTTGTAATAAGATCCACAGGCGGATCATAAAATAAAATACAAGAAACTGAAATAACAGACTCCAGGTATCTAGGGATTTACAAGATCCTCTTATACGACACCTAGTAGCTCCAGCCTATTTACGAGAAGTACCTGTCAATTAATCTTTAGAAAATACGCCAGTTTACACTGGTAAATACAATTAACTGACTCATTTGAAAATATTTATGAAAATTGATTTAAGTGCACAAGGCACAAATCATTTATAACTTGGGACAATTATTTAAATAATCTTGTATACAGATTTATATGTTTGTCATACAATTGGGGCCGGTTGGAAGCCGGTCTTGATTAACCGACTCACCACTTATAGAACCCACAAAGGAGTTATCCCCAACATGTGGGTTTATATTTTAGCATTTGCATCTGTCAGGTGTATGCCTACACCCCGTGCATAGGTCGTGGCCATTTTCAAATGAAATGAGCCGAGGATATCCAGGACACGGTCGTATTAACCCCCAATGTTCATGTTATCAAACAAGACAGATTAAAACGGGTTATGTAAATTTATTAATCACAATCCAATTAAATGATTTCATACCCGGCCAAGTGGTATTATTATAATACCATATCCCAAGCCCGTATAAGGGAAAATAAGTTAAAAGTATTTACCTGAGCTAAATGTGAAAAGTAACTCAGCCGTATAATCCTAAAGCTTTATGATGATACCTTATACTGGATGCTACTTAATCTGTATAGAAGGTTTAAATACCTATTAGGATGCTAACGGGTCTTTAGTTAAGTCAATGACTTAGACTGGCTAGCTAGAAAGAAACTTTACGGTTCTAAACGCTAGATTAAGCGGAGACCGGAATAGAATGTGGTTTAGACCCGACAAGCTTGGATACTTGTATAGTATGGGTAAACTAAACACATTCTGGAATTTGAGGATTTAATGATAAGGTTAAACCCGTTTCGGCTATTTTACGTAAACTAGTCACATAAACCGATCCGAACGCATAAACGCGTAACGGGCAACCAAATGAATTATATATAGGTCTCAAATGTTATTATGCTTAAAATATGTTAATACATCAGTAGGATGTTAACATATATGCCGAAAAAGTATTTAAAATCAATTTAAGTCCCGTAAGGGCATTTTGGTCATTTTAATAATTATAAAATAGATTTTATAACAAACTGAAGTTCTGGTCTTTTGTAATCAGTAAAAATAGTTATTTTATCTCATTACATCAGTAAGATATTACATATATGTGAGGTTTACCATTTATGGCCAAACTATGTCCCGAAAGGGCATTTTGGTCATTTCACATATGCTTTTAAGGACATTTTTGGAAGTCTGAGTTCATGACTTATACCTACTGTAAAAATATTAAAATTTGTTTAAAAATTCAGTAGGTAACAAGTCTTAGATGTTAAATACGGTTTAAACCATACTATACATCTAATTAGTGTAAAACTCGCTAATTGACGATAATCAAGATGTTTATGTAAATCTGAGATTTTGATCAGTTTTAAATGCTCAAAATAATTTATTTAATGTATGAAATCAGTAGGAAAAATTTTGGCATTCAAATTATTTGTTAAACCCATTTTATGCATGAAAAGGGTATTATCGTCACTTACCGAATTACACAAGAACTCTATGATTTAAACAGATTATAATCTGACCGAAAATCTTAAAATTCCTTAAAAATAATATCTTAACAGTAGGTAATGAGTTTTGGTTCAAAATCCAAGTTTAAACATGTCTTATGCATGATATCGTAATTTAATTAATAAAAAGCTTCTAATTACGATATCGAGCATAACTTCTGTTTGAGACCAAGAACTAATGTCAAATTTTCGGGATAAGTTTATATATCAGTAGCAAAGGTTTTTGTCCTCTCACATTTCTAAAAATCTCAATTATATGTCAAAAGGGCACTTACGGCATTTATAAGCATATTAACAAACAAGAGCATATAATTCAAACTACTAAGGACCAAGCAACATAACTCCAAAGGGTTATACTACTGTATAATATGGTCCTAATTGAAGCTGGATCAGAACTGAAAGTCAAAGCAAAAGTCAAGCTTTTGCGACTTTCGGTTATAAACTGACCTTAGACTGATAATTGTCGGGTTAGACCTGGTCAAACATGTTCTAATACTAATTACCAAGTTATTAGAATGTTAAAATATAATTTAGAACCTCTGTTTTATTAGTTTAAATCATTTTTAAAGTTTCTGTCCAGTTTGACTTTTCGACTAACTAGTTTGACCCGACAATTAACTAGTCATACGAAATAATTAGGAGGTGCCCTTTTAAGGGTTAATCACCTACCTTAATATGGTTCCATAACCACTTTCATTTCGGTCAGTGGCTGGACCATTTATGATTAAACCAAAAGTCAAAGCCTAATTACGATATGTTTGACTTTTCGGTTTTTAAGCTAATAAAATGGACTAAGCAGGGACTAAAACACTTACATAAGGTCCTTGCTATCTTTTCTACACTTATTAATCTTCTCCTAATGCTTGCTAACTCCAGAAATGTCCAGAACTCAAGCTTGGTGTGTTGAGAGTGAAGTATGTGTGAATGAGCACTTGAAAGAATGGACAAAAGGCTCCTTATATAGGGAAGTCCAGTTGATTCTGATGATCCCAGGTGTTTTGAAATGTTATCAGGGTTGTACAAGTGTCTAGGTGGTTTCTAAAAACCATCAACAAGTCCATGGAATCGATTATAACTTGTTTGGCAACCAAGGAAGAGAACAAACTTGCATCTGGCAGCAACATTCAATCGAAACACTGCCGTCGCGTCACGCGACGGCTGAGGAGTTCCATGGTCGCACCACGCGACCACCCAGGTTACCAGCCAAACAAGTTTTAAAGTTTACATGTTCAGCCCCTGCACCTTTTCAAGCCTTATAACTTTCATTTTAAGCACCTTTGGCCCTTGAAGGTAGTTTGTAGAGGTTCAAGGGAGTATAACCAAACTTCGTTAGGCCCGGTTTCGCTAATTGATCATTGAAAACATAAGTTTCACCTCGTTGACGCTTTATACCCTAATTCTTGGGAATTTGCATAAACAACGCATAACGATCTCGAAACCTTGTGAAATTTATACCACTTATTCTTGAGAGTTTATTTGAATATTTCGAAGCCTCGGGTTCGTTAAAAGGTCACTCAGAGGTAAGAATTAACATGTTGACACGTTTAACCCCTGTAGTTTATAATCTTCCGATTATATTCATGAAAGGCTTCTTATATCCAATTAATCACTCGTTTAAGAATATATTCTTCATGTATGGTCATTTGAGGCACAAGTTTGGCATGTTGAAACTTTTAGTCTCTTCGCATACATATTTTCACCTTTTGTCAACTTTAGTCCTTTAAACTCAATCTTTCACATATTTAGAGTTTTAGGACACGTGTCTTTACATAATTGGACACGTTTTTACGTGGTGTTACAACTTGTCTGATCGGACAGAAATCACCCCGTCCGTTCAGGTGTCTTTTCTTGACGGAGTTTATCTCGGAATCCGTACTCCGGTCATCTTCTTCGGCGATAATCCATTTCCAAGCCGACTCCAGACTAATCATCAAGTCTACAGCCCGTTTGGATCCTGATTCCACCATCTTTAAGTAAAAGTATAAGGAAACATGAGTTTTAGCTGAAAAAGTCTAGATTTAGTAAATATTTGGTGTAAAAACTCATGAAATTCCTTAGATCTGAGCTACATCTTGACTGGAATGACATCACACATCTGTTTGTACAAACCGCCATGACGAAATCATCCTCAAGTGCTCAAATCTTAGAGATTTCACGGTGAAAAGTGTGATTTCAAAGGAGAATCACGTAGAGAATAGTACATAGATTGAAGATGTATAAGAATCAAATGTAAAACATACCGAAATCGCCGAGAAATGGAAGAAAAGTTAGAGGGCGTGTGTCTGGTCAAAGGAGGCTGTCACATCAGTGAAGAATGATGTGACAGGTCCCATTTATAGTGCAAGTGAGGGATTAAGGCGGTGTGGCACGGATGGGATGGCAGCTCGATCGAATGGCCCTCTGATCGGATGGTCATCCTATCAGATTGCCATTTGGTCAATCCCATCCTTTCCACCTTACCGTCTTTGGTTCGTTTTGCGAGTTAGATTAAGTGTTGCGTTGCGTATTATTGTGTGATAGTGTCACGACCACCGACCCCACCCTGGACGAAATCGGGAGCCGCGAGCAGCCAAGTGGTACCGGTGGTTATTTTGAAAAGTAGTGCAGCGGAAATTTCGTCAGGACCGTGAGTTAGGAAAAATATCAGAGTTTAGAAAACACCAGATTTTTATTTATTAAATAGATGGGATAAAACCATGTTTTAAAAGGTAGCTTTAATATAGGATAAATTCGAATACATAAAACAACTTTTCTTAATTTAATTTAATTGATAAAATAAGCCACTTCTGTAAGCCTTGTTGGTGCCACATCCCACTCTAATTCCTGATCTACTGTAATTACCTGAAACGCGTTTTAAAAAGATTTTTGTCAGCAGGAAATACTGGTGAGTTCATTCAGGTTTTATAAAATGACCCTTAGTTATAAATTACAGCATAAGAGCGATTACAATGGCTTCTATCTTATTTTTATCTGGCGCCGTGTCACCTGGTGACGATGGTCATACCACTATTGGGTCTTTCCCCAAGTAGTGACGTTTATCACTGTTAGGATTTATTAGCCTAACCGTGAGAAATTAGTAATGTGCACAATACCCCACTAGCCAGTGATTCAAGATAACCATGACTTAATCCCTGTAATTATAACCTTTGAAAATAATTGGAGTATTGTAAAACATTTGATAAAAAGAGAATGACTCACATTTATAAGCATGCAGTATTGATTTAACAAGCTTCTTGATTCTACGCCTTCTGATAATTAAGCATATACTTTATTGTTTTGAACCTTCCGATGATTAAGCATCCATTTTGATTGTGAGAGTATGGTGTAGAGTTTCGGGTAGTTAAACGTTTAGTTTAACAGAGTGGAATACGTATTAGTGTAAAACCACATCAAACCTAACGATGGTTACGAGATCCGAACCTTAATGAAATTCACAAAGTATAGTACTTTAACGAACTCACAAAGTATAATACTTTGGCATCCGTTTAACGAACTCACAAAGTATAGTACTTTGGCATCCGTTAGTTGGTTCTTGAATCGATCGGACAGAACATCGATTTGGTGATTATTGGTTAGAACACCAACGTATAGAGAGTAGAATAGAAGGAATGAGCAAAGAAGAATGAAATCATAGGCTCTTATTTAAAGTAAGCAAGCAAGCACCTCAAAATCTTTCTGGGTCGATGTGGGGATACAATTGACATGCCTACCTGCCTGCTTGACATGCTAGCTAGCTTGCTTATATATATTAATTCAGCTGCTTCACTCGTTTTTCTCGTATAACTTTTAAAATATGACGTTTTATAAAACGACGAATATGTCATTAGAACGAGCATATTTTTATCTATGTTTTAACCTAAGTTTCATTAAAAACGGAGTAAGGTAAAAAAATAATATATTTAATCATTAATATTAAACGTTCTCATACGACCCCATATATATATATATTTTTCATGTATATCTATTTAGGTGTTTAATAAATCTTACTTAGCTTAATTGATCTTGTTAGCTTTAATTAATGTTGCTTAGCTTAATCTGGCTTAGCTTAACTTAATTAATCTCGCTTAGCTTAATTAATCTCGCTTAGTTTAATTAATCTTACTTAGCTGATTAATTAGCTTAATTAATCTTGCTTAGCCGTAAATTAATCTTACTTACTGATTAATTAATCTTGCTTAACTGCTAAGTATACTTATCTATTAAGGTTTCTTAGCTGTTAAGTTTTACTTAACTAATAATTTTACTTAATTGCTAAATATTCTATTTTAGGATCTCCCTGGTTACGAGTTCTAATTTCTAGATACAACGGAACTCGCATTAGTGTATTAACTCAATTCAACTTTAACGATGATCACGAGATAAAACCCTCACTACGAATGACAAAGTGCAATACTTAAACATCCATCGAATTCACGACGAATGACAAAGTATAACCCGAGTTTGAGCAGCACTTGAACATCCATCGGATTGGTTTCAATCGATCGGATAAAGTATCGTACCAGTGATTAGAGTTATTATCTTAATAACGGGCAGAGTTTTTCGGGATTTAGAAGGTATAATCCTGAACTACTATTTTCTATAAAAAAAAGCTGAAGGAAAGAAAAGAATTGAATAGTTTGAAACGTAGCAGTGATCGAGCTAATACCTTGTAGTAGCAGCGTTTCACTACCCGGAAATTCGATTTTAGCAGAATAGGGGCGTTTTAAGAATGGGATTTTGACACAGATGAACAGGCCCTGATCCAAGCAATTTATAGCTGAAAATTGGGGTTTACGCGGCCCGCGTAAACCCTTTGATGTATCTTACGCGGCCCGCGAGGGTCATAAGGGCGGCGGTAAGGGTTGCTGAGTCATCGGTGGTTGTGACACGTGTAACGACCCGTGTCCTAAAGCTTATCCGGAGATTTCAAGAGTTGTCGTGGCCTGCGTAAGCCTAGGCTTACCCTTACGCGGCCCGCGTGAAGACCAAATTTCACATTTTCTTGATTTTTCATGTACGTTAGGGTTTCAGGGGTCCGGGTCTTCACTTGCGGAGTGTTTTAGGACATTTTTGTGTGAGTCGTTACATCCTCCCCACATTGTTTTAAATCTCGTCCTCGAGATTTAGGCTACGATATCTCTTTTAGAATTATGTCACGCCTTTTTCAATAATAACAGTATTAAGGTAGATGGTACAAAATCAAAATATCCAATTTTGTGAATATGAGTTGTACAATAAATAGGACTTAATTATTCAACTGAATCAATTCAAGAAATCGATGTCAAACGAATGAGATGAAATGATATAATTTCCAAAGTGACTAGGTTCAAGTCAAAAGAGATCTATGATCAATAGATGTGAATGTTTACAAGTTGTTAATGATTTAGAATCCATAGAATTCACTTGCCAAAGGAAAACTTACTTCGATTGTCAACTGAGAAAGACTTAGAATCAACAAGATCAAATGACATAGAAGCACGAAAATGATTTGTCAACTATTGAATTATGATATGAGAAAAAAAATCAATGGGTTGACTTTTATCGAATTGCAAGAATACACCGATATACAATAGAGTTTAGTGTATCATTATCTTAATAATAATAGCGGTGACTGGACGAGTTCACCGTGTTTTATAGTTTAGCTCAAGCTACAAGTCTATACCGACGCCACAAGGTGTCGTAGTGATCGAAATAATAATAGCGGTGACTGGACGAGTTCACCGTGTTTTAAATCAAATGAAAGTTCAACAAAGTAAGTCCGAATGTTTGTTTCAAACAAATCTAGTAGGATTTTCGATTGAAATTGAAACAATTGAATAATGTTTTTCGATTGAAGATGATAAAGCAATAAATATCACGAAAGGCTCGATTGATGCTGTAAGAACCATTAAGAGATACACTGAGATATGATATGAATTTGTGTATCATTATCTTAACACATGATTGTGTTAAGATTGCTTGAATATGATAAACCAACAAAGCGGATTCAATATAAATAAATGAATAATTTAATCCGTATATGATGTGTGCAAACGAGATTAGCGCAAGCTTCAAATTTGTGAAAACATCACCACAAGGTGACCGTGATCAAAGAAACGATTTAATGAAGTCGAAGACCAAACAAGCCTGTTATGGTTCAAAGTAATTGAAGGGCTTGTTGGGATTAATTCGAATATGATGGCTTCAATCCATCATATGGGATCTTGCATTGAATATGTAATGCGAGCAAGTTCAAACAATTGAACTTGGTTTAAACACAACGAGTTCATGTATCAATAAGAAAGTTCTGACATGGTCACAACAAAAACCATGTATACCATTCAAAAGAAAATCGAGTTTTTCAAGAAATTCATCAATTCGATATCAAAGAGTCATCGTTTTGCAATAATGCGGTTCACAGTGCCAAAAATCAAGTATAGCGAAATGATATTTGAGTTTTGATAAAACAACAAATTAGAATGAAGCCCTCTAGTGGTCTTCATAAATCAAACGAACCACATGCATAACAAACAGTGCATGTGTAATGTGTGGATTTACCAAGAAATGAAACAGATCAATATTTGCTACTATGAAAGAAATCCTCATGGTATGATGACCCTTAGGGGAAATAGAAACGCGAAAGTCAACTTATTATATGCAGAAATCAGAATTTCAACGAAAGAAATATAAGAACTTTATCTGGAATTTCGTGTGATAACCGTTGTTAAGTGACATTACCAGGGAATGTCGAAAAAATGAAATAAGGGAGTTGCAAAGGTATGTGACTCCTTTTGCAGTGATAATAATTATGACTCTGATTAGACTGTGCACCGATGGTTGTGAAATCTTGTTCCAAAGTACCTCAGCGAGATTCTTGTCGTTTGTAGGATCATGTGGCAAAGTGCCGCTTTTTGATCAGTAGTTCTCCCACTGCTGGGATGAGCATTGTTGTTGTCGTGCCCAATCATATTTTCCAAAGGTCTTGCCTTGAAAGTCGTGTGTGATATACTTCGACGTCTGTGGACGTATATTTTAAGTTTCATGTGTTTTCTTGTGCACTAGCACAATTTTACATGCTTCTTACTTGCGTTAATAGTCTATGGTAACGCATTGGAAATTTTTATACTTTTGATGGTGTCCCAACTTAAAAGGGTTTCCATTGTTTATATTGTCGCACGAGTTACGAGGTAGATGATCAAACGAAATAATGTTTGATATCGGAATTAAAGAGATTCCTGATAAAGAAATCTAGACACATATGCTTGTGCTTTATTCCAAATTGTCAATCCTTATGGTTTTTGGATTTCCTTATAGATATACATATCTATATAATCATATATTTCACATGCTGTAATATATATACCCTTCATAAGGTCAATGTATTTAACAGATTCATATTTCCAAAAACAAGTCAGATATCAGGTCATGATACTATTTAGGGAAATCTTGTCACTTGTTTCACATATTATATACCTTCTTACCCGGTTCTAGCCAGAGAGGTAACCCCGTTATATCCGGACAAGCTGGAGAGTCTGCTACACCATACCCAGTCTTGCCGGAGAAGAAATTTAGATTTTCCCATAAATAGATCTTTCTTAAATCATGATTTGGAAAGTGCATTATGACTTTCAACAAAGACTAAGCAAATTAGTCTTCACATGACAGATCATATTCTAGAACAAAGTAGTACCAATAAATAAAAAATAACAGTGGTCAAGTGTTATTGCTTATTTATTATACTTGCAACGTTCTAGTTATCATTCTCACGGCATACCAAAACCCATCACACTTTATTTACACAAGTATTTAGCTTATCTCGAAGCTGATACTAAGGCATTTTTTTCTTAAGTTCAAGTCTAAATGCTATCATGTGTGCTACCATTTAATAGTAATTTCCTAACTCTTTTATTTAAGTTTAGGTATTATTATCACAACACCTATAGGCTTAAATCAATGGCTCTGATACCACCTTCTGTCACGACCCCCGACCCCACCCTGGACGGAATCGGGAGTCGCGAGCAGCCAAGTGGTACCGGTGGTTATTTTGAAAAGTAGTGGAGCGGAAATTTCGTCAGGACCGTGAGTTAGGAAAAATATCAGAGTTTAGAAAACACCAGATTTTTATTTATTAGAGTTAATTGCCATTTTCGTCCCTGAGGTTTGGGCACATTTGCCGTTTTCGCCAAAATGACACTTTGGTACCATTTTGCCCTTCACGTTTGGCCATTTTTGCCATTTTCATCCAAATCTCTAACCTAGTTAAAAAGTTCTGTTAAATGAGAATTTTTTTAATTTAATTTTTTATATTTACTCTATAAAATATAATAAACAATTATGTTCTTTTTAAATAAATAAATAAAATATATGTATATATATAAAAATACACACAGATCACCATCTCCATCTCTCTCTTTTCTCTGTCTTCTCTCTCATCTCCTATCACCGCCACCACCGTTCCCCACCACCTCCACCACCATTCCCCACCGTTACCCACTTCATCTTCAACATTACCCCCACCACCACCACCACCATCAAATCGCATACGGAGACCACCACCACCATCAAATCGCTGGTCAAACAATACGGAGACCACCACCACCACTATCACCCCACCACCACCATCAAATCGCATACGGAGACCACCACCACCACCATCAGATCTGAATCTCAGGTAATGTGATTCTTCAACAAACAAAAATCTTTAAACAAAAAACAACCAAATATCAATGACGGTCTCTAGATCTGTATCTTTTTCTCTCTAATCTGGGTAGCGGTGTTGGTTGGGGTGATAGTAGAGGTGGGGTGATGGTGGTGCCAATGGTTGTTGTGCAGCAGTTGTTGTTGTTTGGGTAATGGCGGAGGCGATGGTGGAGGTGGGGTGATGGTGGTGCCGATAGTTGTTGTGGCAGCGGTGGTGGCTGTTGGGGTGAAGTTAGAGATGGTGGTTATTGGGGTGATGGTTATTGGGGTGATGGTTCTTGGGGTGATGGTTGAGGTGGCGGAGCTGGTGGCTGGCGGAGCTGATGTAAAGGGATTTGGATTTTATTGGATTTTGATTGAATTTGATTAGTTGGAGATGATGTTGAAAAGTTATCGACGGAATCATCGCCGGAGAGAGGTGATTTAGGTGGGAATCGAAGGTTTTGGGAGCTTCGAGGGATGCAGTGGCTGTCGGATTTGGGGGTGTTGCCCTGTTCTTCGTCTGCTGATGATGTTCTTCTTTTGCTGATGATGTTGCCCTGTTCTTTTAGTTTCTGATTCGTCTACTGATAATGTGTTTGTATAATGAGAGATGAGAGATTAGAGAGTGCAGTATGTATGTATGTGTTGTGATATATTACAAGTTACCCCCTTATTATTAACAAATTTCAAAAATACCCCAATTTGACGTTGTAAAGTAACTAGGTTAGAAATTTGGATGAAAATGGCAAAAATGGCCAAACGTGAGGGGCAAAATGGTACCAAAGTGTCATTTTGGACGAAAATGGCAAATGTGCCCAAACCTCAGGGACGAAAATGGCAATTAACTCTATTTATTAAATAGATGGGATAAAACCATGTTTTAAAAGGTAGCTTTAATATAGGATAAATTCGAATACATAAAACAACTTTTCTTAATTTAATTTAATTGATAAAATAAGCCACTTCTGTAAGTCTTGTTGGTGCCGCATCCCACTCTAATTCCTGATCTACTGTAATTACCTGAAACGCGTTTTAAAAAGATTTTGGTCAGCAGGAAATACTGGTGAGTTCATTCAGGTTTTATAAAATGACCCTTAGTTATAAATTACAGCATAAGAGCGATTACAATGGCTTCTATCTTATTTTTATCTGGCGCCGTGTCACCTGGTGACGATGGTCATACCACTATTGGGTCTTTCCCCAAGTAGTGACGTTTATCACTGTTAGGATTTATTAGCCTAACCGTGAGAAATTAGTAATGTGCACAATACCCCACTAGCCAGTGATTCAAGATAACCACGAGTTAATCCCTGTAATTATAACCTTTGAAAATAATTGGAGTATTGTAAAACATTTGATAAAAAGAGAATGACTCACATTTATAAGCATGCAGTATTGATTTAACAAGCTTCTTGATTCTACGCCTTCTGATAATTAAGCATATACTTTATTGTTTTGAACCTTCTGATTATTAAGCATCCATTTTGATTGTGAGAGTATGGTGTAGAGTTTCGGGTAGTTAAACGTTTAGTTTAACAGAGTGGAATACGTATTAGTGTAAAACCACATCAAACCTAACGATGGTCACGAGATCCGAACCTTAATGAAATTCACAAAGTATAGTACTTTGACATCCGTTTAACGAACTCACAAAGTATAGTACTTTGGCATCCGTTTAACGAACTCACAAAGTATAGTACTTTGGCATCCGTTAGTTGGTTCTTGAATCGATCGGACAGAACATTGATTTGGTGATTATTGGTTAGAACACCAACGTATAAAGAGAAGAATAGAAGGAATGAGCAAAGAAGAATGAAATCCTAGGCTCTTATTTAAAGTAAGCAAGCAAGCACCTCAAAATCTTTCTGGGTCGATGTGGGATACAATTGACATGCCTACCTGCTTGCTTGACATGCTAGCTAGCTTGCTTATATATATTAATTCAGCTGCTTCACTCGTTTTTCTCGTATAACTTTTAAAATATGACGTTTTATAAAACGACGAATATATCATTAGAACGAGCATATTTTTATCTATGTTTTAACCCAAGTTTCATTAAAAACGGAGTAAGGTAAAAAAAAAATAATATATTTAATTATTAATATTAAACGTTCTCATACGACCCCATATATATATATATATTTCATGTATATCTATTTAGGTGTTTAATAAATCTTACTTAGCTTAATTGATCTTGTTAGCTTTAATTAATCTTGCTTAGCTTAACTTAATTAATCTCGCTTAGCTAAATTAATCTCGCTTAGCTTAATTAATCTCGCTTAGCTTAAATAATCTTACTTAGCTGATTAATTAGCTTAATTAATCTTGCTTAGCCGTTAATTAATCTTACTTACTGATTAATTAATCTTGCTTAACTGCTAAGTATACTTATCTATTAAGGTTTCTTAGCAGTTAAGTTTTACTTAACTAATAATTTTACTTAATTGCTAAATATTCTATTTTTGCATCTCCCTGGTTACGAGTTCTAATTTCTAGATACAACGGAACTCGCAATAGTGTATTAACTCAATTCAACTTTAACGATGATCACGAGATAAAACCCTCACTACGAATGACAAAGTGCAATACTTAAACATCCATCGAATTCACGACGAATGACAAAGTATAACCCGAGTTTGAGCAGCACTTGAACATCCATCGGATTGGTTTCAATCGATCGGATAAAGTATCGTACCAGTGATTAGAGTTATTATCTTAATAACGGGCAGAGTTTTTCGGGATTTAGAAGGTATAATCCTGAACTACTATTTTCTATAATAAAAGCTGAAGGAAAGAAAAGAATTGAACAGTTTGAAACGTAGCAGTGATCGAGCTAATACCTTGTAGTAGTAGCGTTTCACTACCCGAAAATTCGATTTTAGCATAATAGGGGCGTTTTAAGAATGGGATTTCGACACAGATGAACAGGCCCTGATCCAAGCAATTTATAGCTGAAAATTGGGGTTTACGCGGCCCGCGTAAACCCTTTGATGTATCTTACGCGGCCCGCGAGGGTCATAAGGGCGGCGGTAAGGGTTGCTGAGTCATCGGTGGTTGTGACACGTGTAACGACACGTGTCCTATAGCTTATCCGGAGATTTCAAGAGTTGTCGCGGCCTGCGTAAGCCTAGGCTTACCCTTACGCGGCCCGCGTGAAGACCAAATTTCACATTTTCTTGATTTTTCATATACGTTAGGGTTTCAGGGGTCCGGGTCTTCACTTGCAGAGTGTTTTAGGACATTTTTGTGTGAGTCGTTACAGATAGTACCACATACTAGATTATATCATTAACACAAAGTTTCCAAGTTTCCAAGTTTCCGCCAGTGATAAGTCTCCAGCCTCTCATTCAACCAAGTCTCAAGTTTCACGAGTCTCAAGAGTCAAGCACCAAGTATCAAGTATCAAGCATCAAGAATCAAGAATCTAGTATCAAGAATCAAGAATCTAGTATCATATAATTTAGTATCAAGTCCCATAGTATTAAGAACCAAGAATCAAGTTTATAGAGTTAATCATGAAGAATCTAGTTTCCAGAATCAAGTGTCAATAAGATTCAAGTTTCATAGCATAAAGATTCACAAGTGTCAAAAGTGTCGAGAGTCACATAGTATAAGGACTAAAACTGACAATAGCTAAAAGCTCAGGGACGCAGGGCGTTACAGTCTCCCTTCCTTTAGGAGATTTCGTCCCTGAAATCTAAGAGGAAGACTGCTCGAAGAGCTGCGGATACTTGGCCTTCATTTCGCTCTTGAGTTCCCAAGTGAATTCAGCGCCATGCTTGCCTTCCCATCGTACCTTAACTATGGGATTCTTGCTGCTCCTCAATTGCTTGACACCTTGGTCCATGATTTCAACCGGTTTCTCCACAAAACGTAAGGTTTCGTTCACTTGCAAGTCTTCGACTGCAACCTGAAGTTCCTCGTTGGCTAAACACTTTCTAAGATTAGATACGTGTAATACAGGATGTACACTGTTAAGTTCCTGTGGTAGGTTGATTCGGTACGCCACCCTACTAATCCTTTCAAGAATCGTGAAAGCACCCACATAGCGAGGGGCGAGCTTTCCCTTCTTACCAAAACGAACCACTCCCTTCCAGGGAGATACCTTGAGCAGTACTCGATCTCTAACACCAAATTCTAGAGGCTTACGCCTTTTATCAGCATTGCTCTTTTGTCTGCTCCTAGCCTTGATCAAGTTATCGTGGATTTGAAGGATCTTATCTGTCGTCTCTTGAATGATTTCAGGGCCAGTAAGCTGCTTGTCACCAATCTCATGCAAGCTGAGAGGAGATCGGCACTTGCAACCATATAAAGCTTCGAAAGGAGCCATCTGAATGCTGGAATGATAGCTGTTGTTGTACGAGAACTCAATCAATGGTAAATGTACATCCCAATTACCACCAAAGTCGATGACACAAGAGCGAAGCATATCCTCTAGGGTTTGTATAGTTCGCTCAGGCTGTCCATCTGTTTGAGGATGGAAGGCTGTGCTAAGATTCAAACTAGAACCCATAGCGGACTGGAAAGTTTGCCAAAGATGTGAAGTGAATCGACCATTGCGGTCGGAGATAATGTCAATGGGTATGCCATGATGGCATATAATCTCATCGGTATAGATTCGAGCAATTTTCTCCACTTTATAATCTTCACAGATCGAAAGAAAGTGGGTTGATTTAGTCAATCAGTCAACGATTACCCAAATACCATCATGACCAGCGGGTGTACGGGGTAGTTTGGTAATAAAGTCCATAGCGATGCTATCCCATTTCCAAACAGGAATTTTGGGTTGTTCCAAGAGTCCTGAGGGAAGTTGATGTTCAGCTTTCACTTTTAAACAAGTGAGGCACTCCGAGACATAGGCAGCGATATTCTTTTTCATGCCAGGCCACCAATAGGTCGTACGCAAGTCATGGTACATCTTATCGGCACCAGTATGAATAGAGCATCGAGACTTGTGGGCCTCATTCATAATGAGCTCATGAAGGTTATCGCGATCTGGTACCCAGATGCGGTTGAGGTAGTATTGAAGTCCATCCGACTTTGTTTCAAGTTGATCGATTTTAGCGCCTTGGATTTCCACTTCTAGACTTTCTTCATTTGCTGACGAATATTAAGCTTCATGAATACAAGTATGAAAATCACTAGAGATATGATAACAATGAATAGTATTAACATGAGGCTTACAGCTAAGAGCGTCGGCCACGACATTCGCCTTACCAGGATGATAGCGAATTTCGCAGTCGTAGTCGTTAAGCAATTCCACCCAACGTCTATGTCACATGTTCAGTTCCTTATGGTTAAAGATATGTTGAAGGCTCTTATGGTCAGTGAAAACCACACACTTAGTTCCATACAGATAGTGTCGCCAAATCTTTAACGCAAACACAACTGCACCAAGCTCCAGATCGTGAGTAGCATAGTTTTTCTCATGTATCTTAAGTTGACGGGAGGCATAAGCAATAACCTTGTCTCGCTGCATGAGCACACAGCCCAAGCCACAGTTCGAGGCATCGCAATATACCACGAAATCGTCATTCCCATCAGGGAGAGTAAGAACAGGAGCGTTACACAAAAGGGTCTTGAGGGCCTGAAAAGATTCCTCTTGCTCGGGACCCCAAGCAAAAGGTTTCTCTTTTTGAGTCAACGAAGTAAGAGGAACGACGATCTTAGAGAAGTCCGAGATGAATCGGCGGTAATAACCCCCCAATCCTAGGAAAGAACGAATTTCAGATGCAGATTTAGGCGTACTCCAGTTCTTCGCAGCTTCGATTTTAACATGGATAGCTTGCTTACTGACAACGTGACCAAGAAATTATACTTCATCAATCCAGAACTCACACTTAGGGAATTTAGCGTATAAGCGTTCACCACGTAGTAACTCAAGCATCAAGCATAAATGACGAGCATGACCAACTCTAGTTTTAGAATAAATGAGAATATCATCAATAAAGACTATTACAAAACGATCCAGATAAGGTTTACAAACACGATTCATAAGATCCATGAACACGGCGGGTGCATTGGTCAGGCCAAAAGGCATGACCACGAACTCGTAGTGCCCATAACGAGTACGAAATGCGATTTTGGGTACATCATCTTCGAGAACTCGGAGCTGATGATAGCCAGATCGAAGGTCGGTTTTTGAAAAACAGGACAAGCCTTGTAGTTGGTCGAATAAATCATCGATACGAGGGAGAGGATAACGAATCTTGACGGTAAGCTTATTAAGTTCACGGTAGTCGATACACATACGAAATGAACCATCTTTCTTCTTGACGAATAGCACGGGAGCACCCCACGGAGAGGTACTTGGACGAATGAATCCTTTGTCAAGCAATTCTTGCAATTGACTTGATAGCTGTTGCATCTCGGAAGGTGCAAGCCAGTAGGGAGCCTTGGCGACAGGAGTCATGCCAGGTATGAGATCAATACGAAAATCAACAGATCTAGGAGGAGGAAGACCAGGTAGCTCTTCAGGAAAGACGTCAGGGAAATCACACACTACTGGAACATCGCTTATGTTCTTTCCTTTGCCTTTTTGTTCCACCACATGGGCCAAGAAGGCAAAGTTCTGTTTACGTAAGCATCTGCTCGCTTGAGTGCATGGCATCAACTTTAGTCCTCTAGAAGGTCGGTCTCCATAGACGTGTAAGATATCACCGAACGGAAGAGGAAAACGAACAAACTTCTCGTGACAAGCAATCTCGGCATGATTCTTACGCAACCAATCCATGCCGATTATGACGTCAAAGCTACCCAATTGCATGGGTATGAGGTCAATAGAAAAACGTGGTCGTTAAGAGTCAAGGAACAACCACTGAGAATAGAATCAACTAGAGTAGACTTGCCATTGGCAACCTCAACAGAGAATGACTTAGGTAGTTTCGAGCGTGCACAATTTAACAAAGATTCAAATTCTACGGACACAAAGCTTCTATCGGCACCAGTGTCAAATAGTATCGAAGCGTAAAGATTATTAACGAGGTACGTACCATTAACGACGTCATTGTCGTTATGAGCCTGATTAGCATTGAGGTTGAATGCTCGTCCACGATCGGCTGGCTGTTGCTCCTGGTTTAGCTGCGGACACTGGTTACGGAGATGAGTAGTGTCTCCACACTTGTAGCATGCACGAACCGCATTGACTGGTCTAGGATTCTATGGAGGAGCTGGGAGAGCTGGCTGAACTTCCTAAACTGGGGCTTGCTGAGCTGGTTAGGCCGGGTTAACTTGACGGCAATAAGGAGTCGTGTGACCATAGCGATTGTAGTTGACACACAAGCGACAAGCAGAGGCAACATGATGATGAAAGTTGCAGGTTGCACACTTAGGGTGAGGCCCAGTGTACTACTTTTTGATTTCAGGAGTAGTAAGGTTTGGAACAGCAGTAGCAGGAGCAAGCTTAGTAGCAGGGTTTGCAGCAGGAACAATCGCATTGCATCCCTAACCCTGTGACTTTCTCCTCTTGTGCTTGCTGCCACTAGGCTGCTGGGTAACTTGATTTGCTGTTTTCGAAGGGGCGGAGTTTCCAAACTGTTTATCACGTACGTGATTGTTATTCAAAATTTCTGCCAGACGGTACACTTCTTCAATTGTCTCGAGTCGAGCTGCTTCAATCGAATCTCGCATAGCAGGAGGTAACCCGTTGATGGACTTGGTTATCATGCGTTTAGGAGTAGAACCAAGTGAGGCACGATTACGCTGAGTTGTTTAAAACGGGTAGTATAATCCAGATTGTCATCACCAACCTGCTTCAAAAGTCAGAACTCTTTTTCGAGCTTCAGTTGTTCATGGGGAGGGCAGAATTCAAGCATCATCAATTCTCGCACCTCAGCCCATGGAAAAGCATAGGCTTCTTCATTAGAATGGATGTTTTTCTCATTTGACCACCACTCTAGAGCTCTGCCTTGAAACATTCCCGTTGCACTCCTAGTCTTTAGATGCTTTGGGCACTCACTGTTAATGAAGGTAACCTCGATGCTGTCAAACCATTCCAGCATAGCAGTCACCCCATCACTGCCCGTGAAAGGCTTAGGGTTGCAAGAGACAAAGTGTTTGTAGTTGAACTTTGTAGGCTTCTCTTTCTCTGTCTTAGAGTCAACAGAAGAGGGTGGAGTGTTCGATCCCTGGATCTCAGAAACGATCTTTGGCACGACTTGAGCGATCCGGTCAGCCATGAAGGACATCATCTTTTTCTGAGACTTCTCCCTGGATCTCTTGAGAGTGTCGGATAGCTTACGAGAAGACATCTAAAGATCCAATAAGAGGATCATATAAGTCTAGATCACAAAGTCTCATAGTATGTAGATTCACACACGATAGATTAAGACTCAAGATTCAACAAGTTTCACGTAGTTTAAAGATTCGAGTTTTAGTTTCACATAGATTCCATTAGATTCAACACCGCAAACCCACGACCTTCGTATGGAACGTTGTACGAAGTTTGGCAACGTGTCAGAAACGCCTATATATAGGAAATACCAGCGACGTATCCACCACGCTTTAGGCACATCGCTTCTGCCTCGTATTCAGTGTCATGTTACGTGTCGCAATTGCCAAACATAACATCACACTCATCATCATCATCATACACACTTAGATTAACCCATTTAGATTCACATAGATTAGTGTTCAACCATCTCATCATAATCCACAAACAATGAATCCCCACACGGCACGTGCTACGAAAGTTCGGCAACATGATGGAAGCACTTATATAAAGGAATTACCAGCGGCGTATCCACCATACTTCAATCACGCCACGTCCGTCTCGTCATCGATGTCGTGCTTCGCCAACCATAACGTTAAATTCCCTTATTCTCACAAGACTTACACATAGATTAACCAAATAGATTCAACAAATCAATCCGACTCCGCAAAACTACGAACTTCACTTAGCGCGTGGTACGAAGGTTCGGTAACATGGCAGAAACACTTATATATAGGAAGTACCAGTGGCATATCCACCAAGTTTTGGACATGCCACGCCCGCCTCGTCTTCTGCGCTAGGCTACGTTTCGTATTTTGTTACTCAAAACAACACATTCACACTAGAGTACAAGTAGATTGCACATAGATTTCACATAGATTACACAAGTAGTTTCTCATAGCTTAGAGTTCAACATTCTCATCACCGGTCTGCAAAGCACTAAGTTTCGCATGGCACGTGGTATGAAAGTTGGTAACATGTCGGAAACACTTATATATAGGATGTACCAGCGGCGTATCCACCATATTTCAGACATGTCACTTCTGCCTCGTATTTCAAGGTCATGTTCCGTTTGGTGCTTTACAACAACAATAACACATAGATTCATCAGATAGCTTCATATAGTATCATAGTCGATCAAGATTCCCATGTAGATTAACATGATGAATAAAGCTTCGTAAATTTAGTTTGTTCTGAGGTATTATGATTAGAGTTTTAGATTGCGGACATACGTGCAATTTGTGTAAAAAGTCTTAAAATAACGAAGAATCAAGTTTAAAACCATACATAAAAATCCAGATAGCACAAAAGATAGGCTCATAAAACATAGGATTGTTCCAGGTAGAGGAACGGTGACTAACCAGCGTGAATCGAACTCCTTTTCGATTGACGTAACGTGTCTTGGCTTACTTAGACAAATACGTCATTGATGTTAGGCATACGATATTCGTCCTTTTGGTCATTCCACGTTCCTAATTGATTGGGAATTTCGAGACTTTGGCAAGACATGAAAATCAAGGAGTGGGACTAGTTATCAAGGTCTGAGTTTCACCTCTATCTTGATAGCATCGTACCCTAATAACGTCGGTACTTGTCAACAGGCAAGACCTACTAGAATAAAGTAAGGAAACTTCCCATCAAGGTTCGGATGTCACTCCTGACTTGAGGGTAGATCTTGTGCAAAATACAAACACTGTTTAGCAGTGTTTCCAAAGTTTACAAGTGTATATTGTGTCAGCCTTAGGAAAGGCATGTAAGTTTAACAGGAAATGTGCTGCTAGGTAGCAGATACGGTAGAGTACATAAGTCTTAAACAACAGATAAGAGTCAAGATTCCTAGAACTATAGAGTAGGGCAAGTATTCCTACTTATCCTAATTCGCTATAGTTATGGCTCTGATACCAATCTGTCACACCCCAACCGATGGCGGAAATATCAGGGTGCGGCACTAAGCGTTCAGATTGCTCAAAAGTTTCCATAACACTATAGTTTCAATAGTATTTAACTAAGTTTCATGATAACATTGTCTAAAAACGTCAAACTCAAACGAAAATATCGGTCATAGCAACAAAAGATTTTTCAAACTTCTAGATTAAACTAGGCGAGTTTCTAAGCATTAGTCCTAGCTTGATTTCCATGATTCCAGCATCCTATCAGCCCGCAACATGTATTAAAATAAGGTCAATACAATAATTTACTGGCGAATATACAAGTTTAAGTATATAGCATATTAGTTTAAAAAGACTCGTATCCATCATTTAAACGATAAAATAGTTTCAGCCATGCTAGTGTTCGCAGTCCGAGTGAATGGCCATCCGATCGGATTGCCATTCGGTCAATCCCATCATTTCCACTTTCCCGTCTTTGGTTCCTTTTGCGAGTTAGATTAAGCGTTGCGTTGCTTATTATTGTGTAATAGTACCACATACTAGATTATATCATTAACACAAAGTTTCCAAGTTTTCGCCAGTGACAAGTCTCCAGTCTCTCGTTCAACCAAGTCTCAAGTTTCACGAGTCTCAAGAGTCAAGCACCAAGTATCAAGCATCAAGAATCAAGAATCTAGTATCAAGAATCAAGTCTCAAGAATTAAGAATCAAGAATCAAGTTTCTAGAGTTAATCATCAAGAATCTAGTTTCCAAGTATCAAGTATCAATAAGATTCAAGTTTCATAGCATAAAGATTCACAAGTGTCAAAGGTGTCAAGAGTCACATAGTATAAGGACTAAAACTGACAATAGCTAAAAGTTCAGGGATGCAGGGCGTTACACCGCCCCACGCCAGGCTCCATAGCGACGCCAAAAGGGCAACGCCAACACAAACACTGGCCCAGAGTGGCTTAGCAAGCGTTGCCTGGCTTCCTCCGCCCAACCAACGCCACCAATCCCTGCGGTCTTACAAAACAATTACTCTTATATGAATGGGTACGCTCATTCAGTTCATAAGGTGTACGTTTAGACATACCCATTAAAAATCATTTAACGTGTCTTTAGTCATACTTACCTTTAGTTGGTACATGACTCATGAAGTTTACCAAATTGGTTTAATGTATACCGTAAAACTCTGAATTATATTAGAAAACTAGGTGTTGCCACGCCCGCGTTGCAGAGCGATAGCCGAATAATTCTTAACCAATTAAAAAATAGTACCATAGTTTTGCTAGAAAGAAAAAGTAAAAAGAGTGTTAGGCAGCTCCTTGACACGATTTTTAGTTGGGGGCAAAGTCATATTTATATTTTTACTTGGGGGAAAAATCAAATTTTCTTCCTGATGGTAAAATTCTAATTTTTAGCTAGGGGAAAACCTTATTTTTATTTTGCACTGTGGGAAAAAAAAAAACGTAATTTTGAATTGAGGGTGATATCGTAATTTTGAACCGAGAGGAAAATCGTAAATTTTAGCTGGGGCAAAAGCAAAATTTTATTTTGAACTGGGGCAAAGACGTAATTTTAAACTGGGGAAAAACTGTAATTTTAAAGTGGGTATAAAATAATAAAATGGTGTAAAATCGTAATTTTGTGTGACAACCCTCATAAATCCAGGTATCCGTACAATTAATTAATATTGATTTTTGCTTAATGACTGTGCTTAATTACAACTGATGACTTAAACTGCTTTCTGATTTCTGTATCATACATACATGTGCATCACATTTCATACTGTCACATCATTACTACATACAAACACTTAGGGACATAAACGCTACACAAAGCACAGTTAGCGGATAACTCAGGAAAATGCTGACAATGTTCAGTACATAGACAGACAGTGTTTTGAGACCCAGTATGAGCCAGAGACAAGTACTACACTAGTATGGAGTGTAGGGAAGTAAGGATCATAAAACTGCGTCACTAGGTGATAGTATAAGTGCCGGAAAGTGCCTAAAACCCACTAAAAGTGTAGAATTCTGCATTAATCAGTAAAAATCAGCATTTTAACATGCTAGTAACATGCAAAAACATGGAAAAATGGTCCTGTATGCTTTCCTAAGTGTCGGGAATTAAAAGTGTCACAAAAGGGTACCTAATGAACACTAAACGGAATAACTTGACACTTTAACGAACCGGTATCTAACCGAACAACCGGACATTACCCGGAACACCAAAATATTGCACCCTACACATAAAACACTAGACTTTACACTTAACCTCCAACTAATTACCCACTTACCATCAAAGTTACATTTAACCCCCTCCCCCTTTGATGTTTACGACCCAAGAGTGGCCCCCACCTCAAGATTACCTTAATCTTCTCTAAATCTTCCATGATATCCTCTTAGATTTGATTAGATCTTTCTAGTACTTCTTGAAACATATTAACCTTTGGACAATAGAGCTTATGGGTTATAAGAACAAGCATCAACACAACACCATCTTAATCACCAAAACTCTCACTCTCTCCCTCATAAAGCTCTCGACCGAACACCCCACCCTACACACCACCATTTTCATTTCAAGTCCAACTATTCCAAGCTCATTCCAAGGTGCAAAAAGGTGTTTAAGGAAGTGTGGAACTCTTGGATCTTGAAGGACCTCTCCCGTTTGCTTTTATCCACTCCATTTTCGTCTTGTTTCTTCCCTAGCTTAAAGCTAGTAGTAAGATCTTTGTAACCCTTTGTTTACTTCTATTTTTTTAGTGATTAAAAGATATGTTATGTTGAAAATCACAAGATCACTAAAAGACATACATTTGAATCTTGAACATAAAGCTAACATATGATGATATATGGATAAGATGATGTTGTTTAGTGTATGAATAATGCTTGCTTATTGATTTCTTGAGATGATGATGTTAATCATCACATGGAGCTTGCTAGATGGTGATTTAACACATAATCTAGCAAGTGGGAGGATGATTATGTAACAACATAAGATGATCATCTTCTTGTATGAACATGAACTTGATGAATAAAGAGATTTCTTGAAAAATAATAAACCAAGTAAGCTAGTAAACTTATGGATCCAAGATTTACAAATGATTCCCCAAGAAAACCAAGTTCAAAATATGATTTTTAGAAGATCATGGTTTTTACTTAAACCTACACTATTTTTAGTGGAAAAACAAGTGTATAAACACTCGTGAAACAAGAAGATCTAATAAATAAACATTTTTGTAAAATGTGCTTACAAGTTGTAAACACCTAGTTTCTTTAATAATGAGATTTTTAAAGGAATAAACACACTTTAAAGGGGTAACTAAACCTACTAAACACTTTAGCAAGTTACTACAAGTTTTTGTGAAAAGATCAAGTTCATGTTGTTATGTAAAATGTATTGTTCTTGCACTTGGTAAGAATAATATTGTTTAGGGTTGATTGTTGATTATTGTGTGTTGAATTTTTGAAAAGAAAATGATATGCTAAATAGCATGGACACCTCCATTTTCAAAAGGAACTATGGCAAAATTTTCTAAAAATGCAAACACTTAGAAAATGTTTTCTAAACAAGTGTTTACAAGTATGTCTTAAACTATGTTTTTCAATATAAACCTTGCCATAAATTTTGTTACAAAAATACAAGTATTGGAGGTTGGTTTTTGTAAATAAAAATGGATAAATATATATTTAGAATATATATTTTATATTAAGACACTTGTGTGATTAAGTGTATATTTCGTGAAATAGTTATATTGTTTTAAGGGTTAAAATAATATAACTTAACAAAACACCAAGGCTTTACAATCCCAAAATAATACCGTTATAAATATATTTTTGATGAATATTATTTCGGGCTACGAAAGAAATGAAAGTATGATTTTTACCAAGTTGCATCATATTTTTGGACAAGGGAGAAATGTATTAATTTTTGGAAAGTAAAAATATATTTACTTGGGTTTATTAAGAAAATATAGTATTTTTGGGAAAAATATGTATTTTCTTGGGATGTATTGTTTTGAAATAAAAATAAGGTTTAAATGTATATTTCTAAGTGAGACTTAAAAATATATATTCAATTGGATTAACACTCCGGAATACGACGCCAATACTTGGCAAGAATAGGAAAATACATGTATGAGATACCCCCATCCTTGGGAAGGAAATACGAATATAAAATACTTGAGAAGTATTGTTACAAAATACTGATTAAACAATTATTCCAAAACTAAATATAGCTTAAAGTTAAAATAATTATTATTTTAACAAGTAATTATAACATGGAATAATATTGGGAACATAAAAGAAACGTAACTCGAAAACGTTAATGCTAAATCAAGGCACGACCCGTCCGTCTAATAGACGTTAGTACACTGTAGGTAGTTGTGGTTGCTGACAGAGTTTGAGTTACAAGCTGAGGACGCAATACAGTGAGTTCATGTCCCACTTTTCTCTAAACTGTTTTGTTTATTACTTCGGGGGTGAAATACATGTTACAAAAGGATTACATACAATACTATTGGTATGGTTAGCCTAGGAAAGAACCATAGATCATGTGATTGGGTAGGCGGATACTTGGGACCATTAATCCTCGTATAAGGACCGAGGGGCATGAGTGATAGATCTATTTGGGTGTAGCGAGCCCACACCCATGAGGCCAGGGTGGCCCATAGTGGTGACTATGTCTTCCAGCCGGAAGCCCGGTGCAACTTTTCTAGGTTTGAGTCTTCCTACACCGTCACACATATCAGTGGCCTTGCAAACCATTGGTGATCTTTTCCTTGTTGGCTATCATACCGGGACATTCATACTTATACTGTTTACAAAGGTTTATACATACTTATACACACACATGAACTCGCTCAACTTTTTGTTGATGTTTTCAAACTACATGTATTTCAGGGAACTAGTGGATCTGGCAAGTGTATGCATGTGTCTTCAAGCTGCGTCGTGAATGAAAGATGTTATCCATGGTTGTTGAGTTTAGGGGGTGTATCCTATTCCTGGACGGGATACACATTTCTAAACTCAGGTTTTATTTAAAGTCTTTTGTGGAGTCTTTATGAACTCGGTTGAACATGTCTTGGTTTGCAACTTAATTTGGTGTCGATGTTTTCAGACAATGGTATTGTGGTATTTTCTAAACTTTATTAATGGATGAACATCTTATGGTTTTATCATTTAGCATTGTTATGATTGAATGCTATGGTATTAAGAAGTCACACCAATAACCACGCTTCCGCAAAAGTCAGGGTGTGACAACTTGGTATCAGAGCCAGGTTCGTAGCGAACTAAGATTCTTCTCGAGTCTAGACTACGATCATTAGGGCTCTCACGAAATGTTTGCAATTCATACACGAAATGTCTAGATCCAGGAAACAAACATTTTTACAAATAAAATACCCAAAATACATTTCAAAGAATTCATTTCTAATTTCAGTCTGAGAGACTGGAGAGTTAGTCTGAGAGACTAGCTGGGTAGTACAGTCTGAGAGACTGGGGAGTTAGTCTGAGAGACTAGCTGGGTAATTCAGTCTGAGAGACTGGGGAGTTGGTCTGAGAGACTAACTGGGTAGTTCAGTCTGAGTGACTGGGAGGTTTAGCCTGAGAGGCTGGGTAGTTCAGTCTGAGAGACTGGGAGGTTTAGCCTGAGAGGCTGGGTGGTTCAGTTTGGGAAACTGGGAGGTTTAGCCTGAGAGGTTGGGTAGTTCAGTTTGGGAAATTGGGAGGTTTAGCCTGAGGGACTAAGTAGTTCAGTCTGAGAGGCTGGGTGGGATAGTCTTGGGAAGGCTAGGATACATACATGCTTACATTGTTACTACTTACCTGCTTATTTGGTGATTGTTGATGTATGCGCATATGTGTGATTGATTTGTTACAGACACCATGTCCTCTTCAGAGAGCGGAGTATCCGACACCATTGATCCCATAGCTATCACTTCAGATGATGAGATCATCCCGGCACCCGAGATTCCTAGCTCCGATTCGGAGAGTGATCAGAGATGCTTTCAGATGATACTCACGATTTTCAGCCTTTCGCCTTGCCGGATTTTGGCGATATTATACCACTAGCTGATGGTCTTCCTGACGGGGATCTGCTTCTTGTTCCGATCCCTGCTCCTTTTCCTCTTGAGGATCTGCCTCTTGACGCTATGTCTGACGACGATGTTGATCTTTTCCTTGATATTCCTCCTGAGGATGCCCAGGGCGATGGGGTCCCAGACGTTGATGTCATTGTTGCCCCACTTGTTGACGTTCCTATTGCTGAGATGTCTTCTGATCATTCAGCCCCTGATTCGTACGAGTCTGTGTCTTCCAGTACCTTACATGCATTGGGATTACAGCGATATCCCACTGATTCGGATTCTGACACAGCTATGTCCGCCGCGCCTGTTGGTCCAAACGACGATGATCAGGATTTTGAGTTTGACGATGAGTTTGATCCTGTCTTTCCAGCCTACTTCGACCCTGATCATGAGATTGAGTTTGTCCCTGATGAGCAGCCTTTTGAGGCAGCTGTTGATCCTGATTTCGATCCTGAGCAGGAGATTGGTTTTATTCCTGCTGAGCAGCCCATTGATGCACCTGTCATTCCTGACATGATACCCGCTGATCATGAGTTAGCCCCAGCTGATCCTGATCCTGGGATTGTACCTGAGCCTATGCCTGCTCATGATCCTCTACCGGAGCATGATCACGTTGACATACCAGTGTTGCACCACCGTTGCCTGACCATCCTCCTTTCGCTGCCCAGGTTGCACACACCCGTAATAGGTGGATTGAGGATGATGATGACTTTCCTCCTTTTGTTAGACCTGTCACTCCCCCACCTGCACCTGTACATGCACCCATTGATGTCACCCAGTTTCACCCACGTGTGTCAGACATTCACCGCACTGATCTACCAGTCACATTCCTTCAGGATATCCCTCCTCCCCGTCCAGGGGAGGGATCGTCGAGTCAGCAGCCCGGTCATATTCCTCCTATGTCAGTAGCTTTTCCCTTTGCGCCACAGCCTACACCTACTGCTCCTTTTGTTCCTGCACCATCGGGCGAGCCACCGATTTGGTTCTCGCCCAACACGATGCCTGTTACTGATCCATACCATCCCTTCCACATTGGATACACGAGGGATGATATACTTTTATCACTACAGCTCCAGCAGGATATGTTGAGTCGCAGAGTCACAGAGCTAGAGAGGATTCCGCGTCCTCCACCTGGTACTGGTCCATCACAGTTTGCTGCTCCACTATTGCCTTACCCGGATTTTGATATTCGATTTCTTACGATGGAGCAGCAGATTAGCTGTCTGTTGCATCTCGTTCATACTCTAGAGGAGGAGTTAGCACGTATGCGCCGTTTTCTTTTCATTCCTCCACCTCCTCCTCCTCCACCATCAGCTTAGAGGTTTTTGGTCTTATGCAGATAGACTACTTTTAATGAGAGTGCAGCTATTGAGCCAGATTGCACAGCCTTTTGGGAGACCACACTTTGACTTTTGACTTGTGATTATTGTAGTTGGTAGACGATTTGGACAGGGGTGATGTAACCCTTAGTCTCTTTTAATGTATGACACTATTGTGAAACTTGTAAAACTGTACTTGTGGTCTTGATATATGATAGCTCAATCGCAACATTCTCATTACATACATTGTTGGATTACTTGTTTGTGTTATGACATGGGATGTTATGTGTATACTTATGTTGATGAATGTTATTACATGCGCGTATTTCATACTTAATATACTTGTTAAGACCTGACCAATACAATCTTCTTATAGAAGATGCCTCCACGAATGGAAACTCGATTGCCCACTATTGAGGCCAAGTTACAAGAACGTATTTTACGAGCGATAACAGATTACGAGGCCTCACGCGCTGAAACTGGCGGGGGTACCTCGAGGAACAACCCACCCCATGGTAATGTTTAAGTCGCTCGAGACACATTACGTTACAATTGAATATTCCATGTGCATTCGCTAATGCTTTCTGTGAATGACGTTACTTGTATAGGCTGTACCTTTAAACAGTTTTTAGACTTTAAACCGCTGAATTTCGACGGCACCGGGGGTGCTGTGGCCTTTGTTAGATGGACGGAGAAGACCGATTCGGTGATAAGAATGAGTAAATGTGCACCGGAACAACAAGTCACCTACATCTCTGAACTGTTCGTAGATCATGGTGGAATCTCCAAGTCCAAACTCTGGGAGAGGCAGCAGCCTACACTTTGACTTGGAACGAGCTGAAGGAGCTCATGCGAAAGAAGTATTTCTCCAGGGCCGAAATTCAAAAGTTGGAAACTGAATTATGGAACCTCAAGATGGACGGCCCGAAGATTGCGGAGTATGTGCAGAGATTTCATGATCTATCTCACGTGGTGCCATATATGGTTACTCCGGAATTCAAGCGCGTTGAGCGTTTCATTTGGGGGTTGGCGCCTCAGATTATGAGTATGGTAACAACGTCAATGCCTCCGACAATTACCGAAGCCATTGATCTCAGCGTAGCACTTACTGAAGAAGCAGTCAGATTAAACAAGTTTTCGATTTCTAACCAGAAGAAAAAGGAGACTCACGTTGAGTCGTCTGGTGAGAAAAAGAGGAAGTTCTCAAACTTTAAGAAAGGTACCAACATTAGAAACAAGAAGGATGAGACAAACGCATCGGCCAAAGCCAAAGGAAAGGGGTATATGGGCGTTTTGCCCAAATGTGATGCGTGTCAGTTGCATCACAATGGACGATGCCGAGCTGGAAAATGTGAATCTTGTGGAAGAGTTGGTCACTCGAAAGAAACATGCTGGGTTGGTACTGGCCATGGTGGTCAAAGAGGTTTTGGTAATGGAAACAACAACCGCGGAGGTAATGGATATGGGAACCGCCCGCAAGGAAATAATGGAGGTAACGGAAATCGTGGTAATTTCGCCAATCAAGCTGGTAATGGAAACAGTGGGGCGGATAACAATCAAGGTGGTAATGGGAACGGTAATGGTCGAGGACCAGGTTGTTTTAATTGTGGAGACGTGGGGCATTTCAAGAGGGAGTGCCCAAAGCTCAATCAAGCACATGGAAGAGTTTTCAACATCGGTGCAAGGGAAGCACGCCAAGATCCCAATGTGGTCACTGGTACGTTCCCTATCAACCAACGTTATGCATCTGTATTATTTGATACCGGAGCCGATTATAGTTTTGTATCGCTAGAATTTAAGAAAATGCTTGGGGTGGTAGCTAGTAAGTTAGACATTTCATATTCGATAGAACTAGCTAATGGGAAGCTAGTAGAAGCAAATGATGTTATTAGGGGTTGCGTGATAGAGCTTGGGGAGCACGAGTTCACACTGGATCTGCTACCAGTCGAGTTGGGAAGCTTCGACGTGGTAGTGGGGATGGATTGGTTGTCAAGCAACCGAGCAGAGATTGTATGTCATGAAAAGGTCATTCGCATTTCGATGGCGAATGGAGAAACAATTGTGGTATATGGAGAGAAGCACGATACGCCCCTAAGGATCATTAGCTATCTGAAGGCTCGAGAGTGTTTGCAGAAAGGATGTGTCGCCTTCTTGGCACACATCGTGGATAAAGAAGCCGCTGAACCAAAGCTAGAAGACATCCCAGTCGTGAAGGAATATCCTGAAGTCTTTCCCGAAGACTTACCAGGATTGCCACCGCAAAGGCAAGTCGAGTTCCACATTGACTTAGTCCCAGGCGCTGCACCTGTGGCTAAGGCACCTTATCGACTTGCGCCTTCAGAAATGCAAGAGCTGTCAACACAACTTCAGGAGCTTTTGGGTAAAAGATTTATCTGGCCAAGCTTCTCGCCTTGGGGAGCTCCAGTTTTCTTCGTTAAGAAGAAAGATGGTAGTTTCCGCATGTGTATCGACTACCGCGAGCTGAACAAGTTGACTATCAAGAATAGATATCCTTTGCCAAGGATTGATGACCTGTTCGATCAACTACAAGGTTCGAGTTGTTACTCCAAGATCGATCTTCGATCAGGTTATCACCAGTTGAGAATTCAAGAGGAAAGTATTCCAAAGACGGCCTTTAGGACTCGATATGGACATTACGAGTTCCTGGTTATGCCGTTTGGGTTGACGAATGCACCAGCAGTATTCATAGATCTGATGAATAGAGTTTGTAAGCCGTACCTCGATAAGTTTGTGATCGTGTTCATTGACGATATTCTGATTTACTCAAAGAAGAAGGAAGAACACAAACAACATTTAAGAGCCATCTTAGAGCTGATCAAGAAAGAAAAGTTGTACGCGAAGTTCTCGAAGTGCGAATTTTGGTTGCGCGAGGTTCAGTTCCTTGGTCACGTAGTTAATGGAAATGGAATCCATGTGGATCCTACAAAGATTGAAGCAATCAAGAACTGGGAGACTCCAAAGTTGCCAACCGAGATTCGACAGTTTCTAGGTTTGGCAGGATATTACCGTAGATTCATTGAGGATTTTTCAAAAATCGCTCAACCGTTGACCTCCCTCACACAAAAAGACAAGAAGTATGAATGGGGAGACAAGCAAGAAGAAGAATTTCAGTTGTTAAAGAACAAACTTTGCGATGCACCGATCCTGTCCCTACCCGAAGGCACAGAAGACTTCGTGGTATATTGCGACACATCGTGTCAAGGTTTAGGCTGCGTATTGATGCAGAGACAAAAGGTTATAGCCTATGCTTCATGCTAGCTGAAGGTACACGAGAAAAATTACACCACGCATGATTTGGAACTAGGCGCTGTGGTGTTTGCATTAAAGATCTGGCGACATTACTTGTATGGCACGCACTGTACGATCTTTACTGATCACAAGAGCCTGCAGCACATTTTTTACCAAAAAGAGCTTAACATGAGGCAAAGACGATGGGTCGAGTTGTTGAACGATTATGATTGTGAGATTAAGTATCACCCAGGGAAGGCAAATGTGGTAGCAGACGCCTTGAGTCGGAAAGAAAGAATCAAGCCTATAAGGGTTCGAGCCTTGGAAATGATTGTACAGACAGACCTCTCGTTGTGCATTCATGCTGCGTAGAGGGAAGCTCTTAAAAGGGAGAATCTTGAGAATGAATATCTCCATGGGATGGAGAAGCAATTGGTACCAAAGGAGGATGGAACATTGTGTTTCTTGGGAAGAATTTGGGTTCCCCTCTTTGGTGGTCTACGAGACGTTATCCTTGATGAAGCTCACAAGCCACGATACTCGATCCATCCAGGATCGGATAAAATGTACCAAGATTTAAAGGATTTCTATTGGTGGCCGAGATTAAAAGGCGATGTTGCAACATATGTTGGTAAATGTTTGACTTGCGCCAAGGTAAAGGCCGAATACCAGAAGCCTTCAGGTCTCTTGTAACAACCTGAAATACCCCAGTGGAAATGGGAGCAGATTTCTATGGATTTTATAACGAAATGGCCAAGGACACCCAGAGGTCACGATACGATTTGGGTAATCGTGGACCGTCCGACCAAATCTGCACACTTTTTGCCCATCAAGGAGAAAGACAAAACTAGCAAACTTGCTGAGCTATACCTGAGAGAGATAGTTGCACGACATGGAGTGCCTCTCTCAATTATCTCTGATAGAGACGGAAGGTTCGTGTCAAGGATTTGGCAATCCTTCCAAGAAGCCTTTGGTTCTCAGTTGAATCTGAGTACTGCATTCCATCCACAGACTGATGGCCAGAGCGAACGAACGATTCAAACTTTGGAAGATATGTTATGAGCTTGCGTGATGGATTTGGGTGGCAGTTGGGACACTCACTTACCCTTGGTAGAATTCTTATACAACAACAACTACCATGCAAGTATCCAAGCTGCACCATTTGAAGCTCTCTATGGACGCAAGTTTCGATCGCCGTTATGCTGGGCAGATGATGGTGATAGACATCTTGTTGGTCCCGAATTGGTTCAAGAGACGACTGATAAGATTACACAGATCCGAGAGCGCATCAAGGCGGCTCGTGATCGTCAAAAGAGTTACGCGGACCGAAGAAGGAAACCTCTGGAGTTTGAGGTAGGAGATATGGTTTTATTAAAGGTTTCACCCTGGAAGGGTGTAGCACGCTTTGGGAAGCGTGGGAAGTTAAACCCAAGATACATTGGACCATTCAAAATCCTGGAAAGGATTGGTCTTGTAGCTTACAAGTTGGATTTACCCGCAGAACTGAATGGCGTTCATGATACATTTCATGTATCGAATTTGAAAAAGAGTCCAACTCAAGAAACAGTTGTCATTCCTGCCAACGAAGTTCATATTGACGACACACTCCACTTTACTGAAGAACCTGTTGAGGTTACTGTAATAACTCTCATCAAAATTACTATTTCTTACTTTATATTGCCCAATAGGAAACCCTAATTGAGACCCCCAAGTGATACTGCAAAACCCCTAAAAATTTCAGAACAATCAGAATCAGGATCAGGGCCCCTAAAACTCAGGGGGGGGGGGGTATTTTCTAGTCAGTATTATCTAGACAGTTTTCGATAGAAATTGAATTTTAACGAACGGTCATCTCAGCTAAGCTAGTAACAGACGTGGCTACCCTATGCTAAAAGTGACCTCTCGCGCCACGCGAGAGCCTCTCGTGACACGCGGGCACGCCGTTTTTCCAGTATAAATCCAAGGCTTTGGCACTTGAAATTTGGCGTTGGTTCGACGTTAAAATTCAATTCATACACTGAGATATTTTCTAAACAGTCCAAAAACACACACAATCACGAAACGCTGCCGCGATAACAGGGTAATAACTCAATCACTGCTACGATTTAATGTCCGATCAATACAATCCAATGGATGTTTAAGTGCTGCTCAAACTTGGGTTATACTTTGTCATTCATCGTGAATTCGATGGATGTTTAAGTATCGCACTTTGTCATTCATTGTGAAGGTTTTGATCTCGTGAGTTGTCGTAAATGTTGAATTAAAGTTTCTAACCTAGTTTTCGTGTGCATTGTTATTTGAATTAGGTTAAACAGGCTAATCAGTAGACTAAACTCTGCCCGTGTAAATCTGCAATGTGAGTCATTCTCTTTTTTTACAAAACCCTAAATGTTTTCAAGGTTATAATTACAGGGATTAAGTCTTTGTAATCTTCAATTACTGCCAGACAACGAGTTAGCCAATGGGTGATCTGACCATAGTCACAGATACAGTCGAGTGACAAATACCGATTTGGGGTAATTGGTTGATAAAAACAATGTAATCACCCTTAATGTTGTATATTATAACAATGTGTCGTTTTGTGCAACTTGAATGACTCACCAGTATTTCCTTGCTGATAAAACCTTTTTAAAACATGTTTCAGGTGATCTGCTGTGATCAAGGAAAAGTGCCACCTAGCACTGCAAGCTTGAAGAAGTGGCTCAATAAAATAAAGAAACATGTTCTTGTAAAAATAGGGATTTCCCAGTGAAATCGCCTTTATTGTAAATTACAGGGTTTATCCCTAATTATGAAATAAAATAACCGGGTATTTTAAAGTTTTAACGATCCTGTTAATAATTCTGCTGCCAAATTCAATAAATACCACGGGATTTCTATCCCGCGGCTCCTAGAACGGGTAAAACCGAGACGGGGGTCGTGACAGAAAAAGGTGGTATCAGAGCCACTGATTTAAGCCAATTAAGTATTTAGAAATACTTAATTTTTCTGATTGCCATCCTGTGCTTATGTGTTTTTGTGTTAATTGACTATTTGTTAGTTTACAGTATGGGTAAGCAAAGAATTTCGGACATCTATCGTCAATTAGATAGTTCATCAAAAGATTAGGAAACTTCATTTCAATCAAATTCCTCAAGATACTCAGCAGATACTGAGGAAGGAAAATATTTGTTCGTAAGGCACAGTTTGAGAAACCACTTACCATTAAGAAAAGAAGTTGGATTATTAGAAAAAGTCAAGAGAAAATAAAGAAGTCACAACCAAAAGGAGTGATGGTTACTAAGGAAACTCAGGAAATAGGCAATAAGCCACCATGGGAAAATGAATTAGATGAACAATGGGCAAATCTCTATACGTTAGCCACTATAACAGTAAATGTTAACTTTTAATTAAGTTAAACTGCCAACACCCTGACCCAGTACTAGCACCCATATCATCTATAAGCTAGAAAATTTAAAGAAACTTTGCCCATTAGATAAACAACTTAGTAAGAGAAGATAGAATAAACCCTATCTAAAGGCATGTCGAACATAATAAATTATGAATGCACAACCCCTAGTATATATTGAATTTCAGTTGTAATTTGTAATAAACATATATATACAAAAGTCGCAATGTTTGCCATTTTTCTGTTTGAACAATGATACTTGAATGATTGTACTTACAAAATTTTAACCTAGAATTTTGTATGCTAAACAGCATGAATGAGTTGTCTGAAGCTCTTCAGAATCTTAATCTCTATTCGGTAAATGTGGAAGTTTCTAGAGACTTTACCGGTTACTGTGCTGACACTGATGAACTTATGGAATTTCAAGCCCAACCTCCGGAGAAACCCAAACCGAGAAAGAAAAGAAGATTCGTGGGTTGGAGGCGTGTGCGCAGGAAGAAAGGAGCGACACGGAAAGTTATAAAGACTATGGATCCCAAAGATAAAGGTAAGGGAATAGAGATCGGAGAAAGTTCCAGACAAGACCAGGAAATGCCATCTTGGGAAGAGCCGGATCATAAACTAGAACTTAGTGACCTCATCGGACCTGCCGATGCAAACCTCTTTTACCCAGCGGAAGCACAACTTCCAGTTGATTTAGAGCCTGATATCCCAGATCACATTATCCACTCCCAACCTCTACCAGCAGAGCTAGAAGAGTGGTGGACCACCAACTGGCAGTTTCAGAATCTCCTCAATAACCCTAATACCTTTTTCCCCCAGTTTGACACGGAGCCTCCACTACACCCACCTATGAGCTCCGAGAATTTGGCAGAACTCCGCCACTATGGCGAGGAACTAGTGGACGTGGGAAATAGAATCTGGGAAGTAGGGGAGAGAATATCCTGGAAATACGACGAGAGAGAACGTCGTTTCTAAAATGCCAACTGACGGGATCATATGTGGTTGTGGGAATGCGTGTTTAATAATAATAATAATATAAAAATATAATCGTGTAAAATAACTAAAAGTAAAACTTGTGTAAGATAACGGGTGTGTACGGACGCATATTATAATATATAAAATGGAAGTCGAAAGATCGACAATTTTGGCTATACGTGTTGGTGTGACTATGTGCGATTATTTTGTTATGTTTGGTTGTTAATTATTTTCTGCTAATCACTTATATATATTAATTACCAGATGGAACACGCTGGTAATGAACCCGTTAACGAAGTTAACCAATCTGAACAAAACCATGAAGATCAATTTCTGAATAGGCAAGATATCGAGAATATCGTTGCTCAGGGAATAGCCAATGCTATTCCAGCTATCCTTGCTGCTACTCGAAATCCAGTTGAACCTCAACAAATTATTCCTAGCAAACGTACTCATGAAGACAACTTCTGTAATAGCATAAACGAAGGCAGTAACATTAATAATAATGATAATGATGTACTGCAAGCCCCAATTCTCAAAGGAATGAAAGCTGCAACGCCTGGTTGCACTTACAAGGAATTCCTTACCTGTAAACCTGTTGAGTTCGCAGGCAATGAACGGGCGACTGCGGCGCTGCGTTGGTTGGAGAAGACCGAGGCAGTGATCAAAATAAGTAAATGTGCCGAGGAGGATAAAGTCATGTATGCTTCTCACCTTTTTAAGGAAGAAGCATTAGAAGGGTGGAATACAGTATTGCAAGCCAAGGGAAGTGACCTAGCCTATGCCATGAGTTGGGAGGAGTTTAAGCGTCTGGTGGAAAGAAAATTCTGCCCAGAATATGAAAAAGAACAAATGGCGAACAAATTCCTGAGCCACCGAATGGTGAATGTTGATTGCCGAGGGTATACTTCGGAATTTTTCGAATATGCTCGAATTGTGCCTACTTTGGCTTCGCCAGAGCCGGTACTTATTTCTCGCTACATCTGGGGTTTAATTAGCGAGATCCGTGATATTGTCAAAGTTGCGAGACCCCGCACGATCGATGATGCGGTGGAATTAGCCAACACTTTGACAGACGGACTGGTGCGTACGCGAGAAGAAAATAAGAAGAAGGAATTAGCTCAGAAAATTACCCAAGGATTTCGTGTGGGTAATAATAGCAATTTCAAGAAAATTGGAACTGGGCAATCTTCCACTTCGCCGTTCTGCAGAAACTGCAAAAAGAAACATTTTGGAAAATGTAATGAACCTTGCAACTTCTGCAAAGCTATAGGACATCGTGAAGAAGATTGCAGAAAGAAAACAAGGGTCTGCTATAACTGTGGAGAAGCTGGGCATTTCAAACCAGAATGCCCTAAGTTGGTCAAACCAGCAGATAACAAGGCTAAACCTGTAGAAGGAACTACCAAGAAAAACGTAAGAGCCTTCCAATTGACTACGCAGGAAGCTGAATTGATTCCTGACGTAATAGCTGGTACGTTCCTAGTTCACAAAGTTCATGCGAAAGTATTATTTGACTCTGGTGCAAACTAAAGTTTTATAAATACTTCATTCTGCCAAGCTCTTAAGCTACCCTTAACAAAACTTAGGCAAGTTTTTTACAATAGAAACGGCAGACGGGAACTCTGTTATTATAGACACGATTTTGCAAAAAGAAAATATAGAACTTTCAGGTCATAAATTTTCTGCAAACCTATTACCCATGAATTTAGCTGGATTCGATGTCGTGTTAGGAATGGATTGGTTAGTAGCCAACCATGCTCGAATCCTTTGTGATAAGAACTCCATAGAAATTCGTACACCACAGGAGAAGTAATTATGATTACAGGAGATAAGCCGCGAAAACCCATGAAGTTCATTTCAGTAATGAAAGTTGCTAGTTATGAACGAAAGCAAGGAGTAGTGTATATGATTTCAGTAATCATTAACACTAAGGGTAAGGAACTTAAGGAAATTCCTATAGTCTCAGAATACCCAGATGTATTCCCAGAAGAGTTACCAGGATTACCACCGTATAGGGAGGTAGAATTTAGAATTAATTTGATTCCTGGAACTACCCCAGTAGCAAAGGCACCCTATCGTTTAGCACCTACTGAAATGTTAGAACTGAAAAAGCAATTAGATGAATTGCTCAGTAAAGGATTCATAGAACCTAGTTCATCCCCTTGGGGAGCACCAGTGTTGTTCGTAAAGAAAAAGGATGGTTCGATGCGAATGTGTATCGATTATAGGGAACTGAATAAGGTTACAATCAAGAATCAATACCCATTACCTAGAATTGATGATCTCTTTGATCAACTCCAAGGAGCTAGATGTTTTTCTAAGATAGATTTACGCTTCGGATATCATCAATTGAAGGTACAAGAAGAAGACATACCTAAAACTGCTTTCAGAGCTAGGTATGGTCATTACGAGTTTACAGTCATGCCATTTGGACTAACAAATGCTCCTGCAGCATTTATGGACATGATGAATAGGATCTGTAAACCATACTTGGATAAATTTGTAATTGTCATCATCGACAATATACTTATTTATTCCAAAAGTCAGGATGAGCATTGTGAGCACCTACATGCTCTCTTAACTTTGTTAAGAAAGGAGAAGCTTTACGCCAAATTCTCGAAGTGCGAATTTTGGCTACAGGAGATGCAATTTTTAGGACACATAGTGAATAATGAAGGTATTCACGTTGATCCTGCTAAGATAGAAGCGATCACCAAATGGAAGGTCCCGCAATCAGCTACGGAAGTTAGAAGTTTTCTAGGATTAGCTGGATACTATAGGCGCTTTATTAAGGATTTTTCAAAAATAGCCGTACCATTAACTAAGTTAACCTGTAAAACAGTTAAGTTTGAATGGGGACCTAAACAAGAAGAGGCTTTTAGGATTTTAAAGCAAAAGTTAACAAACACCCCAATTCTAGCCTTACCAGAAGGAAAAGAAGATTTTGAAGTTTATTGTGATGCTTCCAAGCTAGGATTAGGATGTGTGCTAATGCAACGCAAAAAGGTAATTGCGTATGCCTCAAGACAATTGAAAAAGCACGAAGAAAATTATACGACTCACGACTTAGAATTAGGGTCGATAATTTTTGCCCTTAAGATTTGGAGATATTATCTGTACGGAAGTAAGTTTACTGTCTATACTGATCATAAGAGCTTAAGATATATATTTGGGCAAAAAGAATTGAACATGAGGCAAAGAAGATGGATGGAAATTCTAAGTGACTACGACTGTGATATTCAATATCACGAAGGAAAGGCAAATGTAGTTGCAGATGCCCTAAGTAGTAAGTATCATGAGAAACAACGACGAGTTCGTGCTCTTAGATTAAGTTTACAATTAGACTTAATGGAACAATTAAAGAATGTTCAGGAAACAACAATCAAGGATGATGCTGAAGGAATGAAAGGAAGAATAAAGGAATTAGAGCAAGGAGCTGATGGAATTTGGAGATTCCACAAAAGAAGGATTTGGGTACCTAAACAAGGAGAATTAAGAAATAAGATTTTAGAGGAAGCCCATAAATCTAGGTATACCATGCACCCTAGAAACAATAAAATGTACCAAGATTTAAGAAATAATTTCTGGTGGATAGGAATGAAAAAGGACATAGCTAGATATGTATCTAAGTGTCTAACTTATTCACAAGTTAAGGCAGAACACCAGAAACCTTCAGGATTACTCCAACAATTAGAAATGCCTATTTGGAAATGGGAACTCATAACAATGGATTTTCTTACTAAGTTGCCCAAAACCAGAAAAGGTAATGATGCGATTTGGGTAATTGTGGATCGATTAACCAAATCAGCTCACTTTCTACCCATGAAGGAAACCTTTAGCATGGAAAGGTTGGCAAAATTGTACGTATTTCTAGACAAGTTTCCAAGAAGCCATGGGGACTAAACTGAACTTGAGCACTGCATATCATCCTCAAATAGACGGACAAAGTGAAAGGACGATCCAAACCCTGGAAGACATGCTCAGGGCATGTGTGATAGATTTTGGTGGAAACTGGGATGACCACCTACCCTTGATTGAATTCTCCTATAATAATAGTTATCATGCAAGCATTGAAGCTGCCTCATTCGAAGCACTGTATGGACGAAAATGCAGAACTACAGTTTGCTGGGAAGAAATAGGAGAAAGTCAATTATCAGGTCCTGAAATCATGCAAGAAACCACCGACAAGATCACTCAAATCAAGGAAAGACTGAAAACGGCTCGAAATCGCCAGAAGAGTTATGCCGATAATCGACGCAAGCCACTGGAATTTCAAGTCGGAAATAAGGTACTCTTCAAAATTTTCTCCTTGGAAAGGAGTAGTTCGGTTCGGAAAGAAGGGAAAGCTAAGTCCAAGGTATGTAGGACCATTCCTAATAATCCAGCGAATAGGACCAGTTGCCTATCGTTTACAACTACCAAAAGAACTAGCTGGAGTACATGACGTGTTTCATGTATCCAACCTCAAGAAATGTCTATCTGACGAATCCCTGGTAGTACCTCTTCAAGATGTAGAGGTAAATGAAAAGTTAAAATTTGTTGAGAAGCCATTGCAAATAGAAGGCAGAAAGGTTAAGTTTCTCAAGCACAAACGACTAGTGCTGGTAAAAGTCAAGTGGGATTCAAAGAGAGGACCGGAATACACTTGGGAGCTAGAATCGGAAATGAAGGAGAAATATCCTCACTTATTCCAGTAAATCTCGAGGACAAGATTTTAATTAAGGTGAGGAGGATGTAATAACTCTCATCAAAATTACTATTTCTTACTTTATATTGCCCAATAGGAAACCCTAATTGAGACCCCCAAGTGATACTGCATGACCCCTAAAAATTTCAGAACAATCAGAATCAGGATCAGGGCCCCTAAAACTCAGGGGGGTATTTTCTAGTCAGTATTATCTAGACAGTTTTCGATAGAAATCGAATTTTAACGAACGGTCAACTCAGCTAAGCTAGTAACAGACGTGGCTACCCTATGCTAAAAGTGACCTCTCGCGCCACGCGAGAGCCTCTCGTGACACGCGAGCGCGCCGTTTTTCCAGTGTAAATCCCATGCTTTGGCACTTGAAACTTGGCATTGGTTCGAAGTTAAAATTCGATTCGTACACTGAGATATCGTCTAAACAGTCCAAAAACACACACAATCACGAAACGCTGCTGCGATAACAGAGTAATAACTCGATCACTGCTACGATTTAATTTCCGATCGATAGAAACCAATCCAATGGATGTTTAAGTGCTGCTCAAACTTGGGTTATACTTTGTCATTCGTCATGAATTCGATGGATGTTTAAGTATCGCACTTTGTCATTCATTGTGAAGGTTTTGGATCTCGTGAGTTGTCGTAAAAGTTGAATTAAAGTTACTAACCTAGTTTTCGTGTGCATTGTTATTTGAATTAGGTTAAACAGGCTAATCAGTAGATTAAACTCTACCCGTGTAAATCTGCAATGTGAGTCATTCTCTTTTTTTACAAAACCCTAAATGTTTTCAAGGTTATAATTACAGGGATTAAGTCTTTGTAATCTTCAATTACAGCCGGTATGTGGGGTTTTGTATACATTACTTGTTTCCCGTCACCATTGGACAACGAGTTAGCCAATGGGTGATCTGACCATAGTCACAGATACAGTTGAGTGACAAATACCGATTTGGGGTAATTGGTTGATAAAAACAATGTAATCACCCTTAATGTTGTATATTATAACAATGTGTCGTTTTGTGCAACTTGAATGACTCGCCAGTATTTCCTTGCTGATAAAACCTTTTTAAAACATGTTTCAGGTGATCTGCTGTGATAAAGGAAAAGTGCCACCTAGCACTGCAAGCTTGAAGAAGTGGCTCAATAAAATAAAGAAACATGTTTTTGTAAAAATAGGGATTTCCCAGTGAAATCGCCTTTATTGTAAATTACAGGGTTTATCCCTAATTATGAAATAAAATAACCGGGCATTTTAAAGTTTTAACAATCCTGTTAATAATTCCGCTGCCAAATTAAATAAATACCACGGGATTTCTGTCCCGCGGCTCCTGGAACGGGTAAAACCGGGACGGGGGTCGTGACAGTTACTGATTGGAAGGTTAACAAGACGCGACGGAGTAGTGTCAAACTCGTCAAAGTTCGTTGGAACGCGCGACACGGCCCAGAGTTTACTTGGGAGCGTGAGGATCGCATGAAAGAAAAATACCCACATTTGTTCCCCAAGATCTCTGCAGCTAGTACCAGAACTTAAATTTCGGGACGAAATTTTCTTAACAGGGGGAGAATGTGACAACCCTCATAAATCTAGGTATCCGTACAATTAATTAATATTGATTTATGCTTAATGACTGTGCTTAATTACAACTGATGACTTAAACTGCTTTCCGATTTTTGTATCATACATACATGTGCATCACATTTCACACTGTCACATCATTACTACATACAAACACTTAGTGACATAAACGATGCACAAAGCACAGTTAGCACAGTTAGCGGATAACTCAGGAAAATGCTGACAATGTTCAGTACATAGACAGATAGTGTTTTGAGACCCAGTATGAGCCAGAGACAAGGTACTACATTAGTATGGAATGTAGGGAAGTAAGGATCATAAAACTGCGTCACTAGGTGATAGTATAAGTGCCGGGAAGTGCCTAAAACCCACTAAAAGTGCAGAATTCTACATTAATCAGCAAAAATCAGCATTTTAACATGCTAATAACACGCAAAAACATGGCAAAATGGTCCTGTATGCTTTCCTAAGTGTCGGGAATTAAAAGTGTCACAAAAGGGTACATAATGAACACTAAACGGAATAACTTGACACTTTGACGAACCGGTATCTAACCGAACAACCGGACATTACCCGGAACACCAAAATATTGCTAGAAGCATTGTTTTACTTTTTCTGAGCTAGTTATGGTTCCCGAACACTCTAACATACTATATAATGCACCCTACACATAAAACACTAGACTTTACACTTAACCTCCAACTAATTACCCACTTACCATCGAAGTTACATTTAACCCCCTCCCCTTTTGATGTTTACGGCCCAAGAGTGGCCCCCACCTCAAGATTACCTTAATCTTCTCTAAATCTTCCATGATATCGTCTTAGATTTGATTAGATCTTGCTAGTACTTCTTGAAACATATTAACCTTTGGACAATAGAGCTTATGGGTTATAAGAACAAGCATCAACACAACACCATCTTCATCACCAAAACTCTCACTCTCTCCCTCATAAAGCTCTCGGCCGAACACCCCACCCTATACACCACCATTTTGATTTCAAGTCCAACTATTCCAAGCTCATTCCAAGGTGCAACAAGGTGTTTAAGGAAGTGTGGAACTCTTGGATCTTGAAGGACCTCACCCGTTTGCTTTTATCCACTCCATTTTCGTCTTGTTTCTTCCCTAGCTTAAAGCTAGTAGTAAGATCTTTGTAACCCTTTGTTTACTTCTATTTTTTTAGTGATTAAAAGATATGTTATGTTGAAAATCACAAGATCACTAAAAGACATACACTTGAATCTTGAACATAAAGCTAACATATGATGATATATGGATAAGATGATGTTGTTTAGTGTATGAATAATGCTTGCTTGTTGTTTTCTTAAGATGATGATGTTAATAATCACATGGAGCTTGAGAGATGGTGATTTAACACATAATCTAGCAAGTGGGAGGATGATTATGTAACAACATAAGATGATCATCTTCTTGTATGAACATGAACTTGATGAATAAAGAGATTTCTTGAAAAATAATAAACCAAGTAAGCTAGTAAACATATGGATCCAAGATTTACAAATGATTCCCCAAGAAAACCAAGTTCAAAATATGATTTTTAGAAGATCATGGTTTTTACTTAAACCTACACTATTTTTAGTGGAAAACAAGTGTATAAACACTCGTGAAACAAGAAGATCTAATAAATAAACATTTTTGCAAAATGTGTTTACAAGTTGTAAACACCTAGTTTCTTTAAGAATGAGATTTTTAAAGGAATAAACACACTTTAAAGGGGTAACTAAACCTACTAAACACTTTACCAAGTTACTACAAGTTTTTGTGAAAAGATCAAGTTCATGTTGTTATGTAAAATGTATTGTTCTTGCACTTGGTAAGAATAATATTGTTTAGGTTGATTGTTGATTATTGTGTGTTGAATTTTTGAAAAGAAAATGATATGCTAAATAGCATGGACACCTCCATTTTCAAAAGGAACTATGGCAAGATTTTCTAAAAATAGAAAATGTTTTCTAGACAAGTGTTTACAAGTATGTCTTAAACTATGTTTTTCAATATAAACCTTGCCATAAATTTTGTTACAAAAATACAAGTATTGGAGGTTGTTTTTTGTAAATAAAAATGGATAAATATATATTTAGAATATATATTTTATATTAAGACACTTGTGTGATTAAGTGTATATTTCGTGAAATAGTTATATTGTTTTTAGGGTTAAAATAATATAACTTAACAAAACACCAAGGATTTACAATCCCAAAATAATACCGTTATAAAAATATTTTTGATGAATATTATTTCGGGCTACGAATGAAATGAAAGTATGATTTTTACTAAGTTGTATCATATTTTTGGACAAGGGAGAAATGTATTTTGGAAAGTAAAAATATATTTACTTGGGTTTATTAAGAAAATATAGTATTTTTGGGAAAAATATGTATTTTCTTGGGATGTATTGTTTTGAAATAAAAATAAGGTTTAAATGTATATTTCTAAGTGAGACTTAAAAATATATATTCAATTGGATTAACACGTCGGAATACGACGCCAATACTTGGCAAGAATACGAAAATACATGTATGAGATACCCCCATCTTTGGGAAGGAAATATGAATATAAAATACTTGAGAAGTATTGTTACAAAATACTGATTAAACAATTATTCCAAAACTAAATATAGCTTAAAGTTAAAATAATTATTATTTTAACAAGTAATTATAACATGGAATAATATTGGGAACATAAAAGAAACGTAACTCGAAAACATTAATGCTAAATCAAGGCACGACCCGTCCGTCTAATAGACGTTAGTACACTGTAGGTAGTCGTGGTTGCTGACAGAGTTTGAGTTACGAGCTGAGGACGCAATACAGTGAGTTCATGTCCCCCTTTTCTCTAAACTGTTTTGTTTATTACTTCGGGGGTAAAATACATGTTACAAAAGGATTACATACAATACTATTGGTATGGTTAGCCTAGGAAAGAACCATAGATCATGTGATTGGGTAGGCGGATACTTGGGACCATTAATCCTCGTATAAGGACCGATGGGCATGAGTGATAGATCTATTTGGGTGTAGCGAGCCCACACCCATGAGGCTAAGGTGGCCCATAGTGGTGACTATGTCTTCCAGCCGGAAGCCCGGTGCAACTTTGCTAGGTTTGAGTCTTCCTACACCGTCACACATATCAGTGGCCTTGCAAACCATTGATGATCTTTTCCTTGTTTGCTATCATACCGGGACATTCATACGTATACTGTTTACAAAGGTTTATACATACTTATACACACACATGAACTAGCTCAACTTTTTGTTGATGTTTTCAAACTACATGTATTTCAGGGAACTAGTGGATCTGGCAAGTGTATGCATGTGTCTTCAAGCTGCGTCATGAATAAAATATGTTATCCATGGTTGTTGAGTTTAGGGGGTGTATCTTATTCCTGGACGGGATACACGTTTCTAAACTCAGGTTTTATTTAAAGTCTTTTGTGGAGTCTTTATGAACTCGGTTGAACATGTCTTGGTTTGCAACTTAATTCGGTGTCGATGTTTTCAGACAATGGTATTGTGGTATTTTCTAAACTTTATTAATGGATGAACATCTTATGGTTTTATCATTTAGCATTGTTATGATTGAATGCTATGGTATTAAGAAGTCACACCAATAACCACGCTTCCGCAAAAGTCAGGGTGTGACATTTTGAGCCGGGGGAAAAATAAAATTTTATTTTCAACTGGGGCGAAAACGTAATTTTGGCTGAGGGTAAAAGCGTAATTTTTTTACCGAGGGCGAAATCGTATTTTCGGTTTAGCTGGGTGTAAAGTCATATTTTTATTTTGAACTTGGGGAAAATCATAGTTTTGAACTGAGGGTAAAATCGTAATTTTGAGGTAGGGAAAAACCATATTTTTATTTTTAGCTGGGGGCAAAAGTAATTTTAAACTGAGGGTGAAATCGTAATTTTGAACTGAGGGAAAATCGTAATTTTGAGCTGGGGGCAAAAACATAATTTTATTTTGAACTGGGGGCAAAAACGTAATTTTAAACTGGGGGCAAAACCGTAATTTTAAAGCGGGTATAAAATAAAAGCTGAGGGTAAACTGGTAAAGTCATAATTTTTGAACCGAAGGTAAAATCGTAATTTTGAGCTGCTGGCAAAAGGGTTATTATATTTTTTAGTTGGGGGAAAAGTGTAAGTTTAAACTGAGGGGCAAAACCGTAATTTTAAAGTGGATGTAAAATAATAAAATGGTTGGTCTAATAGAGGAGGGGCGGTCGCCCATTTCAACCAATGGCAGGGAAACACTATTCCCTGCCATGGTGTTTGTATATGTAGTAAACTAGTTGATGCCCCGCCCGCGTTGCGAGGCGATAGGCGAATAATTCTCAATCAATTAAAAAACACTACTATAATTTTGCTTGGAAAAAAAAAACTAAAACGATATTTTTCGGAACAGGGCAAAACTGTAATTTTTCAGGATTAATGAGCGAGTGTTAGGCGGCTCCTTGACACAGAAAAAAATTAAATCGAGTCAACCAATTTAAAAAAAAATGTTTTCCACTTTTGCTAAAAAAAACTAAAACGATTGGGAAAACGTAATTTTAACTGAGGGCGAAATCATAATTTTAATTCAGGGATAAAATCGTAAATTAAATGTACCAATGGGGGAGTGCCAGGAATCTACCGGCATGACTGTAATTTTACATTGGGGGCAAAGTTGTAGTTTCACCAGGAAAACAAACAAAAACGATGGAGAAAATGTAAATATAAGTTGAGGGCAAAATCGTAACTTGGCTGTGAGAAAAAAAACTAATGGCAAAACTATAAATTTATACGGGGCAAAATCGTAATTTTGAACCAAAATTGGAATTTTTAGCTGGGAGCAATAGCGTTAATTTATTTTTAAGTGGGGGTAAAAACATAACTTTGAACTGATGGCAAAATCGTAAGTATAAGGGAAAAAAAACTAATGACAAAACTGTAAATTGAAACGGGGCAAAGTCGTAATTTTTAACCGGAGGCAAAATTGAAATTTTTAGCTGGGAGTAAAAGTGTAAATTTATTTTTAAGTGGGGGCAAAAACATAATTTTGAATTGATGGCAAAATCGTAAATTTAAAGGGGGATAAAATCATAAATTTGTTGGACCAATAGAGAAGTGTCAGGTAGTGCCTGGCACTATTCCCCTGCCGCCCATTTAACCCAATAGAAGGCAAACACTATTGCCGCTCATGGGTTTTGTAGATATTGAATAAATAGGCACCATATGAGCATATCATAAACTAATGCTCCATTAGGGGAGGGGGGTGGTTCACTAGTGATAGAATTCTATCACTCACAAGCACCAATCAAGTTTCGCCATGTCATCGACCATTTTTCCATCACTCACAACCTTTTTTAGTAAGGGTGGTCATCACTCACCACCACACCCAACAATTTCCCTCCAACCAACAATTACACTCACAAAACAAAAGAATAACGCGTTGAAAATATCACGAAATCATGTTTTCGTTATAATATAACGCGTTGAACAATATGCCGGCGGTGGCCCATCACTCGTTATACATCATTCCGTTTTACAATAACGGAACCGCCCCGGCCTCTCTTATATGCATCCTTGTGATGATAGTATGTGTATATGTATGTATGTATACATACATATACACGTCTATGTTATTATGATTGATATTATTATATGCAAGTATAATATGATACATAAACTAGTCCAAGTATAATATGACAGTATGTCTATTAATCATTTTTTTTTTCTTTTCTTTTCCTGTAAAGGCTTTTCCTATCAATCAATTAATCAAATCATGAAACAACAAAAGGTAAAAACATAACATGATACATCAGCTTAAATGTCAAGTTATTGCAATATCTTGTGGAACCAACAAGTGGCTAAGGTATCATGTGACAGATTTGGTCTACTTTAGATATTTTATTTCCCCAATCAACGAAAAAAACTTATAAACGAAAAAAACGTATATTATATTTTAGGATTTTTTGCATATTTCTCCTTAAAAACACTAATAATTGCATATTTACCAAAGCCTAAATGAAAATTGCATATTTATCATTCTCCATCAAAATGACAAAATTACCCCTTGCCTTGGAGAATAATCTGGTTCAAAGTTACCTGGCTCATACCATGACTCTTCATTTTCATCTTCTAGGTCGTCAGTGGCGAAGCTTGAAATTTTTTAAGGGGGGGTCGAAAACGTATATACGCTATTTCTATAGAACTGGGGGGGTCGAAAACATATATACCCAAAATTTTCTATACGAAAACTACATATATAACACTACTGGCCGAAAAGTTTGGGGGGTCGGGCGCCCCTCCCGGCCCCTTAAAAGCATCGCCCCTGTAGGTCGTCCCCTTTCTCAAATTCGAGGTTAGTTCTTGGTTAGTTTTAAGAGACCTGCGTATGGTGTTGTTTCATATATATTTATTCATTCAGTGGTGCGTTAAATCAAAGATATGAAACCATATATATTATTCATATCATATTTAAGTTAGTATTGATTCATATTTAATGGAAGCTAGTAATAAATTAATTTAATACACATCTTGGAAGCCATATTCATTCTTGCGATATTCACATTTAGAGATAATATACACCAGGAAGCATGGAAGCTAGTAAATGAATTCAAAAGTCACTTGTGGTGCAACAAAAGTCAAAAAAAAAAAAAAATACGTTCAACTAATTTACTAAAACAACAGTAGGTTGTTTTTTTATTGTTTTATTTGATTTAATTCTTGTATCTTTTGTGAGAGTTAATTGTGTTCTATTTTCTTGGTTGATTTGAATGACAATGATATTGATCGTTACAATCAAGATGGAAGATGATAATTGTTTTGGTAAAAAAATTACCGAAGCAATTAAGTGATCAAATTAGGTAAGTAAGGTAGTGTGCTAGAAATATATGTGAAAAATATATTTTACCAAGTTGATTGTAAAAACAGTTTGAGGATACGGCTCAGGATATAGAGTTGTATCTGTGATCAAACAATGAGCAAAAAAGTAAAGGTTGACACGTGATGTACGAGGAAAGCCCTTGATCGATCTAGATCGCCGGCACAAAACCTCGGGAGCTGACAATCGCAGCTGCCTTGTTCTTCTATTACTTCAAATATCAGGATACAGTGCAGGATGTGATGCGGATCAACTAGGTGTTACAATGTAATTCGAATACAAGTGTTTGTGTAGAGTGTTTGCAGTGAGCTAGGGAGCAAAAGTGTTCGAAAGTGTGTGTGAAAGTTGCGTGCCTTAATATGATCCGCCCCCATCTATTTATAGTAAAAGAAATGCAACAAACTATCCTAATAAACCGGAATCCGGCGAATATTCCCTACTCGAACGTTGTAGACTTGGTCTTTCGGGTTCAACGTCTCTCACATAACAGATTTGCCCGAGTCTTGAGGAGAAGAAGTCCATCTGACCGTTAGTAACCCACAACCTCTAACCTGCACGTGGTTAATTTAGTTAACACCAGGATATCGCCCAGGATGTTAGCAATATCCTAATCCAGTATCCTGATCACAAGCAAACAACCAAAAGCAGGATATTAGTCAGGATATGTACGCTCAGAAAATGACCCATAACAATAATGATATTGATCGTCACTTGTATTATGATTGTTACTCTAGCTCGTGAGGAAAAATAACGAAAAAAAACTTAGTAAAAGAGTAAGTAGCGAAAAAAGCCAAAAACTCCAAAAAAATGGGTAAATACGCAATTTTGTGAAGTTTATTAAAATTAAGGGCAAAATAGTCATTATATAATTTAATTTTAATAAATTAAATCAAAATGGGTAAATTTGTAATTTTATTAGTTAATAGAGGGGAAATATGCAATTTTATTTTAGGCTTGGGTAAATATGCAATTTAATAGATTTTTAAGGGGAAATATGCAAAAAAAAAACCTATATTTTATACATATATGAATTGTTGAGCAACGATGAATAGTAGTTTTAAACTTATAATATTATATAATTTTTTTAATATTTTATTATTTTAAAATTATACTACTCTATTATTATATTTACTTTTAACATATTTTCTTTTTTCTAACGATATTTTCTTTTATCATTTACGTTTTTTTATTTTTTATAACTTTTTTTCTGTTTTTCAAAAGATATTGCCTTAATCAGTTAATTTAATATTTCTTTAATAGCTTTCGTACGCTAATTTAAAAAAAAAAAATTAAGTATGCTTATTTTACCCTGAATATTCCGATATAAGTATTGTTAAAAATGAAGTTGTATACATAATAGAGTATTTATTTTATATCGTTTTTTACTATACGAGAATAAACTAAACCGATTATGCTGGTTTGGCTTTTGAAACAACATGATGTATTTTCAAATAACATTTGTTTAACATTAGCATTTGCTATGTTTCGCCGCAACACGTGACATCAATAAAACCTAGTTTTTATTTAATTTCCCCAATCAACGAAAAAACATTATACTATTATAGTATTTTTATTTAATTTCCCCTATCAACGAAAAAACTTATACTATACTATTATAACATTTATATTTATATTTATATTTATATTTATATTTATATTTACTACATTTACCATGAGGGGGAATAGTGCCACGCAGCTGCCTGACACCCCTCATTGGTCGTCGCTTTTATATTTTACTTTCGAATCTTCAACTTCGCTAAAATACGTGTCTAGCTCATCTGCTTAAAAAAAGGTTTTTTTATTTGTTAACTATGTTTATATGCGTGTTTAGTTCCACCGCTATAACTTTAGTAGTGTACATGTTTAATAATTCTACTTTTATTCCTTTTAGTGATTGATCGTGTCTTTTTGCATCTTGCTTTTAAACCTTTAACTTTGCTAATATACGTGTTTAGCCCCTCTGTATTTAAAAACGTCTTTTTTATTGATTAGCTTTGTTCATATGCGTGTTTAGTGCATCTGCTTTAATTTTCGTTGTCTACATGTTTAGTCCCTCTACTTTTATTCTTTTAATATTTCATTTTTTTAGCATTTTCCCTTTGTTACTGTGACAAGTAACAACCCAACCCGGAGGATGGTGAGCGATTGTTATTGGTGGACAAACGCTATTACTCCTGAACTTTAATAAAGTTACTCTCTGACGAGCGTATTTTAACCTAGGTCTTGATATAATTTTTTGAGTTAATTACATAGTTAGTCCCTGTGGTTTACACAAAGTAACATACTTATGTACTAATAGTTTAAAATCACATTCTAGGGTATTAATTTTTCATTTTGTAACGTTTGGAGATATTAACGTTATTTGTAGGTTTAAAATCACATTCTATTAGTACCTAAATATGTTATTTTGTGCAAACCACAGGGACTAACTATGTTAATACCCTAGAAGTGAATACCTCCAAACGTTTCAAAATGAAAAGTTAATACCCTAGAATGTGATTTTAAACTATTAATACCTAAGTATGTTACTTTGTGCAAACCACAGGGACTAACTATGTAATTAACTCTAATTTTTTATTGAGATTGTGTTATGAGTAATAGGTTCAAGTAACCAAAATATGGACATACATGTTATCAAACTGAGATATATTATGCTTATCGCCCCGTAAAACGGTCGGGACTTAACACTAATAGCATACACTTTGTTTTTTTATGTATAAAAAATGGTATAGTGTGAAATAATATATGATTATAGTTGTGTTTAGTTTCTGTAGAAAATAACGAAAATTGTCATTTTTATGATGCAATGTGAAATAAAGTCAGTTTTACCCCTTCGCATCCTTTATAAATGCATTTTACACGCAGCGTTTGTCATATCAATATATCATAGTCACATCTTTTATCTGTAACTTTTTATTGATTAATAAAGGTTATAGATGATGACATACAATCACGTATTAATATAATAGATTTTTTATTGATTAATAAAGGTTATAGATGATGACATACAATCACGTATTAATATAATAGATTTGTAAATTGTAAATGTAGCATTAATTTGTAATTTTTTATTATTACATATAATGCAATATGTAATTTTGTATTATAAATATTATTTGTTGCATCATCTATTATTATCTATAATAAATTAAAGTGATTTGGGCCACGTGTCACTTGATTAGGGTATCCTCAGTTCCATTTTCCCGTCCAACAGTACCAACCTTCCATCCCTTTTATACTCCATCCGTCCCTTTTTTTTCCTTTTCAAAACCCTGGATCTGAATCTTCTTCTCCTTCTCCTGTACTCTTCTCCCTTCTGAATCAAAGATCAAACCAAATCATCTCATCATGAATCATTCGAAGCGTCACCAGGTAAGCCCTATATCTTCATTTATTTCAGTATTGTAGCCCTAATTTTGGTTGCAATCCTAACTCGGTTTTCTTGATTTTGTAGCCCTAATTCGACATTGAACCTGAAGTTGAAGAACACATAACTCGAAATCAGCCTTTGTAATTTTCATGTCTGATTATACCATGAAGAGGTAATATCTGGCTTTTGTAATTTTCATCCAGAGCTATAGTTTGTATTTCTTGTCAGATCTAAAGTTTAACCATGGTTGATGTTGGTTTTTCCATTTGAGGTTTGATTTGTAATTTTCATCTTCTTCATCGGCAAGGTTCTTCCATTTGAGGTTTGATTTGTATGTTTATAGATCTGTGTTGATTTCTTCTTATTTTCATACAAAGTTTCTAATTAAACCCTATTTTCATAAGAGAAAACTGAAGCTCTCTCTGACCCACTTTCAGAAAAAAAAAATTTGGTGATATGTGGTTTGCCTTGATCATGGTATGTGTTTTTTTTTTTTTTACTAAAGTTTTTTTATCTGAATTGTGACTAAATGATGATTGTGAATGATCTGCTGCAGATGATGATGATTGTTCTACGGTTGTTTCCAGTATCATTGTTCCAACATCGTTTAGAGTATGTGTTTTTTGCTACTCCAATTTTGAAATTTTGAGTTTTTAATTTTGAAGTGATATACTCTAATTCTCTCTTTATATTTCAGTCTAATCACAGTTGTTTGAAATTGATACAATCTGATGCGGGTTATTATAGGTTTGTATTAAAAGAAGCATAAAGTTAAATTAAACACAAAGAAAGATTTTTAAATGTACATTTAAAATAATTTTTGCTTATGACTAAATACATACAACCATACCCAGTAAATCTGCTTATGACTAAATGATGATTATATATGACTCTGGGTAGATGATGATGATGTAGAAGCCGCAGTAGTTCCTACTAAACGCAAGAAAGGATCTGCTACTCCAGTAAGATAAGATTTTATCTTACTAGAGTAATGGTCTTTCCTGCCTTTTTTTTGTATTAAAAGAAGCATAAAGTTTGGTTTAAAGCAGCTCTTTATGAACAAAGTTAAGCATTAAGTATATGAGGACATGGCTACTCTTCAACAGCTGAAGAAGTGTTTTCATGTACTGCATCTTGGTCTGTTCACGAGAGATCAGGTTTCTATAAATCATGATGTTGATGCATTGAATACTTCCGTGGAGTTCATGGCGATTGTCGAAGATATACATTGATGGAGTTTAAAGCTAAGAGCACTAAATTTTAAGCTAAAAGCACTAATTGTTTGCTGTTAGGTTCGTAAATTTCTTGGTGTTGTTAGATTTTAAATTTCGTTGTAATTTTAAGCTGAATAAGTATTATTATGTAATTTTTAATATCATCTGATTATTGCAGATGATGATGTTGTGTTTCATGTTGTAAAAACCAGGGAATTGTCAGATAATAGATTGCTTTGCCCGATTAGATTATGTGTTAAATTATAATTCTTTAAGTGTAACACCCCAAAAACTCGAATTTTTCAGTTATTAGTATGTTACCACGTTTAAAAGAAAGAAATGAAATAACTAGCTTATTAAACCTAGTTAAATGTCTAACAAAACAACCAAAGGAAGGAATTTTCTACAATTGTATCAAGTAATAACTAGAGGGGCCAAGGTTGTCAAAAAGGGGAAAGGTTATGTTTAATTAAAGAAAATAAAATTAAAACCCAAAAATACACATTGAGTGTGTTTTGGGCGTCGATGTGCGATCAGGAGAGGAGAAGAAAGGGGGTCTAACCCTAGATCACAAAATCCATCAAATTGAAAGGGAATTTAAAGGCTAAACGAATGCATGAACCAAGAAAGTCGATTACCTAAGTGTTTCTAACATCAAGTAAGTCGAATTTAGTGTTTTGATGATGTTTTATTAAGTGGGTTTTGTGTAATCCGAAAATATAGTGAAAGATTGAACACGAATGTTTGTTATAATGAATGTGTAGATGTTAAAATATGTTTAATTTTGACTATGATGATGATTTGGGAAAAACCCACTTGTAGTAGTAGTGAAGATAATGATGATAAAGATGATCATTCATGTTCAATAGATGTGTATTGTTGATGAATGATGATGTATTTTATGTTAATTTGATGATACTTGATGTTTATGACAATTGATGTTATAGGTTATTGATTTGAATCTAAATTAAAGTGAAAATTATATGAAGAATTAGTAGGAATAATGCTTTAAAAGCTTGTAAATAATGTCTTACAAATGCGAAACCCGCCAAGTGTTCGATGAAATGCCTAAGAGAGCAAATATGTGGAATTGTATGCAAGTTGTAAGTGTATATGTATAGAAAGTGATTGTGATGAAATTGTTAGCAAACTAACACGTGGAGTGTGTTTTAGATGGAGTTCATGTGGATTCTAGTAAGAATCATGTCCGGTTCTAGGATAGTGACAAATTAGATAATCTTGAATGATGATGTTGTTAGTTATGAAATTATGAGAATCCTAGTATGAACGGAATGGAATGTGCATATATAATCAAACGATCTTGTAAGTTCACATATTGTACAATATGAGCGTGAAATGCGAATGATGTTTATACTATTGTCTCCTACATTAAGACGAATTCATATCCTTAATTTGAATGAAATTATATAAGCTGAATATTCGACTATTGAAAGTCAACTATGTATTAATGCCATGAATGAGTTTGTGGACATAGTTGAATGGGTGTATGTATGCTAATTATGTTGTGAATGTGACTGCTTGTACGGATAGGAGCCACGTTATCATGGATACAAGCACGGAAGGACAACGGGTCGAAAAGTAAACACAGGATCTATGCGTAAATTCGGACGCACGATGTAAGTATTCCTGGACTCCCTCTTTGGTAATTAAGAGATTACTTGTATGATAATTGATAGTAGTTATGTTGAAATGTGTTATTTATGATGATATCAAGAAATGGTATTAAGTAAGTGATTTCCGAAATCACTTCTTAGTTTGTTTAAGTAAGGTAGCGTTCTAGTTAATTAAGTATGAATGTTTGAAGTCAAATATGGATTTAGTTGAATGAAATCGATGATTTTCGCTAAGTCGATCGAATGGGTCAAAATGATGTCTTGTTGTTATAACGGAATGAAGCGTAAGAAATGGCTACGGTAATATAACCGGGTAATGAGTAGAATTGCACATAAGTACGCTAACCGGGATACGAAGACGTGGATTAATAGTCGAAAGACTCGGTTGTGAGTTATGACTAATGGGTAAACAATTTCGTGAATGGAACTTGGGCTAACAAAGTTTGATTTCATATAATTGAATAAAATGAATGAGTTTAACGCATACCGGCTATCGGGTGCGTAAGCCCCAAGTACGAAACTCTGGATAATGTAAAAGTATTATGGTTATAATGTTCATGTAAGTTTTGGGTTAAAACAAATGAGTCGTTTGATGAAAACATGAACGGGTCGAATAATTCGTAAATGAATAATAAGTCAAAAAAGTATAAGTTATGAATTTCCTTAACCCGGATGTTGGATTTCAAGTTCACATGATAGAATATTAATTTACGATCATGTAGGAAGAAACGGATCGTAAAACGGACAAGAAATGAGAAAGTTATGACCAAAATGGTAAAAATTCGTTAAGTTGAAAGTTGCAGGTCTGAACCAGGCGCAAGGTTGCGCCCCCCTGGCACAAGGTTGCACTCCTGACTGATGTCTTTTGTATTGCACCAGAACTGGCACAAGGTTGCACCAGATGGGTTTCTTCCTGCGCCAATCGCTGGTTCTTTCATATTTTTCGCATTCTTCAACTCTAAACTTGTGTGAAGGCTATCTAACTACGTTATATGAATTGTATAACTATATGTAAGTATGTAAGCATGTACGTATAGACGTGTTTATGTATGCATGTATGTATGTAGGTATGGAATGTGTATGAACATACGTGTGTAGGTACTTATCCATGAAGTAGGATTTGTTGTGTATGAAAGAAAGGATCTTATATATATATATATATATATATATATATATGCTTATACATAGCTCTAACATGTTTGAATAGTCACGTTACTAATGGTGTGCCTTGAGAATGGAACAGGAATGCAGATACCTAAGTATTGGGCTTACAAAGATTGGATGCTTGGTGTAAAGAATGAACTCAAAAGAATATTATATCAAAGTTGTATAAAATGATAGATTGCTAAGTGGTTATGTATATTTTTATGTCTTTATACTAATGCATATGATGTCGCCAATTATTAACGTGTCGGGTGACCGCATGTTAGTCGGATATTCATGGCGGACTAGTGATCGAGGGTCGAGTTAAGATCAAGGATTGTACGGGGATGTGATCATATGTTGGAAACCATTTGTAATGTAATTTTCATGATTAGGTATGAATAATGTAAAAGATTTAAATCAAGTTGATTCGAGTGGTTTATTAATAAGTTGTATGATTGTCAAGAAAATAATTTTTAAGGCTCTTTTTACACTGCGTCGTTTTTAACTTATTACGTGTTAGGATGTTTCATTAAGTCATTGTTTCGTTTTCTTGAATTCTATGTAATTTTGTAAAGAAGTACAATAACAAACAGTGGTTTGAACATCTGTTTGCATTTTGGTCAATAGTTAATGGAAACCCATGTTAGGTTGAACAGTGTTTTAAAGAGGAAAACATTGTGAGAAGATAGTAGATCTTATTAAGTTAAACATCTGTTCAGGCTTAAACAGATGTTTGGCCTTTAACAGATGTTTGGCCTTTTATATCAGAGGTTTGGACTTAAACAGTTGTTTGACCTTAAACAGATGTTTGGCCATAAACAGATGTTTGACCTTAAACATATGTTTTACCTTAAACAGATGTTTCGCCTTCTGTATCAGATATTTGGACTTAAACAGATGTTTGACCTTAAACAGATGTTTGGCCATAAACAGATGTTTGGCCTTAAACCAAACATCTGTTTAAGGTCAACATCTGTTTGACTATTGGTCAACATCTAATTGACTTTTGGTCAACATCTGTTTGAATTTTGGTCAACATCTTATTTTGTAAAGAAGTACAAAAACAAACATTTAAAAAAAATCCCAAATCACCCTATCATGTAAGTGCATTGAAGTAAAAGTGGAAATGATATTATTCATGTGGTCCTGTTGTGCTTTTGTTTGTCCTCTAATATGGGTTCATGATCTAATCCGGTGATTTGAAGACATTGTTGTTGAATCGAATGAGATGGTTGATGTAACAGTGTTTATCACAACAGTGTTTATATGTAAGAGTATTTATCACATCACTTTAGTGGTTTGATCTGTACTATAAATTGAACAGTTGTTTCATCTTTATACTAAGAAATAAAAATCAAGTAAACTTGGATGATTATTAAGCTCCTCATTTTGATTGTTTGGGTATAGTATTCTTGAAATTGGTCTTTTTTTGCAAACATTTGTTTATGGCCAAACTTCTGTTTATGGGCAAACATCTGTTTAAGCTCAAACCTTTGTTTATGTTAACAGTGTTTATATGTAACAGTGTTTTTCACATCAGTGTTTTATAGTCTGTTAGGTTGTTAGATGTCATCATCTCAGTGTTTTATATGTAACAATTTTTATGACATTAGTGTTTATATGTAACAGTGTTTATCACAACAGTGTTTATATGTAACAGTATTTATCACATCACTTCAGTGGTTTGATCTGTACTATAAATTGAACAGTTGTTTCATTTTTATACTAATAAATAAAAATCAAGTACACTTAGATGATTATTAAGCTCCTCATTTTGATTGTTTGGGTATAGTATTCTTGAAATTGGTCTTTTTTGCAAACAGATGTTTATGGGCAAACATTTGTTTAAGGCCAAACATCTGTTTATGGCCAAACTTCTGTTTATGGGCAAACATATGTTTAAGGTCAAACTTCTGTTTAAGTCCAGACAACTGATATATAAGGCGAAACATTTGTTTAAGCCCCAACATCTGTTTAAAAGCCTGTTACAACCACTGTGTTGGTTCAAACATTTGATTGTTAAAAGTTATCCACTGTTGAAATACAACCTCTGTTTCTTCAATCTTTGTGTTGACCATTGACTGACCAAACATTAGTGTTTAAAAAACTGTTGGGTATCCACTGATAGGAAAAAATAGCCACTGCTCACTTTTTTATTGTTGATGGTGTTAATTAGTGATAGATTGAAATTATCAAATGAAAACTAGAATTGCAATGAAATTACCATTTTACCTAATCGTTACATTCCAATGAGATAAGAGTTCCTCCAACATTGTTTTCATGATAAAATTTAAAGTTAAATTAAAAAATAAAAAAAATTTCTTGATGACTATTTGTTGCAAATCAAATCAGTAATTAATGCTAATTTCTTGAGCTTTGCAAAATATTCAAAATTCAAACCCCCCTTCTCTCTCTCAAAGGTCTGGCCCACTTTAAAATCCAAACCAGGTCTGTCGAGATTCAAATATCATTTAAAATTTGTTTAAACATCTGCCCTTAACATTTTATAATCAAACATCAGTTCCCAATAAACATCTGTCGAGATTCAAAATTTTGGCTCCACATTCAAAATTCAAAATTCAAACCATATATTCTAATCCTATAAAAATATATAATTATCTGGTTTCACATTCAAATCTCGCTCGCTCATATATGTGAGCGTATCTCTCTCTCTCAAATGCATATTTCTCGTGATTCAGCCGTTAATCTCCGATTACACTTCTTTGTTCGAATGTTTGTTGATTATGTTTACATGTTATCGTTCTGGTATCATTGTTCCAACACCATCGTTTCAATGAAGCTTCCCATCACACATCAACCTTTAAATATCGATGTTGCAGTATCATTGTTGCAACATCGTGAAAAGTTGCATGTGCAATCTTCTTTGATGGGAGAGTTGCATTGTTGGATTTTCGGTAAAACGAAAGTCAGGTTTTCTCCTTTTATAGAAAGGATAGATTCGTGCAATATCGTGAAAAGTCAGATGTGCTATAACAGTTGAGAAGAGACCTTTGCATTTTAGGTTTGTTTCTTATTTTGTTTAACTGTTGATGATGTTGAGAGTTTTTATTTACACTGATGTTTTAGAATATGTTAAGATGCATGTTTATATTATTAAAATGAACTACTACATAGAAAAATAGAAATTTAATGAAATATTTATAAAGTATTACACGCTAGAGTTAACACTTGCTAGGATTTCGTAGACTCTGGCCTTTCTCCATGTGATTTCATGCTCTCTTTTGAGTTTCAGGTCAGTTAGCATGTGGCAGATTTTCTGATCCTGTTTTAGAAGTTGTGTCAGAAACTCTTCGGCATTCTTCTGGAATTCTGATGGAGGAGAGTGGAGGACTTCATCGAGCAATGCTATGTTGTTCCAGGTTTTGTTGTAATTAGTGTCATTGATGTTGTCGACTTTCCTGTTTAGTTCTTCGTCTGTTCTATGTTCTTTGAGTGACCACATCGAGAATTGTGTTTTAACATCGCTGGTGTCTGACCAGTGGTAGAAGCTGAAGTTTGCCATGTAGATTTTTTGTTGGTTTTGTGATTTGGAACAATTTTTGACAGAAAGTGATTTGTAGGACAATTTGTTGATGTTTTTAATCAAATGTAATCATCGGTCTTTTATAGAGTTTAAAACGCGTCTACTTGGTAAACGAATAAGTTAATTGTAATTGTGATAATCTGCCTTTGTTCTTTGAACTTCGAAATTTTGTCCCTTGGGTTTCTTGGTATTTAATTTTACAGTTTTCCCATAAAAGTTGGGGTTTGAAAAGGTTTGTGCATTAAAGGACTGCAGTTTTGAAATATACATTAATATGTTTATATTAAATATACACGTTTTCACAATTACAATTTTCAGTATATAAACTCATAGTCACTTCGCCTGTTTTTCATCAAGTTTTCCTACAAAGATATCATACTTTCAGGAAAGTCGAGTAATATAGTTTATTCAAATGGCGTCATTCACAATGCAAAATCAGATGATTTAAAGCAGGGTTTTGTCATGCAAATCGAGGAACAGGTGTATGAAGATAGGGTTACTCTTCAAGAGCTGAAGAGTTGTTTTGATGGATTGCATGTTGGCCTGTTCACTAGAGAGCAGGTTTACAGAGATCTTATGCGGATGCCTTCAACTTCCATTCGTGAGCTTTGTGTTGTCAGTAATATAGAGTGCGGTGATAGAGACGTGCAGTTCATGGCGATGCTGAAGGACATACATCGAGAGGTTCAGCAATCGATGGAGTTGAAACTAAAGTTTCTTAATTCTTGTTGTTATTCTTAGATTTGAACTTTAATATTGTTCAGTATGTGATGTAATTATTGGACTTTTAGTTTTAAGGTCATGAATAAATGAATAAATTTTAATTTTATGAATCTATGTTGTGTTTTATTTTTACTTATTATTTAGTGTTTGAGTAAGATTTGGATTATGTTGATGTTGAATTGTGTCTGAACATCTGTTTGGTAAGTCAACAGAGGTTTAATAGTGTCAAGGATTGGTTTGATGGTGAAGAGATTATGTTGATGTTGAATTGTGTCTGAACATCTGTTTGGAAAGTCAACAGAGGTTTAATAGTATCAAAGGTTCGTTTGATGGTCAGCAGGAGAGTGCAAAGATAAAACAAATGTTTAGAATTTGATCATTGAGAGCAGTTTTTGAAGAATCTGTGCTCCTGCAAATTACAGAGGATCAATATTTGGAGTTGTAAAAAGGTCTGTTGTAGTTAAAGTTTGGTAAAAGAGAACATTTGCTGATTATGAAACAACTGTGTATTCTAACCACTGTTGACTAAAGTTTGACGAAAGAGAAAATCTGCTGATGAATAAATGTCTGAAGATGCAAAGGTCTGCTATGTATCAACAGATGTTAATGAACAACAGATGATATTCAATCTTAAAATGCTTAACAGAGGATTTGATACTAAAAGTGGTTGGGCTAATGATGAATAAGTATTATTATATAACATCTGCTATAAGTATTATTATATAATTTTGTTTATCAATAACTAATGGAAAACTGTTAGGAAACTTTATTTGTAAGTATTGAAGAAAATCACAATCAACTGGATCCATGAAGAGATAACAGTCCTGAAGATCACAACAAGAAGAAGAAGATCGGATAGGACAACTGAAATGCACAACATCTACTTCAAAGAATCACAAGTTGATCAAGAGCTGAATTGGATTATCAGAGAAGGTCATTTCTGATGGATCTGATGATATTTCTGATGAAATATCATCAGTTTCTGACGATTCTGATCATCAGGATTTTCTGATGATTTGTTCACCTGAATTTCTGATGAAGTGGTTTATCAGAAATTCTGATGAATACTCCACTTGTCTGAAATCAGCTCTATCCTGCCACACTTACCAAAGCAAGTTGACATTATTGGATATCATGATGAAAAAGGCAACTTGAACGTTGGATTCAATGAACATGTCAAATGGCTACTTTTTGCAGGACTTATTGCATGAATAAACAAATGTTTATTCATGTACCCAGCCTTCTATAAATAGAAGGCTCACCATGGAGAAGACGATGAGTTTGAATCTTAGCATTCACACATACTACAAAACTCCATTGCCCTCTCACCCACAGAATTCAAGATTCATTTGTATTAGATAATAGTCTTACAATCACCTTGTAAACCATTTTGTTTCAAAGTGATATAAACTTGATAATTCTGTAGGTCTTGTTTCTGAAAGTCTGATTTCCATTTCCGCACATCTTTTTCACATCTACTGAAATCACTTGCCATATTACGTGAAAAGAAGTTGTTCAGGCCATACTGGGTCCAACAATTGGTATCAGAGCAGATTGAATAAATTATTTTCAAACGATCAATCACTCATCTTCTTTTCTCTAAATATGGCCAGCTTTCAATCCTGGAATAATGCTTTTAACATTGGTTCTATGTCTAAACCTCCGACTCTGGTCAAAGAGGAATACCCCCAATGGAAAATCAGGATGGTCAATTTCCTCAATGGTCATGACCGAGCTCTGTTTCAATCCATTGAAAGGGGTCCACATATAGGGGTGTTCAAAACTATCCGTATCCGAAAATCCGATCCGAAATATCCGATATCCGAATCCAAAATATCCGAAAATCGGATATCCGAATTTTTCGGATTCAGATAGTGATTTTCAAAATTTTCGGATATTTCGGATATCCGAAATATCCGAAAATTTAATTTTCATTTTTTTCGGATATCCGAATATCCAAAAACATCCGAAGTATCCGAAAATATCCGAAATATCCAAAAAATATCCGAAAATATCCGAAATATCCGAAAACTTATATTCGGATATCCGAAACTATCTAAAATATCCGTTTCCAAATATGAAAAAAATAATAAAAAAAATTAAATAAAAAGTTGGATTTTCGGATATCCGATTAACTATCCGAATCTGTATCCAAAATATCGGATATCCGAATTCCGGATATCCGAAATTTCGGATATGGATTCGGATAGTGAAATCTGGTATCCGAAAATTTCGGATATCCGGTTTTGAACACCCCTATCCACATATACCAATGACTGAAATACCAGCTATTCCAGCAACTGACCAATCACCTGGTATCCCTGCCTCCCGAGCTCCCAAAAGTGAAATACTTTGGAGTGAGGAAGACAAGGAAAAGGTGGCTGGGGATGAAAGGGCAAAGTCACTTTTAATAATGGCCATCCCCAATGACATATTTTCACAAGTTGATGCAGGTGCATCAGCCAAGGAAATATGGGATCAGTTGGAAAATCTTTGTGAAGGAGGAAAAAGGATGAGAAGAAACAAGAGAACAAACAAAGTCTCATCTTATGAGAGGTTTAAAAGTTTGCCAAATGAAAGATTAAATGATACATATCTAAGATTCACAAAACTTTTAAACGAGCTAAAGAAATTTGGAATAACAAAGTCAAATGATGAAAGAAACATAAAATTTCTTGATGCCCTTCCTAGAGAATGGAGAAGTCTAACCATGACTTTGTCCTCAACCTTAGAACTTGGAAACATGAGTCTCCATGACTTATACAGCATCTTGATCCCCAGAGAGGAAGAAATATTTGAAGAAACCATTCAAAGAGGGGGATCTTTAGATCTTATCTCAAACTCACAAAGAATAATACCTACCAATGATCCAAAACCATCAAACAGCCAAAGTTTTGAAATTTCTGATACTTCATCAGATTTTTCAGCTTTTGCTGAAGTAATAGCACTGCTCACCAAAACATTTGAGCAGAGGTTAAGGGAAGGAGGCCAGAAATACCAGAGAAGTGACAGGGGGAGGAAGGATGGAAGATCTAAAGAAGAAGTTAGATCTAAGGATAAAGGGAAGGCTGAAGTTGTGTGTTACAGGTGCAAGCAGAGAGGTCACTATGCATCAGAATGCAAGACCAAGAAGCTCAAGGATGTTGCTTATTATGAGAAAAAGCTTGAAGAAGCAAAGAAGCAGCAAACAAGTCAGCTTAATTGCAGGAACAGATACATGGTTATCTGATGATTCTTCTGATGATGAAGAAGAAGAAATGGAAAATTTCTGCCTCATGGCACTTTCTGAAGGTCTACCAGAAACTTCAGAACAAAAGGTAAATTTAGACAATCTTGATCTTGAACACAAGCTAAACAAGCTCATGTCATATTTTCTAAATCTGCAAGAAAAACATAAATCAGATATTAGAAAATCTGATGAGTTGCAAAGGTCCTTGAATAAAATCATTCTTGAAAACCAACTACTTATAGAGGAAAGTCTAGATCAAAGAGCTAAAATTGAGTTTTATAATGAAAGAAAAGATCTTTACAAGAAAATCAATGATAAAGAAATCAATGTAAGAGGTTTTCAACAAGCCAAAGAATTCACAAATTTCATTGAGTCCACACCAAAGAACAAAGGAGAGGGTTTAGGATACATAAAATCAAGAGGAAGTAAACCCACTGTCTTTGTAAAAGCAACTCATCAAATTTCTGATAAAATTTCATCCGAATCTGATTCTGAATCTTGCAAGTCAACCTGTTCTGAATACTCTTTTGAAAAACCAAACTTCAAAACAAACATAAGTGAATGCAGTCAAGAATCTGTAAAGGCTCCAGAAGCAGTTCACGCATCTTTTCAAAATTATCCACTCATTCCATCACAAGAGAAAATATCAGAAATTCTGATAAATCTTGTATGTGTGTTGACATACTGAAGCTTGTTCAACACCATCTCCAAAAGAAAAATGAAAAATCTGTTTATGGCTCAGCATATAACAGAATTTCTGATAAAAAACCAACAAGAAAAAATAATTTGATTAGAATCCCATCAGAAAAAGTACCCAAGCATGACTGGGTACCAAAAACCCTCTAATTATTCCATTTCAGGACCATCATGTGCAGCAGATCTGGTACTGCGATTCAGGAAGCTCCAAGCACATGACTGGGGACAGGAGCTTACTCAGCAACTTTGTTCCAAAGCTTGGTAGAATGGTAAATTTTGGAAATGGAGTAAAAGGGAGGATCATGGGATATGGATGCATAAGGTATGGATGTTTGACCATAGAGAAAGTAGCCTATGTTGAAGGCTTAAAGTATAATTTGATGAGTTGTGGTCAATTCTGTGACAAAGGTTTTCAGGTAACCTTTTTACCAGAAAAATGCTTGTTAATAGGTATAGATGATAATAAAATCTATTTAAGTGGAAAAAGAATAAGAAAATCAATTTACTATTTTGATTTCAAAGAAGAAAGTGAACATCCAAAATTATGTTTATTTTCAAAAATCAACAAGGGTAGTAGTTGGTTATGGCACAAAAGGCTAGCCCACTTAAATTTCAAAAACCTACGCAAACTAGCAAGCAAAGGTCTGGTAAAAGGATTACCTTTAATATCCTCAAAGAAGGATAAAATTTGTGAAGCATGTGAGATGGGTAAATCCAAGAGAAGCTCACATAAATCAATTTCTGAGTCTTCTATTTCACAAAATTTGGAACTTTTACACATGGATTTGTGTGGACCCATAAGTACAGAAAGTTTCTCTGGAAAGAAATACATACTAGTAATAGTAGATGACTTTTCCAGGTACACATGGGTAGATTTTTTGAGAAAGAAAAGTGAAACTCCTGATCTGATCATTAATTTTATCAAGAAAATTGAAAATCTGTTAAAACTAACAGTCAGAAGGATCGGATCAGACAATGGAACAAAGTTTAAGAATTCAAAAATTGAGAATTTTCTTGTAAGTAAAGGAATCTCTCATGATTTTTCTGCTCCCAGAACACCTCAACAGAATGGGGTGGTTGAAAAAAGAAATATGACCTTGGTAGAAGCTGCCAGAAATATGCATGCTTATGCTAAGCTGCCCACTCATTTTTGGGCAGAAGCTATAGCAAATGCATGTTTTACCCAAAACAGAACCATAATCAACAAAAGGCACAACAAAACACCATACAACATTATCAATGGAAGAATTTCAAGTGTAAAATTTTTGCATACATTTGGTTGTAGATGTTTTGTTTTCAATGATTTTGAAAGGCTTGAAAATTTTGACAGAAAAGCAGAAAAATGTATTTTTCTTGGTTACTCTTTGTCCTCAAAAGCATATAGAATTTTTATTCTCAACACAAGGACAATCAGAGAAAGTCTGTATGTTTCATTTGATGACTCATCAGAAACAGAGGTTTCTGATGAATACATGAAAGAAATAAATTTTTCTGACAAACAAGAAAATTATGAACATCTCTTTGAAATAATAACTGAAGATTTCCTAGAACATGATAATTCTTTCAAAAACAAATCAAAAGATTCTTCATGTACTAACTCTGCAGAACAAATGTGTGGTACATCAGAAACTCAGAATTCTGACACTTTACAAACAAATGAGGCACTTGTTCAGGGGGAAACTTCAAATCCATCAGAATCAACAACTTTTCACAACAAGTTAAGATGGATCAAAGGACATTTTCATTCTGACATCATTGGCAATCCTGCAGATGGTGTCAGAACAAGATCTGCAACTGCACATGAGTGTGCATTTTCTGGGTTCTTAAGTAAGGTAGAACCCAAATCTGTCAAAGAAGCTCTAAGCGACCCAGACTGGATTCAAGCTATGCAAGAAGAGCTTGATTAGTTTGAAAGGAGCAAGGTATGGGATATGGTACCCAAGCCAAAAGACAAATCTGTCATAGGCTCAAAATGGGTATTCAGGAATAAATCTGATGAGAATGGCATGATCACCAGGAACAAAGCAAGGTTAGTGGTCAAAGGTTATTGTCAACAAGAAGGTATTGATTATGATGAAACTTTTGCACCAGTAGCTAGATTAGAAGCTGTAAGAATTTTTCTTGCTTATGTTGCATCCAAGGATTTCAAAGTTTATCAAATGGATGTAAAATCAGCTTTTCTGAATGGTAAAATTGAGGAAGAAGTTTATGTGCAGCAACCAGAAGGCTTTGTTGATCCAAAATTTCAAAATCATGTTTACAGATTAAACAAAGCCTTGTATGGGTTGAAGCAAGCTCCTAGAGCCTGGTATGAAACTTTATCAAACTTCTTACTCAATTCTGGGTTTACCAAAGGTACTATTGACACCACACTTTTCCTCAAAACACACAAAGGTCATACTTTGCTGGTCCAGATATATGTTGATGACATTATATTTGGATCAACAAATGAAAAAAAATTGTAACAAATTTCAAAAGTTGATGACGAGCCACTTTGAAATGAGTATGATGGGTGAGTTAACCTTTTTCTTAGGGTTACAAGTTAAACAAAGAATTGATGGAATATTTTTGAGTCAATCAAAATATATGAAAACAATTCTACAAAAATACTCACTTGAAAACTGCTCTGTTTCAAAAACTCCCATTGCAACAGGGAACAAGTTAGATTCTGATAAGGATGGAATAAGTGTAGATATTAAAACGTATAGAGGGATGATAGGATCATTGCTATATTTAACTGCAAGCAGACCAGATATTATGTTTGCAACATGCTTTCTGGCCAGATATCAATGTGATCCCAAAGAATCCCATCTAAAAGTTGTAAAAAGGGTTTTCAAATATCTAAAAGGCACATCAGAACTTGGTCTCTGGTATCCTAAGGATACAAACCATGAATTAATTGCATTCACAGATGCAGATTATGCAGGGTGCAAAATTGACAGGAAAAGCACATCTGGTGCTTGTCAACTCTTGGGAGAAAAATTTGTATGTTGGGCAAGCAAGAAATGTAGGATCGTGTACAGACCCGAAACGAGTCGATCAGAGGCGTTCTACACAATATGAAAGGCGGAAACAAACATATTATGTGTGATTTAGCAAGATATTCACTTTAAATGGTGTTCTAATTAACTTGACAAAGTTTTACAGCAAGACGAGACTTCGGCAGCACTTCGGCTCCGGAAACACACATACATGACTGACTCAAACGAAATTACAAGCCTGCTATTTATAGGCATCTAATTCCGCTCCAACTGATCAAACGGAATTACATCTACAACGGAATTACACATCAAACAAAATTATATTGTAATTCCATGCGAAATTACTTGTTGACCTATTCAAGCGGAATTAGCACCTTTCAAGCGGAATTAGCTTTCAGACTTGATTTCTCGATCTTCGTGCCCTGAACAATGCAAGACTCGATACAAGACTCGATCTTCGTAACCTTTTTTCTTGTTTAAACGTTGTTGAACTCTTGAAGTATATTTTTTAGGTTTTTCAGTAAGATTTACATCTTTTATTTCAGAAATATTGATTTCTGTTAGTTTGAAAACCTTTTTGATCTTTTCAATTTGAACACTTCTTATTGGAAATTCCTCATCAGAATATAATTTGTCTGAATCAATCAATGTATATGCCACTTTGATTGCTTCATCATTCAAATTAGATTTTGATAACAGGAATTCTTTATTGTAAACCCGTTTAACCGACGACTTTTGACTTTCAACTGATGATAAACTTGAACTCCCTGACTCAGATTTTGACTCCGACTCCTCATCTTTATCCAACACATGATCGACCACCTTTTTTATTAACTCAGACTCATGATCAGTGTCAGACGATGTGAACGTAACATCAATGTTTTCTGGTAACTCATCAGTTGTTTCCGTGTTTAACTTTATATTGACAGCCTTTTCGACTTGCTCCTCATTCAGTTTTCTAGGAGAATACCCTTCCCAAATTGGAGGCGGACACTTGTTATAACTGATACTCTGTTTCTTACCAGTATCCTTCTTCTCTTTTGGCTTCTCATCTTGAAAAACTTCTAAACCTGCAACAGTTGGATAGATTCGATCAATTAGATAATCAGAACTAGAATAACTTTGTAGTAAATGTCTAATTCTCTCATTTTCAATCCTCTCAGTCTCTAACTCTTGCTTTAACTTTGCACACTCTTCAATATAATGATTGGTAGCTTTTTGCTTCGACATCATCACAGCATTCATCATTGTCAGTGCATCTTCTCTTTCAGAATTTGTCTTTTGTAGACCAGTTACTGTTCTGTTCAATACATCATATGAATCCTTCACATAATTGAGATCAAACAATAACTTCTCTTTCATCTTGACTGGTTCACTCAGCTTCTCATCTTTTGCTACACATTCCTTGCAAGATTCTAAACACTTTAAACAAGGCTTGATGAATTCCACAATCTTTTCTATTTCAACGATCTTCTCAATTTCAACAACTTTCTCTTCAACTTTAACTTCCTCACACTTATTATTTTTCTTTATTGTCTCAGCAACATCTTCAACTTTCACCTTTTTTCAACTCTTTTGCTGCTCGTTTCTTCTTCAACTTCTCCAAGCGATCTGCAAAATAAAATTGAAAACTTTCAGGAGATAGTTGAGTTTTTGCAACATTAATATGCATTTCCTCCTCATCATCATTACTGTCATCAGTTGGTGTTTGATCAAAATCTGATGTCTTTTCAGAACTATCATCTGAAGAACAAGAATCAGATGGTGTTTGATCAAAAACTGTTGTTCTTTCTGAACTTTCTTCTGATGAAACAGACTTTTCTTCTTGACTTTTCTCATTACTATCAAACGCTTTCATCCATTCTGTCATCAGATCAGGCTCTTGAACTATCTGTGCAATGAGAGCTACAACTTTTGAATCAGGTGGAATGTATTTATCCCAGCTAAAACCTGCTGCCACCTTTTCATCGTCTTGATCAATGATACTGTAATAAGCTTTCTTATTTGCATCTTCGATCATTTTCCCATGAGCAGTTTGTGATTCTTTTTGTTGATGCGGTTGATGAGCAACTTTTTGATATATGGCTTTCCGATAGTAATCATCTTTTCCAAATAGATTCTTTGCTCCACTAGCTTCCTGATTCTTGCATTCTCTTTTGAAATGACCTTTCTCCCTGCATCGAAAGCAAGTAACTTTAGATTTATCAAAACCCAAAGTAGAAACATGAGCGTCCAAAAAATCATTTCTTCTTGTAATCATTTTAAACTTTTCTGCTCTCCTCAAGACACTAGCTAAGCACCACTTTATATCCATGAGCTCCATCTCTTCAGCGTCGATCTGATCGTAATCCTCTTTCGTCAGCATAGGATTTCCGATCCTTCCAGCAACCAATCCCTCATATGATTCCAGCACGGTAGCAAGTAACGCCATGTGATCTTTAGCAACTTCTTCAGAAAAACTTTGACCATTTGGGAGATTCAAAGCAATGTTGCACTATATCACATAACCATTTCCACTTTTTGAACTTTGAGAATGAAAAACTTGAAGTTGAACTCTTCGGATTAACACTCGGATATGAAGAAACTCCACTGCTGCTGTTTGGACTTTGATCAACAGTTCTGGATGAGTTTCCAGCACTAAAAGCAGTTTGAATTTTCGGACTCATTTCAACCACTTGAACACTGCCTTTGTAATATATTTTCACATCTTGTTGACCACTCGGATTATTCATCCTCGCAATCTTTTGTTGTTCAAGATCTTGACCCTCAATCTTCTCGATGAACTGGGAAATTGTTAGGCCATCATACTCTCCGGTGTTCTTTAAGATCATCAAAAATGTACCCCACTCTTTCTGAGGTAAAGCATCAGCTAACTTGTCGACCCATTCATCTTGAGGCTTTTCAATTCCTAGCAACGACATAGATCGCACTAAGTGACAGTATCTTTCAATCAACTTCTTTGATGATTCTCCTGCCAAACTTGAAAACAGATCAAACTCTTTCTTTAGCAACGCTTTCTTGCTCCTGATCATCTTCTCACTTCCTTCAAACTTGACCTTAAGCGCATCCCAGATCAATCGTGATGTACCATCATGCTGAAGTAGTATAAAGATATCTTCTTTTATCGCTTACTGAAGTAGAGTAATCATCATCTTTTCAGCTTTATACATATCTCTCTCTTTGTCATTCAGTTCAGAAATTGTTTTTATAACTCGCAAATCTGTACGCGGTTTAACACATTTCTTCTCTATGCATTCCCAAGATCTCAAATGATTAGCTTGGACCCAGTTTTCAAAACAGTCTTTCCACCCATAATACTCCTCTATTCCCATGAGTTTTTGGGGTTTTTGCAAAGTTCTAGTTTCGTTTTCCATGTTCATGTTTTGAGCAATGGCAGCTGGACTAGTCGGGGATGTGGCATTCGCGTTATAGAATTCCTCTTCCATGATCCGATAAACTTTTTCACAAAACAGTAACTTTCAAATGGAATTAAGTCTTTCAAACGAAATTACCCTGCACAATCAACTTCAAACGAAATACCAACTCAACAGTTTCAAACAGAATAACCAGTTCAAGCGGAATATCCACTCAAACGGAATACCAACTTCAAACGGAATCTCTAATTTCGTTTGAACTAACACTATTTTCAAACGGAATCAACAACTTGAAACGAAATCACTTATTTCGTAAACTTCAAGCGGAATAGCAAATTGAAACGGAATACTGAAGCGGAATTACGTTTTTCAAGCGGAATTAGTTGCAATTTCAAACGAGATTACGCTGATGTCATCATTTCGGTCCAACTTTTGTCAAATTGATTAGGTTATAGCTCGATTTTAGGTCTGAAACTTTCAAGGGTTTGTTAAAACACCAATTCGCTTATGATGTGAAAAATCCAGGCTATTTTAATCGTTAAAACTTGTTCAATTGATAAAAGAAGGTGTAGAAGTTAGAAAACAAGATGAAATCAAGCTGAAATCAGTAGAACTCCTCCTCCTGAGCTCTGATACCACTTGTAGGATCGTGTACAGACCCGAAACGAGTCGATCAGAGGCGTTCTACACAATATGAAAGGCGGAAACAGACATATTGTGTGTGATTCAGCAAGATATTCACTTTAAATGATGTTCTAATTAACTTGACAAAGTTTTACAGCAAGACGAGACTTCGGCAGCACTTCGGCTCTGGAAACACACATACATGACTGACTCAAATGAAATTATAAGCCTGCTATTTATAGGCATCTAATTCCGCTCCAACTGCTCAAACGGAATTACATCTACAAATGGAATTACACATCAAACAGAATTATATTGTAATTCCGTGCGGAATTACTTGTTGACCTATTCAAGCGGAATTAGCACCTTTCAAGCGGAATTAGCTTTCAGACTTGATTTCTCGATCTTCGTGCCCTGAACAATGCAAGACTCGATACAAGACGAAGTCGACGGACGTATGCATGTAGGATCGTGTACGGACCCAAAATGAGTCGTTCAGAGGCGTTCTACACAATATAAAAGGCGGAAACAGACATATTGTGTGAATTTCAGCAAGATATTCACTTATAACTGTCTTTTGATTGATATCTGAGCAATTATAGATATGTAGATACTTCGACAGAGCTTCGCAGTCAGAAAACACTATTCTAATTCCGTTTCAAATGACACGGACCTAGCACCTATTTATAGACTGAGTAATTTCGCATGAACATGTCTCATGCGTAATTACTTGTTCAAACGGAATTACATTACAAACGAGATTACACGTCCAAACGGAATTAGGTAGTTCAAACGGAACTACATGTCTAATTCCGTATGGAATTACCAGATGACCCTTTCAAGCGGAATTAGCTTTTGACAAGTTTTCTTGAACTTCGTGCCCTGAACAATGCGAGACTCGATACAAGACGAAGTCGACAGACGTATGCACCAACAAGACACAAAACTGTGTTGCCACATCAATAGCAGAATCAGAATATGTAGCAGCAGCAAGTTGCTGTTCACAAGTGTTGTGGATGCAAACTCAACTGGAAGATTATGGAATAACTCTGACAAAAATACCAATTCTATGTGATTCAAAGAGTGCTGTTGCAATAACAGAAAATCCAGTTCATCACTCAAGAACCAAACACATAGATGTCAGATATCACTTCATAAAAGATCATGTGGAGAAAGCTAACATAGAAATGTATTTTGTTCCAACTGAAAACCAAATTGCTGATATCTTTACAAAACCTCTTGATGAAAAGAGACACAATTTTTTGATCAGCAACTTGGCATGGTTAATTTAAATGATGAAGAATTTTCAGAAAACACATGGACACAAATTGAAAACCAAATTGATGAACATCAAAGTTCTGATAATCAAAGAACAAATCAACTGGTTTCTGACAAAGCAATCCATCAATCTGATGGAACATCAGAAAATCTGATGAATCATCAATAAATGATGATTTATCAGATAATCTGAAGAAATATCAGAATATCTGGTAAAATCACTAGAAGTTCTGATATAAAATCAGAAACCAGGTTGAAACATCAGAATAATTTGTAATCATCATAAACTTCCATCTTCATGCATATCCCACACATTGTATATATTCATATATGTGTATAATTTGTTTTTGTATTTTTTTCTTTCTAATTAATTAAAAAAAACAAAAAGGGGGAAAAGTAACATGCATAAAGATAAAATTCTATATAGCTGAGAAAATCAACCGTCTCTAGAAATTATTTTCAGATTATTGAATTTTATTTTTTTTCTGCCAATGCATGCAACGTCATTTTTTCATAAGAAACTTAAGTGACACGTAGGCACTAAAATGATTAGGAGCTATGAAAGTAGCCGCCTAGTTATTAAATGCTTACTCACACATGGGGCTTAGTAGACTGTCACATTCACTGCAACAGATATCGTCTTAATTGAAGAGATGAAAATAAAAAAAAGGTTGGCTGTTAATATCATTTATGAGGAACTGTCACTTTCATCTATAAATATTAACAACCTGAAAAGAACTTACTTCACACCAAAATCATCTTTTCAAATGCCCTTCGACAGAATCTTCTTATCTTAAAATGGGTCGCCCAAAATTGATGAAAGCAACTCAATTCCCTCTCCCATTTCACAGACTTCATAATCTTAGATTAAGATCCAACTTGGAAGGACCTGCATGGGAGGACTGCAGGTTTGTGTACAATATGATCATGGGAAGTCCTTTGGGCTTTGCTGTATCATCACATGTCACCATTTATCCAAAACTTCTTCAAGAGTTCTGGTGGAACACTGAAATCATTTTTAGTGGTACTTCCATGTGGATAGAGAGTGAAGTTATGGGGGTCAGAATTACCCTAAAAGTGGAAACAATCAGAAATGTCCTCAGATCGGGTAATGGTCTTGAAAACAAATTCCTGGATAAGGCAGATGTGCAACAGACCTTGACTGAAATGGGCTATCATACATATAACTCGTCAAGGGCGGTTAACAAATCTGGGTTCATACCACCTTTCCAGTTTTTGGTAACACAGCTAAGTGGCTGTTTCTCCAAGAAGATTGGACACTTCAACGAGTTGTCCCATAGGATGATGGAAGTGATTCATGCTGTTGTACAGGAAAAACCTTACAACTATGCTAAGTTTCTCATTAGAAACCTAGTAGCAAACATCCACGACCGTCAACCTGTTATGATCTACCCTCGATTCGTAACCAAGGTGATCACCAGTCAGCTGGACTTCGGAGGAGTGAGAAGCTGCTATCCAAGGGCTGAGCTGGTACTGCAAGAAAACATAAGTGAGCCTACCCTGGTGCCATCAACGAATCACACCGGTTGAATAACCATTCTTTGGTTATATGTGAAGTGCATGTACAACGTGCTGGAGGAGGAGTAGTTGTTGTTTGTTTTTTTGTTGTGTGTTTAATTTTTTTTATATCAAGTTTGCTTTAATTTCTTTTCACTCATATTTTTTTACAATAAAAACATGTCAATAGATCTAGGGGGAACTAAAACATCATGTCTGATAAAGAAAATCTGGTGGAAATTCAAATGAAATCTGACAGGATTTGGTGGAACTCAGAAAATCTGATGATCAATCAGAAAATCTGATGATCAATCAGAAAATTTGGTAATTATTCAGAAAACCCATCAAGCCATACGAATCTGTTCATTCACCAGAAAATTTTCAAAATAACCAGAAAATCTGATAATAGATCAGAAAATAAAATTTTTCTTATCAGAAAAATCTCTTGAAAGCCAGGAAGTTTGACAAATCATCAGAAAACATTGTCTTTAACCAGATTTAAAGAAACTTATGACCATTAAAATTTTTTAAATAAGTTTCTTTCAAAATATTTTTTTCTGAGGACTGGAACAAGCTGTATGAAAAACACTTCCTGTATATCAGAACAAAGGTGTGGAGTTCAGAACTGCAGAACAGCAATGTAAGTAGAAATCTCAGAACACTACTCATTCCCTCTCATCATCAAAAAAATAAAAATAAAAATATGATGATTCATCCTCTGTAAAATGAATCAAATGCATTCTGATGATATATGAAGAAAATACAACTCTCAAAAGTTTTATTCAAAATTTCCTGATATATATCATCAAGAGGAAAACCTGGGAAGATACACAAACTCAGAAAAGGTTTCTATTGGACCTTTTTGAAACAAAAGGGGTCCCACATGGAGAAAAGGTGCAAGTTGGACATTAGTGCTTATCCGCAAAATCATTGGAATCTCTAAGTCTCTTTAAAGGATTTACATTAAATTAGAGATAAACCAAAGGTTTTTCAAAAACGGTTGTTTCCTTAAAGGATTAAAACATCATTAAGGTGTCATTAACCACCTTGAATATACACAACCCACGAAAAACACTCAAAAATCTCTGTCTCTATACACTATAAATACCTCATTCAAAAACAGAGACTTCCATCTTCAACCTTCAAATTCAAAACCCTAAAACCCTTTTCCGAAACAAAAACCCAAATTCTCAATGGCAGCTATCAACATCAACATACCACCAATTGAACACTCTGTTCCCTTCATCACCGAAGCTGAATTTCTTCCATTAAAGAGCAACAATGAAGCAATGAATGATAACATTGAAGAGTATGATATAAAGTGTCAAATTCTCATTGAATTTCTAACCAGATGCCCTATAGCTCAAGCTCTCACAAAGATCAGAGAGGTACCAGAAGAACTCATACAACAAGTTGTAAAAACCCTCAAAGTCTCAAATCAACTCGAGCTAACAGCACATGTGTGGGGAAATATCTTTATTACAATCTCACCGGAGAAAATAAGGGAATGTTTGGAACTACCCTTAAACCAAATCTATGAAGAAGCACCAGTAAAAGAAGATACGTTCTCACAACTTGATGTTGTAATGGGTTACAAGACAAAGATTTCAAAAATCAATGAATTCAAGAGAAACAAGCTACCTTCCTTCTGGCAAGTTTTAATGGAAATTCTAAACAAGTGTTTATCATCAAAGATTGGAGGTACAGATCAGATAAATATGAGTATTCTAACAATCATGTTCAGTCTCATTAGTGGGTTGAACATTGATTTTGGAACAGAAATATTTATTCTGATCAGAAGATTAATTCTGACTAACGCTGGAAGGAAATATTCACATCTACCCTTTCCCGGATTTCTGTCAATCATAATTTCTGATGCTTTTTCTGAAAGGAACCTACAAATTCCAGCGTCATAAAATATGTGGAGAACAGAAATTATGAGACCTTGGACTGCTGTAGGATCTTGGAAGTCAGATTATGATGTGCCTGTTCTGTCAGAAAAAGTGATGAAACTGATACCAGAAGATTCACCATACAGAGCAAAATACCTGAAGATGTTGAACAAAAAGCAAGAAAACAAAGAAGTTTTTGAAAGTGTGTCCCTCATGGAGCATGATGCACAAGAGTCAAGCACACCAAGAATGGAGCAGCAGGGTGAGTCTGATCCTCATCCAGCTAATAAAGATGTGAATATGAGTCCTGTGGCAGAAGAACATCATGCTGAAGACTCACATATGGGAGAAACAGGTGCTCAACACTCTAAACTCAATATATTTCATAATTCTGAGAGTGATTATGATGATTCAATTCATGGAAATTATGAAATTTTACAAAGAGGCACTGTTTCTACAAAACAAAATGTGAGTAAAACCAATGACCCATTTTCTGAATCAGATTCTGAGGAGAAAAATATGGTGGCAATAGGTGGAGATCTGTCTACTGATCAAGGAAACCTGGATGAGAAAACTAAGAGTTTCTCAACAACTCATGGAGAACCTGAAAAGGTTCAAGGATATGAGGAAAACCAGAACTTGAATGTGTTTCAATTTTCTGGTGAGGATACAGAGAATTTGGAATTTTCCAATCCTCTTAACCTCAGAACAGCAGAGAATGTGTTTTCTGCTGGTGTTAGAAGAGGAACATCTGATGTTTCTCCTATTTACCAAGGACATCAATCTATGTCCCCTAAACAACTTCACAAGGAACTTGAAGACACAATTGCTACTGAGAAAACAGCCACAGAAGGAAAGGTTGATCTGATGCTGGAAGAAATCAGAAATCAAAAGTCAGATATCAAAGTTTTATCAAAAACTGTCAAAGCTGTGCAGAAGCAAACAGAAGAGAATGTTGCAGCCCTCAAGAAACTGCAAGAGTCATCAGAAAACAGAGAGGGCTCATCAGAATTCGAGAAAGCTCTCAAAGAACTGCAAGATATCAAGAAAAAGATGGCTGAGGTTGCAACTGCAAGAGAAAGCTCAAGTTCAGGACGAATTCTTGAAGAAATACAGTTTCTCAGAGCCAACAACAGCAGCATGGCTGAGGCTTTTGAGAAGCTGATGGTGGAATTAACTGCACAGAAAAGTCAAGAAAATTTGGAGTATCAGAAAATGAAGAAACAAGAGGAAACAAATACTCAAACTCTTGCTAATATTCATCTATTAGTAAAGAGGTCGGAGTATAATGTTGCCAGGCTAACAAAAATTGATCTTCATGAACTGTGAGATCCAATTCCACAAGAAAAACAAGCAGGAGAATCAGAAACTCCTCAACAACAACCAGAAACCACTCAACAAGATCAAACCAAACAAACAGAAACTTCAACAGCTCAAAAACAGAAGCAGCCCGTGGGTCCACCTCCAGATAAACAAAAGTTACTCATGGGTCCTCCACCAAACGTCCCAAAGCCAGACACATCAAGGGTCCAACAGAAAGAACATGTTCCAGTTCAGTCATCTTCTACAGCCATCACAGGAGAAACAGAGTTCAGTATAAAGATGGATACAAAAGAAAAGAGAAGAATGGAACATGAAGTGACCTCCTCAAAAAGGCCAAGAAAAGAGATGATAGAAGATTCGGATGGGAACATCAAAGAAATGGATGTGATGAAAGGTGATTTACACACTATTATGTACCCTGAAGAACATCTAAAGCATTACTACTGGAAAGGTTCAGAAGACAACCCAAAGAGACCACTCTCTCCATTGAGTAAAGGAATTGTTGAAATCAGAAACAATGGAGGTTGGGAAATTCTACACAAACACATGACCAATCCGATTGTATCTATTGAAAGAATCGATACTTTGACCACTGGAGGAGGCATCTTAGGTAATGAAGGACAAAACAAGTATACCCTAATCAGAAAAGATAACAGTGAACAAAAGGTTACTGATGCAAATCTGGCTGATGATATTCACCCAATGGGCATAGTCAAAATGAAGAATATCATTGATAGAGAGAAAAGTAATTCAGCTGTAATCAGAAGAGCCCTTGACAGCCTCAAAAGTGCAGGAGCAAAGCTATACAAAAGGGCTGCACTGGCAGACTTTGATCTATGTATCAATTTTGAGTACAGCAACAAGGTATTAATACCTCCTCCCAACACCAGAATTCCAGCTGAAATTCCTTCTAAACTTGTGAGAACTGGAGCAATCTTTGACAAACCAGAAATGTGTGTAGTCTTCAAAGATGCTAATGATGAGAAAGCTCTATTCAGAATCAGTGAAATATGCAGGTATTCAAATCAAACTCTGAAATATATAAGGAACTGCATGAATGAAAAACAAGAGCAGCTCAAGAAGAAGGGAAAGAACAATGAACAGCTGAGAAAAACAATTGAAGAATGTATTGAAAACTGGATGGAGTCAAGAGGATGGTACAAAGAGATGTACAAGGAAACTCAAAAGGCAATTGATCACAAGAAAAGGCTGAAACCAGGAGACAAATACAGAAGTGGAGTGAAGATCAATTAATGAATTGATGAGATTAAATTTCTGTTTTTGAACAATATTTTATTTTTGTCTGATTTGAACAATGGTTGGTTTGACTATGTTCTATGTTTCTGAACTTAGTTGTTTTGAATTTTTCTTTCAAGAAGCAGTTGAAAGTTGTTTATGTTAGATATAGAGATAGTTCATTTTATTACAATACTTAGGGGAAACTGTTAGTAAACTTTATTTGTAAGTATTGAAGAAAATCACAATCAACTGGATCCATGAAGAGATAACAGTCCTGAAGATCACAACAACAAGAAGAAGATCGGATAGGACAACTGAAATGCACAACATCTACTTCAAGGAATCACAAGTTGATCAAGAGCTGAATTGTATTATCAGAGAATGTCATTTCTGATGGATCTGATGAAATATCATCAGTTTCTGACGATTCTGATCATCAGGATTTTCTGATGATTTGTTCACCAGAATTTCTGATGAAGTGGTTTATCAGAAATTCTGATGAATACCCCACTTGTCTGAAATCAGCTCTATCCTGCCACACTTACCGAAGCAAGTTGACATTATTGGATATCATGATGAAAAAGGCAACTTGAACGTTGGATTCAATTAACATGTCAAATGGCTACTTTTTGCAGGACTTATTGCATGAATAAACAAATGTTTATTCATGTACCCAGCCTTCTATAAATAGAAGGCTCACCATGGAGAAGATTATGAGTTTGAAGCTTAGCATTCACACATACTACAAAACTTGATTGCCCTCTCACCCACAGAATTAAGATTCATATGTATTAGATAATAATCTTACAATCACCTTGTAAACCATTTTGTTTCAAAGTGATATAAACTTGATGATTCTGTAGGTCTTGTTTCTGAAAGTCTGATTTCCATTTCCACACATCTTTTTCACATCTACTGAAATCACTTGCCATATTACGTGAAAAGAAGTTGTTCAGGCCATACTGGGTCCAACAAAAACCAACAAATAAGACTTCTAATGTTGTTTACAAAGAAGTTTTTACTAGCTTGTAATCATTGTTTTTCTGAGTTTTAACTTCCACCGTTCTAATTATAGTTGTATATATATTTTCTTAATTACTATTTTGTTTAAATTTTATTTGGTTTGAACTTTATAAACTCTATTGTGTTTTGCATCTCAGAACAATGTGTGATAAATTTATTCATAAGTAATTTACAACACAGACAATTTTGAAGATCCCCGTGTTCACTATCAATATGGAAGAAAATTATATTTGGACTGCATAAGAGGCTACGAACTGATCAATTTCTAACATACACCAGCCAAAAAACTGTTTCACCAAAGTCAAACCACTGTGTGACCAAAGTCAAACCACGGTTTGACCAATGTCAAACAACTGTTTGCAAAAAATATGATTCTTAGTGGTTTCGAAAGTCTGTTTTACCAAAGTTAAAAAGACTGTTTGAGCAATGTGAAAACGCTGTTTGATCAAAGTCTGTTTGACCAAAGTCAAACTACTTATGTTAAAAGCTAATTATAATAGATAAAACTAGATTTTCACCCGTCATTGCTTCCCGAGCTCATGAAACTTACTTATGTTAAAAGATAATTATGATTAATACATGATTTAAAGCATAGAAAAAATATGATATGTTAATGGCTTTGCTAAAAGAAAAAATATTTTTCTTTGTTAATTTGAATACCAAATCAATTCGACTAATCATCCACTTTACTCTTGTATCTCAATGTAAATGTAAATAACAAATTCAATAAGGGGTGTATGTGTAAATATTTTTCATCAATTGAAAATATGGGAAGACAAAAACACAACCGTCATTATTTCTTCAGCATCATTACACATCAAACATCTATGATCTCTTCTTTCAAAAATCTCTTCTTCCCAGTCATTTTCTAGGGTTTCAACTTTCTTATTCTCCATCTTCTACACTTTAATCATCTGAGGTTTTATTGTTTTTTCTTCAGTAACTGGTATGTACATTCATATTGTAATGAACTTTATATTGTTTAACCGATCTTAATTCAAATCCTATCTTGCTACAATGTCACGGCCCCCGACCCGGTTTGACCCGTTTCAGGAGCCGTGGGACAGAAAATCCCGTGGTATTTATTTAATTGAGTTAACAGCGAAAGATTTTAATAGGATCTTTTTAAAACTGCAATTTCCCGATTATTTTATTTCACAATTCGGGATAAACCCCGGTAGTTTACAATCATATAATTTCACGGAGAAATCTTTATTTTTACAAAAACATGTTTCTTTATTTTATATTGAGCCACTTCCTTAAGCTTGTAGTGCTTCACGGCACTTTTCCTGGATCACAACAGATCACCTGAAACATGTTTGAAAAAGGTTTTATCAGCGGGAAATACTGGTGAATCAATCTTTTTACTAAAACGACACATTGTTATAATTTACAGTATTAAGAGCAATTACAATGTTTCTATATATCAACCAACTACCCACAGTATTTGTCACTCGACCATCCATTGGTAACCTCATTGTCCAATGGTGTCTGTGACTATGGTCATATCACCCCTTGGCTACCCCGTTGTCCAATGGTGACGGTTATCAAGTAATGTATACAAAACCCCACATACCGGTTGTAATTTGGTGATTACAAAGACTTAATCCCTGTAATTATAACTTTGAACATATTTAAGAATTTATAAAGCACTTTGATAAAAATAGAATGACTCACTTTGCAGATTTAACACGATCAGAGTCTAGTCTATTGATTAGCCTTGTTAACCTAATTTAAATAACAATGCACACAAAAATAGGTTAGTAACTAATACAACATTTACGATAACTCACGAGATTAAACCCTCACAACGAATGACAAAGTGCGATACTTAAACATCCATCGAATTCATGACGAATGACAAAGCATAACCCTAATGTGGGCAGCACTTAAATATCCATTGGATAGTTTTAATCGATCGGACATTGAATCGTAGCAGCGATCGAGTTATTACCCTGTTATAGCGGTAGCGTTTCGTGTCTGTGTGTGTTTTTCTAGTAAACAGTGTGTAACTCAGTGTACGTTTTGAGTTTGAACGTCGAACGAACGCATAATTGCAAATGCCAACCCCCTCTATTTATACCTGAAATTGGGCTCCCTCGCGTGGCGCGAGGCCCTGTCGCGTGGCGCGAGGGACACCCTACTACCATAGGGTAGCTTCGTGTACGGGTAGCTTAGCTGAGTTGGTCTTGTGTTCAATTTCAATTTACACGTAAAACTGTCAAGATAATATCAACTAGGGTTTACCCCCCCCCCCCCCCCTGAGTTTTAGGGGCCCTGATCCTGATTCCGATTGTTCTGAAAATTTTAGGGTTTATGCAGAATTAATTGGGGATCTTAATTAGGGTTTCCTATTGAACCAAATAAAATAATAATTAGGACTTTTGATGAGAGTTGTTACATCCTCCCAACCTTAATAAAAATCTCGTCGTCGAGATTTACTGGAACAAGTGAGGATATTTCCTTTTCATTTCCGATTCCAGCTCCCAAGTGTATTCAGATCCTCTCTTCGAATCCCACTTAACTTTGACCAGTACTAGCCGCTTGTGCTTGAGAAACTTGATCTTTCTATCTTCTATTTGCAATGGCTTCTCAACAAACTTTAACTTTTCATTTACATCTATATCTTGAAGAGGTACTACCAGGGACTCGTCAGATAAACATTTCTTGAGGTTGGATACATGAAACACATCATGTACTCCAGCTAACTCCTCTGGTAGTTGTAAACGATAAGCAACTGGCCCTATACGTTGGATCACTGGAAAAGGTCCTACGTACCTTGGACTTAGCTTTCCTTTCTTACCGAATCTAACAACTCCTTTCCAAGGAGAAACTTTTAAGAGTATTTTTTCTCCTACTTGAAATTCCAACGGCTTCCTTCTATTGTCTGCATAACTCTTCTGGCGATCTCGAGCCGTCTTTAACCTTTCCTTGATTTGAGTGATCTTATCAGTGGTTTCTTGTACTATTTCAGGACCTGATAATTGACTTTCTCCTATTTCTGCCCAACAAACTGGAGTTCTACACTTTCTTCCATATAGTGCTTCAAATGGGGCAGCTTCGATGCTTGCATGATAACTATTGTTATAGGAGAATTCAATTAAAGGTAAGTGGTCGTCCCAATTTCCACCAAAATCTATCACACATGCTCGGAGCATGTCTTCTAGAGTTTGTATCGTCCTTTCACTTTGTCCATCTGTTTGTGGATGATATGCAGTACTCAGATTTAGTCGAGTTCCCATTGCTTCCTGGAAACTAGTCCAAAAATGGGAAGTAAAACGACTATCTCTATCCGATACAATGGAGAGTGGAACTCCATGTAAGGATACTACTTCATCAACATACAACTTGGCTAATCTTTCCATGCTAAAGGTTTCCTTCATGGGTAGAAAATGAGTTGACTTGGTTAATCGATCCACAATTACCCAAATCGCATCATTACCCTTTCTGGTTTTGGGTAACTTAGTAACAAAATCCATTGTTATGAGTTCCCATTTCCATACAGGCATTTCTAATTGTTGTAGTAGACCTGAAGGTTTATGGTGTTCTTCCTTAACTTGTGAACAAGTAATACACTTAGAAACGTATCTAGCTATATCATTTTTCATTCCTATCCACCAGAAGTTATTTCTTAAATCTTGGTACATTTTATTGTTACCAGGATGCATGGTATACCTAGATTTATGAGCTTCTTCTAAAATCTTATTTCTTAAATCTCCTTGCTTAGGTACCCAAATTATCCTTTCATGAAATCTCCAAATTCCATCACCTCCTTGCTTTAATTCTTTTATTCGTCCTTTCATTCTTTCAGCATCGTCCTTGATTGCTGTTCTTTGAACATTCTTTAGTTGTTCCATTAAATCTAACTGTAGATTTAATCTAAGAGCACGAACTCGTCGTTGTTTCTCATGATACTTACGACTTAAGGCATCTGCAACTACATTTGCCTTTCCTTCGTGATACTGAATATCACAGTCGTAGTCGCTTAGGATTTCCATCCATCTCCTTTGTCTCATGTTTAACTCTTTTTGCCCAAATATGTACCTTAAACTTTTATGATCCGTATAGACAGTAAACTTACTTCCATACAGATAATGTCTCTAAATTTTAAGGGCAAAAATTATGGCTCCTAACTCTAAGTCATGAGTCGTATAATTTTCCTCGTGATTTTTCAATTGCCTTGAAGCATACGCAATTACCTTTTTGCGTTGCATTAGCACACATCCTAATCCTAGCTTAGAAGCGTCACAATATACTTCAAAATCTTCAGTTCCTTCTGGCAAAGCTAAAATTGGGGCTTTGGTTAACTTTTGCTTTAAAATCCTAAAAGCTTCTTCTTGCTTAGATCCCCATTCAAACTTAACCGCTTTACAGGTTAGCTTAGTTAATGGTACAGCTATCTTGGAAAAATCCTTAATAAACCGTCTATAATATCTGGCTAAACCTATAAAACTTCTAATTTCCATTGCGGATTGCGGAACCTTCCATTTGGTAATTACTTCTATTTTAGCAGGATCCACATGAATACCTTCGTAATTCACCATGTGTCCTAGGAATTGCACTTCTTGCAGCCAAAATTCACATTTCGAGAATTTGGCGTAAAGCTTTTCTTTTCTTAACAAAGTTAAGAGTGCATGCAAGTGCTGACAATGTTCTTCTTGACTTTTGGAATAAATAAGTATGTCTTCAATGAAGACAATTACAAATTTATCCAAGTACGGTTTACAGATTCTATTCATCATATCCATGAATGCTGCTGGCGCATTCGTTAATCCGATAGGCATAACTGTAAACTCGTAATAACCATACCTAGTTCTAAAAGTAGTTTTAGGTATGTCTTCTTCTTGTACCTTTAATTGATGATATCCGGAACGTAAATCTATCTTAGAAAAATATCTAGCTCCTTGAACTTGATCGAATAGATCATCAATCCTAGGTAATGGGTATCGATTCTTAATTGTAACCTTATTTAATTCCCTATAATCAATACACATTCGCATCGAACCGTCCTTTTTCTTTACAAACAACATTGGTGCTCCCCAAGGGGATGAACTAGGTTGTATAAATCCTTTACTTAGTAATTCATCTAATTGCTTTTTCAGTTCTAACATTTCGGTGGGTGCTAACCGATAAGGTGCCTTGGCTATCGATGTAGTTCCAGGAATTAGATGAATTCTAAATTCTACTTCCCTGTCAGGTGGTAATCCCGGGAGTTCTTCCGGAAATACATCTGGGTATTCTGAGACTACAGGAATTTCCTTAAGTTCTTTATCCTTAGTACTAATGATTACTGAAATCATATATACTATTCCTTGCTTTCGTTCATAACTAGCAACTTTCATTACTGAAATGAACTTCATGGGTTTACGTGGCTTATCTCCTGTAATCATAAGTACTTCTCCGGTGGGTGCACGAATTTCTATGGAATTCTTATCACAAAGGATTCGAGCATGGTTGGCTATTAACCAATCCATTCCTAACACAACATCGAATTCGGCTAATTTCATAGGTAACAGGTTTGCAGAGAATTTATGACCTAAAAGTTCTATATTTTCTTTTTGCAAAACCTTATCTATGCTAACTGAATTCCCATCTGTCGTTTCGACTGTAAAAATTTGCCTAAGGTTGGTCAAAGGTAAATTAAGAGCTTGACAGAATGAAGTATTGATAAAACTTTGGTTTGCACCAGAGTCAAATAATACTTTTGCATACACGTTGTGAACTAAGAACGTACCAGCTATCACATCTGGAATGAGTTCTGCTTCTTGAGTGGTCAGCTGGAATGCTCTAACATTCTTTTTAGTAGCTCCGTCGACCGTCTTGGCTTTGTTGTCTGCTGATTTGACCAATTTAGGACATTCTGTTTTGAAATGTCCTGCTTTGCCACAGTTAAAGCAGATTCTTGTTTTCTTTCTGCAGTCTTCTTCACGATGTCCTACCATTTTGCAAAAGTTGCAGGTTATATTACATCTTCCATAATGTTTCTTTCTGCAATTCCTGCAGAACGGCGGAATTGAGGATTCCCTGTTCCTCTTTTCTTGAAGTTGCTACTATTACCCATACGAACTCCTTGGGTAATTTTCTGAGCCAGTTCCTTTTTCTTATTTTCATCTCTTCTGCGTACCAGCTTGTCAGTTAGGGTGTTAGCTAATTCTACCGCATCGTCAATAGTACGAGGTCTCGCAGCTTTAACGATATTACGGATTTCGCCAATCAATCCCCAAATATAGAGAGAAATGAGTACCGGTTCTGGCGAAGCCAGTGTTGGTACCACTCTAGCATATTCAAAGAATGTCGAAGTATATCCTTGACAGTCTACACCCATCATCCGATGGTTCAGAAACTTATTCGCCATTTGTTCCTTTTCATACTCGGGACAGAATTTTCTTTCTATTAACTGCTTAAATTCCTCCCAACTCATGGCATAGGCCATATTTCTTCCTTTGGCTTGAAGTACTGTATTCCACCATTCTAGCGCCCCTTCTTTAAAAAGATTCGACGCGTACATGACTTTGTCGGTTTCAGCACATTTACTTATTATAATTACTGCCTCAGTTTTCTCTAACCAACGCAGTGCCGCAGTTGCTCCCTCGTTTCCTGCAAACTCAACCGGTTTACAGGCAAGAAATTCTTTGTAAGTGCAACCAGGTGTTGCAGCTTTCATTTTCTTAGGGAGCGGGGCCTGCCGTAGATCGTTATTGTTATTAGTATGATTACCGCATCCGTTTACACTATTACTGAAGTTATCTTCAGAAGTACGTTTGCTAGGAAGGATTTGTTGAGGTTCAACTTGATTTCTAGCAGCAGCAAGAATTGCTGGAATAACATTGGCTATCCCTTGAGTAACTATATTTTCTATATCTTGTTTAGTCATAAATTGCTCTTCCTAGTGATGCTCAGACTGGTTAACCTCGTTAACTGGTTCATTATTAGCGTTTTCCATCTGATAATTAATATATATAATTTATTAGTATAGAATAAATAACAATTATATACAAAACAATCATCCACATTTCACAACAAATATATATATCCAAAATTATCGATTTCTCGATTCCCTTTTTATATATATATATTATGCCTCCGTACACACTGATTATTTTACACAATTTTTATTGTTTATTTTACACGTTTTATTTTGATTATTATATTATTATACAATCATAACTTTACAACCACATTATCCCTAATCCACTGGCATTTCAAAAGCGATGTTCCCTCTCATCGTATTTCCAGGAGATTTGTCCTCCTATTTCCCGGATCCTATTCCCAGCATCCATCAGCTCTTCGCCAAAATGACGGAGTTCAGCCATATTCTCATTACTCATCGGTGGATTTGGTATAGGTTCCGGGTCAAACTGAGGGAAAAACGTATAAGGGTTATTAAGTAGGTTTTGAAACTGCCAATAATTCCACCACTCGTCCATTCCTAAAGGTTGGGTATGGATTAAAGGTTCTGGGATGACTGGTTCCAAATTTATTGGAAGTTGAGTTTCGGCAGGATAAGGGTAAAGGTTGGTATTAATAGGTCTAATGATATCACAGCTCGCCAATATCTGATCCAACTCTTCTTGTAATGGTAACTCCTCGACTTGCCTCGAACTTTCCCCAATTTCCCTTTCTACTTGCCTAGCATTTTCCTCAACCTCGATCCCTTTTCCTTTATCCATGGGATTTTCTATTTTGGGAACTCTCCTAGTTGCTGGTTTCCTCCTGCGTACACGTCTCCAGCCTACAAGTCTTCTCCTTTTCTTAGGTTTTGGTTTCTCTAGAGGTGGAGCACAAAATTCCATAGGTTGTTCCATATCAGCAAAGTAACCAGTAAAATCTTTGGAAACTTCTATGTTTACAGGGTAGAGGTTGAGATTCTCTAGGGCTCCAGATAACTCATTCATGCTGTTTAGCATATATGCAAAAATACTAATTTAAAATTTTATAACAAAATTTTCACAGATAATTTTCAAGTATTATTGCATACTGTGTGGCTAATTTAATACAAAAGACAATTGACAAGTAAAACACACTAGGGTTTATTGTAATTTATTTATTTACTGGGTAAAGTTTCTGGCTTGTAGGTGATAAGGGTGCTAATACTGGGTCAGAGTATTTTAAAGATTTGCATTTACTGCTACAGTGGCTAGCATATAGAGATCTGCCCATTTTTCATCTAACTTGTCTTCCCATGGTGGGTTACTACCGAGTTTCTGAATTTCCTGATTAACTTTCATTTCTTTTGATTGAGATTTCTTTATTTTCTCTTGACTTTTCCTAATAATCAAACTTCTTTTATTAGGAGAAAGTGGTTCCTCATAATGGGCTTTACGAACAAATATTCCCTCCTCAGTATCTACTGAGTATCTTGAGGATTTTGATTGGGATGAACTTCCCTTCTCTTTTTGCGAACTATCTAATTTAAGATAGATATTCGAAAGCTTTTGCTTAACCATACTGTAACTAATAAATAGTCAGTTAATAAAACACATAATCATAAAATGGAAATCAGGAAAATTAAGTATTTCTAAATACTTAATTAGCTTAACTCAGTGGCACTGATACCACCTTTTTCTGTCACGGGCCCCCGACCTGGTTTGACCCGTTTCAGGAGCCGTGGGACGGAAACTCCCGTGGTATTTATTTAATTGAGTTAACAGCGGAAGATTTTAACAGGATCTTTTTAAAACTGCAATTTCCCGATTATTTTATTTTACAATTCGGGATAAACCCCGGTAGTTTACAATCATATGATTTTACGGAGAAATATTTTTTTTTACAAAAACATGTTTCTTTATTTTATATTGAGCCACTTCCTTAAGCTTGTAGTGCTTCACGGCACTTTTCCTGGATCACAACAGATCACCTGAAACATGTTTGAAAAAGGTTTTATCAGCGGGAAATACTGGTGAATCATTCTTTTTACTAAAACTACACATTGTTATAATTTACAGTATTAAGAGCAATTACAATATTTCTATATATCAACCAACTACCCACAATATTTGTCACTCGACCATCCATTGGTAACCTCATTGTCCAATGGTGTCTGTGACTATGGTCATATCACCCCTTGGCTACCCCGTTGTCCAATGGTGACGGTTATCAAGTAATGTATACAAAACCTCACATACCGGCTGTAATTTGGTGATTACAAAGACTTAATCCCTGTAATTATAACTTTGAACATATTTAAGAATTTATAAAGCACTTTGATAAAAATAGAATGACTCACTTTGCAGATTTAACACGAGCAGAGTCTAGTCTATTGATTAGCCTTGTTAACCTAATTTAAATAACAATGCACACAAAACTAGGTTAGTAACTAATACATCATTTACGATAACTCACGAGATTAAACCCTCACAACGAATGACAAAGTGCGATACTTAAACATCCATCGAATTCACGACGAATGACAAAGCATAACCCTAATGTGGGCAGCACTTAAACATCCATTGGATAGTTTTAATCGATCGGACATTGAATCATAGCAACGATCGAGTTATTACCCTGTTATAGCGACAGCGTTTCGTGTCTGTGTGTGTTTTTATTGTAAACAGTGTGTAAATCAGTGTAAGTTTTGAGTTTAAACGTCAAACGAACGCAGAATTGCAAATGCCAACCCCCTCTATTTATACCTGAAATTGGGCTCCCTCGCGTGGCGCGAGGCCCTGTCACGTGGCACGAGGGATACCCTACTACCATAGGGTAGCCTCGTGTACGGGTAGCTTAGCTGAGTTGGTCTTGCGTTCAATTTCAATTTACACGTAAAACTGTCAAGATAATATCAACTAGGGTTTACCCCCCCCCCCCTGAGTTTTAGGGGCCCTGATCCTGATTCCGATTGTTCTGAAAATTTTAGGGTTTATGCAGAATTACTTGGGGATCTTAATTAGGGTTTCCTATTGAACCAAATAAAATAATAATTAGGACTTTTGATGAGAGTTGTTACATACAAATACGATTTTAAACGTTTATTGCTATACATTCAAGAAGGGTTTAGTTAGGTGTTTGAATCATTTGTTGAGAACATGTTAAAATAGTTATTATTTGCAGAAAATTTTTAACTCATACTCTGTTAATACAAAAAGTTAATGTTCATCTTCGAAGCCAACTTTTTAATTACAATCTTTTAACATCTTTACTGATTTAGGTTTTATGATTTATACTACATTTGTCAAGTTTCTTGATAACCCAGAATCTTTGAAACTTGTATAACATGTTTTTACATACATAATTTATTTTTATTGAGATATATATTTAACAGTTCTTATGGTTTATATTTTCTTACACTACTTAAAATTATATACAGGATGTACCTATAGCCTTTGCTAATCAAAAGTGGGGAGATTATTGGCAAAAAAAAATAAGTTGCGAATCTATCTTGAGTCTGGTAAAAAATGGGTTGTGAGGGTCAGAACAGAAAATTCAACCCCAATAATAACTGACGGTTGGGACAATGTTGTTAAAGATCTCAATCTACCGAGTGATACTTTGTTGGTTTTCAAACCGTTAGGTGATTTTGGGCTTGAACTTTCATGTTTTGTTGATGGCATGTGTGGTGAATCTTATTTCACGTTTAATCGTTATGCAAGATTTGGTTTTACGGTATGAGTATTGATCTTAACTTGAATTCTTTTGCATCTTTAACGTGTTAACACTTATTCTCATAAGTTACATACTTCACGTATAATATTCATTATTTTAATTTTATGCAGGTAATCGAAGACTGCTTCAAGAAAAAACAATTTTACGTAAACAGCCCACCAAGTGGCAAATTTCAAATCTGTTATAAGGGTTCCTGTTGGAATGTTGAGGCGTCTAAGGTTGATACCAACTTTGTATTTGCTAGAGGATGGCTGGAAATGTGCAACGATGTTGGGATACTGGAGGATGATTTGCTTGTGTTTAGTAGAATTGATGATGTTGTTTTTAAGGTAGTAGTTTATAGAGATGAGACTGAGATTTGCTTTTTAAAGAAACTTGAATCTGACGATGATAGTGTACTTGAGATATCGAAGGCTGATTATGTTGAGAATGCATTCAAGGTACGTAAGTATTTAGCATTAGCAGTAAAAGTTTTAATTTTTTAGCTTTATATTAATTATTTCATTAATGTTGAACGGGACATCTATGAGGATGAAGAAGTTGTGTCTGTAGGTGAAGGAAGAACCGTTACTCAGGTACTTACTAAATTATTAAAAGTATTTATTTTTAATTTAACACATATAAGAATTTAATGTTTTTACAACTATTAGTAATGCTGTTTACTGATGTTATATTTATCCAATAATGTATTATTTAGAAGAAGTTACCAACCAAAGCCGAATGCACGTCGAAGAGACGCATGTCTTCACGATTGAACAAAACCCAAGATGTAAGTTTACCCTCTTAAAGATTGTTATATTACTATTGTTATTAAAGTTACTCTATAAAAACAGGTTAAGAAGAAAGGTAAAGTTACTTCTGAGAGAAAGGAGATGGTCAAGAATAGGACTAAGGGAAATGATGCCTTACTTGTCGACACAAGTGATCATATTGGATGTTCTTCTTCTGCTCATAAAGTTAAGGTATCTATACTTGCCAGTTAATTAGTATATGTTATATGAACTGTTTTTTTTTTTTTTTTGTGCATATATTCAACATTCATTTAATTCACATGTATATGTTTACTTTTTCATCAAGGGGAAGAGAGCCGCCAACGTTCAGAAAAAGCTTAACCGTAGAAATAAGATTGCAAAGACTGCAAAAAAACATTTTGGACATCTTCTTGACCCTGAGTTCTTTCATTTTGATCGCAAAGGAGACTATAGGCTGGTATACCATTTTTTATAACAAACTAATGATTTATGTTTATTTGTCTGACTATTATTTTTTCCACACAATACATGTAGCGTCTTCCTGCTGAAGTTGGCAGACGAGCAGGTCTTTCACTTGATCTTCATCCTTTGAAAGTTCAAAACATGGTTGGAGTTGTGAAGGTTTATCGTGTTAAGTCGGAGTTAAATGAATTGAACCTACGTTATGCGTTGGACGGTTGGCGAAAGTTTATGACTGACAATAACTTGAGGTTTGGTGATATGTTGCACTTCACATACTTGTCTTCGCAACAGAAGATCGTATTAAATCAAGGTAAGTCACTTTAACAAGGACATTTAAGTATGTTCTGATATCTGATACTATAACTATGAATCTTTTGATAGTGATGTTGTATGGTTTTTTTTTTTAATTATTAACTTGATGGTTTGTTGCTATGTATGGCTAACATGATAAAACACTGTTATTAGCACTTTATGTTTTATATATAGATGATATGATGTTTCTTTTTGCTAATAGTAACTGCAATTAGTAGAAACTTGGTTTATTAATTACAAATGTGACATTCTTCTGCATTTATGGGTTTATGAATTCAGAATAATGGATGGATATATATGACTGTATTTGGCATGATGATGTTGTGTTTCATGTTGTAAAAACCAGGGAATTGTCAGATAATAGATTGCTTTGCCCGATTAGATTATGTGTTAAATTATAGTTCTTTAAGTCATTGTTTCGTTTTCTTGAATTCTATGTAATTTTGTAAAAAAGTACAATAACAAACAGTGGTTTGAACATCTGTTTGTATTTTGGTCAATAGTTAATGGAAACCCATGTTAGGTTGAACAGTGTTTTAAAGAGGAAAACAGTGTGAGAAGACAGTAGATCTTATTAAGTTAAACATATGTTCAGGCTTAAACAGATGTTTGGCCTTTAACAGATGTTTGGCCTTTTATATCAGAGGTTTGGACTTAAACAGTTGTTTGACCTTAAACAGATGTTTAGCCATAAACAGATGTTTGACCTTAAACAGATGTTTTGCCTTAAACAGATGTTTCGCCTTCTATATCAGATATTTGGACTTAAACAGATGTTTGACCTTAAACAGATGTTTGGCCATAAACAGATGTTTGGCCTTAAACCAAACATCTGTTTAAGGTCAACATCTGTTTGACTATTGGTCAACATCTGATTGACTTTTGGTCAACATCTGTTTGAATTTTGGTCAACATCTTATTTTGTAAAGAAGTACAAAAACAAACATTTTTACAAAATCCCAAATCACCCTATCATGTAAGTGCATTGAAGTAAAAGTGGAAATGATATTATTCATGTGGTCCTGTTGTGCTTTTGTTTGACCTCTAATATGGGTTCATGATCTAATCCGGTGATTTGAAGACATTGTTGTTGAATCGAATGAGATAGTTGATGTAATGTGGTCGTATTAATAACAAATAGTAATTAATATAACTAAGTTTCCCGAGCCCGGGAAGCAATCCTGGGTAAAAACCTAGTTTTTGATACATAACCCCTCGTAATATACGGTTCTAAAAACGATTTCAAAGAAAGCAGCGTGTTAACACAATAGCATCACTCAAAAGACCGCTTTTAATCAAAATTGTTTTTTTATTATTTGTGCAATTGAATTAATATCATAGAATAACAACATTGTTTATTTTAAAATCTTTACCTTAATATTTATTTTTACTTTAAATATATCTTTAAGTTGATCAATATTTTTAGTTTTTTTTTTTTATCGGCAAACAAACATATCCATTCCATAATCACAAAAAATTACAAGGCAAAAAGGTTGCCAGCAAGGACCTTACACCTACAGCCAACACCCAACAAACACAATTATAAAACATACATATCAAGAGAAACTAAAATTCACCCAGTTGTCCCAATCTGTATTGTTGGTTTTTGATCTATTTCTGATCCATAGGAAGGCTAACGCTTTCATTTCTCCAAAAATTCTATCAAGAGACACTCTTTTTCCGTTGAAAATTAGATCGTTCTGCGCCTTCCAAATTGCCCAGCATGAGGCCAAAATTATCACCTGCAGTAAATATCTCTTATGCTCGGATGCTATCACGCCTTTGTGCACTTGAAAGAGATCTCGAATGCTGAATGCGTAGAGTTGGTTAGGTGAGATCTTCTAAGCCTTCCGATAAAATCCTCCTTTACTTCAAATATATATTTAACTAGGTTAATGCCCGCGTAATACACGGGCTTCAACCAAAACCATATTATTTACTTTGAAATAAAATGTTGTGTATAAATACATACATTGGAAGCAAAAAACAGAAAACCTATTCAAATGAATACATTCAACAACGAAACGTGTACTCGTTACATTTCCATCTTTGTCTATTATAAGCAACTTCACACCGGTTCTGCTTTTAACTCTTGATAACGCAACATAAACCTGACCATGTGAAAAGACCCATCGCATAGCATGCGTCTTTAAAAGTGGGGAATAACTCTCCATTAACTGTTCGGATATTAATATTTTATTAATTTTATTACAATGGTAGGTTTTATAAAATTTGTGGGGATATATGTAATATGATTCAATGTTAATCGTATATAATACAAATTATGCAAACAATGTGATTTATGACTGGTAACAATTATGTTAATCGTAAAATCCTCCTTTACTTCAAATATATATTTAACTAGGTTAATGCCCGCGTAATACGCGGGCTTCAACCAAAACCATATTATTTACTTTGAAATGAAATGTTGTGTACAAATACATACATTGGAAGAAAAAACAGAAAACCTATTCAAATGAATACATTCAACAACGAAACGTGTACTCGTTACATTTCCATCTTTGTCTATTATAAGCAACTTCACACCGGTTCTGCTTTTAACTCTTGATAACGCAACATAAACCTGACCATGTGAAAAGACCCATCGCATAGCATGCGTCTTTAAAAGTGGGGAATAACTCTCCATTAACTGTTCGGATATTAATATTTTATTAATTTTATTACAATGGTAGGTTTTATAAAATTTGTGGGGATATATGTAATATGATTCAATGTTAATCGTATATAATACAATTTATGCAAACAATGTTAATCGTATTTAAAATCCTCCTTTACTTCAAATATATATTTAATTTGACCAATTTTACTTGATAAGGTAATGATGTAAAAGTAATTAAAAACTTTTTAAAGAACTGATCGAGAGCTGTTAAACAATTTAGAAACGGGTTGGGTATTGATTAATATGAGAAAGAGATTGTAAACATGTGAGATGACTATCAGGTATTATTGTGTTATACAAAAAAAATATATATATTCAATATTTCAATAGTCAACTCATGTAATAAACAGAACTATAACCGAATACATAATAAAAAGCTCTTATTTCAATCTTCGGGTTTACTAGTTTTAACTTTTAACAAACATATCTTTGTTATAATATAACAAGAATTAACACAAGATTAGTGCTAAAACTTTAAGAACTTTAGAAATGTTATAAGAGAAAGAAGAAGAGAATTGTATAACTTATAAAAGTGTATACATGAGGTGCATTTTTTCTTCTATCTTGAGCTAGTATTTGTACTACAAAAAGATTAACTATTTGGTAGACAAGGTTAACTATTTGGTAGATAAGGCTATCCATAAGTTTGACAAAGAGTTCATCCACTTGCTTGGTAAATCTAGAGGTAGATCTTGATCATCATGGTAAATCATTTGTAATATTATAACACTCCCCCTTGGATGACACTTTGTAAACTTCGGGGTCTTTATGTACCGCCTCATTAAAAACCTTGCTAAAGAAAAACCCAGTGGGAAAAAACCTTAGCTAAGGGAAAAAGAGTGCAGTCTATAGCTCCCCCTCAAGTTTGCAATTTGTAAGGAATCACATTCTCTGTACATGACGCATGCCAATGTCATGAACATGTCTCCTGAAAGTTGTTGTAGGTAGTACTTTTGTGAAAAGATCGGTTGAATTGTTGCTGGATTGGACATATCTCATCTCGACCTTATTGTCTTTAATAAGGTCCCGAGTATATGCAAAGAATGTTGGTGGTATATGTTTTGTTCTGTCACTTTTGATATACCCTTCTTTCATCTGAGAGAGACAAGCGGCATTATCTTCATGGATAGGAGTTGGACTTCGATCTTTCTCTAGCCCACAAGAAGTCACTATGTGTTGTGACATAGATCTTAGCCATACACATTCTCTTGAAGCTTCATGTAGTGCAATGACTTCAGCATGATTTGAGGATGTTGCGACAAGTGTTTGTTTCTGAGAACGCCATGAAATCGCAGTTCCTCCGTTCATAAATACATATCCAGTTTGAGATTTTGCTTTATGAGGATCAGATAAATAACCTGCATCTGCATAACCAACTAACCCTTCTTTTGAATCGTTGGGATAAAACAAGGCTAAATCAACAGTACCTCAAAGATATCGAAAAATATGTTTAATCCCATTCCAGTGCCTTTTAGTAGGAGCTGAACTAAATCTTGCCAACAAGTTCACTGCAAAAGAAATGTCAGGTCTCGTACAATTGGTAAGATACATAAGTGCTCCAATTGCACTGAGGTATGGTACTTCTGGACCAAGAACTTCTTCGTTGTCCTCACAAGGACGAAATGGATCATTTTCGACATAAAGTGATCTAACGACCATTGGAGTGCTTAAAGGATTTGCTTTGTCCATATTGAAACGTTTCAACAGCTTTTCAGTATAATTCGTTTGATGCACAAGTATTCCATTGCTCATATGTTCAATTTGTAAACCAAGACAATATTTGGTTTTTCCAAGGTCTTTCATTTCAAATTCTTTCTTTAAAAGAATAATTGCTTCATGAATTTCTTTTTGCGTCCCAATTATATTTAGGTCATCAACATATACAGCTATGATCACATATCCTGATGTTGTTTTCTTAATAAAGACACATGGACAGAGAAGATTATTTGTATAACATTTACTTGTCAAATAGTCGCTCAAACGATTATACCACATCCTTCCCGATTGTTTCAACCCATATAAAGATCTTTGTAATTTGATTGAATACATTTCTTTGGGTTTTGAACTTAACGCATCAGGGAGTTTAAATCCTTCAGGAACTTTCATATAGATGTCACTATCAAGTGATCCATACAAGTAAGCTGTAACAACATCCATAAGACGCATTTCTAACTTTTTAGAAACTGCTAAGCTGATTAAGTATCTAAAGGTTATTGCATCCATAACGGGAGAATATGTTTCTTCATAGTCATTCCCTGGCCTTTGTGAAAATCCTTGAGCTACAAGTCTTGCTTTATATCTTGTAACCTCATTTTTCTCATTTCGTTTTCGTACAAAAACCCATTTATACCCTACAGGCTTTACAGCCTTAGGTGTAACAACAATAGACCCAAAAACCTTTCGTTTGTTGAGTGAATCTAATTCAGCTTGCATAGCGCCTTTCCATTTATCCCAGTCATGTCTATTTTGACAATCATTGACAGATTTTGGTTCAGGATCATCATCTCCACCCATGATGTCACTTGCTATAGAATAAGAAAATATCTCATCAATATTTTCCATTTCATATCGGTTCCATATGGTATGTGTATGACCATAGTTGATTGATATCTCTTTTTTAGTATCATCAACATCTTCCTCATGAGAGGTTTCGGTATTTACTGTTTTATCAAAATCATTCTCTTTGTGGTCAATTTCCTTTACAAGTGCTTTTCTTTTTCGAGGATTCTTATCCTTTGAACCGATTGGCCTTCCACGTTTTAAACATTTTTGAGATTCATGAGCTATCTTATTATCTATTGCCTTACTTGGGATCACAACTCGAGCTGGAGCATTAGCAGCTGGTATATGAGAGATTTTGTGACTCTGTTTGTATCAGTAAAAGCATCAGGCAATTGATTTGCAATGTCTTGCAAGTGTATTATCTTTTGAACCTCTGTCTCACATTGTTTTGTTCTTGGATCAAGATGAGACAATGAAGGCACACACCATGAGACATCATTTTCTCGTTATTTATGTTCTCCCCCTAATGCTGGGAACATTGCCTCGTTAAAATGGCAGTCATCAAAACATGCTTTAAATACTTCACCCGTTAAAGGTTCAAGATATCGTATGATGGAAGTTGTTTCATATCCAACATATATTCCCAACCTTCTTTGAGGTCCCATTTTTGTGCGTTGTGGTGGTGCAATAGGAACATACACTGCACACCCAGAAAATTTAAGGTGGGAAATGTCTGGCTCATGGCCAGAAACAAGTTGTAGTGGGGAGTAGTTATGATTTGCACTTGGTCTCACACGAATCAGTGATCCAGCATGTAAAATTGCATGACCCCAAACTGACACAGGAAGTTTTGTTCTCATTAATAATGGTCTAGCGATTAGCTGTAAAGGTTTGATCAATGATTCAGCTAAGCCATTTTGTGAGTGTACATGAGCAACAGGGTGTTCGACAACAATTCCCACAGACATGCAATAATCATTAAAAGCATGTGATGTAAATTCACCAGCATTATCAAGTCTCACCCTTTTAACAGTGTAATCAGGGAAATGTGTTCATAGTTTGATAATTTGAGCAAGAAATTTTGCAAATGCAACATTACGAGTTGATAATAAAGAGACATGAGACCATCTGTTGGATGCGTCTATCAAAACCATGAAATATCTAAACGGTCCACATGGTGGATGAATTGGTCCACATATATCACCTTGAATTCTTTCAAGAAAAATTGGTGATTCTTTGTCAACTTTTAAGGACGAAGGCCTTGTAATTAGTTTTCCAAGTGAACAAGAGGTACATAGAGGCATTTTATCTGATTGGGGGATCTTCTAATATTTCATTGGATGTCCATGTGGTTTTCAATAATTCTTTTCATCATTGTAGATCCTGGATGGCCTAGTCTGTCATGCCATAAGTTAAATGTCTCAGGATCACAAAAACTTTCTTTTACTGCCATATGTGCTTGAGGTACATTAATGTGTGTATAATGCAAACCAGAGTGGACCATTGGCAGTTTTTCCAGTATATGATCTTTGCTCATGATGTGCAAATATTTTTTATTATCAACATTCCTTGACTAAGTATCATATCCGTTATGATATATTTTTTTGAAACTCAACAAGTTTCTTGTTGATTTTGGGGAAAATAAAGCATTCTCTGTTAAGAGCTTTGTACCATTTGGTAATATTAAATTAGCTTTTTCCACTCCTTCTATCAAGTTTGTAGGACCTGATATTGTATCAACGGTTCCTTTTGTTGGTTTCAACTCATAAAAATATTTCTTAGATTTAAGTATAGTGTGTGTGGCTCAACTATCCGCTATACATATATCTGCATCATTTGTCTGCTTTTGTGCTCCAATGGTATTCATTTTAATCTTGGAATATAAAGAGAAATAATAATAAGTGTATAACGAAGGCATTATGATTTATTTTTTAATAAGAAGTTTATTTATTAGCTAAAAACGTTACATGAAAAGAAAGACTAATGAAACATAATAAAGGTAGTTATAATAAAGGAAATTACATAATTGTTGCATATAATTATTATGGTTTAGCAACATTGGTTTCAGATTTCCATCTCATTGGTATAGTCGGCGACATTCAGTTCGACGTTGATATCATTAAAATTATCCACATGGTTCATCTCCTTTTCTTTTCTTTTAAGAGAGGCTTGGTAAAGTTCACATAAATGTGAAGGTGTACGACAAGCCTTTGACCAATGGTTTGTGCTTCCACATCTGAAACAAGAAGTGCCATTGTTTTCGGACCTACCAGCTTCATTCCTTTTGTTATACTGGTTGGAATTGATATTTTGTGGAGTGTGGTAATTGGGGGTTCTTTGATTTCGACCACGACCACGTCCACGACCATGGGAATTACCTCGGAAATTATTATTTCTTTTGAAGGAATAGTTGCGACCATTACCTTTACCAAAATGGCCACGGCCACGGCCTCGTCCCCATTTTCTTCCAGAGTCTTTAGTATCATAATTAATAACAGCATTTGCTTCTGGAATAGCTAATGATACAGTGGGACGAGCTTGATGATTTTTCATTAGTAGCTCATTGTTTTTCTCTTCTACGAGGAGAAATGAATTTAGATCAGAATATCTTTGAAACCTTTGCTACCGATATTGTTGTTGCAAGTTTATATTTGATGCATGAAATGTGGAGAAAGTTTTCTCCAACACATCTTCCTCCGTAACAGTTTGCACACAGAATCGGAGCGTTGAGCATATCCTGAACAAAGCAGAGGTGTATTCATTCATCTCTAGAAGTGGGAAGTAAAACTTCCCTTTGATTATCAAATCTGCTTTTTAAATCTTCCCACAAAATGTATGGATCCTCAAAATTTGAATATTCAAATTGCAACATCTCATCAATGTGTTTATGGAGGAAGATATCGGCTTTTGCCTTGTCTTGATCGCTACAATTATTCCACTCCGCCGTTATCGTTTCCAAAACACCCATTGACTTAAGATGTCGCTTAACATGTGTTGTCCACGACATGTAATTTTCTCCGGTGATATTAAGAGCCGGGAATTCAATTTTTGCGATGTTTGCCATTTTGTTGATTGCTTGTGATGGATATCTTTGGGCTTAAAGTCTTCTTTGATTAGGATATAAGCGACTCATGCTGATAACGTGTTATAATATAACAAGAATTAATACATGATTAGTGCTAAAACTTTAAGAATTTTAGAAATGTTATAAGAGAAAGAAGAAGAGAATTGTATAACTTATAAAAGTGTATACATGAGGTGCATTTTTTCTTCTATCTTGAACTAATATTTATACTATAAAAAGATTAACTATTTGGTAGACAAGGTTAACTATTTGGTAGATAAGGCTATCCATAAGTTTGACAAAGAGTTCATCCACTTGCTTTGTAAATCTAGAGGTAGATCTTGATCTTCATGGTAAATAATTTGTAATATTATAACACTCTTTTATTTTTTCTTCTTGTTGTATATGAATAAAACTAACGTATTGCAATAGTTTGATTTCTAGTCATTTTGTACAAATAAAATCCTCCTTTAAAAGAGTTAATTACTTCTTCGTCCTTATGATTTGTACAAAGTAACAACCTAGGATACTAATAGTTTAAAGTAACATTCTAAGGTATTAACCTTTTAATTTGTAACAAACTAGGGTAATAATATTTAACCCAGTTTTATTTTTATAGAGTTCAAGGGTAATTAGGTCCTTTTACATTCTCCATTTATCGAAATTAATAAAAAGCCTTAGACGCATGAAACCTTACATGCCTTACATATTCTCCACGTATCTGCACATGAAATTTTTAAAACTTTAAGATAATGTACAACAAACATGTAAAAGATGTTATTTTACAGTAGATTATCTATTAGACCATGCAATGTTGGTCCTATAAATTTTCAAAAGAAAGTATATCTACAAATATAAAAACATGGAATCGGTGGTCCTTTATAGGAAAGCATAAAATTGTTTTCTCGAACATGATTATATGATTCAGTTTTATTAAAAAGAAAAACCAAATCAGTAAAATTTAAATGGGTTATATCCGTAATTAAAATACTAAACTTTTATATATTCGACAAAATGCACTTTACATCAATATCGCAGGTAAGCGAGCAACCAGCTGCGCCGCTACCCCTTTCTGGATAGCAAACCCTAGCCTATTAAAAACAAACCCCTGCCCCCTGTTGATGAGCCACTGCTGTGGACAACCTGTTGGACCCTAGTCAGCAAACGGATAGCTTCTGGAGCCAGGGATCCAAAGGTGTCGAAGGCGAAGGGGACAAATGCATGTTGGTTATCAGCACATGCTTTAGCGTGTTTGTCCACCTTTTTAGATTATGCTTTCTTTACCGCATGATCTGCTACAAACCCATTTTCCCTTAATCCAGCTAAGGGAGAGACTCCTGTGAGATCTACACAAGCATGTTTCCCTCCCGCCCAGCCATGAGATACCACAATTTCTCTTTGTCTAGCTACTTGCTGTCTGTTTTTTTAATACAAATCTTTGTTGGTCTTTAAAAAGAGGATTTTATGGAAAATGTGAAAGGACCTAGTGCATGTTTGGCTTAGCTTATTTCTGACTTTTGAAAAAGACTTTTGTCCAAAAATAAGTAAGAATTTGTAACTTATTGACTTATTCACTCACATAGAAGCTAAGCCAAACATTTTCAAAAGTCATTTTTCCCCAAAATAAGTCAATAAGTCATTTTGAGAAGGAACCCAAACACCCCCCTAGTCACCCTTGAATTCTATTAAAATTAAATTAGGTTAAGTATTTGTACCGTTGTTTTTTTTTTAAATGACAACGCTTACTCTACTATTCACCAATATTCTAAATTTTTCATCTTTGCCCATGATTGATTGATTGAACATGAGACCTCTCTATTGAGAGGCATACGCCTCTACCAAGTGGGTTACCTCACATTGGCACTCTAGTTTGTTACAAATTGAAAAGTTAATACTTTAGAGTATTACTTTAAACTATCAGTATCATAGGTTGTTATTTTTTACAAACCAAAAGAACTAACGACGTAGTTAACTATCTTTAAAATCATTAGTAAGCATTCTAGTTGTCAGTGTATAATTGGAGTTGATCTAAATATTTTTCTAAGCATTTAGTAATCAGAATAGAAACTTGACTGATAATTCAGAATTTTTAATAGAGGCCAAGGTCCAAATTTTTAATAGAACTAGGGTTATTAAATCCGTGCGTTGCGCGGTGGGTGGGTATCAGCTCGTTTAACTACGACGCTGACACTTGTTATAGCAACCAATAGAAAAAAAATCATGATATAACAAAAAATATACCAACACGGCAGGAATTTGATCGGTATCGGTTTGTTTTATTACGTCACCTACACTCGTTACAGCAACCCATAGAGAAAAATAAATGTTGATATGATAAAAAAAATACTGACACGTGAATTACATCGGTAAAAAACAAACGCAAGTTACATAAGATATATAAAAGAACCACATAACACATATAAAAAACCACTAAACAACACATATAAAAAACATTTGAAACAAATATACTTAGACCGTGGGGTATGGTAGGGCGTGGGTTGGGGGCATGGTGCGATACGTGGAGAATGGGGCACCCAAGACCAAAAGCCAATTTCAAAGGGGTATGGTAGGGCGTGGCTGGGGTGGCATGGAAAAAAAAGCCAATTTCAAAGGGCTAGTGCTCTTGGCCAATGAGGTTCCGCCATGTCATGTGGGTAGGTAGCCCCGCCCAATGCCCGGGCTGAAACCCCCGCCCAAGGGGCCACGCCAAAACCCAAGCCCACACGCTGAAACCCAAGCCCACCCGAGGTGGTGACTTGGGCGTTTGTACCCAACCCCCGCCCCATACCCCATATTCTTACTGTTCATTGGGTGGCGTGAAAAAAAAACCAATTTCAAAGGGCTAGTCCTCTTGGCCAATGAGGTTCCGCTATGTCATGTGGGTATGTAGCCCCGCCCAACGCACGGGCTGAAACCCCCGCCCAAGGGGCCACGCCGAAACCCAAGCCCCCCGAGGTGGTGACTCGGGCGTTTGTACCAAACCCCCGCCCCAACCCCGCCCCATACCCCATATTCTTACTATTCATTCACTTCATCTTTTAATAGTATACAACCCCCGCCCAAGAGGCCACGCCAAAACCCAAGGCCACACGCCGAAACCCAAGCCCACCCGAGGTGGTGACTTGGGCGTTTGTACCCAACCCCCGCCCCATATTCTTACTGTTCATCGGGTGGCGTGGGAAAAAAAGCTAATTTCAAAGGGCTAGTGCTCTTAGCCAATGAGGTTCCGCCATGTCATGTGGGTAGGTAGGCCCGCCCAACGCACGGGCTGAAACCCCCGCCCAAGGGGCCACGCCAAAACCCAAGCCCACCCAAGGTGACGACTCGGACGTTTGTACCCAACCCCCGCCCCAATCCCGCCCCATACCCCATATTTTTACTGTTCATTGACTTCATCTTTTAATAGTATACAATTTTATTATGTATATATCAAAAAACAAATTAATTTTCTTTTATGATTTCTAATATATAAGGTTTATGTATACGAATACGTTATTGCGACATCGTATTTTTATCTAACTTTTCACATAAATTTTAATAAAAACAGTCATATAAATTTTAATAAAATAGAAAATATAATATAACACTTTATTATTTTTAAACTACGCATTTCTTAAAACCTTTCATCTCTGGACTGGAACTCAAAACCTCCAAACATATGTGTTTTTGAAAACTTTGTTTTTACCAATAGGCCACCAACCCCATTGGTTTAATATCTTACTTCATACAAAACTGCTCCATTTGGAGGATCCTCTACGTATTTGGGAGCTATCGCCACACCAGTAGGCTTCAAGATCATATTGCTTAAGATAATACACGTGTACACGATTATTCTAACCATTCGGAAATGTATTGGCCTTGCAGTTGTGCAACAATATGCCACCTAATTGCATTTGTAGATGCAAGAATAAAGAGACTACATGTAAGAGTTTGAAGTTTAGCCGCTTCAAGAAGCTAGAACTTGCTTTTGAAACACTCTTTATAACAAAAGTGTGTTGCGGCAGCATTAATACAATACTAACACTCGGTATAATTGTAAAAGAGGGTTAAAAAATTAACTTTATTTAACGACTATGATACTATTTCTACCTTACAACAATTATACTAAAAGTTTCTGATGTCGAGGTTTGAACCTAAAACTTTTCATCTAAAAGACAAGTATCTCTACCAAATACGATATCCCTAAATTGGTACACCCCATCATTTAACCTCATTAACCGACCTCAAAATCAACTCCATTGCCATCACCCTCATCGTCCCCACCATCTTTGTCGTCCTTTGTCCTTATGGGTCAACTTGTCCTTTCGACATGTAGAAAATCGCATATTTCAATTTAATGTGCAAAACGTTAGTTTGTGAACATAAAACTGACAAAAGACCTTTGAAGAAACGGTATCCAAGGTGTAACTAAGATAATCTTAAATCTTTTGTATTGTTGGATGACCTAACGGAATGTATTGCTAATGGTGTAGTGGTAAAATTAATAATAATCAATTGGGTAATTTTAATATTAGATAAACTTATGTTATTTTATAAAAAAAATCAGAATGATTTATATAAACAAAGTTGTAATAGTTTAAATTATTTTATAAAAATATGTTGTTATTTTCTTTATGAGTATTAAATTGTATATAAGATCCGTGTGTACTTTTTAAAGGATTTTTTTTGCGTCTTCCTTGTCGGTGATATCTTTTTGACTATGGAATCTAAAGATTAAAATATCAAAATTTGACATAAACAATTATCCTATATATATTATATATATATATATATTAAAAAACAAAGCTAATGAATAGTACTTGTCACATCATAATCAATAGTAAACTTTCCTTATTGGTTCACGTACATCCACTCACATATAACATATAGACACGTGACAAAGTTAATGAATAATAAATTATCCTATTATCCTATATATTAAAAAACAAAGCTAATGAATAGTACTTGTCACATCATAATCAATAGTAAACTTTCCTTATTGGTTCACGTACATCCACTCACATATAACATATAGACACGTGACAAAGTTAATGAATAATAAAGTGGAATTTTTGCCAAACACCCCTACCCACCCGAAACACTCTCCCTTGGCCGAAATTGTTGACTTTTGAATAACACTTAAAAATTGTTTTTTTTTTATAAATACTTAAATATTAAAATACCCACCCGAAACACTACCCACCCGAAATACCCACCCGAAACACCCTCCCTTAGCCGAAATTGTTGACTTTTGAATAACACTTAAAAATTGTTTTTTTTTTATAAATACTTAAATATTAAAATACTTATTACTTACTATATACACACACATATTAATAATGTGATTCAGTTAATAAAACAAGGGGGTTTTATACACATATCTGTTTTATGTGTTTTAAAGAGACTCAAGTTCAAATAATGGGGTCTTTTTTTTTTCCATTTTATGCTTACATAACTTCACGTTATCTTCCTTTTTCTCCTCTTGCACACGTTTTTCTGATTGTATTTATACAATTCTTATTCCTTATTTGTTGAGTTAGTGGATGCTTAGACATCGCAATAGTCACCATCGCCAGGAGTTACTAACTCGCTTGCTGCCAACGGCTCTGTTGTATGAAAACTCCACTTGTCAACTTAAAAATAAGACACTAAATAGCACAGCTTTAATAACAACCAAATATTTCGTCGCAATAAATAGTTTTACAATGACTTAGTTTTGTCGCGCCGCAACGCGGCGCGCAGCATTAAAACCTAGTTTTTTTAATAATACATCTAATTGGAGCATATCAATAATTTAATGAGATAGCCTACTACATCGTAACCAATCTAACCTTCGTATATGTCTAACTAAAATAAGATGTACATTTGTTTATATGGTTCTATAGTTCTCAACAGCCAACGTAATATTGTGTCCGAAAAGAACACCCCTCCAAATATCAATAACTCTTATCGTGGTCGTAAAAATTCAATCATTTTTGTTTACATGGTTTCGACTCTCGACAATGATACCACTTAGGCTTTTTGTAGGTGGGGTCAGTGGCGAAGCTTTGTTTCTTGCATATAGATCTCGGGTTTCGTAGGTTTTTTGTGTTGTTTTTAACTTGGGTTATAGTTTATGTCATCACGTGAATTTTGATTTTGGCTTGGTAAGTTTTGATATAACGCCTTGTAGCAGAAAAACTTTAAAGAAGAGTGGTCCCAAAATTTCAAGTGCCACTTTATTATTGTTTGGTTTTTATCTACAAATATACGTTAAGATTGCATTTAGACCGTGGGGTATGGGGCGGGGGTTTGGGCGTGGGTTGGGGGAAAACGCCCAAGCCACCACCCCGGGTGGGCTTGGGTTTGGGCGTGGCCCCATTGGTGTGAGTTTGAAGCCGGGCGTGGGGCGGGCTAGTAAGTGACATGGCAGGCTCTCAATGGCCAAACCAAACCCATGCCCCCAACCCAAGCCCCCACCATACCCCATGGGCGTGAGTTTGGATTTGAAATTATACCCCAAGACACGTGTCAACCAAAGCCCCAACCCAAGCCCCAACCCAAACCCACCATACCTCACGGTCTTATGTTGTGTTATATATGTTTTTAGAACACCATTATTTTTTATGGATAAGCCTTCGCATGTCATATGTTTATACTTTCTTTTTAGATGGGCCTTGTTATTTTATTAGTACACAAACTACTTTTTTAAAAATTATTGATTTTCTAAGATTAAAAAAATCATATAATTCGAAAAAAAAATATTTAAGTTGCAAGTACAAGGCAAAATAAACTAAAACAGGTTTTATATCTTGCTGTTCTAAACCACTACATATAAGACTACGTGGAGTGGAGGGGTTTGGGTTGGGTGCATTGCTCGACACGTGACGAGAGTGGGATCCACAAGCTTATGGTGAAAAATGAAGGGAGTGGCCTGACTTAGCTTGGCGTGGCCAGCCATGTGAATTTTTTTTTTATTTTTAATTAAAGTAGCCAACCAGCCAACTCAATCTGCCCTTGCTACACGCCAGACAGAATTCCTAAGCCAAAGGGGCAACGCCATGCCCAAGCCTAACCAGGAGTGGAGCAGCTGGCGTTGGAGGGCTTCCCACCCCCAACCCTGCCCCCACTCCTCGCAGTCTTAGGTTCATGTACCTTTAGGTCAGCTCAACTTTTTTTGAAAACATAAAAATTATATCTTAAAATCGGGTTCTTCTTATACAAAAAAAAAATAATAATAATAAAATAAAATCTTAGGATTCTAACACCTGAAATATAATGATACACAATATGAAGATACATATTTTTATATACAATTTTTAGAAGTTACAAAATTATAATGTAAACATAAAATTCAAGATGTTTTGAAATGGTTATCCTAAAGAATCGAATTTGAACCAATTGCCAAGACTTTTTTTGTTTTAAATTATTTTTTATTTGCATTAGGGTGTTAATATTGATACTCACTTCTCAGCTACCTCTCTATATATACTTCTATAAAGGGGGGTAGGGTCGCCCTGTGCGGGATAAGGCTGTGGGGGTGGGGCGTGGGTTGGGGTGACGGTTTGTGTTCAACGCCGGCTGCTCCGCCTCATGCAAGCGTTGGGCATGGCGTTGGCCCCTTTGGCGTGGAGATTGAGCCTGGCGTGAGGCAGAGGGGCTGGGTGACATGGCTGGTTTTGGTTGACTGGTTTGATCTAACCGTTGGGGGTAGCCATTGCCAACAAAAAAAAAAACCACAACTGGCCACGCCAAGCTAAGTCATGCCACACCACACCCCTAGTTTTTAAGTATTACCTTTTGGATCTCACCCTCACCACGTGTCAAGCAATGCCCCCAACCCAAACCCCATAGTCGAAGACCATGTGTAGTGGTAATGTCCATACCTTTGGGCGTTTTGCGCCATGTGGCAGCGCAGTCAGCAATGGGACGTTTTCTGAATTGGGTGTACTGGGGATGTGAGCATTATTATGTTAAAAGGGGTGAAAGAATTAAATATAAAAGCATAACGTAAATCATGCTAATGATTTACGAAATCATCTCTACGATTATGTGTATCAATTGTATTAAATTTGTATTATTTAGTTTCTTAGTATAGGTTGGTTGAATCTCTATATATTGTAAACATATTGTATTTTGATAATTGAGAGATTAAGTTTCACAAAATAAATAAAAAAAACCATAAAAAATGATTGGCCAAAGAAAAAGAAGGTTACATGTGATTGGCCAACCATATCTCCATCAGGCGTTTTACTTTGCACGCCCCAACCAAATTGTTGAAGAAAAACTCCCTCAGGGGTGGTGTGCGGGCATTTTAGAGCGTTTTTTAGACAAAAAAACACTCAAATACTCTCCACTACGAATAGTCTAAGTGTTGCGTGGCACTTGCAGGGGAGGGTGGGGAACACCTCTCCCTCCTGGCTCCTGCAATATTGCGGTGCAGGCACGCAGGCGTCCTGAACCGCCTGTCCCATGCAATTATTTTTCCTTGATTATTACTTTATGTTAGGGCTGTGCAACGGTTCAGAAACGGACCGAACTGAACCGAACCGAAACCGTTAATTGCTAAATTTAAGAACCGGAACCGAACCATATTATAACGGTTCCGGTTTGATTCCGAACCGGTTAAACGGTTCTCGTGTAAACGGTTCTCGCGGGAGCCGGTTGACAATTTAATCGTAAAATTAACAATTTAATAAAAACAAATCAAACCATTTAAAACATTAAATAAGAGTTGCAACATTCAAAGTTCAAACCAACCAAAACAAAAGTAGCAAAGCAACAATAAAAAATTTCAAGCCATAAAACAAACTCTAAATAAAACTATTACAACCATCGTGTTAACAATTAAAACAACATCTTCAAACTTCATTCGATCTTCATCCTTTCAATCTTCTTATAAACATCTAAATGAAACCAAGTGTTACCAATTAAAAAATATAAATGAATAATGCATCTATTGTATTTGATTCACGTGAATAGATTGATCAATAATGCATCTACTGTATTTACCAAGCGATACACTATTTATATACACATTTACAATTTGATCAACATTGATTTGATTATTTTTGTTCAATTTTTATTTTCACATACAAAAAACTATATGTATATGAAAGCAAACATCTAAAGAAAATATATGCAATCATAAAAAAAGTTCATGTAGAACCTGTATTTGCAGGGTGTTGATGAAGATGAACTTGTATGATAGCAATTAACGTTAGGGTTGAGAAATGGAGAAGAATTAGAAGATGAAAGATGAGATTGTGGAATGAATATAACAGGAGGGAATAAGAATTAGGATGGTCGTATGATGTTGAAAAGCCCATTAATAAAATAGGGTTTTAAATATTTATAATCCCAACTGGTTCTAGCGGTTCTTTAACCGGCGTTTTTACCCAAATTTAAGAACCGGAACCGGACCCTATATACAAAAATACGGTTTGGATCTAGCGGTTCCGGTTCGGTTCCCCGATTCTGACGGTTCTAAACCGTATACTGCTCAGCCCTACTTTATGTGCTATATTTTTTAATAATTTGATTTTATTCCTTCTATTTTGCTTAATTGTACTATTGTAGACAAAAACGGGAGTAAAGTTAAATAAAAATGAGGTAGATGGAGGTTGAGAAAGAAGATTACGGATGTGGGACCCTCACTTTGTATTTCTTTTTTGCTTTATCGTGTAATTAATTTTCATTTTAGTTTGAGAAAAATGCTCGGATAGTCCCTGTGATTTCACCTTTTTTCACCTATAGTCCTCAACTTTCTAAAACTACTTGAATAGTCCTCAAGTTTTCAATTTTCGTTCCCGGATAGTCTCTGGACCTAACTTCAGTTACTTTTCTCTGTTAAAATGATGTGAAACGACAAAAATACCCTTACTAAAAAACAAAATAACTTAATCTATTTAATAGATTTATTTTTATGTAGGACCCACTACTTTATAAATAAATAAAAAAACAACCCCAACCCCTGCAGATCCATCCCCACCCCTCTTATACCACTTTCACCTTCACCTTCATCACCACCACCACCACCACCACCACCACCACCAACTCACCCTAATTTGTAACCTTGAAAAACCTTCAGATCTGAAACCCTAGAACATAAAAAAACCCCTCACAACATGGTGGTTCTTCGCAGACCTGAAACGCAATGGCGGCGGTTAGGGTTTCAGGTTTAAAGGCAGCAGCGGTGGTGGAGTTTATATGTGTGACAACTCGTATTTCGAACCTATCTTTGTACCTTAATGTAACGTAACCTTTATGTGACTATGTGTATTGGATGATTTAATGGAATATTACGTTATTGAATGTTATGTGAGTATATGTTGTGTTGTATGTATGTATGTATAGGAACGACCCAAACGCACAACACCACTCGATCGTACAAGCCCATTTGGGCTACACTTTGTATTCGGATCAATGGGCAACCCATTGAGGGTTCGGCCCACTCTTTCTCTTGTCGCATAACATTAGAGGATAGGGGATACTCCTCATATTTTGCAAATCATCTCACACACAAAAACCCTAGCTTCCTCTCTTCCTCTCTCTCAAACTTGACGGCAACTCACTCCCTCTCCATCGAAGATCTTTCTTGGTTCGGATCACTTCCATCCATCTCTAATCGGTTAGTGTTTCATATTATCTGTTTATTCTGATGATGATGTATTGATATGTGATCGGTCATATATGTATGTGGATCCGAATGATTTGATTAGTGCCTAGTGTTTTGTGGTTATTTGATTTTATGTTGATCGATGAAGATGTATCGTCATATGCTTGATTAAATCCAATTAGAGTTTCCGTTTGTAAAGACGATAATAATAAGGTTGCATGATGTTGTAATATATATATATGTGTCATACATAATGATTTGGGAATGACGTCGAATTAATGGTGATAGGATGGTTAATGTTAATGTCATGAAGTCGGCTCATGTGTATGATGATGTTAATCGGATGGTGTTTGATTATGTATATCTATTACTTGAATGGATTTCATTGATGCTGTTCCTTGAAATAATAATTGATAACTTTGACTAAAGAATGGCAGTCATGTAGCCTCAAACCATGTGCATTCTAAAAGTAAGTGAAGGCCATGTGAATTAATAAATTTGATCTTATCTAATCATGTGCACATTAGAATCATATTGTCAGAATAGTCATAAGTGCTTGTTCATAATTTAATAGTAGGAAGGACCTATGATTATAGCCTGTTAATTAGCACATGAAAGATTAAAATGATTAAGGTTTCTTTGGTTGTAACTGTTAGGGTGATGTGATCGAATGAAGTGTGTTTGGTAACTGTTTGTGTTAATCAATTAAATGAAATTGGAAACCATTGCAATGATTGTAACATGATAGAATTTTGGAAACAATGTAACTGTTTGGCATAACTTTCGGATATTAAACAACTAATCACACAAGATCCGTAGGCGCACAAGACAGACCGCACAAGACATCTTGGTCGCACAAGATGTCTTCAGTCGCACAAGCCTCATTAGATCGCACAAGTGATTTTTTTGTTTGTTTAAATGTTGGGCCGTAGATGTGGGTTTGGGCTGAGTAATGGATCTGATCGCACAAGACATGATCAGTCGCACTAATGAGTGTTTGTTGTTTGTTATTGGACCGTATATGTGTGTATATGCTTGGGCCGGTTATTTTATTAAATGACTTATATTGTTGGGTTTCTGAATATTGGGCCGGGTATTAGTGGGCTCTAACGGATGACTCGCACAAGGCCACTAAGCTTGTGCGAGCCCATTCTCGAATGTGTTATAACTGTTAAACGTGATGTTGCATGTTGCCATGATCAGTATGTGCTTCTTATGTGCTATCTATGTGCTGCTTGTATGCACTACTTGACACCAAAACCTGACTTGTATGATAACCATGTTAGGACGTGGTTGACCACTAGCTGCTAGACTTGACCTTTCTGTGTAATCTGCCGAGCAAACCAAGGTGAGTTCACACTTCGTTACAAAGCATGGGATTCCCAGGGGTTGGGAATGGGTTAAGGAATAGGGATTCCTCGTCCTGTTGAGACGTAATCAGGAACATAGATTCCTCGTCCTGTTGAGACGTAATCAGGAACATAGATTCCTCGTCCAGTATGAGACGGATTTAAATATACCAGACTAGAACTCTATCAACGAAGTCCCTCCTTTTATATCGACTTAATCGTCGAGGCCAATGGCGAACGGGTCATTAGTTAAATAGCGCTATTAGGTTTAACAAACCTCACACCGTGCCGCAGAGGACGGGCGTGGACTAATGGACTATGGCACGTCAGTGATGATAGACACAGACGTTAGGGCACTTAAACATGACGAACGTTAGTAGTCGATATGGTAACGAGTCTGGTGAATTAAACATGGGGTAGCCCCCACGGCCATAGAGCCGGGCTGGAATAGCCAACGTAAGAACGGGTAACTAATAAACGTTTTTCGAACTATGGGGTAACCCCCACGGCTGGATAGCTGGTAAAGAGCAAACTGTGTTTTCGGAACAACTATAAACTGGACAACCAAACGTGAACTCACTCAACTTGTTGTTGACTCGTTACTACATGCTTTGCAGGTCTATAGGTACTTAGCTGGAGCTTGCACAAGGAAGAGTCGTTGTGGGACATGGACAGCTGTGTGCCATGTTAAACCTTTGAATATCTAAACTTATGATTTGGTTTTAAAACATTATGCTTCCGCTCATAACCTAACTATGTTTGCTTTGGACACTAATCGTGTTGGTTGGACTTTTACACTTAATTATTTACTTGTTCAATATGATTAGTGGTTTGATCCTGGTCAGTCACGCCTCCAAGCGGTGATACTCCGCATGTGGATTTTGGGGGTGTGACAGATTGGTATCAGAGCCATTGGTTATAGAGAACTTGGTTTTAATAAAGGAAAACGTTTTTGTTAAAACCAGACTATAACCTGTACAGTGCTCTACGATCCACAACGACGCTTCACTCCACGTGCAAGGCTCGACATTCTAGGTGATATGGTTTGTGTTTTATTGCCTACTTGCTAGATTGCCTAGAACTTTGCTCATGGTATACTTAGATAAACGTAGCAACTATAGTTTGAAAACACATTTGTGCTTGCTCCCTACTGTCACTCCACACTTACACACATTTGCGACACCTTTCCTATTTGTGTTTCCTTCGATGTGAGATCATGAGGGAACGTGTGAACCTAACTCAAGCCTGCTGACGGCTCTTATCAACGAACAAGTTACGGCAGCACTCGCGGCCGCTCAGGCAGGAGGTATAACCTGCTGTTACGAACCTATCCTAGGATGTTAGATCCTACTCTCATGACCCAACTCTCGCGCTTAACCCTGTCTCTTTCGTCCTCGCGTAACAAGGTCAGAACGCTCAGCCGCCTGTAGGCACATTCAGGACGTTCATGGACTGTCGTCCTAGTACTTTCAGTGCAACTAAAGGAGCTGTTAGACTCCTCCATTGGTTTAAAAAGCTCGAGACTGTCTTAGAGAACGTGTGAATGCCCTGAGACTCATAGGGTGAAGTACGCCACTGGTACTCTCGAAGGCACTAAGTTAACTTGGTGGAACTCGCAAGTTCAGATGCTGGGGCTGGCGGCTGCTAATGCCACCCCATGGAAGGATTCTTAAGGAACTGATCCAAACGTGAATGCCGTAGTCGAGATGACATCCGCAAACTGGAAGTGGAGTTCTTAAACCTGAAGATGACAAGGTCAGAGATAGAAGCGTACACGAAACGATCCAACGAACTGACAGTGTTATGTCCAACAATGGTGGATCCTCTCATCAAGCGCATTGAGCTGTACCTCAAAGGCTTAGTACCAGAGATTCAAAGTCATGTGACATAGGCCAACCTTGCAACCATTCAGGATATTACTCGTCTTGCTCAACGTCTCTCAGATCAGGCGATAGGACAGAACAAACTGCCGAAGCGTATTAATGCTGCTACAACTACTTCGGATGCTCCCAGTGACAACAAACGCAAGTGGAATGGAAATTCGAGCAAAGGTCCCACTTCGGTTCAGTCTCAGTCGCATCACAGGAGCCTCAGTCAGCAGTCTTTTGGTAATCGAAGTCAGGGTGGATACAGGGGAAACCACCCTAAGTGGAATCGATGAAATTTGCACCACAGCGGGCAATGCAACAGAGATCGTTGTCAGAAATGCAACAAGCTTGGTCATGGAGCCAAGGATTTTAGAATCTCACGTCCTGCAAATCAAAACCGTCAACAGCAGCCACAAGCTCCACAGAATCAGCAGTAATAACAGGGTAACAAGGGATGCTATCAGGGTGATGTTTAAGGTCACTTCAAGAGACACTGCCCACAGCTGAACCAGAATCAGAATCAGAACCACAACCAAGGAAACGGGAATAATAATGGGACAACAACGGGGGTAATAATGACGGCAATGGTGCCAGGGGTCGAGTGTTCGTGATTAGACAGGGTGATATTAGGAATGACCCCAACGTTGTAATGGTTTCGACATCGTTATTGGTATGAATTGGCTACCTCAACATCGAACAGAGATTCTTTGTAACGAAAAGATTGTCCGTATTCCTCGCCCAGGTGATGAACCTCTTACGATTCGTGGCGACTAGAGTGGTGCTGTGGTGAGCATCATCTCTTTCCTTAAGGCCCAGAAATGTTGGAGAAAGGGGCCACACTGCCATTTTGGCTCTTGTTACTGACACCTCGAAGAATGAGAAGAAGATAGAAGATTTTTTTTCCGACTGTACGCGACTACCCTGAAGTATTCCCTGAGGAATTGCCTGGTCTCCCGCCTCATAGGCAAGTCGAGCTTCAAATCGAGCTAGCTCCTGGTGCAGCACCCATAGCTCGTGCACCGTATCGTTTAGCTCCATCAGAGTTGAAAGAGTTATCTATGCAACTACAAGAACTCTTGGATAAGGGTTTTATTCGTCCTAACTCTTCGCCCTGGGGAGCTCCAGTGCTATTTGTAAAGAAGAAAGACGGTACGTTCAGAATGTGCATCGACTACCGTGAACTGAACAAGGTGACTGTGAAGAATCGCTATCCTCTTCCACGCATTGACGACCTGTTCGACCAGCTGCAAGGGTCGAGCTACTATTCAAAGATTGATTTGAGATCAGGGTATCACCAGCTGAGAGTCCGAGAAGAGGACGTCTCCAAAACAGCCTTCAGAACTCGATATGGCCACTATGGGTTTTTGGTCATGCCTTTTGGGATGACAAACGCACCGGCGGTCTTCATGGACTTGATGAATCGAGCGTGCAAGCCTTATTTAGACAAATTCATTATTGTCTTCATCGATGACATCCTGATCTATTCGAAGAGTCAGGAGGAACACGAGCAACATTTACGACTTATTTTGGAACTCCTTCGAAAAGAACAGCTGTACGCCAAGTTTTCCAAATGTGACTTCTGGCTTCGAGAAGTCCATTTCTTAGGCCATGTAGTGAACAAGGATGGAATTCACGTTGATCCATCCAAGGTAGAGTCAATCAAGAGCTGGCCTGCACCTCATACACTTACGGAAATTCGCCAATTCTTAGGATTGGCAGGTTATTACTGGAGATTTATCAAGGATTTTTCTAGTATTGCTTAGCCTCTTACTTCACTAACGCAGAAGGGCGTTGTTTATCGTTGGGGAAACGCACAGGAGTTAGCGTTTCAGCACTTAAAGGATAGACTTTGCAGTGCACCTATCCTTTCATTGCCAGAGGCCACAGACGACTTCGTGGTTTACTGTGACGCATCCATTCAGGGTCTTGGTTGCGTATTGATGCAGCGGGATAAAGTTATAGCATACGCTTCACGCCAACTCAAGGTTCATGAGAAGAACTACACTACACACGATCTAGAGCTGGGAGCGGTTGTTTTTGCACTTAAGATATGGCGACACTACTTGTATGGCACCAAGTGTGCTATCTACACTGATCACAGAAGCCTCGAACACATCTTTAAACAGAAGGAACTCAATATGAGACAACGACGATGGGTCGAACTGCTGAACGATTACGAATGCTCGATCAGGTATCACCCAGGCAAAGCCAATGTTGTGGCTGACGCCCTCAGTCGAAAGGACACTGCGCCCAAGCGCGTACGAGCTTTACAACTTACTATACAGTCTAGCCTTCCTTCTCAAATACGAAATGCTCAGGTAGAAGCATTGAAACCAGAAAACGTCAGGGCTGAAGCCCTACGCGGCTCAAGGCAACGCTTAGAACAGAAGGAAGACGGTGCTTACTACGTCACAGGACGCATTTGGGTCCCACTGTATGGCAACCTACGAGAGCTTGTGATGGATGAGGCCCACAAGTCTCGCTACTCGGTACATCCTGGTTCGGATAAAATGTACCACGATATCAAAACCACATATTGGTGGCCTAGCATGAAGGCACACATAGCAACTTACGTTAGCAAGTGCTTGACTTGTGCGAGAGTCAAGGCGGAGTACCAGAAACCTTCAGGCCCCCTTCAACAACCAGTGATACCACCATGGAAATGGGAGCAAATTTCCATGGATTTTGTTACTGGCCTGCCTAGATCTCAGCGTGGTAATGATACTATTTGGGTGATCGTGGATCGACTCACAAAGTCTGCTCACTTCCTGGCTATCAAAGAAACGGATAAGTTCTCCACTCTAGCAGAGGTATATCTCAAGGAAGTTGTCTCGAGGCACGGGGTGCCCATCTCTATCATTTCGGATCGAGATGCACGTTTTACATCAGAACTGTGGCAAGCAATGCACAAGTCCTTTGGCTCAAGGCTAGATATGAGCACAGCTTATCACCCGCAAACGGATGGGCAGTCGGAACATACCATCCAGACTCTCGAAGACATGCTCAGGGCATGTGTAATCGATTTTGGCAATGGCTGGGAAAAGCATCTGCCACTCGTGGAATTCTCATACAATAACAGCTACCACACCAGCATTAAAGCTGCTCCGTTTGAGGCATTGTACGGGCGTAAATGCCGGTCACCTCTTTGTTGGGCAGAGGTGGGGGATAGTCAGATCACTGGTCCAGAACATGTGGTGGACACAACAGAGAGAATTGCTCAGATACGACAACGAATGGCGGCAGCTCGTGACCGTCAGAAAGTTTACGCCGATAAGGTCAGAAAACCATTAGAGCTCCAGGTTGGGGAGCGGGTACTACTCAAAGTTTCACCCTGGAAGGGTGTGGTTCGTTTTGGCAAACGGGGCAAACTTAACCCACGATACGCTGGACATTTCGAAGTCATTGAGAAAATAGGCAAGGTGGCCTACAGACTGAACTTACCAGCAGAACTCAGTGCAGTTCACGACTTTTTCCATGTGTCAAATCTGAAGAAGTGTCTGTCAGATGAGACCCACGTAGTTCCTTTGAAGGAGCTCACGATCGACGAGCAGTTACGATTCGTCGAGGAACCTGTTGAAATCACGGACCGGGATGTTAAGGTCCTCAAACGTACTAGAATACCTCTCGAGTTCGTTGGAACTCACGTCGCGGCCCAGAGTTCACCTGGGAACGCGAAGATCAGATGAAACAAAAGTATCCCCAACTGTTCGCAACCGGTACAACTACTACTGAGGCTGAAGCTACGGAATTTCGTCCCGAAATTCCAGATCAACGGGGGGAGGATGTGACACCCCAGGAAAACCAGGAAAACCATGCAACTTAACTAGCTTCCTCAGTGAGTACGTGCTAAATTTCGGGACGAAATTTCTTTCAACTTGGGGATAATGTGACAACTCGTGTTTCGAACCTATCTTTGTACCTTAATGTAACGTAACCTTTATGTGACTATGTGTATTGGATGATTTAATGGAATATTACGTTATTGAATGTTATGTGAGTATATGTTGTGTTGTATGTATGTATGTATAGGAACGACCCAAACGCACAACACCACTCGATCGTACAAGCCCATTTGGGCTACACTTTGTATTCGGATCAATGGGCAGCCCATTGAGGGTTCGGCCCACTCTTTCTCTTGTCGCATAACATTAGAGGATAGGGGATACTCCTCATATTTTGCAAATCATCTCACACACAAAAACCCTAGCTTCCTCTCTTCCTCTCTCTCAAACTTGACGGCAACTCACTCCCTCTCCATCGAAGATCTTTCTTGGTTCGGATCACTTCCATCCATCTCTAATCGGTTAGTGTTTCATATTATCTGTTTATTTGGATGATGATGTATTGATATGTGATCGGTCATATATGTATGTGGATCCGAATGATTTGATTAGTGCCTAGTGTTTTGTGGTTATTTGATTTTATGTTGATCGATGAAGATGTATCGTCATATGCTTGATTAAATCCAATTAGAGTTTCCGTTTGTAAAGACGATAATAATAAGGTTGCATGATGTTGTAATATATATATATATATGTGTCATACATAATGATTTGGGAATGACGTCGAATTAATGGTGATAGGATGGTTAATGTTAATGTCATGAAGTCGGCTCATGTGTATGATGATGTTAATCGGATGGTGTTTGATTATGTATATCTATTACTTGAATGGATTTCATTGATGCTGTTCCTTGAAATAATAATTGATAACTTTGACTAAAGAATGGCAGTCATGTAGCCTCAAACCATGTGCATTCTAAAAGTAAGTGAAGGCCATGTGAATTAATAAATTTGATCTTATCTAATCATGTGCACATTAGAATCATATTGTCAGAATAGTCATAAGTGCTTGTTCATAATTTAATAGTAGGAAGGACCTATGATTATAGCCTGTTAATTAGCACATGAAAGATTAAAATGATTAAGGTTTCTTTGGTTGTAACTGTTAGGGTGATGTGATCGAATGAAGTGTGTTTGGTAACTGTTTGTGTTAATCAATTAAATGAAATTGGAAACCATTGCAATGATTGTAACATGATAGAATTTTGGAAACAATGTAACTGTTTGGCATAACTTTCGGATATTAAACAACTAATCACACAAGATCCGTAGGCGCACAAGACAGACCGCACAAGACATCTTGGTCGCACAAGATGTCTTCAGTCGCACAAGCCTCATTAGATCGCACAAGTGATTTTTTTTTTTGTTTAAATGCTGGGCCGTAGATGTGGGTTTGGGCTGAGTAATGGATCTGATCGCACAAGACATGATCAGTCGCACTAATGAGTGTTTGTTGTTTGTTATTTGTTATTGGACCGTATATGTGTGTATATGCTTGGGCCGGTTATTTTATTAAATGACTTATATTGTTGGGTTTCTGAATATTGGGCCGGGTATTAGTGGGCTCTAATGGATGACTCGCACAAGGCCACTAAGCTTGTGCGAGCCCATTCTCGAATGTGTTATAACTGTTAAACGTGATGTTACATGTTACCATGATCAGTATGTGCTTCTTATGTGCTATCTATGTGCTGCTTGTATGCACTACTTGACACCAAAACCTGACTTGTATGATAACCATGTTAGGACGTGGTTGACCACTAGCTGCTAGACTTGACCTTTCTGTGTAATCTGCCGAGCAAACCAAGGTGAGTTCACACTTCGTTACAAAGCATGGGATTCCCAGGGGTTGGGAATGGGTTAAGGAATAGGGATTCCTCGTCCTGTTGAGACGTAATCAGGAACATAGATTCCTCGTCCTGTTGAGACGTAATCAGGAACATAGATTCCTCGTCCAGTATGAGACGGATTTAAATATACCAGACTAGAACTCTATCAACGAAGTCCCTCCTTTTATATCGACTTAATCGCCGAGGCCAATGGCGAACGGGTCATTAGTTAAATAGCGCTATTAGGTTTAACAAACCTCACACCGTGCCGCAGAGGACGGGCGTGGACTAATGGACTATGGCACGTCAGTGATGATAGACACAGACGTTAGGGCACTTAAACATGATGAACGTTAGTAGTCGATATGGTAACGAGTCTGGTGAATTAAACATGGGGTAGCCCCCACGGCCATAGAGCCGGGCTGGAATAGCCAACGTAAGAACGGGTAACTAATAAACGTTTTTCGAACTATGGGGTAACCCCCACGGCTGGATAGCTGGTAAAGAGCAAACTGTGTTTTCGGAACAACTATAAACTGGACAACCAAACGTGAACTCACTCAACTTGTTGTTGACTCGTTACTACATGCTTTGCAGGTCTATAGGTACTTAGCTGGAGCTTGCACAAGGAAGAGTCGTTGTGGGACATGGACAGCTGTGTGCCATGTTAAACCTTTGAATATCTAAACTTATGATTTGGTTTTAAAACATTATGCTTCCGCTCATAACTTAACTATGTTTGCTTTGGACACTAATCGTGTTGGTTGGACTTTTACACTTAATTATTTACTTGTTCAATATGATTAGTGGTTTGATCCTGGTCAGTCACGCCTCCAAGCGGTGATACTCCGCATGTGGATTTTGGGGGTGTGACAATATGGGTCACAAGCATGTGGCAAGGGATATGGTTTATGTTGTCACGGTGGTTCCGGCGACAAGCTACGGCCACACCTCAGGCCGATCGGCACACCCCTTTCCTTACCCTGTTTCACACCCGCACACCCCTCTTTCTCGTACACCATTTACCCCAAGTTCCCTATACCCTCTAGACAACACACACATACAAACTCAACCTTAAAATGCTAGAGAGAGAGAGAGAGAGAAGGGACGACACAGAGATGGGAGCATCGACGGTGGTGGTGGCACCGCGCGGCGGTAGTGTCGGACCATAGCAGTGACTTAAGCTGGTGATGGTGGTGTCTCTGGTTAGCGGCAGAGGTGGTGGCTAGTGAATCCGAGTCTCGGTGCGAGAAGGAAGCAGTCACACACCCACACACCCGTTCCATGCTTGCTTTGGTCAGTAGTTATTCATAATCTGCACTCTTGTAGTTCTCGGTTACCCACATTCTTGTCGATTGCTCTTGAATTAAGGTTTGACTAATTGGTGATTTAGTTCTGATGAAAATATGTTCTTGTTGTAATAATTCATCTTGTTTATTTCTAATTGATTCATAAGGTGGTCATGATGTATTGTGATTAAATATGTTGACAACTCGATCAAATGATTTTGATTCATTGATTCGATGAATAAATGGTTATTTGATGTTTTGTTGCAGGTTAAGGAGAGAATGGGGAAGAAGACATAGGCTGGGGGTGGGCTGGGTAGGTGGGGCCCACATGTATTTTTTTTTTATTCTTTTAATGTTTTATTTGTTGTTTTTAAATAGTAAGGGCATTATAGTCATTTTACACCAACTTAACTGAGAAAAGTAACCTCCATCCACGCCAGGGACTATCCGGGAACGAAAATTGAAAACTTGGAGACTATTCAGGTAGTTTTAGAAAGTTGGGACTATAGGTGAAAAAAGTCGAAACCACAGGAACTATCCGGGCAATTTTCTCTTTTAGTTTATTTAAAGTTTTAAACAATTAAATCACAAGATATAAGAAAAAGTACAAGCCTCCCTATAGCGGCATGTTGGGCTCTTCACGAGTCGAAGAGCATACCTTTGTTCGTGTTTAGCTCGTTTACAAACCGAACCAAGCGGAGCGGCTCATTTAAAACCGAGCCTCAAATCAAGCGAGCATTTTTCGAGCAGTAAATATTCCGAGCGAAGTTCGAGCGATTTGGACAACCGTATCGCCCGATTTAAATTTGTTGAGTGAGATAGTGACAATGTTTGGTCTCAAGTTTTCATAGTCTTTTAATACATGCACATTTCATGGCATAATATTTTTCTTATAAATAATAATGTTGTGGCCGACGAGGCGTTGATTATATTGCACGAACAATTATGTTGAGAGCAGGAGACGATGAGCAGTCTGTCGTTAATCGGTTTAGAGTTTAACTTTTAGATTTGATATTAATTTTTTTATTGGCGTGGTTGGGCTAGCACATATAGATATAGTTGTAAATTTGTATATAGTGGACTAAAATCTAATAAAATGGTATATATAAAACTATAAATTTTAATTTATATTTAAGTATATATGTATGTGTAATGTGTGTGTATATATAAGTATAATTTATATTCGTGTATATGAGTGGGGATCCTACGGAAAGTGTGTTTTTCCTAAAAAGTGTAAAAAGTCATAAAACACAATAATTTCAGGCATAAAACACACCTAAAACTCATAAATAATAGAATGAATATTACTAAAACACCATATTCAAACTCTAATAGTTTATAAAAACTTCAAACGCACCATCGTAGAACTATGAATATAAAACACAAAATGCTAAACAACATAAAACACAATAATATTTGTCATTCCATAATCAGAGTCTTAACATCTAAAACACAACACAAAACCCACATACATGATGTTTTAGTAATCTTCATCATATTATTTGTGGATTTTTGGTGTGTTTTATGATTGACATTATGGTGTTTTATGACTTTTTATACTTTTTAGGAAATTTGGACTTTCTCGCCAACTCCTAGCCTCGTGTATATATACGAGTATATACATGTTTATATATGTATGCGTATATGTATATGTATATATAATTATATATACTAATTAAAAATAATAATTCGAGCTGAACCGAGTCGAACGGACCTTTGCTCATGCTTGACTCGTTTATAAACCGAACCGAGCAGAGCGGCTCGTTTACATTCGAGCGTCAAATCGAACGAGCATATTCTGAGCAATTTCCGAACGAGCGTCGAGCGATTGAACGACCCTAGCGGCATGCCCCTTCCACATCACCAATGTTTTAAAAACCAGTTTAAACCGGCTGGTTTAATAGGATGCCAGAAGCTTGGCCGGCACGAAACATACCGGTAAACTGAGGGAAGGGCAAAGAAGTTGTACCGGTTAAACCATTTTTAAGCCTACAAATCCATAAATCCATAAAAATGGTTTAATCGAGGGGATGGCGGCAGTGTTCCCGAGCGGGGTTCACACTCACCGCCCCCCTCCCCGAGGGCGGCCCGTTCACCCTTAACAAGGTGAAAGAGATGAGAGATGGGTTTCACAAGTTCTTAACTAATCTCTTTATTTTCATTCATTTTTTAATTTTTTTGTTATTTAATATTTAGTTAAAGCACTATACACTTTTGAGTAGTTAAAGTTTTATCGCCTACGTAACAGTAACAGTTACATGCCATAGACTTTCGCTTTTTTGTTAACATGGGTTAAATGCTGGAGACGAGGGATGGAATGAGATGGTGATTGGATGTTTGATTTAGAAGGCGAGAAACGAGACAATCTTCTCGAGCAAAGAGACCATAGGTTCAAAGATAAAGTTGTTAAGCTTTATGTGGATTAAAAATAGGCCCTATTTTAAAGCTTTAAAATGGAGCCATTAGTGCAATTTCTTTTTTAATTGTATGTTTTGATCTTAATAAAATCAAAACATTTATTTAGAAATAGGATTCGAGAGTGTGTTTAATGTTCACCAAATAACAACTTGCAAGTAAATTTAACCTTGTTCTATCTATGGTATTTGATGAGATAAGAAAATTGATTTTAATAAAGCAAAATAGCTTGTTTTTCATATAAACAAAAAGAATTTAACAAGTGGAAATACACATTCTTTTCTTTCTAAACTTTCAATAACCTAAAGTTCTAACTTCTCAAACTTCTAAATCTAAATAGACATTTGAGGGGTATTTCAGCGTTTCTTACAGAGTACAAGGTCCATAACCAAAACTCCAAAACCTTTGTTTTCACACTCAGTAACTTTCCTTCACACCCCCACACATACCCTACATTGTCACTTCTAACCCTCCAACTTAAAAACTATTCCATAAACAGTTCACTCTGCAACAAAGTATAATAATTAGCAGCCTCATCTTCAAGCTCCCACAACCAAAAATCCCCATAACCACCACTACCACCACCGGTGACGTCATCATCACCACCAGTGACGTCACCATCACCACTATCATCCACCCTACTGGGTATCCCCAATTCATCATCAGAAGCTTCTAGAAGGTGTCTAATAACACTATTTTTATCATCATTATTATCATCAACTGATTCTCCATTTGTATCCGGGTCCGGTTCGGGTTGTAACTGGGTGAAATCAAGAAACGGGTCGGATGATGGGAGATTGGTGAAGAAATCTAGTAACTCTTGGGTGGTTTCTTGTTGTTCATTAATGTAAGATATTTTATGGCGTTTTGGGGTTTCAGTTTGGGTGTCGCCGGCGGCGTCACGGTGGCGTTTGGTGGTGGTTTCCGCCATGATATACTAGAGGGGTGTAAAGTGTAAAATTGATGAGAGAGAAAGTAGGAGAGTGGGATGAGGAGAGAGAAGAAGGGGTGTTGAAAGGATTTATATAGAGGGAGAGGATGTAGTGGTCAAATAAGTTTTTTTTGGGGAAAAAAATTAATAAAATAATTTTTAGGGAAAATTACTAAAGTAGCCGTTTGACCAGGCGGTTTACGAAAATAGTCATTTGACCAGGCTTTATGCACCTTCAATCCAAGTGAACTCCCATTTTTATGCACCTTCAATCCCGCCACAACCAAGCGGACACGTGTCCCGCTTACCTGAACCGAGCCGTTTCATGCCCATGCCGCTACACGTCGGAAATGCCGGTTCACCTGTCGGAAATGCCGGTTCACCTGTCGAAAATGCCGGTTCACCTGTCGGAAATGCCGGTTCACCTGCCTTAAGCCGGTTCACTTGCCGGAAATGCCGGTTCACCTGTCGGAAATGCCGCTACCGCTGCCTTAAGCCGCATGAAACGGCTCGGTTCAGGTAAGTGGGACACGTGTCCGCTTGGTTGTGGCTGGTTGAAGGTGCATAAAAATGGGAGTTCACTTGGCTGGGGAAGCGTGAAAGGGCATTTTTATGCCTGGTCAAATGGCTATTTTCGTAAACCGCCTGGTCAAACGGCTACTTTGGTAATTTTCCCTAATTTTTATATGCTTGTCAGGGTAGACAAGCATGAGAGATGAGACCTTGGAACACATGACTTGATATATGTAGACCGGGTGTTAATATTCACATGACACTCTTCTCTGTTTCTCTCTCTCTATATCTATGAGGGAGTGACCTCTCTTACCCACAGTCAATCATCACGCGTCACGTCAACTCCCCACTTAACTCCCCCCACACCCTCAATTTGATGGCGGCACTCCTCTCTTAGGAGAATTGTTTTTTATTTTTTAATTAAGAAAATATTTTTATAAAAAGTAAAACATAATTTCATAAAATAAAAAATTACATTTCATTTAATAAAATAAAAATTACATCGCAATACTACATAAAAATTTTAGAAATTGCACGGCCACCCGTACTTGTTAGCGATCTCGCGCTTTCGGGCGAGGATGAACGGAAACATTTCCGGCGGAGCATCGTCGTGCGGCTTGAGGAATGTTTTCATATCTCGATCGTGCGCGTAGTTTTTCATCGTCTCGCGTTGTTCCGTTATGAGATCGCGAGCCTCCGACTCTCTTTTCTTCCTCAATTCAATCGCCTCCATCTCACTCACGTGCTTCGCTTCTTTCATGGCGGTGTACTCTTTGAATTGTGCCGCCACCAACTCAGCCGAGCCCTCGGACGAGGTCGCTTTTCTTCCTCAATTCAAAACCTTGCACAATTGATGATGCGGTGGATTTAGCCAATACTCTGACTGATGAGCTAGTCCGGACAAGAGAAGAAAATAAAAAGAAGGAAGTAGCCCAAAGGATTACCCAAGAATTCCGTTCGGGTAACCATAACAATTTCAAGAAAGGAGGGAATGGGCAATCTTCTACTAGCCCATTTTGCAATTTTTGCAAAAGGAAGCATTTTGGAAGATGCAAAGGATATTGCAATTTTTGCAAAATTCCGGGGCATCAAGAAGAAGACTGCAGGAGGAAGAAATTTTCAGTCTGCTACAACTGTGGAGAAGCTGGACATCTTAGGCCAGATTGTCCAAAACTAAACAAACCATCTGATAGTAAAGCCAAACCGGCAGAAGGATCAAAAAGGAATGCGAGAGCCTTCCAGCTGACTACTCAAGAAGCCGAGATGATTCCAGATGTGATAGCCGGTATGTTCTTAGTTCGTAATGTTTACACAGAAGTATTATTTGACTCTGGTGCAAACCAAAGTTTTATCAATACTTCATTTTGCCAAACTCTTAACTTATCTTTAATCAGCATTAGGCAAATTTCTACAATAGAAACGGCAGATGGGAATTCAGTTAAAATAAATAAGGTTCTGCAAAACGTAGAAATATAACTTTTTAAGTCATAAATTTCTGCAACCCTATTATCTATGAAATTAGTTGAAATCAAGGTTGTGCTAAGAATGGATTGATTAGTAAAACAATTATGCTCGAATTATCTATGATAAGAATTCCATAGAAATTTGTGCACCACTGGAGAAGTAATAATGATTACAGGAAATAAGCTATGTAAAACCCTAAAGTTCATATCAGTAATGAAAGTTGCTAATTATGAACGAAAGCAAGGAATAGTATACATGATTCCAGTAATCATCAATACTAAAGATAAAGAATTTAAGGAAATTTCTGTAGTTTCAGAATACCCAGATGTATTTCCAGAAGATTTACCTGGATTACCACCAGATAAGGAGATAAAATTCAGGATTCATCTAATTCCAGGAATTTTACTGATAAGTCAAAGAACCTTATCAGTTAGCACCTACAGAAATATAAAAACTCAAAAAGCAATTAGATGAATTATTAAGTAAAGGTTTCGTACAACCTAATTTATCCCCGTGTGGGGGACACTAGTGTTGTTTATTAAGAAAAGATGGTTCGATGAGAATGTGTATTGATTATAGGGAATTGAATAAAGTTACAATTAAGAATCGATACCCATTACTTAGAATTGATGATCTATTCGATCAAATCCAGGGAGATAGATATTTTTCTAAGATCGACTTACGTTCCGGATATCATCAATTGAAAGTACAAGAGGAAGACATACCTAAAACTGCTTTCAGAACTAGGTATGGTCATTATGAGTTTACAGTCATGCCCTTCGGATTAACGAATGCACCTGCAGCATTCATGGACATGATGAATAGGATCTGTAAACCGTATTTGGATAAATTTGTAATTGTCTTCATAGATGATATACTTATTTATTCAAAAAGTCAAGACGAACATTGTCAGCATTTGCATGCACTCTTAACTTTGTTAAGAAAAGAAAAGCTTTACGCCAAATTCTCGACGTGTGAATTTTGACTGCCAGAAGTGCAATTTCTAGGTCATATGGTGAATCATGAAGGTATTCACGTAGATCCTGCTAGGATAGCAGCAATTATCAAATGGAAGATTCCGCAATCAGCAATGGAAATTAGGAATTTTTTAGGTTTAGCCGGATACTATAGACGGTTTATTAAGGATTTTTCTAAAGTAGCTATACCATTAACTAAATTAACCTGTAAAACAATTAAGTTTGATTAGAAATCTAAACAAGAAGAAGCCTTTAGGATCTTAAAGCATAAATTAACAAAATCCTAGCCTTACCAGAAGGAACAGAAGATTTTAAAGTATATGGTGATGCTTCAAAATTAGGAGTTGAATGTGTGCGTATGCAACGCAAGAAGGTAATTGCGTATGCTTCAAGACAGTTGAAAAAGAACGAAGAAACTATACCACTCATGATTTAGAATTAGGAGCCATAAATTTTGCCCTTAAAATTTAAGACATTATCTGTATACTGTCTACACGGATCATAAGAATTTAAGACATATATTTGGGCAAAAAGAATTAAACATGAGACAAAGGAGATGGATGAAAATCTTAAGTGATTACGACTGTGATATTCAGTATCACGAAAGAAAGGCTGAAGACAGCTATAGATCGCCAGAAGAGTTATACAGATAATAGATAAAAACCGTTGGAAGTTCGAGTTGGAGACAAAAAGTTATTGAAAGTATCTCCTTGGAAAGGAGTAGTTCAATTCGGTAAGAAAGAAAAGCTAAGTCCAAGATACGTAGGACCATTTCCTATGATCCAACATATAGGACTAATTGCTTATCGGTTACAACTACTAGAAGAATTAGCTGGAGTACATGATGTATTTCATGTATCCAACCTCAAGAAATGTCTATTAGACGAATCTTTAGTAGTACCTCTCCAAGATATAGAGGTAAACGAAAAAAAAATTAAAATTTGTTGAGAAACCTCTTCAGATAGAAGACAGAAAAAGTGAAGTTTCTCAAGCACAAACGACTAGTGCTAGTTAAAGTTAAGTGGGATTCGAAACGAGGACCCGATTACACTTGGGAACTGGAATCCGAAATGAAGCGAAAGTGTAACACCCTAGTTATTTAATATGTAAATACCAACGATTAGATGTGTAGTTAAGACTACACATGCTATAAAAATACGGGTTTATTAAAACTTTTATAAATCATAGGTTATTCTACAAAACATGGTCGAATTCGTTGATTAAAATCTACAACGTTGCAATGTGCGGAAGCGTGTATCTTTGTCGTGTTCGGTTCTTCGCTGAGCTTGATCGTCTCCCGGCACCCCAGAAAGTACCTACATTTCATAAACATGAAATGCTTTAGTCATACGGTATTTAAAACGCATTTAAACGAGTCCGGAAAACAACTGATCAAAATATACATTTTTGTACGGGGTCCACCGTAAATTACGGTGGACACCGTAATTTACGGTGGTCCTTGTTTTGACTTGTTTTCACCGTAAATCAGAAGAGATTCACCGTAGCATTTTTCAACTCCACCGTAAATTACGGTGGACACCGTAATTTACGGTGGCACCTGCATTCAGCTTCTCCAATTTGCCGCAACTTGACACGAAATCTTTCGTATCTTTCAAACCGCTTATCCGTTTGACCTACCGTTTCTTCCTACATGTTTGTAATTTGATTCTCCATCATATGGAGTTAAAATCCGACATCCGGCTTGATAAAATTCAAGACTTTTAAGTCTTCGGCTTATTACTCTTTTACCAAAATTTGACCCGTTCGTGATTTTATCAAACATACAAGTTTGTTTGACCCTTATTTCTCATAAACCTATTAAATTCAAGGATATCTAACATATTGGGTTCCAATTATAGAATTATATACATTCTTTAACCCATTTTCACCCATATGCTTATTTGACCCGTTTGAGGTATTCAAGCATATTTTAGCACCATTTGCTTTCATTCATTTTCAAAATATATATATCCATATTTCTTAACAAAGGATCTTCCACCACAACTATATTTGTGGTGGATTCGATGTGATGATTTATGTGTACCAGAATTTACCCTTCAAATAGTTATTTTACGGCAAAGACTCAAATAGAGCCATTTGACTAAAGTTTTACATCTTTCAACTTCTATACTCTTCCTAAGTAATTATTTAATTGAAAAACTCATTTCCAAACAACCTTTAAGGGTTGTTTGTTCAATTTGGCCTACAAGGGCGTTTTGGTCAATCTTAGTCCTTCATTTACGACGAAGGACAATTAGTGCTTGTTTGAACCCCAAAGTCCGACCTTTTAACCATATTCTTGTTTAGAAACCAATATGTTTCTAAACACCATAATCATAACTCAAATTATTCGCTTTACCTAAAAGATAACCGAATGGCTTATTTTAACTTTGTCTAACTGTCATAAAACTCCAAATTCTACATGATGAGTTGTATTACTATACGTACCTGGCTCGGATCAATATATTGACCCGTTTCAATACCTTTCCTTAGTAGCTATGTAAGCATCCATGTGCTATTTATTTCCTAAATTCATGCAACTTGACAACCCATTAGTCGATATTGTCAAAGGGTGATGATTTCACATTTTGACCCGTTTGGTCTATATGACCAATTACCATTGTCAAATTGTCAAAATTACCATTTTGCCCTTAATGGTTATTATGATTTAACTTATATGATAACCATTAAAAGTACATGCTTCATTCGTCATAATATGATCGAATTACCGGTTTAACTCATTTTTAGCCATCATTATGTTTTCTTGTCATATTTGATTATCTTGTTCCGTACGACCACATGTCGGAACATCATATCTCAATTAGGTATTTTTCTTTATTCGTAACTAATACGACGAAAGAATATTATAAATAAATAACTAGTGTAAGATATACTTACTTTGCATCCGAATTATGCTTTTTCCACCATTCTTGCTTCGTTTGACCCGCTTCCTTTCCAAGCCTCCACCTAGCTTGTCAAGCGCCAAACTATCATCATAATTCGTAAGACGGTTATATTAGTCATCATTAATTATGACTATTCCATCTTACATATTTTCTATCACAAATACCATTCGATTTTGTTAATGGTCGGTTTGACTACTAAAAGTCAAACGCCCCTTAGCATATAAATGCACATTCAAGTTCTATCTATCAATTAGTAGCTAACATGATCTTATACACTTAGTTACATGAACATGGCTACCAAATTTCATCATAACATTCAAACCCATTTCAATCATGTATGAACAAGTTCCCAAATCACTTAATTTGTTTGAGTGCCTTGTTTCTATTATCCAATATGATGATTTTAAACATAAACTTATCATCACCTTTACTATTACATAAAAACCCACTTCCTAGTTTACTTGTTAATCACATACAAGTGATATTACTTCAAGTTCTTCATGATTTCATCATTTCTAACAAAACCCACTTCTAGTTACTTATGAACTCTTAACAAAATCTCTAATTTGTTCAAGTAGTTCATTCATATGAATTAGTATGATGTTTATAAACACCATTAGGACATCAATTTCATCAATTCAACCAAAACCCACATAGCTCATACTAGGGTAATTATCAAATCCCTAGTTTTGACAACAATTCATCAAGATTTCTACTAGGGTTTGTTCCTAAACCAAGATATAATCACAATAACACTCATAGATTTAATATTCATTCCAGAATTTCGATTATGATTGTTCATCATAATCTCAAAGTATCACCAAATCATAAATTTCAACATACCTTGTGATCCCCACGACTAGGTGATCATTAATACGTGTTCATGCATTCGATTCGGACTGGATTCGACCTTCAATTTCGTTGATTTGTTGAAGCTAGGGCTAAAGCTCCATGGGAGCTTTCTCCTGACCTTAACCACGCACGCACACACACACTTGTGTGTGTGTTGTGTTTATTTTTAAGTTTTTAATTTCAATTTCAAGTTACCCGGCTTTGGTCCCTCGTGTTTGGTTAGTTATTAATTAGATCACAACCTAATTATTTTCAATAACATTCCCACTTATTAACTAGGTTTAATATTCCTAGTGAACTTAGCGGGTTCGGGAATATTTATGACTAAGTTTATTTTAGGTCCCGTTAACTCGGGCCTTCTAAGCTTTTATTTCCTTAAAAGCTTTTATTCACTTTTTAGTTATTATTAGGATTAATTATTTAAATCCTAATATTTACCGGGTAAATTTTTACCACTAAAGGTATTTTACCCGTCTTTACTATTAACGTGGTTTGATTACCAAAGCCGTTTTCGGGGTGTTACAAGTCTACCCCCCTTAAAGAGGTTTCGTCCTCGAAACCTTTTCTTACTTAATTTATCGAGTTCAACTCCATGTATCTGCTCTCGATAATTAATTAAGCATTTTTCATATCTTAACCGATTGTTAGTATTACCAAAAAAAATATGGTAATATTCTTTTGGTTATTAATCATCTACGTATCTTACATGACATAATGCGACTGGAAATAACGTAATCTCGTTATTTCCACTAGTTTAATTAACTTAGCGATATTCCTCGCTTTCATATACTATCGAATTCTTTATGAATCCGTGACTTTGACCCGTTTAAAAGTCTTTAGTGAAATCTCTCACTTTTTGCAACGATTTCTTTTGTTTTCAATTTTATTTATTCGGTTCATTTATACCGAATCCACCGCTTACAAGCAAACCAAATTTATTTAAATGACCTTGACGGGTCTCACTAATTAGTCTTATTAGTCCAGTTACTATTTACCGCTTGCTTGGTTATAATGTGATTCTACTTCACATTACATTTCTTGACCGTGATTGTGTTATATCATGTTTAATTTATATCAAAATTTCATTTTCGAAAATATCACTTTTCGAATATATCGTCTTGCGCCTATCAGCGTCAAGACTTGTATCTTTCATGCTTACTATTTAAATTCCTATCAGAATTTATGTTTGTAAAAACATTACTTCTTACTAAAACCGAAGTTTTAGTTTTAGGATCTTTTTCTTTAACTTGTGTCAATCATCCATACTGGGATATCGACAGTCCATAATTTATTCTTTTACAGCCTTTGTTTTATGCGGGGATTCTCAATTTATCCGTCGCTTTGTCTAATTAACCCTGTAAGTTTTATCGTTTTGCTCTATAGGCTATTTTATTAGACTTTCACCTCTTTAAGGCTAGGTCCTTGTAGTCTATTTCTTTTTAGTCGTGACCCGTAGGTCATATTAGTCTCGTAGACTTTTCCATTGTTTATAACCCCAAGGGTTATATTGATCCCGTAGATCATTCTTTACGCATGTCTATATTGAAATATATATATGGTGTCAAAGCACTCTTTTATGTTTGGAAATCATTTGTTTTCACCCTTGAACTTCATTTGACCTTGACCGTAGTCTAAGGCTTCATTTGTTTACTTCCGGGCTAATCCTCCGACTTTATGACTTCTGACGTTATTTACGCGTCCGTTTGTCTCAAGCTTACCATTATCCGGCTTGCGCCTACTTATGCCATTAAGCATTTATACTTTATTCAACCCGTTCAACCTCAAAATGGTTGGATATAATTATCAAAATTTCTGTTTACGAAATTTTATGGTCTTTTAGTCATAACTCACAATCTGAGTCTTTTGACTTTAAATTCTTGTTCTCGTCTCTCGGTTTACGCATGTGTTTAAATCCTTACCCATCAACCGGGTGTTTTACCGAAGTCGTTATTATTGCAACCCTTCCGGTATGCATTAAGACCTCGCTTCATTTTTATATTCCGACTTTGTCTTTAAGTTGGACGTTTTACAAAAACGACCCGTTAAGGGACTCATTTGCAATTTCCGGGTTCGAGCGTAAGTACACTCCCTCCCAATACTTGTCTAATCATGCTTGCGTTTTCTGGGTTCGAGTGTAAGTACACTCCCTCCCAATACTTGTTTAATCACACTTGCGTTTTCTGGGTTCGAGTGTAAGTACACTCCCTCCCAATACTTGTTTAATCATGCTTGCGTTTTCTGGGTTCGAGTGTAAGTACACTCCCTCCCAATACTTGTTTAATCATGCTTCTTTGTCCCTTCACTCGGGCTCATTATCCTAATGTAATACGCTTCCGTCACTCGGTTGTGCGTTTACATTATTATCAAATATTTTGCTTGTCTGATTCATTTGGGTACTTTTTACTTAGTCCCATTCACCCCGCCATTACCACATCGGACATAACTGCGCTCATTATAAGAAGCTCATGCTATCATGTGTTCACTACTTACTTGGCCAGAGTAAGCGATCAACACATGGTACGCGTGACCTTATTATAATTACCACATCACGTCCCATGTAAGTAACTCCTCAAATTATTCTCATGTTTATGGTTTCATTTGGTAAAACTTTATTTAATTGTTAGTTAACAATTATTAGTTTTAATCGTTTATCCTTGAACATGTACAATGTCCCGTTTTATAAACATTTATTCACATTCTTTGATGTGATCATAAATTTTCTCAATAGGATTTGTATTGAGAATACTTGCTTGGATGATCACTCTCGTCCAAGTTTCTATATAAACAAGTCTTGTTATTCATTTGTTATTCATCATTGTGAATAACACATTTCCTATTAAATTTCTCTTGGAAATCAGGTTTTCCAAGTTCTGTCATATGTGTATGCAACCGTTATTACTTACGTGTTTGTTGCATATAACGACTCGTGCGATTAAATTTAAAAGTGTGCACCTGGTGATGCTTGCCCTAACGGGCTTCTCTTGTCATTAGTCTTGTTCGCGACCGTTACGCGATTTTGGTCCTTAATGAGTATGCTCTTTCTGTCGTACCCCGGACCGTTCCATCATCATGTCCATAATTTGTTTGACTCTCGTCATCTTCAAACGCGAGTGTCCTTCATTTAAAACATTCACAAAAGTTAGTAAAGTCAACTTCAATAATCGCCCGTATTATAATACAAGGCATTTTCTACTATACACGTCAACGCGCGTATTTTCGTCAACTACATCAATCGTTTAATTGGGGTAACGTGTGTTACACGATAGCCCTATGTGTTGTTTACAACACTTAAGCATACTAACTAATAACGTACTTGTACTTACCGGATTTGCGATCAAGCTTCGAACCGAACACCCATCTTTATTAAGAGCATAAGGTTTAAGTCCAAGCATAGTTTTCCCACCATACTTGAATCTCTTAAACCAGCGCTCTGATACCAACTTGTAACACCCTAGTTATTTAATATGTAAATACCAACGATTAGATGTGTAGTTAAGACTACACATGCTATAAAAATACGGGTTTATTAAAACTTTTATAAATCATAGGTTATTCTACAAAACATGGTCGAATTCGTTGATTAAAATCTACAACGTTGCAATGTGCGGAAGCGTGTATCTTTGTCGTGTTCGGTTCTTCGCTGAGCTTGATCGTTTCCCGGCACCCCAGAAAGTACCTACATTTCATAAACATGAAATGCTTTAGTCATACGGTATTTAAAACGCATTTAAACGAGTCCGGAAAACAACTGATCAAAATATACATTTTTGTACGGGGTCCACCGTAAATTACGGTGGACACCGTAATTTACGGTGGTCCTTGTTTTGACTTGTTTTCACCGTAAATCAGAAGAGATTCACCGTAGCATTTTTCAACTCCACCGTAAATTACGGTGGACACCGTAATTTACGGTGGCACCTGCATTCAGCTTCTCCAATTTGCCGCAACTTGACATGAAATCTTTCGTATCTTTCAAATCGCTTATCCGTTTGACCTACCGTTTCTTCCTACATGTTTGTAATTTGATTCTCCATCATATGGAGTTAAAATCCGACATCCGGCTTGATAAAATTCAAGACTTTTAAGTCTTCGGCTTATTACTCTTTTACCAAAATTTGACCCGTTCGTGATTTTATCAAACATACAAGTTTGTTTGACCCTTATTTCTCATAAACCTATTAAATTCAAGGATATCTAACATATTGGGTTCCAATTATAGAATTATATACATTCTTTAACCCATTTTCACCCATATGCTTATTTGACCCGTTTGAGGTATTCAAGCATATTTTAGCACCATTTGCTTTCATTCATTTTCAAAATATATATATCCATATTTCTTAACAAAGGATCTTCCACCACAACTATATTTGTGGTGGATTCGATGTGATGATTTATGTGTACCATAATTTACCCTTCAAATAGTTATTTTACGGCAAAGACTCAAATAGAGCCATTTGACTAACGTTTTACATCTTTCAACTTCTATACTCTTCCTAAGTAATTATTTAATTGAAAAACTCATTTCCAAACAACCTTTAAGGGTTGTTTGTTCAATTTGGCCTACAAGGGCGTTTTGGTCAATCTTAGTCCTTCATTTACGACGAAGGACAATTAGTGCTTGTTTGAACCCCAAAGTCCGACCTTTTAACCATATTCTTGTTTAGAAACCAATATGTTTCTAAACACCATAATCATAACTTAAATTATTCGCTTTACCTAAAAGATAACCGAATGGCTTATTTTAACTTTGTCTAACTGTCATAAAACTCCAAATTCTACATGATGAGTTGTATTACTATACGTACCTGGCTCGGATCAATATATTGACCCGTTTCAATACCTTTCCTTAGTAGCTATGTAAGCATCCATGTGCTATTTATTTCCTAAATTCATGCAACTTGACAACCCATTAGTCGATATTGTCAAAGGGTGATGATTTCACCTTTTGACCCGTTTGGTCTATATGACCAATTACCATTGTCAAATTGTCAAAATTACCATTTTGCCCTTAATGGTTATTATGATTTAACTTATATGATAACCATTAAAAGTACATGCTTCATTCGTCATAATATGATCGAATTACCGGTTTAACTCATTTTTAGCCATCATTATGTTTTCTTGTCATATTTGATTATCTTGTTCCGTACGACCACATGTCGGAACATCATATCTCAATTAGGTATTTTTCTTTATTCGTAACTAATACGACGAAAGAATATTATAAATAAATAACTAGTGTAAGATATACTTACTTTGCATCCGAATTATGCTTTTTCCACCATTCTTGCTTCGTTTGACCCGCTTCCTTTCCAAGCCTCCACCTAGCTTGTCAAGCGCCAAACTATCATCATAATTCGTAAGACGGTTATATTAGTCATCATTAATTATGACTATTCCATCTTACATATTTTCTATCACAAATACCATTCGATTTTGTTAATGGTCGGTTTGACTACTAAAAGTCAAACGCCCCTTAGCATATAAATGCACATTCAAGTTCTATCTATCAATTAGTAGCTAACATGATCTTATACACTTAGTTACATGAACATGGCTACCAAATTTCATCATAACATTCAAACCCATTTCAATCATGTATGAACAAGTTCCCAAATCACTTAATTTGTTTGAGTGCCTTGTTTCTATTATCCAATATGATGATTTTAAACATAAACTTATCATCACCTTTACTATTACATAAAAACCCACTTCCTAGTTTACTTGTTAATCACATACAAGTGATATTACTTCAAGTTCTTCATGATTTCATCATTTCTAACAAAACCCACTTCTAGTTACTTATGAACTCTTAACAAAATCTCTAATTTGTTCAAGTAGTTCATTCATATGAATTAGTATGATGTTTATAAACACCATTAGGACATCAATTTCATCAATTCAACCAAAACCCACATAGCTCATACTAGGGTAATTATCAAATCCCTAGTTTTGACAACAATTCATCAAGATTTCTACTAGGGTTTGTTCCTAAACCAAGATATAATCACAATAACACTCATAGATTTAATATTCATTCCAGAATTTCGATTATGATTGTTCATCATAATCTCAAAGTATCACCAAATCATAAATTTCAACATACCTTGTGATCCCCACGACTAGGTGATCATTAATACGTGTTCATGCATTCGATTCGGGCTGGATTCGACCTTCAATTTCGTTGATTTGTTGAAGCTAGGGCTAAAGCTCCATGGGAGCTTTCTCCTGACCTTAACCACGCACGCACACACACACTTGTGTGTGTGTTGTGTTTATTTTTAAGTTTTTAATTTCAATTTCAAGTTACCCGGCTTTGGTCCCTCGTGTTTGGTTAGTTATTAATTAGATCACAACCTAATTATTTTCAATAACATTCCCACTTATTAACTAGGTTTAATATTCCTAGTGAACTTAGCGGGTTCGGGAATATTTATGACTAAGTTTATTTTAGGTCCCGTTAACTCGGGCCTTCTAAGCTTTTATTTCCTTAAAAGCTTTTATTCACTTTTTAGTTATTATTAGGATTAATTATTTAAATCCTAATATTTACCGGGTAAATTTTTACCACTAAAGGTATTTTACCCGTCTTTACTATTAACGTGGTTTGATTACCAAAGCCGTTTTCGGGGTGTTACAGAAAGTATCCTCAATTATTCCAGTAAATCTCGAGGATGAGATTTTTATTAAGGTGGGGAGAATGTAACAACTCTCATCAAAAAGTCTTAATTATTATTTTAATTGACCAATAGGAAACCCTAATTAAGACACCCAAGTAATTCTGCGCAAACCCTAAAATTATCAGAATCATCAGAATCAGGATCAGGGCCCCTAAAACTCAGGGGGGGCATTTCCTACTTGACGATTATCCTCTTAATTCGTTATCAGAATAAAAAATTCAAGAATCGTCGACTCAGCAGGCCTAGTCCCACACGTGGCTACTCTATAAAAAAATAGGTAACCCTTACGGACCGTTAGGGTTATTTGTTACGGTCCGTAAGGGAGGACAAAAATCGTGTATAAATAGCAGAGGTTGGCACTTGAAATTCTGCGTATGTTCGACGAAGAAATTCATTCTAGGCACTGAGATATGCTCTGTTTATCACAATTAACACACACAGATCACTAATTGATGCCGCAATCAGGGTAATAACTCGATCGCTATTACGATTCAACGTCCGATCGATTATAACTATCCAACGAATGTTTAAGTGCCGCTCAAAATGAGTTTATACTTTGTTATTCATCGTGATTTCGACTTGAATGTTTGAGTGCTGTTCGAACTCGGACTATACTCTGTCATTCGTTGTGAATCCGCTGAATTGTTAAGTATTGCACTTGTAAATCGTTGTGAGGGTTTAATCTCGTGAATTGTCGTAACTGCTGTATTAGTTACTAACCTGTTTGTGTGTGCATTATTATTTAAATTAGGTTAATCAAAGCTAATCAGTAGGCTTATACTCTGCTCGTTAAATCTACAATGTGAGTCATTCTCTTTTTATCAACTATTTTACAATACCTCAAATTATTTTCAAGGTTATAATTACAGGGACTAAGTCATGGATATCTTGAATTACTGGTTAGTGGGGTATTGTGCACATTACTAATTTTCTCCCAGTTAGGTTCATTGACCTACTCGGGATAATCACTGATAGGTTCATTGACCTACAGGGATTATCATCACTATTTAGGTTCATTGATCTAATAGTGGTATGACCATCGTCACCATTGTGACATGTCACCATTATGACAGGACGCCAGATAAAAATAAGATAGAAGCCATTGTAATCGCTCTTATGCTGTAATTAATAACTATGCATCATTATGCAAAATAGAATGATTCACTCAGTATTTCCCTGCTGACAAAACCTTTTTCAAACATGTTTCAGGTAATCTGTTATGAGCACAGGAAAAGTGTCGTGGAGCACTACATGCTTAGAAAAGTGGCTCAATGTAAATAAATAAAGAAACATGTTTTAAGAAATAAAGATTTCCCAGTGAAATCACTTTATTGTAAATTATGGGATTTATCCCTATATTATATATATAAACGAGCAGTTTTGATAATAATCGATCCTGTTTAAAAAGACTTCCGCTGTCACTAAATTAGATACCGTCGGATTTCCTGCCTCGCGGCTCTGGACCAGGTCAAACCGGGGCCAAGGGCCGTGACAGGAAAAGGTGGTCTCAGAGCCACTGATTTAAGCTTACTATTGATTTTAGCCTATTAAAGTAATTGAGAGATACTTAGGAAATTTAATTGCCATTTTATGATTATGTGTTTTATTATCTGACTAACTGTGTACATTATGGACAGATCTCTATATGCTAGCCACTGTAGCAATAAATACAAATCTTTAATTTAATATGACTCAAAGTTTTAGCATCTTTATTATCTACAGTCTATAAACCGTATTCAGTAAATAAATAAATTCATAAATAAAACCTAGTATGTTTTCATATTCGATTGTTCCATAGTTACCCAATACGAAATAATATTTAAAAGTTTTCTATGAAATTTGATATAAATTTTAACTTAGTAATTGTGTATTTTGCATGCATGAGTGACTTGTATGATGCCCTTCAGAATTTAAATCTCTATCCAGTAAGAATAGAAGTTTCCAGAGATTTCAATAGGTATATACCAGACTTAGAAGAGCCTATAGAATTCAACGCTTTACCTCTCGAGAAACCCAAGCCTAAGAAAATGGAAATTGGGGAAAGCTCTAGGCAAATTGAGGGGTTACCATATCAAGAAGAACTAGATTTTATAATGGCAAACGATGATACTATTGAACCTATTAATGAAAATGATTTTATTCATTCTCTTGAAACACCACTACCAATAAACTTAGAACCAGCTATTCCAAACCCTTCAATCCACTCGCAAATAGACGAATGGAGGAATAATGAAATACTGTTACAAAACCATCCCTATAAGCTTTTTCCTAAGTTCAATTCAGAACCTTTACCAAATTCACCAATGAGTAACGAGAATATGGTTGAACTCCGCCACTTTGGCGAAGAACTAATGGATACTGGGAATAGGATCCAAGAGATTTTGGGACAGATCTCCTGGAAATACGATGAGAAGGAACGCCGTTATTAGAATATCATCTGACAAAGGATAGGGGATTATGAAACTGTGGTTGTGTAATAGTAATAATAAAAATCAGTATGTAAAATAAATAATAAAACGGATGTATATAGAAGCATGATATATAAAACAAATGAAATTTTTAGAAAATTTCAGTTTTGTTTGTATATTCGTTTATGTAAGTATATGCAATTAAATTGTGACATAGGATTATTTCCTTTATACTAATTATTTATCTATAAATTAGATATCATATGAAAAATGCTAATAATGAACCAGTTAATGAGGTTAATCAATCTGAGCAACAACCGGGGAATCAATTTATGACTAGGCAGGATATAGAAAATATCGTTGCTCAAGGGATAGCCAACGCTATTCCAGAAATAGTTGCTCAAGAGATAGCCAATGCTATTCCAGCAATCGTTGCTGCTGTTAAAAATCCAATCGAACCGCAGCAAATCGTTCCTAGTAAACGTATTTCTGAAGATAACTTCAGTAAAAGCGTAAACGGAGGCAATAATCATGTTAATCATGATAATGAACCACGGCAAGCTCCGCTCCCTAAGAAAAGGAAAACCGCAACGCCTGGTTGCACTTACAAAGAATTTCTTGCTTGTAAACCCACTGAGTTTGCAGGCAATGAAGGAGCGACTGCGGCACTGCGTTGGTTAGAGAAAACCGAGGCAGTAATTGCCATAAGTAAATGTGCTCAGGATGATCAGGTCATGTATGCGTCAAATCTTTTCAAAGAAGTAGCGCTAGAATGGTGGAATACGGTGTTACAAGCAAAAGGAAGAAGGATGGCGTATGCTATGAACTGGGAAGAATTTAAGAGCTTTGTAGAAAGAAAATTCTGTCCCGAGTATGAAAAGGAACAAATGACAAATAAGTTTCTAACCCATCGGATGATGGATGTAGATTGTCGAGGGTATACTACGACATTCTTCGAGTATGCTAGAGTGGTACCAACGCTGGCTTCGCCAGAGCCGGTACTTATTTCTCGTTATATTTGGGGATTGATTTCCGAAATCCGTAATATCGTCAAGGCTGCGAAACCTTGCACAATTGATGATGCGGTGGATTTAGCCAATACTCTGACTGATGAGCTAGTCCGGACAAGAGAAGAAAATAGAAGGAAGGAAGTAGCCCAAAGGATTACCCAAGAATTCCGTTTGGGTAACCATAACAATTTCAAGAAAGGAGGGAATGGGCAATCTTCTACTAGTCCATTTTGCAATTTTTGCAAAAGGAAGCATTTTGGAAGATGCAAAGGATATTGCAATTTTTGCAAAATTCCGGGGCATCAAGAAGAAGACTGCAGGAGGAAGAAATTTTCAGTCTGCTACAACTGTGGAGAAGCTGGACATCTTAGGCCAGATTGTCCAAAACTAAACAAACCATCTGATAGTAAAGCCAAACCGGCAGAAGGAGCAAAAAGGAATGCGAGAGCCTTCCAGCTGACTACTCAAGAAGCCGAGATGATTCCAGATGTGATAGCCGGTATGTTCTTAGTTCGTAATGTTTACACAGAAGTATTATTTGACTCTGGTGCAAACCAAAGTTTTATCAATACTTCATTTTGCCAAACTCTTAACTTATCTTTAATCAGCATTAGGCAAATTTCTACAATAGAAACGGCAGATGGGAATTCAGTTAAAATAAATAAGGTTCTGCAAAACGTAGAAATAGAACTTTTTAAGTCATAAATTTCTGCAACCCTATTATCTATGAAATTAGTTGAAATCAAGGTTGTGCTAAGAATGGATTGATTAGTAAAACAATTATGCTCGAATTATCTATGATAAGAATTCCATAGAAATTTGTGCACCACTGGAGAAGTAATAATGATTACAGGAAATAAGCTATGTAAAACCCTAAAGTTCATATCAGTAATGAAAGTTGCTAATTATGAACGAAAGCAAGGAATAGTATACATGATTCCAGTAATCATCAATACTAAAGATAAAGAATTTAAGGAAATTTCTGTAGTTTCAGAATACCCATATGTATTTCCAGAAGATTTACCTGGATTACCACCAGATAAGGAGATAAAATTCAGGATTCATCTAATTCCAGGAATTTTACTGATAAGTCAAAGAACCTTATCAGTTAGCACCTACAGAAATATAAAAACTCAAAAAGCAATTAGATGAATTATTAAGTAAAGGTTTCGTACAACCTAATTTATCCCCGTGTGGGGGACACTAGTGTTGTTTATTAAGAAAAGATGGTTCGATGAGAATGTGTATTGATTATAGGGAATTGAATAAAGTTACAATTAAGAATCGATACCCATTACTTAGAATTGATGATCTATTCGATCAAATCCAGGGAGATAGATATTTTTCTAAGATCGACTTACGTTCCGGATATCATCAATTGAAAGTACAAGAGGAAGACATACCTAAAACTGCTTTCAGAACTAGGTATGGTCATTATGAGTTTACAGTCATGCCCTTCGGATTAACGAATGCACCTGCAGCATTCATGGACATGATGAATAGGATCTGTAAACCGTATTTGGATAAATTTGTAATTGTCTTCATAGATGATATACTTATTTATTCAAAAAGTCAAGACGAACATTGTCAGCATTTGCATGCACTCTTAACTTTGTTAAGAAAAGAAAAGCTTTACGCCAAATTCTCGAAGTGTGAATTTTGATTGCCAGAAGTGCAATTTCTAGGTCATATGGTGAATCATGAAGGTATTCACGTAGATCCTGCTAGGATGGCAGCAATTATCAAATGGAAGATTCCGCAATCAGCAATGGAAATTAGGAATTTTTTAGGTTTAGCCGGATACTATAGACGGTTTATTAAGGATTTTTCTAAAGTAGCTATACCATTAACTAAATTAACCTGTAAAACAATTAAGTTTGATTAGAAATCTAAACAAGAAGAAGCCTTTAGGATCTTAAAGCATAAATTAACAAAATCCTAGCCTTACCAGAAGGAACAGAAGATTTTAAAGTATATGGTGATGCTTCAAAATTAGGAGTTGAATGTGTGCGTATGCAACGCAAGAAGGTAATTGCGTATGCTTCAAGACAGTTGAAAAAGAACGAAGAAACTATACCACTCATGATTTAGAATTAGGAGCCATAAATTTTGCCCTTAAAATTTAAGACATTATCTGTATACTGTCTACACGGATCATAAGAATTTAAGACATATATTTGGGCAAAAAGAATTAAACATGAGACAAAGGAGATGGATGAAAATCTTAAGTGATTACGACTGTGATATTCAGTATCACGAAAGAAAGGCTGAAGACAGCTATAGATCGCCAGAAGAGTTATACAGATAATAGATAAAAACCGTTGGAAGTTCGAGTTGGAGACAAAAAGTTATTGAAAGTATCTCCTTGGAAAGGAGTAGTTCAATTCGGTAAGAAAGAAAAGCTAAGTCCAAGATACGTAGGACCATTTCCTATGATCCAACATATAGGACTAATTGCTTATCGGTTACAACTACTAGAAGAATTAGCTGGAGTACATGATGTATTTCATGTATCCAACCTCAAGAAATGTCTATTAGACGAATCTTTAGTAGTACCTCTCCAAGATATAGAGGTAAACGAAAAAAAAAATTAAAATTTGTTGAGAAACCTCTTCAGATAGAAGCCAGAAAAAGTGAAGTTTCTCAAGCACAAACGACTAGTGCTAGTTAAAGTTAAGTGGGATTCGAAACGAGGACCCGATTACACTTAGGAACTGGAATCCGAAATGAAGCGAAAGTATCCTCAATTATTCCAGTAAATCTCGAGGACGAGATTTTTATTAAGGTGGGGAGAATGTAACAACTCTCATAAAAAAGTCTTAATTATTATTTTAATTGACCAATAGGAAACCCTAATTAAGACACCCAAGTAATTCTGCGCAAACCCTAAAATTTTCAGAATCATCAGAATCAGGATCAGGGCCCCTAAAACTCAGGGGGGGCATTTCCTACTTGACGATTATCCTCTTAATTCGTTATCAGAATAAAAAATTCAAGAATCGTCGACTCAGCAGGCCTAGTCCCACACATGGCTACTCTATAAAAAAATAGGTAACCCTTACGGACCGTAAGGGTTATTTGTTACGGTCCGTAAGGGAGGACAAAAATCGTGTATAAATAGCAGAGGTTGGCACTTGAAATTCTGCGTATGTTCGACGAAGAAATTCGTTCTAGGCACTGAGATATGCTCTGTTTATCACAATTAACACACACAGATCACTAATTGATGCCGCAATCAGGGTAATAACTCGATCGCTATTACGATTCAACGTCCGATCGATTATAACTATCCAACGAATGTTTAAGTGCCGCTCAAATTGAGTTTATACTTTGTTATTCATCGTGATTTCGACTTGAATGTTTGAGTGCTGTTCGAACTCGGACTATACTCTGTCATTCGTTGTGAATCCGCTGAATTGTTAAGTATTGCACTTGTAAATCGTTGTGAGGGTTTAATCTCGTGAATTGTCGTAACTGTTGTATTAGTTACTAACCTGTTTGTGTGTGCATTATTATTTAAATTAGGTTAATCAAAGCTAATCAGTAGGCTTATACTCTGCTCGTTAAATCTACAATGTGAGTCATTCTCTTTTTATCAACTATTTTACAATACCTCAAATTATTTTCAAGGTTATAATTACAGGGACTAAGTCATGGATATCTTGAATTACTGGTTAGTGGGGTATTGTGCACATTACTAATTTTCTCCCAGTTAGGTTCATTGACCTACTCGGGATAATCACAGTTAGGTTCATTGACCTACAGGGATTATCATTACTATTTAGGTTCATTGATCTAATAGTGGTATGACCATCGTCACCATTGTGACAGGACGCCATATAAAAATAAGATAGAAGCCATTGTAATCGCTCTTATGCTGTAATTAATAACTATGCATCATTATGCAAAATAGAATGATTCACTCAGTATTTCCCTGCTGACAAAACCTTTTTCAAACATGTTTCAGGTAATCTGTTATGAGCACAGGAAAAGTGCCGTGGAGCACTACATGCTTAGAAAAGTGGCTCAATGTAAATAAATAAAGAAACATGTTTTAAGAAATAAAGATTTCCCAGTGAAATCACTTTATTGTAAATTATGGGATTTATCCCTATATTATATATATAAACGAGCAGTTTTGATAATAATCGATCCTGTTTAAAAAGACTTCCGCTGTCACTAAATTAGATACCATCGGATTTCCTGCCTCGCGGCTCTGGACCAGGTCAAACCGGGGCCAAGGGCCGTGACATATAGGCCGTTGAAAAAGTTTATTTTCGTCATCATCGGGTTCCATTTAGACCGTACTTGATGCACGGTCCGGTTACTTCCACCAACGGTGGCGTTATAATGATCTAAAATCCTACGCCAAAAACCATCGCGGGTTTGTTGATTGCCCTTCTTTTTGTTGGTAGAGCAATGTACGCACGCCTTCGCCAATGCCTCTTTTTGAGTTTCGGGCACTACTTCCTCGTCCTCGTCCTCGTAAATAGGTAGAGGACGTTCAACATTTTCTCGTGGAGATGGAACTTGTGGGGAACGAAAACCAAACGGGTCGAAGGCGGGGGCTTGAGAATCCATTGATAACAAATTTTGGAAATAGCCGAAAGGGGGTTGTGGTTGGGTGTTGTAAAAGAAGGGGTGTGAAGGTTGTTGGTAAAAAAACGGGGGTTGTGGAGTATATCCGAAAGGTGGTTGTAGTTGTGCACTTGCACCGCTCGAACCACCACGAGACGGTTGCGAGCCGCGTCCCTTAGTGTTAGAGCCGACGGACTTTTTCTTGGCTTCGCGGGGTTGGTTCTCCATTGCTCGGTTTGGCTTTGTGTTGTATTTGAAAGAATTTTAGAGTAAGATTGAGAATTTGTGTGGTAAAAAATTAGATTTAGTTGGTTATTTATATAGGTTAAAATTGATTTTTTTTTTATTTTTTTTTTCCGACCGTTGCCCAACGTTCAAAAGTTGAAAAGTTGTGCGGTGAACACACACCGCTCCCCACTCCCCGCTTACACTCCCTGAGGGGTCGGCGGCGGTGTTCCCGCTCGGGGACTAGCCTCACCGCACCCCTCCCCGCAAAGCGCCCCGGACACCCTGAGTGTGAGAATAATGATTTAGGGGTGTTAGATTTAGAAGTTAGAGAACCCACGGTGTGAGAATAAAGATTTAGGGGCTGTTTGTTAGCTTCTTAATAACTATTCAGATGCTATCTCTTAATAGTTTAAAACCTCTGAATGAATAAGAGGTAACCTCAAGTCTGAATGGTTAAGAGGTAACCTCTGAATGGTAAATCATCACATGTCACATTCTTCTACCTTCTTATTGATAAAATTCATAATAGTTCCATTAAGAGGTAGCCTCTTAATGACTATTCAGATGCTACCAAACAGCCCTTTAGGAGTGTTAGAATAGAATAAGCTTATATTATAGTAACCACCGGGCATTGTGCTTGACTGGTAATTCTATTAGAGAGGTCATGGTTGAAGTCTCATGGAATAATTTTGTTTTGGTTGAGGCATGGATTCTCTTTTTTGTTGTGGGTTTTTTTTTTTTTAAGAAGGTGAATCAGGTCGTCACATTAAGTTTTTTATTAGAAGGGTAATTCACTTGACAGAGTGATCTTGAATGTTCGAACCTTTGCTGTTTAAAAAAGTATATATTATAGTTGATTTATTTTAATAGCATATGTTATATATGTTTTTTTTTTTCGGTCGAAAACTACTATAACAAACTATCATACAGAAAATCAACTACTATGGAAAGTTTTAAAAGCGTTGTCACGTCGTGGATTTATATCTTTGTTTGGGATTTGCCCATCTCACGGTCAAAAACGGTTCAAAAACACCTCAAAACACCCCTTCTTATAAAGTATATACACGGGTGTCTTACGGTAAAAAAGAAAAAAAAAGTAAAAATGAATTCCTCTCTCTTACGCATCAACTCCATGCATCTCCTTGTTTTTCTTGGTGCACGCAAACTAAAAAATATCTAAAAATAAACTTTGCATGTGCGTTAATTCAATTATTGTACTCTTATGTTACTCTCTTTGTATAAATTTTAGCAAATTTATCACTATTTATAAGTAAGTTATAACGTTTGTATGATTAATTAGTTTTGCATTGACTGTTCTGATATTTTATTGCATATAGTTTTTATACACTTATAACGGTATATTATGTTTTTTAAGTTGCCTCTTAACTGTTTTTCAGATAAATAATATCTACTAATTAGTGAAATATACTTAATTTATATTTTTTAAAATCAAATACTAATAGAACTGCAATTTGATTGACCAGAAATCAGGGACCATATGTTAAAAATTTATTCCTCTTTTAATATGCTTGTGCTAAAATAGACTAAAATAATGAATATTAAATAATAGAAAAAGCTACTAGCTTTTCTCACATGAATCGGACAATTTCTGCTTTTTCTCTATTTTTTTAAGATATCACATCAATATACTAAACTATGAAGGCAAGTTTTTTTTTTTTTTTTTTTTTTTTCTTCACAAAATCGCTATAAAAACCGGTTAATTTTCAATATTGTTAAAGGGTCTGCATATTCACACACCCTAGTCCATATTTACACACTCTCGTATACGCCTCGTATAGGTCTATATGTCGCGTATAACCTGTAGGTGTAGTATAGATCTCACATAGGACTATAGGTGTGGTTGAGGTCTCGTATAGGCCTATACAGGTGTTGTATCATATCATGTACTTGTTATTTTTATTTATTTAAAATAGAAAAAACTTGTTTTTGTATAAAAGTTTGCTAAAACGATTAATATTGTATAAAATGTTTGTTAAAAAAAAACCTTATATACGCCCCATATATATATTTCTATACGTGGCATATATGGGGCATGGGTCATATATGAGACCTATACGAGGGGTCCTATACGCCCCGTATAGGCCTATACGAGGCATATAGGAGCAGTCAAATCAGAACTGACATGAGTCAGACACTGAGTTTGATGTAACCCTATACGCCTCGTATAGGCCTATACGAGGTAAAGAGTGTCTAAATATGCAGATAGGGTGTGTGGATAGTTTTAGCCTTGTTAAATTACTATAAGTATTTTTTTTATAAACAGTTAAATTAAGATATTTAAACCAAACAACCCAAAAAATCTTAGTTACTATCAGATAACACATAATTATCGTTTATACTACATTTGATAATGAATCATGTAAAGTTACCATTGTAATAATTTTTTTTTAAATACTTAAGAATATATTTACTAAGATGTTAATATATTATTATGTTAAGTTATGTATCTGCAAAATATATCTTATTGTTTGAAATAATTGCAGACATATCTATACATATAATAAAAGAAACCACTTTGAGGACACTTGTCATCATATTAGGTCATGTCTTATGGATAATTATAATTTTAATTTAATCCCTTCTAATGAATTATAGATAATCCTCCTACTAAATATTATTTAGTTTAATTATTACTTTTATATTTATCTATTTACTTCAAATTCAAACTTAGTTATCTAATTTGATATTAGAGTAAATTACGATTTTGACCCATGTGGTTATATCACTTTTACCATTTTAGCTCAAAAAGAAATGTTTAACATCTGAGCCCTCAACGTCTTTTTTTCTAACCCTTTTGGACCCCAACGTCTTTTTTTCTAACCCTTTTGGTAGGGGCCAAAATGGTTAGAAAAAAAGACGTTGTGGGCTCAGATGTTAAAAGATTCGTTTTTTGGCTAAAAAGGGTAAAAGTGATATCACCACAGGGGTCAAAATCGTAATTTACTCTTTATATTAACTATATATTTGAACGTTTTGTTTAGTTTGGTATCAAATAGATTTTACGAAACTTAAAATAAAATTAACTAATATTATTTATCATTTCTACATTTACAAGTTTTAAATAAATGTTTAAATTTATTGAGACTTCGTTACATTTACAAGTTTTAAGTAAAGGGTTAAATTTATTGAGTCTTTGTTAACAAATTTTACTACAATACAATAATCTATTTATATATATATATATACTATACTATATAATAAAACATTAATGTGTAACACCTATCATTCATTGTAAGCATTTATAAATCAATTTGTCGGAATTGGTACCAACATTTTTATCACTCAAATAGATGTTGATTTGCTTCTTGAATAACATATCTTCTTTTCAAGAACCATCTTCACAATCACCATATCCATCGCGTATCGAGTATTATCCATTAGTATATTGAAAGATATGATTTTTTATTATTGGTATATAAAATTAGATTTATTAAACCCGTGTAATACATGTGGGTTTTTTATAGATATACCTTTTTTATTATTTACTATACAAATTACATTTATTCGACCCGTGTAAGATGAGGTTTTTTCAGATATAACTTTTTATTATTTGATATATAAAATTAGATTTATTCAGTTCGTACAATACACGAGGTTTTTAAGGATATATATTTTTTATTATTTAGTAACGAAAATTACATTTATTCAACTCGTGTAATGCACATATTTTTAATGATGTTACTTTTTTATTATTTGGTATATAAAATTACATTTATTCAACTCGTGTAATAAATGAGGTTTCTTAAAGATGTATTATTTTATTATTTGGTAAACAATATTACATTTATTCAACTCGTGTAAAACAAGCGGTTTTAAAGATATAACTTTTTATTTGGTATATAAAATTATATTTATTCAACCCGTACAATATGGTTCTTATAGATATAACTTTTTATTATTTAATATATAAAATTATATTTATTCAACTCGTGCAATAAAAGAGGTTATTAAAGATATATTTTTTATTATTTAGTATATAAAATTCATTTATTCGACCCGTGTAATACACGGGGTTATAAGCTAATATTATATATAAAATAAATGACACATGTTACATGTTTGAGTGGTCTAAATGGTAGTTATAATACATAAGTAAAGTTTAATACATAATAAGTTTTAAATAAATTACCGTAAGAATCGTATGAAGAAGAGTTTTACTATAATACCCAAACTTATAAATCTAGTTAGTCTATTCTTGAAATATTTAAATCATAGAGTATTCTTTTATTTAGGTAAAGATTAGTAACATATAAATAAAAGTAAGAAAAAAAACTAAAAAAATTGTTTGGTTAATAGTGGTTCTCTCGGTTTGCAAATCTCCATGTGGTTCTCATTTGATCCTAATTATATATATGGAACCGACCAGGGCTGGTCCTGAGAATTCGTCTACCTTGTTTGAGCTTGAAAAAATGTGTCCTTAGACTTTAATGAAATTGGGTATTAGGCTCACTAAATGTTTAAACCTAATCACAGTGGGCTAATAACTGATCTATCTTGTTTGTATGTATATATCCTGTTTATATTTTTTACATACACATATCGGATTTTTTAAATAACGTGCCCTTCAAAATATCGAGCACTGACCGATGATCCTCCCCGCATACTACAGGGCCGCCCCGGAAACCGACTAACAATGCGATTTTTCTGTAATATCTTTGTACATTATCTCTCTCTTTTTTCTAGGATATGCGTTACAGATAACGATGGATCTATTTATAAATAATTTTCTTATTGGAAAACTGCAATATCTTATACTTTCAAGTTATATATTATACACTTTAAAACAACCAAACACATTATATATTATACACTTTAAAACAACCAAACACATCTCAAAGGGGTTTTAGGCTTTTAGCCCAATGTTATTTTGATGATATGTAGAAAAGTTGACCCTTTACTAGTGGTCAAGAATTCTAGGTTTCTTGTTAAGAAAATATGTAAATTTAAGAGTATATATTATTTTTAGCGCCCATGGCTTTCTAGCCTAGTGGCATCTTGGTGGTGGGATAAAACTTTGGGACCAATAGGTCATGGGTTCGATTCCCACAAGGGGGGTTTTCCCATATTTATTGGGTTTCGTCATGAATTGGTGTATAGGCATTATTCCTAGTGGAGATGGATATGATCGGGTGGTTCCGCTGGTGGCACAATGATACTCCACTGGTCCGTCAGTGATCCAAATTTGCCGTTCAAAAAAAAAAAAAAAAAAAAAAATATATATATATATATATTATTTTTAGCTTTTCCTATACTAGCTAAGATAAAGTCAACTTGGAACAAGTATTCCATGCAAACATAGATTTGAAATGACAAATGTCTAAGCAGCCGTTACAAGATTCATCACAACGTGTTTTACCGGTAATTTTACCGTCGTGACTACGGACGAGTAGGTTACTGGGTTTCCTCAGAATTGTTGGTGGACTCGGGTACTCTCAGAGTACTCCATTTGGTTAAGTGAGTGCCCCAAGAGTGCTCGAAATTAATTTTGTTGGCCGTTAAAATAAAAGATCCATCACAATGTAATTAAAATTACATAAAAAGGTGCATTTGAAATAATTATGATTATAAAACATGAAAAAAATAAAGCAATAAAAGATTACTGTAATCTCTTTGGTATATTTAATAACGAGAAAATTACGAAAAAAACTTAGTTCGTGTACGACTCTGATTTTTTTCCTAATACAAGAACTTTAATGAAATGTTCTAAATATTTACGTGTATTCACCTATTCTAGTTTTGAGCACCTACATTTATCGCCGAGTTGGTCTATAAAACAAGCTAAAAACACTTTTAGTGTTTTCATCTACGTTCACCCAAAAAACTCGTTCTTAGGCGTTTATGCACAAGAACACCCATCTTGCCATCTATCTTAAAAAGCCCCTATCGCTGATACTTTTACATGGTTGTGTATCGTAAACTTGTAAATATTTTTGTATTTGTTAATAATCATTTGGTCTTCGTTATGACTTACGACTTACGACTTACGCCTATGATTATGTAATGAACGCGTGGTTGTTTTTTAGTAAGATTTTTAAGTATAAACTTAAATTATAAACTCGTATCGGGGTATTTTAGTTTTTATAAGTAAAAAATAAAAGGAAAAAGATTTAAAAACATTTAAACAATAAAAAGGTGGATGGTCGACTTGAGGGGTGGGACGTAGCTGTCCCGAAGATGTTGACAAAATCAACAGTGAAAGCAAAAGAGAAATAGGCTGTACTAGTGGATTTATTTGCCCTTTTATTTTCTTCATTATTAACAAATTATTTTACTAATTTACTAGGTTAGAACCCCGTGTATTACACGGGTTGAATAAATGTAATTTTATGTATTAAATAATAAAAAAATTATATCTTTATGAACCCCGTATATTGTACGGGTTAAATAAATGTAATTTTATATATCAAATAATAAAAAGTAGTTATATCTTTAAAAACCATGTGTATTACACAGATTAAATAAATGTAATTTTGTATACTAAATACTAAAAACGTCGTATCTTTAAAAAAACCCGTGTACAATCGGGTTGAATAAATCTACCAAATAATAAAAATATTACATCCTTAAAAATCCCGTATGTTACACATGTTGAATAGATCTAAAAAAAGTTATATGTTTAAAAACCATGTGTATTACACATATTAAATAAATGTAATTTTGTATATTAAATACTAAGAACGTCGTATCTTTAAAAAACTCGTGTATAGTCGGGTTGAAAAATCTACCAAATAATAAAAAAGTCGGGTTGAAAAATTTACCAAATAATAAAAAAAACCGTATCCTAAAAAACCCTGTGTATTACACGTGTTGAATAAATCTAATTTTACATAGCAAATGATAAAAAATTATATCTTTAAAAACTTCGTGTATTACATGTGTTATATAAATGTAACTTTGTATAGTAAATAATAAAAAAAAGTTATATTTTTAAAAACCCCGCGTTTTACACGAGTTGAATAAATATAATTTTGTATACCAATTAATAAAAAAGTTATATTTTTAATAAATTGGGACAACATTTAATATTAATTTATTATTTATATATTTAATATAAGATAAGTAGGAAAAGGAGGTATTTGTTTTAAAATATATTAAATTAACAATTTAGATTTGAGGATAATATTTTATTAAAGCATGATAAGATTTAATATTAATTTATTATTTATTTATTTAGTTAATATAAGATAAGTATAAATTTGAGCACTCTTTTCAAAAAAAAAAAAGTATAAATTTGAGCACATGTCCAAAACTTGCTTTCTTTTGTTATAGTAGATAGATTTATTTGGAAGGCGAGAAACGAGAAAACGTTTAATGACCGACAAATTCATTTCAACCGAACGGTGGATGACATCAAAGAAAACTCATTCTTGTGGATTAGCAATAGATCTAAATTTTGTAACTTAGAGTGGGATAGATGGAACGATTTCAATATTCGAGATGTAATCGTGTAGTTGTCAGGCCTCAGTTTCTTGCTGGGCCGTTTTCTTTATTTTTATAAAGAAGTTCTGCCGTTCAAAAAAAAAGATAGATTTATTTGTTAATAATAAACTTATAATAAATTCATATAAATTCCTGTTACACAAAACTTAGGGATAACATATTTGTACCACTCAACAAACCTCACGCCAACCACCCCACCCCAGCTGCAACCCTCCAACCCTGAAAAAAAAATCCGTACATTTTCTGTTTTTTTTTTTTTTTTGGAAGGAGACGTTCTGTACAAGACCGATTGGTCTCCGAGGACATGTCAAGGACATTCCCCGTCAACCCCGCATCTCCGGCGCGTGAGCTGACTTCCGCCCGGAAACCATGATGCCCACACACGAGTTGCTGGGGTAACAGTTGGGTAAAACCGGGTTGCCCTCAAGACCGCTCCATACCTCGAAAGGAAACGATCCATCATTAGGACGTCCCCGCACCATATGCCGCAAGATGGAGTCGAACCGGCGACCTCCCAAAGGGAAGAAGCCGGCCTAACCACTTGGGCTATGGTGGGGGATATTACATTTTCTGTTAACCAGTAGATATTTATTTATTATTATTATTATTATTATTATATAGGGTGAGAGTTGGCTACAAAGTCATTTTTTCCTACAAAGTGTAGGAAGCAACTATGTGATGACATGTGTCATCTAGACAATTTTAACAAAAGGGTACAATGGCAATTCATTAAATAAGTTAATTTTGGGAAGGGATAATTATAAAACAATAAAATGAGATTTTTTAGGAAATCCTATATCTTATATTTTCAAATTTTGCAGTTACAAAAAACTTCCATGATTCTCTCTTTATACATCTAGGAGATTTTTATTCATATATGTTTGCATACTACGGATAAAAAAAATGTCAAAGTCTAATGCAATGATTGATTGTGGTAATGGTGATTGTCCTGTAAACGATTTCTTGATGTTGTGTTTTATTTGTTTTACATGTAATACACCAGTTTAATTTTCATGAAAAATTTCTTGACGTTGTGTTTTATGGGTTGTAGGTTTATTCACATTGTGTTATAGCAGTTTATATTTCATGAAGGACACGCCTTTGTATTTATTGTTTTTAATCAATTTATTGGTTTCATCAAGATGTGTTATAGCAGTTTATGATTAACGAATGAGTTCTCGTTGTATTTCTTGACGTTGTGTTTTATATGATATTGGGTTCTTCACGATGTGTTATATTGTTGTGTTTTTTTTACACTCTATATATGTTGTGTCAAATAGAATGGTTTTCATATTTGTGATGATATACACGATTCCATATTTCAAACCTATTTTTTTCTATGTATTGTGTTTTACTGAGGTATGGGGTTCACTCATTAACATGCTCAAGTGTGATAATGTGTTTTACCTAGTATGTGATGCATCTGGTTTTATGAACTTGTTGGTGTCTTTAAAGTATTCTTTATTTGTGTTTTTCTTATTGTATTTTACTTAAGAAAGTCCTTTTTTTTTTCTTTTATAAGCTAGGATGAAAAAAAAAAAAAAAACAAACAAACACTGATGATGAATAATGGAGATCTAAAACACAATTATCAAGTTAAAAAGCATCTTACGCTTGAATTAGAGTCCAAATTTCTTATCTACATCCATGATTCTAGCTAATTTTGGCATGATTGAAGTTTATCAAAAGTGGGTGTTTTAGAGAGAGAGAAAATCACGTGATAGTGGAGATGGTTTTAATTTTGACATTTATTTCCTTTATTAAAACATGTTCAATTACCAATATACCCCCAATCAATCAAATTAATCTCTTTTTTTTAACACATATATTACGAAAATGCCACCAAGATGATCTCAACCATTAAACACACCCATCCCATGGCCAAGATCGCTTCCTACACTTTGTAGGAAAAACACACTTTGTAGAGGAACCCTATATATATATATATATATATATATTTTACTTTGGAGCAAAGAGTTTCAATTTATCTAAGTTTTAATTTAGTGGCAGAGCAGAAAATTTGAATAATAGAAACAAAATATATAAATTTAAGACTAAATTCCACTTTTTGTTCTTTATGTATTACATGAATTTTGAAACGTACCCTTTAAAAATTTTAGTTTCAGTTTATGTCAAAAAATCATATGTTTTATATCATTTTAAGTCCTTTACACCAATCTGAGTTAAATAATTCAGTTAGGTTTATTTAATGCAAGGGTGTTATTAGTATTTCACCTTAGTTATTTTGTTTTTAAAAATAAATCAAAACAATTAAAGGTGAGACCCATTTTACAAAGTTTCAAGTCTTTATCTTTCCCACACCCCCATGTTTTCCGGTCATCTTCTCCGGCTCCGGTCATCTTCTCTGGCAACAATATATTATACCCTGCTCAGTATCCCAAAGATTTTTAGCTTTTTTTTAATGAGCCAAGACCCTCTTCTCAGTCGAACTGAAACTAAAACTTTTGAAGTTGAGAGTTAAGATTTGGGAGGATATTGTAAAATTCGTTTTTAGCGTGTTCTAAGAAGAATTCAAGATGTTACATACAAAGGGTAGATACATCTGTTAAGTATTATATGGTTTTGGGCTTTTGGCTACACCGTTGTAATTAGTTGACATAAAATCGTAATTGAATATTTTGTATCAGATATATCATGGTTAAAGTGCCGTCTGTAAACAAATAAATGGAATTCTTGCATTTAAATTTAATGGAATAGAACTCTTGATTTTATATTTTTTGTTTCTTTAATATTCTAATTTGTAAAAAATATTTGAGCTTATAAAACTTGATGATACTAGATTTTAATCAAATAAGTCAATATTTGTTCTGATTTCTTTTTATTTTTTACTAATATTTAATTGAGTTAAATGTCATTTTAGTCCCTGTGATTTGGGTCATTTCGCCAGTTTAGTGCAAATGTTTCATTTTTCACATGTGTTTCACCGTTGCCATTTTAGTCCACTAGGTTAACTTCATCAATTTTTTTTCTACTAAAGAGGACAATTCAGTCATTTTATATGTAATTCTGTTAACTAGAAGGGCAATCCGGCCATATAAAATGACATAATTGCCCTTCTTGTTAACAGAAATAATGGACGAAGTTAACCCAGTGGACTAAAATGACAACGGTGAAACCTTTTTAGACCTATAGGCGAAAAATGAAACATTTGGACTAAACCATCAAAATGACCCAAAACACATGGACTAAAATGACATTTGAGTCTATTTAATTTATATTAATTACAGTTTTTTCCACCCATAAAAAAATACATCAACCTTTAAAAATGTCACCAAAGTTCTTTTTTTTTTGTTTCTGAAATTTCCTATTTAATATTTCTCGTATGTATGCGTGTGGAAGGTCTATTGAACTTGGGGAACGAGTCCTTATCCTTGTATGAATAATTGAAGTATCGAAAAAATAATTATGCGTACTTTCATTGTTTTACAACGACGTGTTCAAACAGTTGTTGTAAACTAGTAAGCTGAATATTCACATGTAGACTTATTTAGGGACGAGCATAGTATCGGTACAAAAAAATCGTTAAAAATGGGTATCGGTACTGTTGGTATAAAAAGTGTTCGGCATGGTAGGTACTGGTACTGACATTTGAAGGTAAAAATCGATATTTTATCGGTACCGTATCAAACATTACCGAAAATTCCAAAAAGTGAATATTGAATTGATACCAAAAAAAATTGAGACCGGAAAATTCGTTAACGGTACCGATACAATACCGGTACTCAATACCAAATGCTCATCTCTAGAGTTATTAGTGACTTCTACTTTTCAACAAGATAAACTATTTAATAAAATAAATTATTATTATTATTATTATTATTATTATGTTGTTGTTGTTGCTGTTGCTGTTGCTGCTCCTACTGCTGTACTATCTATTTTCGTAATAAAAAATTATTTGGATCAATGAACTTAAATTAAAAAAGTTGACATTGTTTATACCCTTTTACTTAGGTCATGTGTAGTCATAGAGCCCCTTTGTGGGCGTTATATTACTAGAGCCCGTAGTCATAAAGCTCATACCTAATCATTACTTAATTAATTAATAACTCCTTCAATTATACATACATATGTATGTATATATATGTGTGTGAGTGGGGGAAAGGTTTGCAACGCTTACTTTTTGAAAAAACCCATCCAAAACGCCGCTATGCATATAACGCTGGCATCAAGATGAAGCCCCATAGCGCCACCTGTCGTGGTGTGGCGGACGCTATAGGGCGCTATAGCCCAAAAAAGCCCTCCTTCGCGCCCCACTAAGTACGACCTTATACATTACAAGAGAGGAGGGTTGTATACATCATAATAATTCATTGGAAGCTTGAGTGTCAAAACGGGCACCACCAGTAATACTTTGTCTGAAACCATGTGGTGGAAAATAAATTTAATGATAGGATATCAAGGGAAGCATTGGTGAAGAGTATCGTCGAAAGGTCGACATATTACCAATGAAATTCACTAGCATTTTACATATCAATATTACCTGCAAATCAACGGCGAATGGTTCACGAGGGATTACCGACCAAGGTTTACCCTATAGATTTTTGATAGCTTTTCCGTTGGTAATATGTTTCTTTTTAAGACACAAATAAATAAAATTGTTTGAGAATCGCTGTAAATATGCATATCACGTACAAAATAATTAAAAAAAGGTATAAAAAAGCCTCATTAAAATCAAATTTGTTTTACCTACAAACTATGTTTATAGGCGATTAATTTAGAAGTATTGATATAATAGAAAAGGAGCAAGCATTGCCATTAAAAAAAGTTAATACATAAGAAACAATCTAGCTATGTATGTGGAGGATCAAGGGCTGGTAAAGCAATGTTGGTGTAATAATCTGTCACACCTTCAAAATCCAAATGCGGAGTTTTACCGTGAGGCGTGCGACTTACCAGAATCAAGCCACTAATCATGTTGAACATTTATTAAAGTTATAAAAATTCATCACAATCAACACGATTAGTGATTAGGTTTTTAAATGTCTAAACACAGTTCAATTCGACAATGGAAGCAAAGTATAAAAATTCAGACATTAGTTTACAACCAAATGTTTAATAAAATCAAAACCAATAGTTTTTTATCGCAGCCACGACACTCCAATGCTGCAAGCTCCCGAGCTCTACCTAACGACCTTCAAAGCATGCACAAGTGTGTCAACAAAGGTTGGCGAGTTTACAGTTTTCAGTTGATTGCAAAAACAAATTCGTTTAAATACTTTAGTTTATTAAATCATGTCATGGGTAGCTAACCCACTGTTAAGCTACTAAACTGTGTAGTACCGAAACCTTGGTTGTAGTAGTTGTTGTGCCTCGTATCAATGTCTATCATCATTGATAAAAGTGTCAAGGTCAATAATTCACGTCTGGCTCCCAGCACGGTGTGAGGTTTGTCGAACCTAAAAGCGCTATCAACTATACCCCGTTTGCCGAACCCGACAACTAATCGGTATAATGTGTGGGGGCTTTCAGATAGATGTTCGTTTAGTACGCTAAAAACATGAAATGTAAACTACGATATTTAATTAGTAGTATTCCAGTCCAGGAATATAAGGCGGTCCCAAATTCCGGGATAGTGTGGTTCCCAATACCCGAGAATGCATGCTTTTAGTAAATGTGTGAACTTACCTTAGATTAGCTCGGCAGATTAAGAGAGTACGAGCTAGAATGGTCAACCACGTCCTATTATGGTTACCAAGAGTATTAGAGGTTGTTTATGCATTTCACGTAAGTCCTACACGTATCTAGCAATTAGCACGCGTACAAGTTGTCACAAATATTTCACCGTATGGTTTTCATGCACATGTTTATAATGCAGCCTATGACATGATATACGCTAATTATACCATCAATAAGCAAGTACGGACAACAGAATCGCAAGTTCAACTCTTATACATTTTATAAACCATGCATAGCAAAATCACTAAAATTTGGTTGTTTTGGGAAGCTCGTTTACCATACTTGTGATGCGGTAAAAATTATGATCTTTTTATGGGACGTACCCCTCAGTGGGGCTGCCCTTGTGTTAAATTTTTTCGGTCTAACTTTTTATCTAAGAATTTAGAAAAATCTTTTACTATGCAGTGTCTAGATTCGTCACTTTCTAACTACAGTTTATGGAAAAAATTATTTAAAATTCCTCAATTACCCAATTGACACGATTCCACTTGGAGGTTTGTACGACACCTAAGACTATCTACTGTACAAATTTCATGTTCAAACTCCAAATATTCATCGAGATATGACGTAAAACACAACACACAAAATCTGCAAAAAAAATGCAACTTTGATTGCTAAAACGAAATAATTTATTTAAAATATCAAACGACGTCCAAAAATTGTGATTCCAACACCATTTGAAGCGTATTTCAAAATACTACACTTTTGACTTAAGAATTTCCAGCTTTCATTATGTGATTTTTTTTTACCCGGTTACAGCCGATTAAAGTCGGTTGTAACTGTTGGACAGATTATGTTATCGATACCCGATTCCCCAACCGAATATCTAATGCACCCAACGTCCCATAAACATGTATTTACAGTAGATTATCATCATCATACGTCATCTACATTATTAAATCAACACGATTCAATCCAAACATGCAACCATCAAACCCTCATTCATAATAAACGACAAAACACGATATCATACACGGTCAAAACATCATTAGATCATGAACTTTAGTCACAATCACTACATGTAATAAACATACCATTAAAAGTATTGTTCCAAGTAGAAAACGCAGCCATGTAAATCGAAGAACTTCAAGCCAAAACAAACATAAACACTTACCAAGAGATGGAGTGCGAGAGAGAGAGTTCGGACGAGAGAGAGCACCGAATGGGAGGAATTGCGAATGGGGGGGGGGGGGGTATCCTTGTTGCTGTCGTACACCAAGAGGGAGAGGAGAGATTAGGGTTTAGTTTGTTCTTTTTTTTAATACAGAAACACGCATACATGAACATGCATACGTACAAAAGACTTGGGCTTGTTTTGGGAATGGGCCAAGAACAAAGGTGGGGGTGTGTGGGCCGATGTGGCTTGAGAGTGTTTGGGTTGTGCTCATCGGGCCGCAAGATACAAGGGAACGAGGTGGGTTCGGTTACAAGTAGTGGTGGCGGTTGGGTCGAGTCACATTATCGGGTTATAGTCTTCAAGTAAATGGAAACATCTATAAATATTTTAACTAAACACGTTAATTTAGATATTTTATTTAATGCAGACATGTTAAATTAACTTAACATGTCATGTAGAACCATAACACGTAAAGAAACATAATAACGATTGCGGAAAACAATTGAACGTCTAACCTCGGGAACGCAGGTTGTCACATAATCCTTCCACGGTTGCTGAGAGCAATTATTGGAATTCCTTCACTCCAACCTGTTGTTGTACCTGATTCGACATGTCACGTGCCTTTTGTTCCTTTCACATTACCTCCCAGTCCATCTGCATCGCCTTCGGTTTTTCTTGTAAGGTCGTAATCTACAAGCACTAAACTAATTGATTTAAAGTTCGTTGACAATAAAAAAAATATAATATATAAAAATAAATGCATACGTCTCAAGAAGGACCTCAAGTATGAGATCTCGTAATGTTGTAAGTACCGAAATCATTAGCAAAGTCATAGAAAGGAACGTGAGTGGTCCCGAAGCCAGAGAAGTGACCCTTCTTCCAACCTCCAAAACATTGCTCCCACAGTTATGAATCATCAACGGGTCGATCGTTGAGATCTGTGACGATATATATTTAATAGTGTAGATGATCATACCTCTAATGCAGTTTACCAAATAAAAAAAGTTTTAGTTTATAGAAAAATAATGAAAACTTAATTGTTGTAGATCCAACATTTCCACCACGTATGTTAAACATGTATCCTAAAGTATGTCAAAAATTGGCAGCACATAAACACATAATGATTTAAAAAAACATACTCTCATTTGACACGCATTCAGATAAACACGTAACGACGACTCCCTGCCTCCCGTAACCCCTTTTAGGCGTGCCCGCTAAAAACCTCGATACTTGTGCGATTACATCCTAATTGTACTACTGTAACACCCCAATCAATCTACTTATGAAAAGATTAACACTTTTAAGGTTTAAAGGATTTTACTAATTTGATGTTTAAGGCCCAATATGGTTTAAAATGGAAAAAGCCCACAAGTGCAAGTTGGATAATTAGAAAGCAGTATAAAAGGGAAAATCGGAAGCCCTAGTTGTCATTTGACACTCCACATATGCAAGGTGTCACACCCCATCCGATGGCGGAAACATCGGAGCGAGACGAAAGGAGATTGCTCGAGAATTCATAATATACTAGAAGTGACAATAATTTAAATAACAATATTTCATTTCATTTCTCATTCAAAGGTACAATGTTTGAAAGGAATTACAACAACTTGTTCATAATATAATCGAACAAAAGGAAACACAAAACATAGAAACTAAGTGCGTTTCTAATCCACCCTAAGTAGATTTCTTCAAGCATCATCCTAGCTCACCTGCAACATGTATTAAAGTATATGTCAACAAAAAAGGTTGACGAGCATACAAGTTTGGTTTTACATAGCATATAATAAAAAGGTTCTCAAATCCGACATGGCAATTCGTATACTAAGTTAAATTACATACTAGCATGCACAACCTAAGTGTCAAACCAAAGATTCCACGAGCGTAATCTTGTCACCAAGTGAACAAGACCGTTTATGATTGAATACTTAACATAGACCATGAAAATGGGCGTTGTGATACTCCTATAGCGCTATACATGTTAAAGTAGGAGAGCAAAGTTAATGACGAGTAGTTGCATGATTGAATATCTAGAATGGATAAACTAAGCATAACAAATAGCATGTTTGATGGATTGAGCGATTTCATAAATTCAGTTGTGTGCATGAATGTGTTTGATTATGCTATACGTGTTACACCCAAAAAAGTGATTAAAGCGTAAAAGGGGATTCAAGTATACTCAAGGTTTGCAAAGCTTCCAGAAATGTGAGTTGAAGAGTCTCAAAGATTAGGACACCAAGGTTACCCTACAATGGGGAAACGAAGGTGTGTGAGTTCATAGGATTGTTGAGGGATTCAAATTTGGAATTTTAATTACTAGAAAGTATGTATACAAGAAAATTACATCTTGTCTAGACACTTAATTTGAACACTATGTTTTTAATGTGATTTCATGGGTACCAAATCACCCATTAGAATCAATTTGAGGAATCAAGAACAAGGATGACATCTACCATAACTGTAAGACTCATCTTGAAATAACAGAATTTGTACTATTTAACAAGCATTTCTTACAAAAATGCGAGCTTACAGAAAATTTTGTTGGGTTTACAATCATACATGATCGAAATATTTGAATTACCATTCTAACTAGTTTAAAAGAATTTCAAATGCAATTCTTAATGTTTACATATTAACTAAAACAAAATAATTCAATGCGGAAGCTTGTTCGGTGTGTTCGGTTCTTGTAAGTCGCTTAATCTTCATCCGGAAATCTTGAAAGCATTCACCTATTAGTTTTGACAATGTTTAAGCACATATAAACAAGTTCTAAGGCCCAACCATAGAAATAAAACAAAATTTCTGAACTATAAGTCGGTCGCGCCCCGCGACCGTTTTTTACTCATCCTCCGCGGCCCGCAACAAGGGTCGCGTCGCACGACCATTTTGTGGTTTCGCCGTCGCGTAGCGCGACGGCCTATTTTTCACAGCAGGTTGTTTTCTTGATGCTACATTTTGCCCAGCTATGTTTTCATCCAAAATTCCAACTTAAAAGTTTCATAACTTTCGATCTAGTTATCCGAATTACGTGATTCTTGTTTCTATGCGACCGTAATACAATTATGGATCCGTTTATCATCTCGATTCGCAATAAAAGCTGAGTTATAAGCAAACGGCTTCTAAATTCTTTATGCCATTATTTGACCCATTTCATTTTAGCACCATACTACATGTTTATTAACGAATATTATTTCTTGTCATTTTTACCCATTCCCGAGCTTGTCAAACGTTAGCGTTTTCGCTCCCATTACATGGTTTGCGTACGCGTTTACTTTCGCCGGTTTATTTTGTAACCTTATAACAGTTAAACCAACATTTTACCACCTACTTTATTTTGACCCACGAAGGTGCATACATATAACTTAAATTCAAATTTAATGATTCCATAATCAAATGCAAGTTACTAAACAACCTTTATGGGTTGTTCGCCTAATTTACCCATCGAGGGCTTTTTGGTCAATTTTAGTCCCTCATTTACGACGAAGGACTTTCGCTAATATTTGACCAAAATATCGCTTTTTAAGTATAATTCTGAATATGCGTACCTGGCCCGGGTCAACAAATAGACCCGATTTATACCTTGCTTTTATTATCACAAATTCTATGGCGACGAAATCATCCGAATTGCTAATCGTTCCTATTAACATAAGGCTCGACAACCACATTAGTCGATATTGTCAAATGGTGTTACCACCACCATTTGACCCGTTTGGCCTATATGGCCAAACTCTTACATGTATAGAAAACACATGGTTTTTAGTTACCACTTTGCCCATCCGACCCATTTCGGATTTTCCTTTCATTAAATCCCTTTCCTTACTTATTTAGCCCATTTCGGCTTACGCTATGAGTACCTTTTTAACTTCGGTTTACATTAGTCAACACTTGACCAAATTCCATTTTTTCCTTTTTATTAATATTAGATTACACTACAAGGTAATCTTATCGAAAACTCACAAGTTCTTAGTCCTTTCATGACCAAGTTACCATTTCACCCTTTTTACCATAACTCATGGTTTTTAATATTTATATTAGTCCGACCCGCATCAATTGCGTCGGAAATCGATGTTTCCCGTATTATCTTTATCGTATTTATACTCATAAAGTAAGCAATTATTCTACAAGGGGGTGTAAGTTTCACTTACCTTGCATCCGAAACACGCTTTTCCTTCACACTTGATTCGTTTGACCCGCTTCCTTTCCAAGTCTTCACCTAGCTTGTCAAGCGTCAAACTATAATCATAATTCGTAAGACGGTTAGATTAGTCATTATCACATACGGCTATTCCGTCTTACGAATTCTATGTCGAATCTACTATTCGACTTCATCATTGGTTGATATGACTTATAAAAGTCATTTACCCTTAATCATACAAAATGCAAATTTGCGTTCAGTAACTCACTTAGGCAAACCCATCTTTTATCAAAGACACACTATTCATTAGACGACATCTACGGGTTTTCATCTATAAATGAAACCCCCCTTTTTTATCATGTTATTAGGCGTTCCTATGGATACCCAATCAAGCCAAGTTCATATCACTGAAAATAGGCTATTTTTGGTGACCTGTTTAACCTGTTTAAAAGTCTTCAAAAATTATGATTTTTTTTATGTGACGTACCTCTCGGAGGGTTAGGACTTGTGTTAGAATTTCAAGATCTAACTCTTTACCAAAAATTCGTAAAAATTCATTTACTAAGCTGTAATCTGATTCGTCACTTCTGACTGCAGCTTACGAAAAATTTCATTTAAAATTCCTCGTTTATCCGATTGACGAAATTCCAATTCGAGATTTTTGTAATCACTTAAAGCTATGTACAGTAAAAATTTTAGATCATAACTAAATTCTTAAATTGAGTTATGAGATTCGTAATGGGCTGCAAATTCTGCCAGAAAACGCAGCTTGAACCTTCGATACGGAAAAATTCATAAAACGCTCAATTTTCGTCGAAAAAATGCAATTCCAGTGGGGTTTTAAAGATATTTCCTGGAATTACATTTTAGACTCAAGAAACACATGTTTTTGTCATGTTTTGTCTATGTTACAGCCAATACAAGTTGGCTGTAAATTCCGATCAGAAGCTGTTTGAATTCAGCTTTCAATTTAAAACATGTTTATGACATTATAACACTATTTTTAGCAATCAAAACCCTAAAAACATCACATACACGAATTTAGCATCAACAAATCTGAATTTACTTCATGGAACTCAAATTACACTAGAATAATAATCATAATCCTAGTGTTTGACATGTTTATACAAAACCCTCTAAGCACCTATATTGGTGATTATGGATTTTCATAGTGATGAACACCAATTTATAAATTTATTGACTAGGGTTCGTTCCTAAACATGGATTCATCCTAGTTTCACCAAAACATCAATCATTCAAGCTTAAATTTCGATTTTCATAAATTCACCAAGAATCTCAATTTCATAAATATCAAAAATTTGACATACCTTATGATCCCCTAAGCTTGGTGATCGTTTTTATGTGTTCATGCATTTGATTTGAACTAGTCTTGGCCTTCAATTTGATGAATTTGGGTGAGCTAGGGTTTCACCCCCTTTCTCCTGCTCCTGGTCGATCGACCACACACACCCATGTGTGTGTTTTGTATTTTTTTTATAAACTCTTAAATTAAACATCATTCCAATTGCCCACTTTTAGTCCCTCAAAGTTTAAGGGTTTTATAAATGGGTTAGTTAATACAAGCTCCTTCATTGTTTTACTAAACATAAATAACTAGGTTAATTATTCCTAGTTAATTTAGCGGGTTTCGGGAGTTATAACCCGTCTTATTTAAGTCCCGCTAAGTCGGCCTGACATAAGCTTTGTTTTTCTCAAAACTTTTATTCTCTTTTTATTTAATATTAGGTTTAATTATTTAAATACTAATATTTACCGGGTTAATTTTACCACTAACGGTATTTTACCCGTCTTTTAGTATTAATGGGGTTTGACTACCAAACCCGTTTTCGGGGTGTTACAAGTCTACCCCCCTTAAAGAGGTTTCGTCCTCGAAACCTTATTTACGTAGTTCGTTGGTTTAATCAAACGAACATAGTTTCGTTTTCAAGGCACCCGTTTCTTTTGGTCAAAGTTTTCATTTATATTGACGCGTACGTCTTTCATGTGTAAGGCCTCGTGGGCCGTTACTTTCAGCTCGTGTCCGTTATCCTTATTAATTATCTATTTTGGCGGTTAGACTTGTTAGTCGCCGTCACTTCATACCCCGTCACCCGGGTATTCTATTGCCAACCCGCCCCTTTGCGTGTTTTCTGATTTCATATCTCGTAACTCACATTATGACGTGGTTATATTATGGATCACCCCCTTTTTTTTACCGTGACCACATCACGTCTTATTTACGTTTATGTCGACTTTTCATTACTGTACATCTTTCTCTCGAATGTATCGCCTTGCACCTGTCAGTGTCAAGATCTTTATTCTTTGATACTAATCATTTTCCGAATTCATCTCATAATATTCATATTTGTTAAAGCGTTGTTTCTTACTAATACTAAATTTTATTTTAACGCTTTTCTCTTTGACTATGTCAATTACTCATGTTAAGGAAATTGATAACCCACAATTTATTCTTTTTCCGTTCTCGTTTTAGACGGGGAATCATAATCAGTTCCCTCGTTTTACGCTATTGACCCGTAGGTTCTTTCACTTAGTCTCATAGACTAATTCTTTAGATTTTCCCCCTTTTAAGGTGAGACCCAACAGTTCGTTTCCTTCTATTTATGACTGGTGAGTCATTTTGGTCCATAGACTTTAACACTACTTATAATCCTGTAGTTTATGATGATCTCGTAGATCATCTTTTATTTGTGTCTTTATGCAAATGTACCTAAGACATCCCTTGTTTGTTTGGAATCATTTGTTTTTACTTTTGAACTTTAGTTGACCTTGACCGTAGTCTAAGGCTTCATTCATAACCCATTTCGGACTAATCTTCCGACTTTATGACTCCTCACGTCATATACACGTCGGTTAGCTCTACGTTTACCGTTTCCCGGTTCATACTTATACTTCTTTACAGCCCATTACTCGGGTTCTTTTATCTTAATGTTTTTAACGCCAATGACCCTTAACATAGGTTTATTAATATTTCGCGCTCTTATTTATTCAGTTCGCGCTTACTTGCATTAGCAAGCGTCATCCTTTATTTAACTCGTTTGACTTATTCGTGTGAACTTCGTCACTTATAAGTGTCAAGCCTCATTCTTTGTTCGACCCGTTCAACTTTAAAATAGTTGAACGTAATTTTTCAAAATTTCTATCTACAGCATCTTATCATCTTTTAGTCATGACTCGAAACCCGAGTCTTTTGACTTTCCTTCCGAGTTCCCGCTTCTCGGTCTACGCATGTGTTTAAATCCTTACCCATCAACCGGGTGTTTTACCGAAGTCGTTATTATTGCAACCCTTCCGGTATGCATTAAGACTTTGCTTCGATTTATTTGGTCGTCTTAGAGAAATCCATCGCTTTCATTCGACCATGTCTTTTATTCTTTATGTGACCATCCTTGACGACCTTATAGATTATGAATGACGATTATCATCGTCATCCTTTCTTTACTACGACCAAAGTTAACAACTTTGATTATCTTTTTCGTGTGGGCAATACCTTCGCTTTTATGATCCAGCGGATCATCTATACTTTGGTTTTACTTGCCCATTTTATTAACCATGGCTCTTTCGTCCCTTCTCTCGGGCTCATTATTCCAATGTAATACGCTTCCGTCACCCGGCTTGCGTTTACATTATTCTCAAGTATTTTGCTTATTTGATTCATTTGGGTACTTTTAATTTATCCCATTTACCCTTTCCTTACTACATCGGATGTAAGTATGTCCATCATAAAAAAGTTCATGGTACCACGTGCTCACCACTAACTTGCCCAGAGTAAGCGATCAATACATGGTATACATGACCTTTTTATAATTTTCACATTACACCCCATGTAAGTAATGCCTCTATTTGTTTCTCTTGGAAACAATATCCCGGATAGGTTTTCTATTCGGGGTTTTCCAAGTTTTTAATCTACATATGCAACTTTCAATCTCTACGTATTTGTTCCATATTACTATTTACGTAATAATTTAAAATGCGCACCTGTAAATGCTTGCCCTAACGGGCTTTCTATGTCGTTAACCTTGTTCGCGATCGTCACACGATTTAGGTCCTTGATGAGTATGCTCTGCTTGTCATACCTCGGACCGTTCCATCGTCATATCCGCAATTTGTTAAACTCTCGCTATCTTCAGATGCGAGTGTCATTCAATTAAAACATTTACAAGAATTAGTAACATTAACTTCAATAATCGCCCGTATTATAATACAAGGCTTTTCTACTATACGCGTCAACGCGCGCAATTTCGTCAACTATATTTATCATTTAATTGAGGTAACGTGTATCACACGATAGCCCTATGTGTTGTTTTCAACACTTTAGCATGCTAAACTATTAACATACATGTACGTACCGGATTTGCGATCAAGCCTCGAACCGAACACACTTTACTCTTTAACCATGGGCTCTGATTACCAACTTGTAAGACTCATCTTGAAATAACAGAATTTGTACTATTTAACACGCATTTCTTACAAAAATGCGAGCTTACAGAAAATTTTGTTGGGTTTTAAAGGGGTATGGTCCCAGATCTCGCGTCAGCATGAGCGCGAGTGACCATTACCCTTATCAAAAACCCCCACCAGCAAGAACTTATCTGTGTCCGTGCGGGCACGCGCGAACACAGCGGTTGAAACCAATATGTCCAATGATGGGAAGACTTACCTTAAGTACGAGAACAAATGTTACACATAGCGATGCGGTCTAGCACCGCATCCTATGAACATTTTCGTCACGACAAGGGATCTGGACAACAGTAATAGTCACCAAGCGGCGATGCGGCACGGCATCGCATCCCGCATCCATCTTGGCCAGAACAAGAACGCGGGAACATCAGTTACCGCAAGCAGCGATGCGGCCCGGCACCGCATCCTACCCACAAGGCAAGTGGGTCTGACACCACAGTGCAAGTGGCACTGAGAACAGTCAGTTGTCAGCCCACATGTATGCAACAGCCTGACACCACAGCAGGACGTGGCATCACCTCCGTAATCGACAGGCCTGACACACCTATAGGAGGCTGTGCGATGTCAGGCTAGCTACTCAACTACCCTCCTTCACTCCTCGGCTATAAATACCCACCCCGAACCAGGTTTAAGGTATCACTTCTGAACTCTCTCACTACTACTACTATCATACTTTGCTTCCCAAGCAAATTACTGATTCTCACGCCGGAGAGTGGTAACAAGGAGCACCCCCCACCCCATCCTCCTTGTTACAAGTCACTGTTTGTTTCCTTGTGCAGGAAACCCACCAGCGGACGATCCAGCCAGCGATCCTCGGAAAGAAGGGATTAACCCTACTTGATGAGATCAGTAAGTTAACCCTACCCGGTTAACCATTGTTTCATCATTGGCGCCCACTGCTACTCTTAGCACTTTTTTCCACATCCCCTTTTCTTTCCCAAGATTATGGCTGATCGCATAAGCAACACTACGGGGGATAACCTAATCCCTGTAAACCCAGGGCCTACGGGGAGCAACCCCCAAGCCCCAAATCTTGAACACATTGGCACATCAACGCAAGGGGGCGCATCCCTTACGTTCGGACACGATCTATCATAGTACGCTGCTGTGATACCTCCAGGCATGAACCTTCATACCTGGTACGACCAGCAACAAGCTTTGCTGGCCGCAACATACTACAGAGCTTGCGCAGAAGCACAAGTACCGGTCGGGCCTACCCCAGCACCGCATACCCCTGCGAGTCGTGTTTTACAATACGACGGCAGGGCCCCAACACATCCAGCCTCCCTTAGTAGACACGAAGACCGCGATTCCTCTCACTGCGACGTCCGCACACTTGATGAGGACGATTCCTCGTATGGGTCCCGCCGCAGGGGCCATATACATAGCCGCCTAGGTCCCCATGGCGAAACTAGGCGGCAGTCTACAGCCCACCACGGCCCCGGCATCCAGAGCCGGCTGGGACCTCAGTCCCACCATGAAGGGCAGGGCCGTACCGATCCGGAAGATGGTACATACTGCGGGGATTCCCATGCCACTAGCAGCAGGTCGGGAGGACGCAACTATGTTCCTCCCACTCACCCCCGCACTACATACCTCCGTGCCGCAAAGCGCCACTAGAGCCAACCCTACAGGCCGAAATCTGCGGCCGAAAACTCCAAGTTTGTCCCGGAGATTGCCAACGCCGATGTCACCACCACCAAATTCCCATTAAACATTGGGAAATACAACGGTTCGGCCGACCCAGATGACCACATGAACATCTTCGTCAGCGCCTGATGCAATGGCAGGTGGGATGAACCCACTTGGTGTCAATTTTTCCCGCAGACCCTAACAGGTCTGGCCATGGCTTGGTTCAATTCTTTGCCTGTGGGGTCACTGACCTCATTCGAGGACTTGCAAGCAAAGTTCCTCGCGCATTTTTGCCAGCAGCGACGTCATGAACGTGATTCTATGGACGTCATGAACATCTGGCGCAGAGACAACGAATCGCTTGAGGCGTTCGTTGTCCGTTACAATAAAGAGTGCCTGGAGATAGGCGACGTTGCAGACCAAATGGCACGCAACCATTTCATTGTCGCTGTTAAGGACGAACAAATGGTTATGACTATCTCCGGCAAAGAAGGCTTTCCTAAGAAATGGGAAGATGTCATGGCTGCGGTCAAGACATATGCCCAGACTCAGTGGTCCCTCAAACCGCATGTCTCAAAGGCACAGCCTCAAACGGAAGGCCAGTCCTTCCACCAAGAGCACAAGCGCAACAACAAGCGCAACCGGGACACATGGAATCGCGGCAGCGATCCCAGACCATATGTCCCGCGTAACAACCAACCCGACGCAAGGGCAACAATCAACGCCCAGCGTGAAAACCGGGCGTCGAAGAAGGAGTCTCGGGACCGTAACTGGACCGAGATCAACCAGTCGCCAAGCGACGTCCTCCTTACGGATGCGCAATTCCTGCGACCGGCCCAACCGATGAAGTCCAAGAAGAACCAAGATCTCGCACTCTACTGCGAGTATCACAAGGACAATGACCACACAACAAACAACTGCATCAGTCTCCAACTGGAGATTGAGCGAGCCCTAAAAGAGGGGAAGCTACAACATCTGTTGCCAGCTGCGCAAAAGCAAACTAAGCACATTACCCCCCACAACAAGGGCACCTCCACGGGTAAGAGGACCATGTACGTGGCCTCAACCCACATGATCAATGGAGGACGAGGAAGGTCGCGCAAGGCGGCAAGAAGACCGGACAATGACTGGAAAGAAGGGCAAGTTGTCTTTCCAAAAGTTCAAGGCGGATCGCGTGACAGGCGCGCCGTCGTCATCACAGGTCACCTGGCTCATTACTGCACCGAGCGACTCTTCATCGACCCGGGTAGTACATCTGACATCATATATGAGCAATGCTTCAACCAGTTCGACGACGAAGACAAGGATCGGTTGCAGCCGGTAGACTACCCTTTGATCGGGTTTGCGAGGGAAACCGTATTCCCCCTGGGCCAAATCACTTTTCTCATGCGCCTCACCAATGGAAGGCACACAAGAACGGAGGAGGTAAACTTCATGGTTCTACCTCACACCTCCAAATACGACGTACTTCTTGGGAGAGAATCCCAGGGCGACTTCAACATGATCACATCCGTCCCCACTCTGCCATCGGTTTCCCAACCGAGACGGGGGTTGCGATAATATACGCCCGCAGAGAAGTTATGTCCGCGGACGAGCTGCGTCCGGCCAAGATAGCAAGGCCTACCCCCAACACGCAACCAGAAAAATGGGTTCTTAACGCAAGACACCCAGAGCAAACGGTCACGTTGGGCCACGCCTTGTACCCCACCATCAGAGCGCGCCTGAAGCAGCTCCTCTTCAGGAACCAGGATATTTTTGCCTGGACACCCGCATACATGACATGGGTACCACGCGAAATTGCGCAGCATTTCTTGAATACCATGCCAGGAATCAAGCCGGTGATCCAAGGCCAACGCCACCTTGGATCAGCAAAGAACGAGGCGATGAATGAGCAGGTCCAAGAACTGCTCTCCGCAGGCATCCTGCGGGAAGTCAAATACCAGACTTGGTTGTCCAACCCAGTCATGGTAGAAAAACCAAGCGGGGGCTGGCGCATGTGCGTCGATTATAAAGATCTCAACAAAGCCTGCCCCAAGGACTGTTACGCACTTCCGGAGATCGACGAGAAGGTCAATAACCTTGCTCCAATTTGATGGTAGTGTTTTCTCGATTGTTACAAAGGCTACCACCAGGTACAGATGGCAATCGAGGACGAAGATAAAACGGCATTCCGCACGCCTACCAGAAATTACTGCTATACGAAAATGCCGTTTGGGTTGCGCAACGCGGGTGCAACCTATCAAAAGTTGATGAACGACACTTTTCGCGGTCAAATCAGCAAAAGTGTCGAAATCTATATGGACGACCTGGTCGTCATGAGCATGGAGGAAGATACCATGCTCAACGATGTTGAAAGAACATTCCAAACTCTGCGAAGCGTCAATATGAAGCTAAACCCAGGGAAATGCTCGTTTGGAATGGAAGAAGGCAAGTTCCTTGGATTCATCGTAACCAAAGATGGATTCAAGGTGAACCCGGAAAAGGTTCAGGCGATCGAGCGCATGCCATCGCCTTCTACGATGAAAGAAATGCAACGACTAGCCGACAGGCTAGCCGCACTGAATAGATTCTTAGCCAACCATGCAGCTAAGTCTTACCCTTTCATCAAGACCCTGCGGAGCTGCTTAAAAAAGGAACAATTCCAATGGACCGCAGAGGCCGAAAAAGCTTTCCGGGAGATGAAAGAGTGCTTGATTCAACTCCCAACTCTAACCGCACCACGAAAGGATGAGCCACTTATTTTGTACCTATCTGCCGCGGACAACGTGGTAGGCGCGGTACTCATAGTGGAGCGGGAAGGAGTTTAAACACCCATCTACTATATCAGCAAATTGCTCAGCGACCCAGAGATGAGGTACTCCATCATGGAGAAGTTGGTATTGGCACTAGTACATGCATCAAGACGGTTGCGGCGTTACTTTGCAAACCACGCCATTACAGTGTTAACCAACTACAGGATCTGCCCGATCCTATCAAAACCCGACATCTCTGGTAGGTTAGCAAAATGGGAAATTGAGCTGGGCGCACTTACACTGAACTATAAGCCGCGCCCCGCAATCAAATGCCAGGTCTTGGCTGATTTCGTCACCGAAGTACCAGCAAATCGCATTCAAGAATGCAAACACGAACAAAACCCTAAGCCACCAGCATCCTCCTCAGAAACATGGGCACTATTTACCGATGGTGCATCCAACGAGGACGGTGCAGGTGCGGGTCTGCGACTCGTCAGCCTCGATGGCCAAGAGGTTACCTATGCAATCCGCCTCGATTTCAAAAGCACAAATAACGAGGCAGAGTACGAGGCTCTATTGGCAGGACTGCGTCTGGCAGTCAAACTCGGCGTCCAACATTTGGAAGCACACGTCGACTCTCTATTGGTTGCAGGGCAGATACGCGGCGACTATGCCACAAAAGGGGATATCATGATCCTCTACCTCGAACAAGCCTTGCAACTGAAATCAAAGTTCACTTCCTTCAATATTCGCCATATCAACAGAAGTGATAACAAACCCGCGGATGCACTGTCAAAACTTGCATCCACCAGCTTCCAACACCTGGCAAAGGAGGTACGCATCGAGATTCTGCAAAACCCCTCGGTACCCCTGCGCCAAGTCAATGTCATCCAGTACGGTACAACATCCTGGATGACACCAATCATTGCATACTTGCAATCAGGTGTTACTCCCGAAAGAAAGGCAGAGGCACGCAAGTTGCAACACAAAGCATGTCATTATCAGATGGGAGACGGTATCTTATACCGTAAATCATACCTGGGGCCACTCCTACGATGCGTCGACCCCCAAGATGCCACATACCTTATCAGAGAAATACACGACAGAATATGTGGCATACACGCAGGCCCACGCATGGTGGTGGCCAAAATCATGAACGCGGGGTACTATTGGCCTGGCATGCACCTAGATGCGGTCAAAGTCTTACGCAAGTGTTTCAATTGTCAGTGGCATGCTCCCAAGACCTTGCGCCCCAAGAACAACCTAATCCCCGTCACCACTGCATGGCCATTCCAAAAATGGGCAATCGATGTGGTGGGACCATTTCCAGACGCACCAGATGCAGTGAAGTTTCTCATAGTGGCTGTTGATTACTTTACAAAATGGGTAGAGGCAAAACCGCTCGCCTCAACCACCGCTATGATAACAAGGAAATTCGTCTGGGAACATGTCATCTGCCGTTTCGGTTTACCAATGTGCATCGTTACCGACAACGGTACCAACTTCCCTGCCGATGACTTTCAAAAATGGCTAAAGGAGCTAAACATTGAGCACATATTCTCCTCAATAGCGCATCCGCAATGGAATGGCCAAGTCGAGAGTATCAATAAAAGTTTAGTCGAAGGCATCAAAGCACGGTTGGGAACTGCCAGACGCGGCTGGGTTGATGAACTCCTAAGTATCTTATGGGCCCACAGGATAAGCCCAAAGACAAGTAACGGTGAGACACCCTTCAGCCTGGTCTATGGCACTGAAGCGGTGATCCCTGCGGAAGTAGGCCTCCCCTCACCTAGAATGTTGGCTATTAACAAGATAGACAACAATGAGGAACGCAGGGTTGACTTGGACCTCCTGGAAGAAAGGCGTGAAAACGCTGCCATCAACGAGGCCAAGTACAAAACCAAACTTGAAAAGTACTACAATGCACGTGTCCGCATTTGTACCTTCAACCCGGGAGACTACGTCCTTCGTGACAATGAAGCATCTAACGCGAAACGCCCAGGGAAACTTGCCCCCAAGTGGGAAGGACCCTACCTCATCCAAGAGGTCTTGGGCAAAGGCGCGTATAAAATGCAAACATTAGAGGGCGAAACTATCGCACGCACATGGAATGCACAATAGCTTCGACGCTGTTACATGTAAGCCATGTTTTTTACATTCATCATGTAACCTATCGGGCCGTAGGCCATTTGCAAATAAATAAATGAACGATTCAATGCAATATTGTTTATTTACTTCTATTACAAATACGTGTTCCACTCTGTGGTATCTGCAAAAACAGATTGGCAAAATCTTCATTCGCGATACCCACACAGAGTGGTGACCACACGCAAGTATTGTAATAGGCCAGCAACGATAAAACATCAACTGTCTATCCGGCTGGATATGCAAATACGGTTTTCACAAAACCTATACAATTCCTAAACCCTAACGGGATTAAAACAGGAATTGACTAATACTCATACGACAAGGGTATAGAGTATACTTAACCGCGCTTCACAGCGGGTAAAGTTCTTCATACTTGCATATCATCTAGATATGCAAAAGGCAAATACAGACTTAGTGTTATTCACAATAACATTAACTCATACAAGTTCACACATGCAAGTAGTAAAAACACTTGTATAACTTGAACAAAACGGTTAAAACTTTATATTCAAAAAATGTCTACACCCACGCGGTGTACAAGATATTTACATAAAGTTTCTAACATTTACATTGAGGAAACAAAAAAGGGCACGCAGGACATCCTAGTCTTTCTTTGAACCGCTGGTACCAACATCACCCTTGCCATCACCAGCAGTCTCTTCCTCTTCATCTTCCTCATCAACATATAATAACCGCAAGCGGTCTATGTAGTCTTCTGCGTCCAGGCATTCGTCATGTTTCTCAAGGGCGGAAATGGATGTATCGTTATACGCCACGAGAGTGGCAGCAAGAAGCGCTTCAGTGTCCACGCCATGGAAACCGGACCGTTCATCGGTATATTTGCCCTGGGCCAAAATATTCATATGACTGATGCACCGGTTATAGCCAGCTTTAAAACCAGCGTCACGCGCACGCAGCTGTAACACCTCGTAAAATCACGTCCAATGAAGTATTTACACGTGTAATAAACCCTAATAAAGTCAAACCTTGAATTTAAGGGACTAATTTTTTGAAAAATCGAAAAACATTGATTATGAAAGAACTGGAAGTATTAACATACCTAAAATAAGGTTCTAAATAACCATTTACGGTTTTATATTCACAAATGAGCCGCTTGTTGATCGAGTGTAGCCGTTTGCGTAATTAATTGAAAGTTTGCGCAATAAAGGGGTAAAAACGTCAACATGTTAATTCTTACCTCTGAGTGACCTTTTAACAAACCAAGAGCTTCATGATATTTTATTATACTCTCGGGAATGCCAATCGTTGGCCGTCCATTCAAATGACTGATGCACCGGTTATAGCCAGCTTTAAAACCAGCGTCACGCGCACGCAGCTGTAACACCTCGTAAAATCACGTCCAATGAAGTATTTACACGTGTAATAAACCCTAATAAAGTCAAACCTTGAATTTAAGGGACTAATTTTTTGAAAAATCGAAAAACATTGATTATGAAAGAACTGGAAGTATTAACATACCTAAAATAAGGTTCTAAATAACCATTTACGGTTTTATATTCACAAATGAGCCGCTTGTTGATCGAGTGTAGCCGTTTGCGTAATTAATTGAAAGTTTGCGCAATAAAGGGGTAAAAACGTCAACATGTTAATTCTTACCTCTGAGTGACCTTTTAACAAACCAAGAGCTTCATGATATTTTATTATACTCTTGGGAATGCCAATCGTTGGCCGTCCATTCATATGACTGATGCACCGGTTATAGCCAGCTTTAAAACCAGCGTCACGCGCACGCAGCTGTAACACCTCGTAAAATCACGTCCAATGAAGTATTTACACGTGTAATAAACCCTAATAAAGTCAAACCTTGAATTTAAGGGACTAATTTTTTGAAAAATCGAAAAACATTGATTATGAAAGAACTGGAAGTATTAACATACCTAAAATAAGGTTCTAAATAACCATTTACGGTTTTATATTCACAAATGAGCCGCTTGTTGATCGAGTGTAGCCGTTTGCGTAATTAATTGAAAGTTTGCGCAATAAAGGGGTAAAAACGTCAACATGTTAATTCTTACCTCTGAGTGACCTTTTAACAAACCAAGAGCTTCATGATATTTTATTATACTCTCGGGAATGCCAATCGTTGGCCGTCCAAGGCTTTTGTGCCTTTAAGGGACGTTACGCGCAACTTTGCAAATATAAGGGGTTAAAAGTGTCAATATGTTTAATTATACCTCTGAATGACCTTTTAGCGAACCCGAAGCATCGTGATGTTTAATAATACTTTCAAGAATGCCTAATATGGATTAGATGAGGCTTCAAGGCTATTAAATGATGAGATGCGCAAGTTTGCGTAATAGAGGGACCTAAAGCGTCAACTTTTGAATCTACGCCTTTCGGTGACCATTTAAGCGAACAAGAGTGTAGTAATATTTAATTATATGCTTGTGAAAGCCCATTATAGGCCATGGAAGGCTTGGATATCATTGAACAACGTTTCGCGCTACTTTGCGCAATTAAAGGACTGTTTGCGTCAAACTGCGAAAGTATGCCGATTCGTATGGTAACGGACCTTCCGAAATATGACCATGAGTTAATCATACCCTAATTATCCTTTATATAGCTTATATATAGGCTTAGAGGTGTTTGGTGCGCAAAAATAAACTTTTACGTCATGCAGGGACTAAAAGTGTCAAAAAGTGCACAAGTTTGCATTTTTGCGCATATCTTGCATTCTGAATATATCCGGACAGCCAAAAATTTATGTAAGCACTAAAATATTTAATTTTAGTGTTTGTCTTGATAAAATTCCATTCGTCGCGTCGTTTGGATCGTTTTTCGCGTCCGTCCGTGTTTCGTCGTAATTAGCCGAACAACGAGACCGTACGACTAAACGAACCGACATCCGGCATATTTTTGAGCATGTTTCATGTTCCCTATGCTTAGCCATCATTGTAGAGCCTTAAAAATGGTTTAACGGGCCTTGGATGTGTCGGAAATGACATTTGAAAGTGCAGGGGCTAAATCTGTCAACAAGTGAAAGTTGCTGTTTGCTGACCAGGTCCTTACGGACCGTATGGCTGGACCCTTGTGGTCCGTAAGCCTTGCCCAGTAACAGAAAATCAAAAACCAGCTTTGGTTTTGCTTCCACACTCTCATATTCGAATCTATGGGCTTGTTTCTTGTTTTGGACAGTTGTTGAAACACATGTACTGATCCTAGAAGCCCCATAACACCTGTTGATCATCCAAAAACCCACCAAAACCTATAAATAGAAGTGTTCTTCATCTTTCCCAATTGCTCATTTCCCTTGCTATTTTCTCCTCTCTCAATCTGGAGCTCCCTGGACATCAAGCATTGTTTCCTAACCTTCAATTTAATCCTAAGGACCATTTGTAAGTGTCCTTAACCTTCTAATTTCAGTTTTGATTAGTTTAATGGTCAAAAGTCAAACTTATCATAGTTAAGGTTTGACTTAGTAATTAAACACTAATGATCCAGTCATTAGTCAAATCAAGAGTAGTTATAAGTTGGTAATTGTGTAGGCAATAAACCCCTAAGAGGGCACCTACTGATTATCACCCTAACTTGATCAAATGTCGGGTCAAACCTAATAATAAAAAGTCAACAGAAAGCCTTTTTGAAAATAAATTCATAATTAGCAATGTAGAAACTATGGAACATGTTTTAACACTTATATAACTTGGTAATTAATGTAAGAACATGTTTAAGCATGTTCAACCCGACAATTTCAAGTTCAGGATCGGTTCGGAACCGAAAGTCGCAAAAGTTGACTTTTGCTTTGACTTTCAGTTCTGACCCGAATTAGCTTAGTTTGATTATGCCTTAGGGTTCCTTTGTGACCATGTTATATGTTAGTATAACTCTCTGAGGTTATACAACTTGGATCCTTAGTTATCCTATTCATTTACATGTTCCCGTTATATGCTTAAATGTTGACCATTATGCCCATTTGACCTTAAAATGATATTTTGAAAATATAAAAGAATAGAAACCTTTATTACTGAATTATAAACGTGTCCCTAAAATTTGACATCAGTTTGTGGTCTAGATTAGGAGTTATGCTTATTAGCGTAAATGAAAAGCTTTTTATTAAGTAAACGACATAATTAGCGTATAGCCTATCTAAACCAAATTTTTGATACCAAACTTCTTACCTACTGATATAAAATAATATTTTGGGAATTTTGAAGATTTTTATTTATTTTTAGGCTGAGCATAACATAGGGTTCTAAGCTTGATTCGGTTATTGTCGGTTTTGCCCTTTTGGCTATAAAATGAGTTTTACAAATCCTTTTGACCCCAAACCTTTTTCTACTGATCCAATATGATAAATAAATTATTTTGAGCCTTCTGGAATAATAAAAACATCAGCTTTCCTTTGAAAACCCGGAAATGGCTCCAAATCGCCTTTTTAAGCATTTTTAACGCATAGTATGTATTAAAACTATTTTAAACATATAAGGTTTGGTGCCTACTGATATATTCAGTAAATTTTTATACTTTAACAGTAAGTAAAAGTTTTTAAACTCAGATTTCCAAATTTGACCTTTAAACCTTATGTGAAATTACCAAAATGCCCCTTCGGTGCATGGTTTGGTTATAAATGATAAAATTCCCATATATGTAACACCCTACTGATATAAATTATTAAATTAAGTATTTATACTGATTGAATCAGACCTGAAACTCAGATTTATATTAAACCTCTTTTATAACCTTTTAAATGACCAAAATACCCCTACGGGGCATAAATTGGTTTTAGATTCGTTTTGGGCATAATGCAAGGTATCCTACTGATATCACAACATATTTAAGGCATATTAACTTAGGAAACTTGTATATGACTCATATGGTTACCCGTTACGCACTTTTCGCGTTCGGATCGGCTTATGTAACTAGTTTGCATAATTTAGTCGAAACGGGTCAAACCATATCGTTTTTATCTCGAAATCCAGAATGTGTTTAGTTTACCCTTATTATACAAGTATACAAGCTTGTTGGGTCTAAACCACATTCTAATCCGGTTCTCGCTTAATCATGCGTTTTGAACCATATCCTCCTTTAAAACTAACCGGTGTAAGCATAGGCTTAATTAAGACCCGTTAGGAATCTAATAGGTTATTAAAAACCTTCGTTCCAGATTTAGGAGCCCAGTAAAAGCTATCTGTACTTGCTGAATTGAGATACGGCTGGGATTGAATTTATATTTAGCTCAGGTAAATACTTTTAACTTATTTTCCCTATACGGGCTTGGGGTACGGTATATAAAATACCGTTTGGTCGGGCATTGAATCTTTAATTGTATGAAGTTAAATCATTGAAATGTCCCGTTTGAAAATGTTTTGTTTGCTTAAAGCCTTTGGGGGGTTAATGACCATGTCCCGGATATCCTTGGCATCATTTTACAAAATGCCCACGACCTAAGCACGGGGTGTAGGCGTACACCCGTCAGTGCCTAAATAAATAATGTGGTGTGTCTATTGACCTTTAACCCGGCACGAACCGGGCTACTGAACGCATAAGAAACATGTAATTCTTTTACATGTATTATATTCAAATAATTATCCCAAGTTATAAAAAGTTTTGTGCCATGTGCTTTCAAATCAATTTTCTTAAACATTTTCAAAATGAGTCAGTTAAATTGTATTTACCAGTGTAAACTGACGTATTTTTCCAAAAAGGCTCTGATACCAGGTACTAATCGGAATAGGCTGGTTACTCCTAGCATCAATAAAGAGTCTCGCAAGCTTAGATGCCTAAAGTCTGTTGAACAATGTTTCATTTTAATTTCGATCCGCCTGTGGATCCTTTACTTTCCGTTTGTAATACTTTGTTATTACTTTATATCGGAGTGTAATATATTTATCTTTTGCTTCCGCTGTGCATTTAAATTGTGTTGTTTGACTATGATGATATCAACTACGTCACGATACTCCCCACCGGGCCCACCGGTAATACGTGGAAATATCGGGGTGTGACAGGTTGGTATCAGAGCCAACATTGAGTGAATTGAACACTAGCCTTTTGTGTTTAATCTCAATGACACAGTAGCACATTCCTTGACCTTCCAAGTCTAGACTTAACATAGGAATACTCTCATCTCTATTCGGAGAATTACTGCCTTCAATTCTATATATTTTTAATATGTCGCCAAGCAAAGAAGCCATAATGAAAATTCTCCCCATTTGAAGCCTAGGGAAGGCCGAGCTTTGTACTGCGACTAGGATTAACGTGCAACCAAGGAGAAAGCATTCAGAAATAAAATGAAGAAGAAACTCCTTATGCTGAAATTCGTTTCCTCAGTAAGTCCTTATAAGGGCATTTTTATCTTTCAGTCCCTTCATGGACAACATCATTTCTTTCAAATCCCGCTTAGTGCAATTCTGTACCTTCTTTAAAAATCATTGGGATGTTTTATCTAAATTTCATTATATCATTGTATATATGAATATAATATATGAAATAGATTAAAATAACATTCCTTTTATAAGATCTACCATTATAATAAAATGGCAAAATCTTAAAAGGACAAGACCTAGCCCATGTGTCATTTTAAGAACAGGGCCAAGATGGTAGTTCCTCAATTAGATTCAGATCCTTATTAACTTCTCAATTTAGGATTGTTCTGCGTTAAATATTAAAAAGAATCTTAAAAGTAAAACCTAGCCTAAATGTCATTTTAGACATGGCCAAGATGGTAAAACCTATTCAAAAGATTCAAATCTTTGTTAACATCTGTAACATGTTAACATTCCTGGCAGACGTGGTTCGATAAAATCGCATAAATCATCCTTATACTGGATTCTCCCGAAATCCTTTCTTATTTTGTGATTTAAGCATTCATTAGGGATGCAATAATTACGGGCCATATTCATTGTCATATAAGACAAAAGACAGTCGTAGCCTACAACTCCCTGTCATGAAAAGGCAATGAACAACGTTCAAGCCTAAATGTCGTGATCCTACAAAATCATGGTTTATAATTTAAAGTTGCCCTTGTGACTTGGCCTTTTGTGCCATAGGTATATCTTAATTAAATCCAGGATAATTATAATGAAAATCCTGAATAAAATAAATATCATTCATTTCCTGCCAGTATACATATTAAAAGAGAATCTTTTAAGGTATAACCTAGCTTGAATGTCATTAAAGACCTAGCTATGATGGTAAGGCCTGTTTAAAAGAAATTCAGATCCTTGTTAACATCTGAAAATATGTTAACACTCCTGACAACAGTGATGCGATAAAATCACACTTGTCATCTTTATATTAGGAATTTCCAAACCCCTTAATTAGCGTAAATGATCAAGAGGAATCGTGGCTAATAAACGTCGAACATGATTAACACATCAAAACATCCATTGGGATGAATACCTTCGGGCAAAGATGTATACATGAAAAAGATAGTTTTATTTCATAACTTCTTGTTAAGACAATGAACTATGAAATCTTCCGATCCAAAGGAATCATCGATTATGTTTAAAAATTCCCTAGGGACAAGGCATCTATGCCATCAAAAAAGTCCTTTGGAACAAGCCCTTGTGCTATATATATAAAATGTCAGTACGACATTGACAGTCATGACTTATGTCCCATGTCTAATAAATATGAAGGATTATATTCCGTTTAAACGCCAAAGATGGTTTATTTAAAAACTTAGGCAAAACATAATCAAATAAATTTAATACTATCTATTGGCCTATATGGCTTATTTGCACCATGGTTATTTAATCATCAAATTCGACAATTCATTATATAATTAAACAAATTATTACTACTTGGTTTGTAGCCTTCAAAGCTTCACCATGGCCGACTCATCTGAAGCTCACAATCATCCAGCTGATCAGAATAATGATGCAAGACTGAACTTAACGGGCGCCGAGTTACAGGCTATGTTAGATACAGCCGTAAACAAGGCCATGGACCGAGCGTTAAAGGATCATAAGCGAAAGTGCGATAATACCCCAAACAAGGGTTACAAGAAGGGTAAGACCGGTTCAAACTATAACCAGTCCAAGTGTCACGACCCCCGATCCACCCTGGACGGAATCGGGAGCCGCGGACAGCCAAGTGGTACCGGTGATTATTTTGAAAAATATTGCAGCGGAAATTTCATCAGGACCGTGAGTTAGGAAAAATATCGGAGTTTAGAAAACACCGGATTTTATTTATTAAATAGATGGGATAAACCCATGTTTTACAAAGATAGCTTTAATAAGGAATAAACCCAATTACATAAAACAATATTTCTTAATTTGATTTAATTAATAAAATAAGCCACTTCTTGAAGCCTTTCAGTGCCGTATCCATCTCTTACTCCAATCTACTGTAATTACCTGAAACGCGTTTTAAAAAGGTTTTGTCAGCAGGAAATACTGGTGAGTTCATTCATTTTGCTTAAAACGATGCATTTGTTATAATCTACAGTATTAAGAGCGATTACAATGTTTATATATCAACCAATTACCCAACGGTATTTGTCACTCGACTCATTTCTGTGACTATGGTCATATCACCCATTGGCTAACCCGTTGTCCAATGGTGACGAATTATCAAGTAATGTATACAAAACCCCACATACCGGCTGTAATATGGAGATTACAAAGACTTAATCCCTGTAATTATAACCTTGAAATAAATAGGGTTTTGAAAGTAATTTGATAAAAAGAGAATGACTCACATTATAAGCATGCAGATTTATTCGGGCAGAGCTTAGCCTATTGATTAGTCTTGTAACCTAGTGCACACGAACTAGGTAACTAACTAATACAGCATTTACGATAACTCACGAGATTAAAACCCTCACAACGAATGACAAAGTGCAATACTTAAACATCCATCGAATTAACGACGAATGACAAAGCATAACCCAAGTTTGAGCAGCACTTAAACATCCATTGGATAGTTTTAATCGACCGGACATTGAATCATAGCAGCGATCGAGTTAATACCCTGTATCGTAGCAGTACCCCACTACTTTGAAAGTGAAATTCGAGCAGAGTGAGAATGATTTTGAAAGTTTCGTCGACATCAGTGAACTGCTCCTAACCCGCTCTATTTATAGCTGGAAATTGGGTCTCACGCGGCCCGCGTGAGCCTTGGCTCGACCCTTACGCGACCCGCGTGGCCACCTGGTCTACGCGTAGGGTTGCTGGGTCATCAGTAGGTGTGCCACGTGGATGACACGTGTCCCTTTAGCTTATCCGGAGATCTGCCTTGCTATCGCGGCCCGCGTAAGCCTCAGCTTATCTTTACGCGGCCCGCCTGAAGACCACAAATCTTGATTTCTTGATTTTGAATATGGATTGGGGTTTCAGGGGTCCGGGTTTTTACTTGTGGATCAATTTGGGACATTTTTTAATATAATTATATCATAAAGAAAAAGAGAATAAAATAGTGAGAAAAGAGAATGGACCCACTTTGTAACTTTAGGGTTCAACTAGAAAGTCTCCTGGTAGAATTTTGGGTATAACTTCTGAGCTATTAAAATATTTAATGCACTCGTGTTAAGTATAATACCCCTAATTCAACCTTGTCCCTATGTCACGAGACAGAACCCCAATGAACTTAGTCAGGCAGAGCCTTGACATGCGTTATGGGGCTCAGATCAATCGGAAAGGGTAGCGGTGATCTGGAGTTAAAACACTTTAAAACAGGCAGGGCATTATTATTATTATTATTTAAACAAAGAAAAAGAAAGAAAAGATGTGAGAGAGATGAATTCTGAAATGTAGAAAGTAATATATATAGTTGAGGAATGTGACTGCATGAAGGACACGAAATGAAACGGCCTTTAACACGTGTTCATCATTCTCACATCTAACTTTAAATTTTATTATATTGAAGTTACTATCATTCTTATCATCACACACGTAGACAAGAATTGGAATATGTTAATTTATTATTATTATTTTATTTAATATATATTATAATTAATTTAACTGCTTCACTCATTTGGCGCTTATAACTTCTAAAATATGGCGTTTTATAAGACAATAAATATGTTTTTAGAACGAGAATATTTGTATCTACATTTTGAACCAAATTTCATTAAAAACGGAGTAGGTTCAAATATAATGTATTTTTATAGTTTAATTATTAAACGGTTCCTGGGACCGTCTAGGTACTTCATATTTCTTACAGTCAACTTACCCGTAATCTACCCGTCTAATAAGTTTTTATAGACTTTTATTTTAATAGAAAGGTCATCCATAAACAGGTTAATTTAGAATAATATTTCAACCAACTAAAAATAGTGTTTAAAACTATTTAGGTTGAAAAAAAAATAAACTAGTTACTAGTTACTAGTGGTTAATAAATTTAACCAAACCTATAATTCTTATATAAGAATAGGAATGTTACATCTTCCCCACCTTGTTTTAAATCTCGTCCTCGAGATTTGGGTTACGATATTTCTTTTAGACTTATGTCATATTTTAGTAAAAAAAAACAATATTAAGATAAATGACACAGAATCAAAATATATAATTTTGTGAATATGAGTTGTACAATAAGTAGGATTCAATGGTTCAACTGAATTAGTTCAAGAAATCGATGACAAACGAATGAGATGAAATGATATAATTTCCAAAGTGACTAGGTTCAAGCCAAAAGATATATGATCAATAGATATTTAAAATGAATGTGAAGGACTTTTAGAATCAATAAAATTCTTTGTCAAAAGAAAGCTTACTTTGATTGGCAACTAAGGAAGATTTAGAATTGACAGGTTCCAAATGAAATAAAAGCATGAAAATGATTTGTCAAATATTGAATTATGATATGAGAAAATCAATGTGCTGAGATGAGTGAATTGCAAGGATACACGAAAAGAAAATAGAGTTAGTGTATCATTGTCTTAATACATAATTGTATTAAGACTTTTTGCGTCCGTACCTTAAGCGATGATCGTGAGATAATAGATTACGTCTAGACGATCGTGAAATCCTATAATATTGTTATAACCATATTTAGATATGTTAAACTCTAATTAGTATTTTGTTCATTCATTAAATTTTTGGCTACCTTAAGACTAAAATTTTAATTGGCTTGTAAACATTAGTTTCACACAATTAATATGAGTCCTCTGCGAATTTTATAATAAACTTAATATAGAAAGTCATATGAACTAAATCTGTGAAGGTAACAAATTTATTAAATTTATATATACGCACACTAAACCATATGTATAACCAAATATATATATATGCAGAAAGTTATACTTAGGTATTTTATTCTTATTACTATATAATAGAATAGTTAAAAAAAAATATATGTTAATAGTAACTATACGTATAAAAGTAAATTTGAAAATCTAAACATAAGTTTATCAAATATAAAATTCATTTTATGAAATTTTATCAAAATTAATTTTTTTTAAGATTAGAACTTTAAAAGACAATAAGAATCCTTATAAACTTTTATGTGATACTATATTTATCTTATTTACTTTAGATAGTAATTTATGTGTATGGTTGTAAAATAATAATATTTTTATAATATATAAAGTAATTCTACTACAAATGTAACTTTCATAAGCTGAATATAAGAAAACCAAAACAAAATTTAGTGTTATTATTATCCTTTTTAACATGAGCTACAAGTTTATACCAATACCGCAAGGTGTCGTAATGATTTGAAATAGTTTAATAATTATGGTGTTTGAACAAATTCACCGTGTAATCAACTGAAAGCTTTTAATGAAAATTCTAGGGGTTTACTTCTTTGATCTGCATAACTCTTTTGTCGATCTTGATACATAATACTTCTATAAGTATTTAATAGTTGTGGAATATTAAACAAGATGAACAATTACTTATAAGTATAAAATGTCTTGTCCATGAATACTTAGACAATTATTTATATAATTTTATTTGTCCCTCTAATTCTTGTATTGTTTTATGAAAATATGTCTTCTCCTTACAGTACAAAGTATATAATAAAAAAATATATTTTTTATATATAATTAAAATTTGCTAAATAAGTATGATGACTTAATTTATATACATTAACTAGTCATTATCATGGTTGGATATTGGTTAGTGCTGCCTTGTTTAAACATGGGTGATCAGTCCATGCCTAACTAAGGCTAGGCTACCCAATACCTGCCCATGACAATAACCATAGTACCTAAAAATAATACTAACACTACTACTATTAATATATTATTACTAATAATAAAACTAATATTAATTACCAATAACAAATAACTAAACATAAATTTAAATGAGAGTATACCTCAAACATAATTTTATACATAAAAATATAAATTCTTCACCTCAATGGTTTAACAAGAATTTTTTTAAATATAGTAATACTATATTGTAAATTAGGTAATTACTTATGTAAGTTTCCATATATAATTTTTTTTTTCTAGTTCTCCCACTGTCGGGATTAGCATTGTTGTTGTCGTGCCCAATCATATTTTCCAAAGGTCTTGTCTTGAAAGTCGGGTGTGATATACTTTGACGTCTATGGTCGTATAATTTTAAGTTTCATGTGTTTTCTTGTGCACTAGCACAACTTTACTTGCTTCGTACTTGCGTATTGGAAATTCTTATACTTTTGATGGCGTACCAACTTAAAGGGTTTCCATTGTTTATACTGTTGCACGAGTTACAAGACAGATGATCAAACGAAATAATGTTTGATATCAGAATTATAGATATATGCAAGAGATTTCTTGATAAAGGAATCTAGATTTATTATTGACACATATACTTGTACTTTATTCCAAATTGTCAATCCTTATACCTTATAGATATATATCTATATAATCACATATTTCACATGCTGTAATATACATACATTTTATAAAGTTAATATATTTAACAGATTCCTATTTCCAAAAATAAGTCAGATATCAGGTCATGATACTATTTACGGAAATCTTGTCACTTGTTTGACATATTGTTTACCCCGTCTTATCCGGTTCGCGCCGGAGAGGTAACCTCAGTATATCCGGACAAGCTGGAGAGTCTACTACACCATACCCAGTCTTTGCCGGAGAAAATTTTCTATTTCCCATAAATAGTATCTTTTCAAGATTTTAAAAGTGCCTCTTTTATTAGGGCTTTTATCCAGAATCAAGGAAATTTGTATTTCCATAACATATCTTTATTCTAGACCAAGTAATATCAATAAGCAAGAATTAATAGTAATTAAATGTTATTGCTTATTTATCATATCTTGCAATATTCTAATTACCATTCTTATGGCATACCAAAACCCATCATACTTTATTTACATAAGTACTTAGCTTATCTTGAAGCTTATACTAAGGCATCTTTTCTTAAGTTCAAGTCTAAATACCATCCTGTGTGCTACTAGTTAATAGCAATCTCCTAACTCCTTTATATAAGCTTAAGTATGATTATCACAACACCTATAGGCTTAAATCAGTGGCTCTGATACCACCTTCTGTCACGACCCCCGATCCACCCTGGACGGAATCGGGAGCCGCGAACAGCCAAGTTGTAACACCCCGAAAAATATAAAACTTTATATTAGAAATATAAAGTATAAATAAGCAAGAATTTACTAACTAGAAATTTTAACCTAGTTAGTTAAAAGACTAGAAGTAACTTAAGATAGGGTTAAAAAGCTACTAAACAATATGTTCAATAAAGTTGAGGGGCTTAAGTTGTAAGAATTGAAACTAGAGATAATTAAAATTAAATAAAACAAACCAAACACCCCATAATGGGGATGTCTGGTCGATCAGAAGAACCAGGGGCGACACCCCCATCTTCCATGTCTCAAAAATCTGCTTGAAAACTCAAATTGGAGGTGCAAATCTGGTCCAAACGAAAATCCGAGCATAGAATCGTGATCCTCATCACAAGAGGATTACAAGGTATGTAAAAATTAAGGAAAACTCTCAACTTGAAATTTTCATGAATTGGGAAAAATCTGAAATTAGGGTTGCATGTGTATGTTATGATGATGGAGGAACAACTATAGTGTCTAATGACAAAACCCGAGATCAATAGAAGTTGAAATCATAAGAAATTTTGGGTGAATCCATAAACACCATGGTAGGTGATTAGTGGGTCATGTGTATTTGGATGAACACTAGAAAATAGATTGTTAATCTAGTGTAATTTGGCAATTTGGAAGTGATTTCAGCAATTAGAAGCTAACATTCATGTAAATTGGTTGATTTATATGAAAATAGGGTTAAATGATAAACTAAAGATGTGATGTTTAATCATGTAAAAATCTGCTTATGAAGTGTTTGTTGAAATGCCTCTATGAAGGCTTGAAAAACTGAAATTTCGAGTTTAAACGCATAATCATGATGTTCGGTGTATTATGCGAATTATGATTGGAAGAGAGTTCTAAACATGTGATGAATGAACTCTATAGGAACGGGCGCAGGAGCGTCAAGTGGACAAGCGGGTGGCGAACCACGTCAAAAAGGGCTACTTTGAAGGTATGTAACTTGACCCGTTACATTTAGTAGATTGGAGGTTTATATAATGTGTACCTGAACTTTTAAATAAGAGTTGTTTTGAATTAAGCGATGAAGTCGCTATATTGAATGATTGATAGAACTTGAGTTGAACTCGTTGGTAGTTGTCATATAGGAGGATTCCTTAGACGAGCCAAACGGGTCGGATAATCAAGTAAAGCATGATTAATGCTCCGAAATATGGTGGATTGTTCTTTGATATTGGTTAATATATAACATGTTACAAATATGAGATTTTGATGTTGTGGGTTGTTAGAAAAAAAAAAAACGAAATCTGTGAGTTGAATTCGAGTGCAATGAATAAAACAAACAAAAACATGGATTTCCAGGACTCACCGTAAATTACGGTAGTACTGTAATTTACGGTAGAGGTCAGACATTTACGGTAGATCCCTCCTGCTTTACGGTGGACCAAAAATCTCCAGCACTCACCGTAAATTACGGTAACACCGTAATTTACGGTGGAACAGAAAACTTTAATTATTTTTATTTTAAATTGATGTTTGGATCATATGTTTAGTCTTATGTACTAAAGTCAAAACTAATGTTTTAATGGTTTTGACCCTAGGTGATTGATGGACCTTACGGATGGTGTTCAAGCAACGTCGAAGAACCGAACACGACTTTTGAAGCTTCCGCTATGTGTTTAATCCTACTTAAATTTTGTTCATGGGTTGTAAACAATTATTAATCAACTTTTGAATGTTTTAACTTAAACATTAGTTGACTAATGTTTATCTACTTGAAATCTTGATTTGTCAAACTTATATTGGTTTAATATCTTTAGTATAAAATGTTAAAAAAAAAATAGTCTTAATTTCAAGTAAAAATGTAAGGGTGTTACAAGTTGGTAATCAGAGCTTAAGGTTGTCAACAAAGTGTTCGGTTCAAGCTTGATCGATCGTCCGGTAAGAACTAACTTATTTTGTTAATAAATTATGTACTACGTAAAAAAATGAGAAATGAACAATATGCATGAAAAGAGTGTGTAAGCTCACTCAAAAACAAGAAATGCATGAAACAAGAATGATTAAATCAAGTTACGAACTTGATTCAATTGAAACAAGAATGATTAAATCAAGTTACGAACTTGATTGAATTGAAACAAGAATGATTAAATCAAGTTACGAACTTGATTGAATTGAAACAAGAATGATTAAATCAAGTTATGAACTTGATTAAATCAAAACAAGTAAAGCATGTGTTATAAATGGAATGTTTAACAATCTATGTAAACATTTCAGAAATAGAGATGGCTGATGGAGGTAATGATAATGCGGTGCCAAGAGTCACCGAACAAATGAGGGAAGTGATTGCCGAAGAGGTTGGAAAGGCGATCGAAAACAGTTTGTCGGGCTTTATTGATAAAATTCAAAATACAGTTTTATCAATAGTAGAAGAGAGAATCAAGAAATTGGAAGATGATTCCAATTCAGCAAAGGAAAAGCATGGTGGACGAAAGCCTTGTTCATACAAGGAATTCATGGCCTGTAAACCACCAATATATAATGGGGAGGTTGATCCAATTGTGTGCCAACGATGGCTAAGTGATATTGAAGGAGTATTCGAGAGAACTCATTGTGATGAAAATGACTACGTAGCTTATGGTACGGGTCAATTAAGAGGTCAAGCGAAAGACTGGTGGGATAACAAAAAGAAGGAGATTGGAAGTGAAGCGGCTAAGGCCATAACATGGGAGGAGTTTAAGTCGCCGTTTCTTAAACACCATAGTCCCAAAGCGGTCATAAATAGAATCAAGGAAGAGTTCATGCAACTCAGACACAAGGGTGAATCCATAGACAAGATCACGGGGATGTTTATGGACAAGATAAAGTTCTGTGATGATTTGGTGACAAATGAAGAACAAAAGGTCTATTACTACCATAACATGCTAAGTGCGGAGTATAGAGAGTTCATAACCCCTTCAAAATACGAGACCCTTACCGAGATTGTCAATGCTGCTCGGGAAAGGGAGATCGAACTGAAAAAGAGCATAGAACGGGGTGAACAAAGGGCACAAGATGTGAATCCAAGCCCTACTAAGAAGGCACAAACAAACGAAAACGCAAAGAAATCTGATATGAAAGGCGGGTCGCCAAGTTGCAGAATCTGCGGGAAGGGTCATAAAGGCGAATGCCGTTACAAGGATAAGCCTTGTCCCATATGCAAGAAAACGGGACATATGGCTATATCGTGCCCGGAGAAAGTGACGGTTTGTTACAATTGTTATCGAACGGGTCACAAGAAGTCAGAATGCCCGGAACTGGTTGGAAAGAAGGATGGGCAGGAACCAAAAGGTGAAGCCCCAAAAGCAAAGGCAAGATCTTTTCAACTAACCGCTGCAGAAGCAAAGGTTGAACCTGACGTGGTCTCAGGTATATTTGTTGTAAATTCAATTCCTGCACACGTGTTATTTGATACGGGTGCGAATAAATCCTTTGTTTCATATGGATTTATTCGACATCCTTCATTTGTTCTAACAAAATTACCTGTGCCCTTAGAAGTAGAGATAGGTAATAACAAGAGTTTTATTGTTTGTGATGTATGTAAAAACTGTAAACTGAGCATTGATGACGAAGAATATTTGATAAACCTAATCCCGATGTCAATGGGAGAATTTCAAGTAGTCGTTGGGATGGATTGGCTATCTCCACACCATGCAAAGATCGTGTGTTTTCGTAAAGAGATAAAACTAACATCTCTGAGCGGGAAACACGTCACCATTTATGGCGAAAAAGGAGGCAACCCTATAGTATGCTCAATGTTGAAAGCTCACAAGCTTATGAAGTGAGGATGCAGGGCATTCATGATATTCGCTAATGAGCCCGAAAAAGAATCACGAAAGATTGGAGATGTACCGGTAGTATGAAATTATGAAGATGTGTTTCCGGAGGATTTACCGGGGATACCGCCTGAACGGGAAATAGAGTTTGGGATCGAATTGATTCCGGGCGCGAAACCCGTAGCAAAAGCCCGGTACCGACTTGCACCGTCGGAATTACAAGAGTTGATGTCTCAAATCCAAGACCTACTTGACAAGGGATTTATAAGGCCGAGTGTGTCTCTTTGGGGCGCACCGGTATTGTTCGTGAGAAAGAAAGACGGGAGCATGCGCATGTGTATCGATTACCGGGAGTTAAACAAACTCACGGTAAAGAACCGATACCCGCTCCCGAGAATAGATGATTTATTCGATCAACTACAAGGTGCGAATTGGTTTTCAAAAATTGACCTTAGATCGGGGTATCACCAACTAAAGGTCAAAGAAGAAGATGTGCCGAAGACAGCTTTCCGCACGAGATACGGACATTACGAATTCCTCGAGATGTCATTTGGACTAACAAACGCACCCGCGGCTTTCATGGACCTCATGAACCGGGTTTGCAAGCCAATGTTGGATAAGTCGGTCATCGTGTTTATCGATGATATCTTGGTGTATTCGAAAAGTGAAGCTGAACACGCACACCACTTACAAGAAGTGTTAGAGACACTTAGACGAGAGAAGTTGTATGCAAAATTCTCTAAATGTGCCTTTTGGTTACGAGAGGTACAATTTCTTGGCCACGTCATAAGTGCCGATGGAGTATTGGTGGATCCGTAAAAGATAGAGGCTGTGTCAAAATGGAATCTTTCGAAGAACCCTTCGGAAATTAGAAGCTTTTTGGGGCTTGCGGGATATTATAGGAGATTCATTCAAGATTTCTCCAAGATTGCGTCACCGCTAACAAAGCTAACACGGAAGAAAGAAAAGTTCATGTGGGGTGCTGATCAAGAGAAAGCGTTTCAAACGCTAAAAGAAAAGTTAACTCAAGCTCCGGTATTGACATTGCCGGACGGAGTCGAAGACATGGTGGTTTATTCGGATGCTTCACTATCGGGACTCGGTTGCGTGTTGATGCAACGGGGCAAGGTAATAGCCTATGCCTCGAGACAATTGAAGATACACGAGAAGAAATATCCCACGCACGATCTCGAGTTGGCTGCGGTGGTATTTGCCTTAAAAATATGGAGGCATTACTTGTATGGGGTAAAGTGCACCATATTCACCGACCACAAGAGCTTGAAATACTTCTTCGATCAGAAGGAGCTAAATATGCGACAAAGGCGATGGCTAGAAACGGTGAAAGACTTCGATTGTGAAATACATTACCACCCCGGAAAGGCAAATGTAGTGGCGGATGCTCTAAGTAGAAAAGCGGACTACGTCCCGATACGAGTAAGGTCGATGCAACTCGTGGTGACCTCGGGTATACTTGAACGTATTCGAGAGGCGCAGTTAGAAGCAGTAAAAGAAGAGAATTGGAAGAAAGAAAGAATAATTGGTCAATTGAAAGATTTGTCGGATGGGAATCACGGGTTGAAGACTCGATCCGGAAGGATATGGGTCCCACATACCTGTGGAGTGAAGGCGCTTCTACTTAATGAAGCTCATAAATCCCGTTATTTAATTCATCCGGGTTTGACCAAGATGTACAATGATTTGAAACAAAATTATTGGTGGCCCGGAATGAAGAGGGACGTGGCGAAGTATGTGGAAAAATGCTTGACATGTTTACAAGTCAAGGCGGAGCACCAGAAACCATACGGCAAACTCCAACCGTTAGAAATTCCGGTTTGGAAATGGGAACATGTTACAATGGACCTGTTAACCAAGTTGCCTAAGACGAATCATGGTTTTGATGCCATATGGGTAGTGGTAGATAGATTGACGAAAAGTGCTCACTTCATTCCGATTCGTGAGACTTATACGTCAGAAAAGATGTCAGAAGTTTATACCAATGAAATCATAGCACGTCATGGGGTGCCGGTGTCCATCGTGTCTGATAGGGATACCCGGTTTACTTCGAAGTTCTGGCGAGATTTCCAAGAGCAAATGGGGACCAAATTGTTCATTAGCACTGCGTACCATCCTCAAACGGATGGACAAAGTGAAAGAACGATACAAACACTGGGGGACATGCTACGGGCGTGTATAATCGACTTTGGAGGAAGTTGGGATGTTCACCTACCGTTAGTCGAGTTTTCGTATAACAACAGTTACCAATCTAGTATTAAGATGGCACCATATGAAATGCTTTACGGTAGGAAGTGTCGAACCCCGGTATGTTGGGGTGAAGTGGGTCCACGTGAACTCGCCCACCAAGATATAGTACGAGCCACGAATGAAAAGATCGATATAGTTCGGGCCCACTTGAAAGCGGCTCAAGACAGGCAAAAGGCGTATGCTGATAAAAGGAAAAGGCCAATCGAATTCCAAGTTGGTGACATGGTCATGCTAAAAGTTTCCCCATGGAAGGGCGTTATTAGATTCAGAAAAAGGGGGAAGCTAAGCCCAAGGTTTATTGGGCCATTTAAAATTATCGGAAAGGTTGGCAAAGTAGCTTACCGCCTTGAGCTACCGGAGGAACTAAGTGGGATTCATGGCACGTTTCACGTGTCACAATTAAGGAAGTGCCTCGCGGACGAAACGACCTATATCCATTACGATGATATCGAAGTGGATAATAGTCTGAATTATGTGGTGAGACCGGTAGAGATTTTAGATTGAAAGGTCAAACATTTACAAAATAAACAAATTGACCAAGTCAAAGTCAAATGGGAGCATAGGAAAGGTTCGAACACTACGTGGGAGTCCGAAGAGGAGATGCGACGTCTTCACCCTACATTATTTGGTACGTACTTCGGTTTCGGGGACGAAACCCTTTTAAGGGGGGTGGACTTGTAACACCCCGAAAAATATAAAACTTTATATTAGAAATATAAAGTATAAATAAGCAATAATTTACTAACTAGAAATTTTAACCTAGTTAGTTAAAAGACTAGAAGTAACCTAAGATAGGGTTAAAAAGCTACTAAACAATATGTTCAATAAAGTTGAGGGGCTTAAGTTGTAAGAATTGAAACTAGAGATAATTAAAATTAAATAAAACAAACCAAACACCCCATAATGGGGATGTCTGGTCGATCAGAAGAACCAGGGGCGACACCCCCATCTTCCATGTCTCAAAAATCTGCTTGAAAACTCAAATTGGAGGTGCAAATCTGGTCCAAACGAAAATCCGAGCATAGAATCGTGATCCTCATCACAAGAGGATTACAAGGTATGTAAAAATTAAGGAAAACTCTCAACTTGAAATTTTCATGAATTAGGAAAAATCTGAAATTAGGGTTGCATGTGTATGTTATGATGATGGAGGAACAACTATAGTGTCTAATGACAAAACCCTAGATCAATAGAAGTTGAAATCATAAGAAATTTTGGGTGAATCCATAAACACCATGGTAGGTGATTAGTGGGTCATGTGTATTTGGATGAACACTAGAAAGTAGATTGTTAATCTAGTGTAATTTGGCAATTTGGAAGTGATTTCAGCAATTAGAAGCTAACATTCATGTAAATTGGTTGATTTATATGAAAATAGGGTTAAATGATAAACTAAAGATGTGATGTTTAATCATGTAAAAATCTGCTTATGAAGTGTTTGTTGAAATGCCTCTATGAAGGCTTGAAAAACTGAAATTTCGAGTTTAAACGCATAATCATGATGTTCGGTGTATTATACGAATTATGATTGGAAGAGAGTTCTAAACATGTGATGAATGAACTCTATAGGAACGGGCGCAGGAGCGTCAAGTGGACAACCGGGTGGCGAACCACGTCAAAAAGGGCTACTTTGAAGGTATGTAACTTGACCCGTTACATTTAGTAGATTGGAGGTTTATATAATGTGTACCTGAACTTTTAAATAAGAGTTGTTTTGAATTAAGCGATGAAGTCGCTATATTGAATGATTGATAGAACTTGAGTTGAACTCGTTGGTAGTTGTCATATAGGAGGATTCCTTAGACGAGCCAAACGGGTCGGATAATCAAGTAAAGCATGATTAATGCTCCGAAATATGGTGGATTGTTCTTTGATATTGGTTAATATATAACATGTTACAAATATGAGATTTTGATGTTGTGGGTTGTTAGAAAAAAAAAACGAAATCTGTGAGTTGAATTCGAGTGCAATGAATAAAACAAACAAAAACATGGATTTCCAGGACTCACCGTAAATTACGGTAGTACCGTAATTTACGGTAGAGGTCAGACATTTACGGTAGATCCCTCCTGCTTTACGGTGGACCAAAAATCTCCAGCACTCACCGTAAATTACGGTAACACCGTAATTTACGGTGGAACAGAAAACTTTAATTATTTTTATTTTAAATTGATGTTTGGATCATATGTTTAGTCTTATGTACTAAAGTCAAAACTAATGTTTTAATGGTTTTGACCCTAGGTGATTGATGGACCTTACGGATGGTGTTCAAGCAACGTCGAAGAACCGAACACGACTTTTGAAGCTTCCGCTATGTGTTTAATCCTACTTAAATTTTGTTCATGGGTTGTAAACAATTATTAATCAACTTTTGAATGTTTTAACTTAAACATTAGTTGACTAATGTTTATCTACTTGAAATCTTGATTTGTCAAACTTATATTGGTTTAATATCTTTAGTATAAAATGTTAAAAAAAAATTAGTCTTAATTTCAAGTAAAAATGTAAGGGTGTTACACAAGTGGTACCGGTGATTATTTTGAAAAATATTGTAGCGGAAATTTCATCAGGACCGTGAGTTAGGAAAAATATCGGAGTTTAGAAAACACCGGATTTTATTTATTAAATAGATGGGATAAACCCATGTTTTACAAAGATAGCTTTAATAAGGAATAAACCCAATTACATAAAACAATATTTCTTAATTTGATTTAATTAATAAAATAAGCCACTTCTTGAAGCCTTTCAGTGCCGTATCCATCTCTTACTCCAATCTACTGTAATTACCTGAAACGCGTTTTAAAAAGGTTTTGTCAGCAGGAAATACTGGTGAGTTCATTCATTTTGCTTAAAACGACGCATTTGTTATAATCTACAGTATTAAGAGCGATTACAATGTTTATATATCAACCAATTACCCAACGGTATTTGTCACTCGACTCATTTCTGTGACTATGGTCATATCACCCATTGGCTAACCCGTTGTCCAATGGTGACGATTATCAAGTAATGTATACAAAACCCCACATACCGGCTGTAATATGGAGATTACAAAGACTTAATCCCTGTAATTATAACTTTGAAATAAATAGGGTTTTGAAAGTAATTTGATAAAAAGAGAATGACTCACATTATAAGCATGCAGATTTATTCGGGCAGAGCTTAGCCTATTGATTAGTCTTGTAACCTAGTGCACACGAACTAGGTAACTAACTAATACAGCATTTACGATAACTCACGAGATTAAAACCCTCACAACGAATGACAAAGTGCAATACTTAAACATCCATCGAATTAACGACGAATGACAAAGCATAACCCAAGTTTGAGCAGCACTTAAACATCCATTGGATAGTTTTAATCGACCGGACATTGAATCGTAGCAGCGATCGAGTTAATACCCTGTATTGTAGCAGTACCCCACTACTTTGAAAGTGAAATTCGAGCAGAGTGAGAATGATTTTGAAAGTTTCGTCGACATCAGTGAACTGCTCCTAACCCGCTCTATTTATAGCTGGAAATTGGGTCTCACGCGGCCCGCGTGAGCCTTGGCTCGACCCTTACGCGGCCCGCGTGGCCACCTGGTCTACGCGTAGGGTTGCTGGGTCATCAGTAGGTGTGCCACGTGGATGACACGTGTCCCTTAAGCTTATCCCGAGATCTGCCTTGCTATCGCGGCCCGCGTAAGCCTCAGCTTATCTTTACGCTGCCCGCCTGAAGACCACAAATCTTGATTTCTTGATTTTGAATATGGATTGGGGTTTCAGGGATCCGGGTTTTTACTTATGGATCAATTTGGGACATTTTTGAATATAATTATATCATAAAGAAAAAGGGAATAAAATAGTGAGAAAAGAGAATGGACCCACTTTGTAACTTTAGGGTTCAACTTGAAAGTCTCCTGGTAGAATTTTGGGTATAACTTCTTAGCTATTAAAAATATATAATGCACTCGTGTTAAGTATAGTACCCCTAATTCAACCTTGTCCCTATGTCACGAGACAGAACCCCAATGAACTTAGTCAGGCAGAGCCTTGACATGCGTTATGGGGCTCAAATCAATCGGAAAGGGTAGCGGTGATCTGGAGTTAAAACACTTTAAAACAGGCAGGGCATTATTATTATTATTATTATTATTTAAACAAAGAAAAAGAAAGAAAAGATGTGAGAGAGATGAATTCTGAAATGTAGAAAGTAATATATATAGTTGAGGAATGTGACTGCATGAAGGACACGAAATGAAACGGCCTTTAACACGTGTTCATCATTCTCACATCTAACTTTAAATTTTATTATATTGAAGTTACTATCATTCTTATCATCACACACGTAGACAAGAATTGGAATATGTTAATTTATTATTATTATTTTATTTAATATATATTATAATTAATTTAACTGCTTCACTCATTTGGCGCTTATAACTTCTAAAATATGGCGTTTTATAAGACAATAAATATGTTTTTAGAACGAGAATATTTGTATCTACATTTTGAACCAAATTTCATTAAAAACGGAGTAGGTTCAAATATAATGTATTTTTATAGTTTAATTATTAAACGGTTCCTGGGACCATCTAGGTACTTCATATTTCTTACAGTCAACTTACCCGTAATCTACCCGTCTAATAAGTTTTTATATACTTTTATTTTAATAGAAAGGTCATCCATATACAGGTTAATTTAGAATAATATTTCAACCAACTAAAAATAGTGTTTAAAACTATTTGGGTTGAAAAAAAAAAATAAACTAGTTACTAGTGGTTAATAAATTTAACCAAACCTATAATTCTTATATAAAAATAGGAATGTTACACCAAGCCACAGGAGGCAAAACCCGAATGTAAAACCTGCAAGAAGAAACACTTCGGAAAATGCTTCTATGAACAGACTAGGGGATGTGACATCTGTAAGGAAATGGATCACAAGACTCATGAATGCAAGGACTTGAAGGACAACCAGCAGACCGGTGAAAAGACCAGATGTAAAACCTGTAGGAAATACCACCTCGGGAAATGCAGATTTGAATCTCAGCCTTCACCTTGTGGAATCTGCAAGTCCAAGGAGCATAAGACATTGGATTGCAAGAAGTTGGAAGATGTGATCTGCCATGGTTGTGGCGAAAAAGGGCACATAAAGACCCGCTGCCCAAAGAAGGCGACTAAAGGAAAAGGTACTTTAAATTCAAAAGCTAAGCCTTGTGGAATTTGTAATAAGGAAGGGCACAAGACTTTGGAGTGCCAAGACATAAAGGACGCAACCTGCTATGGTTGCAATGAAATAGGGCACATCAAAACTAATTGCCCTAATAAAACCAAGAAGTCTGGCAAGGCTAAGAAGACCAAAGCTGGAAGCTCTCAAATGGATGCTCAAGAGGCTATTCAGGATGACAATGTCACAACAGGTACTTTCTTTATCAATAACGCTCATGCTAGAGTATTTTTTAATTCAGGTTCAGATAAGTCTTTCGTAGACAATGGATTTTGTAAATTATTAAATCTGTCTGTTAAAACTCTAAGCGTTAAGTATAAAGTAGAATTGGTCGATAGTACCTCAGAGACTACTTCAGTAATATTAGATGGATGTTTTATATCCATTAGGAATCATTCTTTTTCGTTGTCTTTAATTCCGTTAAAATAGAGGGACTCGTTATAGTAATAGGAATGGATTGGTCGTCTTATAAAAACCAAGCCCATATTGTGTGTGATAAGAAGTAAGTAATTATCAAGACACCTTATGGTGAGCCTTTGACAATTCAAGGAGACACTGGGTATGGATTGCCTAAGCACTTGTTAAAAATGGTATTTAATACCAAAGATTCGAGTATGGAAAACTCAGAAGAGATAAACAACAGTCGCAATACTAGAGATGCGAGAAATGTTAATGGTGCACCAAATGTGAGCCTCAATATTAATAGAGTTAAACTCCAAAACCGTAATTAACGCAGCTGTTAGGAAGGCTATGAGAAAAGTCATGAAAAGGTTCAAGGAGCCAAACGTTGCTCGCTCTAAAACACATGACACTGCTCATGAGAAGAGCTTTATTCATACTTCAAATGCGAGGAATAAACCAAACAAAATCATATATGGCGAGGAGCCCATTTCTTTTAGGATGTACTTAAAAGTACTTCGTCTCTTGGAAGTTAAGAGACTTTAATAGTAAAAAGGGGCCATCGATTGCAGGAAATTGTTGGATGAAGTAGAATCCATTAGGTGTAGCAACGGTTATGCTGGAAAGGACATGGTGAGGTATGCATCACAATCGTTCGATGGCAATACCCTTAATTAGTGAGGACATTAATGAAGTCCACAAGAAAGATCCTCTTATACATTATGGGATGGTCCAAGTTTTAAGGACCTGATTAGAAAGACCTATTATTCGCATCGAAATGGAAAAAAGATGGAATAAGAAATTTTCTGACTCTCACCATAAAAGTTCTAGGATGTCGACAGTAGGTTACAAATGTTGATTCATTGGCTGAGATAGTACCCTATTCCATTTACCCAAAATCTAAGCTTAATGCAATTAAATTATTGGTGGTTAGCATCGGAAATAAGAGGGCACATTAAGGTTTCAAAGCCTGCTCATTATAAATCCATTATGGATCTACCTCAGCTACTCACACTGTATAGATTAAGAAATAACCAGTCAAAGCTAAGACTGCCCTAAAATTTGTCAAAGATTTCGCAGCTAAGTTTAAAAGGATTAAGAATGGAGGCGTTTAACCCTCCTGATGAAGGATTAGAGGCAGCTCACATTAATGACACCAGATAAATCCCTTATTGTAATTTTATTGCTAGGAGTTACGTTTGGTTTCAGGTGCTGCCAAGTCTCTCATAAGACCATAAGTTTAGCAAACCTTTAGAAACTCTCCCGTAAGAACCCCAGATATTAAGTGTAAGGTAAAACTTACAGGCGAAAGCGTAAGAACCATTTCTTCTGTTCCTGTCAAAAGCCTTCAGGCGTAGAATTTTAGAAGTATCCTCTCTCTAGAGGAAGTGCATCAACATATATAGTTGATATCTCTTTGATCTCTATCGATTGCGAATACCAGACGGTATGATAAAAGCGCCATAGGAGGATTGGTGTATCTTAATATGTTCCATAGATTACTTCCATGCCTGATCAGTATGGAGGTTTAATGCATGGGACCACAAAGATATCCCCATAGTCATATGGTACTAAAGTCAACTAATGGTATTCAAAGAAGATATCCAGAATGGAATTGTCCAAGTAAATGTTTCCGATTAAGGAATTCGTGGACTGGTAACATAAATGTGTCACTTATTTGACACAAGCAATGATGAATGAACTGGAGTTTGAGATATAGAAAATCTCTGTAACCTCATTGTATCTTGAGTATCTTCTCCTAAGATTACCCTGTTTACCTCCTGAGAGGCAAGTAAAGTTAAGATTTACATCACATTTAGGACTGTATTATTATGAAATCTCCAAGACGGCTAGTACCATCATTGGAAGAATTAAAACCCTGATTAAGTAAGTTTTAAAATAAAGGATGCATATAGCCTAACTCGATATTTTGAGAATTCAGTTTAGTTAATTAAGAGAGACGGTTCATTCTGCTTATGCATTGATTACCGCAACCCTAATTAGGCAACATTTAAGAATTTCCATCAGCTGCCCAGGATCGTCGATTTGTTCGACTGAATGTAAGGATTAGCTATACCTTAAGATTAGTTTTAAGCAGTGGTTGGAATAACTATCTCACCTTAAGATAAGCTTTTCTATAATAGTTGTTATATAAGTATCAAGGCTGCTCCTTTGGAGACCTTGCCTAGTTGGAATGTTAAACAATTATTGTTAGACAAAGGATTGGTAAGTCTAATTATCAGGATCTGAAAGTTACCTTGGAAACAACGAATAAGATCAAACAAATCCATAATCATCAGTAAATTGCCAGTATTCGGAAGAAAATTAAGGATTAATGAATGTAGCAACCTTCCTAAGTTCTTGTTAAGGAATGAGATTCAACAAAAGACATCACCCTGGAAGGGTGTGCTAATTGTTAATTATCAGACTAGTTAAGCTCTGAATATATAGAATCATCCGAGGGAAATCGAATATATCAAGATTAAATAGCTTATAAGCTAAAACCTATTTAAGGAAATTTGGCGGAGCTCGCAATGCGTTACACACTAATGATTTAAGAATATGTTTCCCCAATAGATCAAGAAGCATTATCACCTAATGATATGCAGATTAATGAAGATTTTTGGTATGATGAGAAACCCATATCAATTAAGGATCGACAGGTTAAGAAGCTCCAAAAAGGATACATGTACCTATTATAGAGGTCAAATGGGGAGCTTGAAGAGGTTTCAGATATGCTATAGAAGTTAAGTCCATGATACGTCAGAAAATACTTCCATCATTTTAGAAAATCTCGAGGTCGAGATTTATTTTATGGGGGTGAGGATGTAACACCTCGTAAAATCGCGTCCAATGAAGTATTGACACGTGTAATAAACTCTAATAAAGTCAAACCTTGAATTTAAGGGACTAATTTTTCAAAAAATCGAAAAACATTGATTATGAAAGAATTGGAAGTATTAACATACCTAAAATAAGGTTCTAAATAACAATTTATGGTTTTATATTCACAAATGAGCCGCTTGTTGATCGAGTGTAGCCGTTTGCGTAATTAATTGAAAGTTTGCGCAATAAAGGGGTAAAAGCGTCAACATGTTAATTCTTACCTCTGAGTGACCTTTTAACAAACGGAGAGCTTCATGATATTTGATTATACTCTCGGGAATGCCAATCGTTGGCCGTCCAAGGCTTTTGTGCCTTTAAGGGACGTTACGCGCAACTTTGCAAATATAAGGGGTTAAAAGTGTCAATATGTTTAATTATACCTCTGAATGACTTTTTAGCGAACCCGAATCATCGTTATGTTTAATAATACTTTCAAGAATGCCTAATATGGATTAGATGAGGCTTCAATGCTATTAAACGATGAGATGCGCAAGTTTGCGCAATAGAGGGACCTAAAGCGTCAACTTTTGAATCTACGCCTTTCGGTGACCATTTAAGCGAACGAGAGTGTAGTAATATTTAATTATATGCTTGGGAATGCCCATTATGGGCCATGGAAGGCTTGGATATCATTGAACAACGTTTCGCGCTACTTTGCGCAATTAAAGGACTAATTGCGTCAAACTGCGAAAGTATGCCGATTCGTATGGTAACGGACCTTCCGGAATATGACCATGAGTTAATCATACCCTAATTATCCTTTATATAGCTTAGATATAGGCTTAGAGGTGTTTGGTGTGCAAAAATAAACTTTTACGTCATGCAGGGACTAAAAGTGTCAAAAAGTGCACAAATTTGCATTTTTGCGCATATCTTGCATTCTGAATATATCCGGACACCCAAAAATTTATGTAAGCACTAAAATATTTTATTTTAGTGTTTTTCTTGATAAAATTTTCCATTCGTCGCGTCGTTTGGATTGTTTTTCAAGTCCGTCCGTGTTTCGTCGTAATTAGCCGAACAACGAGACCGTACGACCAAACAAACCGACATCCAGCATATTTTTGAGCATGTTTCATGCTCCCTATGCTTAGGAATCATTGTAGAGCCTTAAAAATGGTTTAACGGGCCTTGGATGTGTCGGAAAGGACATTTGGAAGTGCAGGGGCTAAATCTGTCAACAAGTGAAAGTTGCTGTTTGCTGACCAGGTCCTTACGGACCGTATGGCTGGACACTTGTGGTCCGTAAGCCTTGCCCAGTAACAAAAAATCAAAAACCAGCTTTGGTTTTGCTTCTACACTCTCATATTCGAATCTATGGGCTTGTTTCTTGTTTTGGACAACTGTTTAAACACATGTACTGATCCTAGAAGCCCCATAACACCTGTTGATCATCCAAAAACCCACCAAAACCTATAAATAGAAGTGTTCTTCATCTTTCCAAATTGCTCATTTCACTTGCTATCTTCTCCTCTCTCAATCTGGAGCTCCCTGGACATCAAGCATTGTTTCCTAACCTTCAATTTAATCCTAAGGACCATTTGTAAGTGTCCTTAACCTTCTAATTTCAGTTTTGATTAGTTTAATGGTAAAAAGTCAAACTTATCATAGTTAAGGTTTGACTTAGTAATTAAACACTAATGATCCAGTCATTAGTCAAATCAAGAGTAGTCATAAGTTGGTAATTGTGTAGGCAATAAACCCCTAAGAGGGCACCTACTGATTATCACCCTAACTTGATCAAATGTCGGGTCAAACCTAATAATAAAAAGTCAACAGAAAGCCTTTTTGAAAATAAATTCATAATTAGCAATGTAGAAACTATGGAACCTGTTTTAACACTTATATAACTTGGTAATTAATGTAAGAACATGTTTAAGCATGTTCAACCCGACAATTTCAAGTTTAGGATCGGTTCGGAACCGAAAGTCGCAAAAGTTGACTTTTGCTTTGACTTTCAGTTCTAACCCGAATTAGCTTAGTTTGATTAAGCCTTAGGGTTCCTTTGTGACCATGTTATATGTTAGTATAACTCTCTGATGTTATACAACTTGGATCCTTAGTTATCCTATTCATTTACATGTTCCCGTTATATGCTTAAATGTTATACCCATTTGTCCTTAAAACGATATTTTGAAAATATAAAAGAATAGAAACCTTTATTATTGAATTATAAACGTGTCCCTAAAATTTGACATCAGTTTGTGGTCTAGATTAGGAGTTATGCTCAGATCGGCTTATGTAACTAGTTTGCATAATTTAGTCGAAACGGGTCAAACCATATCGTTTTTATCTCGAAATCCAGAATGTGTTTAGTTTACCCTTATTATAAAAGTATACAAGCTTGTTGGGTCTAAACCACATTCTAATCCGGTTCTCGCTTAATCATGCGTTTTGAACCATATCCTCCTTTAAAACTAACCGGTGCAAGCATAGGCTTAATTAAGACCCGTTAGGAATCTAATAGGTTATTAAAAACCTTCGTTCCAGATTTAGGAGCCCAGTAAAAGCTATCTGTACTTGCTGAATTGAGATACGGCTGGGATTGAATTTATATTTAGCTCAGGTAAATACTTTTAACTTATTTTCCCTATACGGGCTTGGGGTACGGTATATAAAATACCGTTTGGTCAGGCATTGAATCTTTAATTGTATGAAGTTAAATCATTGAAATGTCCTGTTTGAAAATGTTTTGTTTGCTTAAAGCCTTTGGGGGGTTAATGACCATGTCCCGGATATCCTTGGCATCATTTTACAAAATGGCCACGACCTAAGCACGGGGTGTAGGCGTACACCCGTCAGTGCCTAAATAAATAATGTGGTGTGTCTATTGACCTTTAACCCGGCACGAACCGGGCAATTGAACGCATAAGAAACATGTAATTCTTTTACAAGTATTATATTCAAATAATTATCCCAAGTTATAAAAAGTTTTGTGCCACGTGCATTCAAATCAATTTTCTTAAACATTTTCAAAATGAGTCAGTTAAATTGTATTTACCAGTGTAAACTGACGTATTTTTCCAAAAAGGCTCTGATACCAGGTACTAATCGGAATAGGCTGGCTACTCCTAGCATCAATAAAGAGTCTCGCAAGCTTAGATGCCTAAAGTCGGTTGAACAATGTTTCATTTTAATTTCGATCCGCCTGTGGATCCTTTACTTTCCGTTTGTAATACTTTGTTATTACTTTATATCGGAGTGTAATATATTTATCTTTTGCTTCCGCTGTGCATTTAAATTGTGTTGTTTGACTATGATGATATCAACTACGTCACGATACTCCCCACCGGGCCCACCGGTAATACGTGGAAATATCAGGGTGTGACAGCAGCCTAATTTGCTCCACACCAGCTGCGTTCTCAGGCGCGTCAAGGATAGCCCGAACAATCTGCAAAACACAAACAATAAGGTTATCAAATGGCAAACCTAAAAACATAACAAAGGCAACAGGTACTTACATGCCCGATACCATGGATACGCATCCATTCGCGATCTTCCTTGAGCTGATCGAATGAAGAAACAAGGATATCCCTAGCCTCAGCAGCCTCCCTTGCCCGCGCTTCAGCTTCAGCAGCACGGGCAGAGACCTCCTCAATAATGGCCACCCGGCTCCGCACTTTCAGCCTTTTAACAAGGAGACAAATACACAAAGATAATCAACATACTTGTGAGATATATATACAAATTCAAGAGCAAAAGAAATTCATACCTGGAGGCCCTGAACAGTTTTATTTAAGTTGGTGCGGTCAGCATTTGCCCTTTCAAGAGCCTAGGCAGCACAGGCCTCCGCCTCCTTGGCCTCTTCAAAAGCCTTGGCAATGCGAGCTTCCGCCTCCTTGGCCTCTTTGGCAACCGCATCAGCTGCGGCTTTCTCTTTAACCAAAGCAGAGTAAGCTCCTGACGAACATGAAAGAGAGTTTCATTCTGTTTGGCCCAAGATTCTTTCCAAGTCTTGCGCTCATCAGAAAGTGTCTTGCGCTCATTAGAAAGAGATTCTTTCCAACTCTTGCGCTCATCAGAGAGCAGTTTGGCAAGGGTACGAACCTGTTTGAGCTCAGCAGTTGCAGCCCACTCCTCAGTCTGTTTATGCTTCTCAAAGGCAGCCTTATCCCTTTTAAGCTGCTCTGCACCCTCACGAGCAGCCTTCACCAACTCTTCAGCCTCAGCCCGCAAGCGAGAAGTTTCATCCTCCTTGCGCCCCAGCACCTTGTAGTCTTCCATAATGGCATTCGCCATTATGGAACTCCCCACAAGCATGGAGGAGAGTTGATTGATCCGGAGCTCACGTGGCAAACCGCGGGCCCGGTTAACTTCAAACGGGGTGCCCAAACCACCCAAAATTTCCCTACACGCAGAGGGATCAGCACAAATATCATCCCCTTGCATAACACTCCAAGGGGGTCTGTGGTAGTTCACAGCCCGGTTTTCCGTATAGGTGCGGTAGTAAAACTCCAATTCAGACTCTTCAGGCTGAATGGGAGTTCCTTCAAAATCCGCACCCCTGGAGGCCGAACCGAAAGCCTTCTCAGCAGCAGGAGATTTCTTCTTCTCAGTATCAGCAAACTTCAAGTTCAGATCATCAGTGTCCTGCGGGGAGATCATATTATCATGGGAGTCCACCGTGTCATAGATCTGAGCCGCAGGCCCCTTCTCAGTATCCTCCGCCCGCTCAGAGTGTCACACCCCGACCACGTAGAACATACAAACGTGGCGGAAATGTCGGGGAGTGTTGTAACAGAATTAATTGTTTCAAAACCATGGCAATTGAAGTTTCGTTTTATTGATTACAAGTGTTACAATGTCTTAACAAACAAAGAAATACAACATAATTAACTAGTCTTGCATCTTTTATTGTCACTAAAGCCCAAGTCTGCCTATGTGTATCTTGATCATCTTATGCAACAGCTCCTGAAAAACACATGTGAAAATAGGTACGTCAGCATAAAAATGCCTGTGAGATACATAGGTTTTGTGAAAATAGGTTTCATGACTTATGTTTGAGAAAATGTTTAGTCATGAACCTTGTTATTTGCTTTGCTTTGTAAATCATTTGAAAATTGATAAGATCAGATGATAAGTAAAATAAATGTAAGGTTAAATGAATAACCAAGTAAAAATATGTTTGCATAAGATAAGATGTTTATAAATCAATGTCTTGTGAAAAGTATGTTATTTGTATAAAATGTTCTATGTCTCAAACTGAAATGATTCCAATAACGCTATGATATGTAATACCATACAAACACTTATATATAGGAAGTACCAGCGGCGTATCCACCATGCTTGTATCATATTACACACGCATCGTTAACTTAATCACTTAATCAAACCAAACCAACCAATGTAAGAAGTCTATGTTTAACCCAATTGTCAAATGTATTGAATAACATGTCAAAGTGTTTATGTCAAGATGTAAATCATGTCAAATGTCTATGTCAAATATCCATGTCAAATGTCTATGTCAAAATGTCATGTATGGCAAGTGAAATGTCTCAACTAAACCATATGCACAAAAACAAAGTATTGAAGTAAAACTTGGTTTAAATCAAAGCTATGTTTTGTGTAAATGCATGCAACTATTTAATATGAACATTTATGCGGTATTGTGAAAATGCATACATCCAAGCCTTGCGACTGTGGTGATAAACCCTTTAAACAAATTAAAGGTCTATCTTCTTATGTCAGCGAATTCGGTCATTCCTTTCTGTCCCCTTTCCCTGGGATGTCCGGAACGGGAGTTGTCAATTCCTATGGTACCACTACCTACTAACGAACGGCGTAGCTAATGTTAATGAATGTATTGTCCCATGTAAACAAACCAAATGTCATACCAAAATGTAAACATGTGAAAACAATGCACTAAGTATGTAATCAATGAACATACATAGCGTGAAATGTCATGTAAAACGATGTACTAAGTAATGCACACAATGGGCACACCTAGCATGAAATGTCATGTAAAACAATGTACTAAGTAATGCACACAATGGGCACACCTAGCATAAAATGTAATGTAAAACAATGTACCAAGTAATGCACACAATGGGCACACCTAGCATAAGATGTAATGAAATCATGTACTATAATGTACTAACGAACATAGCAGTATATGATGTGAAAACAGGAAAGCATGAAAGTAACAAGTAGGCACATGTGTTCCACCCCAAAACAGTTTGGAAAACAGTAAAAGAGGGGTCTATGTACTCACTTGAGATTGCTCAGATGTCTAAAGATAATCACCAAGTAATGCAAGAGATCTCGGAATCAAACGGCACCTAATATAGGTAACTATGTTAATAAACCGGACCTATCTCGGAAGACTGGGTAGCATTAGGGTTTGTAAACCAAATGAGTGTAGGAACTCACGTGATATAGTTTAACAAAGCCTACATACTAAATGAAACTTAACCTTAGTCTTATTGACCCATTATGATCCGTTTAGGTAGCTTATGCTACTTTAACGCATCGTGCGCGTGAAACGCGTTCGGACTGCCTAACTAGTCCTATGACAAGTATTATATGCCTAAACATGTTACATAATCAGTTATGTGACAAAAGTTTAGGTTACATATGCTTAATTACCAATTATACATGAAAAGGGTATTCTGGTAATTTACCTAAGGCATATAAACTACTTATCATACAACTACTTAAACGAAGCGACCATAAGGTATAACCTCGGAAGGTTATTCCCTATATACTATGGTCACCTAATGTATTTGGTCGGATCCTAATGATCGACCAAACTGGGTCGGGTTCGAAGGTATAGGCGATTTATTAGATCGCTTACCCTACGACCCTAGACAACGTGGTAATCAGTAGGCATAGTCCCAAGGGACTATGACCATCGTGATTACAATCACGTTGCGAAGTTCAAACGAACTTCGCATTGACCATTACTGGTCAACGCTGAAAGTCAAACAAAGTTTGACTTTCTGACTCGAAAAGCAGTAAAATAAGGAAAAGAACGAAAGAATACTTACGAAGGGTCCCCGAATGCTAATCCCGATTCAAGAATCTCAGGTATGAAACAATGGTTTCAACTTAGAGGTTCTCAAATCAGAATTCTAGTGATTTTAGCAATGGGGGGTATGGGGTATTTATAGGAATACCCGAACCGTTAAGATCGTTTCATGGAAAACGTGCCTTAATCCCATCTGTACATGTGTTGCAAAGTTATGGTGTTTAGGTGTTTAAATTCCATCCATACATGTGTTGCAAAGTGATGGTGTTTAGGTGTTTAAATTCCATCCATACATGTGTTGCAAAGTTATGGTGCCTAAATTCCATCCTTATCCGCTGACTAAGCAAGTTTAGAATGTGTGGTTGTGAATTAAACAACGGCTAATACATCGAATCTGGTCCCGAATGCGAAAAACTGAGTTTCTAAATGTTTTCTGTCCAGCATAGGCAGTCGCGTAGCGCGACGGGTAAGCCTATAGGGCTCGCGCTACGCTAGCACTCCCCTGAATCAGAAAAGTTTCAAAAGTGACAGGTTTAGTCCCTGCAGCCCGTTTAAGCGATTTTCGATGCGTTTGAACCCCGTTAACCTCATTTCAAGGCTCTAAAATGAAGTTAAAGTATAGAGAACTCAAAACATGTTCAAAAATATCTCGGATGTCGGTTCGTTTGGCCGTACGATCGCGATGTTCGCTTAATTACGACGGAACGCGCATAAGCGCGAAAAACGACCCAAATGACGCGACGAATGGATTTTTCTTAAGGCGAACACTAAAATATAATGTAGTCATGCTTTCATAAATTTTTGGATGTCCGGATGTATTCAGAACGTAAGTTATGCGCGAAAATGCAAACTTGTGCACTTTTTGACACTTTTAGTCCCTGAAAGACCCAAAAGTTTATTTTAGCACACCGAACACCTCAAAGCCTATTTCTAAGCTATGTGAAGGGTATTTATGGTATGTTTAACTTATGGTCATGCTCCGGAATGTCTGTTACAGTTCAAATTGGCATACTTTCGCAGTTTGTCAACTTTAGTCCCTGTAAGCGATATAACTTTGATTTCACCACATCAAACCTTCCAAAACTTATATCTAAGTTATGTAAAGGTTATTTAAGGTATGTTAAACCTATTTCACTATTCCGGAGTGTTTGTTGCATTAAACTGGTTATATTTACGCATTAGTGCGCGTATAACCTTCCAGAAAGCGATTTAGAGTTTGAAATCGAACAAGTGTTGATATGTGCAAAAGATACACATATTTATACAAGTCCAAAGTATGAAATACAATATTTCATTGGTTTGGCATTTGTTTGATGGTTGAAATGACACAGGTGTTACACAGAGGGCTCAGGCACCACTTTAATCGAAGGGCTTCTGGAAAATTCTTTATTAACCCCCGCATCCACAGCTGTGTTATGCGGGGGAGAATGAGGAGCATCAAACAAAGAGAACCCTTCATCTTGCGGTTCTGTAACCAAAGAAAAAACACTTTAACTACAAGTACAAAGACAATACTTGTAAAAGTTATGAATCACTTACCAGACACAACCGCAAGCTTCACAACAGTTGACCGTTTGGTCGATATCCTCGGACGCTTCTTCTCACTGGCATCAGCAGCCTTATCATCTACCTTTTTTTCTTCTTCTTCTCATCAGCAGGTTGCGAACCCGCAGAGGATCCACCTGCTGCCGCACCACCACCTGGAACACCCAAACCCTCAAGGGTGTCAGATACTACCACGTAATCGGTATATCTGCGGAAACGAGAATGTGAGATACCTGCCGCCTGCGGCACCAACGGAGGAACAACAAAAGCATCAGGCTTTTTCTTGCCGCGACCCCACACAGCCCTCTCCACATGCTTCTTCTCTGCATGCTTCTTGGGGGCACCTTTCATCTCAAATTTACCCAGGGCCCCAAGAGTACCTGCGTTTACATCATTAAACAAGCAAGTAAGAAAGGTGAACTTTACAAAGTAAGAAGATTATAGATGTCACACCCCAACAAATGGCGGAAACATCGAGATGAGACGAAGTGTGAAGATTGCTAGAGACATCATAACGCTATTTGTGACAATATTCAATAAACCGATTTCATTTCACAATTCATTTGTCAACTTTACAAGGAAATCAAATAACATCAAGTTCAAGGGAAATACAATACAACATAATCAAAATTGATACAACGATTAAACCTAAACGTCTATATGTGTATCTAGGCATCAACGCTACTTCATTTCATAGCATCATCATTCTCAACCTGTAACATGTTTAAAATAAAGTTCAATGCAAAAGCAAAGGCGAGTATACAAGTTTGGTACATACGTATAAAAAGATAAGTTTAAACAATTCCATGTGGCAAGCTCTTGATACAAGATAAACAATAAAATTGGCATGTGTCATACATATCAAACCAATAATGAAACGGAAGATGCTCATGACATAACCACAAGTCTACGGGCGGGTCGTTAATCCTATAGCGCTACATATGTCACGGTTAGGCTCGTATGAAGTTAATGATAAGTTTAACACGTAATGTCCTCAACCCAAGTTTAAAGTATCAAGTAATCAAATAAGCATGCGTGTAATAGGAATGTTCATGTATTATGATAAAGTTTATGTGTAAGTTTGTAAATAACATGTTACACCCCAAAAAAATGGTAAACGAAAAGGGGTTCAAGTATACTCACAAGGCTTGCATATGCTTTCCGATTATCCAATGTGACGAAGTTGATGAGGTTAGAAGGTCGAATGTGTAAGGGTTAATGTTCAAGTATGTTTAGAGTCGAGATTCGGAATAAAACAATATGAAAATAACATATGAGAATAACATGTGAAAATGATCATCTAATACATATGATACTTGTTCTTGACACTATGTAACTCCAAGGAGTTTATATGGTTTCATGGAACCATTAGAATCGTAACAAGTTATCATATTATAGGATGATGTAATCTAGTACTTGACATATGAACACTAGTTCATCATCTAAGATTCGATTATTTGGATTATGTGGTTATGTATCGTATAGGTTATATAGATATATTAATAAGTCCAAAAGATTAATAGTTCAACCATGAGGTAGAAGATTATCATCTTCATTTAGGTACCTCTAATGTCATAGAAATCATGTAGGAGGTAGGAAGAACAAGCTTCCATTTAGGTACCTCTTAAGTGTTCACCACTACACTTGATGTAAAAACAACCAAGGAGGGTCATGAACTAATAAAAATTCAAGAATAAGAATCAACTATACTATGAGAAATCATCAAGGCATGTGGGGATTCTATGTTGGACAACCCAAGTTGATCCATAATCACTCCTTCATCAAGCTTGAAGCTTGAACATGACTTGTGGGCTAAGAACCCTAATTAAAACAGAAAATATGTGAGGTTTACACCTCTGATTTCACATTTCTCAGCCTTGTTTTTAAGCCTAACCAACCATGAGATAGGTTGTAAGCATTAGGACATAGGTGTGAGATGAGTTAGACTCAAGTTTGATAAGTTTGAACAAGTTTTGAAAGAGTTTAAACCATAACATAAAGTTTATGGACATTTTAGGGGCAATTCCAGGTCTGATTTCTCCAAGGAGAGATCAAGGAATCAAACCCAATGATTATCCAAGCAAGTAGGAAGAAGAATCAAGTGATTTGGTTGAGTTTTGAGCAAGTTATGCTCACTTTTGTGAAGGTGTATGAATCTGCCTGAATTTCTGATTTGCAAGAATTTGAGAGTGATTTTGGAGAGATTAGAGAGTTGTGAAGTGGAAAAAGGCTTGGAGGAGGCATGGTACTTATAGAGGAGAAGTTAGGGTTGATTGGAGGTGTTTAATGGGGGTTTAGAGGTGATTGGAGGAGAAGAAGTGTTGGGATTTCGTGCAAAATCGCGGAGGATTCAATTTTCTACCCGCCCAGACCCCCTTACGGGCCGTAAGGGGGGGGGGGGTCCTTGCGGTTCGTAAAGCATAGGCAGGAAGCACAAAATTTTATTTTTTTGTTTTAATGATTCCTAACTTGTCCAAAGGTTGTAAATTACGGGTTTTATGGTTAAATCAAGGTACCTAAGCATATAAAACATGTTCTAAAAGTTACATAAGTGTAAAATGAATATGATTACGCATAAGGTTCTTATGTAAGTATTGTACAAAGTGTGTAAGCCACGTATTGGTAGATATATCATACGTTTGCAAGTATTACGAATCGCGTTCCACGTGTATGAGTGTATGAATGTATAAAGTATGATTTGAAATAAAATACAAGTTTCATTACGAGTCAAGTCTTGAATTACAATGGTTATAACGAAGTGAAGGATCCAAGGTTGCAAAGCTTCCAAAAATAGAGTTTCAAGCAATGGTTTCTAAATGTAGAGAGTTTGAAAACGCAGGGCGTTACAGTCTCCCCTCCTTTAGGAAATTTCGTCCCGAAATTTATTCAAGAGGTAGGCTCAAAGAGTTTTGAAATTTTGCAACGTTTTGAAAAGTACGAAATTTTGGGAGAAATAAAAATAGGTTTGTAAAATGATTTGTTTGGCTAAAACGGTTTTGAGGCATAAGCATGGGTGAACGTGTACAGGTAAAACGATTTTTGAATAACTAAATTTGGAGTTGTTTTACAAATGTGTTGTTTTTACGAAGGAGGTCTTAATAAAATAGTTTGTAATCAACACGAGGGAGGTAGGGTGCATATGAGGTTTTAAGGGTAGTGTAACAACCACATGTAAAAATTGCTTTTGAGTGGAAAAATAAAGTATTAATGGCCTACTAATATGTTACCAGGAATAAGAATAGGAAGATGGTTTTAAAGGTAATGAGATAAGTTAGGATGCGATTTGCTTGAACCAGTTTGACTGTGAACGAGGTTTGTATGAAAGAAAAGGATAAAGGAGAATAATACGAGTATAGAAAGAACGAATGACTCTTAAAGAGTGCAAGTATAAGAATAGCATAAGTGTTGGATAGATGAACGCAGTGTGTTAAGGATGAAGTCTCGTGGTGGATAATCAGATATAATGCGTTTGTGAGTTGTCTAAAGTTGTATTAGGTCTAAATAGGTCTGTAAAACACTGAATTTCTCATGACACGTTTTACGAAAGTTTGGTAACGTGGTAAAAACACTTATATATATGAAGTACCAGCGGCGTATCCACCATGTTTTGACCACATTACATCTGTTTCGTATCCGGTGTTATGTTACGTTCTGGGTTTTACCATACACAGTAGTACACTCTATGGTTCTCATGAGCCAATCCCTATAATCCCGTGTGCACCCGCGATTATATTGATCGTTGCATGATTCGCATAGCTTGTACTAGTTGTGTATGAATTTGGGCATACATAATTTGAAAATTAAGAATGTGTACGTGTAAGAATGTAGTATGCAAGCAAGTCCATGCTTAAGTATGTATGGGCCCACGTAAGCAAATCCCTCGGATTACGCTTGAGTACGGGTACAATTGTATGAATCATGAGTATGAATGAAAGTATGAGCATAAGTTTAAGTATGAATACGCGTGTATGTATGAGCATAACCATAAAACGTATAAGTAGTATGCGTATAAGCATAAGCATAAAACGTATGAATATAAGTGTAGGTACGAATAATAAAAATTACGTATATAGTGTATGTTGGGACATCACGGACTTAGGTGTATAAAAGCGTTCAAAAGGTCGAGTATGTAAGTACGAATGATATAAATGATGTTATCGTGAGGTATCAACCAAAATGTGTATAACGATGTGCATGTATAGTTGTTTAAATGAAACATTGAGTTTATCGAATCAAAATTAGGTTGAGTTTGATTTGAATGGTAGAATATAGTTTGTATATGTAAGAGGATATAAAGTACTCATTGGTTAAGCATAACGTATTTCGTAATGATTGGAATGCTACTGTTGTTTAAAAAGGGAGTTTACGTATGTTGAAGATTGTCGGTCCCCATGAAGTCTTCTAGCCCACGTGTTTTGAAATTTGAATGACGAATTAAGCGGTATAGAATATATATATATTTCGAAAATAACGGGTTTGTTTGATTTGTATCAAAACAATAAATTTTGAACTTTGAAGGTTCTTGTGAAACATCGATCCTTAGAAAGGAAATTTAGTAAAAGGACTTGGTGATCGTTTAAAAGTTTTAACAAGTGATTTGTTGATGTTGAAAAGAGTATTTGGTAAAACGATCTTATAGCATCTATGAGATCTTATATGTAATTGGGAAATGTTAGTTTGATTTCGATTAAGAGTGGAAGTCTCTAGTATGATGAAATAATGTGAACGTGTTTTAGTTAATAAATTGGATGTGAAGTTCATGGGCAAGAGATTCATTAGGCCGACTAAATTGATAGGTAGCATTTCGTAAGGTTTGGAAATTCGTGTAGTAAAACGTTTAAGACGTGATTAAGAATCTCGTGTATGGTTTATGTGAAACATATAATGGAATAAAGAATACGTTTGATAAAATAATAAAGTTTGAAAACGCAGGGCGTTACAATAGAATATACCTTGCCCTTGCGGCAGTGGTGCATTCAGTTCCTCGCGTTTAGGAACGCGGAAGTTGTTGACAATAGTCACATTAAAACCTTTTTCACCTGCCGCAAGCGGAATTAATTCAACCTTGCCCGTGAAGGTCGGATCAAACATCCTCCACAGAGCAGCATCCGCTGATAGCACAATTGCAAATCAGTAACAAATAAGGAAACAAGGAAACCGCACAAGAGTAAGAATACTTACCACCACTTTTTTCCCGCAAAACGGGCCTTGACTTCCTATCGGGCCTGGTCAACATCATCCGCAGCACCCACAGCTGCGAGTTGTCCAACTTCTTATGCTCAACGGTTTTAAGCCGTGGAAACCACTCCACCATATCCGCACTAGGAAGATCAATATCCTCCGCAGGGATCACCTCGTTAACGTTGCGAAAGGTCATCCTGGCAACGATCGCGGCTGCCTTAATGTAGAAGAACTTTGTCTTCCACTTAGAAATACCCTTCGGAGGGGTCATCATCTTGGGGCTCCCATATCGTTGACTAAAAGAGAAAAACCCAGTATTTACAGTTAACTAGTAAAACCGCCGGAAGTTTTCAACAGAAATTTCCAGACCAAGAACACGGAAAGTATACTCGAAATTTCTAATCCGAATCATCCCAAACGGACTCATTTGGGAGATATGGAGCTTGTAATACTCCAAAACCTCAGCAACAAAAACAGTTAATGGTAAACGAAGGTTACCATCGATGAAAGAATCGGCCCACATGGTGACATAACCGGCCGGAGCATCGGCACCGGTGTCACCCTCATGGTGATAAACAGCCCCAAACTCCTAGGGCATCTGGATACTGGTCATCAGATTGTTAAACTGACTCTGTGACCAATTCAAAACTGGTAGGCCACCGCCGGGGGCACTACCACCGTCTTCCTCCTCTTCAGCCACCACCGGTGAAGAATGCTCAGGGTTTTCACCCTCAGCAGTGTGTGGATTGGATGGTTCAGCCATCAAGAAATGTAATAAAGAAGATAGAAGAATGAGTTTACAAAAAAAAAAAAAACTCAGAAACTTGACCAGAATTTCAGACAAAGCTTATCGGAGAAGACAAAGAGAACACCCTCTTTCACCAGAAAAATTTCGAAAATTTTGAACAAGTGAGGAAAACACAAACGGTTTCCCCTTATATACTCATCGCAATTAATGCGCTGCAGTAAACCGACTCATCGCGTTCAAAAAGGGGCCAATTACGCGACGCCACGTGTTCAGCGACGGTTCCACTGACATTTACCACGCGCGTGTGGTCGTCCACGAGCCAGACACAAGAGACTTTTTACACTCCTTGCTACAGTGCATTTATGACCTCGGGCAGTGCAAACGTCCTTTCATTTCAGCACATGACAGAATCCTACCAACTTTCACCAACCCACACGTGCGATCGTGACGTATGCAGCAGAAAGCTACAACATTATCCAAACATAAGCGACATGCGCTTTTTCTCTGGTTTACCGCACCATAACCCATACCGCATGTCGTTTTTTACATACTCCTCAAAAAAGGCAAAAATATATATCTCTACATTATGTAAAGGGGTATAATCAATAACCGCACATACCCACGAACACACGTGGAATATGCGGAGATGACACACGAACCCGCACAGGTGTGTTAGATACTCAGAACCAGCGTTGTTCTTTGGACTGCGAAAACCGCTTCTCAGAATGCGGCAAACCGCATTCCATACACTCTTCTTCAAGGTTCAAATCCCTCATGTCCGGTTCACAACCACAGAGGGACCGCAAACAGCTTCTCCTTGAGAGAAAGGACAGGTACGCTGAGCAACCGCACATCAGCAACCCTGACTCCTGATCCTTCATGAGCCACATCCAAGCTTCAAACTTTCTAGAAGCGAGTTATTTGATGCAAACCGCAGACACTCACGAGTAGCTGTGGCGAAATATAATTACCCTAACGGTAGCTACGGAAGAGCCACAACTAAACCGCTACGCGGTTGTTCAAAGCTACTTTCAGGAAAACTGCTTTCCAACTAAACGTGAAGGAAAGTGGTTACAGAACGAATCCGGACGAGTCTCACCCAGATTCCCAAGTATCTACGGTGACCTCCTTCGGCAAGTCTACTTCAAGGAAAACTACTTTCCACCAAAGCGTGAGGGAAAGTAGCTAAGGAACGGCGGTAACAAGTCTGCTTATGACTGTTTACTCACCGACGGACCGCATAGAATAAAAAATGGTGGGTACTACCAGACCCATGACCATATTTATTTATCCATAGTCCAGATTCACATTGTTCGACCAAACACGGCCAACAATGACGCAAGTACCTCACATAGTTCGACCACACATGGCCAACGATGTGCAGCAATGAGGTAACCGCAGAGGACGTGCGGTTACTTGAGAGCTAAAACCACAGAGGACGTGCAGTTACTAGAGAGCTAAACTGGAGAACACGAACACCCCACAAAATAGGGATCATCGTTGAATGTACAGTTGCTGAACATAAAGCTTGAGCAAAGCACTTACAGCAATACCTAAGCTGACACAGTGGTTACAACTAGAGTTGCGGCAAGGAACACCTTCCATCACCATCTCAAAGGTTGGTTCGAACCCTGCTAACGTCTTCAGTCACCGTTTCAAAGGTTGGTTCGAAACACCAACAGGTGGCTGATGACATCAGAAAAAGGTAGAACATATTACCGGATCAAATCCTTGGCTGAGAATTCCGCATCAGACGGAACTTGCTCACCGGTACGAAAGAGATGTCACCGGACCCGCAGCTTGAATTACTGAAAGTAGGAGCCATATGCATGGCCCATATTCTACCTTCTAGACACCATAGTCCAGTATCCCTCCCACATGCAACTTGCATAAGGAAGGAACACTAGACTGGGGGGACTTGAAGGGGTATTGTCCCAGATCTCGCGTCAGCATGACCACGAGTGACCATTATCCTTATCAAAAACCCCCACCAGCAAGAACTTATCTGTGTCCGTGCAGGCACACGCGAACACAGCGGTTGAAACCAATCTATCCAATGATGGGAAGACTTACCTTAAGTACGAGAACAAATGTTACACATAGCGATGCGGCCTAGCACCGCATCCTATGAACATTTTCGTCACGACAAGGGATCTGGACAACAGTAACAGTCACCAAACGGCGATGCGGCACGGCACCGCATCCCGCATCTATCTTGGCCAGAACAAGAACGTGGGAACATCAGTTACCGCAAGCAGCGATGCGACCCGGCACCGCATCCTTCCCACAAGGCAAGTGGGTCTGAGACCACAGTGCAAGTGGCACTGAGAAGAGTCAGTTGTCAGCCCACATGTATGCAACAGCCTGACACCACAGCAGGACGTGGCATCACCTCCGTAATCGACAGGCCTGACACACCTACAGGAGGCTGTGCGATGTCAGGCTAGCTACTCAACTACCCTCCTTCACTCCTCGGCTATAAATACCCATCCCGAACTAGGTTTGAGGTAACACTTCTGAACTCTCTCACTACTACTACTATCACACTTTGCTTCCCAAGCAAATTACTGATTCTCACACCGGAGAGTGGTAACAAGGAGCACCCCCCACCCCATCCTCCTTGTTACGAGTCACAGTTTGTTTCCTTGTGCAGGAAACCCACCAGCGGACGATCCAGCCAGCGATCCTCGGAAACAAGGGATTAACCCTACTTGACGAGATCAGTGAGTTAACCCCACCCGGTAAACCATTGTTTCATCAGGTTTACAATCATACATGATCGAAATATTTGAATTACCATTCTAACTAGTTTAAAAGAATTTCAAATGCAATTCTTAATGTTTACATATTAACTAAAACAAAATAAATCAATGCGGAAGCTTGTGCGGTGTGTTCGGTTCTTGTAAGTCGCTTGATCTTCATCCGGAAATCTTGGAAGCATTCACCTAGTTCCAAAACCACATAACCGTTAGTTTTGACAATGTTTAAGCACGTATAAACAAGTTCTAAGGCCCAACCATAGAAATAAAACAAAATTTCTGAACCGTTAGTTTTGACAATGTTTAAGCGCGATCGTTTTTGACTCATCCTCCGCGGCCCGCCGTCGCGCGACCATTTTGTGGTTTCGCCGTCGCGTAGCGCGACGGCCTATTTTTCACAGCAGGTTATTTTCTTGATGCTGCATTTTGCCCAGCTATGTTTTTCATCCAAAATTCCAACTTAAAAGTTTCATAACTTTCGATCTACTTATCCGAATTACGTGATTCTTGTTTCTATGCGACCGTAATACAATTACGGATCCGTTTATCATCTCGATTCGCAATAAAATCTGATTTATAAGCAAACGGCTTCTAAATTCTTTATACCATTATTTGACCCATTTCATTTTAGCACCATACTACATGTTTATTAACGAATATTATTTCTTGTCATTTTTACCCATTCCCGAGCTTGTCAAACGTTAGCGTTTTCGCTCCCATTACATGGTTTGCGTACGCGTTTACTTTCGCCGGTTTATTTTGTAACCTTATAACACTTAAACCAACATTTTACCACCTACTTTATTTTGACCCACGGAGGTGCATACATATAAGTTAAATTCAAATTTAATGATTCCATAATCAAATGCAAGTTACTAAACAACCTTTATGGGTTGTTCGCCTAATTTACCTATCGAGGGCTTTTTGGTCAATTTTAGTCCCTCATTTACGAAGAAGGATGATGTGTGCAAAATGCAACATATAAATTACATCAATTGTGGCATAAAATAACCCTTTTTTAGTACTAATGTTGGAAAAAGTGTGCTTTTGTCTTCCTTTTGTATTTTCAGGATTAAATGAGCTCAAATTAACAAAAGAAGCAAAAAGACAGCAAAATCTAACATAAATACAAGAAAAGGAACAAACGTGACATGCCCGACCCCACGACAGCATCTTCCCAAGCAAAACAAGAAGACAGAAGACAGAACACGCCCCGTGCTCAACCAGCACGGGGGTGTGCCTAAGTGTCAGCAGAAAAGACAAAGTGGTAGAAGCTTCTTTTGCCCACCACGGGGTCGTGCTCAGCGGGCACGGGGTCGTGGTCAACTATAAGATTCGCAGAATCTAGGCAAATCTTCATAGTACAGATATGCTTCTGCACACGGGGTCGTGCTCAGCGGACACGGGGGCGTGGTCAACTAATAAAGACAAGCTACAATAAATGAATAAAGAGAAGGATGTGGACACGGGGCCGTGCCCGAGCTTCTGTTCAGCCTATAAATAGGAGTGCTTGGCTCAAGCTCAAACAATCCCTTGGCACACCACCTCTCTCACACTTCACCCACCACCCACCACCACCATAACACCATCATCCACCACCATCATCCATTTTCCATCATAGAGTGTGTGAGTCATCTCGGGATCCAAGATTGATCGTAAGAGTTCTTGACAATCAAGGCCATGTTTGCCTAAGTCTCTTACATCACTTGGTGAAGACAAAGTGTCTAGTGTAATACTTTTTATTTTTAATTTTTTCGCACTTTTTAATTGGTTATGTATTAATGACTTGAATAACTAGTTTCTTATGTTGAAGGTGATTCTTCCTTATCGTTTGTCCGTGGTGTCTTGGCATTATTTTACTGTCTATATAAAATAAAAGATTTTCACCATTCATATCTTCACGGTCTATATGGAGGTATGTTGGCTACCTGGTCGGGGGTTAAGGGAACGGTTTGGTAAGAGTCTTGCCGTTGTTCAGCGTTTAGAGATCCTGCAAGGGACCTGGGTCAAATTTAGTAGGACCTCCTTCAATACTTAACGGTATTGGATGGCGGGGGTCCAAACTCTTTGATCCCCTCATAAGTTAACTACTATTAATACTATAACCCGGCTACTTAGGACTGTATCCTTGCTGACTCAGACTACTTAGTCTAGGGTAACGTCACCTCCAAAAGAGGGGCCGACCATAATTTGCATTAATAACTTAATTCATTATCTTTCAATAATCCGACCCTTTAGGATTGTATCCTTGCTGACTCAAACTACTGGGTTGAGGGTAACGTCACCTTCAAAAGAGGGGCCTACTACAATAACTAAGATAATCTCTTAAATAAGTGCAAAAGTGCGGAAATAATCAAAGGTTACACTAAACACGAGTCGGAACCAAGTGTGTTTAGTGTTAGTAAATATCGTGTTTTATAAATTTAAAACTTGGCTAAAGAAAGTGTAAAAGGGCTTAAAATATTCTTAAACCTACATATACACCTAACGCACATCAAGTTTTTGGCGCCGTTGCCGGGGACACAAGGATTTTAAGAAAGCTTAAAATCGACGGCCTAATCAGTTTTTCAAAACCTTTTCAAAACGCGCGCACATTTTTCTACATTTTAGTTTAGTTTTGCATTTACAGTAACCTGTACACGGGGCCGTGTTCACTGAAGACGGGGCCGTGCTGCACATTTTCATAAAACATCCAGTAACAGTAGCTTGAACACGGGCCGTGCTCACTGAACACGCCCTGTGCTCAACGAAATCAGTAAATTTAATTAAAACACCCAGATACAGATTCTGTACACGGGGCCGTGTCCACTGAACACGGGGCCGTGTCCAGCCTCTGTTTCCATTTTGATGTTTGTTTTCTGATCTCGAGACTTGGTTGTGGTCTGCTGAGTGATTCTTATGGATCAATACTCAGGAGGTTACAACTACACCTATGAGGAGGATGATTATAGGAGTAACTATTGCACTAATTGTAGAAATCCGCACTCGGTTCAATATAATCACTCATATCAACCATCCAATTCATACACCTATTATGAGGAGCCCAGGTACGAGCCATCAACTTCATACACATCCTATGAAGACCAAAGGTATGAACCTCCTCCCTCATACTCATATTTTGATGAACCAATGTATGAGCCTTCTTACTCATACTTTGAGGAACCAAGATATGAGCCACCACCTTCGTATGCTTATTATGAGGAACCATGGCGTGAACAACCCACCTCATATGAGTATTATGAAGAACAAAATTATGACCCTTATCCTTCATATGCTTACAATGAAGAACAATGGTGTGAACCATCTACTTCATATGGGTATTATGAGGAACAAAGGATCGAACAACCGGATTCAAGCTCTGAAAATCCCGATCCTTTTTCTATAACCGAAGTGACCGATAGGATATTAGAACACCTTAGAGTTATCGATCGCTATATAAAAGAATCTCGCGCAAGGGAAGAGGAGTCCCGCGCAAGAGAAGAATTAAATAAAGAAGAAATAACTAAAGGTGTAAAAATGGAAGAACAAATAAGTGAAAAACCGACACATGAGTTAAACAACGAAAAAGGTGAGTCCGTCAACGATAAAATTCAAGAAGAGTCTAATTTTGAAGAAATTAATCTCTTGTCACCTTCTTTTGAAAATCACTGTTTAGTTCTAACTCATGCTAAGTTTTTAAAAGAGTTAAACACTAACACTAAAATTGACGAAACGGTAAGTGTTAAGTTAACTATTGATCAAACCTCGCTAATAAAAGAATACCCATTTGAAATTAACATTACACCGGTTCCATGTTTCTTTCAAAATTCATTTATTAGTAATGTCACAATCGATAAAGATCTTTGTGTTAACATAATGCCTAACTACATTTTCGAAAAATTAAGTATTAGTGATTTTTCTCCACTTCAAATACCCATTTTTCTATCCAATCGAAAGGTAATAAAATCAATCGGTGTAGTTGAGGATGTCTTGGTTCAAACAAGTCAAATGGTAATCTCAACCGACTTTGTCATCCTTGATGACGCTCCTCTAGTGTTGGGACGACCCTTTGTAAAAACCCACGAAGCTTTGAAAAACCGGAAGCGCAACAATCTACCTATTCAATTAGGGGCATTCAAAAAAGTGTCGACCTTGAGCGGTCAATGAAATATCCATTCGGCAATGACGACCCCCTAATTGAAGATGAGCCAGAACCACCTGATAAGGTGGGTCTAGCCAAGGACCCTTATAAACGTGGCGCACCACGGAGGCATTCCGCGAAACCATCCGTAATTTAGTTTAGATTAACCTTTATGTTTTCTAGTTTAGTTTTTTAATTTTCAGGAATAAAACACACTCGGGATGGTGAAGGATGCTAAGGGAAGCTTGAACCAACACCCCATGCACAAAAACAGAGCCTCCCGACAATTTTTCTTCATTACAGCAAGTTCAACACGGGGCCGTGCTCACCCCAACACGCCCCGTGCCCGAGGTTCTGCAAAAAATGCCCATTTCAGGTAACTGGACACGGGGCCGTGCTCATTGAACACGCCCCCGTGCCCAGCCTTCTGTTTACTTTTAGTACTGGCAGTCTGGACACGTGGCCGTGCTCAGCCAACACCACCCCGTGTTCAGCTACCCAGTACCATAAAATCTTGTTTTTAACCCACTTTTACACATTTTAATCAACCGAAAAACTTATTTTTGGGACACATTGAGGACAATGTGTAATTTAATTGTGTGGGGGGGGGGGGATGCTAAAACCTTGAATCTTGCAAGTCCTAATAACAAGCCTTACACAAAACTCTATTGGAACCGCTAATCACCCCAAATTTTTTTTCAAAAATTTTCATCTTTTTCTACTTGTCTAGGTTTAATTTGGGAATTTCAAATTCTAAAAAGGTTATATTTTACAAATTTACAACCGATAGCGTCGTGATAAAAAGAACCAACATAAGAAAATTATGAAAAGGCATGACAAGCTTAGTTAAAATTTAATTATATATACTTGATCACATAAAAACCCATTCCCACAAAATTGAGTTTTCAGCCTTTATTGAGCATACAAATACATATCTTTAAACTAAATGCTCATTTTTCGTTTCTTGTGTGAATAGCCGCTTTGTTCTTACGACTCTAGAACTTGCCATGACGATACATTCCCGGTCCTTACCAACTTAAACCCGAGTAAGTAAATGATGGAGGCATTAGGACAAACCCTTTTTATTTCTACACCATTATTTTTTTTACCACCTACCCAAAATCCCCCTAGTTAGCCCCTTTGAGCCTAAACCTTTTCATTTCATAACCCAAACTGTAACAACTCTCATTAAAAAGTCCTATTTATTACTTTAATTGTTCAATAGGAAACCCTAATTAAGACACCCAAGTGATTCTGCATAAACCCTAAAATTTTCAGAACAATCGGAATCAGGATCAAGGCCCCTAAAACTCAGCGGGGGGTAAACCCTAGTCGGTAATATCTAAACAGTTTTACGTGTGAATTAAATCTGCATGCGAGACCAACTCACCTGAGCTACTGGGAAACGGGGCTACCCTATGGTAATAGGGTATCCCTTGCGCCACGCGACGCGCGCAAGAGGGTCTCTCGCGTGGCGCGAGAGGGACGATTTTTCAGCTATAAATAGTAGGCTGTGGGACTTGATTCCTGGCTTCAGTTTGACGTAAAAACTCATTACATACGTTGAGATATTGTCTGAATACTACAAAAACACACACAATTCATGAAGTGCTGCCGCAAAACAGGGTAATAACTCGATCGCTGCTACGATTCAATGTCCGATCGATTAAACTATCCAATGGATGTTTAAGTGCTGCCCACATTAGGGTTTATGCTTTGTCATTCGTTGTTAATTCAATGGATGTTTAAGTATCGCACTTTGTCATTCGTTGTGAGGGATTAATCTCATGAGTTATCGTAAATGTTGTATTAAGTTACTAACCGAGTTGTGTGCATATTATTAAACTAGGTTATCAAGGCTAATCAGTAGGCTAAGCTCTGCTTATATAAATCTGCAATGTGAGTCATTCTCTTTTTATCAAACTTGTTTACAAAAGCATGTTTATTTTCAAAGTTATAATTACAGGGATTAAGTTTATGTAATCACCAAATTACAGCCAGTATGTGGGGTTTTGTATACATTACTTATTTCCCGTCACCATTGGACAACGAGTTAGCCAATGGGTGATCTGACCATAGTCACAGAAACGAGTCGAGTGACAAATACTGTGGGTAGTTGGTTGATATCTGGAAACATTGTAATCTCTCTTAATACTGTAAATTATAACAAACGTGTCATTTTAATAAATAGAATGATTCACCAGTATTTTCCGCTGACAAAACCTTTTTCAAACATGTTTCAGGTTATCTGTTGTGATCCAGGAATAGTGCCGAGAAGCACTACAAGCTTACGGAAGTGGCTCAATATAAAATAAAGAAACATGTTTTGTAAAATAAAAATTTCTCAGTGAAATCATATGATTGTAAACTACCGGGGTTTGTCCCGGATTGTGAAATAAAATAATCGGGAAATTTTAGCTTTAAAAAGATCCTGTTAAAATCTTCCGCTGTTAAACTCTATTAAATAAATACCACGGGATTTTCTGTCCCGCGGCTCCTTAAACGGGTCAAACCGGGTCGGGGACTGTGACAGAAAAAGGTGGTATCAGAGCCACTGAGTTAAGCTAATTAAGTATTTAGAAATACTTAATTTTTTTCCTAATTACCATTATGTGATTATGTGTTTTATTAACTGACTATTTGTTAGTTACAGTATGGGTAAGCAAAAGCTTTCAAACATCTATCTTAAATTAGATAGTTTGCCAAAAGAGAAGGGGAGTTCATCCCAATCCTCAAGATACGCAGTAGATACCGAGGAGGGAATATTTGTTCGTAAAGCTCATTATGAGGAACCACTTTCTCCTAATAAAAGAAGTTTGATTATTAGGAAAAGTCAGGAGAAATTAAAGAAATTACAACCAAAAGAAAAGAAAGTTAATCAGAAAACCCAAGAACTAGGCAATAACCCACCATGGGAAGACAAGTTATATGAAAAATGGGCAGATCTCTATATGTTAGCCACTGTAGCAGTAAATACAAATCTTTAAATATTCGGATTCAAGTTTTAGTAACCATATCTCCTACAAGCCAGAAATATTATTCAGTAAAATAAATAAGCTACAGTAAACCCTGGTGTGTTTTAATTTTTAGTTGTCTTTATTGGTCACACGGTATGAAATAATATTTAAAGGTTATTTATGAAAATTTTGTTATAAAATTTTAACTTAGCAATTTTTGTGTATTTTGCATATATGCTAAACAGCATGAACGACTTGTCTAAAGCCCTTCAGAATTTAAATCTCTATCCGGTGAAAATAGAGGTTTCGAGAGATTTTAATAGGTATATACCCGATATCGAAGAACCAATGGAATTTAACGCTCCACCTCCGGAGAAACCCAAGCCTAAGAAAAGGAGAAGATTTGTAAGATGGAGGCGTGTGCGCAGAAGGAAACCCGCCACCAGGAAAATTCCCAAAATAGAAAACCCCTTAGACAAAGGGAAGGGGATTGAAGTCGGGGAAGGTTCTAGCAGATGGAAATGCAGTTTGAGGAATATTCTAGGAAAATGGAAATGGAGTTTGGGGAAGGTTCTAGACAAACCAAGATAGAAATTGGGGAAAGCTCTAGACAAATAGAAGAGTTACCATTTCAGGAAGAATTGGATCGTGCCTTGGCAAGCTGTGATGTAGTCAGGCCTATCAATAATAATATTTACCCTTATCCCGCTGAAACTCAATTACCAATGAACTTGGAACCAGCAATTCCAGAACCTATAATCCATACCCAACCTCTAGGAATGGACGAATGGTGGACCAATGATTGGCAGTTCCAAAACCTTCTCTACAGTCCTTATTCCTTTCTCCCTCAGTTCGACCCAGAACCTATACCAAACCCACTGATGAGCAATGAGAATTTAGCTGAACTCCGCCACTTTGGTGAGGAGTTGGTGGATGCAGGAAATAGGATTAGGGAAGTAGGAGAACAGATCTCCTGGAAGTACGACGAGAGGGAATGTCGTTACTGAAATACCAACTGACGAAGGATAGTTGGTTGTGAAACTGTGGCTGTAAAATAAATAAGTAAAATATAGCTTGTGAAATAACCTAAAATAAAACTTGTGTAAAATAATCAGTGTGTAATGATGCATAATATATATAAAATGGGAATCGAGAAATCGATAGTTTTGACTATATATGTATATTGTGAAATTTGTACGATGGTTTTGTGTATAATTGTTATTTATTACTAATAAATTATATATATTAATTATCAGATGGAAAACGCTAATAACGAACCAGTAAATTAGGTTAATCAATCTGAGCAACATCCGGAAGATCAATTTATGACTAGGCAGGATATAGAAAATATCGTTGCTCAGGGAATAGCCAATGCTATTCCAGCAATCGTTGCTGCTGTTAGAAATCCAATCGAACCTCAACAAATCATTCCTTGCAAACGTATTTCTAAAGATAACTTCAGTAATAGCGTAAACGGAGGCAGTAATCATACTCATCACAATGATGATTTACGGCAGGCTCCGCTCCCTAAGAAAATGAAAGCTGCAACGCCTGGTTGCACTTATAAAGAATTTCTTGCTTGTATACCCACTGAATTTGCAGGCAATGAAGGAGCGACTGTAGCACTGCGTTGGTTAGAGAAAACCGAGGCAGTAATTACAATAAGTAAATGTGCCAAGGACGATAAGGTCATGTACGCTTCAAATCTGTTTAAAGAAGGGGCGCTAGAATGGTGGAATACAGTACTTCAAGCCAAAGGAAGAACTATAGCTTATGCCATGAACTGGGAAGAATTTAAGAGTCTTGTAGAAAGAAAATCCTGTCCCGAATATGAAAAAGATCAAATGGCAAATAAATTCCTAAACCGTCGGATGATGGGTGTAAACTGTCGAGGATATACTTCGACATTCTTCGAATATGCTAGAGTGGTACCAACGCTGGCTTCGCCAGAGCCGGTACTCATTTCTCGCTATATTTGGGGATTAATTAGTGAAATCCGTAATATCGTTAAAGTTGCGAGACCTCGCACTATTGACGATGCGGTAGAATTAGCTAACACCCTAACTGATGAACTGGTATGCACAAGAGATGAAAATAGGAAAAAAGGAATTGGCTCAGAAAATTACCCAAGGATTGCGTACGGGTAATAACAACAATTTCAAGAGAAGAGGAACATGTCAATCTTCAACTTCGCTGTTTTGCAGAACTTGCAAAAAGAAACATTATGGAAGATGTAATGTAATCTGCAACTTTTGCAAAGCCATAGGACATCGCGAAGAAGACTGCAGAAAGAAAACAAGAGTCTGCTATAACTGTGGAGAAACAGGACATTTTAAGCCAGAATGCCCTAAGTTGGTTAAACCAGCAGACAATAAAGTTAAACCAGCCGAAGGCGCTACCAAGAAGAATGTTCGTGCATTCCAATTAACTACTCAGGAGGCAGAACTCATTCCAGATGTGATAGCTGGTACGTTCTTAGTTCACAACATTTATGCAAAAGTATTATTTGACTCTGGTGCAAACCAAAGTTTTATAAATACTTCATTCTGCCAAGCTCTTAATTTACCCTTAACCAACCTTAGGCAGATTTTTACAGTCGAAACGGCGGACGGGAATTCAGTTAAAATAAATAAGGTCTTGCAAAATGTAGAAATAGAACTTTCAAGTCATAAATTTTCTGCAAACCTATTACCTATGAAATTAGCTGAATTCGATGTTGTATTAGGAATGGATTGGTTAGTAGCCAACCATGCTCGAATCCTTTGTGAAAAGAACTCTATAGAAATTCAGGCAACCACTGGAGAAGTAATCATGATTACAGGAGACAAACCACGTAAACCTATGAAGTTTATATCAGTAATGAAAGTTGCTAATTATGAACGAAAGCAAGGAATAGTGTATATGATTTCTGTAATCATTAGCACTAAGAGTAAAGAACTTAAGGAGATTCCTGTAGTCTCAGAATACCCAGATGTATTCCCAGAAGAACTCCCGGGATTACCACCAGATAGGGAAGTAGAATTTAGAATTCATCTAATTCCAGGAACTACACCGATAGCTAAGGCACCTTATCGGTTAGCACCCACAGAAATGTTAGAACTGAAAAAGCAATTAGATGAATTACTAAGTAAAGGTTTCATACAACCTAGTTCATCCCCGTGGGGAGCGCCAATGTTGTTTGTAAAGAAGAAGGATGGTTCGATGCGAATGTGTATCGATTATAGAGAATTAAATAAAGTTACAATTAAGAATCGATACCCATTACCTAGGATTGATGATCTATTCGATCAACTTCAAGGAGCTAAATATTTTTCTAAGATAGACTTACGCTCCGGATATCATCAATTGAAGGTACAAGAAGAAGACATACCTAAAACTGCTTTCAGAACTAGGTATGGTCATTACGAGTTTACAGTCATGCCCTTCGGATTAACGAATGCACCTGCCGCATTCATGGACATGATGAATAGAATCTGTAAACCGTACTTGGGTAAATTTGTAATTGTCTTCATAGACGATATACTTATTTATTCCAAAAGTCAAGACGAACATTGTCAGCACTTACATGCACTCTTAACTTTGTTAAGAAAAGAAAAGCTTTACGCCAAATTCTCGAAATGTGAATTTTGGCTACAAGAAGTGCAATTCCTAGGTCACATGGTGAACCATGAAGGTATTCATGTAGATCCTGCTAAGATAGAGGCAATTACCAAATGGAGGGTTCCGCAATCCGCAATGGAAATTAGAAGTTTTATAGGTTTAGCTGGATACTATAGACGGTTTATTAAGGATTTTTCCAAAATAGTTGTACCATTAACTAAGCTAACCTGTAAATCAGTTAAGTTTGAATGGGGACCTAAGCAAGAAGAAGCTTTTAGTATTCTAAAGCAAAAGTTAACAAATGCTCCAATCCTAGCTTTACCAGAAGGGACTGAAGATTTTGAAGTATATTGTGATGCTTCAAAACTAGGATTAGGATGTGTGCTAATGCAACGCAAGAAGGTAATTGCGTATGCCTCAAGGCAATTGAAAAAGCACGAGGAAAACTATACGACTCATGACTTAGAGTTAGGAGCCGTAATTTTTGCCCTTAAGATTTGGAGACATTATCTGTATTGAAGTAAATTTACTGTCTATACGGATCATAAAAGTTTAAAGTATATATTTACTGTCTGTCGGTATCGAATTGATTTTGAAAATCTTTTAGTTCGGGAAATTCGGTACTACTACCCGGTACCGTTTGCTCATCCTTGATCACGGGTGTCGTACGAACAACAACGGTATCGTGCAACTTTTTTTGTTGATTTTCTTCAACTTTTAACGATTTCTTTTTATAGTTTCCTGGGTAAGGATGAACTCGGTGCCAACCAATACCGAATTGGTACTGGTACCGAAAATACCAGTTACGGTACCGGTATATGAAGGTAAAAAACGGTAGCAAACCGTTACCGGGAACGTCAAAAGTCGTACCGAATTGGTACTTAAGATCTTTCGGTTCGGGAAATTCGGTACCGGTACCCAATATCATTTCCTCATCTCTTACCACAGGTTTCATACGAACAACATTATTACCATACAACTTTTTTGGTTGATTTTTTTAGTTATCTTTTAGTGTTTTTTTATATATTTTCTTTTTATTCTTGTCAGCGGTTTCCATACGCAAAGCGCTCGTAGTGATTTCAAAACACATGTAAACACAGACTAAACAACAAAAGACGTTCGCCGCAACGCGGCGATAGTAAAAAACTAGTTATATTAAAAAAGAAACCTAATAAATAGTAACATATTATTAATTATTACCTATTACCTATTTATTAAATTATATTATACATAATAACATTTTGGGTAGGGGCTTGGGAACAGTTCCCGCTTCCAGGTTTTCCCGACCTCCATCTGCCGGTCATTCCCACCTCTACAGAAACCAGCGCACAGACATATCATCCACCAAATTATACCACCAGCAACCACCACCCAGCCCCAAATCCAGTTCCGGCGACATCCACATCCAGTTACCACCATTGCTCACCACCGCTCCGAATCAACGTCACCTGCTAGCATCGATCAACACCGCTCTACACCAAATCAAAAGGTCGCCGCTTTATCTACTCCGTCAACCGACGAATTTCGTCGGACGATTAGGGCTCCAACAGGTACGCTTCAAGAAAATACGTTTTTGTTCGATAGGGGTAATGGTGAAGAAGATGACCTTCGCCCATTTGTCTTCTGTCAGTGCCATTGTTGATTTTTTGCCCTAATTTGTTGTTCAACTACTATGAAATATGTCGCCATTTCTTTTCTTGCAGTACTTCAAAATTCTGATCTAAAACTAAAACTAAGGTGTTGGGCCAAAATTGCCACGATAATCAAATTCAGCCAATTAATCTATATAATCCTACATTGATGAACAAGAAAAAAATAAATGAATATGCCTTTACATAAGACTTATTCAACCCATGAAAGTAAAAAAGTTAGGGGTCTTACCTCAGGGACGATAAGGGCATTTTACTCAAAAATATATTTTCACAAGACTAATCTATTTCTGGGAAACTTTTGACCTGTTCGACTCTTTCAGCCTGTTTTGGTTGACCCGTTAGAGATAAACATGACCCGAGTCGACTCATTCATAAAAAAGTTAGGGGTCTTACCTCAGGGACGGTAAGGGCATTTTACTCAAAAATATATTTCTGGGAATCTATTTCTGGGAAACTTTTGACCTGTTCGACTCTTTCAGCCTGTTTTGGTTGACCCTTTAGAGATAAATAAATGGGTTCATATTTCTACCTCTTACGTCTATATTGTAAATTTATAGCTGCTGAATACATGGTAGTGCTAACGTGTTTTGTTGTGTAATCAGTGCAATCGGTTTTGGCTTTCTGAACTTCTTTGGCTCTCTTTTTGGGTATTTGATTTTAACATGAAGCAAAATCAAGATCCAAAATAGCCGAGTTTTGCGTTTTATTTATGCTCAAATCATAATATTATGTTTTATTAGTTGATAGTTATCTAATTAACATCTTTTAACATGACTCATTGGCAGTAGCAAACGATGATGGGAAGTTTCTTCTTGCTGCAAAAAAACGTAGACGTGCTACATGTACATATTATATAATTTCTTTAAATGCAAAAGATATTTCAAAAGGCAGCAGCACATATATAGGAAAGTTAAGGTAAAGCTCACCATTAGCAAATAAATGGGCTTTGTGTTTTTTTACTTTTTTATTTATCTTCGTCTCTTGAGCTGCTTCAGTTCGGATTGCTAAAAGCTCGAATCCCGAGTTTAAACAAGCATGAGCCAGAGTTATATATACTGAGCTTGGCTAAGCTCGCATGCCTAAATGAGCTTTTATTTGTATAAATATAATAATAAATTTTTTATATAAAAGACTAAAATGCCATTTTTGTCCCCGAGGATTGAGCAGTTTTGCGACTTTCGTCCAAAATTTTTTTTTCCTCATCTGGATCCAAAAGTTTAAAATCTTACCATTGTCATCCGGCTCATTAACTCCATCCATTTTTCTTCGTTAGGTCAAGGGTATTTCTACTTTTTCCTTAACTTAAACGGCAATTCGGTCTTTTTCACTTCATGTAAAAAGACCGAATACCCTGAAAAAGATTGAATTGCCCTTTTAAGTTAACAAAAAAGACAGAAATACCCCTAACTTAACGGAGAAAAATGGATGGAGTTAACGAGCCGGATCAAAGTGGGGAGATTATATGTTTGATAAACTGCCTGTCATTAAACTTTATTCTATTCATGTTACCAGTTTGATAATTTTTTTTTGATGTTTACCAGACTTATTGTTTGGTCCTGGCAATGGGAGCCTAACAGAATCAGAAGGATGGTAGCAGCAACCCTGTTCAACTCTCCAAGGCAACTCATTTGGCTTTGTAATGGACCAGGCTTGAAGTATGTGTCCAAATAGGAACTACAACGTACAGTCCTTTATATTTTGCAGGTTATATTCCTGATGTAACACAGGTAATTTCATGTTATGTATTCCTGATGTAACACAGAAAAACGTACCCGCTGCGAAGCGCGAGGATGGCAGTGTAGTTTCTATGTTATGTATGCCCGAGGCCCACTTTTTACAGGTCAGTGGAATCAACAATTGCCGTCGACCTTATGTACAGTACAACAATTAGTAATATTTTTTCTCTTATTCACGGTACTGCCACCATTCCTTTTTGGCACGAACCGCTCAAACGCCAAGGGCACCGAGACACCACTTATGCCTCCAGTTACTACCATCGAGCACCACCTCTCTGGTCACCTACCGCCTTCGATCACCACTACTCCGTGCCAAATCGTCATCGGCCACACAACCACCGCCAAATCAGAAGCTCGCAGCTTTATCTATTTCCTAACGACAACCCAAACGATGGTTTTCGTCTCAGATAAGGGCTCCAACAGGTACAATTTAAGAAACTAGGTTTCCAATTTCAGTTACTTTTAGTGTTCATTAGGAGAAATTCTTTGAAAAAGTTTTGAACGAATCGACTTTTCTGTTGGAATTGGAGTTTCAGAGGGTTGCGTGTAAAAACCCTATGATGTTATATTTCTGCTCAAGAAAGGAATCCCGGGTTAACAGGTATATGGGTGGGTCGAGTTGTAAGTATTAAAATCGGTTCGAATAGTAGTAAACAAAAATGGTTTTTATTATCGCTATTACTATTAGCCGTGTAATAGGCATATGTTATGACTTTTGTTACTGTGTGCTCTATTGAAGATCAATAGGATGGACGCCCCTTTGTGTTTAACATCATTTTTAGTGTTGATGATTAAACTGATATGAATTTGACGATGACGTATTGCAGCCGTTTGTGTTTCCGCGCGAACCTTTGTGTTTATGCACGAGCCTTTGTAATGATTATAATGTTGAAGTTCAATTGGATGCACCTTTGTGTGTGACGGTTGTTCAGATTTGTCGTTGTCTAACGTGGTGGTGGAGACGAGTTCTATTGAAGATTTAGGACAGAGGGCCAAGCCGCCGATGCATGTAAGAAGCCTGTGTGAAATAAGTTTTCTGATGGAGTCGTGGATGCGGTTAGTCCGGTTATGGGTTCGGCTTGGCATGCGCTCGGTGTATCGACTAAACCGACGCTTAAGTCGTCTTCGTTGGAGTCATTAAAAGTGCTTTATTATCCCCTTGCGTTACCGGTAGCAGTTTTACTTTAGTATTCCAATTGATTGTTTAATCTGTGGTAATTTGGCAAATTGAATACACTTATCTATGTATAGATGAAAATTTGAATTAAAAGATCTTTGTGCATAGTTGCATATGTATAAGTTTCAAATACTTATGAATTACATTGCTCATATCTTATTTAATGGATTGCTTATTAAGTGATTTGGCCGATTTGTTTAGGGGTTCACACCTTTATTTTAGATATGATGACTATAAACATGTTTTGCGTTGATAGCTTTGTTACATTGTAGGTTTCTGGAATCCTACTTCAACTACAAACCATGTTTGTAACTAACATTATCTTTCTATAGAAATGAAATATCCCGCCGCACCGCGGCAGGTCAACCACTAGTTACCTATTATTAAAAAACAAACCTAATGAATAGTAACATATTAAAAATGAAACCTAAAATCAAACCTAATGATAGTATATAATAACATAACACACTATATATTAAAAGGGTAAATTGCCAAAATCGTCCCTGAGGTTTGGGCATGTTTATCATTTTCATTCAAAACAACTTTTTTTTGTATCATATAGTCTTTCACTCTTGGGATTTTTTTGCCATTTTCATCCAAACTTCTAATTTGCTTTATTTTTTATATCTAACACTTGGATGAAAATGACAAAAAAATCCCAAATCTCAGGGATGATTTTGGCAAAAAAAAAAAGTCAGACGTTTGGATGAAAATGATAAAAAAAATCCAAAAGTGAAGGACTATATGATACAAAAAAGTTCTTTTGGATGAAAATGACAAACGTACCCAAACCACATGGACGATTTTAGTAATATACTCTATTAAAAAAGAAACCTAATGAATAGTAACATATTATTAATTATTAAATTAAAAATCAAACCTAAAATCAAACCTAATGAATAGTATATAATAACACAACATATTAATAATGAAACCCAATGAATAGTAACATCATCTTTGAGCTCATGCCGTGTAGCAACGTAAGTAATTGCACCGTTTAGATTGTTTTTCATACATGTGGTAAGTTAAATGTATTTCACATGAATGAAGTTTATTAAATACACAACAACTTCTTTCACTTTCTTTTTTGTCTTTTCTGTAATGAATGAATTGTAACATGTAAAATTAACTTGGATATTTAAATTATGGATAAACAAATGGTATCAAATCCTGTAATCAAACCAGTATCATATCGGTGTCAAATTTACTATGCCAAAATTGTGGATCAACAAAGCCTTCTGGTTGTTGCACATAAACTTCTTCTTCAATCTTACCATTCAAAAATGATGATTTTACATTCATCTGATAAACTATGATGTTCTTGGAGGCAGCATAAGCAAGGAATATTCTGACAACTTCTAGTCTTGCAACTGGTGCAAAGGTGTCATCATAGTCTATACCTTCTTGTTGACAATAGCCCTTTACTACCAGTCTTGCCTTATTCCTTGTTATTATGATTTGTTCATCATATTTGTTTCTGAATGGCCATTTTGATCCAATGACAATTTTGTCAGATGGTTTGGGTACCAGGTTCCACACTTGACTCTTTTCAAATTGGTCAAAATCTTCTTGCAATGCTTGGACCCAATCTGAGTCATTCAGTGCTTCTTTGACAGATTTTGGCTCTATCATGCTTAAAAATCCAGCATATAGACATTCATGTGCTGTTGCAGATCTTGTCTTAACTCCTTCTTCAGGGTTCCCAATTATGTTTGACTGGGAATGTCCTTTGATCCATCTTATGTTGTTGTGTGAGCTAGTATTTCCTGATAGATTTGAAGCTCCCCCTGATCTTTCTTTGTATGGTTAAGAGGATTAGAATTCTGTTGTTCAATTGGATTTTCTGATAAATCCCCAGAATTCTGATCATCTTGTACAGTTTCTGATGGAGGTTCCAGGTTATCTGCAGGGTTAGTACATGACATCTCTTTGTGTGATTCATTTTGCATGTAGTCATGTTCTAGAAGTTCTTCAAGTTAAGAAGATCTTCAGAATTTTCTGGTTGTCTTGATAAGTTTATATCTTGTAAAATTTCATCAGAAATTTTTGTTTCTAATGAATCATCAAATGATACATATAAATTTTCTCTTATTGTCCATGAATTTAAAAGAAAGATTCTATAAGCTTTTGAGTACAATGAGTAACCAAGAAAAATTCTTTTTTCAGCTTTTCTGTCAAATTTTTCAAGACTATCAAAATCATTGAAGTCAAAACATCTACAGCCAAATGTGTGTAAAAATTTGATGTTTGGGTTCCTTTGGTTGATGATGTTATAGGGAGTTTTCTGGTGTCTTTTGTTAATGATAGATCTGTTTTGTGTAAAACATGCATTTACAATTGCTTCAGCCTAAAAGTAAGTGGGAAGTCTGGCATAAGTAAGCGTTGTTCTTGCTGCTTCAACCAGGGTCCTATTTCTTCTTTCAATAACTCCATTCAGTTGTGGAGATCTTGGAGCAGAAAAGTCATGAGAAATTCCTTTACTTGTAAGGAAAGTCTCAAGTTTTTCATTTTTAAATTATGTTCCATTGTCAGATCTGATCCTTCTTACAGGCAATTTCAACAGATTTTTTGTTTTTTCTGATGAAAATGATGATCAGATCTGGGGTTTCACTTTTCTTTCTGAGGATCTCAACCCAAGTGTACCTGGAGTAGTCATCTACAATGACTAAGATGTATTTCTTTCCAGAAAAACTTGTTGTTTTAACAGGTCCACATAGGTCCATGTGTAAAAGTTCTAGATTTTCAGAAATTGATGATTCATAAATTGTTTTATGTGAGCCTCTTTTTTATTTTCCAAGCTCACATGCTTCACACATTTTATCCTTTTTGGATGAAATAAAAGGTAAGCCTTTTACCAGATTCTTATTTGCCAGTTGGTTCAGAGTTTTGAAATTTAAGTGAGCCAATCTTTTGTGCCTTAACCAACTATTACCTTTGTTTTCTGTTGAAAATAAACATTATTGAGGATGCTCAATTTCTTCTCTAAAGTCAAAGTAATAGATGGAATTTCTTATTCTTTTTCCACTTAAATAAACCTTGTTATCATCTAAACCAACCAGTAAACATTTTTCAGGTAAGAAAGTTACCTTGAAGCCTCTATCACAGAATTGCCCATAACTTAGTAGGTTATATTTCAAACCTTCTACATAGGCAACCTTCTCAATGGTTAATGATCCATATTGTATGGTACCATAACCCATAATTCTTCCCTTAACCCCATTTCCAAAATTTACAAATTTACCCAGTTTTTCTTGATAATTACTGAGTAAGCTCCTATCCCCAGTCATGTGCTTGGAGCTTTCAGAATCGCAGTACCAGATCTGTTGCACATGATGCACCTGAAATGATAAGGTTAGAGAATTTTTGATACCTGACGTATGCGTATGAGGTTATAATTTTTAGATATATTTTAGCTCTTTTTACTCGCGAATCAAGTTTTAAATTTATAAAACACGATATAATACTATCACTCTACACACACGTTAGGGCGAGTGCACTCATCGCGGACGTAGTATAGTGATGGCAAGATACCAAGGTCGTCCAAGGACACAAGAGCTTGTAATACCCGCTTATCATTAGCGTCTAATCTAACCAATTTTAGATGAAAAGTTTTGAAAGTTATAAAAAGATAAACTAAAAGGCAAACATAAAATATAAGGAAAAACAGATAGAGAAGAAGGTATCACTTGGTTCCCACTCTTCTTTTTGAACGTGCATTTTCGGATCGAATACGAACTCCCGACGATTGCGAAGAACACGTATCACGTGCGGAATCTGTGTACGTGTGTGGTTCGAACACAAGAACAAAATTTAATGATGATTCGATTAATAATTTGACAATGTTTACACCTTGAATCACCTTGATCACTACTTTCTCACTCTAGACCTTCAAAGCTCCAAAGATAAAAGGTTGCAAAAAGTTGTAAAAAGACCCAATACTCACCTATTGATAGGGTTCACTAAAAGGAAGGACTCCTTTAAACATGCTCTCCATCCGTCCGGAGGAGATATCCTCCATCCATCCGTATGGACTTCTCCATTCGTCCAGATGGACTTTTCCCCTATATGAATATTGTTGAACCGTGTCTTGTTCTGTTTCTGTTACGATGCACGATTGACGAAAGTGATAGACATTATGCACTCACACTTTTATGTATCCTTTAATGATTTCCGCACTTTGGGCATTCTAAAAGATTATCTTTAAGTTATAGTAGTAGGCCCCCTTCTTGACATCGTTACCCTCAACCTATTGGTCTGAGTCAGCAGGGATACAGTCCCGCGAGGTCGGATTATTGAAAGATAATTAAGTAAGTAATTAATGCGAAAAGTGTTGGCCCCCTTCCAGGCAGCGTTACCCTCAACCCATTGGTCTGAGTCAGCAAGGATACTGTCTCGCAGGGTTGGTTTAAAGATTTAATAGTAGTTTATAAACAAGGGATTCAAGCGGTCTCTTACTTCTCCCGAGGCGAACAGTACCGCCCACTCGTGAAGTCTTACCAAGCTTGAACCAGATTCTCGCAGGATCTATACACTGAACGAGACATAGAATTACCCAACCACCCTTATAACCCCTTCCAAGTAGTTAACGTGTTTTATATAGACCGTAAAGACACGAATGTGTGAATTAACGATAAATGAAGAATGGTTAAATAAATTTGCCTTCAATATAAAAAACTAGTTATTAAAGTCATTAATACATACCCAATTAAAAAGGAGCCAAATGTTTGAAATCAAAAAGTAATACATAAAAGATTTGTCTTCACCAAGTGATGCAAGAGTTTAGCCAAGAATGGCCTTTGTTTGACAAGAACTCTTACGATCGATCTTGGATCCCGAGACTACTACACACTCTAAATGATGGAAGATGGATGATGGTGGTGGGTGTTGGTGTTGTAGTGGTGGTGGAGTGATGGCAAGTGTGAGAGAAGTGGTTTGCCAAGGGATGGATTGGAATATAACCAAGCACCCCTATTTATAGCTGAAGTCAGATGATCAACACGGACCGTGCCCGCCTGGCACGGCCACGTGGCCATCCTTCTCTCTCTTCCTCATTAACTGCAGTGTCAGGTCTTGTACTAACACGGCCCCGTGTGTCAACGGCACGACCCGTGGCCATTGTACTTGCTGTACTATCTCTGATTATGCGAATCTTAGAGTTGACCACGCCCCATTGTTGGTACTTATGTCTGTCCACTTCGTCTTGTATCGAGTCTTGTAATTAGATAAATAGATCAGGGCACGTTTTACGAGAAAAACGAAAAACATATAGAAAGGAGCCATTTCGCACGAAATGGAAACATATCCATTTCGTACGAAATAAAGCTGGCCATTTCGTTTGAGCTGTTTCGTGCGAAATGGATGCTCTATATATAGGTGTCTTGATCATTTCGTTTGTAACTTTGTGATTCCGGTGCCGAGGTGCTGCCGAAGTGTCTCCAGGCTGTAAAACGTTGTTATATCAATAAACAAGACAATTAAAGTGTATATCAGGCTAATTCAAAGTCGATATGTTTGTTTCCGCCAATCGTATTGATTAGAACTCTTCTGAACGACTCGTTTTGGTCATGAAAACGATCCTACATGTGGTATCAGAGCTCAGGAGGAAGAGTTCTTACCAATTCAGCTTGATTTCATCAAAATTTTGACTTCTACACCTTCTTTTACAAGATTTTTCAAAATTAAACAAGATTTCACGGTTAAAATGGCTTGATTTTTACACATAACACGCGTAATACTGTTTTAACAAATCCTTGAAAGAATCAGACTTAAAATCAACCTAAAAGTTGTTCAATTTGATAAAAATATGGCCGATTGTGTGACATCATCATCATTTCGTACGAATTGATACATCCATTTCGCACGAATTGGCAAGATTGGACTTTATTTCGCACCAAAGTGTCTATTTCGCTTGAAAGTTTTCCATTTCGCTTGAAATTTCTCCATTTCGCACGAATTGGGAGATTTAGGTCCATTTCGCTTGAGACAACATTCCATTTCGCACGAATTGGGTGTATTAGGTCCATTTCGCTTGAAACTTCATTTCATTTCGCACCAAAGTCTCTAGTTCGTTTGAATTTGACCATTTCGCTTGAAAGTGTCTGAGTTTGTGAAATTTTTAAACCGAAACATGGAAGAAGAGTTTTATAATGCCTTTGCTACTGCCCCAGGTACTCCTGTTAGTATTACTCAGAGTGTGAACATGGAAAATGAAACGGGAACGTTGCAAAAACCCCCAAAGTTGATGGGCATTGAAGAATACTATTGTTGGAAAGACCTGTTCGAAAATTGGGTTCAAGCAAATCATTTGAGTTCTTGGGAGTCTATTGAGAAAAAGTATGTTAAACCTCGTACAGATGTGGGAGTTATCAAAACTATTTTTGAATTATCAGAAAAAGAGAGAGACATGTACAAGGCAGAAAAAATGATGATCAGTCTACTTCAGCAAGCTGTGAAAGAAGACATCTTCATACTACTTCAACATGAAGGTACTTCACGTTCGATTTGGGAAGCACTTCGAATTAAGTTTGAAGGAACTACGGAGATGATAAGAAGTAAGAAATCATTGTTAAAGAAAGAATTTGACTTGTTTACTAGCTTGCAGTGTGAAACTACAAAGAGACTGATTGAGAGATATTGTCATTTAGTGCGTTCAATGTCATTGTTAGATATAAAAAAAGATCGAGAAGAATGGGTTGATAAATTAGCTGATGCTTTACCTCAGAATGAATGGGGTACATATCTGATGATCTTAAAGAACACTGGAGAATATGATAAATTGACAATTTCTCAGTTTATTGAAAAACTTGAAGGACAAGATCTTGAACAACAAAAGATTGCCAGAATGAACAATCCAAGTGGTCAACAAGACATCAAGATGTATTACAAAGGGAATGTTCAGAATGTTGAAGCAAGTCCGAAGGTTCAAACCGCTTTCAGCGCAGAAAACTCATCCGGATCAGTTAATCAAAGTCCAATCAGCAACAATGGATATTCTTTATACTCAAATGTTAATCCGAATGTTTCAACCTCAAGTTATCAGTCTCAAAGCTCAAACAACAGTAATGGTCATGTGTAACACTGCAACATCGCATTGCATCTTCAGAACAGTCAAAATTTCTCTGAAGAAGTCGCTAAAGGTCATATGGCATTACTAGCTACAGTGTTAGAATCATATGAGGGTTTGGTAGCAGGAAGGATCGGAAATCCTATGTTGACAAAAGAGGATTACGATCTGATCGATGCTGAGGAGATGGAGCTTATGGATATTAAGTGGTGTTTAGCGAGTGTGTTGAGGAGAGCTGAGAAATTTAAACTGATTACATGAAGAGATGACTTCCGTGATGCTAATGTTTCTACTTTAGGTTTTGATAAATCTAAAGTTACTTGTTTTTTATGCAGGGAAAAAGGACATTTCATGAGGGAATGTACTAATCGAGAAGCAGGTGGAGCTCAGAATCCGTTCGGGAATAATGATTATTATCAGAAAGCTATATATCAACAAGTTGCTCAACAACCATCATCATCCCATGCTATTGAAGATGAAAAGAAGAAAGCTTATCTAGTTAATCAAGTTGATGAAAGAGTGGCAGAAGGTTTTAGCTGGGACAAATACATTCCGGCTGATTCAAAGTTTAAAGCATTCATTGCACAAATAGTTCAAGAACCAGATTTGATGAAGGAATGGATGGATGTGTTTGCTAATGATGAGAATAGACAAGATGAAGAGTCGGTCTCTTCAGAAGAAAGCTCAGAAAAGACAACAGTCTTTGATCAATCATCAACTGATAGCAGTGATGATGAAGAAGAAATACAAATAAACATTGGAAAAACTCAATTATCTCCTGAAAGTTTTAAATTTTATTTTGCAGATAGATTGGAGAAACTAAAAGAGAAGCGAGCAACAAAGAATCAGAAAAAGGTAAAATGCGAGAATGTTGCTCAGGAAGAGAAGTCTGAACAGAGTGAAGAAGTTAAAGTTGCTGAGAAGATTGTTGAAACTGAAAAGATTGTTGAAGTCACAAAACCTTGTCTAAAATGTTTGGAACGATGCAAACATTGCGAAGAGAAAGATGAGAAGTATAGTGAGCTTGACAAAATGAAAGAAAAGTTATTGTTCGATGTTAAGTATGCGAAATAATCGTATGATGTGTTGAACAGAACGGTGAATAGTCTGAAAAAGACAAACTCAGAAAGAGAAGATGCTTTAACCATGATGAATGCAGTGATGATGTCTAAGCAGAAGGCTATCAACCACTATATTGAAGAATGTGCAAAGTTGAAGCAGGAGTTGGAGACAGAAAAGATAGAAAATGAAAGAATCAGACGATTGCTGCAAAGTTACTCAAGTTCTGATTATTTGATTGATAGAATTTATCCAACTGTTGCAGGTTTTGAAGCCTTTCAGGACAAGAAGTCGGAAGAGAATGATACTGGTAAGAAACAAAGTGCAAATTATAACAAGTGTCCCCCTCCGATCTGGGAAGGTTATTCTCCCAGAAAACCAAATGAGGAACATGTCAAAAAGGCAGTCAATATAAAATTGAAGTCTGAAACAACTGATGAGTTACCAGAAAACATTGATGTAACGTTCACATAGTCTGACACTGATCATGAGTCCGAGTTAATAAAGAAAGTGGTCGATCAGGTGTTGGATAAGGATGAGGAGTCAGAGTCAAAGTCTGAGTCTGAAAGTTCGAGTTCGTCGGTCAACAGTTCAAAATCATCGGTCAAAAGGGTTTATAATAAAGAATTTATGTTATCAAAATCTAATTTGAATGATGAACCAATCAAAGTGGCATATACTTTGAATGATTCAGACAAATTATATTCTGGTGAAGAATTTCCAATAAGAGGTGTTAAAACTAAAATGATTAACAAGGTTTTCAAATTAACAGAAATTAATATTTCTGAAATAAAAGATGTAAATCTTGCTGAAAAACCTAAACCTTACACCTCAAGGGTTCAACAAAGATTAAACAAGAAAAAAGGTTACAGTTCTGGTTCAGGTTATCGAAAGAAACCAAACCATAACAGTAATTTCAAAAAGAAGGGATTGGGTTTTACTTCACCCGCAAATCATAAAAATGAGAATATTTCTAAAACAAAAACAGTATTTGTTTCAGGGTCAAGTTCTGAAGAAGAGAAGAAGAGCTCTTTCTGGAAACAATCGAACAGAGAGTTCGTTGCAGAAAAAAAAAAGTTTGAAAAGAATGGAGCTTATCAGAGAAAGGAGACAAGAACCTGTTACCGATGTCAAGAAGTTGGTCACATCGCCTGGAATTGTCCAAAGGCAACCAACACAAAACAGGAAGTTGTTTCTAAACTCAAAGAAAAAGTTGTTGATAAAACTGAACCACCAACTGAAAAATTCAAAGTGTTTAAAAATTCAACATATGAAGTTGGTGAATGTTCGAAAAGGTTTTACAAAAGAAGGGTGAATCTTGACAACCAAATGTGGGTTGTTAAGAAATCTGATGTGAAATTTGGCGATGAATCTGACTCGTCAAAGTCAGAGGAGCCACAAGTTGAACTAAAAAGAGAAAATTCAGTACCGCCAATGGATGATGTCAACTTTCCACCATTGCGGGCTGAAAATTTAAAATCAAAAGTTGGTAAAGTGGAGATCTCGAATCAATTCTATTCTGAAAAGAAAGAATTTGATGTCGAAAAAGCATTTAATGGAAAAGTAAAACATATTTTTGGGAAAATGGTCGATGGAAGGGCCAAAGGGGTAAAAGAATTTTATGAATCAAAAAGGAAGTTTCAAACCCCGAGTGAAACTGAAAAAGTCACACCCAAAGCTGGTCAGGCTTGGGTGTCAGTATTCCATATGTAAAAATCCTGACTTGACAGAGCTCCCAAGTTGGTAATCATGGAGCATGAATCGGCATCTTTCTAAAAATTTAAAATTGTTATATTTCATTTTACAAATGGTATGGTTGATAAGTGAACCTACAAGTGGTTGAAAAAATGGGTTTTCACCGACATGTGGTTAATCAAGGTCATTAAGTTGAACTTGATTTAACTTTCATTCAAAATGATTGAAGGAACAATATGATGAATGTATCCCCGATTTTACAAATGGTATCAACAAAGCTTATTTTCTGGAAAAACCATTTTGATTAAAACAAACTTAAGTGTTTTGAAATCATAATGGGAAAAAAAGTTTGTTCTAAGGGGGAGTTCTGATTGTTTATGCCAAGTGGATGGCGAATTGAAGTTTGAAAATCAGTTTATCACTTTATTTGTACAGTTTGTTTTCAAATTTTCTTTGAAAATCAAAAATTGAAACATATTTTTGATTTTAGGGGGAGTAAAAAATTTTAGAAATTTCGAAAATTTGAAAAAGCCAAAAACATGATAAAAATTCAAAAATGAGTTTTATTGTGAAAAAGAGGAAATGATAGTACATCAGTGGACTATCACAGCACGCTAAAGAATTGGAAAGTTAAATGTGTTAAACGGTCTCACTAATGATGTGCCAGTAGGTTTTCGCACGCTTAGTAGATTGTGTTCGAGATATAAACCGAAATATCAAACTTACTTATTTCGTGGGGAACATCTCTCGGATATATAGGTAACCCCTGAAATCTTGTTTGAAGGGCTTTCTATTTCTGACATACTAGGTCTTTGTGCGTGGTGATATCTAGGGTATTATACCTGGACTTCTGATTTTGCGGGAGCAATAGCCTAGTCCTCGTATAATACTTTGCATTGCTTTAATCATAAAGCCCACCCTCAGCATAAAAAAATGATGAAACATTGAAAAATGCTAATCATGTGCTGTTGAAGAAAAGATTCTCTAAAGGGAACCCACCGAAAGTCGAACCATCATCTCTCTAATTTTGCGGAAGCAATAGCCTGAGCTCTCATGGTCTCGCATTCACCCTTTACAGATATCATTAGTGTACATTCACCTGTAAGACTGAATATAGGAGTCTGGATACAGGAGTATATTCTGAGGTGGGACACGCGAATAAGTTTAAGTTCATTAAAACACTAATCTCGTATCTCGAATCAATTGAACTTTGTGTGAAAATTTAAGTGGATCAGTATACTGACAATCTAAGTGAATCGTTTAGAACTTAAAATGTTTAAAGCTTAACGGTGTTAGTGATTTGTCTCATAAACTGATATGATCCTCTTTCGCAAACTCACAAAAATATTGTCTGTAAATATTTATGTACTGTATTTCATTAAATTCAAAAATCCAAAAAGATTTTCAGTGTGTTTTAGCATAAAATTTTGAAAATACAAAAAGATTTTCGACAACTAATGTTGGAAAGCTGATTTTCAAAATTACGAGGGCTAAACATGATGAACAACAGGGTTGGGAGAGTTTGTTTGAAATGAGAAAAGATTTCGAAATGAAAATGTCAAATCTGAATGTTAGTCTTACAAGTGGTCATCAGAAATTAAATGTTAAATCATTTTGAACAAAATCTGCAAGTGGTTGTTAGATTTGTCAAGTTGTTAAATTTGTGAAATTTATTTTGAGGTAGAGGATTGTGCAGGAAACAGCTTTGTAAGAGTTAGTTTTCGATTTCTGAAGACTTTTCGCATAAAGCCTGAACAGAGTTTGAGCCAGGTTACGATCCTTGAGCAAAAGCTATGTCAGATTGCGATCCCGGAACAGCTTAAGGGGGAGTCTGCTAGCAAAGGGGAGTCTGAAGATAGTAGAGCCAGTTTCGTATCCTAATGATAAAGATTATAAGATCAATATCCAAGGGGGAGGATAGAAGCTGATGGAAGAAGATAGAGATAGAATGCTTACACTGTCAGATACTTTGGAAGAGCACGAAGACTGATCAAGACTGAAGATGTGACATACCGAAGACTCGACACTGAAGACTTCGTCAACATCCAAGGGGGAGTCTGTTGGTGCATATGTCTGTCGACTTCATCTTGTATCGAGTCTTGTAATTAGATAGATAGATAGATCAGGGCACATTTTACGAGAAAAACGAAAAACATATAGAAAGGAGCCATTTCGCACGAAATTGAAACATATCCATTTCGTACTAAATGAAGCTGGCCATTTCGTTTGAGCTGTTTCGTGCGAAATTGATACTCTATATATAGGTGTCTTGATCATTTCGTTTGTAACTTTGTGATTCCGGTGCCGAGGTGCTGCCGAAGTGTCTCCAGGCTGTAAAACGTTGTTATATCAATAAACAAGACATTTAAAGTGTATATCAAGCTGATTCAAAGTCGATACGTTTGTTTCCGCCTCTCGTATTGATTAGAACTATTCTGAACGACTTGTTTTGGTCGTGAAAACGATCTAACACCCGTGTTGCCTTAGCATGGCCCCGTGTTGGTGGTCTGGTTTGTCCTTTGCAGTTGTCTTTTTCTTCTGCAGAGAATCTTGACTGAGCACGGCCCATGCCTGGTGAGCACGGCCCCATGCCAGATCTTCTGATCTTGTTATTTTGTTGGTTTGGATGCGGATGGGGGCTTGGCGAGTTGTGTCAATCCTCCTTCTTTGTATTTATGTTGGTTTTTTTTGTTAATTTGCTTCTTTTGTGTGTTTAACCTCTTTTGACCCTGTAAATTAAAAAGGAACAAAGAAACAAGTTTTTTCCAACATTAGTACTGAAAAAGGGTTGACTTTACGCCGTATTTGATATAATTTATATGTTGTATTTTACGCACATCACTACCCAAACCTGTTTGGGTGCTTTTTCTGATGAAAATACACTTGATATTTCTTCGTCAGATGAATAATTCTCATCAAAACTTTTGTTTAATGCTGAGACATTAACAAAATGGTTTTCTTTTGAGAGATGGTGTTGAATTAGCTTCAGAATTTCAACACACATACAACTTGCTTTGTCAATATATTGAGACAAATGTGATTGTGATGGAAGATTATTGTTTCTTTGGAATTTGGGATGTATTCCTTTTGAATTGTCAGAAAAATTTTGAACCTCATCCCTTTTTCCTTTTAAACAACTCTTGGATGGTAGAAAAAAATTATCAGAACTTCCTGATTTGCAGAATTCAACATCAGAATCTGATATTATTTTATCAGAATTGTTTTCTGATGCCTTTACAAAGGTGGTAGCATTTCTAGTGTTTGTTCTTACATAACCTAATCCTTCACCTTTGTTCTTAGGTGTTGCCTCAATAAAGTGTATAAAATCTTTTGTTTGTTGAAAACCCTTTACATTGTCATGAATTTTCTTGTACAAATCTTTTCTTTCTTGTTCATAAAATTCAATTTTAGCTTCCTTTGTTAAATTTTGTTCAATAAGTAATTGGTTTTCAAGTTTGACTTTATTCAGCAATTTTTGCAAATCATCAGTTTTGTGTTTTTTTTTTTTTTTTTTTTGATAATTTTTATCTTGTAAATCACAAAATCTTTCATAAGTTTGTTCAGTTGTTGTTCCAGATCAATGTTATCTGAACTGACTTTGGGTTCTGATGAGCTGGAGCTTCCATTAGAAGTTGTAGCCATTGAACAGAAATTAGCCATTTCCTCTTCTTCTTCATCGGAAGAGTCATCGGTTAGCCAGGTATGTGTACCTGACATAAGGCTAACTTTCTATTGTTGTCGTTTAGCTTCTTCAAGCTTCTTTTCATAGTAGGCTACATCTTTCAACTTCTTGTTTTTGCAATCTGATGCATAGTGCCCCTTTTGTTTTCATTTGTAGCAAACTATCTCTGCCTTTTCCCTTCTCTTTGATCTACTTTCCATCCTCCCTCTGTCACCCTTCTGGTACTTGCCACTTCCACCTCTTAGCCTTTGCTCAAAAGTTTTTATGAGCAGGGTAATTGCCTCAGCAAAGGCTGAAAAATCTGATGAGATATCAAAAATTTCCGAGCTTTGGCAATTAGAGGTTTGTGGATCAGAAATTGTTAGTCTTTGTATGTTAGAAACAGCTGCAATATGTCTTGCCTTGTGGTTTGAGTTCTCATATATTTCTTCCTCTCTCGGGACAAGGATGCTGTAAAGAACATGTAAATTCATGTTCCCTAATTCTAGGGTGGATGCCAAGGTCATTGTGAGACTTCTCCACTCTCTTGGAAAGGCATCCAGAAATTTTACATTTCTTTCATCATTTGACTTCTCAATACCAAGCTTTTTAAGATCATTTAAAAGTTTTGTAAACCTATTGTATGTTTCTGAAAGACTCTCACTTTGAAGACTTTTGAATCTTTCATAAGAAGAAACACAGTTTGTTCACTTGTTTCTCTTCATTCTTTCTCCTCCTTCACAAAGATTTTTCAACTGATCTCATATCTCCTTAGCAGATGCACATGCATCTACTTCGGAGAATATGTCATTTTGGAAGTGTCATAATCAAGAGTGATTTGGCCCTTTCATCAGCCTCCACCACATCCTTATCTTCTTTGCTCCAATGATTTTCTTGTTTAGGAGCAAAAGAGATAGGGATTTCTAGTGTGTGTTCAATTGCTGGAACAACAGGAATTTCAACAGTGGGTCTATGTGGGCCTCTCTTAATGGATTGAAACAGAGCTCGGTCATGTCCATTAAGGAAATTGATCATCCTGATTCTCCATTGGAGGTACTCCTCTCTGACCAAAGTCGGAGGCTTTGACATAAATCAAATGTTGAAAGCATTATTCCAATTTTGAAAGTTTGCCATATTTAGTATAAGAGATTGTTATAAAAAATGAGCAATTAATTTTTTGAAAATAATTTATTCAACCTGCTCTGATACCAATTGTTGATCCCAGATAAGATGCTCTTTGACTAAGTATGGCAATAGATTTCAACAAGTATGAAAATATTGTGCAGAACTAGAAATCAAATTTTCAAGAAACACAACTTACTGAATTTTCAAGTATATATATCACTTTGGAAAACAAAGTTATTGACTGTTACAAATGAATGCTCAAAGAATTTTGTAGTGAAGGGTAATGGACTTTTTGGTGTATGTAATGAATTATTGGCTCAACTCATTTAACCTTCGGTGTTGACATCTCTAGGTCATGAATAAACATTTGTTTATTCATGCACTTGCTCTGCACATAGTAGCTTTTTGACATATTCATTGAATCCATGGATGTCAACTTGCTACTTTTCAAGTGTGTCAGGGCTTTATCTCTAAGATAAGTTGGCTCCTCAGAAATTCTGATGGCCAGCTTACCAGAATTCTGTTGAGTTTGATCATTAGAAATTCTGATGATCAGAGTTTACCAGATTCTGATGATAAATACCAGATTTATCATCAGACTCATCAGAATGGCATTTTCTGATCGTATTCTTTTGTCTTGATCACTTTTTGATCTTTGTTGAAGATATTTCTTTCTTTCTTCTCTAGTCATGTTATCTTGTAAACACATTTTTATTGATCTTTTTTACTGTATCTTCAACATATGATCAAGTTGATCATCTTTTTCTTCAATACTTATATAAAAGTTTCGTAACAAAGAAAAACAAACTTCATCGTAGAAGAAGAATCGAGGTTTATAATATCGCTTGCACGCTTTCGAAAGCCAAAATTTATCTTGTGTTACGTTTTATAAATTATTTTAAAAACTACGTAGAGGGTGAGTAACTGTAACACCCCAAAATTTTATAAAAGACTATTTGAATGTTTAAGTGGTTTAAATAAATTAAATAAGTTATAAATAAACAAGGAAGTTTTAAAAAAATTAGGAAATATGCTAGAATGACAACATGAATGAAACCAAGGGACTGAATGTGTAAAATTGTAAATAAATAAGGAATTAAAAGATGAAATAAGGGTGGAGTGTGGGTGTTGGACGCAGGGAACGATCAGGAAAGGGAAAACCCCCTTCAACCCTAGTTTATCAAATCTCTAAGAATTGGATGTGATTCTGGGTCAAACTCGAATGCATGTGACCAAATTCTCAACCATCTAAGAGTTTCCTACATAGGGTAAGTCAGATTTCGTGATTTGATGCTAGTGAGTGAAGATGGGTTTTGATCAATCTGTGAATTTGTATGAAATTAAGCTTGTGTATGCATTAGAATTATCTTTAGAAGATGTTATATGCTTGAATTTGTTCATATTGAAAGATTGAAGGGAAACCCATTTGTTTAGTAATATGATGTTCTTGAAGTAGAATAAATTTCGTAATTTTGATTGATGAATGTATGTGTATTAGGATAATTGATGAATTATTATGATATAGAATGAATATGATATGTGAATCTAGTTGATTAGAAGAGTTGTGTATATTGCTAGTGAAATCGTGCATTGAATACATGTACATAAGGCTTAAAATGTTGTATGCACACCAGGTGTTCGTTAAAATGCCACAATGAAAAACTATGTGATTTTGAATGGATCGAAAAGTGTTGAATTGCATAAGGAAAATATAGTATTTGATGCATTGCAACATATGATATGGAAGGTGATTGATGCGTGAATGTGATTATTATGTAATGAATGAAGTAACCTAAATAAGAATGAATTATGTGTAGGAGTGAAAGAAGAAGGAGCTAATTCCGGTTCGCAACAAAAGGCTCAAGAATAAGGTAAGTTCGCTGCTTACAAGTTTATTCAATAATATTAGTAGATTGTTCCTCTAAATATTAGTTGCATATTGGAAGACATATTATTAAAATGAGAACAAGAAAGTAGAGCTCCGTTACTGTCCGTGATGAACGGGTCGGTTCGGGTTAGAATGAGAATTAATAAGTTAAAGTTTTCTTGACAATCCGTGTAAACAGGTTGTGATAGAATGAGTTGTATAAGAAAGAATGATGTAACGAGTCGGTTACACATACAAGAAAGCCGATTACAAGAATGAATTAGCCATGTACGGTACAAAATTAAAAGGGTGATTATTAGTTCGCCAAGTTCATTAAGGTGTTAGTTGAAATATGAATATTGTGCTAATGTTGTTTCGTTGTAATGGTTTTAGGTAAAACTCAAGCTTAGATGCTATTGCCTCGCTCGGAACCGAACACACCATGAACGCCTTTATGCGATTCCACAATTTTTGAAGTAGTATCAATGGGTCAATACTTTTTTTAAATTAGGCTAAGTTTGGTAGTTAAACTTTAAGCTTGAAGTTGTAAATCTTTTGTCAAAATACTAGTTGTAATGGTTGTTTGAAAGGTCTTTAAAGTGTTATGATTTTTATTATGTCCTTTAAAATGCGTCGTAGGTTTAATTGTTGAATGTCATTAAAACAGGGAATTGTTTATATTACGAACGGGTCATGCCCGAATTTTGTTAAATAATAGTATGAATTATTACATTTTCGGATTTAGAATTTTGGGTGTTTCAGTTACCAGTGTTTATAACCTTGACTAGACCACTTTTACAAAACCAAAATTTATATTTCCTTACTTTTAAAATGATTTTAGAACACGTAATACTATTAATTTACTAATAAAAATATAGAGTTAATTACATAGTTAGTCCCTGTGGTTTGCACAAAGTAACATACTTAGGTACTAATAGTTTAAAATCATCTTCTAAGGTATTAACTTTTCATTTTGTAACGTTTGAAGGTATTAACGTTAATTGTTTGTTAAACTATTAGTACCTAATTATGTTATTTTGTGCAAACCACAATGAGTAACTATGTTAATACCCTAGAAGTTAATACATGCAAACGTTACAAAATGAAAAGTTAATACCCTAGAAGGTGATTTTAAACTATTAGTATCTAAGTATGTTATTTTGTACAAACCATAGAAACTAACTATGTAATTAACTTTAAAAATATATATATAAATTATATATTATGCATTATTATATGTAAAGTTTTAAGGTCCACGATTGTTTTTCAAAAGGGTTAACACAAACAAATTGTCAAACAATCATGACAATGTCGATGGATTGTTTCTTTTCTTTTCTAATAGAGTAATAGCCATCAAATTATTTAAAGAAAAAACAAAGTAAAATGCCATTTTCGTCTCGAAAGGTTTATCACTTTTACGCCTTTCGTCCAAATGTTTGTTTTTACGCATCTAAATGATTGTGGTTTCAAAATCTTACCAATTTTATCCTAATTGTTAACTCCATCCAATTATATAGTAATATATATATATATATATATATATAACCTAGCCCCATTAACAAATAGAAAAATAAATGGGTAAATTTCCAAAATCGTCCATAAGTTAACAATACATTTTAATTGGGTTTGTGATTTGAATGGAAATGGAAACACAATCAAAACATCGGGTGTCAAGATACAAAAAAAAACCCCAGCTATTTTGGATGTAACATGCAAATCAGCTAAAATCTTAGGAACGAAGTTGGCATTTTACTCAATTTTTTATGTGAATTTACGTATTATTCTTTATGAATAGTTTCAATTATATTAATAAATAATTTACTTAATTTAAACATGGGTAAATTGCCAAAATCGTCCCTAAGTTAATGATACATTTTAATTGAGTTTGTGATTTTAATGGAAATTGAAACAAAATCAAAACGTTGGGTGTTAATATACAAAAAAAAAACAATTATTTTGGATGTAACATGCAAATCAGCTCAAACCTTAGGAACGATGTTGGTATTTTACTTAATTATTTATGTGAATTTACGTATTATTCTTTAAGAGTAGTTTAAATTAACCTATCTATTAAAAACCAAACTGGAAAGAATAGTTCCATTGTTTATTTAAAAGTCGAATATGTGTTTGCCAAATTGCAGAGTCAAATTTGTCATAAGATATTACACCAAATCATCTTTGCCTTTCAAAGTTGCCCGGTACTTCACAAGAAAATACCCGAAAGCATGTCCCACTGTCGCAACCCCTGATCCCTTATCTGTCCCGGGAACGGGTGGACGTGAACTAAGAGTTTCGGTGGTATCAGTTTGTTAATTTGGCAGCGGAAATTACATCAGGACCGTAGTTAGGAAATGTTTATCAGAGTAAAACCACCATATTAATATTAATAATCACATGGGCAAAACCCAAGTTTCTTATTACAATACTTTTATAGGGATAAACCCTATTTTATTGAATTTAAAACATCGTCTTTTAGGTAACTTTTATAGCCACATTTTTCCCAAGCCTTCAGTGCTCTCCAGCTGGCTTTTTACTAATTGGCTGTCACATTGTGTTACCTAAAACGCGTTTTAAAAACATTTGTCAGTGGGAAATACTGGTGAGTGAATCCCAGTTTAATCAAGAAACATTTTATCAATTAAAACAGTATTGAGAGCGATCACATTGTTTATTTCTACACAATTACTCATTCAGTACTGTCAATCCTGACTTGTGGGTCGTATTACACATTGGCTAACTCGTTGTCCGATGGTAACGTACTGTCATCCCCGACTTCCTACTCGCGGTAGTAAATTTTGTATACAAAACCCCAACATACCGGCAGTAATTGAAGAACTACAAAGACTTAATCACCGCTTAATCACATTGTAAAACATTTAAGGTTTTGTAAAACATTACAAAAAGGTTAACAAAAAGAGGATAAACTCACATTGCTATCTTAGACTTCGCGTAAGGGTTTCCTGGATATAATCTATAATTTATACAAATGTACATTGGTTAGTATCATAACCCTTTAAAAATATTAATGATACCCTCCCCGAGACGGCATTCCAACAACTACGTCGGGCAGAACCACGACAGTTGTTACGGAACCCTAAATCAATCGGGCAGCGTATCTATTAAGAAACTGTGGTTATAATACTTACAACGGAGCAGAACCTCGCTAATTAGGGGGTATAATACCAGCTTTCTATGCCTAATATTTCAGAATTTGAGATACAGAAACGTTTGTGAACGAATTTCAATTGAAACCCGATAGCCTGCTTATATAGTTGCTGAACTGGACTTTCACGCGGCCCGCGTAAAATACAAGCGGGGCTTACGCGGCCCGCGTACTAGCCTGGGTAGGGTTTAGGTGATCCGGGTCATCGCCTAGACTCGCCACGATGTCGACACGTGTCGGCCTCTGGTGTCTCTGCGTTGTTGATCTCTCGCGGCCCGCGTAAGTGTTAAGGTGAGCTTACGCGGCCCGCCTTAACTTAAGAAATCAACGATATCAGGTTTCAACCCTGATACCGCCCGCATAAAGGCTTGGGGTGGGTCTACGCGGCCTGCCTCAACTTATGTTTCAGATTTTTTTATTTATTTTTAATACTATTTAATATATTGGAGGCCCGTTTTCGCGTATGGGGTGTATTTTAAAGACATATTGGAACAATTTAAAATATAATAGGGTGTCGGAAATATTTGAGAGTGTCGGTTTTACTGAGGGTTGTTACATCCTCCCCACCTTGTTTTAGAGCTCGTCCTCGAGATCTACTGGAATAAGTGCGGATATTTTCTTTGCATTTCAGATTCGAGTTCCCATGTGTACTCAGGTCCTCTTTTGGAGTCCCATTTTACTTTGACCAGAACTAATCTCTTGTGCTTGAGATTCTTGACTTTCCTGTCTTCAATCTGTAGAGGTCTTTCTATAAACTTGAGTTGTTCATTTACCTCTATATCCTTAAGAGGTATTATTAGTGACTCATCAGCTAAACACTTTTTAAGATTTGATACATGAAACACATCATGTATTCCTGCCATTTCCTCTGGCAGTTGTAGCTGATAGGCTACAGGTCCTATTTTTCTAATAATCTCAAAAGGTCCAATATACCTGGGACTTAGTTTTCCCCGTTTGATGAATCTTACAACTCCTTTCCAAAGAGAGACTTTTAACAATACTTTATCTCCTGTTTGAAATTCCAATGGCTTGCGTCGGTTATCAGCATAGCTCTTCTGTCGATCACGTGCTGCTTTCAGTCGTTCTTTGACTTGAATAATTTTGTCAGTTGTTTCTTGCACTATCTCGGGTCCAGATAGTTGCTTTTCCCCAATTTCTGCCCAACAGACTGGGGTTCGGCACTTTCGTCCATAAAGTGCTCCAAATGGTGCAGCATTGATACTTGTGTGATAACTATTATTATAAGAAAATTCTATTAACGGTAAATGATCATCCCAATTACCTCCGAAATCAATTACACAGGCTCTAAGCATGTCCTCCATTGTCTGAATTGTTCTTTCGCTTTGTCCATCCGTTTGAGGATGATAAGATGTGCTTAGATTTAACTTGGTTCCCATTGCCTTTTGGAAACTTGACAAAAAAATGAGAGGTAAAACGACTATCTCTATCAGAAATAATTGATAAAGGAATTCCATGTAAAGAAACAATTTCATTTACATACAACTTAGCTAACTGTTCCATACTGAAAGTTTCCTTCATTAGTAGGAAATGAGCTGACTTGGTTAGCCTATCTACAATCACCCAGATTGTATCATTGCCTTTCTTTGTTTTGTTTTGGGTAACTTAGTAACAAAATCCATTGTTATCAATTCTCATTTCCACACTGGCATTTCTAATTGTTGTAATAGACCTGAGGGTTTCTGGTGTTCAGCTTTAACTTGTGAACAGGTTAAACATTTAGAAACATAGGCTGCTATGTCCTTTTTTCATTCCTATCCACCAGAAATTTTTCCTTAAATCCTGGTACATTTTATCATTTCCTGGATGCATCGTATATTTAGACTTATGGGCTTCTTCTAAAATACAATAACGTAGGTTTCCTAATTTAGGTATCCACATTCTCTTTTCATGGAATCTTCAAATTCCATCTGTTCCTTGTTCTAATTCTTTTAGCATACCTTTTAATTTTTCAGTATCATCCTTGATTACTGACTCTTGTGCTTCTCTTATTTGATCATTTAAATCTACTTGCAGATTTAATTTAAGAGAACGTACCCTTTTTGGCTTTTCATGATACTTTCGGCTTAAAGCATCTGCCACTACATTTGCTTTTCCTTCATGATACTGGATATTACAATCATAGTCACTAAGCATCTCCATCCAGCGTCTTTGTCTCATATTCAACTCCTTTTGCTTGAAAATATACCTTAAACTCTTATGATCAGTGAATATGGTAAACTTATTACCATAAAGGTAATGTCTCCAAATTTTAAGAGCAAAAATTATAGCTCCTAGTTCTAGATCATGGGTTGAATAATTCTCTTCATGATTCTTAAGTTGTCTAGATGCGTAAGCTATAACCTTTTGGCGTTGCATCAATACACATCCATAACCTAATTTGGAAGCGTCACAATAAACTACAAAATCTTCAGTTCCTTCTGCTAACGCTAATATGGGTGTATGGGTTAATCTTTGCTTAAGAATTCTAATTGCTTCTTCTTGTTTTAATCCCCATTCAAACTTAACAGATTTACAGGTTAGCTTAGTTAAAGGAATGGCTATTCTAGAAAAATCTTGAATAAATCTTCTATAATAACCAGCTAATCCTAAGAAACTTCTAACCTCAGTTGGTGACTCAGGGGTTTTCCATTTAGTAATTGCCTCGATCTTTGTGAGATCCACATGAATTCCTTCATGATTGACTAGGTGTCCAAGAAACTGTACTTGTTCTAACCAAAACTCGCACTTGGAAAATTTAGTGTAAAGCTTTTCCTTTCTTAATAAACTTAAAAGTGTGTGCAAATGCTTTGCATGATCCTCCTTATTCTTAGAGTAAATGAGAATATCATCTATAAAAACAATTATGAATTTATCCAAATATGGCTTACATATTCGGTTCATCATGTCCATAAATGCAGCTGGTGCATTGGTTAAACCGAATGGCATGACAGTAAATTCATAATGGCCATACCTTGTTCTAAATGCGGTTTTAGGAATGTCCTCTTCCTGTACCTTTAATTGATGATATCCTGACCTTAAATCGATTTTAGAGAAAAATCGAGCTCCTTGCAGTTGATCGAACAGATCATCGATTCTCGGTAATGGGTACCGATTCTTAATCGTGACTTTGTTCAATTCACGGTAGTCAATGCACATACGCATTGATCCGTCTTTCTTTTTAACAAATAGTATTGGCGCTCCCCATGGCGACGAACTTGGCTGTATGAATCCTTTTTCTAGCAATTTGTCTAATTGTTTCTTTAATTCTTGCATTTCTGCGGGTGCCAAACGGTAAGGTGCTTTGGTAATCGGTGCTGTTTCAGGTATTAAATGGATTCTGAATTCAACTTCTCTATCTGGAGGTTGCCCTGGCAATTCTTCTGGAAATACATCTGAAAACTGAGATACTATTGGAATATCCTTTAAATCATTTCCTTCAGTGTTAGTGATTATAGAAATCAAATACACTATAGAACCTTTTCTTATATAACTTGCAGTTTTCATCACAGAGATAAATTTTATAGATCTAGATGGTTTATCTCCTTTAATTGTGATCGTTTTACCTATTGGTGAATTTACTTGAATTGACTTTTGATCACATAAAATACTGGCTTTATTGGCTATTAACCAATCCATTCCTAAAACAACATCAAATCCTGCCAGATTCATGGGATAAAGATTTGCAATAAATTTTTGATTTAAAATTTCTATGCTTGCTCCCTGCAAGATTTCAGAAATCCTAACGGTTTCTCCATTAGCTGTCTCTACTAAACATTCTTGTGGTAGTTTAGTTAATGGCTGATTTAGAAATTTGCAAAATGATGTATTAATAAAACTTTGGTTTGCACCAGAGTCAAATAATACTTTAGCAAAGACATCATTAACTAAAAACGTACCAGCTATTACATCTGGAATCATCTTAGCTTCATCTGCCGTCAGAACAAATGCTCTAGCATTTTGAGTATTCTTGTTGTTTGTAGCTGGAGCTAATTTCGGGCAATTAAGCTTGATATGACCTTGTTCTCCACAGTTGTAACATATCCTGTTATTAGCTTTCTTCCTGCAGTTTTCTTCCTTGTGTCCCGATATTTTGCAAAAGTTACAGTATATGGAGCATCTTCCTGAATGTTTTCTTTTGCAATTCTTACAGTAAGGTGCAGAGGTAGAACCTATATTTCTTCCATGGTTTGAACTTCCAGAACGAAATTCTTGTGTGAGTTTCTGGGTTAGCTTCCTCCTTTGATCCTCTTATCGGGTACGAACTAATTCATCTGTCAAGGTATTTGCTAGTTCTACAGCTTCTTCTATGGTTTGAGGTCTAGCTGCCTTGACTACGTGTCTTATCTCTCCAATTAATCCCCACATATAACGGGAGATTAACACTGGTTCGGGTGATGCAAGAGTTGGCACTATTCTAGCATATTCGAAGAATATTTTAGTGTATCCCTTACTATCCACACCAGTCATTCTAAGGTTTAAGAATTTGTTTGCTATCTGTTCCTTCTCATTGGGTGGGCATAATTTCCTTTCTACCTTGTTCTTAAATTCTTCCCATTCCATATTGTAGGTTCTATCACTTCCTCTTGATTGGAGGATAGTGTTCCACCATTCTAACGCTGAATTTTTAAACAGATTAGAAGCAAACAATATCTTATCTTCTTCAGCACACTTGCTTATTCTTAAGACTGCCTCAGTCTTCTCTATCCAGCGTTGGGTTGCAATGGCTCCTTCGTTGCCCGAGAATTCCATTGGTTTACAAGACCATAATTCTTTATAAGAACAACCGTAAGACACGGTTCTTCTCCTTTTGGGAATAGGCAATTGAAGTAAAGGTCCATTGTTTACACTGTTTTCGGGTTCGATGGGTCGCTTACTGCTATGCTTACTTTTATTATTCGCTTCTTGAATAGTTTGAATAATGAATGGCATTGCATCTATGATTCCTTGTGCCACTATATGTTGAACAGCACTATTATCCATTTGGTTTCCATTGTTATTGATGCTTGGATTCTCATTAACCACGTTAATGTTACTCTGGTTATCATTATTCAGATTTCCTTGATTTCCTTCATCGGCCATCTGAATTTTAAACATTTACCCCATATTAATATCACAAGATAATATTTAATATAGTTAATCACATGACATGCAATCTAGCCAAAAACGTCGATTATTGCGACTTTTACTCTATTTCTATATACTATTATGCATCTATTACATACTAGTACTAAAATGAAAATTACAATACCAACAGGAATAAAATCACACTAATAGTAATAGGCATCCGTACACACATATTTTATTTTATTTTTATTTTATTATATTATTACCATCTCCTATATCATATCACGGATATGGATTTATCCAAAAATCCATATTGCGCTCATCGTATTTCCATACGAGACGCTCTCCCACCTGTCTCATTCTCTCACTGCTTTCTAAAATTTCCTCCCCAAAAGTCCTAAGTTCTTGCACGTTTTCTGCACTCATTGGGGGTGCAGGTTCTAGGACTGGGTTCGGAATCTGGGGTGCGGGTTCCGGATATGGGGGTGAAAGTGCCTGAAATTGGTAAGGATCTTCTAAGATCTCCCTGATGTAGTTATCATGGTAATAGGGATCTAAAGGGTCCATACCTGGATAGGCTCCTATGTTCTGTATAGGTGTATCTTCATGGATCGGGTAACGTTGCACATAGTTCCTAACGTCATCCCACCAAGGATCGTAATTTGGATCTAGGGGATTTGGTGCTGGTACCCTAGGGATTTCTTCTGGGTTGAAGTCATGCATCTCCACTTGGTTTTCAGGGTTTTCTATCTCCATGGGTTGGTCAGGGATTTGCAATTGTGGTTGGGGTGCTATTGTTTGCTCCAGATTAGGGTCAGCAGCAGTTGTGGCTAGGATATGGAAATTGGCTAGGCTTCTATTAAGCATATCCTGTGTATGGGCATCTGTCTTTTTCTTAGCAGCGGCTAGAACTCTTTGCTGTTGCAACTTTCGCATTCTTTTCCTACGTCCAAACGCTTCCTTACTAAACCATCCACTTTTCTTATGAGGAAATTGCTTTTCTGACTGAGCTTTAAAAGCAAACATCCCTTCTTCCTGATCAGCAGAATACCCAGAAAGGGCAGGCTGTGAAGAGGTACCTTCACTCCTAGGTGAATCAGACAACTGACGACACATGTCTGAGGGTCCTTGATCACTCATACTGTAAACTAACAAATAGTTAAATAACACATAACAAATAAATACAGTTATGCACGTATTTCCGTAATTTATTTCCTAACACAAAATTTAGAATCTAAGTGTCAGCAGAACACTTCTTTGGCTTAGACCAGTGGCTAGGCTCTGATACCACCTTCTGTCGCAGCCCCCGATCCCTTATCTGTCCCGGGAACGGGCAGACGCGAACTCAGAGTTTCGGTGGTATCAGTTTGTTAATTTGGCAGCGGAAATTACATCAGGACCGTAGTTAGGAAATGTTTATCAGAGTAAAACCACCATATTAATATTAATAATCACATGGGCAAAATCCAAGTTTCTTATTACAATACTTTTATAGGGATAAACCCTATTTTATTGAATTTAAAACATCGTCTTTTAGGTAACTTTTATAGCCACATTTTTCCCAAGCCTTCAGTGCTCTCCAGCTGGCTTTTTACTAATTGGCTGTCACATTGTGTTACCTGAAACGCGTTTTAAAAATATTTGTCAGTGGAAAATACTGGTGAGTGAATCCCAGTTTAATCAAGAAACATTTTATCAATTAAAACAGTATTGAGAGCGATCACATTGTTTATTTCTACACAATTACTCATTCAGTACTGTCAATCCTGACTTGTGGGTCATATTACACATTGGCTAACTCGTTGTCCAATGGTAACATACTGTCATCCCCGACTTACTACTCGCGGTAGTAAATTTTGTATACAAAACCCCAACATACCGGCAGTAATTGAAGAACTACAAAGACTCAATCACCGCTTAATCACATTGTAAAACATTTAAGGTTTTGTAAAACATTACAAAAATGTTAACAAAAAGAGGATAAACTCACATTGCTATCTTAGACTTCGCGTAAGGGTTTCCTGGATATAATCTATAATTTATACAAATGTACATTGGTTAGTATCATAACCCTTTAAAAATATTAATGATACCCTCCCCGAGACGGCATTCCAACAACTACGTCGGGCAGAACCACGACAGTTGTTACGGAACCCTAAATCAATCGGGCAGCGTATCTATTAAGAAACTGGGGTTATAATACTTACAACGGAGAAGAAACTCGCTAATTAGGGGGTATAATACCAGCTTTCTATGCCTAATATTTCATAATTTGAGATACAGAAACGTTTGTGAACGAATTTCAATTGAAACCCGATGGCCTGCTTATATAGTTGTTGAACTGGACTTTCACGTGGCCCGCGTAAAATACAAGCGAGGCTTACGCGGCCCGCGTACTAGCCTGGGTAGGGTTTAGGTGATCCGGGTCATCGCCTAGACTCGCCACGATGTCGACACTTGTCGGCCTCTGGTGTCTCTGCGTTATTGATCTTTCGCGGCCCGCGTAAGTGTTAAGGTGAGCTTACGCGACCCGCCTTAACTTAAGAAATCAACGATATCAGGTTTCAACCCTGATACCGCCCGCGTAAAGGCTTGGGGTGGGTCTACGCGGCCCGCCTCAACTTATGTTTCAGATTTTTATTTATTTTTAATACTATTTAATATATTGGAGGCCCGTTTTCGCGTATGGGGTGTATTTTAAAGACATATTGGAACAATTTAAAATATAATAGGGTGTCGGAAATATTTGAGAGTGTCGGTTTTACTGAGGGTTGTTACACCCACCACCACACATATAAAAACACCAATATTGTAGGACATCACAGCCAACATTACAAGGTAAGCAAGTGCCATTCGAAGCCCATAAACCGATGCGTGAGCCAACCCGCTAATGATTGGACTTGCTCGTGTCTTGACGACAGAAAAGTCGGCTAGAAACTCGATTGCAACGGCGACGACAAAGAGAACAACTAAAGCCAAAATGTACATGCCCAACTTGCCATTAGGCCAGTCATCGAATAACATGACTACATTTTTGCCCCAAAAGAAGGTCATGTGCATCATGCTCATGCCATCCATGGTGTGATTAGGCATAGGCATGGGCATGTCATGAGATATAATGTTTAAAGGGAGAAGTGGGAGAGACCGTTATTTAACTTTATGGTACATGTCCAAATTGCTTTGTGGGTATGTTGGTTAAATAGATAGAAAACCAATGTAGATTTACATTGGAAAAATCAATTACAAGAAAGACACATAATACAAGAAGACGGCATGAACCATGCCATTTCATATTTGTACTTGAAATTTTAGAAACATTCTATTGTAGTACAAGTTTTTTTTTTTTTTGGACTACAATATTATATGCTAAAAATAAATAAAAAAATTCAATGTAGGGTGCAAGCTAATATTTAAAATTCTTAATTTACGAAATTGCAAGTTTTGAATAAATAATTAAATTTAATTTAAACACCCACTTTAAACACTTGAGTAAGCAACTAATATTAACCCCGGCTTGGATATAAAAACAAAAGGTTATCCTAAATAAATGCCCCTAGTACTAGAAGTTTCTTTCTTTTAATCTTATTTAAAGTATATATGTTTTCATAGGTACGACGAGATTGTTATCTGGTTAGACTTGACTTAAGAGGTATGAGTGACATTTAATACAAAACCAATTTAACAGTATAAATCAGGGACTATATACATAATTGTAAATTTTACTTTTATATATAAGAAGGTTATATAATCGCTTACCCCACTAGGGGAAGGTTCATTTGAGAAGAAAATTTTATTGAGAAGAAAAAGAATAAAAGGGTATAATTGTAAAACATTAAATAGTTTTTTTTTTCTCATCTCATTTATTATCATGTTTGACTAATTAATTAGTCATGAAGACTATAATCCTCCACACTAAATATTTTTTGCCTACACACATCAAAAATTATCCTATACATTTCGAAATTTATCTTACACATATTGAAATTTATCCTACACAACTCGTAATTTATCCTACACGCCTCGTATTTATCCTACACTTTAAATGAATTTTTTTTTTTTTTTTGTGAAAAATATATATATCATAAAAATAAGTTACAAATTTAATATAGTTAGTTATTAAAGATGAAACTACTAATTAATGATGTATGTAAGTTTAATAATATACCCTTATAGTTACATTAAGTACAAATATTAAATGAAGTCTAATGAAGCATTCCTATTGGTTGAAATTTCTTCTTTTTTCTTCTTACAAAGAATTTCTTCTCATTTGAACCCTCCACTACCCACTAATCTGTAACTCTTATTACATCTATATCAAACACTATGTATAAATGCATTATCAACTTTAACAATTCTTTATTAAATTCATTTTGTATGCAACACATCTATATATTATTTCCATTAAAGAGACGTAACTAAAATTATTGTATTTATTGTGTCGTTTTCAAACTAAATAAAGAAAAGACCAAGACAAAGAAAGCTGGATTAAAGAAAAACAACTCACACCCACCATATCTGACCAAAAATGGTTATTCTTGGTCTTTTTTCCCATCATCTACCAGCCAAATAGGCAAATCCAGAAAAAAATCAACTAGAATTCAGAGAAACAAAATGAAATGGTGTCATTAGATAAAAAATGGTCACAGAAAGTACTGAACTGATATTTTACTTGGCTGTAAACGAACCAAACGTTCAGCGAACAATTCGTGAACTATACGGCGGTAAGTTCGTTATGTTCGTTCGTTTAATAAATGAAGGAACATGAACAAGAAATTCTGTACGATTAGTTGAACGAACATGAAAAAGAAATTTTGTTCGATTAGTTAAATGAACGAACATGAACAGAGGTCTCATTCATTCAATTGTGTTCATGAACGTTTGGTAACGAGTTCTTGAACATTCGTTCATGTTCTTTTGTTTGTGTTGTTCATGGGTTTTTTGTACTTTTATTTAATTTATCTAAACATTTTATATTCTATAATTTTTATTTATTTTATTATCCTAAAAAATAAAATAGAAAACCCTAATTCCTATCGTGCTTATATATTGTTCCCCTTTCCTTCATCAATATTCACATTGACGAGCACTATCAACCTCCGTTCTACTATTATGGCTTTAAGTTCCAGTGTCGCTTCCTTCGCCATACGCCTCTAGACTATGTTTCTTTTGTCGATTTTTTTTGTGTTCGTGAACCGCTCGTGAACACGTTCATTTCTTTAATGAACGAACACGAAATAAAATCTCATTCGGTAAGTGTTCATAAACGTATATGAACACATTTACCTCCTTAACGAACGAACACGAACAATACCTTGTTCGTGTTCGTTCGATTCGTTTAGAGCCCAACTTGTAGTTGAATACCATTCATAATAATGAAACAAAATACCATACGAAAACAACATATTCAATAAAACTACCCTAACATGAGTTGCAATTGAAATGAAAAAAAAAACAGAAGAAAAAGGAATAAATAGAATGATTATGGTCTCATGTTTGACATGGTATATCTTACACTATTCTTTGAAAAACAAATTTCGCGTACACACGACACTTCTTTAAACGTAAAATTGATATTTTAAGTTTTCAAATCGTAAATAAAAACATTAAAACTAATATCTTTTACATTATTTTTTAAAAGTAGGTAAAGTAACCCTTTTATAATCAACTAGTGAGATTACCTCGCACTACACGTGCGAGAATTTCATTGGTATTCGTTCGGTTCTATATGGTATTGACACTCACCAGAGTCACTCCCTGAAAAAGAAAACCTAAATGTCCAAAAAGACATCGATTGAGAACCATTTAAATGAATACCGGTATACTGCTTCTAACATCAATCATTGTCAAATTTGTAGTTCTACGATTTTGAATAAAATTATAGAGTAAATTGCCATTTTAGTCCCTGAGTTTTGTCCAAATTTGCCATTTTGATCCAAATAGTTTTATTTTCTCCCCTGGGTCCCTGACTTTTACCATCTGTTGCCATTTTGATCACTTTGCCTAACTCCATCCAAAAACCCAGTTTGTAACAGGGGTACTTTGGGGATTTCCTTAAAAAATGTTTTCAGTTGCCATTTTGATCCAAATCAAAAAAATTCCAAAAAATCAAAAAAATTCAAAAAAATCTAAAAAATTCAAAAAAATCATAAAAATTCTAAAAAATATAAAAAAATTCTAAAAAATCATAAAAATTCTAAAAAATTCAAAAAAATATAAAAATCAAAAAAATTCTAAAAAATCATAAAAATTCTAAAAAATAATAAAAATAAAAAAAAATCTAAAAAATCCAAAAATCATTAAATGTTTCGGCACGAACCGTTTCGACCCGTACCGTTTCGAACCGAACCGTTTATTCTAAAAAATATAAAAAAATTCTAAAAATTCTAAAAAATTCAAAAAAATATAAAAATCAAAAAAATTCTAAAAAATCATAAAAATTCTAAAAAATAATAAAAATTCTAAAAAATAAAAAAAAATCTAAAAAATCCAAAAATCATTAAATGTTTCGGCACGAACCGTTTCGACCCGTACCGTTTCGAACCGAACCGTTTCGACCCGTACCGTATCGAACCGAACCGTTTCGACGCGAACCGTTTCGAACCCGTACCGTATCGAACCGTACCGTTTCGACGTGAACCGTTTCGAACCGTACCGTACCGTTTCGACCCGTACCGTATCGAACCGAACCGTTTCGACGCGAACCGTTTCGAGCCGAACCGTTTCGACACGAACCGTTTCGACCCGTACCGTTTCGAACCCTAACCGTTTCGACGCGAAGCGTTTCGACCCGTACCGTTTCGAACCGAACCGTTTCGACGCGAACCGTTTCGAACCGTATCGTTTCGACCCGTACCGTATCGAACCGAACCGTTTCGACGCGAACCGTTTCGAACCCGAACCGTTTCGAACCGTACCGTTTCGAACCCGAACCGTTTTGAGCCGAACCGTTTCGAACCGTACCGTTTCGACGCGAACCGTTTTGAGCCGTACCGTTTCGAGCCGTACCGTTTCGAACCGAACCGTGCCGTATCGAACCGTGCCGTTTCGAGCTGGGCCGAACCGTTTCGAGCCGAACCGTTTCGAGCTGAACCGTTTCAACCCGAACCGTTTCAACCCGAACCGTTTCGACCCGTACCGTTTCGAGCCGAACCGTTTCGAGCCGAACCGTTTCGAACCGAACCCTTTTGAGCCGAACCGTTTTGAGCCGAACCGTTTCGAGCCGAACCGTTCCGTACCGTTTCGACGCGAACCGTTTTGAGCCGTACCGTTTCGAGTCGTACCGTTTCGAACCGAACCGTGCCGTATCGAACCGTGCCGTTTCGAGCTGGGCCGAACCGTTTCGAGCCGAACCGTTTCGAGCCGAACCGTTTCAACCCGAACCGTTTCGACCCGTACCGTTTCGAGCCGAACCGTTTCGAGCCGAACCGTTTCGAACCGAACCCTTTTGAGCCGAACCGTTTTGAGCCGAACCGTTTCGAGCCGAACCGTTTCGAACCGTACCGTTTCGACCAGTACCGTATCGAACCGAAGTGTTTTCGGATTCGAAACGGTACGGGTCGAAACGGTTCGCGTCAAAACGGTTCAGCTCGAAACGGTTCGGGTCGAAACGGTACGGGTCGAAACGGTTCGGGTCGAAACGGTTCGGCTCGAAACGGTTTGGTTCGAAACGGTTCGGCTCGAAACGGTTTGGTTCGAAACGGTTCGGCTCGAAACGGTTCAGCTCGAAACGGTTCGGTTCGATACGGCACGGTTCGGTTCGAAACGGTTCAGCTCGAAACGGTTCGGTTCGATACGGCACGGTTCGGTTCGAAACGGTACGGGTCGAAACGGTTCGGCTTGAAACGGTTCGGCTTCGAAACGGTACGGGTCGAAACGGTTCGCGTCGAAACGGTTCGTGTTCGAAACGGTTCGCGTCGAAACGGTTCGTGTTCGAAACGGTTCGCGTCGAAACGGTTCGTGTTCGAAACGGTTCGCGCCAAAACGGTTCGTGTTCGAAACGGTTCGCGCCGAAACGGATTTTTTGGATTTTTTAGAATTATTTGGATTTTTTAGAATTTTTATGATTTTTTAGAATTTTTTTTATTTTTATATTTTTTTGAATTTTTTAGAATTTTTATGATTTTTTAGAATTTTTAAAATTTTTTAGAATTTTTTAGATTTTTTAGAATTTTTTTGATTTTTTTGAATTTTTTAGATTTTTTTGAATTTTTTAGATTTTTTAGAATTTTTTGGAATTTTTTTGATTTTTTGGAATTGGATCAAAATGGCAATGAAAAGGTTTAAATTGAAAAGAGTAACTGGGTTTTTGGATGGAGTTAGGCAAAGTGATCAAAATGGCAACAGATGGTAAAAGTCAGGGACCCAGGGGAGAAAATAAAACTATTTGGATCAAAATGGCAAATTTGGACAAAACTCAGGGACTAAAATGGCAATTTACTCTAAAATTATATCATAACATCACGTTGCAACGGTAAATATATGGAGGTAAGATATTATAACTCGGAAACCTGGAAAGTCGAACAAAGCGAAATTTAAATAACATATTCGGATTTCTGTTTTGAATATTTGAAATTGATCCTTAACCAAACCGAACAACTTGATTTTAATAGGATGTGAATCTCTAATTTTTGAACCAAACACTATATTCAGAACTTTATAAAACATTATATATTAAAAGCTATAAAACAAATGCGAACGGCCAGTTCAACTTTGAATAAAAATTTTATCGATGCGTAGATAAAGTAAGCATGTCGCAACAATATATTCAATTTTTTATAAAACACTATATAGTATTAATAGATGGATAAATGGTCCCTAAGATGGATAAATGGTCCCCAAGAGTGATACTCGTGTTTTCTTTATATTTGAAATTAATAGAATCACTTTGAAGGATATTGGTGGTGGCAATGAAGTTTAGAACTACGCCTCTCTAGAGGTCGCCAGTTCGAAACCGAGCCGAACCGGGTTTTACCGCAGTGGGCCTTCGGGCGGCGGGTTTTCCCCGAAACTGGTGGCTTGGTGGCTCGGGTATGCATCAAACTCTGACCGTTATGGAGAAGGGGATGCATTTGCTCGATTGAGGGCATCCCAGGATGCTTATTCGATGATTTAGTTGGCCCTTCAAAAAAAAAAATCAATAGTTTAATATAGTAATAGTTTATAAGTTGGATAAATGGTCCCTAAGAGTGAGAGGGGTACACCCCTCATAAGATCGTGGGGTATGGTGGGGCGGGGGTTTGGGGCATGGGTTGACACGTGAAACTTTGAAAACTCAATTCACAAACCCAAGTTGTAGGGGGTATGGTAGGCATGGCTTGGCTGGCGTGGCCAAGCCACATCAAGTTTATATATATATATATATATATATATATATATATATATATAGTGTGAGGTTCATTGGGGAACACTAAAAAAGTGGGGAACCGGGGAACACTCCTAAAAATTTAACTTAACATGTTAAAAATTAATTTTTTAAACATCTTTTTCGACGCTTCTCCTTGTATATACTTGTAGAAGCATTTTTAATAAAAAAAAATAAAAAACTAAAAATATTAAAAAAAAAACAATTAAAAAAAGGCTAAAAAATGTTTTTTTTAGAAAAATTATTTTTTTACTCGACTAGTTTCTCCTCCTTTTTATAAAGAAAAGCGCTGAAAAAAATTTTAAAAAAAATTATTTTTAACATGTTAAGTTAATTCTATAAGATATAACTGTTTTTTAAACATTTTTTTATATTTTTAGTTTTTGATTTTTTTTTATCAAAAATGTTTCTACTTGTATTTATAAGAAAAAAGCGCCGAAAAAAAATTAGAAAAATATTTTTTTTAACATGTTAAGTACAATTTTTAAAAGTGTTCCCCCGTTCCCCACTTTTTTAGTGTTCCCCAATGAACATTCCCCTATATATATATATATATATATATATATATATATATATATAGGGGATGGTTCAAATGAAAACCACTTTTATTGTGAAAACTCGAAAACTAACTAAAAAAAGCTTAAAAAACACACAAATTTTTTTTTTCAATTTTTTTATAAAAATCGCTAGTTTTTATATATGAAAAAAAACTTTTTTTCAAAAAAATTTTTTTGTATTACACATGTGCACTACACAATTTTTTTATTTTTTTTTTTGAATTTTTTTTTATATAAAAACCTGCGAAAAATTGATTTGCAAAAAAAAAAAAAAAAAAAAAATATTTTGGTATGTTTTTTTTGCTTTTTTAATTAGTTTTCGAGTTTTCACAATAACTAGTGGTTTTCATTTGAACCATCCCCTATATATATATATATATATATATATATATATATATATATATATATATATATATATATATATTAATAACCATTAAAAACTACATAAACATACAAAATAATTATCAAAATAAAAAACTATCATTCTTCGTAGTCTTCGTCGGTTTCGAACCCAGGAATCGTTGAAACATGATCCACCAAATCAGATCGAAGGTTGTGATGTATATCCCTTGACTTGATTAAATATTCATTTGACGCTTTATCTTCGTCTGTAACGTTACCTGGTTGGGGGTCATCGTCATCATAGTAGGTTGTGATGTATATCCCTTGACTTGATCAAATATTCATTTGACGCTTTATCTTCGTCTGTAACGTTACCTGGTTGGGGGTCATCGTCATCATAGTAGGTAACGACCGCTCTACCTTCATCCTCTAAAAGCATGTTGTGAAGAATTATACATGCGTACGTCACGTTTTCAATCCGATCCTTGTCCCATAGTCGACAAGGCATTGTCAATATTCGCCACCTTTTCTTCAAAACACCGAATGCTCGCTCGACGTCTTTACATGCAGCTATTTGGACCCTGTTAAACTTTAATCTCTTTGGATCTATGGTACCGTGTCTTGTGAACGATTTTACGAAAACCCCCCACTCTGGGTAAATCCCATCAACTAAGTAGTACCCATACACGTACTCAACCACGTTTACAAAGAAAGTTCCTTTGGGTCCTATACCATTTACCCGATAATTGAAAAGGGGCGAGTGGTTTATGATGGTAATATCATTATGTGAACCTGGCATACCGAAGAACGCATGCCATATCCAAAGATCTTGGGATGCAACCGCTTCAAGCATGATGGCTGGCATCCCGTGAAATCCACTCGTGTGAGCGCCTTGCCATGCGGTAGGACAAAGTTCCCAAAGCCATTTCATACAATCTAAACTACCTAGCATCCTGGGTAGCCCATGATAATCTGCGTGATGTTCCAATATTTGTTGCATGTCGCTGAACGAGGGCTTTCTCAAATATCTTTTCCTATAAAGTTCTAAAATACACGAACAAAAGTTGTGAAGACTTTCTCTAGCTACACGTGCAGACATTTTTAAATAGTCATCCAAAATGTCCGAACTATTGCCGTATGCTAACTGCCTAAGTGCGGCCGTGACCTTTTGCCACGTACTAAATCCTAATTGCCCGGTTACATCCGGTTTTTGTTGGAAATAAACATACTTCTCCTCAAGATCTCTAGATATCCTTAAAAATAAGTTTCTACTCATACGAAAACGACGCCTAAACATTTTTTTATCATACTTAGGTTCTGCTGAGAAGTAATCGCTTACCAACAAATCGTTAGCGGTGTGCCGTTCACGCGCGATGTACCTCCTCCGTTTAGGTGGCGAAGTCTCTTCCTCATCGTCTTCCACGATAGCTTTCACCACCGTCGCGATCGTTTGTAGAAATATTTCCGCACCATCGTTAGATGATGATGACGATTCACTTGAACTTGAAGAACTTATCGCAAGATTGTGTTTTATGTGTTTGATATTGTGTGAGAAAAATGTTAAATATGGTAAGGTATTTATAAAGAAATTTTTTTTAAAATGCCCCAACGGCTAGTTTGGTTTGGCCATTGAGAGCCGGCCATGTCAGATTCATAGACCCGCCCCACGCTCGGCTTCAAACTCCCGCCCCTTGGGCCACGCCCCAACCCAAGCCCACCCGGGGTGGTGGCTTGGGCGTTTTCAGCCAACCCAAGCCCCATACCCCACAGCCTAAGATGTGGTAAAATTTTCACCTACCAAATCATTTATTGTCATGTCAATTCCCCTTTTTAACTCCCCTCTTGCCCAAAAAACATAAGTGGTGGTCACCACTCATAAGATGGGGTAAACTATTTTTTTTCCTTTTTTTTATAAACTACTTAATTAATAAAGAGTGAACTGCAATTTTACCCAATGGGGTTTAGGCCAAATGGCACTCTGATCCCCTCTAACGAAATAATTACAATTTTACCCCCCAACGTTGTTGTTATGTCGCACTATTACCCCCTGCCATCAAATAAGTTAACAGATCTGTTAACTAGAATGTGAAATGACTATGTTGCCCTTTCATATTACCCCCTATGGTTTGTTATACTCTGTAATATTACCCCCTGGTGTAAAATGACTAAATTGTCCTTTCTTATTACCCTCTATAGTTTGTTGTACTCTGCAATATTACCCCCGGTGTTAAATAGTTCTTGCAAACCTCCACCACCCACCTCAACCACCAATTAACGAGGCAACAGCAACATTGCTTGATGATATTTTTGAAAATATTGATCTCATCAATAACTAAATCAATATCAATAATTATATAAAACAACAGAGTATGTGGTCTCTGCTGTTTTTACGTCTTAATCCACACGCACGTTTTAGAGGAAAATATACCAGCAATCTGCTAGAAATTAGAATGGAATAATCTGTTGTCCGATGAAATATGATAACTGGAGGTAGTAGAGAAACTCCACTTTTATTGTTTGAGTCTTGCACAATGCAATGCATCTTGTTTATTTCCCAAAACATGCTCTGTATTTCACCCAAACTGTACTTTTTCTCCTGTTAAAACACAAGTTTTTACACATCTTTAGGATGTAAATCAATCGAAATAGGTTTCAAAATCCAATATTTATTTAACTATATAGAAAATTAATTTATTATGACTAGTGATTTACAACTATGTGAAGCATAAGTATCTAATACATTATCATGTACTAACTTGAACCACCCAAAAATTACCAACCGTCACGCTTCATTTTTATTTAATTATTAATAAAACCAATGGTTTATTTTTCCTTTTTTCTAATACAAAGTGTTATCGCATTCCAAATATAACGTGTTAATTTTTGTTTACGTTTGAATAAAAAATTTGTTCAAAATCAAACGGGCCAAATATAATTGATTTTATTTTACCGTGACAGTCCAAACCAATACCGTCTGAACAACATTGGTACCGCATTCTGGTTTAATGAAGGTTTATTTCTAGTTGAAATCAAATTTCAAATTCATGAAATAGTGACAGTTATGTATATATTACCTCTTTCTTGACATTCTTCATCAAGGATGACATTTCGTGCATAAAATCAGTAAAACCCTAATCACAAACATGGTAAATTAACAAACAATCAGCACAAACAAAAGCCAGAAACTAACAAACAGAGTATGTTCACAATATCAATAACAAACAAAATTACCTCATCTTCTTCATCTTGATGATTATAAAACCCAACATCATACATTGATCTCTTTCTCTGATCTGACAACACTGTTTCAAGTTTCAACACCCCAAAACCAGACCTCACATTTCATCCAACACTTGGTGTGCACAAAACAACAAAAGCACAAAACCAAAAACTACCTTCATAAGCTTCTTGAATCTGTTGAAATTTACTTTTAGCTTTACCCAAAAACGATGGATTCTTTACCCACTTATCCGGATGCCATTGCTACACAAAACCCAGATAAAAAACACAATCAAAATCAATAAAGAATTAATGGATTTACTGCTTGTTAAACGATCCTTAATCAAGCTAGAATGTTTAATTTCACTAGCTAGAGAAGAAGAATCGTAGAAGTGGTGCAAGAAGCTTCGAATCGCCAGGGTTATTTGAAGATGATGATGATAATTTGATTTTATAAATAATAATAATAATATTAATAATAATAATAATAATAAATATGGAGTAAGATTACCAAAATACCCTTACCTATAACAGTCAAACAACTGTTGACTGGCGGCAAGGGGTAAAATTACGACAGAACATCAACGTTGGGGGGGGGGGGCAAATTGCAATTATTTCGTTAGAGGGGGTCAGAGTGCCAATCGGCTTAAACCCCAGGGGGTAAAATTGCAGTTTACTCATTAATAAATGAAACATATTTTTAGCAAAATAAAAGTACAATAAATTAAAAAAAACATTACATTAAATCAAAAATAAACTAAATTAAACCAACTAAAATTACTACTCTTCGTCGGATTCCACCAATAGGTGGGGTAAATCTATTCTTCCGAGATGCTCACCGAGATCGTGTTTTAGTCTCCAATACGTATCTTCATCCATAAGCTCGTTTAACACACTGTCAAGGGCTCGACTGGAGGATCCCGAATGTGTAGCGGTGCTATCACGTTTCCGTCGTCTTTTAAAATCATGTTATGTAAAATAATATACGTATAGACCACGTACCTATTTTTTTCACACTCCTAGCACGCATTGGCCGATTCATTATACCCCATTTTGACTTCAAAACACCAAAAGTTTGTTCCACGTCGTCGCCTCATGTTGCTTCTTGAACTTCTTTTCGTATAGTAGGTGAGGACGTGGAAATGATTTGACAAACATGGACCATGTATGGTAGATTTCATCCACGAGATAGTAACCACGTTTGGTGTAAGGGTCCGATTTGTTTGTCACTTGATTAGGGGTTGTATGTATTGGAGAGAAAAGTGTGAAATGATCAAATCCTTTGATCCATATACAAATGTTTTATGGTATACTGATGATGAGTGGGGTTCCTGCGCAAAGTGTGTTTTTCCTACAAAGTGTAGGAAGCGATCTTGGCCATTGGATGAGTGTGTTTAATGGCTGAGATCACGTTGGTGGCATTTTTGTAATATTTGTGTGTCATTAATTAATTGTTATAATAGGTTAGGGGTAGTCTGGTCATTTACCGTGTTTTAAATCAATCGAATAACTGCCAAAAAAGCACACCTCCTATAATCTCGCACATTTTCTTCTCTCTATCTAAAAATCACTATATAACCATCTTGCATACCAATTTTAGCTAGAATCATGGATCAAGATTACAAATTCAGCATGAAATACAAGCGTAAGAGATGATCATAGTACTGTGTTTTATTGCACTTGATGTTGGATACTAGATGTGTTCATAGCAGTGTGTTTTAGTGATAAAACACAATGTGACGAACAAATGACTAACTTGGTAAAGGTGTTTTTTACATTGATATTGTTTTAAGGACTGATGTGTTAAAGCTACATTGTGATTAGATCCTGCATATACATGAATTCAATGTGTTTTGTTAAAGACAGTGTATTTTTTTTTAAATTTAATCATAGTACTGTGTTTTACTACACTTGATGTTGGATACTAGATGTGTTCATAGTAGTGTGTTTTAGTGATAAAACACAATGTGATGAATAAGTGACTAACTTGGTAAAGGTGTTATTTTTTACATTGATATTGTTTTAAGGATTGATGTGTTAAAGCTACATTGTGATTAGATCATGCATATACATGTATTCAGTATGTTTTGTTGAAGACAACGTTTTTTTTAAGTTTGATCATAGTACTGTGTTTTACTGCACTTGATGTTGGATACTAGGTGTGTTCATAGTAGTGTGTTTTAGTGATAAAACACAATGACGAACCAGTTACTGACTGTTAAAACACAACGTGACGAACCAGTTACTGACTGCTAAAACACAAAGTAGATGTATTCATAGCAGTGTGTTTTAGTGATAAAACTCACTGTGACGCCATGGTTTTTTTTCCAGCGAACCACTGTGACTTATAAATAATGAATCGATCTTAATATAAGTGTCAATTCGATTTCAATGTGAGGTTTCCTTAAAACCATTTGATTCATTCTAGGGGCTTGTTAACCAGTTCTTCTTCCTTGTTCACCACTTGATCTCTAAAACCATTTGATTCATTCTAGGGCTTGCTAACTGAATTATAAGCCTGGTATTACACTTGTTTTAATCCTAGAACTCCCTAGGACGCTTGTTGATCATCTAAGCATCCTTTAAACTCTATAAAAGGGGGTGTTGATTCATTTCAAAAATCACACCTTCAAGTTCAATCTTGCTATATCTCAATCCTAGGGGATCCTGATCATTTTGGAACCTCTTTTGAGTTCTATTCAGTCCATAGGACCATTTGTAAGTGTCCTTTCGTGACTAGTTTATTTTATTTGGCTTTAAACGCCGAAAAGTCAAGCGTTTATAATAAACGCTTTGACTTTTAGCTAGACCATAAACAGTCAAGCCATTGTTCGCAACGAACATGGCTACGTGATCATAATTAGGTAGGTGTTAAACCCTCAAAAGGGCACCTCCTAATTACCACGTTTACTTAGTTAATTGTCGGGTCAAAGTAATTAAATAAAAGTCAAACGGGTCAGTTTTTAAATAAAATTCATAACTGATAATATAGAAGCTATAAATCAGTTTTGTCACTTTAATAACTGGATAAATATTAGTTGAACATGTCTAGGCATGTTCAACCCGACAGTTCTGAGTTTAGGATCGGTTCGCAACCGAAAGTCGCAAAAGTAGACTTTTGCTTTGACTTTCAGTTCTGACCCGAATTAGCTTAGTTTAGTTATGCCTTAAGGTTCCTTTGTAACCATATCATATGTTAGTATAACCCTCTGAGGTTATACTACATGGTCCCTTAGAAATCATAGTTCATTTGCATGTTCCGTTATTTGCTTAAAAATTAACTATTATGCCCTTATGTTTTAAAAACGAGATTTTTGAAAATGTGAGAGGGCAAAAAGCTTTATTACTGAAATATAAGCATGTCAAACAAATTTGACATCAGTTTATGGTCTCAAACTAAAGTTATGCACGATATCGTAACATATGACTTTTTATTAATTAAATTGCGCTTTTTAGCATAAATCATATTTAAACCCGATTTTTGGCACCAAACTCATTGCCTACTGTTATGATATAATATTTAGGGATTTTTGGAAATTTTTGTCTATCATCGTTATTAGATCACTAAGGCCTCGTCCAGATCCTATGTGAACATGCATCCTAGCAATCAACATAAAGCAACATCACCTGAAACATATGTAAAAACAAAGTCAGCAAAGAAATGTTGGCGAGCAAATAGGTTTTATGAGAGTATCGGATTCATGGCTCATTTACATGTTGCAATAACTTATTAAAACCTTGTTTTGAAAAGTGTATAGTATTGCAACATAATTAACCAACTCAAATCAAGTGGGTTATAATTTATAAAATCTCGTAGCCATGACTCTTAACCCCAAAACATTTGTTTTAGTAACCCAAATTGTAAAACACCTCGTAAAAACTCGTTAATAAAAACTCGTATGGTTTATATCCTTTCGAAAACATCGTTATGTGACATCGTTTCAAAATCGTTTACACAAGTGAACTAAATAACGCCATGATATGTAACATGATGAAAACATTTATATATAAGAAGTACCAGCGGCGTATCTACCATGTTTTCACTATATTACACCCGTCCCGTTATCTAAACACTAACAAAAAACCAATCGTTTGTTCAATTCGTTTAACTCGTTTTAAGTCGTTCCAAAATCGTTAACTCGTTTAAGTCGTCCCAAAATCGTTTAACTCGTTTTAATTGTGAAAACTACTTTTGGTCGCCTCGCTAATAACATTCAAACCTTCGTGACTCGACTATCTCACTTCTCGCATTAATAAACCACCAAAGGGTAAGTTAACAATCACAGATTCAGTCGTTACCCACATAACCCCCACACATAACCATGGGTGCAGTCTGATAACGGGATTTATCAGATCCTATGGTGCCATAACCTCATACTGGTCGGCTTGATCAATGTTAACGCATGTTATTTGTTATGTAACTACAACCAACAAGTTTGTTCACATTATCGAAATCGTTATTAGTTTAACATAAACCATTTTAATCATTTTTGAAACCATCGTTTAAACCTCGAAATCATTTAACATATATGAATCACCCCAAAACAATTGAAAACAGTAAAATAGGGTTATTATCGTAGAAACCTCGAAATCATTTAACACATATGAATCACCCCAAAACTTGATCGTTCGATCTTTTCTTGGTCTTGCTGGTTATTATCGTCGATTCATTTCAAATTTCTCGAAGATCGTGGTTCCACTCACTGCTTTGACTAAGAAGAATAAGCCTTTTGAGTGGGGACCCAAACAAGAAGAAGCGTTCCAAACGTTAAAACGGAAGTTATGTGATGCTCCTGTTCTATCTTTGCCCGGTGGAAATGATGATTTCGTTGTCTATTGTGACACATGGTTGTGTCCTTATGCAACGAGGCAAAGTGATAGCTTATGCGTCAAGACAGCTAAAAGTTCACGAGAAGAACTACACGACTCACGATCTTGAGTTTGGTGCTGTGGTTTTCGCTCTTAAAATCTGGAGACCCTATCTTTATGGCACGAAGTGTGTGGTTTTCACAGACCACAAAAGTCTCGAGCATATTCTTAATCAAAAGGAACTGAACATGAGGCAACGACGACAGATTGAGCTCTTTAGCGACTACGATTACGAGATTCGCTACCATCCTGGTAAGGCGAATGTCGTAGCCAATGCGCTTAGTCGAAAGGAACGAGTCAAGCTTCATTATGTTCAAACTCTACCCGATATTCAATCTCGTGTGCTTCAAGCTCAACGATCTTCTGTGATCAAGGGCTTATTGAAATATGAGCTACCGTGTAACAACTCTCATCAAAAGTCGTATTTATTAAATTAATTTGACCAATAGGAAACCCTAATTGAGACACCCAAGTGATTCTGAACAAACCCTAAAATTTTCAGAACAATCAGAATCAGGATCAGGGCCCCTAAAACTCAGGGGGGTATTTCCTAGTTACGTTTATCCACATAAACAGCTGTCCAATTCGAATTTTCAGAAAGTATCGACTCAGCTGAGCTAGTCCCACACGTGGCCACCCTATGCAAATTTCAAGACCCTTACGGACCGTAAGGATTATTTGTTACGGTCCGTAAGCTAAGCCAAATTTGTGTATAAATAGCAGACATTGGCACTTGAAATTCTGCGTATGTTCGACGAAGAAATTCGTTCTATGCTCCGAGATATCTTCTGTTTATCACAATTAACACACACGGGTCACTAATCGACACCGCAATCAGGGTATTAGCACAATCGCTGCTACGATTCATTTTCCGATTGATCAATGTACTCAATGGGTGTTTAAGTGCTACCCACATTAGGGTGATGCTTTGTCATTAGTCGTTAATTCGACAGATGTTTAAAGCATAGCACTTTGTCACTCGTTGTGATGGTTGATCTCGTGAGTTATCGTAAATGCTAGATTGATTACTAACCCCGAATTGTGTGCCTGTTATTAAATTTAGGATAAAAGGCTAAATCAGTAGGCCAAACTCTGCCCGTATAAATCTGCAATGTGAGTCATTCTCTTTTTATCAACTATTTTACAATACCTCAAATTATTTTCAATGTTATAATTACAGGGACTAAGTCGTGGATATCTTGAATTACTGGTTAGTGGGGTATTGTGCACATTACTAATTTCTCCCAGTTAGGTTCATTGACCTACATGGATAATCATCACTATTTAGGTTCATTGATCTAAATAGTGGTATGACCATCGTCACCATTGTGACTTGTCACCATTGTGACAGAAAGCCAGATAAAAATAAGATAGAAGCCATTGTAATCGCTCTTATGCTGTAATTAATAACTATGCATCATTATGCAAAATAGAATGATTCACTCAGTATTTCCCGCTGACAAAACCTTTTTCAAACATGTTTCAGGTGATCTGTTATGAATTAGTAGAAGTGCCATATAGCACTACAAGCTCAAGGAAGTGGCTCAGTATAAAATAAAGAAACATGTTTTGTAAAAATAAAAGATTTCTTCGTGAAATCAAATGACTGTAAATTATCGGGTTTTATCCCGAATTGTGAAATAAAATAATCGGGAAATATTTACATTTTAAAAGATCCTGATGAAAACTTCCGCTGTCAAACTCAATTAATTAAATACCGCAGGATTTCTGTCCCGCGGCTCCTGAAACGGGTCAAACCGGGTCGGGGGCCGTGACAGAAAAAGGTGGTATCAGAGCCACTTATCGAGCCACTGATTTAAGCCAATTAAGTATTTAGAAAATACTTAATTTGTATTGATTGCTATTTTGTGATTATATGTTTCAATATATGACTAATTTTGAACAGTATGGGCAGATTTTTAGATGTTAGCTACTGTAGTAGTAAATATAAATTTTTAAATATTCTGACTCAAAGTTTTAGCACCTCTATTATCTACAGTCTATAAACCGTATTCAGTAAATAAATTTACAAATAAAACCTAGTGTGTTTTAATTTTCAGTTGTTTGGGTAGTTACCCAGTATGAAATACTATTTAAAAAGTTGTTCTATAAAATTTTATGACTTAGTAATTGTGTGTATCTTGCATAAACAGTATGAGTGATTTGTCAGAAGCCCTTCAGAATTTAAATCTCTATCCAGTAAGAATCGAAGTTTCCAGAGATTTCAATAAGTATATTCCAGACATAGAAGAACCTATAGAATTCAACGCTTTACCTCTTGAGAAACCTAAGCCTAAGAAAATGGAAATTGGGGAAAGTTCTAGGCAAATTGAGGGGTTACCATCTCAAGAAGAACTAGATTTTATAATGGCAACCGATGATACTATTGAGCCTGTTAATGAAAATGATTTTATTCATTCTCTTGAAACACAACTACCAATGAATTTAGAACCAGCTATTTCAAACCTTTCAATCCACTCACAAATAGACGAATGGGTGACTAATGAAATACTGTTACAAAACCATCCCTATAGGCTTTTTCCTAAGTTCAATTCAGAACCTTTACCAAATTTACCAATGAGTAACGAGAATATGGCTAAACTCCATTATTTTGACAAAATGGATGCTGGGAATAGGATCCAAGAGATTTTGGGACAAATCTCCTGGAAATACGATGAGAAGGAACGCCGTTACTAGAACATCACCTGACAAAGGATAGGGGATTTATGAAACTGTAGTTATGTAATAGTAATAGTAAAATCAGTTTGTGTAAAGTAAATAATAAAACGGTTGTATATAGAAGCATGATATAATCTATACAACAAACAAAATATTAGAAAAATTACAATTCTGGTTGTATATTTGTTTACATGATTCGGTGCAAATAATTGTAACATTGGATTATTTCTTTTATACTAATTATTTATCTATAAATTAGATATCAGATGGAAAACGCTAATAATGAACCAGTTAATGAGGTTAATCAATCTGAGCAACAACCAGGGGATCAATATGTGACTAGGCAAGATATAGAAAATATCGTTGCTCAAGGGATAGCCAACGCTATTCCAGGAATAGTTACTCAAAGGATAGCCAATGCTATTCCAGCAATCATTGCTGCTGTTAAAAATCCAATCGAACCTCCACAAATCGTTCCTAGCAAACGTATTTCTGAAGATAATTTCAGTAATAGCGTAAACGGAGGCAATAATCATGTTAATCATGATAATGAACCACGGCAAGCTCCGCTCCCTAAGAAAAGGAAAACTGCAACGCCTGGTTGCACTTACAAAGAATTTCTTGCTTGTAAACCCACTGAGTTTGCAGGCAATGAAGGAGCGACTGCAGCACTGCGTTGGTTAGAGAAAACCGAGGCAGTAATTGCCATAAGTAAATGTGCTCAGGATGATCAAGTCATGTACGCGTCAAACCTTTTCAAAGAAGTGGCGCTAGAATGGTGGAATACGGTGTTACAAGCAAAAGGAAGAAGGATGGCGTATGCTATGAACTGGGAAGAATTTAAGAGCTTTGTAGAAAGAAAATTCTGTCCCGAGTATGAAAAGGAACAAATGACAAATAAGTTTCTAACCCATCGGATGATGGATGTAGATTGTCGAGGGTATACTACGACATTCTTCGAGTATGCTAGAGTGGTACCAACGCTGGCTTCGCCAGAGCCGGTACTTATTTCTCGTTATATTTGGGGATTGATTTCCGAAATCCGTAATATCGTCAAGGCTGCGAAACCTCGCACGATTGATGATGCGGTAGATTTAGCCAATACTCTGACTGACGAACTAGTACGGACAAGAGAAGAAAATAGAAGGAAGGAAGTAGCCCAAAAGATTACCCAAGGATTCCATCCGGGTAATCATAACAATTTCAAGAGAAGAGGAAATGAGCAATCTTCTACTAGTCCATTTTGCAATTTTTGCAAAAGAAAGCATTTTGGAAGATGCAAAGGATATTGCAATTTTTGCAAGATTCCAGGGCATCAAGAAGAAGACTGTAGGAGGAAGAAATTTTCAGTTTGCTATAACTGTGGAGAAACTGGACATCTTAGGCCAGATTATCCAAAACTGAATAAACTATTTGACAATCAAGCCAAACCAGCAGAAGGAGCAAAAAGGAATGTAAGAGCCTTCCAGCTGACTACTCAAGAAGCCGAGATGATTCCAGATGTGATAGCCGGTATGTTCTTAGCTTACAACGTTTACACGAAAGTATTATTTGACTCTGGTGCAAACTAAAGTTTTATAAATACTTTACTCTGCCAAACTCTTAACTTACCGTTAACCAGCATTAGATAAATTTCTACAGTAGAATTGGCAGATGGGAATTCAGTCAAAATTAATAAGGTTCTGCAAAACGTAGAAATAGAACTTTTAAGTCATAAATTTTCTGCAACCCCATTATCTATGAAATTAGTTAAATTTGATGTTAGGATTGGTTAGTAAACAATCATGTTCGAATTATCTATGATCAGAATTTTATAGAAATTCAGGCACCTACCGGAGAAGTAATAATGATTACAGGAGATAAGCCATGTAAACCCATAAAGTTCATATCTAATGAAAGTTGTTAGTTATGAACGAAAGCAAGGAATAGTATATATGATATCAGTAATCATGAATACTAAAGATAAAGAAATTAAGGAAATTTCTGTAATTTCAGAATACCCAGATGTATTTCCAGAAGATTTACCTGGATTACCACCAGATAGGGAGATAGAATTTAGGATTCATCTAATTCCAGGAATTTTACCGATAAGCCAGGGAACCTTATCGGTTAGCACCTACAGAAATATTAAAATTGAAAAAGCAATTAGATGAATTATTAAGTAAAGGTTCCATACAACCTAGTTTATCCTCATGAGAGGCATCAGTGTTGTTTGTTAAGAAAAAGGATGATTCGATGAAAATATGTATTGATTATAGGGAATTGAATAAAGGTTACAATTAAGAATCAATACCCATTACCTAGGATTAATGATATATTCGGTCAACTTCAAAGAGCTAGATATTTTTATGCTTCGGTTATCATCAATTAAAAGTACAAGAGAAAGACATAGCTAAAACCATTTTCAGAACTAGGTATGGTCATTACGAGTTTACAGTCATGCCCTTCGAATTAAAGAATGCACCTGCAGCATTCATGGACATGATAAATAGGATCTGTAAACCATATTTGGATAAATTGGTAATTGTCTTCAACGATGATATACTTATTAAATTCCAAAAGTCAGGAAGAACATTATCTGTATGGAAGTAAGTTTAATATCTATACGGATCATAAGAATTTAAGATATATATTTGAGCAAAAAGGATTAAACATGAGGCAAAGGATATGGATAAAAATCCTAAGTAATTAAGATTGTGATATTCAGTATCACGAAGGAAAGGCTGAAAACGGCTAAGGATCGCCAGAAGAGTTATACAGATAATAGACGAAAGCCGTTGGAGTTCGAGTTGGAGACAAAATGCTATTAAAAGTATCTCCTTGGAAAGGAGTTGGTAGATTCGGTAAGAAAGGAAAGTTAAGTCCAAGTTACGTAGGACCATTTTCAATAATTCAACGTATAAGACCAGTTGCTTATCATTTACAACTACCAGGAAAGTTTGCCAGAATACACGATGTATTTCATGTATCCAATCTCAAGAAATGTCTATCAGATGAATCTTTGGTAGTAGCTTTCCAAGATATAAAGGTAAACAAATAGTGTTAGTTTAAGTAAAGTGGGATTCAAAGATAGGACCCTAATATACTTGGGAACTGGAATCCAAAATGAAGAGAAAGTATTCTCAATTATTCCAGTAAATCTCGAGGACGAGATTTTTATTAAGGTGGGGAGAATGTAACAACTCTCATCAAAAGTCGTATTTATTAAATTAATTTGACCAATAGGAAACCCTAATTGAGACACCCAAGTGATTCTGAACAAACCCTAAAATTTTCAGAACAATCAGAATCAGGATCAGGGCCCCTAAAACTCAGGGGGGGTATTTCCTAGTTACGTTTATCCACATAAACAGCTGTCCAATTCGAATTTTCAGAAAGTATCGACTCAGCTGAGCTAGTCCCACACGTGGCCACCCTATGCAAATTTCAAGACCGTTACGGACCGTAAGGATTATTTGTTACGGTCCGTAAGCTAAGCCAAATTTGTGTATAAATAGCAGACATTGGCACTTGAAATTCTGCGTATGTTCGACGAAGAAATTCGTTCTATGCTCCGAGATATCTTCTGTTTATCACAATTAACACACACGGGTCACTAATCGACACCGCAATCAGGGTATTAGCACAATCGCTGCTACGATTCATTTTCCGATTGATCAATGTACTCAATGGGTGTTTAAGTGCTACCCACATTAGGGTGATGCTTTGTCATTAGTCGTTAATTCGACAGATGTTTAAAGCATAGCACTTTGTCACTCGTTGTGATGGTTGATCTCGTGAGTTATCGTAAATGCTAGATTGATTACTAACCCCGAATTGTGTGCCTGTTATTAAATTTAGGATAAAAGGCTAAATCAGTAGGCCAAACTCTGCCCGAATAAATCTGCAATGTGAGTCATTCTCTTTTTATCAACTATTTTACAATTCCTCAAATTATTTTCAATGTTATAATTACAGGGACTAAGTCATGGATATCTAGAATTACTGGTTAGTGGGGTATTGTGCACATTACTAATTTCTCCCAGTTAGGTTCATTGACCTACTCGGGATAATCACTGTTAGGTTCATTGACCTACAGGGATAATCATCCCTATTTAGGTTCATTGATCTAAATAGTGGTATGACCATCGTCACCATTGTGACAGAAAGCCAGATAAAAATAAGATAGAAGCCATTGTAATCGCTCTTATGCTGTAATTAATAACTATGCATCATTATGCAAAATAGAATGATTCACTCAGTATTTCCCGCTGACAAAACCTTTTTCAAACATGTTTCAGGTGATCTGTTATGAATTAGTAGAAGTGCCATATAGCACTACAAGCTCAAGGAAGTGGCTCAGTATAAAATAAAGAAACATGTTTTGTAAAAATAAAAGATTTCTTCGTGAAATCAAATGACTGTAAATTATCGGGTTTTATCCCGAATTGTGAAATAAAATAATCGGCAAATATTTACATTTTAAAAGATCCTGATGAAAACTTCCGCTGTCAAACTCAATTAATTAAATACCGCAGGATTTCTGTCCCGCGGCTCCTGAAACGGGTCAAACCGGGTCGGGGGCCGTGACATACCGCTTCAACTCGAACTTAAACTCGAAACGAAAGGCGATGGGTTACTCTATTTCAAGGATCATTTGTGGATTCCAAAGCTAGATGATCTCCGCACCCCAGTGATGGACGAATCTCACAAGTCTCGATATTCTATCCATCCTGGTGCTGATAAAATGTACAAGGATCTTCGTACTCAGTACTGGTGGCCTGGTATGAAAAAGGATATTGCGTTGTATGTATCGAAATGCCTAATTTGTCTCAAAGTCAAGGCTGAACATCAACGACCTTCTGGTTTGCTTGTACAACCAGAGATACCGGTTTGGAAGTGGGAGAACATTGCTATGGATCTTATCACTAAGTTACCGCGTACATCTAAAGGTCATGATGCTATTTGGGTTGTTATTGATCGATTAATGAAGTCAGCTCATTTTATTCCGATTCGCGAGGATCTATCTGCTGATAAACTTGCAAAGATTTATGTTGATGAGATTGTATCTCGACATGGTGTTCCTTTGGATATCATATCTGATCGTGATGCTCGATTTTCATCTCATTTTTCGAAGACCATGCAATCTGCTTTGGAAACCCAACTAAATCTAAGCACTGCTTATCATCCCCAAACAGATGGTCAATCTGAGAGGACGATTCAAACTTTGGAGGATATGCTTAGAGCATGCGTGATAGACTTTGGTGGTAATTGGGATTCTCATCTTCCATTGATCGAGTTCTCTTACAACAACAGTTATCATGCTAGCATTAATATGGCACCATTCGAAGCTCTCTACGGTCGAAAATGTCGTTCACCTGTCTATTGGAATGAGATCGGTGAAGCTCAGCTTACTGGACCTGAGCTCATACTGGAAACAACGGACAAAATCAAGAAAATTCGAGATAATCTTGTGACAGCTAGAAGCCGTCAAAAGAGTTATGCGGATATGCGACACAAGCCCTTAAAATTTCAAGTCGGCGACCGTGTCCTACTCAAGGTGTCACCTTGGAAGGGAGTGGTGAGATTTGGAAAGGAAAGGAAAACTTGCACCTCGATATGTTGGACCATTTAAGATTGTTGAAAGAGTCGGAAAAGTTGCCTATTGACTAGAGCTACCTCCGGAGCTTGGAAATATTCATCCAACTTTTCACGTGTCCAATTTGCGAAAGTGTTTAGCTGGCGCTGATCTTCACATTCTGCTCGATGAGATTCAAGTTGATGAAACAATGCACTTTGTCGAGAAACCCGTGGAGATAGTGGACCGTGCAGTCAAACAGTTGAAGAACAAACGGATTCGATTGGTCAAAGTTCGTTGGGAGTCCAAACATGGCCCAGAGTTTACCTGGGAACGTGAGGACCAGATGAAGGCGAAATATCCGCATTTGTTTTCACAAGCTTCCTCTAGTTAAAATTTCGGGACGAAATTTCCTGAAGTAGGGGAGACTGTGAGAACTGTGTTCTATAATCGATGTATAATGTAAAACAATGTTAATTATCAATAAAACAATGTGTTTTGGTGTTATTATGTGTGTATTTGTGTTTGATGATTTTACGATTTGATTCGATTCCGATTTCAAGCTTTAAATCGCTTTCTGGAAGGTTATACGCAAACTGGTAGGTAAACGTAGTCAGTTTTACACGAAAAACACTCCATAATAGTGACATAGGCTTAACATACCTTAAATATCCATTACATAACTTAGAAATAAGTTTTGGATGGTTTGGTGTGTCGAAATCAAGTTTGTTCGATCGCAGGGACTATTTGTGTCAAACTGCAAAACTATACCGATTTGTATAGTAACGAACATTCCGAAACTTGATCATAAGTTAAACATACCCTAAATATCCTTTACATAGCTTAGAAATAGGCTTTGAGTAGTTCGGTATGCAAAAATAAACTTATTTGATCAATAGGGACTAAAAGCATCAAAAAGTGCATAAGTTTGCATTTTCGCGCATATCTTACTTTCTGAATATATCCGGACATCCAAAAATTTATGTAATCATTAAAATATTTTATTTTAGTGATTGGCATGATAAAATTCCATTCGTCGCTTAATTTGGATCGTCTTTGCGTTCGTTACGACTTCTGTCGTAATTAACCAAACAACGCAATTGTACGACCAAACGAACCGACATCCGAGATATTTTTGAGTACATTTCAAGTTCCCTATACTTTAACTTCATTTTAGAGCCTTGAAATGGGGTTAACGGGGATTAAAAGTTCCAAAAACTGAGTTTTACAAGTTCAGGGACTGTTTTTGTCAATCTGCCAAAGTAGTCCTGGCGGGCCGCGTAAGCTGAGAAGCACTCTTATGCGGGGCGCGACAGACGGCAGATCAGAAACATTGAACTTGGTCCATTTTTGAGGTTTTGATGGTTTTAAACCCCTGATTTGGCATTCTTTGGGCTGGTATTTGATAGTTTTTAGTATTCCCATGGTTTTGAAAACCATGTGCCCAAGTGGAGGGCCAAGATCGAAGCACGAAATACGAGAAACGATCCTAACGGTTTACCAAAATCTATAAATACCCCCAAGCTTTCATTCTCATTCCTCACAATCTGATTCAAATAGCTCTAAGTTGGGGTTTAACACTTCATACCTGAGCAATTTGAATCAAGATCTTCTAGCTTAGACCCTTTGTAAGTATTTTTTCGTGCTTTTATTGCGTTTTCAAGCGTGAAAGTCAAACAGTGTTTGACTTTCTGCTTTGACCAGGTTATGGTCAACACGAAGTTCGTTTGAACTTCGCAACGTGAGCGTAATCACGATGGTTATAGTCCCGTGTGACTATACCTACTGATTACCACGTTGATTAGGTGTAGTGACGAGTCATAGTTTCGGTCAAAATGCGTATTTATGCGTATTTTGCAACCAAACTATTCTTGGATATCAAAACCCTTTGTTTTGATATCAAAACCTGTTTTCTAACTTAGTTAAACATGTTTTAACTTGTTTAGCTCGTCACTTTTAGTTTAGTGCTTGTGTAGAGTCGTAAGTCAAGCGGTCTAAACCACCGCTTAGACTTTCGAACTCGACCCGTTTGGTCGATCATTAGGATCCGACCAAGCATGTTTAGTGACCATAATTGTATAGGGAATAACCTTCCGAGGTTATACCTTATGGTCACTTAGTTTAAGTAGTTGTATGATAGGTAGTTTATATGCCTTAGGAAAATGACCAAAATGCCCTTTTCATGCATAATTGTCAGATCGAAACCGTTATTTGTCAGATCCTATGAAACCATCGTTTAAACCTCGAAATCATTTAACACATATGAATCACCCCAAAACAATAAAAAACAGTAAAATAGGGGAACTATGTACTCACTTAAAGTGCAAAGTATCCTCAATCTAAAGAACTCAACAAGGTCAATCAAACCAGAGAAATCAAGTAGCACCTAATAATCAGATCACCTAGTCAAATAATCGACACCTAAATCGGAAGATCAGACAGAATGAGGTTTCGTAAACCAGATGAGTCTTGGAACTCACGTGATATGGTTTAACAAAGCCTACATTCTAGATCGGAACCTATCCTAAGTGCTTTTGACCCGTTACGACCCATTAAGGTAGCTTACGCTACTTTAACGCGTCGTTCGCGCAAACGCGCGTTCGAGACGTCTAACTAGTCCTATGACAAGTATTATATGCCTATACATGTTGCATAATTAGTTAAGTGACAAAAGTTTATGTTACATATGCTTAAAATCCAATTATGCATGAAAAGGGCATTTTGGTCATTTTCCTAAGGCATATAAACTACCTATCATACAACTACTTAAACTAAAATGACCAAAATGCCCTTTTCATGCATAATTGGATTTTAAGCATATGTAACATAAACTTTTGTCACTTAACTAATTATGCAACATGTATAGGCATATAATACTTGTCATAGGACTAGTTAGACGTCTCGAACGCGCGTTTGCGCGAACGACGCGTTAAAGTAGCGTAAGCTACCTTAATGGGTCGTAACGGGTCAAAAGCACTTAGGATAGGTTCCGATCTAGAATGTAGGCTTTGTTAAACCATATCACGTGAGTTCCAAGACTCATCTGGTTTACGAAACCTCATTCTGTCTGATCTTCCGATTTAGGTGTCGATTATTTGACTAGGTGATCTGATTATTAGGTGCTACTTGATTTCTCTGGTTTGATTGACCTTGTTGAGTTCTTTATATTGAGGATACTTTGCACTTTAAGTGAGTACATAGTTCCCCTATTTTACTGTTTTTTATTGTTTTGGGGTGATTCATATGTGTTAAATGATTTCGAGGTTTAAACGATGGTTTCATAGGATCTGACAAATAACGATTCATAGTTCCCCGTTATCAGGTGCTACTTGATTTCTCTGTTTTGGGGTGATTCATATGTATTAAAATGGTTTATATTAAACTAATAACGATTTCGATAATGTGAACAAACTTGTTGGTTGTAGTTACATAACGAATAACATTCATTAACATTGATCAAGCCGACCAGTATTAGGTTATGGTACCATAGGATCTGATAAATCCCGTTATCAGACTGCACCCATGGTTATGTGTGGGGGTTATGTGGTAACGACTGAATCTGTGATTGTTAACTTACCCTTTGGTGGTTTGTTAATGCGAGAAGCGAGATAGTCGAGTCACGATGGTTTGGATGTTATTAGCGAGGCGACCAAAAGTAGTTTTCACAATTAAAACGAGTTAAACGATTTTGGGACGACTTAAACGATTTTGGAACGACTTAAAATGAGTTAAACGAATTGAACAAACGATTGGTTTTTGGTTAGTGTTTAGATAACGGGACGGGTGTAATATGGTGAAAACATGGTAGATACGCCGCTGGTACTTCTTATATATAAATGTTTTCATCATGTTACATATCGTGGCATTATTTAGTTCACTTGGGTAAACGATTTTAAAACGATGTCACATAACGATGTTTTCGAAAGGATATAAACCATACGAGTTTTTATTAACGAGTTTTTACGAGGTGTTTTACAATTTGGGTTACTAAAACAAATGTTTTGGGGTTAAGAGTCATGGCTACGAGATTTTATAAATTATAACCCACTTGATTTAAGTTGGTTAATTATGTTGCAACACTATACACTTTTCAAAACAAGGTTTTAATAAGTTATTGCAACATGTAAACGAGCCATGAATCCGATACTCTCATAAAACCTATGTGCTCGCCAGCATTTCTTTGTTAACTTTGTTTTTACATATATTTCAGGTGATGTTGCTTGATGTTGATTGCTAGGATGCATGTTCACATAGGATCTGGACGAGGCCTTAGTGATCTAATAACGATGATAGACTATGTGTAGCTTGTTTGTTTATTTTTAAGACAATGTTAATGTTTAATATTATCAATAAAACAAAACTTTTGTATCCATGGTTGTGAAACAATAATTCTGTTGCAACACTCCCCGATGTTTCCGCCGCGGTTTCGTTGTTTTAACGCGGTCGGGGTGTGACAGAAGAAGTTGGTATCCAATTTTATACTGATCATAACATAGAGTTCTTGCATGGACTCGATAATTGACGATAATGCCCGTTTCGCTAATAAAATGAGTTTTACACATCATTTACATGTCAAACCTTTTTCTACTGATTTTATATATTAAATAAAATATTTTAAACAGTTAAGACAGATTAAAATCTCAGATTTCCTTAAACATATCAAATATCGACTTTTATGCGAATTAGGCGCATAGTGTGGTTTAAAACCATATTTAGCACCTAAGACTTGTTACCTACTGATTTTAAAAATAATTTTTTTATACTTTAACAGTAAGTATAAGTCTTGAACTCAGATTTCCAAATTTAAACTTAAAAGCATATGTGAAATGACCAAAATGCCCCTACGGTGCATAGCTTGGCCATTAATAATTAAACACACATATGTATGATATCTTGCTGATATAACAACATAAAATAAATCTCTTTTACATAATGTTTTTAGACCAGAACCTCAGTTTATGTTTAAACCTCTTTTATAAACTTTAAAATGACCGAAATACCCTTTCGGGACTTAAATTGGTCTTAAATACATTTGGGGCATAATTGTTGATATCCTACTGATATCACAACATATTTTAAGCATAATAACTATTGGAACTTGTACTGGACTTATCCGGTTACCCGTTATGCATATACGCGTTCGGTACGGTTTTTGTGACAAGTTTACATAAATTAGCCGAAACGGATCAAAACTTATCATTTTTACTTCAAAATACATAATGTATTTAGTTTACCCATATTATACAAGTCTTCATACTTGTTGGGTCTAAATTACATTTTATTCCGGTCATCGCTTAATCTAGCGTATCGTACCGTTTCTAATATTTTAAGTTAGCCGGTCTAGGGCTATGACCTAAATAAGACCCGTTAGCATTCTAAACTGGTTATATATATTACCATCACTCCAGACTAGAGCCTCCCGGTAAAAGCTATCTGCATTTAATTAGATTGGATACGGCTGAGTTATATAAATCTTGCTGTAAATCGAGAAGTAGCTCAGGTAAATACTTTTAACTTATTTTCCCTTATACGGGCTTGGGATACGGTAAACTATTACCGCTTGGTCGGGTGTAGAAACCTTTTTAATCGGATATGATTAAATTGTATAATCCCGTTTTAATCAGTGTTGCTTGATAACATATAACATTGGGGGTTTACGACCGTGTCCTGGATATCCTTGGCTCATTTAAAAAGCGTAAATGGCCACGACTTAAGCACGGGGTGTAGGCATACACTTGTCAGTTGCGTATGTAAAAGATATACTCATTTGCTGGGGTAACCTGCCGTGAGTTTATATTCGTGGTGTGTTGTTTAATCTTGTTCGGTTTATTTAATACCGACCCTAAATGTTGGACAAACATGTAAATCTGATACAAGATTGTTATTAATATAATTGTCCCAAGTTATAAAGAATATTTCTGCCCTGTGCATTTAAATAAATTTTCATAAAGTATTTTTGTGACTTGTGCACCTAAACCAATTTTCATAAATATTTTCAAATGTGTCAGTTAATTGTATTTACCAGTGTAAACTGACGTATTTTCAAAAGACTAAGTGACATGTACTACACGCAAATAGGTTGGGAGCTGCTTGGTGTCAATAAAGGATCTTGCAAATCCTTTGGATGCCCTAAAGTCTGCTAAACTTCATTTTGTACATTTTATATAGATCCGCCTGTGGATTTAATATTACAAACTCATATGTAACTATCATTTCGGTATTTCAGACATTTGGGTTTTGTAATAATATTTTATATTCCAAGACTTATGTTGTGCTATTCTGTGTATGTTTGACTATGACGATATCAATCTTACGTCACGATACTCCCCACCGGGCTGAGCTGTAAATATCGGGGTGTGACAGGTTGGTATCAGAGCCAACTTTTGAGTGAATTAAACACTTGCCTTTAGTGTTTAATCTCAAATTACACAATAGCATATTCCTTAGACCTTCTGAGTCTAGACTTAACATAGGAATGCTCTCATCCCTATTAACTAAACATTGTTTTTGATTTTATGTGTTTTAAATATGTCGTCAAGCAAAGAAGCCGTTGATGGAGATTCTTCACGTCTGAAGTCAAGAAATGCTAAGCTTCATACCACGGCTAGAAAAGGCGTGTGACCGGTTTGGAGGAAGACCTTTATGGACTCATTCCTAAAACCAAACCCATTGAATTTTTAAACAGACTACGGAGTCCATACCAGAGGTCCCTGAGGCTCAAATCTCAATGTCGGTACCAGTGGAGTCCATACCAGGAGATCCCTGAGGCTCGCATATTGAAGATGATACATGTGGATGCTATAAATCCCTATTTCCTACCTCCAAGTTTTGAAATTTCAGACTTGGACTATACCAATCAAAACCTAATCAGTGATCCATGTCATTTCTTTAACCATAAAATCCTTGGATTCTACTTCTGCAGTGGATCATGATTTGAAATACTTATTTTATTTACTGATATCTTCAGTATCCCTACCATGTATGGAAAACGAAGAAGAGAAACAATCGAAATGAAGCAAGGAATGCATTAGAGAATCCTTCTTCCATAATATTCTTTGTTTTTAAGTCCCTATAAGGACCTATCTCTTCTATATAGTCCCTGTGTGGACATACCTTTTGACTTAAGACACTGTATGGGCATTTGCTATTTAGTCCTTTCATGGACATTATATATTTCAATATAGTCCCTTTGTGGACATTATAATTCAATAAAATCCCTCAGTGGGCATGTTATTTCAATATAGTCCTTCCATGGACATCATACTACAAAATAGTCCTTTCATGGACATTATACTTCATTATGGTCCTTTCACTGGCATAATAATTCATCATAGTCATTTCGAGGACATATCGTTTTACTATTGTCCCAATGTTGACATGTCTTATAGTCCCCAAACGGACTTATATTATCCCTTTCGTCCCCGTTTGGACATGTATTGCTTCAAAGTCCCTATAAGAACATATCTCTTCTATATAGTCCCAATATGAACATTTGTTTATTATAATCCTTATATGAACATAGCTTTCGATTTGAGTCCTTGTGAGGACATCTGTTCAGCAAAGCCCTCTAGTGCGCACGCTGTATCAAAATAGTCCTTTTATGGACATGTTATTTTATTAAAACCCCTTTTGGGATATACTATTTCAAAATAGTCCCTAGCAGACACGAGTTTTCACTATAGTCCCTATACGGACTTATAATATTTTAATAGTCCCCATACGGACTTATAATATTTTAATAGTCCCCATAAGGACTTATAATCTTTTAATTGTCCCCAAACGGACTTATAATTTTCTTTTAGTCCTCTGTGAACAAATAAGATACTAAAAGTCCTGATTAAGGCACTATTGTAAAAATTCCTAATAATATATGGGAAGCTTTGAAAATTTTATATAGGTATTCATTTCGTCCTTTATCAAACAATAGTACCAATTTTACTCGAACTTTATCGATCAGCTAAATAATTTCAAAAGATCTTCTTAATGGTTTACCCCTGCCAAGTGGCAAGTCCACACTAATTGGCCAAAACTTTCGGTAGTTAAGGATAATTATTCCTTCTACTATGATAGTTAAGGGGGATACCCCTTCTATCCAAAGGTGGTGAATTATGTTCAAGCCTCCAAACCTATATGATCAATGCGATCATGGTAATATTGTGTAACCATTAAGACAAATTATTCCTTGTTAACATCTAAGAACATGTTAACACTCCTGGCAGTGTGACTTGAGAAACCACACCAGCCGTCAAGGTATTTGGACTACGTCCAAGCCTTAAAGCCTATATGATCAAATTAGATCATGGCAAGTATCATCAATGTGATGATCATAATATAAACATCCATTAGTGATGAAGTGCCTACGGGCTAAACTTGTTGTCCAATAAGACAACGACAATTGTGGCCTATGACACCCCCCCTTGTCTAAAGATATTGGACTATGTCCAAACATAATAGTCTATATGATCAATGCAATCATGACTAATATCATCTGAAATGGTGATCAGAATATTTAACATCCTTTAGTGATGCTTCGCCTATGGGCCATATATTATATTGTCCATTAGTGACATTGACAATTATGATCGTTATGGTTATTGTCCAAGGTGATGGGAATACCCAAGCCTCATACTATATAAGATCGACAAGATCTTGAGAGATATCTTAAATTACGATAATTATATGTATATATATAAACATCCATTAATGATGTCCATTTATTGGCCTATGTGGCAAAATAAATTGCCTTTCAAAATAATGTCAGATGTAGTCTATGACTCTCTGGCCAAAGGTGAAGAACCATGTTCAAACCTTATAGTCCCTGATCAAATAAGATCGCAACTTATATATTAAAACGTCCTCCGTGACAGGCCTTTTGTGCCATATCCTATATGTTCTTTGCGACAAGGCCTTCGTACCATATGGCTATTAATGTCCTTGGTGACAAGCCTATATGCTACATTTATATGTCCTTCATAACGGACTTATGTCCCATATCTTAAAAAGTCCTTGAGGCGAGCCTTAGAGCTATTTAAAATCTTCAACATAACAAAGACAGATGTGACGTTTGATCCCCTGTCAAAAAGGTAATGGACTCGATCCAAACTCTAAATGCCATTGATGGTCCTCTTGTGACCTAGGCTAAATGTAATTGATGATCATACAAATAACATTCATTAGGAATGTTCATAACCTATTAGCCTATATGGTTTAATGATACCATGGCTAATGTATGTTAGGTCGTCAGGAAGATGACAAGCTATTGTAATGCAATTAAGCAATTGTTTAATTTGATGTTTAGTACCAAGCTTCGAGTATGGCAAACTCGGATCAGACAAACAACACTCGCGATACTAAAGATGCGACAAATGCTAATGATGCAACAAATGTGAACCTCAGTGTTAATGGAGTTAATATCCAAGTTGTGATTGACGCCACTGTTAGAAAGGCTATGAGAAAGGTCATGAAAAGGTTCAAAGAGCCGAATGCTACTTGCTCTAAAACACATTCCTCTGCTCATGAGAAGAGTTTTATTCATACTTCAAATGTGAAGAATAAACCAAATAAGATCATATATAGCAAGGAGGCTCGTTCCTCTAAAAGATGTACTTAAAAGTACTTCGTCTCTTGCAAGTCAAGAGACTTCAATGGCGAAAAAAGGGCCATTGATTGCATGAAATTGTTGGATGAAATAGAAACCATTATGTGTATCAGCGGTTATGCTAGAAAGAACATTGTGAGTTATGTATCACAGTCATTCAATGGCGACACCCTTAGTTGGTAAGGACATTAATAAAGTCCACAAGAAAGATACCTTCATACAATGTGGGATGGTCCAAGTTTACGGACCTTATCAGAAAAACCTATGGTCCGCAACACGAAATGGAAAAGGTGGAATCAGAATTTTCTAACTCTCACCATAAAAGTTCTAGACTAACGGCAGTATGTTGCAGACCTTAATTTATTGTCTGGGTTAGTGCCTTATTCGGTTAACCTAGAATCTAAGCGTAATGCACTATATATTGGTGGTATAGCATCAGAAATTAGAGGGCATGTTAAGGTTTCAAAGCCTGCTTTGTGTAAATCCATTATGGATCTATCTCAGCCATTCACATTATATGGGTTAAGCAATAAACCAGTCAAAGCTGAGACTGCCAGAAAAGGAGAAAGGAGGGTAACTCCCAGAAATCTAAGAAAAAGGGGTGTAGTTAAGTTAGAGAGACCAAGAATGGAGGCGCCTAAACCCTCCTAATGAATGTTTGAGGCAGTTCGTATCAATAATGGCACCAGGTACACCCTTATCGTGAATCAATTGATAAGAATTATGTTTTTATTCAGGAACTATTAAGTCTTTCATAGATCAAAAGCATAGCAAACTTTTAAAATTTTTCCATAAGAACTCCAGATATTAAGTGTAAGGTAAAACTTACCGGCGAAAACCATAGGAACCATTTCTTCTATTCTTATCGGAAATCTTCATTCATAAGATCTGGAGTACTCTATCTTCAGATGGAGTACGACAATATATGTTATTTTATTTTGTTATCTCATTGATTTCTATCAACTGCAAATGCCAGACTATGCTTGATAAAAGCGCCATATAAGGATTGGCGTATCCTCGTGTGTCCCGTAGATTGCTTCCATGCCTGATCAGTATGGAGGTTTAATGCACGGAACCACTGAGATATTCCAATGGTCATATTGTACTAAATTCAGCTAATGGTAATCAAAGAAGATATCCAGTATAGAAATGTCCAAATGGGTGTCACTAATTAAGGCATCCGTGCATTCATAAAGAAAAATGTGTCGTTTATATGGCACGAATAACGATAGATGAACTAAAGCCTGAGATTCAGAATATCTCTGTCATCTCTGTGAATCTCGATCGTCTTCTTCATAGAACTACCATGTTTACCTCTTGAGAGGCAAATAGAGTTAAGAATAATATCCCACTAAGGGCTGCATCTATTGAAAAATATCCATATCGTTAGTACCGACGGAAATGGAAGAACTATGAACCAATTAGATAAGCTTTTAGAGAAGGTTTCATAAAGCCTAAATCATAATTCTGAAAGCTCCGGTATTATTAATTAAGAAAGACGGTTCATTATGCTTATGCATTATTTACCACAACCCTACTTAGGTAACATTTGAGAATCGCTATCAGCTGCCCAAGATCGTCGATTTATTCGACTAACTATGAGAGTAGCTATTCTTTAAGATTGATTTAAGTAATAATCAGAGTGACTGTCTCACCCTAATTTAGTCCTTCTACGACTAATAGTTGTCATATATTCATCAAGGATGCTCCTTTGGAGACCTTGTAGAGATGGAATGTCAAACGTCCGTTTATTGGACATAAGTTTGGTAAGTCCAAGTTATTAGGATTTGAGATTACCCTGGAGTCAACAGATAAGATCATATAAATCAGTGATTATCCGAAAGCTGCCAGTAACTGGCAGAAAATCAATATTAATGAGGGTCGCAAACCTCTTAAGTTCTCAATCAGGAACAAGACTCAACAGAAAATACCACCCTCGAAAGGCGTGCTACACTTTGATATAATGAACAAGTTAAACTCTATATATACTAGACTATTCGAGAAAAACCGAATATGTCAACATCGGTAGCTTGTAAGCTGAAACTTACCTGAGGAGCTTGATGGTAATCACAATGTGTTTCACGCTGGTGATTTCAGGATTTGTCTTGCTGTTAAGTCAATAGCATTACCACATTGATGCGTAGACTAATGAAAAAAAAAACTTATGGTTTGTTAAGAAACTAGTGTCGAATAAGGACCGACAATTTAAGAAGCTCCGAAAGAAAGCATATACCTATTATTAAGGTTAAAAGGGATGTCGTAGAGGCCCTGATTATACACGGGAGGTCGTATTCACTACATGACATAAAAACTCCTATCTTTTGAGCAAATCTCGAGGTCGAGATTTCTTTTAAAGGGGTGAGGATGTAACACCTCGTAAAATCATGTCCAATGATGTGTTGACACGTGTACTAAACTCTAATAAAGTCAAACGTTGACTATTAGGGACTAATTTTGCGAAAAATCAAAAACTTTGAATATTGAGGGACTAAAAAATGTCAACATGCCAACTTGTGCCTCTGATTGACCTCATATGATGTTCGTATTCTTCATGGAATAAATTGTCAGACACAAGAAGCCGTTTGTTCTTAAAACCAAAAAAAATTACAAACAACAGGGGTTAAAAGTGTCAACATGTTAATTTTTACCTCTGAATGACATTTTAACGATCCCAAGGCTTTGTAGAATCTTTTTATACTCTCACAATTGTTGGATAATGGTTTCGTGGAATTTCGATGCAAATAAACGATTTAAATTTGCAATTATCAAGAAGATGGGTTAAAAGTGTCAACATGTTTAATTATACCTCTGAGTGACCTTTTAATGAACCCGAAGCATCGTGATGTTTGATAATACTCTCGAGAATGCCTAATATGGATAACATAGGGCTTTGACGCGATAAAATGATAATACGCGCAAGTTATGCATTAAAGGGGCCAAAAGCGTCAAACTATAAAACTACACCTTTGAGCGACCATTTAAGCGAACTGGAGTAAATTGGAGTGTCGTAATATCCCATCATACTCTTTGGAATGCTTGTTATTAATCTAGCAAGGCTTTTATGCCATTTCGCGTTAAAACACACATGTTCGCAAAATAAAGGGTTAAAAGCGTCAACGGGGAGAAACAAGTGTTTTCGGTGATCGTTTAACGAAACCGGACCTAACGGTGTTTGGTTATACTCCCTAGATCATCTCCAAACTAACTACAAGGGGTTTTGTGCCTAAAATGAAAGTTACATAGCATATAAAGGTGCAGGGGTCAAAATTGCCAAGATTGAAACTTGTTTGCTGAAGTTTGGTGTGGTAGCGCCATGCCACAACCTACCCCTTTTGCTGTGGCGTGCGGCGACGGCTCAATTTTGACAGAAACTTACCTGCAGGTGCCAGTTCTTCTTCCTTGTTCACCACTTGATCTCTAAAACCATTTGATTCATTCTAGGGGCTTGCTAACTGAATCATAAGCCTGGTATTACACTTGTTTTAATCCTAGAACTCCCTAGGACGCTTGTTGATCATCTAAGCATACTTTAAACTCTATAAAAGGGGGTGTTGATTCATTTCAAAAATCACACCTTCAAGTTCAATCTTGCTATATCTCAATCCTAGGGGATCCTGATCATTTTGGAACCTCTTTTGAGTTATATTCAGTCCATAGGACCATTTGTAAGTGCCCTTTCGTGACTAGTTTATTTTATTTGGCTTTAAACGCCGAAAAGTCAAGCGTTTATAATAAACGCTTTGACTTTTAGCTAGACCATAAACGCTCAAGCCATTGTTCGCAACGAACTTGGCTACGTGATCGTAATTAGGTAGCTGTTAAACCCTCAAAAGGGCACCTCCTAATTACCACGTTTACTTAGTTAATTGTCGGGTCAAAGTAATTAAATAAAAGTCAAACGGGTCAGTTTTTAAATAAAATTCATAACTGATAATATAGTAGCTATAAAATCAGTTTTTTCACTTTAATAACTGGATAAATATTAATTGAACATGTCTAGGCATGTTCAACCCGACAGTTCTGAGTTTAGGATCGGTTCGCAACCGAAAGTCGCAAAAGTAGACTTTTGCTTTGACTTTCAATTCTGACCCGAATTAGCTTAGTTTAGTTATGCCTTAAGGTTCCTTTGTGACCATGTCATATGTTAGTATAACCCTCTGAGGTTATACTACATGGTCCCTTAGAAATCATAGTTCATTTGCATGTTCCGTTATTTGCTTAAAAATTGACTATTATGCCCTTATGTTATAAAAACGAGATATTTGAAAATGTGAAAGGACAAAAAGCTTTATTACTAATATATATAAGCATGTCAAACAAATTTGACATCAGTTTCTGGTCTCAAACTAAAGTTATGCACGATATCGTAACATATGACTTTTTATTAATTAAATTGCGCTTTTTAGCATAAATCATATTTAAACCCGATTTTTGGCACCAAACTCATTGCCTACTGTTATTATATAATATTTAGGGATTTTTGGAAATTTTTGTCAAATTTTATACTGATCATAACATAGAGTTATTGCATGGACTCGATAATTGACGATAATGTCATTTTCGCTAATAAAATGAGTTTTACACATCATTTACATGTCAAACCTTTTTCTACTGATTTTATATATTAAATAAAATATTTTAAACAGTTAAGACATATCAAAATCTCAGATTTCCTTAAACATATCAAATATCGTCAAATATCGACTTTTATGCGAATTAGGCGCATAGTGTGGTTTAAAACCATATTTAGCACCTAAGACTTGTTACCTACTGTTTTTAAAAATAAATTTTTATACTTTAACAGTAAGTAAAAGTCTTCAACTCAGATTTCCAAATTTAACCTTAAAAGCATATGTGAAATGACCAAAATGCCCCTACGGTGCATAGTTTGGCCATAAATAATTAAACACACATATGTATGATATCTTGCTGATATAACAACATAAAATAAATGGTTTTACATAATTTTTTTAGACCAGAACCTCAGTTTATGTTTAAACCTCTTTTATAAACTTTAAAATGACCGAAATACCCTTTCGGGACTTAAATTGGTCTTAAATACATTTGGGGCATAATTGTTGATATCCTACTGATATCAGAACATATTTTAAGCATAATAACTATTGGAACTTGTACTGGACTTATCCGGTTACCCGTTATGCATATACGCGTTCGGTACGGTTTATGTGACAAGTTTACATAAATTAGCCGAAACGGGTCAAACTTTATCATTTTTACTTCAAAATCCAGAATGTATTTAGTTTACCCATATTATACAAGTCTTCATACTTGTTTGGTCTAAATTACATTTTATTCCGGTCATCGCTTAATCTAGTGTATCGTACCGTTTCTAATATTTTAAGTTAGCCGGTCTAGGTCTATGACCTAAATAAGACCCGTTAGCATTCTAATTTGGTTATATATATATTACCATCACTCCAGACTAGAGCCTCCCGGTAAAAGCTATCTGCATTTAATTAGATTGGATACGGCTGAGTTATATAAATCTTGCTGTAAATCGAGAAGTAGCTCAGGTAAATACTTTTAACTTATTTTCCCTTATACGGGCTTGGGATACGGTAAACTATTACCGCTTGGTCGGGTGTAGAAACTTTTTTAATTGGATATGATTAAATTGTATAATCCCGTTTTAATCAGTGTTGCTTGATAACATATAACATTGGGGGTTAACGACCGTGTCCTGGATATCCTTGGCTCATTTAAAAAGCGTAAATGGCCACAACTTAAGCACGGGGTGTAGGCATACACCTGTCAGTTGCGTATGTAAAAGATATACTCATTTGTTGGGGTAACCTGCCGTGAGTTTATATTCGTGGTGTGTTGTTTAATCTTGTTCGGTTTATTTAACACCGGCCCTAAATGTTGGACAAACATGTAAATCTGATACAAGATTGTTATTAATATAATTGTCCCAAGTTATAAAGAATATTTGTGCCTTGTGCATTAAAACCAATTTTCATAAAATATTTTCGTACCTTGTGCACCTAAACCAATTTTCATAAATATTTTCAAATGTGTCAGTTAATTGTATTTACAAGTGTAAACTGACGTATTTTCAAAAGACTAAGTGACGGATAGTACACACAAATAGGCTGGGAGCTGCTTGGTGTCAATAAAGGATCTTGCAAATTCTTTGGATGCCCTAAAGTCTGCTAAACTTCATTTTGTACATTTTATATAGATCCGCATGTGGATTTAATATTACAAACTCATCTGTTACTATCATTTCGGTATTTCAGACATTTGGGTTTTGTAATAATATTTTATATTCCAAGACTTTCGCTGTGCTATTCTGTGTATGTTTGACTATGACGATATCAATCTTACGTCACGATACTCCCCACCGGGCTGAGCTGTAAATATCGGGGTGTGACAGAATTCGACTACAAATCCTATCACTGGGTGATCAAGTTATATGAAGCACTCGTATCTGGAAGTAATATTGGCACTCGAACGTTTATCCTTAAATTTCGATTAATACCGCCAGATAAAAGGATTTCGTTTAAATTGAAAAGAAGACAGTTTCCTTAAATCCGTGTAATACATATATCTAATAATCTAGTAAATAAATAAATTTTAATTTATCCTCCCATTCGTTGAGCACGTTCAGTTCGATACAAATTGACATAAATTAATCTCGAGTAACTCATACCTTATTATCCTCTTTATGTTACCATACTTTGTAATGACGTGATAATCGATAATTCGATATACTTTTTTTTTTTTTTTTTTGAACGGTAAATTTGGATCACTGACGGACCACTGGAGTATCATCGTGCCACCAGCGGAACCACCCGATCATATCCATCTCCACTAGGCATAATCCCTATACACCAATTTCTAATATATGTTCTGAATTTTAAATAAATATCATGTTTCTTGGTTCTAGAGATTTGACTAGATTTAGTCAGTAGTTAGATATCTCCAACAAAACTAAATTTAAAATAATTTTCAATTAATCAAAAAAAAAAAAAAAAAAAAAATCACATCGTAAAGAAAACTTTTATATACTTTTTTTTAAACGAGACACTCCGTAATTCAATATCACCTAAAACTCAACTAAAGACTTGAGGTTTGAACCATTATCATTGTCTTTTACGACAAAACTCTCACCATTTTCTTTAATAAACGAATTCACCAATGCCATTGCTAAAAAAAAAAAAAAAAAAAAAAAAACCTTCTTAAGATACTTTACGATACCTAATTGGAAATAGATTAACAAAACATTCAGGATGTTTTGGATAAAAATTATACTGGTTATAAGTACTATAAACATTATTGATTGTATTTATTTCAAAACTCAACTAACGACTCTTTATAAACCCTTTAAAGTAATTGTCCAAATAGATACAAGTTGGTCAGTTTGACTAATTTGAGAATCAAATGGTTTGATTCACGGTTCATTTTTAGCATTTTGTTGATTTAACAACTCAATCCGATTTGAAACTTGGACGGTCAAGTAAACCTAACCAGTTGTGTACTTTAAATTACTAGTCCGTAAAAGCCACGTATCCACATACCCGACGTGAAAAGTGAGTTTGCATTTGGGTAGCAACCAGAGCAACTCATTCGCGTCGAATACGGATAGCCAAATCGCACAATGCAAATAGTCTTTTTGCCCACCTAATAACCAAAATCGGAAAAACAGAAGCGATTTTTCTGGCATAAATCATCAAACTTTTCTTATACTTCCATTCAAAACAACTAATTGAGCCATTCTTCTATAAAACATATATGTTTAATGTTTAACAGGTTTAGTATGAAACAATTTTGTGCAAAATGCGTAAAAAGTTGTTGTATCGTAAAAGATTCTTTTAAAGTTTACCACTTTATCTATGCATAAATGATATAGCAATTTGTTATATATAAACTGTCATTTAGTGATACGTAAGTGTACACAAAAAGTCAGAAAGGACCCATTAAACTTTATCCATTGAGGGGCTGTTTGGCAACTTCTGAATGGTTAAGTGTTGAACGAGAAAGATGTCTGAACCATTAAGAGACAGTATAATGTTTAACAGTTCAGATGCAAATGTCTGACCAATTCAGAGTAGAGGTCTTAACCATTCAGATTCTGTATAATACTTAACCATTCAGTGGCAAATGTCTAAACCATTCAGACATCTGCTCCCGAAACAAACAGTCTGAACCATTAAGTGCTGAACCAGTAAGAGGTCTTAACAATTAAGAGCTTCATTAAGAGCTAAACAAACAGCCCGTGAATGGTGGCACCAAAAGCATAATGAGAGATACAAAATTGAATAGTGTTTGTGTGAGTAGAGTAAATTTTCCAAATTAATATAGGGATAATATGTGTATATGTGTACATAGGTAGATGTTCATGTAAAAAAAAGGTTTTTATGAGAAAGATAAGAAAGAATCTACACCATTAGATCTTTGATCTAATGATTGAGATCATAATGGTAAAATTGTAAATAATGTTTACTATTAAACATATTAATTTTCTAGATTAATGGTATACGGGTAAATTTAACATTTTTAAATTAAGAAATTAACATTAATGCACATGCAACTTCCTCCCGTCTTTTTTAAAAGTCAATAAATTTTTATACGTAACTTTTTTTTTAAATTACACCATAATAACGAGCGTTTTTTATCTTTAATATGAGTACCATATTGCTATACTTATATAGAGAAAAAAATATGTTTCGATCATATGTTTAGTCCATGATGTTTTGTCTATGTTCATACAATGGTTTTTAATTGTATTGTGATTCAAAGCGTGGTGTTTTAAACACATACTGGAAAGCGTGGGGTTTTTTTATCTAATGGAATGTAGGTTTTAAAACACCATGGTGTTTTAACATATGGAATCTGGAACATCTACTACCATGCAGATGTAAAACACCATGCATGCAGGTTTAAAACACCATGTACAATAACCATAATATGAACATTATACTAAGAACACATTCTGGAAATGGATGTAGTATCTTTAATAGTGTATAATTATTGAATGGTGTTATATACTTATTGAATGGTGTTATATAATTATTGAATGGTGTTATATATGTGCTGAATGGTGATTTTGCAGTGTTATTCGTAGTGTTTTTATAGAGATCTTTAAAATGGTGTTATATACTTATTGAATGGTGTTATATACTTATTGAATGATGTTATATAATTATTGAATGGTGTTATATACGTGTTGAATGGTGGTTGCAGTGTCATTCGTAGTGTTTTTATAGAGATCTTTTAAAAAAATCATGTTCCTATAAATAAGGTGGCAGTTATGAAAGGTTTTGAATTAATTGAATCATTAATAAAATTACTTTTTTACCCTTTTGAATTAGTTTAGATTGAGGACACATGTCATCTCTACAATATTTCTCACACTTCTCACATTTTTAACTTTTTTTACAATAACCTTACCCTATGTACATATATTATTTTTTGGGATGTAGTTGTGTAAATATCATAACTAGGTTAGAACCTCATGTATTAAACGGATTGAATAAATGTAATTTTATATACTAAATTTTATAACTAGGTTAGAACCTCATGTATGAGTAAGAAGTCTATGTAGGTATCGTGTTTTAAAACTTAGGTAAAATGTTGATATTATATAATTTTTTTTACCAAACGTATCCATTTAAAACACAATCAAATGTACTCTTGGCATTAAATTTAAAACATCATGGGAAGAAAGTTAATTAGGATGTTTTAAATTTCATGCTTGTAATACTTTTTATTGTGTCTTAAATTATTACGTTTGTTGTTTTTTTTTTATATAATACCATCCAAAAAGAATCTTAAATATCATGCACAAAATTTAAAACACAATACGTAGATAGAATTCTTGCACTTTTTAGAAAAAAAAAATGCCTTTTTATAGACTAAGGCTGTTTGGCAACATCTTAATGGTTAAGTGTTGAACCAATAAGAGGTCTGAACCATTAAGTGCTGAACCAGTAAGATGTCTGAACCATTAAGAGCATGTATAATGCTTAACCGTTCAGAGGCAAATGTCTGACCAATTCAGATTAGAGGTCTTAGCCATTCAGACTATGTATATATCTTAACCATTCAGAGACAAATGTCTAAACCATTCAGACATCTACTCGTGAAACAAACAGTCTGAACCATTAAGTGTTGAACCGATAAGAGGTCTGAACCATTAAGAGCCTCATTAAGAGGTAAACAAACAGCCCCTAGGTGACTAACTCTACCATATGTATTGATTCTTTTGGTTTACTAAAATTAAACTTCTATCATAATAGGATTAATACAAAATCTTGTTTGTTTTTATTTTTTGTTCACTTTTATGAAATTTACACAAGATTAAACGGTAACATGCATTCATGATTTGGTTGGTTTGGAATAGGCCATGTGATAACATAGGTGGCAAGCACATGGTAAGGGGGAGTGGGGGACCTAACTTTCAATCCAAGTCTTGTATGGTATGCGTTAAGACTGTCCACACTTTAGGAATATTTACTATTCGATTCAATTGAATTAAATATTATGATTTAAATTCCCATTTATGGCTTAGTGATAGAAAGTTTGGATTCTCAAAGACCCAAGTTTGATTCTTTTACTTGTGTCACTTTTGGTGGATTAAGGTAATAAAGGATTTGAGTTAGGTCTTGCGTGAGGTTGTCAGTTTAAATACCAAGTCCATCCGGATTTCCATCCCACCGTGTGTTACGCCAGAGAGTTCTGCTCTTGTGGTGGCCCAATGACCGTCAAGTGGCAACCGACAATATGGTTTCCTAAGGGAAGCCCAAGCCAAACTCTGAAGTTAGCATGCGTCAGGTTAAGACAACATAGTTTGGCTGGAGTGGGGCAACGAGGTTCTTCAAATTGAGGAGTACGGTGACCAAACACAAAAGAAAGTTGTCGTTCCAAAAAAAAAAATATTATGATTTCATAATATAAACAAATTTCCATAGGATCGCTCAGATAGACGAATTGAATCAAGACCGTTCCTCTCTTTGATTTGGCTTTTATGAGTTGGTCTGGTTTGATGGTCCGGCTGATTATAAATAAAAAAGGAATTTGTCAAAAATATATATTATATGTTATTATTATTATATATGTTAAATCTATACATATAATAAAAGAAACCAATAAATGGACACTTGTCATTCATTGGAGCCATCTCTCCTTTTTAATTCTAAATATTTATTTTTTTATAATTAAACGTAGTCATTATATCACATAATTAGTGATAAGATAGAGGAAATAACAAATTTAAAATGTTAATATTAATTAACGTATTAGATTAGTTAAGACTTTGAAACAAACCATATACAATCTTATAGATAATTTTTTTTAATTAAAAATTATGTTTGTTGATAAACATTACCAGGTAATTAATAGAAATATATATATCATTAGTTACTTTTTGTAAACAAAGAAAATATTGAACGATCAAAAAGTAAATAAAAGTTTTCATTGTTATTCATGTTTTGTTTCATGTATATATACACACATTAGGTTAGAATCATGTGTATGAGTTGAGTAAATGTAATTTTATATATTAAATAATAAAACAATATATCTTTAAAAACAATGTTTATTATTAGGGTTAAATAAATGTAATTTTATATATTAAATAATAAAATAGAAAGTTTTATATTTAAGAACCCCGTGTATTGTAGGTTAAATAAATGTATTGTTATACCAAATAATAATAAAAAGGTATATCTTTAAAAACCCTGTGTCTTTACACGGGTTGAATAAATGCAATTTTGAATACTAAATAGTAAAAAGTCAAATCTTTAAAAAACTCATGTATTGCATGGGTTTTGTATATGTTAGTTCTGAATAATTAAAATAAATAGTGTGTAGTCATTGGTGCGCTATATCTATACCAATTAGATACACGTTTGAATCCTAAAATTTTTTATCTCATCTACTTTTATTTTAACATTAAAATCATATAACACATGCCCTTAATAGGATTTGAACCTACTACCATTGTCCATTTGGTTGGAGATATTCATTAGACCTATGTTGCTTTGTGATGGTTAGAGATGTGCATGAGTCGGTTTGGGTCCGTTTTGTCCTAAAACCATAACCATAACCGCTATATCGGTTAATGGATAACCATAACCATAACCGATTGGTTATGGCAATTATGGTTAATCGGTTTTGATGGTTATAACGAGTCGGTTATGGGTGGTTAATCGTGTTTGCCTGACACATATTCATTAGACCTATGTTGCTTGGTGATGGTTAGGGGTGTGCATGGGTCGGTTTAGGTCCGTTTTGTCCTAAAACCATAACCATAACCGCTATGTCGGTTAATGGATAACCATAACCATAACCGATTGGTTATGGCAATTATGGTTAATCGGTTTTGATGGTTATAGCGGGTCGGTTGTGGGTGGTTAATCGTGTATTTAGCCTAACTTAAAATATGTTAATTTTTTTAACATGGAATAAATTGTTATTGCATATTTGTATATGTTAGTATATTACATAGTATTAAAAATACATGTAATCTATAATATTAACACTGAATATTCAAATAAAGTGATGTGATATTTTTCCTGTTGTACAATTATTGCCGCTTATTAAAAGCTGCTTAATTTAATATTTTAATGATCCAACCACCTGTAATACATGTGTTTTAACCTATAATAATAAATAAACAAAACAAAGTACAATGTTATAAATAATAAACAGTGCATCAACATTCATTTTTAAGACACATCTTGATGACCGTATGTGTTAATTGATTAAATTACATTTTATTCAACTTGTGTAATACACAGTTTTATTCAATTATTATAATACACAGTTTTATTCAACCAGTGCAACGCACAAGTTTTTTTTAAGAAACAATTTTTTTATCACTTAATATATAAAACTATATTTATTCAACCCGTGTAACACACGGGGTTCTAACTTAGTAACATCATATGAGCTACAATGTAGTTTTATAATTTTATTTTAACCAAAATGTTTTTCTTTTTTCCTCTTGGTTTTATCGATTTTTATTTTAACCACGATGTTTTCCCTTTATTTTTATTTTCTTGGCTACAAATTACACACTTGGTGTTCTTATTATTATATTATAACTTTCATCAAATTACATAACAAAAACTATCGTAGCGGCTACAGTGGTAGATGTTTTTTTTCTAAATTATCCCATATACATTATATATAATATGCGTTTATACCCTAATAGTTTAGTCTTACTTTTATAACTTTCGTTCGCTAGTTTTGTTTTTACATAACCTAAATACTCGACATAATTTGCATTTGTTTTATTTTGTTTCAATTTTGGTTTTTTACACATATATATTTCGTGCGTATTAAATTACATAACAAAAGGTACCGTAGCGGCTACAGTGTTGGGTTTTTTTTTCCCTATGCACTATAGATAACTTTCGTTCGTTATTTTTTTTTTATTTAGAAAAATTAAATGCACGAAATATTTTTTACATTTGTTACATTTTATTTCGATTTTGTTTTTTAACACGTTTATATTTTGTATCTTTATACTGGTCTTTGCCGTTTGGTCCATACACGAATTCCACGCCGCAACGCACGGTGAGGAAATCCTAGTATGATTTGAAATTAAGACATCTTTATATGCATGATAGGGCGTCTGCTAACTAATCCATAATGATGTTAATGCTATATCTTAGAATCTATCTATACTTTCTATAAAAGGAGAAAATCAAGTGACATTAGAAAAGCTGAGGTGGCAGTCATAGAGGCTGCCCAACAAGACTTTTCTTATGTCATTATCGCATCATAATCCTTAATATATGAAATCACTTTAATTTTCAAAGGTATGACCCACATCTAGAAAATCACTTTAAACATCTGTCCACATCTACAAATGGTCAGTTGTTTATAAAAACGCTTTAAACCTCTGCCCATATTCAAAATTTAAAATCGTGGCTCCAAATTCAAAATTCAAACTACATATGAATCTGGCTCTCTATAAATAACATATATGAATTTGGCCCCACATTCAAATTTCAATTTATCTCTCTCATTTATATTTGCGAGCATATCTCTCTTACTCAAATGCATAGCTCTCATGATTGAGTCGGTTAATCTTCGATTACAGTTCTTTGTTCGAACATTTGTAGGCTCTGTTTATATATTATCCTTTTAATATCATTGTTCCAACATCGTTGTTTCATTGAAGCTCTGTTTCACACACCAACGTTTCACCTCGGCTTTTCTTATGTCACTTAGTTTTCTCTTTTTATAGAAAGTATAGATAGATTGTTACAGGATGCATAATTTGCATATTCAGTCTGTTCATCTACGATTACAGCTTTTTGTACTTCACGTAATTTTTCCAACATCGTTGAGGGTATATTTTTTTCTCTGATTTTGAATCTTAAAATTTGAACTGATCTATTCTAATTCTCGCTTTATATTTCAGCCTAATCAAAGTTGTTTAAAATTCAAACCATCAGTTGCGGGTTATTTTAGTTTTGTGGAATCTTTTAAACTGTTGATATATGTTGATAATATTTATTTTAAGGTGTTGATATATTTCAGCTTTGTTTTTTCCGAGCGAGCAGTGGGGAGTTCTTCTGCACTGTTTTTGAAGTCTGAAGTGCAGAAAGTGGAGTACTTAATGAAGCGCCGATGTTGTTCCAGGTTTTCTTGTATTTATTATCACTGATGATGTCCATTTTATATATTAGTTCTTCAATCAGCCTAATCATCAGCCTTTTATAGTGTTTAAAATGCATCTTTATGATAAATAAAGAAGTTAATGGTAATTATGAGAGCCTGTTTTTTTTTTGTTTTTTTGTTCTTTCGGTTTCTTGATATTTAACTTTTTAGTTTTCCTATGAAAACTTTTTTGAGAGGCTTTGCATTGAATGGCTGCTGTTTTGTATTAAATGTACACGTTTTTGCCTCCTGGATTAGTTTAATGGTGCGGTGAAATTAAGTCTGACCTTTGGGCTGTTAGCTATTTCACTATATAGTATGATTGTCAGTTCAGAAGCTTTTCATCACGTTTTACTACCATTATATCCTTCTTTTACATCAGACTTGAAGAAATATACAAGTTAAAAATGTCATCATACCCTTCTGTAGGTTCTTATGATTTAAAGTATTGCTTTATCAAGCAAGTTGAGGATCAAGTATATGAGGATAGGGCTACTCTTCAAGAGCTGAAGAGGTGTTTTGATGGACTGCATCTTGGTCTGTTTACGAGAGACCAATTGTCCAGAAACCTGATGGTGATGCCTTCAAGTGCCGTACGTGACCTTTGTGTTGTCAGTAATATAGAGTGTGGAGATAGAGACTTGGAGTTCATTGCGAAGCTCACAGATATACATAGAGAAGTTCAGTACTCATTGGAGTTGAAGCTAAAATTTCTTAGTTTTTGCTGTTAGATTATTAAATTTCGTTGACTGCTGCTTGAAATCAGTGTCTTTAAATTATTAAATTTCGTTGTTCAGTTCTCAATGTAATTGTTGATCTATCGTCATATGTGATATGTAAATTTTAATTCTATTAATCTTTGTAGAGCATTTTATTTTTACTAATTTGAGAATCAACAGTTGTTAGAGTTGATACCTGCTATTGTAAATGTCTGTTAAAATTAAATTTTGCCAAAAGAGAAGAACTGTTTGGAATCATCGTCTATTGATGATTAAAACATTATAATGTCTTCAGAACATCAAAAGTCCATTCTTAAAAAATAGATATTTTTAAAAAATTTGACAAAAATCTTTAAAAGTCTGTTGAAAACAGCTGTTTTTAAAACATCTGTTTGGCAAAAGATTCATCCACTGTTTAAAGGTATTGTCTGTTCTCATAATTTCTGTTTTTTGTAACGACTGTTGAGTTGCTACTGTTGCCAACATCTGTTATTCCCAACAGCAGTTTCCAAAGAATTGTCAACCATTAACACAATAGAAGTTCTGAACATTCTTAAAAATAGGTATTTTTTAAAAAATTTGACAAAAATCTTTAAAAGTCTGTTGAAAACAACTGTTTTTAAAACATCTGTTTGGCAAAAGATTCATCCACTGTTTAAAGATATTGTCTGTTCTCATAATTTCTGTTTTTTGTAACGACTGTTGAGTTGCTACTGTTGCCAACGTCTGTTATTCCCAACAGCAGTTTCCAAAGATTTGTCAACCATTAACACAATAGAAGTTCTGAACATTCTTAAAAAATAAGTATTTTTAAAAAATTTAACAAAAATCTTTAAAAATATGTTGAAAACAACTGTTTTTAAAACATATGTTTGGCAAAAGATTCATCCACTGTTTAAAGGTATTGTCTGTTCTCATTATTTCTGTTTTTTGTAACGACTGTTGAGTTGCTACTGTTGCCAACATCTGTTATTCCCAACAGCAGTTTCCAAAGAATTGTCAACCATTAACACAATAGAAGTTCTGAACATATGTTATTGCTCAACAGATCTTAAAAAATAGCTATTTTTTTAAATATTGGAAAAAACTCTTAAAAATAACTATTTTTTTTAAATATTGGAAAACTCCATCAACAATGCTTTTCTTAGGTTATTATTGCATGATAATCATAAGTCTTAATATATAAAATCAATTTAAAACTGATTATCAATGTTTTCATAGTATTTGTTGATGTTTTAATCAACTTCTGTTTGGATAAAAGTTCATTCACTGCTGAAGAGGTTTTTTTTTTTTTTTTTAATTTTTTTATGGCAGAGGTTTAAAATTTGTCCTTTCAGTTTCTTGATATTTAATTTTATAGTTTCCCATGAAAATTTAATTTTTAAATGTTTTGCATTAAATGGCTGCTGATATTTAATATCAATTTATTTGTTTATATTAAAAGTCTGTTGAAAACAACTGTTTTCCAAACCTGTGTTTGACTAAGGACTGCTGACTTACTATTGTTGCATAAGATCTGTTGTTGCCCAACAGTGGTTTCCAAACACTGCTGAAGGGTATTGTCTGTTCTCAAGGTTCTGTTTAATCTAAGGACTGCTGAGTTACTAATGTTGCCTGTCGCAACCCCCGATCCCTGATCCCCGGGAACGGGCGGACGCGATCAAAGAGTTTCGGTGGTATCAGGTTTATTAAATCTTGCAGCGGAATTTACATCAGGACCGTAGTTAGGAAATATTTATCAGAGTAAACACCACCTCGTTTAATATTAATAATCACATGGGTAAAACCCAAGTTTCGTATTACAATACATTTATAGGGACGCACCCTATTTTATTGAATTTAAAACATCGTTTATTAGGTAACTTTTATAGCCACATTTTTTCCCAAGCCTTCAGTGCTCTCCAGCTGGCTTTCATTAATTGGCTGTTCACATTGTGTTACCTGTAACGCGTTTTAAAAACATTTCTCAGTCAGAAATACTGGTGAGTGAATCCCAGTTTAATCAAGTAACATTTTATCAATTAAACAGTATTGAGAGCGATCACATTGTTTATTTCTACACAATTACTCATTCAGTATTTGCCACTCGACCGGATCTATGGCTATGGTCAAATTACCCATTGGCTAACTCGTCGTCCAATGGTAATGAACTGTCATTCCTGACTTACTACTACTCGTAGTAATAAATTTTGTATACAAAACCCCATAATACCGGCAGTAATTGAAGAACTACAAAGACTCAATCATAGCTTAATCACATTGTAAAACAATTAAGGTTTTGTAAAATATTCCAAAAACATTAACAAAAAGAGGATAAACTCACATTGCTGTCTTAGGCTTTTCGTAAGGGTTTCCTGGATATAATCTATAATTTATACAAATGTACATTGGTTAGTATTATAACCCATTGAAAATATTAATGATACCCTCCCCGAGACGGTATTCCAACAACTACGTCGGGCAGAACCACGACAGTTGTTACGGAACCCTAAATCAATCGGGCAACGTAACTATTATGAAACTGGGGTTATAATACTTACAACGGAGCAGAACCTTGATAATTAGGGGGTATAATACCCGAGTATTATGTCTCTACTACAGAAATTCGAGATTGAAAGAAAGAAATGTGCGACGGAAATTGTAATCCGATGCCATCTATTTATATGGTCTGATTCTGGTTTCTAGGCGGCCCGCGTAAGGTAAGGCTAAGCCTTACGCGGCCCGCGTCAACACGCGGCCAACATATAGCTTAGCTGATTCGATACGTAGGTCCTCCACGATGATGACACGTGTCATCACCGGATGCTTCCTCATTTCATGATCTGTTGCGGCCCGCATGAGCTTGAGGTGAGGTCTTACGCGGCCCGCCTCAGCTCTAATTTCAGATTTTTATTTTATTTTTATAAACTATAATGTATTTCGGGCTTGGTTTTCACATACGGGGTATAATATAAGACATATTGGGAAAATTTTGAGATATAATAGGGTGTCAGAAATATTATGAGGGTGTCGGTTTTACCGAGGGTTGTTAAATTCTCCCCACCTTGTTTTAGAGCTCGTCCTCGAGATCTACTGAAACAAATGCGGGTATTTTCTTTGCATTTCTGACTCAAGCTCCCATGTATATTCAGGTCCTCTTTTGGAGTCCCACTTTACTTTGACTAGAACTAGTCTCTTATGCTTGAGATTCTTGACTTTCCTGTCTTCAATTTGTATGGGTCTTTCTACAAACTTGAGTTGTTCATTTACCTCTATATCCTTAAGAGGTATTATCAATGATTCATCAGCTAAACACTTTTTAAGATTAGATACATGAAACACATCATGTATTCCTGCCATTTCCTCTGGCAGTTGTAGTTGATAGGCTACTGGTCCTATTCTTCTAATAATCTTAAAAGGTCCAACATACCTGGAATTTAGCTTTCCCCGTTTGATGAATCTTACCACTCCTTTCCAAGGAGAGACTTTCAATAATACTTTATCTCCTACTTGAAACTCCAATGGTTTTCGCCTATTATTAGCATAACTTTTCTGTCTATCACGTGCTGCTTTCAGTCGTTCCTTGTCTTGAATAATTTTATCAGTTGTTTCTTGCACTATCTTAGGTCCAGATAGTTGCTTTTCCCCAATTTCTGCCCAACAGACTGGGGTTCGACACTTTCGTCCATAAAGTGCTTCGAATGGTGTAGCTTTATACTTGTGTGATAACTATTATTATAAGAAAATTCTATTAGAGGTAAGTGATCGTCCCAATTACCTCCGAAATCAATTACACAAGCTCTAAGCATGTCCTCCATTGTTTGAATTGTCCTTTCGCTTTGTCCATCTGTTTGAGGATGATAAGCTGTGCTTAGTTTTAACTTAGTTCCCATTGCCTTTTGGAAACTTGACCAAAAATGAGAGGTAAATCGACTATCTCTATCAGAAACAATTGATAAAGGAATACCATGTAAAGAAACAATTTCATTTACATATAGTTTAGATAATTGTTCCATACTAATTGTTTCCTTCATTGGTAGAAAATGAGTGACTTAGTTAGCCTATCTACAATCACCCATATTGTATCATTTCCTTTCCTAGTTTTGGGTAATTTAGTAACAAAATCCATTGTTATTAATTCCCATTTCCAAACTGGCATTTCTAATTGTTGTAACAAACCTGAGGGTTTCTGATGTTCAGCTTTGACTTGTGAACATGTCAAACATTTAGAAACATAGACTGCTATGTCCTTTTTCATTCCTATCCACCAGAAATTTTTCCTTAAATCCTGGTACATTTTATCACTTCCTGGATGCATCGTATACTTAGACTTATGGGCTTCTTCTAATATACGATGATGTAGGTTTCCTAATTTAGGTATCCACATTCTCTTTTTATAGAATCTCCATATTCCATCTGTTCCTTGTTCTAATTCTTTTAACATACCTTTTAATTTTTCAGAATCATCCTTGATTACTGATTCTTGTACTTCTCTTATTTGCTCATTCAAATCTACTTGCAGATTTAATTTAAGAGAACGTACCCTTCTTGGCTTTTCATGATACTTTCGGCTTAAAGCATCTGCCACTACATTTGCTTTTCCTTCATGATACTGGATATCACAATCATAATCACTAAGAAATTCCATCCAACGTCTTTGTCTCATATTCAATTCTTTTTGCTTGAAAACATACCTTAGACTCTTATGATCGGTGAATATAGTAAACTTACTACCATAAAGGTAATGTCTCCAAATCTTAAGAGCAAAAATTATAGCTCCTAATTCTAAATCATGAGTTGAATAATTCTCTTCATGATTCTTAAGTTGTCTAGATGCGTAAGCTATAACCTTTTGTCGTTGCATCAACACACATCCATAACCTAATTTAGAAGCATCACAATAGACTACGAAGTCTTCAGTTCCTTCTGGTAATGCTAGTATAGGTGTATGGGTTAATCTTTGCTTAAGGATTCTAAATGCTTCTTCTTGTTTAAATCCCCATTCAAACTTAACAGATTTACAAGTTAACTTAGTTAAGGGAATGGCTATTCTAGAAAAATCCTTAATAAATCTTCTATAATAACCGGCCAATCCTAAGAAACTTCTAACTTCAGTTGGTGACTCAGGGGTTTTCCATTTAGTAATTGCCTCAATCTTGGTTGGATCCACCTGAATTCCTTCATGATTGACTAAATGTCCAAGGAATTGTACCTGTTCTAACCAAAATTCGCACTTTGAAAACTTAGCATAAAGCTTTTCCTTTCTTAACAAACTTAAAAGTGCGTGTAAATGTTTAGCATGATCCTCTTTACTCTTAGAGTAAATTAGAATATCATCTATGAAAACAATTATGAATTTATCCAAATATGGCTTACATATTCGGTTCATCATGTCCATAAATGCAGCTGGGGCATTGGTTAAACCAAATGGCATGACAGTAAATTCATAATGGCCATACCTTGTTCTAAATGCAGTCTTAGGAATGTCCTCTTCCTGTACCTTTAATTGATGATATCCTGACCTTAAATCGATTTTAGAGAAAAATCGAGCTCCCTGTAGTTGATCAAACAAATCATCGATTCTCGGTAATGGGTACCGATTCTTAATCGTGACCTTGTTTAATTCACGGTAGTCAATGCACATACGCATTGATTCGTCCTTCTTTTTAACAAACAGTATCGGCGCTCCCCATGGCGACGAACTTGGTTGTATAAATCCTTTCTCCAACTATTCATCTAATTGTTTCTTCAATTCTTGCATTTCAGCGGGTGCCAAACGGTAAGGTGCTTTGGCAATCGGTGCTGTTCCTGGTATTAAATGAATTCTGAACTCAACTTCTCTATCTGGAGGTAGTCCTGGTAATTCTTCTAGAAAGACATCTGAAAACTGAGACACTACTGGAATATCTTTTAAATCCTTTCCTTTAGTGTTAGTGATTATAGAAATCAAATACACTATAGAACCTTTTCTTATACAACTTGCAGTTTTCTTCCTTGTGTCCCGATATTTTGCAAAAGTTACAATATATGGAGCATCTCCCTGAATGCTTTCTTTTGCAATACCTACAGTAGGGTGCAGAGGTAGAACCTATATTTTTTCCACGGCTAGAATTTCCAGAACGAAATTCTTGAGTCAACTTTTGGGTTAGGTTCCTCCTTTGATCCTCTTCTCTGGTACGGACTAACTCATCAGTCAAGGTATTGGCTAGTTCTACAGCTTCTTCTATAGTTTGAGGTCTAGCTGCCTTGACTACGTGTCTAATCTCTCCAATTAATCCCCAAATAAAACGGGAGATTAACACTGGTTCTGGTGAAGCAAGAGTTGACACTATTCTAGCATATTCAAAGAATATCTTAGTGTACCCCTTACTATCTACACCAGTCATCCTAAGATTTAGGAATTTGTTTGCTATCTGTTCCTTTTCATTGGGTGGGCAGAATTTCCTTTCTACCTTGTCCTTAAATTCTTCCCATTCCATATTATAGGTTCTATCACTTCCTTTTGTTTGGAGGATAGTGTTCCACCATTCTAGTGCTACATTCTTAAACAAATTAGAAGCAAACAGTATTCTATCTTCTTCAGCACACTTACTTATCCTTAAGACTGCCTCAGTCTTTTCTATCCAGCGTAAGGTTGCAATGGCCCCTTCATTGCCCGAGAATTCCATTGGTTTACAAGACCAGAATTCTTTATAAGAACAACCGTAAGGCACGGTTCTTCTTCTTTTGGGAATGGGCATTTGAAGTACAGGTCCATTGTTTACGCTGTTTTCTGGTTCACTTGGTCGCTTACTGCTATGCTTACTTTTATTATCAGCATCTTTAACAGTTTGAAGTATAAATGGCATTGCATCTATAATTCCCTGTGCTACTATGTGTTGGATAGCACTATTGTCCACTTGATTGTTATTGTTATTGGTGCTTGGATTCTCATTAACCACGTTAATGTTACTCTGGTTATCATTATTCAGATTTCCTTGATTTCCTTCGTCGGCCATCTGAATTTTAAACATATACCCCATATTAATATCACAAATAATAGGTAATATAGTTAATTACATGACACGCAATTTAACCAAAATCGTCGATCATTGCGACTTGTACTCTATTTTCATATACTATGCGTCTATTACACACTAGTACAGAAATAAAGATTACAATACCAACAGAAAGAAAATTACACTAATAATAATATGCATCCGTACACACACATTTTATTTTATTTTATTATATTATTACTATCATCGTTTCACCATCTCATTCACGGATATGGATTTATCCAAAAATCCATATTGCGCTCATCGTATTTCCATACGAGACGCTCTCCCACCTGACGCATTCTTTCACTGCTTTCTAAAATGTCCTCCCCAAAAGTCCTAAGTTCTTGAACGTTTTCTGCACTCATTGGGGGTGCAGGTTCTCGGACTGGGTTTGGAATCTGGGGTGCGGGTTCCTGATATGGGGGTGACATTTCCTGAAATTGGTAAGGATCCTCTAATATCTCCCTAATATAATTATCTTGCTAATAGGGATCTAAAGGGTCCATACCTGGGTAGGCTTCTATGTTCTGTATGGGTGGATAATACTGGATAGAGTAACGTTGCACAAAGTCCCTATTATCATCCCACCAGGGGTCGTAATTTGGGTCTAGGGGGTTTGGTGCAGGTACCCGAGGGATTTCTTCTTGGTTAAAGTCATGCATCTCCACTTGGTTTTCCTGGTTTTCTATCTCCATAGGTTGTTCTGGGTTTTGGGGTTGTGGGGCTACTAGTTGTTCCAGACTTGGGTCAGCAGCAGTTGTAGCTAGGATATGGAAATTAGCTAGTCTTCTATTAAGCATATCTTGAGTATGGGCATCTGTCTCTCGCTTAATAGCTGCTAAAGTTCTTTGCTGTTGTAATTTTCTCATTCTCTTCCTACGAGCAAAAGCTTCTTTACTGAACCATCCTCGTTTCTTATTAGGAAATGGTTCTTCAGATTGAGCTCTAAAAGCAAATATTCCATCTTCCTGATCAGCAGTATACCCTGAAAGGGCAGGCTGTGATGATGTACCCTCATTCCTAGGTGATTCAGACAACTGACGATTTACGTCTGCTCGTCCTTGATCACTCATACTGAAAACTAACAGATATTCAAATAACACATAACAAATAAATACAGTTATGCACTTATTTAAATAATTTTATTTCCTAACACAAATTTCAGGATTTTAAGTGTCAGCAGAACACTTCTTTGGCTCAGTCCAGTGGCTAGGCTCTGATACCACCTTCTGTCGCAACCCCCGATCCCTGATCCCCGGGAACGGGCGGACACGATCAAAGAGTTTCGGTGGTATCAGGTTTATTAAATCTTGCAGCGGAATTTACATCAGGACCGTAGTTAGGAAATATTTATCAGAGTAAAAACCACCTCGTTTAATATTAATAATCACATGGGTAAAACCCAAGTTTCTTATTACAATACATTTATAGGGATGCACCCTATTTTATTGAATTTAAAACATCGTTTATTAGGTAACTTTTATAGCCACATTTTTTCCCAAGCCTTCAGTGCTTTCCAGCTGGCTTTCATTAATTGGCTGTTCACATTGTGTTACCTGTAACGCGTTTTAAAAACATTTGTCAGTCGGAAATACTGGTGAGTGAATCCCAGTTTAATCAAGAAACATTTTATCAATTAAACAGTATTGAGAGCGATCACATTGTTTATTTCTACACAATTACTCATTCAGTATTTGCCACTCGACCGGATCTATGGCTATGGTTAAATTACCCATTGGCTAACTCGTCGTCCAATGGTAATGAACTGTCATTCCTGACTTACTACTACTCGTAGTAATAAATTTTGTATACAAAACCCCATAATACCGGCAGTAATTGAAGAACTACAAAGACTCAATCACCGCTTAATCACATTGTAAAACAATTAAGGTTTTGTAAAATATTCCAAAAACATTAACAAAAAGAGGATAAACTCACATTGCTGTCTTAGGCTTTTCTTAAGGGTTTCCTGGATATAATCTATAATTTATACAAATGTACATTGGTTAGTATTATAACCCATTGAAAATATTAATGATACCCTCCCCGAGACGGTATTCCAACAACTACGTCGGGCAGAACCACGACAGTTGTTACGGAACCCTAAATCAATCGGGCAGCGTAACTATTATGAAACTGGGGTTATAATACTTACAACGGAGCAGAACCTCGCTAATTAGGTTGTATAATACCCGATTATTATGTCTCTACTACAGAAATTCGAGATTGAAAGAAAGAAATGAGTGACGGAAATTGTAATCCGATGCCATCTATTTATATGGTCTGATTCTGGTTTTTAGGCGGCCCGCGTAAGGTAAGGCTAAGCCTTACGCGGCCCGCGTCAACACGCGGTCAACATATAGCTTAGCTGATTCGATACGTAGGTCTGCCACGATGATGACACGTGTCATCACCGGATGCTTCCTCGTTTCATGATCTGTCGCGGCCCGCATGAGCTTGAGGTGAGGTCTTACGCGGCCCGCCTCAGCTCTAATTTCAGATTTTTATTTTATTTTTATAAACTATAATGTATTTCGGGCTTGGTTTTCACATACGGGGTATAATATAAGACATATTGGGAAAATTTTAAGATATAATAGGGTGTCAGAAATATTATGAGGGTGTCGGTTTTACCGAGGGTTGTTACATTGCCTAACATCTGTTGTTGGCCAACAGTGGTTTTCAAACAACTGTCATCCATTATCAGAGCAGAGGTTCTGACGTGGACAGGTGTTAGCCATCAGATCTTTGTAATTTCTGACACGTCAGCATTCACTTTTTCACTTTATAAACCCATGTTTCATCCCCAAACAGAGGTTTTACTTTCGTCTCGAGTTTAAAATTCATCAGAGCGGTTTCCACCTTCTTCTTCAACACTTCTTTGTCAACCTCTCGCAACTTTCAATTCCGATCATGGCTTTGATGATGAAAAATCCACATAACTACCTGGCTATTTTTGAGAAAACCGAGAACAATACTCTCTATTATTCAATGATTGATGTTCTTACATCATCAAAATATAAGGCCGTTCTTACCACCGACGCACCCATTTACCAAGAGACGCTCCGCGATTTTTGGGCAAATGCGAATATCGAAGAACAAAACAATGTGGCCGTAAGTATAACTTCAAAAGTTGGAGGTGAATCGGTTGCTATTACCCCCTACCATATTAACCACATTTGAGGTAAACGACTTGGCAGGTAAGACATCTTTCCCGAAAAATGAGATTCAAACATACTTGATTGGGAGGGGATATGATGGACAATTGAATCAGGCAACTATGTTTAAAGGTAATTTTCCACCACCAATGAAATTCCTGTTCCATACTCTCTTAATCTGTCTCTCAAATAAAACTACTTCTTTTAATGAAATACCTTTGAAAATTCAGTCATTGGGGTATGCAATTTTGACAAATACTGATTTTAACTACTCCCAGACACTGTTTGTTGATTTGGTTGCAAATTGAAAAAAACATTAAAAAGGGGAAAACTGATGCTATTAAAAAGGGGAAAACTGATGGTTTTCTTATGTTTCCTAGACTATTAAGCTACTACCTGCAAAAACATGTTTCTCGAAAAGCTTTTGAAAAAGGTAAAGCTATTAAAATGAATAGTCTAACATCTGAAACTTTTACTCGCCTTATGGCTAAAGAGTCGGATGTTTCCAAAATTGAAGCAGAGGGGAATGAGGAAATTTTAGATGAGTCCACAACACTACAACCACTGCTGTGAAACTCCCACCAACAAAACTCAAAAAGACCAAAAGAAAATCCAAGAAGCCCACTGAAACCAGCAAAACGGGTCCTCTGGAAGATGAGATCCCAGAGGTTAACCCTGTGACAACACAGATGTCACTACAAATCACTATTGCTACTTCCTCACAACATGTGGAAAGATCTCAACCCATAAACCAAACTCCTCATGATTCCTCACAAAAGGAACATGTTGTATTCACAGGGACACCACAATATGATGCCATACCCTCATATGAGAGTATACTTAAAAGCCCTTCTCCCGGGGCAATGTCTCTTTCGACAGGAATCCCTTCATCTTCTATTCCACCAAAGTTTGTAACACTGATTCAAGCTATTGAGATTCAGACTGATAGCAATCCCTCCCACGAACACTTTACTGAGAGTTTAACTTCAACAATAGCTATGTCTGAACCTTTTCAATTACCTAACCCAGAAATAGTTGAGGAGACTACACCTCTTGAATTTCAGCAAATTCTTGATGGTATTTCAAGTGGAGGAGCTACTACAAATGTCAAATCCACTGATTTACATTTGGACAGTAGTTTCATCAGTTAGACTCCCTTGAAGGCAACCACTACTGTGTCTATCAAGGTATCCACTGGTGAGTTCAAGTTAACCATGGGTGAGATCACTAAGGTAACCACTGATACAGAGGGAAGTCCCCAGAACCAAGAACAAGGGGCATCTGCTAATGAAAATTTGGAGATACCTCCTCTTTCAAAAGCAGATACAACCACCTCTGGTGGGAATTCAGATGATTCTATTAAGTTAGGTGATGGATTAAAATACCAGGATTTGAAGGAGAGTATATCTAACTTGGAAACAACTGTTGCTGATATGAAAGATCAATTGAAGCAGTTGGTGGATGCTTTCAAAAGTCTACCTTCTCATCAGCAGTTATGCCAAGAGCTTTGGAATTCGGTACAACCCATTCTTGCAGCTCAAAGGGGATTGGCTGAGATTCAACTTATTTCCCACATGAAGCTAATTAGAGTTATGGTTGAAGCAAGATACAAAGACACACAGGCTGACATCAAGGGCATAAAAGAATGCATTGCAAAGTTAACTGGTACTACCCCTGCACCTGTGTTTGGAAAACACGATGAAGATGATGCTGAAAAGAGGGAAAAGGATTCCATGAAAAACTTTGGCAAACCAACACCAAGGAATCAGCCAAAACAAAATCCAAAGCCTGCCAAGCAAACTTCTGCAAAATCTCCTGGAAAATCTGATACTGGTAAGAAAAAGGGAATAGATGATACCGTTAACAAACAGACAGATAAGGAGACTGAACGAAAGCAGAAGAGGAAGCATACAAAAGAGGAAGATTAAGTGCTCAACATTGGAACCTCAAATAGAAGAAAATCACACAAACAAAACAAATCTCCTATTGTCATATTTCCTAAAACCATATCACCACCAGAAAAACCAACCACTGCTGCGAAACTTAAAACCATTGCTGAACCTAAGAAGCCAGATTCTGATACACCAAAACAAAACTCTCACCAGAAAAACCACCTGTCAAAAAGCAGAATACAAAATCCTCATCACCACTATCAACCTCCACTGAAACAATTGTTGATGCAACAAATGTTTCAACACATGTTAAGATAACAGCGGTTGAGACACCAGTTGTGTCAACAGTTGTTAGTCAATCCACTGATTCTACCCAATTTCAATTCCCATCACAATCAACCCTTACACTCATAGCACGTTTTTCTTCCCTAACTCCTCCTTCTCCAAAATCTGTTTACACAAGAAAGAGAAAATTCATGGTGCATGAAGAAGAGAAGGAAGAAAAAGATATACCCGCACCAATTCCGTTATCAGCTACTCCATTCATTCAAACTTCACCCAAACCATTCATCCCACCTCTATCAACAAAGATCAACCCATTGGCAGTAACTTTCCATCTGGAACTGCTTGCAGTTCAAGATGAAATGACTCAATTTTACACAGAGGATGATCCATCCAAAAGAACCTTCCCATCTCTTCATGGATTCGAAACTCCAAAGAATATTTATGAATATCTGAAGCTAAAGGGCAAGCACGCAGAAAATAAGGCAAAAGAAGAGTGTAAAGGGCTAGGAGATATTAAGTTATCAGATCGCATGCAACATTGGCTTGGTGAAGTCAAGAAGTTAGAAGATTTTGCTAGAGACCTGAGTAAGAATATGTCAAATCTGTCACCAAATGCTGAGCTACAAAAGACATTAAGGAATGATTTCTTAAACATTATCATGGATACCAAGCCCTACGAAGCCTACAGGTCTGATTTCAAAGATAGGCCCCTTGATGCTCTTAATGAGGAAGTTAATAGAATTGAAAAGATGAATAAAGATCCTCAAATGCAAAAATCCACTCCCAACTAGAAACAATACAAAAAGGTTGAAGTGGATGAACTGTTGAAGTACAAGAGAATGAAGGCAGAACTTGTAGCAGCAAAGTTTGGGACTGCTAGACAAATTGGAAAATGGTCTAGGCTGTATATTGATCGAGCTTACAATAAGTTAGAAGAGTGAAGAAAGACAGATCCATCCCTTCCTAAAAAGCTAGTATACAAAGTTGAAACCACTGTTAGACGTCGGCAGACCATTACATCTAAAAAGCTGTTCTCATCAGCAGATGTATCCATCGCTGCCTTGAACCAAAGAAAAAGACAACAACTGATGGATGAGGAAGATGAAAAGAGAGAAGCTGAGTACAGAAAAGAGTCTATCAGAAATCAGTTACGATATGAATTGGATGATTCTTCGTTGCAATTACAAGCTTAAGTTGCTCAAACACTTCAGAAGTTGGCAAGCAGGCCTCAATCGCCAAACTCCTCTCAAATAAAACTTCTCCCAAGAAACCCATCAGACCCAAAAATACTAAAGTGGAAGTCTGACAAACAGACCCATGAATTGACTTTGATAAAGTCTGATGGTAGTGTTGAAAAGATATCAAGGGAGAATGCACTTGGTCTGAATCCAGTTGACCTCCAAGATCTTTTTAACCTTCAGCTTGACAGTGATGAAGATGATACTGATTCCGTGGATTTTGAGCTCCAATTCAAAGGGCAAATGCGGGAAAGGTTGATGAGAGAATAAAGATCTGCTAATTTCTAAAGTCTGCCGATTCCTTGATTTAGTTTTGCTGAAAGTTGTTGAGGCAAGTGATTGTGTGTTTGTAGTTAACGCTTGTTGAACCTTAAGTTGTATTCAAATTCTATTAAGTACCTATGTCTATAAACAGTTTATATTGTCTTTTTGGGTAAATAGTTAAACTGTATGTAACTGATATATTAACCGATAATATATGTTTATAGTTGTCTTTTAGCTATAATAGATAACACGTTTTGGTACAATATCTATACATGTATCTATATGTTCTATTAATATGTGTTATGCATGGTTTTCTAAGAAACGACCTGTGTTTGCACACGGGTCTTACCGATAGTACTATATAATAAAAGAAACCATTTTTTGGACACTTGTCATCATATTAGGGCAAGTCTTATGGATAACTATTATTTTAGTTTAATGTTTACTAATTAATTATAGATAACCCTCCTACAAAATATTATTTGGTTTGGGTTATTTGATTTTATCACCCCAAACTATTGGCTATTGGCCGCTGCCACCCCCAACTATCACTTTGACGCCCGCCACCCCCAACTTAACACTTAGTGTATTCTGTCACCATATCATCAACTGATCACTAACTTTTGATCAGGTTACTATACTTTTGGGGGTGTCCTAATATCCCTAAAACCTTCCTAAGATCCCTATGACACCCCCAAAAGTATAGTAACATGATCAAAAGTTAGAGATCAGTTAACGATGTGGTGACAGAACAAACTAAGTGTTAAGTTGCTGGTGATGGGCGTCAAAGTGATAGTTGAGGGTGGCAGCGGCCAATAGCTAATAGTTGAGGGTGATAAAATCCAATAACCCTTTAGTTTAATATCTTATGGATAATTATTATTTAGTTTAATCTCTTCTAATTAATATTAGATAATCTCCTACAAAATATTATTTTATTTAATCTATTTTACTTAACCATAGGTAATTATTATTTAGTTTAATTTTAATGTATAGTTCTCATTTATTTTCTAAATCAAATGACAGACACCTACTTTTTATCTGTAATATACAAATTTACTCTTATTTTTTTTCGATGATGTAATTATTTCTACTAAACTTTAAACTTTTACCATAGTATATATAATGCTAGACATAAAATCGAAAAACATTTTGAATGACATCAATAACTTAAGACATAATATAATTATACTAGGTTAGAACCTCGTGTATTACACGGGTTTAATAAATGTAATTTTATATACTAAATAAAAAACAATATATTTTTAAGAACCTCATTTATTACATGTGTTGAGTAAATATAATTTTATATATTAAATAATAAAAAATTATATCTTTAAGAACCTCGTTGTTAGTGCAGTATGTCTATCGCCTCCGTCATCTCAAGACCGTAGCAGAAATAGATTTAGTTTAGTGCTTATAGTGTTATATTTTAGTAAAAGGCAATGTGGCATTTGTGTAAATAATGAGATATCTCATTATGTCCCTTGGCCTATAAATACCAAAAACATTTGAAAAAATTGAAAAAGCAAAAAACATGATAAAATTCAAAATTGAGTTTTTGTGTAAAAAGAGGAAAATGATAGTACATCAGTAGACAGTTACAGTACGCTAAAGAATTGAAAAGTCAAAATGTGTTAAACGATCTCACCGTAGATGTGTCGGTAGATTTTTATACATTTAGTAAACTTTTTCGGGATATAAACTTAAATTCAAACTTGCTTATTTCGTGGGGAACATTACTTGGATATATAGGTAACCCCTGAAATCTTGTTTGAAAGGTCTCATAATCTGATATACTAGGTCTTTATACTCAATGATGTCTGGGGTATTATTCCGGGACTTCTGCTGAACGGTAGTTCTGACCTAGTCCTTGGATAATACTTTATGCAAATGCTTGAAACATAGCATAAACCCTCAGCATGCTGATGAAACAATAAAATTGATAGTCGCTGATGTTATAGCTAAAAGATCCTCTAAAGGGGACATTCCAAAAAGTCGAAGCTGATATCTCTCTGCGTATACGGAAGTATCGATCTGAGATCCCTCGGCCCTCGCATACCTAATTTATGTACAGATATCATTGTAGTATACTCACCTGTAAGACTGATTATTGGGATTCTGGATACGGGAGTATATTCAAGAGGTGGGACACATGAATGAGTTTAAGTTCTTAAATCACCTAATTCGTATCCTGAATCAGTTGAAATTTGTGTGAAAATTTAAGTGGATCAATATATCGACAATCTAAGTGAATTGTTTAATTCTTAAAGTGTTTTAAAGCTCAACAGTACCTGTGACTTGTCAAAAACTGATATGATCCTCTAACGCAAACTCAAACAAAAATATTGTCTGTAAATATGTTTGTACATATTTCTTTACTGCTTTATATTTCAGAAAATTCAAAAAGATTTTTGATTCTGCTTTATTTTCGACAACCGATGTCTGAGTGCTGAGTTTCAAAATCTAAGTAAGCTGATCGTGTTTCTGAAAAATAAAACAAGTTCATTAATTTGAAACTTGAATTTATAATCAAAAATCAAAAACAGTTTGTGATATCTCCAATGTCATTAAGTTGGACTTGGATGATTAACTGTGAGGGAGTTGGATTCTTAGATTGTTAAAATCTGTTATAAAGAGTCAGTTTTCGATGTTGGATTCTTTATACTGCCAAATCTTTGAAGATTGTTGATAGAGGGAGAGTATCAAGTAATCCTGGATATATTTCATATTATTATATCTTAGTCCCAGGATCTTGATTTAGAGAGATTAATAGAGCCAGGTTACGATACCTGGACAACTGAAAATGTTTTCACTGTAAAATGTTTTACTTATAAATGTTTGAGGATTGCAGATTCCAGACTACAATCCCGATAGCCGAGTCTAAGGGGGAGTCTGAAGACGAGCTCAACGCAAGGGGAAGCGTGCATAGGAGCCAGGATTCTTTCCCGGAAGAGCTTGTAACCGAAAAGCTAGGTGTCGATCCCAAAAGCACGGAAGCTTGACGAAATGGGGAGCCTGAAGAGTTTACCGAAAGGGGGAGCTGGAGCTGAAGACAGAACCACCGGGATTCTGTTTGAGCTAGAGGGAGTCTATGTTGATGAAAACGTGTTAAAGCTTCAAGAAGACTCAGTGAGAGAGAGAAAGACCAGAAGCTACGAGTCTGACTAAATGTTTGAGATTGACTGCGGCAATATCCAAGGGGGAGTCTGTTAGTGCAGTATGTCTATCGCCTCCGTCATCTCAAGACCGTAGCAGAAATAGATTAAGTTTAGTGCTTATAGTGTTATATTTTAGTAAAAGGCAAGGTGGCATTTGTGTAAATAATGAGATATCTCATTATGTCCCTTGGCCTATAAATAGAGAACTTAGTGTTCTCATTTAGAACTTTTGGAGATCTTTCCTCATTTTGGAGCTTTAGAGAAGATAGAGGCTAGAGAGAGAAAGTAGAGAGAGAAAGAGCTTCAAGTGATTCAAGGTGTTGTATCTTTTCAAATCATATACAGAATCACAGATTATTTTACGTTCGTGTGTTTCGGTCTTGCTCGTGCACGGATTCCGCACGTCGTACGAGTCGGTTCGCAATCGAAACGGATCAAACCGGGACCTAACACTCGTGTATTGTGCGGGTTGAATAAATGTAATCTTATATACCAAACAATAAAAAAGATATATTTAAAAAAAAACCCTTGTGTATTCACGGGTGGAAGAAATGCAATTTTATATACTAAATAATAAAAAAAGTTATATTTAAAAAAAAACTCCGTGTATTGTACGGGCTGAATAAATCTAATCTTATATAGAAAATAATAAAAAAATGTTTTATCTTTAAAAACCCTATGTATTACACGGGTTTAATTATTGTTAAAAAATCTTTCTAAATCAAAATGGATTTTATTATTATTTTTTAAATTAGGTTAATACTATTTAAAATTTTTGGTTTGATTAATAAGGTGTTTAATATAATTTCTCATAGTTAACAATAATAACATTAATAATAATAAATAATGTGCATGTTTATCTATTGTTAAGTAAGTGATACAATGCTTTTTAGTTTAGATAAGACTTTACGATTTGAAGTTAAGTTTATGCCAATGATTTAGAGTTGATAAGATTTATAATATTTTAAATAATATTTAATAATTTAAATTAAATAATAATTATCTACAATTAAGGATGATCTAGAATAATGACAGGTGTTCCTCCATTGGTTTCTTTTATTATATAGTATAGATATAGATGTATAATATGCACTTTTTAATAAAATAATACCAAACCAAATTACAAATAGAAAATTATTGATTTTACTAATAATAACAAAGTCTTAATTTTTTTACATAATTATAAAATTATATAACTAAAAACATATAACATTATAATACAGTTAACCCATTTATCATCATACAACCTCCCAACTATTCAATCATATTTTTTTCTATCTTATATTACTTAAAAATTAATATCAAATCTTATCCTATTTTAAATGTCGAATAGAATACTTCTATTTTTCTAATAAAATATTATCCTTACATTTAAATTGTTAAGTTAAGATATTTTTAAATAACCAAATTATTTATCACCAAAACCAAACTTTGTATTAATATATTATTTATTTTCATTATTAAAAAAAAATTATTAGATCGATTTTATTACATAATTTTTAAACAAATTGTATATAACTTTCAATATTACTTTATATATAAAATTAGATTTATTACGAGTTTTCTAAATATAATTTATATTTTATCACTTAAATGACTGCTTATTTGCTTCTTGAATAACATGTTTGACCACTGTATCTTTTTTTCAATAATAATCTCCGCAATCACCATATATATCGCGTACCGAGTATATCCATTAGTTTTTTAAATATAATTTTCTTATTATTTTGTATATAAAATTATATTTATTCAAGTCGTGTGTAATACACGAGAGTTTTTAAATATATAATTTTTTTTTATTTGGTAAACAATATTACATTTATTTAGCCCGTGTAATACACGTGGTTTTAAGATATAACTTTTTATTATTTGGTATATAAAATTACATTTATTCAACCTGTATACTATGGTTCTTACAGATATTACTTTTTATTTTTTAATATGTAGTATAAAATTACATTTATTTAACCCGTGCAATAAAGGAGGTTTTTAAATATATATTGTTTTTATTATTTAGTATATAAAATTCATTTATTCAACCCGTGTAATACACGGGGTTATAACCTTTTTTTTTTTTAACGGCAAATTTGGATCACTGACGGACCACTGGAGTATCATCGTGCCACCAGCGAAACCACCCGATCATATCCATCTCCACTAGGCATAATGCCTATACACCAATTCAGGAGGAAACCCAATAAATATGGGAAAACCCCCCTTGTGGGAATCGAACCCAGGACCTATTGGTCCCAAAGCCTTATCCCACCCTCAAATGCTACTAGACTATAAAGCCATGGGCCGGGGTTATAACCTAGTATCTAAATAAAATAATCTCCAAATTTCTCTAAACTCTTTTATACAACATAATGCTTTTTTTACCGATTATTAGATTAGATCTAATCAACTTTTTTTACCGACTATTAGATCTAATCATCTAAACTTCAAACCTCTTATACACATAAATATATTTGCCAATAATCTATGAATATGTTTTTTTTTTTTTTTTTTTTTTTTTTTTTTTTTTGCAATTTATGAGAGAAGCAAAGTTAAATATGATTCCGACCAGAGGGGCAGAAGTCACCGGATCTAAAAATTTCTATAAAACCGGGAGGTCGAAAACCTATATACCTAAAAAAAATTATATGAAAACTACACTCTCCACTACTGTGCGAAAAGTTCGAGGGGTCGGTCGTCCCCTCCCGCCCTACTTAAGCTTCGCCAATGCTCGTAAGGGATGCGGTGCGAGAGGTTCAGCTGGAGTCAAGGGCATGGAACAATTGTGAGGATTTTGTACTTATATATCTTTAATACTTAATTGCATACCCACTTATTCGTCTCAACTCAATATCACATTTCACATAAAGCTTCACAACATCTTTGTTGTGAAAAAGCCGAAAAAATATGCCTACGTAACGCCACAAGGCAACATTTTTTTTTTCTTCCTTTCAATATAAACATAATATGGATAAACTTATATGACTCGGTTATAATAAAATTTACTTCAAAAGGTAAATAAAAATAAACATACTGTAACAACATGTTTTAATTTATATTAGCACTCATATTTTAAGAGTCATAAAAATAAAACTATAATATAATTAAAAACCCAGAATTAATAAAGAAAACTTAAATGGTAATTTGAAGCTTTCAATATAGCACCCAAAGTTACAAAAAGTCAAAAGATACAACTATAATTGATTTGTTTGGTGGGTCTGAAAGGAGGAATAGAAATGGACAAATGGTATTTAAATTTTTGATTGCTTAAGTGAATGGAATTTGATTCAGATAACATAATTCGTAGACTTAGACCTTCTTAACATGTTTGGTTTTGTACGTTTTTTCTTGGTGATCCTATCTTGACCTTTTCTTTCTCTCTTTGTTTTTGTTTTTTTTAATATATATATATATATAGAGAGAGAAAATGTATCGTACAAAATGCCTTAAAGTACGAAGCGTACACTATGACAAGTTCGCATGTTATAACCCTAGAAAGGAAATCTCGCTTGTTGAAAAAAAACTAAAGATCGCATGTTAAAAAATTGGATGTTAAAAAAAATCGCATGTTGCTGAAAAAAACCAAAATTGCATGTTCAAAAAAAAATTGCATGTTGATACTGCATTTCGTACACAGCGTACATTAAGGTAATTTGTACAATAATAAGCGGCCTCTATATATATATATATTTATAATATATAATAATAAATAATTTCAAGATTATAATCGTGTGTCCTTCCTCTAGACATGCGATTATTTTCATTTTGAACTTAAAACATCTTTTTTTTTTGTCAATAATGTCCAAAGAGTTATCTTTGTGATTCATTTATATTTTCTCACGACCACGCCGTAACGGATCCAGTGGCGAAGCTTGACAATTAAGACGCGCGGGGGGGGGGGGTCGAAAACGTATATACCGAAAAAATTCTATAGAACCGGGGGGGGGGGGGGGGGGTGATCGAAAACGTATATACCCAAAAATTTCTATACAAAAACTACATATATAACACTACTGAGCGAAAAGTTCGGGGGGGTCCTCCCAGCCCCTCTTAAGCTACGCCCCTGAACGGATCCTTATAGTTTAACTATGTTTGGACGAGAGTAGTTCAGGATAATACTTTTAAGCAAGGTTGGAGAACTAGCGAGTCGCTAGTCGGCCGGTGAGGTGGGGACTAGCGACTACTTGGGATTACTCGTGATTAATCGGATCGGTTTTTTTATATGTAATTTTCAGTTTTATGTATACATATACTGATATACACATGTTTATCGGTAAATATTTTAAGTAGCTAGGTTTTAACTTTCACTCAACTCATTTTTTAAGTATACAAAATTAATTGTTAGAATTCACATGGTTTCGTTGGAAATTGGCCGGAATTTAGAGGTTTTGGCCGGAATATACAAGTTTTTTTGCCGGAATTTGGCCGGAATCGCCGATTTTTGGTTGGCTGACTAGGCGACTAGGCCCGACTAAGCCGACTAGGCCCGACTAGCGATTAATTGACTGATTAACGAAAAGTTACTCAGTTACTGGCCGACTAGCGATTAATCGCCGCCTAGTCGCGATTTTTACAACACTACTTTTAAGGAATCATATATAATCACAAAAATAGATCCATGCACTAAGAGGGATAATAAAAATTTTCAAACATTCATAAAAGAAATTTTTTAACAAATATAAATAAACTTCGAGTACTTTCATAGTTTTTCTGAAGAAAACATAAAAAGTCATTGTAACCTTTCATTGCCTAACTAAAGCTAGTACTCAATGAAATCATTTGACCTCACTTTCTATTCTGATAATGTTACAGTAAGCATTAGCATAAACTTATTATATAAGTTACTTCTGCAGAACTCTATACATACGGTATGGTGTGAAATCGAAACATTTTTGGGCAGGAACACTGCTCGGGTGCTAGGGCAGATTCAGCCCTTTTTGTGGGTTCTCAGGAATCCATTTGATTTTGAAAAAAAAAATTGAAACAATTAGTGAGAATCTTGTATGATTTGAAAAAAATTAGATAAGAAAACAATAATTTGATTGGAAAGGAAATAACTATCATCATCAATTCAAACTCAATAAAATTTCACAAATAGCAAAGTTAAGGTAAGGTCTGAGAAATGTAAGATGTAGACAGCCTTACCTCTACCCCGTAGGAATAGAGAAGCTACTTTGAAACCCCCGGCCTTGCCTTGGACACAAGGCACATGACACTTAGCAATCGGGACAAAGGCCATTTTGTGCATGTATCTCCATGTCTTTTGACTGTCAACGCCACCACATGATGTATGATTAACCGTCCGTCACTTTTAACGTTATTTTCACGAAATTGGTAAAACTCGTTAAAATTAGTGCAAGTTTACTTTTACCTCCCGAACGCCCATACATATATACATCATATACGCACACCACAAGTGAGGCGTATTTATCAAGGAAATAAGAAAACGAATAATGAGTTACGCACTAGAAAGGTGGTGAGTTAGGCTAGGTAGTATAATACATTTACCATTTATTATTAATATATCGATAATTTGGGCCTTTATGTTTATTTGACCCGTCTGATTGCTCTAATCTTTCTCAAAGTTGTGTTAGATCCAACTATAATTAACTACCAGAAGCTAATTAACGTTGAGGTTAACCAACCTTAAAACATTAAACACCATGTTTTAGCATATTAAAACATAATCCGATATCAAAACCTTAACAACAAAAGCAAAAACAACATCCAAAACTTCCTAAGGATAAAAAGGTTCAAAAGACGAATAAATAAACGACGTCCACAAAGATAATAGAGATGAAGATAGCCTCTGATACAAGTAACAGCTCATTCTTCATCATCCTCGTCGGCATCACCGCCAGCTGCCTTCTTGGCAGCGGCTTTCTGGTTCCTTCGCTTAACTCTGCCGGGTCGGCCACCGCCAAAGGGACTTGTGAGCGAGAAGTCAATGTGCTTCTGTGAGTCAACTCTCACCATGAAAGATGGAACATTCACAACTTGCCTTCCAACCCTGTAACCGCAACAATACAAAAGAATCGAAAAAGCATAAGAGCAAGTAGGGATTTGAACGGGTTTGGGTTTAGTATAAACGGGTTACGGTCAGTTTCAGGTTGAACCCGCGAAACCATTTAGCTAAACGGGTCAGGTTCGGTTCAACCTGGTCAGTTTAGCGGGTTGATCCGTTAAACATATTTATATTAAATTATGTTTTTTACAATATGTTTTATATCAAATTAAATTGGGTGTGTATTTTATGCCATAACTATAACTTAAAAAGAAAATTTGACATGAGACTTTATAAATGTAATTTTAATATAATATTTTACAAATATCCGAGACGTGTTCAGGTTCATATGTATGACACAATTTTCGTGTTCGCGGTCGTCTAAAATTTTCGGGTTCGGGTCTGGTGAACCCAGAAACACGGCCCGTTTAGCACCCCTAAAAGCAGATAAACGTGAATGAAATGTAAAACAGTACCTGATGTGCCTCTGCTTGATGAGCACTCTAGCATGATGAATAGACTTAGCCATACCGGTTTTGAACACGAGTGTCTGCAAACGACGTTCTAGAAAGTTCTCAACGGTAAGTGCCAACACATAATCAAGCTTGTTTTGGCTCTCATCCAAAAGCCCGTAACGGTTCATTCTCCTCATAAGTGCTTCACCCTCGAAAATTCGACGGGGGTCCTTTTCTTCAAGGGTCAAAAGCATTCTTGCGGCATTTCTAATTCGACTAAGAGCGTATTGTACCCTCCAGAGCTCGCGTTTGCATCGGAGACCGTATTCTCCTACGAGTTTTAACTCAGCGTCCAAACGTTCCTTCTCGTATGGACGACGGGGCTTCTTGAAAGTCTTTCCATCTGGTATGAAATTTGGCAATCAATATCAAAAACAACTTATAAAACAGGTCAATATTACTGAAAAAAAGCGATCCCAATTTTTCCAAAATTTTAGCAACCAAAACACATTTGATTAAAAAATTATAGGTAAAGTTAACAAATAATAATGAAGCAAATAATCATTCAATTTACATAAAAACATGAGTTTGTCAAGAATGCATGTATATGAGTATATAGAAGAAATAAAAAAGTATATCGACATACAGTTTCGATAAAATGACACATGGACCATTGTTGTCCAATTTCAGTGCAGCAACTGCTTGCTGCTCTTCTCACTTTCTTCCTTCGCTGATCATAAAAAGAATATGTTAGTTTAATACAATATTACACATAAATTTCGAAAACTATAGCAAAACTGAAAATCAAAGTAACCAAAAAATTATACAAGTCAAACACCCTATAACAACTTATTGAAATGCAAACACAACAACACATATGTCAATATCTTACAAGTTACAAACCTAAACAATTGACAAATATGGGCACAATCATAGCAGTAGTAACACGATTATAGTGGTGTTACTCCAATGACGGAACTCACATTTCAACAAAAAATTAATGGAGGCTGTGGAATATTTAACACATGATTAATGGCCACTATGTGCACAGAACCATTCTTATAGCATAACCAAAACCGACATCATAAGTAACACAACGTTATTTCCCTATAAAGTCATCGGTATACCCATATACTATTTACTTCAAACAAATATAATTAGTGAACATAAAACAGGAACCACGAACCCTAAGAATCAGAAATATAACATTCGAAGCAGCTAAGAAAAAACAAAAAAAAACAAGTCAATTTGTTTTCCAAAAAAGTAAACATGAAACAAGAAGCACAAATCATGAGATTCAACGGGTTTAACAATTGAAAGAGCTAAAAAAGGTTATATTTAACGAATTAACGCATCATTTATTTCCTAAAGGGAAAAGAATACAACAACTTAATGCTTAAATTCAACAATCGTAATGTATAAACATTCTAAAGAGCAAACATTATATGAATATAACTAACGAACATGAAACAAAAAGCACCAATATAAAGAATTGGAACTATGATAATTGTTAAAGCTATAAGAAGTCAGAAATAAGTCAATAACACATCAACTTGTTTTCCAAAAATGAAGAGCGTACCAAGTTGCTGCTTAATTACAACTAATATAAAAACTAAACGTAAAGCAAGAAACACAAATCATAAGAATCGACTGCTATGCTTGGTTTAAAAAAGCGTGAAGCGCACAAAAGCGACAAGGTCTAAAATCAAAGCGCGAAGCGCAAATCGCAAAAGTGGCGGGCTTTTCGTACGTGAGGCGCAAGGAGCTTATATATTTTTTATATATATCCTATAGGACTTTTAGCATCCCTTACCCAAAATATAGTGATGCATAAGGTTTATATATGATTTAATGTATAAATCACTTAATGTACAACCATTTTAGCTACATGTATAACACTTTAAAGCATAAAAACACCTTCTGTACAAAAAGCGCGCGCCTCAGTAGGATTTTTTTCCAAAAAAACTCGCTTTTTGTGCGCTTTTTGCACAGAGCTCGCCTTATGTCACACAAGGCGCAGCTCTTTGAGCCTAGGGTCGCTTTGCGCTTAAGCGCGCTTAAGGCGCGCTGTTTTAAACAAAGCTGCTATGACAACCAAAGAAATACCAATTAGATAACGCTATAAGGTATGTAGCCATAAATAGGGGGATTAAAATTTTTTATTTTAATTTTTTTAAATATAAATAGCGATTAAATATAGCTATAAATAGCTGGATTTTAGTTTTTTGTTAAATATACATGTAAAATAGCCTATATACCAAAGTATTTTGATATGATATACATATTAAAACAACTTTAAATTTTTTTTCTAGTGTATCGCTATTTTTAAAATAGCGCCCCCTATTTCTCACCATTCGCTATGTAGCATATAGGTACGTTATCGCTACTTGTCGCTATTCGCCATTAACAACTATGAACGCAACATTAATTTTGTAAAAAGTGATAGATACAGCAATTTTAAGCTAGAGTTCAACAAACCTAATGAATAAACACGATACAAAAAAGCTAAAGAACGTTAATATTAACACACTAATCACATAATATATCATTTAATTTTCTAAAATGTAACAGTTATACTTCTGATGCCCAATTAAACACAAAGCAAACATCATAATAATCGAAAAAGGCCAAAACAGATTATAACAACTAACACACAAATTGCATAACACATCATATATTTCTAAAAAAATGATAAATATACCAATTCAATGCTTATTTTAAATTTTAAACTTACATAAATAAACACGAGGCAAGAAGCACAAATCATGAGAATCAAGGAAGCTAAACGAGGTTAAAATAAACAAGTTACACAATACAACATTTATTATCTAAAATACGACAAGATACACCGATCAAATACTTAATTTCAACGAAAGTAATGAAAAAACATAACAATCAACGATTCGAATGAGGCAAAAGAGGTCAGATTAAAAACCTAAATCATGTTCAATACAAGTTATATAGAAGATACATACAGAATTGCAGATTTGTTGAGTTTAATTGAGAAAGAGAAGGAAGAAGTTTCGAACCTGAAAACGGAGACGCCGTGAGAAATCAACCTGCAACAAGAGTGAGGTGAGGCGAAGAAATACAACTAGGGTTTGTTAAATGGGCCGAGTTTTTTCAGGCCCATTGGGTCAACCTTTACCTAGACTGCTTTTTTATTTCATTTCAATGTTTTAATGTATTTTGGGTTCTTTTAGTTCGGGTTAGTTGTGAATTTATAAACCGGGTTTTTGAATGTGTACAAAACCGGATTTTTATAAACTAGTCCGGTTTCTAAACCGAATTGGTTTTTCACATATGGAGTCAACCAGTCAAACTGGTTTGGACAAATCGGTTTGGGTTATAAACTGATTTAGGAGGGAAAATGTCTGAACCTATGAAATCAAATCGATTGAAATCGAGTTACAAATCGGTTTGGGCCATAAACCAATTTCAAAGAACGAGTCTACGAATAGGTGCCAGACCTACGGGTTGGGTCGGGCTCAAATCAATTTTTTTGGTGGATCGATTTTGGATCGGGAACCTGTTTGGCGAGCCCAAACCGGTTATTTTTTTTTTTTGTACACTTCTAGTTGTGATCCAAGTAAAGTGTATATATCATGTATTGCTTTACACACATCTATTAGAACTTGAAATACTAAAGTGGAGTTATGCATCAACTATTTTCAACTAAAAATGGAGGAAGTTTTGAAGCATGTATGTGGTCGATAGATCTCCTACACAACACTAAGACACTATTTTGTTGTATTTTCATATTCCGGATTGATTTTTGATTTGTGTTTAATATGATAGTAAGGCATTGTTGAACGATAAGTGTATGATTAATGCGAGTTGAATGTGTTTGACTCGATGTTTGTAGGTTAGTGGTTTATACTGGACATCATCACCGACTAATTAGATATGTCATAACTTTCATCCTCTACAATCATATTATGGAATATAATGCATGCATACATTAATCATTTATCACTTTCAAACTCAAAGTTCTTGTTGGACCTCATACAACTGCCTATTGATCGTGGAAGGGCTTTCTACATCCTTTCTTTGCAGACTCTTGTCGTTTTAATTACATATTTGGGTTATTGTGGAAACATAGAACTTTTTACTAGTCAACCCTATTATAGATACACATCATTTGCAAGACAATATCCTTTTTTGTGTATTGTGTTTCCTTCGCTATAAAATATCATGGAGGCGCACTACCTTAAAGGATGTGTTTGAAGGTTGGAGACTGATCAAGCAAGATGATATATATCAATGTTAGAGCCCGCTATGTAGAAATGTGCATGCTCATTATAGAAGTCATGTGATACTACTGCCTCTAACATAATGGTTGGGATATCAATGGTCATCTCGCGTATAATGGCCTTTCTACGCAACTACCTAATTTCCTAAGCCCAATGCATAGGGTCAACGCTTCCTAACATTTTAGGGAAACTCATGTTTGGTTGGAAGTGCTTCTAGTAACGGTTGGATGTCACCGGTGTTTGGCCTTAGATATTGGGGGTGTAATGAGCCAAGCTACTTGTGAGCTACTCGATATCGCCTCGACAAACGCTTGAAACGAGCTCAGCTTAAACGAGTTCAGGCCCAAGCCTAAAAATAAGCTTGTTTAGTAAACAAGTCTGAGCCCAAGCTTCACTTATTGAGCTCGAGTCGGCTCGCAAGCTCAAACGAGCCTTTCATTATTAACTAATGTATTAAATTTATATTTCTACAAATGTAACTTTTATTTATAAAATTGTGATTGGTATAACTAAATAATACATATACACGCACATATATATATATATATAGCATACACACGCACACATATATAAATTTTTTTTTTAAAATATGATTAATATAAATTAAATCAATAAATAATAATCGAGTTGAGCTCGAGTTTGAAAATTTACCCAAGAAACAGTCAGCCCCGCTTGAACTGAAAGCAAAATTGTGGATAATGGTAAGAAACTCTAGAAGCTCAAACTATATTAACAACATTCGAACCAAGCCGAGCTTGAGTCTAGACAAGCTCAGGCTCGGCTCATCTCATTTACACCCTATTAGATATTGATACGGAAAAAAATGTCAATAACACATCTACAAAAGTTTTGTAGGCATCTGTCATATTCTTTTTTTACCAATTTATATGTATTAGTCACCTTATGTGTCATATGCCAACTAATGTATGACACATGCCTTATGTGTACGTGAAAGATCTTTTTACATACATCATATCTTCGTTGAAAGCATTCACAATGGATTGACATTAACAGTTTTCAAAATGCAAGGAATACCAGGGATATTAATTTGGAATTTAGAAGAAAGTAAATACAACATTAAAACATGTCCAAAACATAATTCATAAACCCATTGGAAAGCAAACAAAAACCTAAAAGACTGAACCAAATTTGATTGTCAACAAAGTAAAAGTATCCAAACATCAAACAGCCAGATTACAGATTCAAAATCTTGAAACCCAAAATTACTCTCTCATGAGAAAAATCTAAGCTTTGGAGGCAGTCTTTTCTTTTGCCTTTTGAATCTTCAACACCTTTTTCACAATCTTTTGTTCTTCAACCAAAAAAGCCCGGATGATCCTATATAATAACCCAACAAAAAGAATCGGTAACTATCACACCCGAAAAACTGGAATAAGATCAACACGAGAATCCAAAATCCCTAACGACACTAAATGGAAAAAACAGTGATGATGTGGACAAAAAAATAAACAAAATACCTTTCCCTTACGGCACCTGCAGAAAGTACACCACCATAAGCACGGTTGACAGTTCTTCGGTTCCTAGATAATCTTGATCTCTTGTATTCAGCAGGTCTCAAGTGAGGAATCTGGATAAACAACATGTTTATATATGAGAACTTGTTTATATGGTATTTCAGTTTTTAGACATTCAACATATCATTAAATACTTTCTGTTAATACGTGCTGAATCAAATGTTAAGTTTGACAAAAAAAAATTAGAATTTGTCTAACTAACACAAAAATAAAAGGAAGCTATAAACAGCTCTAAAAACAAAGGATTAACAAACAAAACAAGTTAACTGTTTGTAATAATTCAAACTTCTAAAAACAACAAAATCCATTTTCGAAGACCTAACCTAAACGTAACCATTCACTTCAACTGTTTATTTAAGTTTAAAACAAGTAGGTGCAAATCCAAATAATACCCATCAAGATGATAATGAAAGAAAACCCCTTTAAAACATCAAATTGATCGTTAAGAATGTAAACAATAGCTACAAATTTAAATAAAAAAAATCCCAGATTATAAAACTATGCTTAGTGTATAATTAAATGTTGTTCTGAAAAAGGTTCCAAAAAGTGGACAAAGAACAGTATATAAACCATTATAAAACTACAGTAATTAGTCTGTTAAACCGTAGAGTGGTGTTTAGACTTTAGTTACTGTCAAACCATAAAGCACATACATACATCTATTAACTAACATCATCATACTTATTACTTAGACCCCCTGTAGTGGGGCGTGGTATTTCATTTTTTTCTCCCATAACGCCCCGTACACCACGACGGGCGGCGTTATGGGGGCTTTTTTGGCGGGTGGCGCCATGCATATAGCTGCGCTATGTGGATTTTGTTTTCAAAATTTGACCAATCATATAAAGTTAAGGGTTTTTATAATTAATTAATAAAATTGAAAATTAATAATTAGGTAATGATGGGTAGGAGCTTTATGACTACAGCCTTAAGTGACATAACGCCCCATAAAGCCCCTGTTTGACGTGGCACGACACGTGTCGCATAACGCCCACAAAGGGGCTTTATGACTACGGACGGCCTTAAAAACTCATAACCAGCCACGTAAAGCAAACAATCCATTTAACCTTACTAAAGCACATACATCTATTAACTAACATCATCATACTTTACTAAATATTTTCATACTTCCATTTAACCCGTAAAAAGCAGCCGGTTTAGTTTGCAGTCACCAAAACAGTAGTTAGTGGCTCTGTCCATAAATTTTGTCAAAGCCAGCTTAACCCAAACACCCCTAAAATCAAAGTAACAATAACATTAACCTAAGAATCTCTTCCTCTGGTCCTAAATAGTTATAATCTTTATACTATGTTAAGAACAAGAAAGGTGAAATGCTAAAATGTACTACTGTATAACATATCCAAACACTTGATTGATTCTCATCTAACTATCTCATCTACCTCCAATCTAAAACAACTACAAATCTGCATAATTTACACTTTACAGATATAAACAAAACAAAACACAAACAAACAGATAAGAAAAACTGTAATTACAATGCAAATCTAACAAGAAGTAAAATTAATCAACAACAAATGGTAGTAGTAGTAGTAGTAAGAAAAATGAATCATACCCCTTGGATTCTCTTGCCAGTAACAGGGCATTTTGGTCCACTAGCCCTCTTTTTGGTAGTCTGATAAATCAACTTACCACCTATCAACACAAACAAGCATCAATTCAACAAATCAGTTTCATAAAACTCATAAATCACAAACACCTAATCATGACATACAACAAATTATGCGAATAAAACCCTAAAAAAAGTAGATTGCGATGAATAACGAAGATTACCGGGGGTTTTAACAACCCGGTGTTGGTTGGACTTGGTGGCGTAGCTGTGGCGTTTACGGTAAGTCAATCGTTGCACCATTTTTCCGGCTGGCAGCTCTCTCTATGGTAATTCAGTGGAGGCTGAAGAGGAAGTTGAGGGAATGATAAGATGTTTATATGAAGGGTGCTTCGTGCCCTAGGTTTATGGTATTTGGGCCTATGTGATAAGTTGGGCTGAACCTTTGGGCCTTTGCTCCATGTTTTATGTTTATGTTAACTTGGCCCATAACCATGATTGGTTTGTTTGTTTGTTTATTTATTTTTTTAGTAAAATGCCAAATGGTCGCTGAGTTTAGGTTATTTTTGTTTAAAATGTAAACTTTTTGTATCCGGATCTCTGGGTTTCAATTTGTTGTCATTGACATACTGAGTTAGAATTTTCTGTTAACTTCTCCCTTTTTTTGTCGTTTAATCATTTAAATGAAGGGTATAATAGTTACTTTATGTTATAATCTTTTGTAGTTAAGTGAGAACGACAAAAAAGGAGATAACTTAATAGAAAATTCTAACCTAGTTTGCCGGATACAAAAATGAAACCTCAAGGATCCAGATACAAAAGTTTCATTTTTACTCTTTTTTTTTACGAAAAACTAATATACTTTTAATATAATTGCATGATTTGAATCATTTATCTCTAGAATAGAAAAGATGTATCTAAACATCACACCATGTCCCTTATACGGATAGTTTTAATCACATGTTTAATTTAAGAGTTTATTATATACGGATGGTAAGCGCGATAGATTTTATATTGTGGTTTTGGTCTTAAGCTTATGAAAGTTATACATTTAATTATTTAAATGATCATAATGAAATAACTTTTTTCGCATGACGCCTATCTTGCAACACTTTTTTTCGCATTTCATTTCACCTTAGCATAACACTTAGCCTTAGGATTAGTTGGTTATACATTTAATACTTTTAATTATTTAAATGATCATAATGAAATAACTTTCAATATCGAATTAATTCCATATACCACACAAGAACTTGTATTTTTTTTTAATGTGATACATAAGACGGATATGTAACCGCTTCCTCCACTTATTCACTTCACTCTCATTCCTGCTCTCATTGTATCTTGTGCATCCTAACAAACTTAACACATTCAAAATATGAAAAGGATTCATGTCTAAAACTATCTCATTCATGAATAACACAGTTTTGTACCCATTACTAAACAAGAATTCTTTAAAATATAAAAAAATGAACTTAGAAAAACAGAAAAGTTGCAACACTAATGTGTTATTTCTTGAGCCCATCTCCCCTATCCTTTTGTGTCTTTTCGGTAATTAGATCAAACATTGTCTTCCTGTGGAGTCACGACGGGAGTTGCAGCTGCTGCTGGTGCTTGTGCTGATGCCAGTGCTGGTGGTGGCCCCGCAGAAGCTATCGCAAAATGTAGGCCCCGCCTTTGACCCGCTTGCAATACAAACGCAATCTGTGATGCCGCCAATGCTGCAGCCTCCTGATGTAAATAACACACTTAATTTAGCAAAATCGTATCGAGCCAGGGGTCTCACTGGAAGCAGCCTCTCTATTCCTACGGGGTAGAGGTAAGGCTGTCTACATCTTACCCTCCTCAGACCCTACATTAGCTTTGCTATTGGTGGGATTTACTGAGTAAAGGTATGCACATTTAAATAAATTTTGAGCGGCTTTCAGGCCATTTAAACCATTTGATGTTTTGTCCACGATATATTTCAAATGCTTACAAGAAAAACTATATTAGAAAAACTATATTATTAATTTGATAATAAAGTTTTATTAATCATACTTGATACATCAATTATTCATAAAATTATAAGAAAACGAAAAAAAGAGTTGACAAGCCAACCCGTTTTAAAATGCCCTAAAAGTTTCCGTTTGTCCACCCAGCTGGCCCGTTTTGTCACCTTGAATGATTTTGAACCTTTTGGGCAAGAAAACGGGATAAATAAAAAGACCTACAATTATGAGAGCAGAGGTGCACAAACCGGTTAATTTCCATAACCGGTTTGGTTAATCGGTTTAGGCGGTTAATTTCATTTTTTTGCTTTAACCACTTATTGCTTTAATCGGTTATACTTTAACCGGTTATTGGTTTAACTGGTCCGGCTGATCACTTTTACAGGTTCGGTTAATAACCGGTTATTTTCCCCTTTTAATTTTTTTTTTCGGTTAACCGGTCTACCGTTAAATAAAACTGGTTAATAATCGGCAGATATAATTAACCGCTAACCGGTTAATGTTCTGTTGGTTATTAACCGGTTTTTTGCCTACTACGATATGAGACGTTTCTAAATATTTTCATGGGCCAAGTGTCCCAGAACATTTAGGCCCACCAAGCTTCCCACGTGTTTAATTAAAACCCGTTTGTAGTGATATTTAGGCTCACCTGTCTTTGCCTTCGACGTTGCAAGATGCTGATGGCCCATGCCATAATGTAGCACGGCAAAAGAAACCCGGCAACCCGAAGCAAGAAAAGCTAAAACATAAAAGATAATTAATTAATTAATCAGCCCCATATGCTTCAATGTGATAAAAGGAGTATGAAAAACGATTAGAAAAGACAATTTACCGTCAAGAAAGTAGATGCATCTTCATCTCCATCTCCATCTCCTTCAGATTCTGGCATAGTCACTGCATGCCGTAGTAACAGAAGTGCCATTAACTGCAAAACCGAACTATAATCAGCGTTTGATAGGTTGAATCAACATTTTTTACTAATTTTAAAACAATAATAATATGATAAGAAGACTTGCAATTAAAACAGCAGAACGGCAAAATGCAGCTCCACTGGCATTTGATGCACTATAATCTTCATATTCGGCTTCAAGAAAATGGCGTTCAGCTTCAGCAATTGCCAAGAGACGTGGGTCATTCAAATCCATAGGTGTCCCTGAGATTTGCCACCCTCCCCTATAAATCACAAATAATTAAAATAGTATTATAAACTAATGAATTTAAAAACAAGTATAATAGACAGAAGCATTCTTCTAAATCCATGTTTGACTAGAAAAAAAAAGAGAACTAAGATTATCTAGCAGATAACAAAAGTTACCAAAAATTTGGATATGGTCTCTAGCTTTTCAAAAGTACACAGATGGAATGCGTTACAAAGTGCAAACCACAGGGACCATCCATGTACTTTTGGAAAAAAAGTTAAGGACTAAATGCGTTACAAAGTGCAAACCATAGAGACCGCATGTGTACTTTTGGAAAGCTAAGAACCAAATTCAAAATTTTGATAAACCATAGGAACCATCAATGTACTTTACTCTTAACACAAGTTATAAAAGAAGAATAAAAAACACTAAAAGAATAGAAGTAATAAGTTCCTTTTTGAAAAATAAAAAATAGAAAATTCATCTCTATATAAAAAAGTAAAATGCCAAAATCGTCCCTGAGGTTTGGGCATATTTGCTTGTTCCATCTAAATGACTTTTTTGTGCGTTTCAGTCCTTCACCTATGGTTTTTTTCTGCCATTTTCATCCTTGAGGTTGGCAATTCATTGCGACTTTCGTCCCTCAGGGATGAAAAAGGCACCTCAAGGACGAAAGTCGCATAAGTAGCAAAATCTCAGAGACAAAAATGACATTTTACTCTATAAAAAAAAGAAAAATGGATTACCCGATATCGATAGTAGTCTCTTCCAAACGAGGTCGGGGAGGGGGAGCAATATAGCCAGGTTGGTAAGGCTGCATAACAATTAATCAATATTAAGCAAAATATATAAAATAATAACACCACGTTTATCCCTAAACTGACATGCTTTTTTTAAGACTAATAAATATACCATTTGTTAATATTTTTTTCTAAAAAAGGGGTTTGAAATTGTCGGTTTCATTGTCCCTTGTATATTTAAACAGTCATAGTAAATTCAAAACCGACGAAAAACTTAAAAAAGTTCGAAAATGTTATAATTGAAGCTTACTTGGTGGCATATTTCACAAGTGATGTCACCCTTTTCGTTGCACCAATGTTGGACACACTTCCTGTGAGCATACTGCATAAACATAAAACTTTATAAATATCGTAAAATCATGTAGAAAACTAAGAACCACAAATAAAAGCTTGCATATTACCAATAAACTTATAGATTACCTTAAGACTGCCGTTGCAAGCACACGGAGTCTCTAAAGTATCAACTGAATCTTCCTCTTGGCAAATACGACATTCCGCTGTTGCTAATAAAGGTGCTTGTTCCTCATCATCTGTGGGCCCATTTTCATCAACTGCACGAGCTAATGAGGGGCCCGCCATCTCCTCTGTCGTTTTTATGGTTTCCCCGCCCACAGGCTTCACCAAGCGATTCAAATCAAGAATCAAGTGATCACCCATTTATACTATAATCCAAAGCCTGTGTACAACAAAAGAATAAAGAAACAAACGTAAAACTAAAATTCTCACATTCATATTCTCATAAACTCAAGCATATTATCATAAAGAAAAAAAACATGAACGATGAGCCGGTTAGAAAACATAAAGTCAAGTTTAGTCAACCCAATATTTCTATTAAAGGTCACCGGTTAGAAAACATAAACTCAAGTTTAGTCAACCCAATATTTCTATTAAAGGTCAACATCCTTATACATTGACCTTCTTGATTATAATAAATCTCTGAAAAACCATGGAAATCACAAAAAATAAAAATCCATATAATCTGAACGATAATAAGCATAGGTTATATTTTGGGTTTATTATCAAGATGACTATTCCATGATCCAAGAGCCGGCCTGTCAACCCATGAATTCTTCAATGCGGATTGAGGGCAAGTTAGAAATCATAAAGTCAACCCAAAATTACTACAAAAAAGTCAACATACATATACATTGACCTTCTATATGATAACGAATCCCCCGAAAACAATGAAAAGAACAACAAATTCCCAGCAAAAAGGAAAAAGAAAAATCCACATGATCTGAATAATGATAATAAGCATAACAATTACATTTACAATTCCCATTTGCAAAAATACTACAAAGTACCAACTTTTATACCTCAAAAAGAGTATTTTCATGATCAAATTCACATAAAACCCCAAACCAAACCAAACCAAACCAAAACACAAAAGATCTTATCAATCTTGTAGCTAAAAAACCCAAACCCACAAAATTCTTCAAAAAAAAAAAAAAAAAACAAGACCCCAGGTGTCAATTTTCACCAATATCTTTATAAACAAACCCTAAAAGCTAACTTTACAAGCTTTTCATCAAATCCCACCAAAAAAAAACATCAAATCTTGAAGCTAAAAGACCCAAACCCACATTTTTTTCAAGAGAAAAACAAGACCCCAGATGTCAATTTTGACCAATATCTTTATAAACAAACCCCAAAAGCTAAACTAACAAGATTTTCATCAAATCCCACCAACAAAAAACAAATCTTGAAGCTAAAAACCCAAACCCACATTTTTTTTTCAAAACAACAAGACCCATATGTCAATTTTCAAAGAAAAAATTCACCAATATCTTTATAAACAAACCCCAAAAGCTAAATTAACAACATTTTCATCAGATTTCCCCAAAAAACATATCTTGAAGCTAAAAAACCCAAACCCACAAAATTTTAAACAAAACAACAAGGCCCCATATGTCAATTTTTTTTTTAAATCACCAATATATTTATAAACAAACCCCAAAAGCTAAATTAACAACATTTTCATCAAATTCCCCCCAAAAAAACACATCTTGAATCTAAAAAACACCCACAAAATTTTGAACAAAACAACAAGGCCCCATATGTCATTTTTTTTTAAATCACCAATATATTTATAAACAAACCCCAAAAGCTAAATTAACAACATTTTCATCAAATTCCCCCAAAAAAAACATATCTTGAAGCTAAAAAACCCAAACCCACAAAATTTTAAACAAAACAACAAGGCCCCATATGTCAATTTTTTTAAAAAAATCACCAATATATTTATAAACAACCCCTAAAAGCTGGATTAAAAAAAGGGGGTTTCATCAAATTCCACCAAACAAGCATCAAATTGGCAACACAAAGACCATAGAAATAGGAAGAAAAAAGAATGAATAGAATGATGATTACCTGAGGAAGGAGTGGGAGAATAATGTGAGAGGATGGCGGAGAATGAGATGGTGAAATCGAGAGGTGATTGTTTGTTGTTGTTGTTCTCTCGATTAACACTGTCCGATTTGCTGAAAACCGCGTTGATTTTGTAGGAAAAAATTGGTGAAAGAATTTAGGGGAGAAATATTGTTTTCCGAATTTAACGCGTTTGGAGACGTTAGGGATTTTTTTTTTATCAATTATTTCTGTCATTCAACGGCTTTTACTTTTATGATAGCTGACTTTGAGTTTCCCCCATTTGGAATTAAAAAATATCAAAAAATATTATAATAATTTTTAATTTATAACTGTTTTAAGTATTTCTGCGGAGACTAGACGAATAGGTGGAGATTGTCAGTTTGATCCTTGAATTGATCGGGTTTTACCTCACCGCACTGTCGTGTCTTTGGGCGAGTGTATACAGGCTTCGGCCCTAGGTGAGGGTTTTCCCCGGTTCGGAGGGGAGTATATCCCGATATGGTGAATTTTGTCAGTAGCCCGTTTAGAGGATTTGTTGATAGTTAAAAAAACTGTTTTAAGTTTTAACTGATGTTTAGCAATAACTAAATCATTTGACTTTATTGCAAGCTTAAATCTAAATTAAATGCTTAATATTATAATAGTTTTCATTAGTTACTTTTAAATCTCATGTATTTAATGTGATTGTATTTTTAAGACTTTAATTTAAAAAAAATATGAGCTAATTGTTTGGTGGTATGGTTTTTGTCGTTTACAATAGTGGTGTGAGTTCAAATTCTTGCAAGCGTTCACGAGATGGAAGGTTAGGTTTGGTGGGTTTGACTAGAACATTGCCGCAGCCTACTTGGTAATGCGAGATAGGGGTACCATGGGCTCATGAACCAACGTTAGATGGTGATGAGGGTTGAATGGAAATACAACACTACTTCAAACCCCTTTGAACTCGTGAACAAATGTGAAAAGGAGATGAGGTGTCACAGTATGATTGGTTTATGGTAGGGGATGAAACGGGTTAGGGATTGAACAGTCTAACCCCCATAAGATTACTGGTTACATGTCATTTATGTATAAAATAATTTTAAGAAAGGATTAAATCAAAAAAGTTTTGAATTTTAAACAAATAAAAGTTTTGTACAAAATTTTCTAGATGGCGTATTTTTTTAAATGGTCTATTAAGTATTTATAAAAATTATGTTTTGTGTATCATATAAGGTGCGTTATTATATTATATCAATAATAAAGATTGGATCCACTTTTTCTCGAGTGGGTTGCTTTAATTTATTGATCTTTCATAAATTCTTTTAATGATTGGAGAGTTATGATATAAATATTAACTAGGTGATGAACTCCTGCATTGCGGAGGTTCAAGCCTATTTAACTGCATAGATGGAATTATGGTGTAACATCCCGATTTTTCATCAAATTCCCCCAAAAAAAACACATCTTGAAGCTAAAAAACCCAAACCCACAAAATTTTAAACAAAACAACAAGGCCCCATATGTCAATTTAAAAAAAAAATCACCAATATCTTTATAAACAAACCCCAAAAGCTAAATTAACAACATTTTCATCAAATTCCCCCAAAAAAACATATCTTGAAGCTAAAAAACCCAAACCCACAAAATTTTGAACAAAACAACAAGGCCCCATATGTCATTTTTTTTTTTAAAAATCACCAATATATTTATAAACAAACCCCAAAAGCTAAATTAACAACATTTTCATCAAATTCCCCCAAAAAACATATCTTGAAGCTAAAAAACCCAAACCCACAAAATTTTGAACAATTTTTTTTTTTAATCACCAATATCTTTATAAACAAACCCGAAAAGCTAAATTAAAAATATTTTCATCAAATTCCCCTAAAAAACATATCTTGAAGCTAAAAAAACCCAAACCCACAAAATTTTAAACAATTTTTTTTTTCAAAAAATCACCAATATATTTATAAACAAACCCTAAAAGCTAAATTAACAAAAAGGTCTCATCAAATTCCACCAAACAAGCATCAAATTGTCAACACAAAGACCATAGAAACAGGATGAAAAAAGAATGAATAGAATGATGATTACCTGAGGAAGGAGTGAGAGAATAATGTGAGAGGATGGCGGAGAATGAGATGGTGAAATCGAGAGGTGATTGTTTGTTGTTGTTCTTCTCTCGATTAACACTGTCCGATTTGCTGAAAACCGCGTTGATTTTGTAGGAAAAAATTGGTGAAAGAATTTAGGGGAGAAATATTGTTTTCCGAATTTAACGCGTTTGGAGACGTTAGGGATTTTTTTTATCAATTATATTATTTCTGTCATTCAACGGCTTTTGCTTTTATGATAGCTGACTTTGAGTTTCCCCCATTTGGAATTAAAAAAATATCAAAAAATATTATAATAATTTTTAATTTATAAATGTTTTAAGTATTTCTGCGGAGACTAGGCGAATAGGTGAAGATTGTCAGTTCGATCCTTGAACTGATCGGGTTTTACCTTACCGTACTGTCATGTCTTTGGGCGAGTGTATACAGGCTTCGGCCCTAGGTGAGGGTTTTCCCCGGTTCGGAGGGGAGTATATCCCGATATGGTGAATTTTGCCAGTAGCCAATTTAAAGGATTTGTTGGCCGTTAAAAAAACTGTTTTAAGTTTTAACTGATGTTTAGCAATAACTAAATCATTTGACTTTATTGCAAGCTTAAATCTAAATTAAATGCTTAATGCTATAAGGCCGGAGGGTGTGGAGGGCGCCACCAAGGCCACCTCAGCTCCTATAGCGCCGCCGGCGCCATTGACCCACATCCACCAATTTAAGTTGGGGCGCCATGGAGGTGTCCGCCATCATGTTAACGGGAGGAAGGAGGTGTTCAGGTGGGGCCCATTTATTTTGCACCAATCAATTTTTTTTTAATTTTGATTAATAGGGGGCTCCATCCCACACCGTGCAAATTAAAGGAGGCGTTCTGGCTGACGTGGATCCTACGTGACGCTTACGTGTCTTGATAAAGCCCCTAGGGGCTCCATCCCACACCCTCCAGCCTAATAGTTTTCATTAGTTACTTTTAAATCTCATGCATTTAATGTGATTGTATTTTTAAGACTTTAATTTAAAAAAAAATATGAGCTAATGGTTTGGTGGTATGGTTTTTGTCGTTTACAATAGTGGTGTGAGTTCAAATTCTTGCAAGCGTTCACGAGATGGAAGGTTAGGTTTGGTGGGTTTGACTAGAACATTGCCGCAGCCTACTTGGTAATGAAGATAGGGGTTCCATGGGCTCATGAACCAACGTTAGATGGTGATGAGAGTTGAATGGAAATACAACACTACTTCAAACCCCTTTGAACTCGTGAACAAATGTGAAAAAGGAGATGAGGTGTCACAGTATGATTGGTTTATGGTAGGGGATGAAACGGGTTAGGGATTGAACAGTCTAACCCCCATAAGATTACTGGTTACATGTCATTTATGTATAAAATAATTTTAAGAAAGGATTAAATCAAAAAAGTTTTGAATTTTAAACAAATAAAAGTTTTGTACAAAATTTTCTAGATGGCGTATTTTTTTAAATGGTCTATTAAGTATTTATAAAAATTATGTTTTGTGTATCATATAAGGTGCGTTATTATATTATATCAATAATAAAGATTGGATCCACTTTTTCTCGAGTGGGTTGCTTTAATTTATTGATCTTTCATAAATTCTTTTAATGATTGGAGAGTTATGATATAAATATTAACCAGGTGATGAACTCCTGCATTGCGGAGGTTCAAGCCTATTTAACTGCATAGATGGAATTATGGTGTAACATCCCGATTTTTTTGTGGGATTAAAATATGATTTGGATACTTATAATCTAGATAATTCTACATTAATTACATGTTTATGGCTTCTTCATATATAGAAAGTTCATGCAACTCATTTCCAGGTTTAGACACTTCGAAAGACTACATAGACCAGCTCTTAATTGTTCTTGATGCCTCCATACTTGTCTAGAGTTGCGTAGCATGTTCCGGAGTGTTCTTGGGTCTTCTTGATTGTTCTAGACTGGGTCGGGATGTTCCGCATTGTTCTGGATTGTACCGAGCTGTTCTGAAGAGTTCTAAGTTGTTACAGAATTTTTCGGGGTATTCTAGGTCGTTCTGGAATCTTCTGGGTGTGTTATTGGTCGTTTTCGGAGTGTTACGGAGTGCCCTAGATATTTATAGGTTTATGCGAAAATTCTTAGAACTCAAAAAATGTGACTCGTTTTTAGGCGGGTTGTGACAAACGGTACGAATGAAATACGTAATTTTTCAAACCTAGGGATGAAAGATGAATTAAGCAAATCAGATGGGCCTTTCGGGTAATTTAAAATATTATATGATGACTTTTTTTTAAAATCCATTAATGTATAGAAGTTGTCATTTGATTCAAAAGCGTATATTAAAAAAGTCATATAGTTTAAGACTATGGGGTATGGGGCGGGGTTGGGGCGTGGGTTGGGTAAAAACGCCTAAGTCACCATCCCGGGTGGGCTTGGGGGGCGTGGCCCCTTAGGCGGGAGTTTCAGCCCGGGCGTTGAGCATGCCTAGCGGTCCTACGTGGCCGCCTCTTATTGGATGGTTGGCTAGGCTATGTTTAAGTTTTAAAATGTAACCGTTTGGCCAAGCCAACGGTTCAGCCAAGTCGCTATAAAACCCCCAACCCCACCGCCTGTTCCAATCGCTACCCCAGCCCAAGTCACTCCACCTACCCGAACCGCTATCCACACACACTTGATCGATGGCCTCTTGGACGCACTAGGAAGAGCTAGCCCTTGTCACGAGCGTCGTGGACGCGATGAAGGGCCGCCAACCCGGTGAGACCCGTTACTGGCCGGAAGCTTTCGCTAGCTACCGGCACAACGTGGGAAACGACCGGCACAATTTAAACGCGTGCCAACACAAGTGGCGCGAGCTACGACCGAAGCTCGATCATTTTAAAGCCTACTACGACAGCGTCCCGGGCGGTGATATAAGTCACGAAGATCGGGTGGCGGTGGCCAACATCGAGTTCCGGGGCAAGGAGCGGAAGCCGTTTGACAAGCTCGCCCTTTTCAAAATCTACCTAACGCTTTAGGCTTTTTTTTTTATTTTGTAATCCTTTTTTTGTAGAATTTTGTAATTTTTAGGAAATTTTAATAATAATTTTAGGCTTTTTTTTTAATTTTGTGTGTATTTTTTAATTTTAGTTTTTTTTTTTTAATTTGGGGGTGACATGGTCAACCCACGCGGGCTAGCCACGCCCCACCATACCCCACGGACACGTCACTCACCAGCGGGGGGGCTCGAACTCCACGTGTTAACCCATGCCCCAAACCCCCGCCCCACCATACCCCATGGTCTAACTTACAAAAACTTAACACCAGTATCAAAACTTTATTTAAAAAAAATCTTTATAATCAGATTTTTGTTTTAAAAATATCATTTCGCATCAAAACAACACATTTGTCAAGTTTCATCATCATACCCAGGAAATCTCATCAATAAAAAAATGAAAGTAGGGTTGATGAGGGTAAGATGTAAACAACCTTACCTCTAACCCGTAGGAATAGAGATGCTGCTTACGATGAGTCTCTGGCTCGATTTGTCAAGTTTCATAAGGAATTTAATTATGTGAAAAAGAAAGTATTTAAAAGTAGTTGGAAGTTTAACACATAATCAATTTTAAGCAGAGAAGTGTCTGAACTACATAAGCACGTATACTTATTGTTTTAACTATGATACATAAAACAGGGTTGTTGCAAATGTACCGTACATGTGCATATGGGTTCTCGCTCTAAAGTTGATTTTGTGTTTAATGCATCCTATGAATATAGCTACAGATTTGGTTCACTTTGTTTTCAATCCACAGATAAGATGCAACCTTTGACAAAGACACATTATAATCGAATACTTTTGATGATTCCACATACTTGTACAATAGAACACAAATATACGCATCCTCTTTACAAAACTAGCCGAATCGACAGTAAACATGCTAAATTACATCGGTTTCCCACCGGTACAATGAACCCGGATCACTCCTACTATGACTTCAGCAAACCCGTCGTCTCCTTGATATCATTTGTAGCATTTAGCTCATCAAACGGAAACTCATGAAGCCAAACACATGTAATGTAATCACTGTTTCCATTACCTCGTTGATTCCATAGCTGGATCATTCCTTTCCATTCTGTTCCGTTCCGTTGCATCCAACCAATCAAATTGACCCTATGAATGTCTACTTACGCGGGTAAATATATATTTTCCTTTTTCTAGATCGAATATCGTCTTTACATTGGGCTTCCTCCATTTTGATACATAATATACCGTAAATAACAAAAAGCTCGCAAAAATCCCGCCACCTAATATTGAAGCGTCTGCGTCGAGTGTAGAGTTTACCGGGTATGATCGTTTGATATTTACATCACCCGTGATCTGAAAAATGAAGGCTCCGTATGCCCAATCGAGTGGAATGTTATTTACCTGATTAGCACATCCGATCCTGTTTAAGGCATAATACAATTGAACAAGTTTAGACGTTTTTTGTGACTTTAACAAAAAGGAAGTTTGATTTAGATTAGATATGACAATCTTGATTTTTGACCCGTTTGCTTGTGAATGAATCGATCTGGGTTATTTTTTTATCTTTAAAAGGTAAAATAAGAAGAATTTAGCTTGAAAATAAAATGGGTCTTTATGACCCATTTGCTTATGAATGGATGGGTTCGGGTTATGCCTTTATCTTTGACGGGTCAAACGGGTAAAATGAAAAGAATTTAACTTGAAAAGAAAATGGGTCTTTTTGACATGTTTTGCTTATGAATGCATCGATCGTTTCTTGTTATGTTTATATATTTGACGGGTCAAGCAGGTAAGATAAATATTGTTTTAACTTCAAAAGAAAATGGGTCGATATGAAAATCATTTCTGAACTACAAACCTATATTAATTCAATCCTAATGTATTTTTTTAGTAATTAAGGAGGTTTGATGCATTCAAAACACACTTTGGGCACCCCTAGACTGGTGAGGAAAGTACCTTGTATCATCTAAAGCAATTCCGAGGCTGTCATGAAGGAAAGCAACAATATATGCTGAAGAAAAGCAGTAACGATGCAGATCTTCATCGTTAAGTTTTGGGTGTTTTGACTTTAACGTTGACCAATCTTCTTCACAGAAATGTTCTCCAGCCGCTGTGAGCTCAGAAAGAAATGTTTTGGGTGACAACCCAAAGAACTACAACAAAACATATGGACAAACAAGATAAATTAGAACGGGCCGATTTGACCCGTTATCCAATGGCCCATCAATATATTGCCACCTAGATAAATAGAAGAAAAGTAGAATAACCTTAGACGTATGGAAGAAATTCTCGGTTGCCAAAAAGTTTCCTTGAAGTTTTGGTATAAATGTTGAGCCGATGTAGCATTGATCATAGGCACACACATCTATTTTCGAAAAGAAAAAACAAACAAATAAGAGAAATTGCCAATATAAAACCAAAAAAAAAAAAAGCTACAGGTAACGGGGTTTATAAAATATCGAAAAAGTTGCACCTTTGCCTTTCTGCAACAATGTTAAGGCAGCAGATCTGCACGCAGAGAAGTTGCCGCGTGCACGTAGAGTCGATAATTGCTCATTTTCTTCTACTAAAGAACTAGGAGCGATGTTCTCGGTTACTAAATTGTGTTTGTACCTACCCACGTTTGAAACTTTTACCACGTTTGACCCACGAACCAAGTCAAATGCAACATTCTGCAAAAAAAAGTTAAGTTATGATCAACCAAACAGCTTAAAGTATGTTATGACTTAAGGGTATTTTTGGGATTTTACCTGACCAAACTCGAGCAAGCTGTGACTGTAAAGACTGTAACTGACGTTTCCAAATTTAACCGCTTGTGAATAGTCAAGCGGTATTGACTCATTTGAGAAAAAGGTTACCTGAGATTTTAGATGCAATGATTCTTAGTAATTCATTGTACAATATATTACTCTACAGTGGTCGATTTCAGAAAAAAAGTGTGCATTAGGGCGCATCATGCGAGCACATCAGGAGCGCAATATGCGATTTAGAGCGCATCATGTAATCGCAGCGCATCAGCGAACCGTGCGCATCACACGTTATGCGCTCCTCATGCGCGCATTTTAAAACCAAGACAACATCATAAAAAAAATCATGAACAACATAGTCACAACAAAAATAAAGCATGATTTAAAAAATAAACATAACAGAAGAAGAAAAACCTGAGCAGAAGCACCACCAAGTTCAATTATCCCGGTTGTTTCACAAGGATCGCCTCCAAGAGTTCCGAGAGCATAATTAGCCACAATCCACGCGTATACACCCTCATCAGACCCTACAAAAAAGGAAAAAAATAAAAGCGTTGCATTACATAACGATCACAAACATAAAAAACTTATAATCACAATGACAAATCCAGCATATAGTTTTCCACACACCTGAAATAACCGAAGCCCAATCATCGCGAAACACAAACCCCGAACGCCTCAAAACCGTTCTACAAGCGTCTAAAATCCGTTCCTGCATATTCAAATCCAACATCCTCAATCCAGCAGTAGCCATCAACCTAACCTCAGTTTCCCTCCACTTCTCATCCGGAATCCGCCTCTTCGCAAACTCCAAAAGCTCCAAAACCGACTCACCCGCCCCATCCACATCCTCCACAAACGATGATAACCCCGGGCTAACACGCATCGAATTCAACCCATTCTTCCCACCAAAATCGAAAACCGGACCTCCATTATCAAACTCATACTCAAACACATGTATCCGACTCCCTGTACTCCCTCCATCTATCACAATTCCATACCGTTTCGATACCGAATCATTCGTATATAAAAGGAAATAGCATGATGTCACAAGCACAAACCCTAGCGTTAGTATTCCAATCACGAAACCGTTAGGTTTCGTGTGGCGAGTTTGTTGTTGTCGAGGATGATGAGGACGAAGTTGTTGTTTTTTATGTCTGGAGAACAGATTTGTGGATCTAACAGATTGATTCGGGCGAAACTTGAGCTTCAAGTTATTATCTGTTTTCATTGTGATGGCTTCAGATTCTGTTTCTGATGCTACCATGCTTACCATCCGAACGGGTTGTTGTTTCTAATGCTACATATGAATGTAGCGATATCAACTTGATTGATGACTTCGATTTGTTGTTGTTAAAATGGTATTTACATCAGTTAATGAATTTAAAAGTGAGAAGATTGTGATCATAGTAGAGTGTGTGTGTGTTTTATCAGGGTGATTGGGAGATGAGAGAGGAGATAACGGCGACGGAGAATTGTTGCCGGTCTCTCTCGATCTCCTGATCTGAACGGAGGGAAAACCGACGATGATGATGATTCAGGCAGGTTTTGGTTGTTGTGAAAGAGGACAAGAGAATGATGGTTGTATTTCAAGGTTTCCGTATGTGTGGGTGGTGGACCGGATTCTTCGCACCTCCCTTTCTTTCTATTTCTAATTTGGTCCCTTGTGTTATGTGTGGTTATCAAAATATATCCTTTATCTTGTTTGGAAACCCAAATCCAAATCTTATGGGTAATGAGATTGGTATTCGGGTATGAAATTAGATATGAGTTGGTTTTAAAAAAAAATATGGGTATTGGACAGGTATGAGATTAGGGGTTGTTTGATCTGATTATCCTCGAGGTGTATACTCATTTACCCGAAACATATACTCGAATTTTTATTTTATTTTATCTTTACCATTGTCTAATAATGATTCAATCTAACAGTTTTATTACGCGAAACAAATAATTTCTTTGAAATACGCATTTGATAATATTAATAATATTTTTTTATGGTGTGAAGTATTAGGGGGGACGGAGTAGTCTCAGTAAATTTTCGGTTTCGGTTTCCCTAATATGTGGCAAAATCAGGGTGTAACGTCGAGTTGAGTTTGAGTTTGATTAAGTTCGAGCTCGACACGTTTAAGTACAGAGTTCAACTTTGGCTTGTTTTAAATTCTATTTTAAAGCTTGAGTTTATGGTAATTTTACAAGCTCAGAGTTTGATACGGGTTCTCTCACTTTTGATAAAACTAATTTAATTTAACATGTATTACAACATAATATATATTATTAAACTTTTTTATCATTAACATTTGTTATGGAATTATATATTATGCTATGTTCTTACAATTAAAAGACTTAGTTTTGGGTAAAGAATTTTTTTTGGGTAAAGAATTAAAAGACTTAGTTCTGTAAGCTTAATCACGCTTTAATACACTTAAGCTCATTCAAACTCGAGTTCAACTCGTTTTTAATAAAACTAATTTTATTAATTAACTACAATTGTATATAACATAATATATATCATTAAACCTTTTATCACTAACGTTTGTTATGCAATTGTATATTATGCTACATTTTTACTACTAAAAGACTTGTTTAGTTCCATAAGTTTAATCATGTTAAGCTCATTCAAACTCAATTTGATTTGAGCTTTTAGCGAACTAATGAATGGTTCAACTTGTCTACACTCTTATTTGGTATTAATTATTCGCATGTGATGGAATTGTATGTCACCTTCTTCTTATTCTACCACCACCATGTGGTGTATATGTAGATGATATATGTACAGATCAGTCTAGTGAGCTTCGACCTATAGGATTCAAGCTCGTTAAGGTCTTTGTCGTACTTAGGCCATCACATTGAGGGTCTATTTCCTCTCCAACCTTTCATCCTTGTTTTGAGAGCATGACCCCCCCATAACTTGTATATGTAACAGGTTTGACAGTTAAGAGAGTCTAGGGGACTCAAGAGTCGTTCACCTTCTAAAGGTTTATCGTGTTCACATTTTGCTTTGGGCTTGAGAATACGACAAGATGACTTTGAACCAAAGAGGTATCTTCCTTCATGATGTTGCTCAAGTCTTCCATAGGGTTTTTTTTTTTTTTTTTTTTTTTTTTTTTTTTGTAGCAATATCATTAAACACCTCAAACCATTAGTTCCAACTCCCAAACTGGTATAACTTATTATGAGACGATGTGATAATCCATGAGAGACAAAACATCAAGCACAAAATTTAGGTTATAAAACTAAGATCTTCGTTAGTTATATGCTAGGTTTTTTACAATGGACAAATGACTTGGTCAACTGTGTTAAGAGCATCACCACAACATACTAGTGGGTTGGCCCGCGCGATGCCGCGGGTACCTATCGGGTTTCACGTTATTTGTTAAGACAATTAATCAAAACGTACTTATACAAAAGTCTAATTTACTACAACACCACACCATATTCCTACCCTGCTATCAATCAATGCCAAAGGATGAATTAGTACCTGTGCTCCAACTTCTCTCTTTCCCGGTAACTTGTCACAAACATACAACAAATACAAGCCCACCCGTTAAGCTGCCAATAAATCAAAAGAAGGAAAATACCCATCTAATTTACCGGTGGAGTTATAAACGAGCTCAAGCCAGAACTTGAGCTCAGATTCTATGGGTTCATTCCAAACATTTGGATAAATGAATTAGTCGCTAGAAGTTTGGTGGTACATTAAATATGTCATAGTCATAGTGTCATACACAAACTTATACAAACTAATTTGGAAGTATTCACCTTTACTTCCCAGCATATCCTCATCCTTGCTTTGACTCCTATCTTTTCATTTTGATCCACCACTCTTCATGTCTTCCAATGTTCCTGTACCAACAAGTTCAAATTTGGAACTGACAACTTACAAAAAAAGACAAATAAATGGAGAAACCGCATGAAACAGAAACAAACTTCACACTTTGTTTCCATTCTAGCAACCAACATTAAGTTAGGAGCAAAACATAAACCTGCTTCAAATGATACAAAGCAATGCATTTATAAGATTCTTTATATGATTCTTAACTGTATTTCTTAAAAACTGATGTATGTAACATATTATTATGATTTGAAAACAATGTAAACAAACCAATAATGATTTAACAGGATACGGGGTTTTCAGAGCAGATAAGCCTGCTTGAAGATAAATATTCCACAATGGCTCCAGAGTCAAGCTGTATAACCGACAAAACTCCTGTTTGAATTGATCCATTAAGAAATCCCATTGCTTCGGTTCAATTAAAACCTGCCATAAAATCAAGTTATTTAGCGTGATTTAGTTAGAGGTTAAACAGCGAGCTTTTATAGCCGTAAGTGACATATAAGTCGCGTTAAAAAATTGGTATTTCAGATAAGGTTAACAGCCTAAGTACCTAACAATAACGAAATACGATCTTAGTCTTCAATTACCTTAACAAATTTGAAGGGCCGTAATATACATATAGAAATTTTGTTTATGCTCATTTGAGAAAGCTTGTATGAACAAGAATATTAACCTTGTATATCTGACATCCGGTATTTCTTGTAAAAGCCAGTGTGGCAATAACTTTCTAAAATTCGTTCATATATGTAGATGCCCATGGCGTTAGGTATTTTCGGGCATACATAACTCCCCGAACATTATTTTCATTGCGTACTAATTCAACGAACTCCTGGAGTCGTAACTGAAACTCAAATTTGCTCTGTCATCAAGTAAAACAAACTCGATATTAGCCAAATTCATGCAAAATTTCAACAATACATATTAATTTTTCATGTAGATGAACGGTTCATTTGAATGTAACTACCCAAAAGAAAGTACCTTAGATTTCTTTCACCTAGACTTGTTGTCAGCACACCAGGCTAGAGCAGGAGCAACCTCCTTATTCTGAAGAGCATCGATAACCTTTTTGGCTTCATAAAAGATATTAATATCAACAAGATCCTATCAAAAGAAAAAAAAAGAAACAACAAAAAATTAAAAAAAAAACTTTAGAATAAAGAAATACTTCTAAAAATCAACGCTTCAATGCTTGTTATTGTAGACAGTAAGACAGATTTTAACTATAACTATAAATTGAACATAAGAATCGTCAAATCATTATGCTTTAATAAGTAATCAATCATTGGATATGCTACAGATTTAAATGATCCCAATCGTTAAATCATTATGCTTTAATAGCATACCTGGAAAAAAAACCCGCCAAGAATTGGACACTCCCGTTCTTCCAGTAACAACTTGTTTGATCATCCCTTGGAACCGCCTTCCCCTCCACCTGTCCCAAATTCGTTAACTTTCAATACTTTTCACAAAAGCATGATCAGTGCAATCAAAGATTCATCTAATTTCGAAAAATCTAATCTTTAAATAGATCTTAGTACCTATAATTAAAACAGAACATAACAACTCACATTGCTACCATCTATGATATGCCTATCTTTCACAACTCTTTCAGCAACCATCGGGTCAGTGAAAACCACAAATTCGAACCCACAAGCAACCTGGATGACAATAGAAACATGCATGAACCTAGTGAAATTAATAAAAAAAAAAACCCTCAATAACCAATTTTACTTTGAATCACAAAAAAGGTCCCAGGACATGCTTCAACATCAAGAGTTGTAATCAAACAACAGCCATAAGAAACACAAATAACCAGATGAAATAAAAAATAACACGAATAACCCACTTTGGTATTTATATTTTTTGGAATATACCCTAAATAAAGAACAAATACCAAATCTGCCATACTGTCGTAGTAGTCGTATCCTCCAGATCATCCTTATCAGATACTTCATAGAACTATAAACCCATTCCCATGTATCGTCACTTTAATTCACCAAAACAGAGGAACAATCACGAAAAAAAACCCTAAAAACGACGTTAAATGTGACTTAGAATTACATACCAAGATTGGTCGTGTTCTTCCCCAAAAAGAGTTGCAGATTTTCGACAACTTCATGAGAGAAAGAAGCGAAATAGATCCTCACCTGGAAGTTCTAATGTTGAGATTATTGCCATAAAGAGAGAGAACAGGTATATCTTTATAGATCCTTACCGGTGATTGAAGCCGAACCTTCATTGTTGTTTATATCTTTATGTTTGTATCCCATTACTGAGAAAATAAGATTTATGGAGCTTATAGATGTGTTTCCACCAGGACTTTTTACGGGAGTGTAAATGGTGGTTCCTTCATAAACACGCCACCCGTAATTCCCCTTTTTTTGTGATTATATCCACTTCTTCGTAGTCATTCTTCGCGAAAAAGTGAGAAAGTTTTAGCCGGTTTATTAAGAAATGTAGTTATATTGGTTAAAGGAGAATGGTTTTAAACTTTTAATACCTGGCCTACATCTCCGCACATGAAATACGATAGTCTTTCTGAGTCAAAGCTGCATCGCCATGGGTTCTGTAATCCTAAGGCCCAGATTTCTGGCTGTAAATCTTTATCTTCGATATACGGATTGTCACTCGGGATAGAATAGTTTCCCCATAGTCCAAGACGGGTGACTTCTGATTCACCTGGATTTAAAGTTTAAGTTATGACAATCTGTAGTAAGCAAATTGTATAGTTTGATTTGAAGTCAAACTACTGACTTTGTTGTTTCTTAGTTGATGCTTATTTCTTATGACATTCAACACCATTTTGTTTGTTTCTGCTTCATTTTTAACATATTTTTTCTATTCCTTAATTGAACATTTTCAAACTCTATGATACCAATTTGAAGTCAAATGTTGGTCTGTTTGACTCAAATTTGAGTTCATAACCTGTGATATCACTTACTGGGTATGTTATCGACGTCAAATCTCATAATCTTGCCAAGCAAAGACTTCCTGTTCTGTGCAAAATTGTACGGAAAACCTCCACCACCATCCCCCATCATGAAATACAAGTACCCGTCGTTCGGTCCAAAAAAGAATCTGTCCAGCGTGCTGAGACGTGAACGGAAGCCCCATTGTGAATATCCTCCTCACTTCAACCGGCGAAGCATCAAAAGAACTTTGCCAATAGTTAGATATGCTCTGATCACATTCTGAAGGTTCTTTGAAGACCCATTTGTGACACTTATCAGAAGCAATTTTTCCCATTAATCTGCACTCAATAAAACCAAGCATCATCAGAAAAAAAAATAATAAAAGAAAATCAATAAATTTAATATATATTTTTTTATTTTTATGTTTTGAAAACTCTACTATTCTTGATCATTCATAGATTACAAACCTTAAAATTGATAACAAACACCTACCAACTACCCACCCATCTCCATAATTATACAACTAAATTGACATTTTGCTGAAGGCTTTTCTAACAGGATCTTCCCCTGCTGCATCCATTTCTTCTAACTCGTCTGAAAAATCGCAGAAAACAACACCCTTTTGAGTAAAATCAACATATAACAACATAATGGTTTGATATGATTAAGAAAGTAATATACCGGCGAGGTCGAATGGTCCAGAAAACAGAGTAAGTCCAGTCAGAACTGACTCTTCTCCTTTCACCCTCACACCACAGACATAATCAATTGAAATCGGTTACAAAGCATGAATGCAATCACAACAATAACAAACAAAATCAAATAACGAACGGGATGGATTGCGATAAAGGAGAAACGATTACTGTGATGGGATGGGGAGACGAAATCTGTATCCCCATCGGCTGTAATCACGAGATGTAACCCTAGACATGGCTGGAGACGAACGGAGCTATTAAAGAAGAAAAGACTCAGGTGTAGAAATTGATGAGCACATTGAATACTATTGATAGAAAACTTACAACCTTAGAGTGATCCTCCATCACGAGATAACTGTCTGGGATGACTATTAGGGGGGACGGGGTGGTCCGTTATACCACCCCATCACTCGTTGAACCATCACGGAACACCGCCGCCGCCCAAAAAATAACGCGTTAAATTTTAAACGCGTTAACCTCTTCACGCGTTGAAATTTGAAAACAAAAACTCAGCCGCTTTCTTCTCAATTGACACGTATGTCTGTTGCATGTCTGTTGACAATTAATGGTGCAGGTATTGCATATTTAATTGACACGTGTTGGTATTGCATATTTAATTGACAGGTATTGCATATTTAATTGACACGTGTTGGTTGGGGGGAAATTGTTGGGTGTGGTGGTGAGTGATGACCACCCCGCCTAAAAAAAGGTTGTGAGTGATGGAAAAATGGTTGATGACATGGCGAAACTTGATTGGTGCTTGTGAGTGATAGAAACTTTCACTAGTTAACCACCCCGCCCCCCCTTAGGTTTCTTCAGGGGCAGTGGAGGAAGGGTTTTTGGGTGCGTGAGTATGAAGTGTGGGCTGAATTACTATTATACCCTCCGAGTGTCTTAAAATTTGCTACTTTTTACAATTTCACCCCTATAAAATAAGCATTCTTTACTTGTACATATTGCATAAAATGATGGACGTCATGTAAAATTACATGTGTGTACATCACTTCTCCTTTTTATAATAGTATAGATAACACTATTTCCATCTTATTCACATAACTTTGGTCGATTAAAATATCACATTAATTGAGCTCTACAAATAATTCAAACAACTCCCTATCAATTTTCTTATCCCGACCACACTATTTCACTCCACATTTGTACTCATCTCTATTACTAAGAAACACCTATTTATCCCTCTCAAGACGAAACAAACACAATATTCAATCATATAATTCTAAAATATACCACCTTTCTCTCCAAAATGAGGCATCGACATTGTTTGCATTCGTATTCCAAACGCCGACACAAACCTTACCCCCCCCCCCCAATTCTTCTATATCCTTCCTACCCGAAGGCCACATTTTATAGGGTACCACATGGGTGGTATTGGCGTCACGTAACCCTCACACTAAACACTGTTACAAGTGAGGCACCGTTGTAACGTGGGGCAAATAGCAGGTTTAAGCATGGAGAAAATGAAGGAATGATTAAACGTCGTTGTAAGAATGGGGCATAGAACCATAACATTGGGTATCGTTAGAGGCATGGGGCACAATGATTATTTAGATAACACCTACACGACGTCATCTTTTTCTCAATGAAGCTCCTATAACACATGATCTACCACAATATAGGATTCTAACATACTTTAATGGTCGTAATTATCTATATATTAAAAACATAACCTAATGAACAATAACAACATATATTTTATATATATTTTTTTTATGTTAATAATAAGTGTTTTTAATATTATAGTAAACATATATAGTTTTTAATACTTTTATTATTTTAATATAATAATAATAATAATAATAATTATTATTATTATTATTATTATTATTATTATTATTTCTTTACTTTTTAAGGTGGATAAGCTTTGTGTCAACCGATACTTGTATCCAAAATACATGTACGGTCTGGTTCGTTGTCAGTACATGAAGGTATAAACCGGCACCAACCTGGTACAGTTATCGGTACATGAAGGTAAAAACCGGCACCAGCCTGGTACAGATAACGCCAAAAGTTGGTACCGAAATAATTTTGAAAATCTTTTAGTTCGGGAAATTCGGTACTTCTACCCGGTATCATTTGCTCATCTCTGATCATGGGTGCCGTACGAACAACAACGGTATCGTGCAACTTTTTTTTGTTGATTTTCTTCAACTTTTAATGATTTCTTTTTTCAGTTTCACCGGCAGGGATGAGCTCGGTGCCAACCGATACCGAAAATACCGGTTACGGTACCGCTATATATGAAGGTAAAAACCGGTAGGCGCCAAAAGTCGGTACCGAATTTGTATTATTCCCTATATAAATAAGTAACTTTTTCATGCATAAAGACTTGTAACCTGTGCTTTGAGGATTTCTCAAAAATAAAACTTGATTTTTTTGTTTTAACCCAAATGTTTTTTGCCTTTTGCCATTTTAACACTACAAAATTTGTTTTTTTAACTTTAACTCAAAACTTTTCATTATTTGCAATTTAACTTCACAACTTTTGTCAATTATATTTTCCGTCTTTGGTTTAACGTTTTTACGTTTCGTTACGTATAGTTCTACATTTTTCGAGTTAATACGACGCAACGTATGAGTGTGGTTCAACTTTTTTATGTTTTGTTTCAAATTTTGTAAGTTAACACGGCCCAACGTGCATGTGTGGTTCAACGTTTTTACCTCAATTTTTTCATGTTTGACAGGTTCGTCGCAACACGCAGATCCTAGGTCGAGTCAGTGTTTGTGGTCGATCACGGTTGTGTGACATTAGTATTAATTGACACCGTTTTACTCCCCGCCGTAACGCGGGGTGTGCTTTGGGGGTTTTCCAAAGAAAAAATAGTTATGTATATGGTTGTCGTAACCTTGGCTTTTGGGGTTTTCAACAAAAAATTGATTTTTTTTACTTTTCACCCAAAAGTATTTCATAAATTACTTTTAGCCCAAAACTATTTGTTTTTTTTTTTACCCAAAACTTTTATCTTTGTGCAATCTATCCTCACAACTTTTTTTACTTTCAACTTTGATCATTTATAGTTTTCATTTTCCGCAAATTTTCCGCTTTATGCTTGGTTCTAAATTTTGTGACTTAACACATCACAACGTGCGTCTTTAGTTTAACGTTTTTATGTTTCGTTCTAAATTTTGCGAGTTAACACGACGCAACGTGCGTGTATGGGTGAACGTTTTTACATCGTTTATTTTTTTCCCGTTTGACAGGTTTAACATAACGTACGGGTCCTAGGTCGACTTAGTTATAACTAAAGAATCACAGCCGCATTGCGGCGGGTCTCAATTCTAGTTTGACAAAATTGCAGAAAACAACCTTTATGTATACCCAAAACTGCACTTTATACCTTTCACTATGAAATCCGCCAAAACCAACCTTTACGTTCATGTTTTGCTACAAGTTCAACCTTTACACCAAACCTAGTCAAAAAAGTCAGTTAACTTACCTCACATGCTTTGCATGTGAGGGTATTTTAGTCTTTTTAACTCCTTATTTTCTTTTCTATTTTTTGTTTAATCAGTCAAACAACATAAAAGTCAAATATTCTTTGATTTTCTTTTAATCTCTGCACATACACACACCTAATGATGAAAGGCAATTGTGGTGGTGATGGCGGCGGCGGTAGGTGATGTGGAGTGGCGGTGGCAGGTGGTAGATGGTACGAGTAGGTGGGTGGTGGCAGTTACAGATGGTATGGGGTTCGTGGGTGGTGGTGGTGGTGAGGGTTGTGGGGTAGCAGGTGGTTGTGTGGGGTGTGAGTTGGTGGTGGTGATGGGTTGACGGTGGGGTTAGGTCTGAGTGTGTGTGAGAGATGGCGACGGTCGATGCTCGGTTCAAGGATGTCAGTGGTGGTGGAACTGACGGCAACGACACCGGTCCGATCAGACGGCGCGACGACAAAAACAACAATGGCATCACCCACACCAAATCGCCTCTTAATGTCAGTCAGTACCTTCTTATTTTCGGTTGCCTTGCATTCTTTTTTGGCTCTCAGCTACATGTAAAATTTATTTATACCAATCTGTGTAAATAAGATTGAAAGTGCAAACAAGTTGATTTGGAATTTGATGATTTGATGAACTGTGAATTGATGCTGTGAATTGATGATTCCATAAGTTTCAGATTATTTGAACTTATATGATATTAGTATACTTAAAATCGATCCAGTTATGCTTGCTCTGTGTATGGTAATTGTTAGATGGTCCCTACATGACAAATGGTTCTTCATCTTTTGGGTGTCATGATTGTTAGGTCCGTCTGTGCATTGAAGCTTCTTTACATTCATATTCATTTCATATGCAGATATGATGTGATCAGACAAGTTCCACTGTAACACTGTTACATATAACTTTTGCAATTTACTCTTACTTTGAAGCACTGAAACACATGGTACAAATCAATTTATCATATATCATTCTAACCAATATTTATTGTGAGATTCCGAAATAAGCGTTACCGGACCCAGCAACAGCCACCATGATCTGTTGTCGCCGGCCACCATACGTAACCGCCTGCACCACCATTAATTTGAAAATTTGAAAAGGCCGACATGAAATAAAAGATGATCAGTGGAAGTAGATAGGAAGGAGTTAAGAAGCCATGGTTCATTGGTTTGGTGTTCGTGGCCATTAATTATCACCAGCTAAACAACAAAAATATTCATATTGGGCCATTAATTATCACCAGCTAAACAACAAAAATACCATGTGTTTGATGGTGGTGGCGGCGGTGGCGGCGGTGGCGGCGGTGGAGGGTGATGGTGATGGTGATGAAGGGTGGTGGTGATGGTGGTCAGTAATTTTCTTTTAATAAACAAAAAAAAAACAAGGTTGAAATGACAATAATACCCTCACATGCAAAGCATGTGAGGTGATTTAACCAAGAATACTAACAGAGTTTGTGTTAAAGGTTGAACTTGTAGCAAAACATGAACGTAAAGGTTGGTTTTGACGGATTTCATAGTGAAAGGTATAAAGTGCAGTTTTGGGTATACATAAAGGTTGTTTTCTGCAATTTTGTCTTCTAGTTTACATAAATTGGTAAGCATGCTGTACAAAACTATAAAAAAAAACATGTTACATGAAGTCAAGAACCAATAAAAACATGGTTCAAGTTGATGATATATTCGGATCCGGAGCCTTACGAATTCCTACACAATAAATTTTCCGGCCCGATTCCACCCAATTCGGGTCAAGAAGAAGCCGAACCAAAAGATCACGACGACGGTCGACGATAACCGACACGAGCCCGTTAACCACCACCGGCGACCGGATTCCGTCACTCTCCGGTACATATAGCACCCTACTTTACCTCCAATTTGTGATATTACAATTGTTACATAATTAGGGCAAAATTAACCTAACCCTAACCCTAATCCTAACTTTTTCTAATTTCATAATTTCCAAATCATTTCAATCCATTTCACTGTATTAATCTATTGTATAATGAATTGTTGAAACACTAGTGGATCAACTGCTGGTGAAGAAGACAGTTGGTGTTGATTTGGAGATGATCTGCTGATATGAGTAGACCATCGTTCAGACCTAGGCCTCTAGACATACACAAGAAGCTTCCGATATTGAAATCGATTAAGGATTTTGAAGATGATGATACTCCAACCTCCACTAGAACACATATGCTCCGGCTCGTTGCCGAACATGATAATGACACACAGGTATAATAATAATAATAACAATGATAATAATAATTAACTCGGTTTTGAAACGGGTGCGTGTCGGGAGCGCGTAATGCGTGCATCACATGATGCCTTGATGAGATCACATTTGCGTGATGCGATTCCATGATGCGCGTATCAGGAGCGCGCAATGTGTGCGTTACATGATGCCGTGATGAGATCACATTGCTTGATGCGCGCATCACGTGATGTGATCTGATGCGGCACCTTATGCAGTTGACCAGTATCTGAACAAATTGGACGGTGATTGCAATTGGTATGAGTTTTTCAAATCTGATTGAACAAATACGACTATAGATAATGTTATCTGTAAATAATTAGATTGTAATAAACGCCTCGCGTATGGGATGCGTGCGCTTTGTGTATTGCGCATCACACATCGGCTTTTGGGATCATAAAGCATCGGATTGCCACACGCATTTAAAAACCAAGATTTTGATGCTCAATTGATTGATTTTGTGTTTTGGATCTGGTGTTTAGGTGCAACATGTTGGTAGTAAGAAAACAGCTTCTGAAATACCTACTCCGGAATATCTTGTTGTTGATACTTACGAGAGAGATTATTCTCCGACTTTTAATCAACCGACGTCTTATTTACGCGCACGAGGAGGTCTGTAAATGAATGTGGATTGTGGATTGTTGGTTGTAGGACTTTGATTGATAATATTTGTTGATGGTGTTGTAATGATTGCAGTGCGGGCGGAGATCGGAGAGTTTGTTGAGTATGATCTTGACAATGAGGATGAGGATTGGCTTGACGAGTTTAATAAGGAAGTGAAGATTCTTCCGGATGAAAAGTGAGTTGTTTTAAGAGTTTGAGTTTTGGGTTAGGTGCTTTGAGGTTATACGTCGGGCTTTTTTTTATGATGGTTACGCAGGTTCGAGACTATTATGTTTAAATTGGAGGTGTTAGATCATAAGGCTAGAGAAAAAGCAGGAGTTATAACTCCTACGTTTGGAGCACCTATACCTGTACTTTTGACATTTGATGCTGCTGTTGAGGTAAATCTTACTTTTAGTTGCAAGACGACCTAACCCATGCCCATTTTGACCCGTTATGGCTTTCATGTATGAACCTGTTTTGACCCGTTAATCGTTATGGCTTTCATATCTAAACTTGTTTCGACCCGTTATGGCTTTCATATATGAACCCATTTTTACCCGTTATGGCTTTCATATCTGAACCTGTTTCGACTTTCGACTTGTTATGGCTTTCATACATGAACCCCTTTTGACCCGCTATGGCTTTCATATCTGAACCTGTTTCGACCCGCTATGGCTTTCATATCTGAAGTAACGTGCTTACTTGCTTTTACTGTGGATTGAAGCATTATGCTCCTGCTGACCCTTTTATGCATAACTCCTTCAGATTTTCTTTTGTTTCATAGCGATGGGGACATTGATAGTTTATTACATCTTATTTTGTCTACTTGATAGGCCCTTCAATCTCTATCAATTAAATACGGAGTTTTTCAGTCCATATACAATTACTGGAAAGAAAAGGTATTGATCTTGAAAAATGTTCTATTTTGTTGTTGTGATCAAAACATAGTGGTTAAGAAAGACTGTTATTCTTGAGATGAAAATAACCTCGAGTTTCCCATTTTCAGTTATGTTAATAGTATGGTTGCAAAAGTCGCTAGGCGCTCCCTAGTCGGTCGACCGGGGAGTTGAGAGTACTCGGCCTAGGCGGAGAGTAGACGGGGAGTACTCGGACATGCCAAATTATAAAGAAATTAGTTTTCGGAAATTAAATATGTGTCAAATAACATAAATTTACTAATATTTATAACAAAATACGTGAAATTGATATTCATTCTTTAATATCATAGGAATATAAATTATGTTTTATTTTATTTTAAGTCAAACTCGGCCCAAGTTGACCTATTAGATCCGATTTTGACCGATGTTGACCGCATTTGATCGATTCCGAGTAATTAGTCGGAGTTGAAGAAAGTCGCCTCGGCAGCCTACCTTGTAGCGACTACTCGGGGAGTACTCGGCCTTGTAGGCCTTGTTTTACAACCACGCTTAATACAGTTAGTAATGCATACTTTTTTTGACAATTTTTTCTTTTTCTTTTCCTCCTGTCAGCGTGAAAGATGGCAAAAACCTGTTTTGCGGCGTTTGCAGGTTAGCATTTCTTCATGGTTAAAGAAGATAAAGTAAAATAATTTTTATTTTTATTTAAGTTGGATACTCAGCTGTAATAAAGGAGTTATTCTTAGTTTTACCCTTTGATTATTAGGTTTCATTTCTGCTGGTGTATACTTTTTATTTTCTAACTTTCAGTTTAATACTTTGCGTTATAGCCACCTCCACCAGTTAACGATACCAACCCATACAACGTATTTAGACCAAGGGAAAAAGCTCACAGACTTCACACAAGAAGAGTAAGTTCTTAATCGCTTTTTTATATTTTTGTATTTTTTCGTTCCGATAACCGTGACTCCGTGAGAACCTGTCACTGGAGAACTCACAGGGCCCTACCAATGCCTTGTGGGGCTAGTTAAAACCCCTGTGGGGCCATGGTGTTTATATTTGACCTTTTGTTTTTATTCTCAGATGCAAAGAAGGGAAAACAACGTGCAATCATTTGAAAAGCTTCGTCAAGTAAGCATTGCAATCCATTTTCATATGTTTATGTGCTTTATTTTACATCTGTTTTTAGATATAATCAATAGACATAACACCCACGCACCTATTTCTACTGTTCTTATTCTATATTTTTGATGTACAATTTTCAGGTTAGACGCAACCTTGAGCAAGCAAAAAGCTTGCTTGAGGCTCTAATTAAGGTATCACTTTATCTCACTCAACTTCTATTTTATATTTATATTTTTATTTTCGATTATTGTTGCAATTTCGACGCGTTTACATATAACATAGACATAGTAATATATTTGTCTAAACATATTTAACATGTAATGATTTTTTAACTTAAATAAACGAGAATTAAAATTTACTCTTTTTGACCCGTTATCCAACCCACCTATTAAAACGGTATTTCTGGTACAGAGAGAGGAGAAAAAGAGAGAAGTTATCGACAGTGAAGTCGCACTTCAAAGGATCCAATTAAAATACAAGGTAATTCATAGTAATTCACTTTCATTATTTTTTGAGTAAAGTACACGGATGGTCCCTGTGGTTAACCAAAATTTTGGATTTAGTCCCTAGCTTTCCAAAAGTACACGGATGGTCCCTGTGGTTTGTACTTTGTAACGCATTTAGTCCTTAACTTTTGCCAAAAGTACACAGTTGGTCCTTATGGTTTGCACTTTGCAACGCATTTAGTCACTAAAAGTTGGGGACTAAATGTGTTACAAAGTGCAAAGTGCAAACCATAAGGACCAACTATGTACTTTTGGCAAAAGTTGAGGACAAAATGTGTTATAAAGTGCAAACCATAGGGACCATCCGTGTACTTTTGAAAAGCTAGGGACTAAATCCAAAATTTTGGTTAACCATTGGGACTGTCTGTGTACTTTACTCTTATTTTTTTCTTCCATTTTTCTATCTATATTTAATCTTGTTTTTGATTTTCAGAATGAAACCGAGCTTCTAGAAGACAGCTTAGCGCTACCTGGACTGCCGTCTTTTCTGTCCAAGCTGGCTTCCAGCGAGGATGAATTTATCGAACCCGACGATTTCCAACACAACCGTTCAGCCGCACAAAATCATGCTTTGATGGACCCGAGAGGCGTAATGAAACGAGAGTTTAGACGTCCACCTGTCCCATCTAGCTGGCTCCATAAATTGGTAACTTTTTTTTTTGTAGAGTAAAATGCCATTTTCGTCCTTGAAGTTTGGCCAGTCTTGCGACTTTTGTCCAAAGGTTTGTTTTTCCGCATTTGGATCCAAAAGGTTTTAAATCTTGCCATTTTCATCCGGTTCGTTAACTCAATTCATTTTTCTCCGTTAAGTCAGGGGTATTTCTGTCTTTTCTGTTAAAGGGCAATTCGGTCTTTTTCAATTTATGTACAAGCATTTAGCATAATGCACATAAAGTGAAAAAGAGCGAATTGCATATTAATTTAACAAAAAAGACGAAAATACCCTTGACTTAACGGAGAAAAATGGACGGAGGTAACAAGCCGGATGAAACCGGCAAGATTTAAAACCTTTTGGATCCAAATGCGGAAAAACAAACCTTTGGACGGAAGTCACAAGACTGGCCAAACCTCAAGAACGAAAATGGCATTTTACTCTTTTTTTTTTTTTTTTTTGTAACCTCTCTTATTCTACAATCAGAATATTTAAAGTTTCGCCAATTGTGCAGGATCCACATGAGCCGGTATTACTTTTCACAAAACCTCTAGATCCCGCAAAGCTGGCGGCTGCCGGTATTGTACCGCCACAAGCTAAGCCCGAACAAAATGGCGTGTCATCGCGCTCGTTTGGTTCTCGTGGTCGGATTGGTAGAGGTGGGAGAATAATATTTGACCGGTGGAATCCATTTATGCATACACCAATTGATCCCGGTGATTCTCTATATGTACCTCCTAGACCACAACCACCACTACCGCCACATAATCAGTCTCTTATTCCCACCGCCACACCATACAACCACCATCACCACCACTAGCCGGCTTACTAGATAGCAACGAGCTTGATTATAAAACAATATAAAACGCTAACCGCCACCTAAACCACAACCACCGCCACATATTCGGTCTCTTATCCCTAGCGCTGCACCATACAACCACCATCACCGCCACACTTACAATGGGTTGTTTGTGGCGTTCTTAGACGGTTATAATGGCGCGTGTATATAAATTTTTTGTTTCTAATATTAGGCAAGATTATTTAGGACGAAAAGCGAATCGATTTTTAGAATCATATTTTTAGTAGTCATCGGTATCGAATTGTTGCCGCATTTGATCTTGTTCTAAGAGTCGATAAAGACTTTGATGTCTTTTATTTTGAACGGGTTTGTTCTTAATTCTTCTGTTAGTTTGTTGGGAGTTCAAATCTTGCAGAATGTAGGTTGCGGTGTATTTATTTTAGAAAATCTAGGAATTGTTGTTAAAACTTTTTTTTTTCTCTTTAACACGGCCTTGCTATCTTTGCTTAATGGTAATTGGTTGTCACGAAATGCTCAATGTATATAACAACTCGGATCATATAGAGGTGAGCATAAAAGCCGATTAACAGAACCATACTGAAACTAACAAAAACCGAAGGTTAGGTTTTAGAATTGTTGGTTTGGTTTGCGGATTTAACTAAATTGTTTTGACCCGCTATATTTACGTGAAAATTGAACCGATAACATAAAGGAACTTTCTTAATAGTTTTGAGTATGATTAGGTAGTATGAATTAAGAATGGAATCAGGGAGATTTTGTTAATCCACAATTCAATGTACCATCTACTCATCTAGGATCAGCAGAAAGCAACAACATTTACTTTCTTAATTTGATGTACCTTAGGCGCTGTTGGGGTGTCAGATGGGCCGTATATGTGGATTGGAAGTCAAACCCAATATGAACATGAAAATCTGACATGAACCCGAAAATTTGTCAGACACGTGAACATAAACATGACGAGTTATCGCGGATTAAAAACGAGCACAATTTGTTTGATGACTTTTACCATATTATAATACTTTAAAAATACAAATTTACACCAAAAAAAAATATAAGCATATATAAATGTAATCACTTTTAAACTACAAAGCATGTGCGTATTTTTACATAAAATAGCACAACTAGTTTAAGCTATGTCGTAATACACATTTTAGAAGATTAAGTATAAAATTAAACGGGTTGACAATAAACCAGGTCATACAAACATGGCTCATATTACTAGCCTGTTCATGGTATCAACCCGATATTGATTTGACTTAACTATTTAGACTAAACCTAAACCTACAAATTGTGTCCCAAAATATTTATGTGGATAAGTTTTTTCAGTGCTTAAATGTCTCTTAACTTGATGTCTGAATTATCGGTTCGGTTCAATCACACATATAATGAAAAATAGCTTTTGAGATGATCATGACAACAGAAAGGTAATACACTATGCAGTAATCATTCAGAAAGAATAACTAAACTAATTAATCGAATCTGGTACTTATTTTTTTCTTTGCTTTCAAACACATGTATAAAATTGATAAATTTTAATGCAAGTTCAAATATTTCGACGGCGTTCGAAAATCTAAAAGGTCTGTCAAAAACCGTATAATACGTTGCATAAAAATGTAAAAATAACTACGACGTCGGTTTACCCCACATCCTATATAACATGTCCGCTCATACACATGTATTATAAAAATTCGGGTTTAGTGATTTACAAATCATTATTATCTATATTAATTAGAAGTTCTCATGAACAGTAGACAGGGAACATTTTAGTCTATTTTATTATTTAACCTTAGTTTTTATTAAATTTATTATTAGTATATTATTATAACTAATTATTATAATAATTAATTTATTTTATCCCTTTACTATATATACTATAGCTTTTAACCCATTTAACTTTTTCATAATTTGATTTTTTCTCTAATTACTTGTTATATTATATTACTATATATTAATAAATTACTATATATTACTATATTACTATATATTACTAAAGGAATTAAAATGAATAGTGATTTTAATATTACTATATATTAATAATATAGCTTTTTTAATATTTTTTATTATAATATTATAATAATAGTTATTTTCTTTATTTTTTTTAACTTTAATCCTTTTTTTAATATCATGGGTTGAGATAAGTTTGGTGTCAACCGGTATCGAACCAGTACTGGTATCGAAAATACCGGTACAATCATGTTCGGTATCAGTACATGTAGGTAAAAACGAGCACTAATACAAAAAAAACGCCAAAAGTTGGTGCTGAATTGATATTGGAAATCTTTTGGTTCGGGAAATTCAGTGCGGCTACCCGGTACCATTTGCTCATCCCTGATCACGGTTACCGTACGAACAACGGTATCGTACAACTTTTTTTTGTTGATTTTCTTCAACTTTTAATTTTTTCTTTTTTAGTTTCAGGGATAGGGATGAGCTCAGTGCCAACCGATACAGAATCGGTACTGATACTGAAAATACCAGTTACGGTACCGGTATATGAAGGTAAAAAACGGTAGTGAACCGGTACCAAGAACACCAAAAGTCGGTACCGAATTGGTACTTAAGATCTTTCGGTTCGGCAAATTTGGTACCAGTACCTAGAACAAATTGCTCATCTCTGACCACGGGTTTCATACGAACAACATCGTTACCATACAACTTTTTTGGTTGATTTTCTTTCGGTTATCTTTTAGTGTTTTTTCTACATTTTATTTTTATCCTTGTCAGCAGTTCTGTTCGCAACACACTCGTAGTGATTTCAAAACACATGTAAACACAGACTAAATAACAAAAGAAATTCACCGCAACACGACCAACTTCTTTAAACCTAGTTATAATAACATACAACTTTTAAGAAACAGGACACAACTACCATATGCTTTGATTGGAAAACCTACAAAAAGGTCACTATATTTCCTCATGATTATTTTATATATATCATAAACCTTTCATCCATCAGCAATATCACAACAGACCACTAAAAGTTTACTCTTAACCTCACTTAGCAGTTCAAATCTAGTGTGTTTGACTTTGACTCAAAGTCAAAGTCATTCACACACTGACTATTCAAATCAAACCTCTTACTCTTACTATCTTTCTGTAATCTTTTACAACAATTACCATCTGAATCTGTACTCCCACTTCTCTTCCTTCCACACCCAAAATTACTAATTCCAGTCGTCTCCATGGACGACGAAATAAGATTATCGTTTTCAATTCTTCCCGAACTCTCGGATGATGTCAAACAGCTTTCTAATGATGATTTTGGTTTCGGGTTTTCTTCAAGATTATGTTTTAAATCCGGGCACCCGTTATCTACCATGGAAACTAGTTGTGACAGCTCAGCTTTTGCTACTTCCACTTCTATGACAGATGAATCATACCCTGCAAGTGTGTCTTGTGCTTTTCTTAAAACTGACTGTAAATACCTTCCTTGCGCCTCGATTCTTAGCTGCAAATGTCTTTGTACCTGAAAAATCCGGCGCAGTTAGTCAGTTAGTCGGCGGCCGATCCAAGATTTTTTTTTTCATAATTTTCGAGTAAAATGCCATTATCGTCCCTAAGGTTTGGTCAGTTTTGCGACTTTCGTCTAAAGGTTTGTTTTTTCGCATCTGGAACCAAAAGGTTTGAAATCTTGCCATTTTCACCTGGCTCGTTAACTCCATCCATTTTTCTCCATAAGTCAAGGTTATTTCCGTCTTTTTTGTTAACTTAAATGACAATTCGGTCTTTTTCACTTTACGTATAAGCATTTAGCATAATGTATAAGTAATCAAAAGACCGAAGTGCCCTTTAAGTTAACAAAAAAGACGAAACTTAACGGAGAAAAATGGATGGAGTTAACGAGCCGGAAGAAAATGACAAGATTTCAAACCTTTTGGATCCAGATGCGAAAAAACAAACCTTTAGACGTAAGTCGCAAAATGACAAGAAAATGACAAAAATGACATTTTACTCATATATTTTTTCTTTTTTGCATTATTTACACTACGGTAAGATACATCCATAGTTTTTCTTTTGGAAACTGTGACAACCCGTTATCAAAAACTCACAGGACCCCACCAATACCCTGTTAACCAATGGAAGCAGGGCCTTCAAGGGGGTTAAAGACAGATAACCAATATTAGTTGGATTCGAACTGAGACCCCTGCTAAAGGGATTCAAGCGCTTGCCACCGCGCTACCCTTTGAAGGTTAGATACGTCATACGCGCATACTGCCATACTGGCTTCCATGTACATTTGTACTTTTTGAACTTTTCTTTCTTTCATTTTTGTACCTCTATTTGTTCATGAAGTTTCCTTTGTACTTCCATTTGCATCTGTAGAGCTTGAGCAATCTTTAAGCTTCTGATACGACAAACATTACAATTAATCAGTCTTTTAACAATTTATCTTAAAAAAGATATAGACTTTAACAGTAAAAGAAGTAGATTACTCGTTAATCTGATTCGGGGTTTCATCGTTATGATCAGTACTAGTGATATCACTCTTATGATCATCCGCAAACTCTACAACAAAATCATCAGATTTTAAATAAATTTGTCAACGAAAAGCGAAATAATGTTGTATAATCAATCAGTTTATTACTCGCCTTCTTGCATATTTCCGCTGCTAGTTGGTGACTGTTGAATCTTTCCCAGCCTATATTTCTTCATCAATACATAAAAATAAATTAATAAAAGATATTGATGATAATTGCTAATTAATTACTTAATTACCAAACAAATTAAGGCTGAATGTACCTGTAAATGACTCTTTAGGTGGTACAAAGTAAGCCCATGAATGCTCATCACCCTCATCAAAGATTTTGGTGTTGCTTCTGTTCATACCATAAGTGAAACAAAGATTGAAACTTTTAAATAAATATCAAGTAAAAATGTAAAATTAATCTACTTTATACAAGTTTATAAAAAATACTGACTCTCCGGGCCTCCAAGCAGAGCGACTGCATCGACAAAACGCTTATGAAGCTCAGAAGTCCACTTGAGTCTCGGTTTAGCATCACTCGATAAAACCAGATTAAAATCTTGATTTTGAATATGCTGATGATCCATTTTATGGATATAGGTGTGTGTATGTATTGGTGATCAAACACAAATTTAGTTAAAGATTTATGTTGGAAATATGTGGCAGCTTATAATTAGTCTTTAACTCTTTATATCAGGAAACATATGTGGGGTTATGTGAGGTGAGGGAATATATGCTCTAATGAGCTGTTTCTCTACCTTTCTCTCAACTCACATTTCATATTCAGTAGTTCACCCACAAAATAAGGGGGAAAAGTATTATTTTTGGATTTACATTTGACTTGTGTGACATGGAGAGAATCTTTAATGGTGCAAAAACAAAGAAAGCAAAACACAGTTCTATTTGGGTCTCAAAAGTAGAGAAAAAGTGTATGGTTTGTTTTTATCTTCCTGTTTTTTCATTACCCACTCTTCATTTCACACTGTGTTTACAAACCAAAGTTCGGTTTTCATCGAAAAGTTATGCGTTCTAATCCATGTTTCTCCTAGGACTTTCATCAAACATCTGGTGGGCGTTACATTGGTACACTACACAATCACGACTCAAGAACGCGTATTCGTTAATACACGATACTAGTTACGCTATACTCACAAATCAACGTTTAGTTTTTATCCACAAGTTATGAATTCTACTCCATAGTTCTCCTAGGACTTTCATCGAACACTTGGTGGGCATTTCATTGGTACACTTATTACCCGATACGGCAAATCAACATTTAATTGTCATCCAAAACTTATAAATTTTATTCCAGAGTTCGCTTTGGACTTTCATCGATCATCATCTGGTGGGCATTCGATTGGTACACCCCATGGTTGCGACCCAAAACCCGATACTAGTTACTGATCATCGAAACCAATTATCCATAGACATCTTGCTTACTTCCTACTGAATTGAAGGAGCCCTACTATGATGTTTCCCAACACCCACTCCTCAATTCACACCATATTCACAAATCAAGATTGAATTTTAACCCAAAATTTATGAATTTTAATCCATAGTTCTGTGTGGACTTTCCTCGAACACCTGGTGGGTATCACACTTGTATTAAAGTTACTGATCACCGAAACCACTTGCTTACTTCCTAGTGAATTAATGTAGCCCTACCATGATGTCTCCCATTACCCACTCCTCAATTCACAAATCAACATTCAATTTTAACCCAAAACTTATGAATTCTAATATAAAGTTCTGTGTGGACTTTCATCGAACACTTGATGGGCATTCAATTGGTTAGTGGAAATCGAAAGAAAGGGGATATTTTTGATTAGTGGGATGGGTGATACTTGATGTGGAGATTGAAAGTGATGGCAAATGAGGTTTTCTTTACTTTGATTTGCTATTTTTTGTGGTGGGTTGGCAGATTCTCTTTGTTGTTAGTACGCTCAAAGAATCCAACAACATGTTTAAGGACAAACTTCTTGTTTTTATGCTATCAACAACTATTTATATTTAGGGTAAATTACACTTTTCGTCCTTTATGTTTGTACCTAGTTGCAATGGATGTCCTTTACCTTTAATATTTACAGCCACAGTCCTTTTTTTTGAAAACATGTTACAGCTTTCGTCCTTTGCCTCAAACCCAGTTAAAAAACTTGGTTAAGTTACATCACGTGCACAGCACGTGAGGGCATTTATGTCCATTTATGTCTTCCAGCTACCCACCATTTAAAAGCCCCAATATCTCCCCCAAATCCCTAATTAGGGTTTCTTCCTCATTGTTACAGCGCCCAGCTCCCATACCTGCAACTCTCTCTACGGCGCGACAGACCCAAAATTAGGGTTTGGATCTTAAATCATCTACTCATAAACGAAGATGGTGTTATGCGATTGTGGAAGAGAAGCTGTTATCCTCACCTCTTGGACAGATAGGAACCCAGGTCGCCGTTTTTATGGGTGTCCTGATCAAGGATCGACATGTCGATTCATAGGATGGGTAGATCAGTCCAATTGCCATTCATGTGTGAACATCATCCCAGGTCTGCTACGAAACAGAAACATGTTAGAGGAGAAGGTGAAAGAACTTAAATCTGAGACAATGAAGCTGAAAAAGATGTTGATTTTGAGTTGGGTTTGCTTCATCGTGTATTTGTCCATGTAATGCAAAGCAGTCTAGATGTAATGTAGGTTAAAGCAAGTAGTTTTTGTATGAAATGTGATATGTAAGTAGTTTTGATGTAATGCAGTACCTTTTGTATGAATATAATGAATGTAATGCAGTACCTTTGGCTTCGGCAAATGATATTGTCTTTCTTTTGACCCATAACCTGTTTTGACAGTCTCTATATTGACCCAAAACCTGTCTGGACATAACCAGTTTGGTAAGCAGCACATAATTGACCTGTTTGGACAGTCTCTATTTTGACCCATAACCTGTTTGGCCATAACATGTTTGGCAAACAGCACATAACCTATTTAGACACATTCAATGGCTGCAAACTGCAAACAAACAAGACAAATGACCCATTCAACTGCTGTAGACAGCAAACACAATGCAACTGCTGTTTTGACCCATTCAACTGTTGTAGACATCAAACACAATGCAAATTGCAAACAAAAACTGCCACATTGGCATAGATAACCAAGTTATAAAAGACATGTCTTAAACAGGTTCCAAACATCTAGAGTTAATACATATCCCATAAAGTACTAAGTTAGACCATAACAAACCAAAAGTCAAAAGTTAAACCCCTGCCAACAGATCTAGTCCTTCCTTTTTTCACCTTGCCCCTTGCAAGTCCTTTGATTGTGTCCGGTGTTCCCACATTTTCCACATACACCCTTCATATTCTTCTTTGATAACCTGCCCTTCTTCTTGCTTGAGCCTTCATCCTCCATCTCCACGGCTGACCTTTTTCCTAACCTTCTTTGGCCTACCCACTGGTGTGTGATGTTTTGGTGGTGTTATCTTGATAGGAACATCACTCTTCGGCCATAGAGCTCTGCCATTTATAGGGTTTATCTTGAAAGCATACACCTCTTTCCACCTGCCTATTGTGTAGACTGGATCAAACCAGCTTTCCAAAGCACCAACTCTTTGACCATTAGAAGCCATGAACCATATTGCAGCCACTGCATGTCTGCAGGGCATGCCTGTCACAATCATGAACAATCAGTCACACAACTGTTAATAATGATAAAAGTCAGTCACAAACAATTAATAATATACCTGTGATTTCCCAGCCTCTACAAGCACAAGTCTTTTTGGCCAAGTCCACTACCCTTGTGTGTCCAGGTTTACCACTCACCCCATACAGATCCCCTCCATTCCACTGCACATGATAAAAGGCTGCATCTTTCTTAATTGTCTGAAGTTGTTCTTGTGCCCAAGGTGTAATAAGACCTTCAGTCCTTTCTATAGCCCTCAACACTGTCACAATCCTCCTCATTAGGTACTCCCTGAAATACTCCAAAGCAGCAATGATAGGCTTGTCCCTCCCTTATGAGCTTCTTTGCCTCTTCCTTAGTTCCAAACACTTGTCCCAAATAAAAGTTGGCTCTATTCTCATTTCTCCTCCTTTGTTGATGTATTTGTCTCTTCCTAGTGCTTGTTTGATTGTCATCAGACTCTGACCCACTTGGGAATGCTTCATTGTCTAAGATTTCATCTTCTATATCTTCATCTTGATGAATAACAGTGTCATTTACTTCCATGTCAACATTCATAGTGTAGTCCCTCATATCTACATCATGATCTGGCATGCAATTGTTTTCATCAACCACAAAGTCACTGTCACTATCATCCTCTTCAGTGCTTGTTTCATTTTCAGGACCCTCTTCATCTAAATCAATCCCCTCAATGTCAACTGGTGCATTATCATACAAGAACATGTCCACATGTTCTTCCTGCACACTCACACCTTCCTGATCATTCACACTCAAACCTTCCTGATCATTCACACTCAAACCTTCCTGATCATTCACATTCACACCTCCCTGCTCATTCACACTCAAACCTCCCTGCTCATTCACACTCAAACCTGCCTGATCATTCACACTTAAACCTCCCTGCTCATCTAACTGCAACCTTCTTGTTACAGTTAGTTTTGAAGGCACTATTGCATAAGGGCCAGGCTCATCAATTTCTTCAATTGTAATGCCCTTTTGTGGCTTCATAGGTGACTGAAAGAAGTCCTTAATTTTGTCTAAACCATGTAATGTAAACACATTGATAATCTTATGAACTTCTACATACCTAGATAAGTTCAAAATATCTTGGTCACTACTTAAATATTCAATACCATTATCTAAATCCTTTTCAGGGTTTTGGAAAACATAGTATATATGATCAGTAACAGAATAACCCAGCTCATCCATCATATCTGAAATCTCGTGAACAGAAAACATATCAACGTCGATCATGTCAACAAAATTGACCTTACCACCTTCGTAAACCCGACCAGGACTCTTGGTTAACCTACCACCATGATGTAACCTAATACTGAATAGATGAGGCATTCCAACTGCAAATTTCAAATTTTTACTAGTTAGAAACATACACATTACAATAGGTTGTCTTGAATCATTCAAAAAGATCAGAATTTAGGTTAGAGATAAACTTACCATACAACTGAACAACTTCATCTCCATCCATGGTCTCTCGTATAAACCACGTTGGTGGTACTGGTTCTTGATTCATCGTCATGACCGTACAAGTAAAATTTCTTGCTGAAGAAGATGAACGAGCAGAGCAGCAGATGAATTTGGGGATTTTATGCCATTTCGAAGAACTAGGGGAGAGAATCAGGAGTGAACTGATAAATGAGGGATTTGGGGGAGATATTGGGGCTTTTAAATGGTGGGTAGCTGGAAGACATAAATGGACATAAATGCCCTCACGTGCTGTGCACGTGATGTAACTTAACCAAGTTTTTTAACTGGGTTTGAGGCAAAGGACGAAATCTGTAACATGTTTTCAAAAAAAAGGACTGTGGCTGTAAATATTAAAGGTAAAGGACATCCATTGCAACTAGGTACAAACATAAAGGACGAAAAGTGTAATTTACCCTTATATTTAAATGATTAGGAGAATAAAGTGATGATGAGGAGAGAATAAATTGATTCATCAATGGCCCATTATAGAATTCCATGACTAAATAAATCACGCCCCGCTTGCGGTATGCGTATATAATGTATATATGTGTGGGCCATCACGGGGCAAAAGTGAAAGTGCACTAATTTTAACGTTAATTTACTAATTTTGTGAAAATAACGTTAAAAGCTGAGGACGGTCAATCATGCATCATGTGGTGGCGTTGATAGCTGAAAGACAAAAGGGTACATGCACTAATCGGTCTTTGTCCCGATTGCTGAGTGTTATGTGCCTTATGTCAAAGGCTTGATGCAAAACTACTATCGAGTCGGGGGTCTCACTGGAAGCAGCCTCTCTATTTCTACGGGGGTAGAGGTAAGGCTGTCTACATCTTACCCTCCTCAGACCCTACCTTTGCTTTGCTATTGATGGGATTTACTGAGTATGATGATGATGATGATGACGACTAAATAAATGTATATTTAGAGGGTCTTTGTTTACCTCTTAATGAGGCTCTTAATGATTTAGATATCTTACTGGTTCAACACTTAATGGTTCAGACTGTTTGTTTCACGAGTAAATGTCTGAATGGTTCAGACATCTGCCTCTGAATGGTTAAGATTTATACAAAGTCTGAATGATTAAGACCTCTAATCTGAATTGGTCAGACATTTGCCTCTAAATGATTAAGCATTATACAGACTCTTAATGGTTCAACACTTAATGGTTCAGACCTTTTACTGGTTCATCACTTAATTATTTAGATGTTGCCAAACAGCCCCTTAATCTGATTAATTAAACGGATGGTGTTCTAAAAGGTTTATATGATATCAAGTATTAACCCGTTTAAAACTAGAAAAAGAATATGACAAAGTTATAGTCGTTGACCATTTGACTCATTTAACCTATTTGTTACAACTCGTTTATGGTTTCGTGAAGCATCAGATGATAACATATTTTTATTATATAATTATTATTATTCTGTGTGCAACATACGTTTGAAAAAGAATCATTACGCCTTTAAATTAATGTAATCAAAGATGTTAATTAAAGTGTTCTTGTAAATTTACACAGTTTTCTTTAACACATCTCATTAGCTTATAAAATAATACAAATAATATATATGAAGAGGTAAGGTCATGTCCAAGACCCGACCCGAATATACAAAAGTCACGTCCCAAGAAGCTCAACACAGAATCAGATATTGGGCCCACATAGTTATTCAGTCATAATGACTTAACAGAAATGTATAATCATGGCCAAGGGAATGTTCCCCCTCGGCCAATAGAATTACAGATGTAACTATCAAGACGGTTAGAGAATGACCATCTCACGTAACCATGACATCAGCCCTAAAATCAATCCTATAAATAGCTAGTGAAAAGTAAATGATCAGATGTGTTCTCACTCCTAGTATACTCTGACTCTACATTTCATTCTTTCTCCGATCAAATATTTATTCTCATGCCAAAAGGTTGTCACAGAAAGACCCCTCTTCCTGTGTGACGGGGCTCACAATGTTTTGTTTATAAAAATTTCATCGGAGAAGCAAGCTCAAGACTCATCAGGATTGAAGTTCCAGCTCCAATAAAGAGGTGCTCGGATTTCAAATCCTTTTTTCAAATCGATCATTTGAATCTTGAAATCAAAAATCAAAACAACCTTAATCCAATTAATCAAATTCCCAAAAGAACTTTTTATCATATTATTTTAACTCAGGGCCTGTTTGGTTGGCTCTGAATGAAACCATTCAGAGGTCAACCTCTGATTCGGTCAGAGGTTTGCTTGGTTGGTTGGCAAAACACCAGCCTCTTAATGGTTATCATTCAGTCTGTACCATTCAGTGATAAGAAGTTGTTGAATGAAAAAAAGACTCCTTGCTACCCTTCCCTTCCCTTCTCTGTATCAAAAACAAAACCCTACAAACTATTTCCCCTTTCACCTCTCATCACCAACACCTCCGCCCCCACCCCTCTCCTCACCACCTCCCGCCGGCTGCCACCATCTACCACCACCATCTCTCTTGTCACCATCCCAAAACCGCTGCTATAACCCACTAGCACCATCTCAACACCACCGCCACCACCTGCCACCATCTACCACCGCCATCTTCATCTACTTGCTCTCAAGCTTGAAACCCACCGTTGGGAGCTCCGATTCCGGGGTCTACTAAGCCCCTGAGGTTGGCGACGGTGGCTGGGGCGAAGGATTTGACGGAGAGAGTGGATGTTGGAAGTGGAAGTGGAGGCGCAGATGAGGTTCTTGTTGTTGTTGAAGATGGTTTAGGACCTTTAGGTAGAGAGAGACAGAGAAATGATTTGGAGAATTGGAGGTGATGAATGATTGGAATTTTCTCCACTACGATATGGCTTTGTATTAAAAAAAAATGATTGGAAATATCTAGAGAACATGTATATATATATATAATAATAAAATGGTTTTTTAATTAAAAGGGGTAAAAATGTCATTTTACACGGTCATTCAGATGTGCAACCAAACAACACTTTACTGGTTCAGCACTTACTGATTCAGAGCCTCTTACCCATTCAGACCTCTTATTCATTCAGCACTTATTGATTCAGATGTTGCCAAACAGCCCCTCATTTCATCTCCATCTCATAAAACCCGTTATTAAACATTCTTTCTTTCTTTCAGGAAATGCAATCACGTAGAAGAAATATGGAAAATATAAAGAAAAAGAAAAGCAAGAAAAATAAAGCAAAAACCTATACATGCATCAAAATCCTCTAAAAAGTATTATTCCAAAGGAAACATGTTACATGTCCACCTTTTATTTTAGAGTTATTAGATTTTATCACCTTCAACTATTGGCTATTGATCGATGTCACCCTCAACAATCACTTTGATCCCCGTTACCCCTAACTCAACACTTAGTGTGTTCTGTCACTACGTCGTTAAATGATCACTAACTTTTGTTCCTGTTATTACACTTTTTGAGGTGTCATAGGGATTTTGGCAAGGTTTTAGGGATCTTATGACACCCAAAAACATATAGTAACATGATCAAAAGTTAGTGATCTGGTGACAAAACACACTAAGTGTTAAGTTGAGGGTGGCGGACGTCAAAGTGATAGTTGAGGGTGACAGCGGCCAATGACCAATAGTTAAGGGTGATAAAATCTAATAACCCTTTATTTTAGTTGTTGGGAATAGGCCAGGGGTAAAGAAGGTTTTATCAAAATATAAAAAATAAAAATAAAATTAAAACCATAAAAAGAAAGAAGACAAAAAGGTTGCTTAACACAAGAATAGTGAATCATAGTTTAATTAAATGATTAATCTTTGATTATACATTAAAATATAGTATGAGTTTGATTTTTATGGTCATCTTTGGTTAATATGAAAATAGTTTGCCTAATAATGTGTAAAATTATTATATAAATATGTCATTTTGTGTTAAAAAATGTATCGAGTTTGATTTTTTAGTCATTTTGTTTAGGCTGACTGAAAATAGTTGTATCACATTTTTGTGTTAAAACATATGTATCGCATGATGTTTAATCCTAGTGAAAGCAATAAAAACACGATCGGTTGAAAATAATTTCCACTATTTTTTTTCTGACGAAATAACTTTATCAAAAATTCGTTGAAAAAGGCCGTTTCCTACGAATCTCCGATGAAATTTTTGTTCGAAAATGTGACAAGTTTCTATTAGGTAAATAAACGACTATAATTAGTTCTAATTGCTCAGACTAGAATAAGAGTTCAAGGATAATTACTACTATAATACATTGTGGGTGAGATTTGCAAGTTGACAACAATTGCAGTGGTGAGAAGTGGTTTTGTGGGCGGTCGAAGACACATGGCAACACATGATTGGATTCATATATGGTACCATACAGTCGATGACACCACGGTGACTAGGGGTGTTCAAAACCGAATATCTGAATTTTAGATATTCGAAATTTCGGATACCGGATTTCACTATCCGAATCTGTATCCGAAATTTTGGATATCCGATCGGATAGTGAATCGGATATCTGAATATCCAATTTTTTTATTTAATTTTTTATTATTTTTTTGATATTCAGAAACGGATATTTCGGATAGTTTAGATGTCCGAATATAAGTTCTCAGATATTTCGAATATTTTTTTGGATATTTCCAGATATTCAGATATGCGAAAAAAATTAAATTTTCGGATATTTCAGATATCAGAAATATCCGAAAAATTTTAAAATCACTATCCGAAGACGAATCCAAAAACTCGGATATCCGAATTTTCAGATATTTCGAATTCGGATAATTCGGATGGGATTTTCGGATACGGATATTTTTGAACACCCCTGGTGAAGGGGTAAGGTCCCAAAAACCTTGCACAGGTGCTTGAGACCATACCACAACCTCATCAATAAGCTCTCTTCAGAATGAACCTTGCGCGGCCGCGCACTAGTTCTAAAAGAGAACTTAAAAGAAGAAAGCAGTTTTAACATCCGCGCGCCAAAAGGGAATTAACAAAGCCTTGCGCAAGCTCTCATACAGTGGAACAGTTAGGATTTTATCCTAACAAATACCTTCGCGCAAAGGTCGCTCAGGCTTAGACAAAAATAACCTTTCTGTCGTAACAGAATTAGCATGAGGAAGAGTCACATAGGATTACAGCTGTGATCCTTCTAGAAGGCTTTATTGTGCACCACCATTCGGTTACAACCGAATGACCACGTGGCATCATCTTAAGCATTCCCCAAAATCACGATGATGGCACCAAATTGAAGGAAGACCCACACTTGCTCACTTTCCACGTGGTATCACCCCCGCCGTTGATCATGACCATGATCCGTGTGCATAACAAATCCGTTAGTGATTAACGGTGGTGGAAAATAACCGCTCACGGAAATTACTTTCCGTCATCTTTTCTATCAACAGACTTTCCCGCCCAAATTCGGCTATAAATAAGACAACTCAGGTATCAATTTCTCAAGTTACTCACACTTCACTTTACTATTACTTTTTCTTCTTCATCAAACCTGTACTTATTCTCACGCCGAAGGGTGGTCACGGAGAGAACCCCCATTCTCCCCGTGGCGAGTCTAACGGCTGTTTGTTTTGCAGTTGTTGTTCGAAGAAGGAGATCATTCACCCCCGAATCAAACGAGAAGAATTAACCATTTTATGCAGATTCAAACCCCCTGGTTCAATTGATTCCGGTCGATTAAACTAGTGTTTCTTCATTGACGCCCAGCGATTTCTCAGTTTTTATTCATATCTTCTCGTTTTGATTTACTCTTCCATCTCTGTTTTTCAATGGAAGAGACTCCGACAAATCGTCAATCCAGACCTCGGCCAAATTTCCCACACAATACCCAAGTTGAAGGGATTGTGGAAGAGGCTTCGGATGACAACGAAGTCCAGTACAACGAGAATCATCCGAATGACCCTGTTACACCAGGAGTACAACCCGAGATCCCCCATCTCGTGGTATGTCAGATCCCAAGGAGAAATAAACGTCATATACGCACAACTTTGTGCACAAACTGCTCCTCAAACTCAGTCACAAAGACCTGCATCTCGTACATGAGCACCATCTGCACCTCGTGCTTCACACCATGAAGCACCATCACGAGTTCATGTGGAAGACACAGAAGTTTACTCTAGATCTCCTACAAGATACGAGTCTACTCATTCCGAGAATACACGAAGAGAGTATCATGATGAATCTCATTCCCATCGAAGGCAATCGATCCATTCTCGGTTGGGCCCGCGTTACTACCAGAAGCGGGACACCCACATCGACGAATACGACAGAACATACCAGGAGGGAGATAACACGAGTGTGTTTAGCCGGCTGCAACGGGACCACAAAAATTATAAACCTCGTGCGGTTTATAATCCGGATGCAGAGCACGACTACAACTTAATCTACCGCCCGGCAGAGGCAGCGGAGAATTCAAAGTTTATCAGTGAGATCGCCTTAGCTCCCTTGGAAAAGGCAAAACTGCCATCAAATGTCGGCAAATTCAATGGCATGACAGATCCGGACGATCACCTTCGTGTTTTCACCAGCGCAGGCCTGGTAGGAGGATGGACCTTGCCAATGTGGTGCCACCTATTTATCCAAACTCTCACAGGTGCAGCGCGACTATGGTTTGATAACTTACCAGTTGGGAGGATAACGTCGTGGGTGGATCTAAGAGAAAAATTCCTAGTGCATTTTAGCCAACATCGAAGGTCTATTAGAGAAACTGCTGACGTCATGAATATTTGGAGGCGTGATGATGAGAGCCTAGAGGACTTCATAACGTGTTACAATAAGGAAGTACTAGAGATCAGTGATGTGCACGAGCATTTGATACGAGCGCAATTGAAGTATGTTGTCCGCTGCGATGACATGATCAAGGTTCTGTCGGGAACAGAAGGGTTACCCAAGAGCTGGGAGAAGCTGATGGTTGCAGTCAAGGTATACGCCCAGACAGAAAGAAACCTCAGCACCAACAGACCACCGCCACCGCACAATCGTCCACAAGATATGAGCGGGAACAACGGAAAAAAGTTCAAAACGAATTGGCGCGACTCAACCTCTAGAACATACTCATCTGAAGACGCGCGAGCAACCATAAACAAGCTCGCAACACAAAGGGAAACCAAGCAAGAGAATAGAGAACGACAATGGACCCCCCCAATGAAAACACCGGCGGAGGTGCTCAGCACAGAGGACTATCAGTTTAAAGCCCCTCCGCCAATGAAGAACAAGAGGGGCCAAGACCCAAATCAATATTGTGACTACCTCAAGGATAATGGTCACACTAAAAACAATTTTATATCCCTCCGTACCGAGATTGAAAAAGCGCTCAAAAGTGGTGAACTCACCCACTTACTGCAGAACGTGCGGAAGGATATAAAGCAAATTACCTACGGCGATGAAGGCCCGAGTAAGAAAGCTAAAAATTAAGCGGCGCAAGAAGTAAGTAGCATACAATAGCCTCTTCACAAGTTGGTTAAGTTCTTTAACTTACCAATCCATGGCGTAGACCTATAGTATGAGTAAGTTAAGTTCCATCTAATTATCCTAAACAGACAACTTTGTACTACGGCCTCTGAGCCTTATCATTAATCAAAGCAAAGTTAGTTCTATTATTTTCGTGTTTATTACAAAGTGCATGCAATTCCTTTTGGTAAGCGCAAAAACATCATGGTAACATTACAACAAGTCTCCTGAACGGCCAGTGATCACACGCATCACACAAGGCCCAGCCTTACGTTCACACATGAGCTTTATACCACCTTTATTCGCCTTACCTAATCAAAGCAATTGTACTCATGCAAGATATTGTAATTCAAACACATTTCATACTAGTTACTGGCGCACCACACGCCTTAACAAAAAATTATAAACATACACGGCATTGTATAAAATAAAGTTACTTGCGCAACAACGCATTAACAGACATGGATTCCACATCCCAAACTTAAAGTTAAATATCTATTGTTCATACAACCACAAGAGTAAAGAAAACCTAAGCTAGGTCTTCATACTCATTCTCTTCTTTATCCGGAAAAACCTCTCTCAGCTGCGTCACGTAGTCTTCAGACTGCAACGCGACAGTAATAAGATCCATGACTGGAAGCTGTAAAGTATTAAATTGAGTCTTCACAGCAGCAAGAGTAGCTTCGGTATCAACACCATGAGTAGCTGACTTACTAGTATCCCAGTCAACCTTTAAAGCGTTAACCACGTGATGGGAACACTCTGCATACCCTTGGGTATCCCATCATTCCGCGCAACGAACAGCAGATGCACAACCGTCTTATCTAGTTCTTCAGAATTGAGAACTGAGTCAGCAACCTGTACAAAAGTAAAAGGAAAGTAAGAAGACGCGCAAACATCTCCAAATGTTATCAATGATAGATAAACTTACGCTCACGATCCCGTGCTCCTTCAACCACAACATGTCGCTCTTCAACAATTCAAGCTCACTCTCCGCCGTTGCTCTCACAGTCTCGGAATTTTCCAACTTATTTTAAGTCTCGGCAAGACGGCGGGAAGTCTCAGCCTTTTCAGTCCGTTCAAGCTCCAAATCATTTTTAGCGGACTCAACCACCGCCTTAAGTTGTGCCTGCTCAGATAATAAAGAAGTAAGTTCTATCTCCTTATCTCTAAGGGCAAGGGTAGCACAGGTATGTACCTCTCTTTCCTCACTTCTTTCCCTATGAGAGCGTGCTTCATCACGCGCTGCTTCAGCCTCAGCTCTTTCTTGTTTCAATTTCTCAATCTCCGCATCTTGTTTTTTCAACTTCTCAACTTCAGCTTTAAGATTGTTGATTACATTGCGGAGACCCATCTTCTCAGCATTATCTTTCTCGCAAATCTCTCTCCAATTTTTGCGCTCCTTGGAAAGAAGGGCAGCCTCAACCTCTGTTTTTCTCTTCCATCCCGCAACCGACCATTCTTTAGTTTTTCGGTCATGATCAAACTTGGCCCGGTCAGCCTCCAACGTAGCTCTCAACTGGGCTACCCGGGCTTCATCTTCAGAAATTTTTTTCTTGTACTCCCAATAGGCAGCCCATTCTTTGTGCATACTACGCCACTCGCGCACTATGCGATGCGTGGTAGACGTGTAAGTAACAACTTCTTCAAGGTAAGCGTGATAGGTCTGCTCATGAGGACGTCCCTCTTGGAATTTAATCTCCCCAAGAGGAAAGGTTCCCTACAACCAGTCTCGGCACACACGCCAGTCTGAAAAGGTATCACCTTTATTCAAATTCCAAATTGGAGCATGAATTTCAGAAGCGCTCTTCTCCGAGTAAGTTCTATAATAATAATCCCCCAAAGTTTCATCCGGGCGGATGGGGGAATCCTTATCAACATAAGCAAAAGAACTTGGGTCTCCAGAGACCTTCTCGACATTTACAGGCGTCGAACCCGCAATAGGAAAAGTTGCTACAGGATCTTCTTGAGCAGATTTTTCTTTCTCCGGGTCTCGCGCCACAACTTCAGGAGACTTTGGATGCCCAGCATCAACACCCGCAGCTTCCAAGCTAACAATCTTCTCACTATCCACCGCAACTTCAACGGGTTTTTCAACCTCAGGATTCCCTGTCTCAGCAATCTTCTCCGCCTCATCTTCACCAACAATCTTGGTATTTTCTAACTGCTCGCTAATCGGGGCGTGAGGAGGTGAAAGTGGAAGATCCTCACTAACCGCGGATGATGGCTCCGCGTGCACAGGAGAACTTGGTTTTTCTGCAAAAACAAAATACATATTACAAACATGCAATGCGCATAAAAAACAAACAAAACAAGAACTTACCTAAAGGAGGTTTTGCAATAAAAGCATCAAGGTTGCCCCTTCTGGTGAGCTTTTTTCTTTGAACCTTCTTGGCAGGCTGCCCTTCAGCCTCAACATCAGTTTGTTTTCTTTTTCCCTCATTTTTCTTCAACAAAGGCTCGGGACTTGACTCTAAGTCAATTGGATCCTCAGGATTCGAAGGAGGGATGTCAGCAGTATCCCTAGGTTCCGCTTTTGGCTTCTTCATAACTGCAGACGCAAGACCCTCCAACGAGTCAGACACCACCACATAATCACACCAGGAGTCAGAGGAATGGCGTGTACCTTTCTTCTCTCCTTTAACAATTTTAGCTTTTTGAGCCTTCTCCGCATCATTCTTTCTTGGCGCAGCGGTGGCAGCTGGCGCACGTTTTTTCTTTTCAGTGCCTATGCCCAGGTTAGAACACTCACCTACTAGAAAAAGCAAAACTTTCAAAGGTTACCCAACGCGCAGAAGCAGTAAAAAGTAACATTAACAAGAATCATAGCAAAATTACCAGCGCCGTTTGAAGGTTGCGCAGACAAATCTTCATCTCGCGGAAGAACAAAATTCTTAACCATTCGAAGATACCAAAGATACTCACCAGCCTTTTTTGCAACAGTGACCATCTTCCCACCTTCTCTCTCAAATGCAACAACATATAGTGAGACAACTGCAAAAAGGAGAACATGGGCAAATTCAAAAAGGGGGGGGGGGGAGCAAAGCAGCAAACAGGGTAAAGAAACCCAAATCTCACCTTTACCATCTTCCATGTACACTGGCTTATCCTCTCGATTCATCCGCCAGCAAAGGCTCATACCAGTAGCAACTAAGGCTTTCTCTGGAAGAGCAATCGATGGAACATCCTTTAGATCTTACTACTAATTCTCTGAGAAAGGAGTTTGTATGGTTTCTGGCACAACATCTTCTTTTCCTCTGAAAACCATCTTCATCGGAATCACTTCGGTTTTAATAAAAAAGAATTTTTGCTTCCAATCGTGAAAAGATTTCGGGGGTTGCAACAAGATCTTTTTCGCCGACGCCCGTTGGACAAACGAGTAAAACCCTGGGAACAGTGCATCTGGTGAAACACCCGGAAACGGGTAACCGTCGACTCAATATGCATTGAATGGCAGACAAACTCAAAATGACGAACCCTAACCATCCCAATAGGGTGCATTTGGGAAATATGAAACTTGTAGTACGAAAGAATGTCAAGAAAGAACTTCGTTGCAGGCAATCGAAAATTGCATGCAGAGAAAAAATCCCAAAACAAAGTAATATACCCGGCCGGAGCATCCGCCGCGGTCTGACCCTCATCAAGGTATCAAGCGTCCCAACTGTCAGGGAACTTGAAGTTTCGAACCAAACCATCAAAGGTTTACTTAGACCACTTCAATGGAGGAAGACCAGAAGCCATTTCTTTAGACGAATCTTCGTGATGTTCTCCGGTTGACATAAAGGGAGAAATAGCAGATTTCTTCAAAAGGGTTAACAAGGAAAACGAAGTAGGAGGGTTTTCAAATGGCAATGATGGTAAAAACAAGCAATCGAAAGAGTTATATAATCACCGCCATAAATGACCAAGATAACTGCAAAAACACCTTTTTCGGGGTAGACACGGTTATCTAAACATCAGGGGCGAGTGGGAATAACAATGACGCGAGTCCACGCGCGCGTGAAAGCCACGATCAATGACGTACAGCTGACAAGTGACAGCCTGTCACACATCAACAGTCGTCGCTGTACCTTTCACCTGCCAGAAGTCAAGACCCTGAAATTTGAAATCATGAGCAAAAGAGAAAACTTCCTCAAGAAGATTTCCAATGTTTTCGCACCAAAAACTCCACAACAAAAATAACCTCTCATAGTCCAGTGCTCCACTTACTTGCATAAGAGCAACACTAGACTGGAGGGACTTAAAGGGGTAAGGTCCCAAAAACCTTGCACAGGTGCTTGAGACCATACCACAACCTCGTCAATAAGCTCTCTTCAGAATGAACCTTGCGCGGCCGCGCACTGGTTCTAAAAGAGAACTTAAAAGAAGAAAGCAGTTTTAACATCCGCGTGCCAAAAGGGAATTAACAAAGCCTTCCGTAAGCTCTCATACAGCAGAACAGTTAGGATTTTATCCTAACAAATACCTTCGCGCAAAGGTCCCTCAGGCTTAGACAAACATAACCTTTCTGTCGTAACAGAATTAGCATGAGGAACAGTCACATAGGATTACATCTGTGATCCTTCTAGAAGGCATTATCGTGCACCACCATTCGGTTACAACCGAATGACTACGTGGCATCATCTTAAGCATTCCCCAAAATCACGATGATGGCATCAAATTGAAGGAAGATCCACACTTGCCCACTTTCCACGTGGCATCACCCCAGCCGTTGATCATAACCACGATCCGTGTGCATAACACATCCGTTAGTGATTAACGGTGGGGGAAAATAACCGCTCACGGAAATTACTTCCCATCATCTTTTCTATCAACAGACTTTCCCGGCCAAATTCGGCTATAAATAAGACAACTAAGGTATCAATTTCTCAAGTTACTCATACTTCACTTTACTATTACTTCTTATTCTTCATCAAACCTGTACTTATTCTTACGCCGGAGGGTGGTCACGGAGAGAACCCCCATTCTCCCCGTGGCGAGCCTAACGGCTGTTTGTTTTGCAGTTTTTGTTCGAAGAAGGAGATCATTCACCCCCGAATCAAACGAGAAGAATTAACCCTTTTATGCAGATTCAAACCCCCTGATTCAATTGATTCCGATCGATTAAACCAGTGTTTCTTCACCTGGTGACACATGGCAACCGAGCCGACGACATTGCTAGAGTTAGGGTACAAGGCAGAGGAGACGCCAACAATTGGGCCAGAGTCTAGCAATGTCTTCCTTAATCATGCATGAATCATTAATTATGAAAATTAATAGGGTACAAGGTTGCTAAGAACAAACAATAAAGTAACAATTGGGCCAAAGTCTAGCAATGTCTTCCTTAATAGGGTATAAGGTTGCTAAGAAATGATTGCATGTGTAGTGGTTAACACCTCACTCTTGGGCGTTGCGTCATTTGGCAGCCTAGTCAGCAATGGGGCATTATGGGACGTTTTCTAAAATGGGTGTAGTGGGGATGTGGGGCATTATGTTAAAAGAGGTGTAATAGAATTTAAATTAAAAAAACCTTGAAAAATTGTTATTGGCCAAACAAAGAACATGAGCACAGTCATTGGCCAACAAATTGGCCCGAAAACGTGATTTTAAACACGCCAAAACGAAAAAAATGGTCAAACACGCCCAGGGGGCGTTGGGTCGGCGTCTTCGGGCGTGATTGGTTGGTTTTTTTTTGAAAAAATACTGCCCACTACGGACGGTCTAAGATTACATGATGATAAGATATAATACATTACCATGTCTTCCTTAATCATGACATGAATCATTAATTATGAAATTACATTTTGGAAGAACGATATCTTAAACTTGTTTAGCTTATTTGGATACAAACATACAATTACTCGTTATCTTACTCATTCTTAAATTGCTGACGCTTGTTTTTCCTACTTGGTCGACTTGTACGCTACATGTCAGTAATGAAATATGGTAATGAAATATGATGACGATAAGATTAATAAACAATTATTGATAGAACAAGAACGTAAAGACACAATGTACGTGGTAGTTCACGAATTCTTGTTATTACTTTTGACAATTGATTACTTTATAATTACTACCTCTCAACAATGAGTAACAACATATTTTCACTTACAAGATAAGATATTATTTTATAAACAAAAAATATATCTTTAAAATTAACTATTTTAGAAATAAGTTTTTTTTTAAAGATAAATTTCATTAAAACCGGCCGGCCTGACAAAAAAATGCAGGACCGCACCAACACCCGATTACAACATATACAAGGGATACTTACACCATTCTCTCCAGACTAAGTTACTATGACTGGACCTACTTTTTAACCATAAGAAACTAAGAGACTTCACTTCTACAAAGATTTCAGCACAATCACCACTACCGTTAGAGAATTTCTTCGAATTCCTAGATTTCCATAAGCACCAACAAGCCACCACCAGGAGACCACGAACAATCTCCCTAGCCTTCGGATTACCTCCGACACTCTTGTAATGAACAATCAGATCCTTGAAGGAAAAGGCAAAAATCGGTGGGATTTTGGCCCACTCACTAAGGCGATTCCAAACCTGGCATGAAGTACTGCAGGCGGTAAAAAAATGGTCCACCGATTCTGCCACCTCCCCACAAAAAACACAGTCCACGCTACCGATCGAAAAGTTTCTTCTACTCAAAGCTTGTTTAGTCGGGATCCTATCGAGCATCGCCCTCCAAATAAAAATATCGCACTTAAATGGGATCCACTTACAGCCCTTCACGGAGAAAATTCTTTCCGAATCCTGCGTATCAGCCGCCAACTCTTTAAAGGAGCCGGTGGAATACTTACCTGATTAGTCAGCCACCCATCTCCATTTATCCTTGACCGCCGAGCAGCCGACATCAGCGAGCAACGAGGAGCACTCAGACCATTCTACTGTCACACCCCAAATTCCACGTGTCACCGGTGGGCCCGGTGGGGAGTATCGTGACGTGGTTGGCAACATAATAGTCAAACATCACATTATTTAATATGCACAGCGGAAGCAAATGAAAGATATATTTCAACTGAATAAAATATTGTAATATCGTGTATCACAAACAGTTGAAAGTTTATCCACAGAAGGATCAAAATAAATAGGAAACAGTAGTTCAACAGACGATAGGCATCTTAAGCTTGCGATACTCTTTATTGATGCTAAGGAGAGAATCCAGCCTATTACGCTTAGCACCTGCATTTAATCTTTTTGAGAAAATACGTCAGTTTACACTGGTAAATACAATTAACCGACTCATTTTAAAAATGATTAAAAATTTATTTGGATGCACATGGCACAAACATTTTATAACTTGGGATAATTATTTAAATATATAAACTTGTAAAAGAATTACATGTTCCTTATGCGTTCAGTAGCCCGGATCGTGCCGGGTTAAAGATCAATAGACACACCACATTATTTATTTATGCACTGACGGGTGTACGCCTACACCCCGCGCTTAAGTCGTGGCCATTTCGTAAAATGATGCCAAGGATATCCGGGACATGGTCATTAACCCCCCAAAGGCTTTAAGTAAACAAAACAATTTAAACGGGCCGATCAAATTTCAATTAACCACCATACGATGGAAGATTTAATGCCCGACCAAGCGGTATTTTATATACCGTACCCCAAGCCTGTATAGGGAAAATAAGTTAAAAGTATTTACCTGAGCAAAGTAATAATCACAATAAGCAAATGCAAGTAGCTTTTACTAGTCCTCCTATTCTGGAACGAAGGTTTATAATAACCTATTAGAATCCTAACGGGTCTTTAGTTAAGCTTAAGCTTAGACCGGTTAGTTTTAAAGATACGGTTCGTACGCACGATTAAGCGAAGACCGGATAGAATGTGATTTAGACCCGACAAGTTTGAAGACGTGCTTAATATGGGTATTTCATACACATTCTGGATTTTGAGATAAAACCGATAAGGTTTGACCCGTTTCGGCTAATTTATGCAAACTAGTTACATAAACCGAACCGAACGCGCAAGAGGCGTAACGGGTAATTATTAGAGCCTATACAGGTTTCCTAACTTAATATGCCTCAAATATATTGTGACATCAGTAAGATATCTTTTATTATTATTCCCGAAACGAATTTAAACACAAACTATGCCCCGTAAGGGTAGTTTGGTCATTTACAAGGTTATAAAAGAGTTTAAGTATTAACCTGAGTTACAGGTCTGATGTAATCAGCAAAAATACTCAATTTAATAAGTTATAACAGTAGGGTAAAGTATACATGTGAAATTTATCAATTATAACCAAACTATGCTCCGTAGGGGCATTTTGGTAATTTCACATAAGCCGAAAAGCTCAAAACTGAAGTCTGAGTTAAACAACTTTTGCTTACTGTTTAAATATTATAATTTACCTAAAATATCAGTAGGTATCAACCCTTGTATGTTTAAAATAGTCTTAGTACATACTATGCGTTAAAAACGCTTAAAAAGGCGATTAGAAGCCGTTTCCGGTTTCTATATGAAAAGCTGATATTTTTTATGATTCCAGAAGGCTTAAAATAATTTATTTATCATTTAAAATTAGTAGCAAGAGGTTTGGAGTCAAATAGATATGTAAAACTCATTTTATAGCCCGAAAGGGCAAAACCGACAATTACCGGATTAAGCCTATGACTATAAGTTATGCTCAGCCTAAAATTAATTAAAAATCTTCAAAAATCCCAAAATAATATATTACATCAGTGGGTAATAAGTTTGATATCAAAAAGTAGGTTTAAATAGGCTATACGCTAATTACGCCGTTTAATCGCTAAAGAAGCTTTCTAATTACGCTAATGAGCATAACTCTCAATCTACACCTCAAACTGATGTCAAATTTTGGGTGCAAGTTTATAATTCAGTAACTAAGGTTTCTACTCTTTTACATTTTCAAAATCACGTTTTATGGTGAAAAGGGCATAATGGTCAACATATGAGCAATTAACGGAATCATGCATATTAATTGGATAACTAATGAACCAAGGTGTATAATCACAGAGGGTTATACTAGCATGTAACCTAGTCCAATTAAAGCTCTAAGGAATTTCTAAAACATGCCAAAACGGGTCAGAACTGAAGTCAAAGCAAAAGTCAAAGCTTTGCGACTTTCGGTTCCGAACCGGGTCTAAACAGAAAATTGTCGGGTTGAACATGTTTAGACATGTTCTTACATTAATTACCAAGTTATATTAATGATCAAACAGGTTTTATGGGTCCTACATTGCTAAGTATGCATAAATTAGAAATTAAGCATTCTGTTGACTTTTTAATAACAAGTTTGACCCGATATTTGACCTAGTTAGAGTGGGAATCAGAGGGTTCCCTTTTAAGGGTTTATTGCCCACATAATTACCAACTTATAACTACTTTCAATTCGACTAATCACTGGATCATCAATGATTAATCGCTAAGTCAACCGTTAATTACGACGGTTTGACTTTTAAGCTAAAACTAAGCAAAAACTTAACTAAGAAAGGTTAAGCATACTTACTGAAGTCCTATGCACGATTAGTGATCACTTGAGCCTGCTTTGGAGCTCCAAAAATGATCAGAAATGCTGAAGGAAGGTGTGAAGAATTGGTTGCAACCTTGGCCCTTTATATAGTGCTCAAGAACTCATGGATTGTTGACACACAAGCCTATCAATGATCCCAGATGATCCACATATGTCCCTAAGGGTCTAGGGGTTGCTTAGGGGTCGCCCATGAAGTGAAACAACTGATTAAAGTCGGTTTATGCGTGAAATTCGGTTGCTGTCCAAAGTTCCTGTATCTGGGCGTCGTAGGCGGCCCGCGTAAGATGTTGTTGGGTCTTACGCGGCCCGCTTGGGCCTTGTGTTCAGCTTCCACATTTTCTAGTTTTTGCATATTTGTCTCTTGGCCCTTCCGAAAGGTCAACTAACTTATATTTTGCACTTTGAGCCCTCCAAATTGACATACAAGGGCTTCAAGACTTATACTCACTTTATTAAGTCCTTGGCCACTTGGTTATTACCCGAAAAGTCATAACTTTCATCGGTGACCCTTTAACCCCTCGCATACGAATTTGATCATAACTTTCTCATACGATAACGAAACTTTATGAAATTTATATTGTGCATTCTAGTGAGCATAATTAACCGTTACAAAGCTTCGAGTTTGTTAAAAGTTCACTCAGAGGTATAACTTAAACATGTTGACACATTTAACCCATGTAGTTTGTAATCTCTCACTTTCTTTCATATTTAGCTTCGTATGATCCATGATTTATTCGTTTGGAGATATGAGCATCATGTAGGGTTATTGTAAAGTATATTTATTCACTATTGACATTTTGAATACGTATATTCACATACTTTCCATGTTTGTCAACTTTAATCCCTCTATAACATTCTTTCACACGTTCAAACATATGACACGTGTCAACACATTATAGGACGCGAATTTTCGAGGTGTTACATCCTCACCCCCTTAAAAGAAATCTCGACCTCGAGATTTACTGAAATAAACAAGGGTACTTTTCTTTCATTGTGGACTCAACCTCCCACGTGTATTCGGGACCTCTACGGGCATCCCATTTTACCTTTACAATAGGCACATGCTTCCTTCGAAGCTTCTTAACCTGTCGATCTTCAATCGACAATGGTTTTTCCACAAATTTCAAGCTCTCATCTATATGCACATCTGTATGTGGTATGACCAGTGATTCATCAGCGAAACACTTCTTCAGATTGCAGATGTGGAATACATTATGTATACTACTGAGCTCTTCAGGTAGGTTTAACTTATAGGCAACTGACCCGACGTGTTCGATGACCTCGAAAGGTCCTATGTATCTCGGGCTTAGCTTGCCTTTCTTACCAAATCACATCACCCCCTTCCAGGGTGATACTTTAAGCAACACTTTGTCACCTACCTCGAAGTTCATAAGTTTACGCTTTGGATCTGCGTAACTCTTCTGCCTATCTCGGGCAGCTTTGAGACGGTCACGAATCTGGACAATCTTGTCCGTCGTTTCAAAGACTATCTCTGGTCCTGATAATTGGACATCTCCAACTTCCGCCCAACAAACGGGCGTTCTACACTTTCTACCGTATAAGGCCTCGAAAGGCGCAGCCTTGATGCTGGTATGGTAGCTTTTGTTATATAAGAACTCGATTAAGGGTAGGTGGTTATCCCAACTACCACCTAAATCAATCACACATGCACGAAGCATGTCTTCCAAAGTTTGGATTGTACGCTCACTCTGACCGTCTGTCTGAGGATGGTAAGCTGTACTAAAATTCAAACGCGTGCCCAAAGATTGTTGGAAACTTTTCCAAAAATGTGACGTGTATCTAGTATCTCTGTCAGAGATAATAGACACAGGTATGCCATGTAAGGCTACAATCTTATCCACGTATAACTGGGCTAACATGTCGGAGCTGTAAGTCTCCTTAATGGGTAGGAAATGTGCTGACTTAGTCAGTCTGTCTACGATCACCCAAATGGTATCGTTTCCTTTCCTTGTCTTAGGTAACTTGGTGATAAAATCCATAGTTACCATTTTCCACTTCCACGTAGGAAGTTCAGGCTGTTGTAGCAAACCTGACGGCTTTTGATGTTCTGCTTTGACTTGCGCACACGTCAAGCATTTAGCTACATAGGTAGCTACATACTTCTTCAAGCCTATCCACCAATAGTTTGCCCTTAGATCCTGGTACATCTTATCAGCTCCAGGATGAACGGAATATTTAGAACTATGGGCTTCCTGGAGAATAACATCCCGAAGTCCTCCATAAATTGGAACCCATATTCGTCCATTCAATCTCAGAATTCCATCCTTGCCAAGAGATAACTGCTCCTCAGTTACTCCTAGCTTTTCGTTAGGATAGTTAGCTTCCAACACAGCTTCCTTCTGTGCAACTAACAACCTTTCATTCAAACTGTTCTTTATTTCAATGCTCTTGGCATTGATTCGGATGGGTTTCACCCTTTCCTTTCGACTCAAGGCGTCAGCGACTACATTCGCCTTGCCGGGATGATATCTGATTTCACAATCATAATCATTTAAAGTCTCCATCCAACGGCGCTGCCTCATGTTTAAATCCTTCTGATTAAACAGGTGCTGGAGGCTCTTGTGATCAGAATAGATCACACACTTGATTCCATATAAATAATGCCTCCATAGTTTTAGTGCAAATACAACGACACCCAACTCCAAGTCGTGGGTGGTGTAATTCTTTTCATGCACCTTTAACTGTCTTGAAGCATAGGCAATAACCTTGCCTTTCTGCATAAGCACACACCCCATGCCAGTGTGTGATGCATCGCAGTAAACTACGAAATCTTCTATTCCATCTGGTAATGTCAATACAGGAGCGTTGCTCAACTTTTGTTTAAGGATATCAAAGGATTCTTGCTGCTTAGGGCCCCAAACAAACTTAACCTTCTTCTTAGTCAAGGAGATTAGGGGCGCAGCAATCCTTGAAAAATTTTCAATGAAACGCCTATAATATCCCGCCAAGCCTAGAAAGCTACGAATCTCTGTAGGCGTCTTTGGCTCTTGCCAATTCATGACAGCTTCCACTTTAGTGGGATCTACTTGGATTCCGCGTTCGCTAACCACATGTCCAAGGAATTGGACTTCTCGAAGCCAGAATTCACACTTGGAGAATTTGGCATAGAGCTTCTCATGATGTAGGAGTTTAAGAATACAGCGAAGGTGTTTCTCATGGTCAGCTTGGTTCTTCGAGTAGATAAGAATGTCGTCGATGAAAACGATGACAAATTTATCTAAGTATGGCTTGCATACGCGATTCATGAGATCCATGAACGCGGCTGGTGCATTAGTGAGCCCAAAAGGCATCACTAGGAACTCGTAATGACCATAACGAGTCCTAAATGCAGTTTTGTGTACGTCTTCATCTCTAACCTTCAGTTGGTGGTAGCCTGACCTCAATTCAATCTTCGAGAAATAACTTTCCCCTTGCAATTGATCGAACAAATCGTCGATCCTGGGCAAAGGATACCTATTCTTTATTGTGACCTTATTAAGTTCACGGTAATCGATGCACAGACGCATCGATCCATCCTTCTTTTTGACAAACAAGACTGGTGCTCCCCAAGGAGACGAACTAGGTTTAATGAAACCTTTAGCTAGCAATTCATCCAGTTGTGTCCTCAATTCCTTCATTTCTGTTGGTGCTAACCTGTAAGGTGCTCTAGCAACAGGAGATGCTCCAGGGATGATGTCAATTCTGAATTCCACTTGCCTATCTGGTGGTAAACCAGGTAGTTCTTCAGGAAAAACTTCTGGGTATTCAGAAATGACGGGGATGTCTTCAATCTTGGGTTTCGGCTCATCAATAGTCACCTGTTCCATGTAGATGACACAACCCTTCTTCAAACACTTAGAGGCCTTGAGCATAGTCACCTGCTCAGGCAGTCCATACCGGGTATCTCCCTGAATGGTAAGTGATTCGCCAGACGGAGTCTTGATCACCACTTGCTTCTTATTACAGACAATTTGGGCCTGGTTATGAGATAACCAGTCCATGCCTAAAACGATGTCGAAACCGGCCAACTTCAAAGGAAGTAGGGACAAAGGAAAAGAGTGGTTCTTAATGGATATGAAGCATCCATCTAATATGGTTGAGGCGGTTTCTAAGGTGCCATCTGCTAACTCCACTTCATATTTCACTCTTAGGGTTTAAACAGGTAAATTCCGCAATTTGCAAAACTTATTATCTACAAATGATTTATCAGCGCCTGAATCAAAAAGTACTCTTGCATAGATATCATTTATGAGAAAGGTACCTGTGATCACGTTATCGTCTTGCACAGCCTCCTTCGCATCCATCCTAAAGACTCTAGCATTGGTCTTCTTGGCCTCTTCAGGCTTCTTGGCGTATTTAGGGCAGTTGGTTTTAATGTGCCCTTTCTCATTGCAACTGTAGCACGTTGCATCCTTCAGCTTTTTGCAATCCAAGGTCTTGTGTTCCTTGGACTTGCATATCCCGCAAGCAAAAGTTCTTGATTGAGTCTGCGAGTTCGATTCGAGTCTGCACTTTCCAAAGTGTTGTTTCTTGCAAATCTTGCACTTGGGCTTATCACCAGACTGATGCCCATCCTTCTTTGACTCAAACCCCCTCTTGTTGTCACCATTTCCTCGGTGCTTCTTGTTTGACTTCCGTGAATTATCATCTTCACGTTTTCTTTTCTCAGCATCTTTGTTCCTCAGCGATCTTTGTCTGACCGCGTCCAGAGTGAGGGACAAAGATATGTCAGCTACAGATCTGAAAGTAGCTGGCCGAGAGGCCTTCACGCTTGCCTTTATCTCGGGGGCTAAACCCCCAATGAAACGAGCTATTCGTTTGGGTTCTGGGGTCACCAAATACGGAACCAACCTCGACATTGTATTAAAGCTCGTGAGGTAAGCTTGGCAATCTAGATTGGTCATTACCAACGAAAGAAAATCTGACTCAATCTTCTCGACCTCATGCTGAGGACAGTAATTCTCCCTGATGAGGGCAACGAATTGTTCCCATGACATGTTGTACAATGGGATCTTCCCAGTGGCTTGAATCAGTGATCTCCACCAGGCTAAAGCCTCGCCTTTAAAAGATTGTGACACAAGCTTGACTATATCCCTCTCAGCGCACCCGCTGATATCCACTATTGTATCCATCTCATCTAACCACGTCATGCAGTCAATGGCTCCTTTTTCCCCAGTGAAATCTCTGGGTTTGCATGAAACAAAGTATTTATAGGAGCAACCCTTACTACGGGGTTCTTGATTTAGTACAATCTGTTGAGATGGAGCACTGTGGTGGTTTGAGGAGAGTTGATCATCATCTTTCTTCGGTTCTTCCTTCTTGGAAGATGGCTTCGAATGCGGTGTAGATAGGGTCCTACTTCGAGTCCCACTATATTCTTCGTACTGCTGCTCTAAGGCCTTTGTAACTGCGTTGTCTACTAACGCTTTCAGTTCAGCACCCGTTATATTAATTCGGGCGTTATCATTATTCTCCACTGGGTGACTATTAATTTCATCCGAGTCAGCCATTTTAATTGAACTGTTACATAAAACAAGGGCAATAGTTTACTTGGGAGTTTATTATGGAATTGTCTTTTATGGCAATTCATTAACCATGGTAAACATAGACCATATTTGGTTAATTTGTTACTCACATTTATTTAGGATTTCTATTATAATTTATCCTAATTATAAAACAATAATAGTTTTATTAGTAGCACAAAAGCCCTAGTCACAAGGACATTTTAAATTTTTAAGCCATGATTTCATAGAATCAAGGCATGAAGGTTTGAACATAGTTCTTTACCTTTTTCAGACAGGGTCATAGACTATTACTGTCTTTTGTCTCATGTAAAAATGAGAAGGGCCAGTAGGCATTATATTACCAATGTATGGTCAAAATATGATCATCTAAATTAATGATTTAACCCATGATTCAGAGATCATTAAGTTGGGTTAGGAATCTTTTGAAGAATCCTTATATAAGAATGACGTGTGTGATTTTAACGAATCACATCTGCCAGGAGCGTTAACATGTTTTCAGATGTTAAATGGGATTTGAATCTTTTAAACAGGTTTTACCATCTTGGCCAGGTCTTATAATGACATGCAGGCTAGGTTATACCCTTAAGATTCTTAGTTAATATTAAATAGGCAGATCATTATTAAAAGGAATGATTTTGATTTATTTATTTCATATATAATATTTATGCATATAATGGCAAAAAATGAAATTTATAAATTCAACATTCCATTAATTATTAATAGATTACACATCGCCCTAAACGGGACTTTTTAGACAAACAAGTTACCCACGCAGGGGTCAAGCAACATACTAGTCCACGCAGGGACTTAAACAAACATCATACCCTCGTAGGGGTTAACAGAAAGATAGACCCACGCAGGGGTCAAAACAAACAAACATACCCACACAGGGGCTAATACAGCAAGACAGGCCCAAGCAGGGGCTCAAATGATACAAGGAAATTACAACAACATTGGAAGGATTCAATGGTCCTTCTTGCTCTTCCCTATTATTAGGCTTGTCAATCCTTGGAAGAAACTTTGTCGCTCCCTGCGGTCTCTGTGAAAGTCTCGCTCGACTTGGTCCAACCTTTGCAGAATTTCTTCACGCTCTGGTGGGGAGAACCTTGGCGGCTGCGATTGTTGCCGAATTATAGGTCTAGTAGGTATTTGGTACCCATGAGTTGGGTACCCTACTCCCCAAGGAGCTCCATACTGTCCTTCAGGATGAAGGACGTTATAATTGGCCGCTACCATGTATGGGTCGGCTTCAGCGTAACCATAGTTGGTGTGAGCCGGTTGCTCAAACGGGTTGTACGCCATCGAACCCGTGTATGCTGGAATCGGGTTATCAAAACCCATCGGTGGTGGTTGCGGTGCAACTGGGTTTGAAGGTCCACCCATTTGCGGATCTTATGGAAGTGGCGGATAATGACTGCCACTTGATTGTCGAGGAGAGCTAAAATGAAAATCTCCTCCTCGCGCGGACATCCGCGCTCCGGTTCTCCTACGCCTCGGCGGTTGTGGAGGTGCCGGCTGAACTGGTGGCGGTGGAGGCGGTGGCGTGACTGCCACGAATCGTGAATCCTCAGAGGGATCCTGCTGCTGCTGCTGGTGGTGAGGCGACGAATGATGCGAGGGTGTAAAATACCACTCGTGTTGATTAAATCGTGCCTGGTAACTGTCCGGACCATGGTAGGGTGATCCATGAAAGGACGAACCATCCGAGACCTCGATGAGATGGTTGGGAGTTCCGGTTGCGGGCTCGACGGGATCGGTGTCCTCGTCCATATCCTCTGCATGATTGCCGGAGTAGTGATCCTCTGGCTCCAATGGGTTAAAACCCACTGGTTCTGGTATGTAATTTGCCGGGTTAAACCGGCCCCTAAAAACAGGTGTGGGGTTACCAAAGGAATTATGCAATAGGGATCGCTGAAGAGGTATGTAAGAAGGTTGAGGGTTGTCGGGCTCATTTTCCGACTGTGGCCCATATGAGTTGTGAATGGGAGGTGTCGAACTGTGCGATACAGATCGTCTAGCCGGTTCAAAAAGGTTCCTCTGGTTTTCTCTAGGGTCAGCACTCGCAGTGGTGGTAGGAGCTCGCATGTGCGAAGGTCCTGCCTCGTCGTCATTAGGGGCGGTGATTGGCCCCTTGCCTCGTCCTCTTCGTCGAAAGAATCTTGGCGGCATAATTAATCCTGTCAATACAACATAAGATAACGACAAGAATATATAAAATAAATGACAAAACAAAACAAAACAAAGTAGAATTTGTCCTATGTCATTTGTCTAGACTCGAAAGTTTTTGGAATGTGCAATTGTGTAACTGAGATTAAACACAAAAGGCTAGTGTTTAATTCACTCAGCGTTGGCTCTGATACCAACTTGTCACACCCCGAATTCCACGTGTCACCGGTGGGCCCGGTGGGGAGTATCGTGACGTGGTTGGCAACATAATAGTCAAACAGCACATTATTTAATATGCACAGCGGAAGCAAATGAAAGATATATTTCAACTGAATAAAATATTGTAATATCGTGTATCACAAACAGTTGAAAGTTTATCCACAGAATGATCAAAATAAATAGGAAATAGTAGTTCAACAGACGATAGGCATCTTAAGCTTGCGAGACTCTTTATTGATGCTAAGGAGAGAATCCAGCCTATTACGCTTAGTACCTGCATTTAATCTTTTTGGGAAAATACGTCAGTTTACACTGGTAAATACAATTAACCGACTCATTTTAAAAATGATTAAAAATTTATTTGGATGCACATGGCACAAACATTTTATAACTTGGGATAATTATTTAAATATATAAACTTGTAAAAGAATTACATGTTCCTTATGCGTTTAGTAGCCCGGATCGTGCCGGGTTAAAGATCAATAGACACACCACATTATTTATTTATGCACTGACGGGTGTACGCCTACACCCCGCGCTTAAGTCGTGGCCATTTCGTAAAATGATGCCAAGGATATCCGGGACATGGTCATTAACCCCCCAAAGGATTTAAGTAAACAAAACAATTTAAACGGTCCGATCAAATTTCAATTAACCACCATACGATGGAAGATTTAATGCCCGACCAAGCGGTATTTTATATACCGTACCCCAAGCCCGTATAGGGAAAATAAGTTAAAAGTATTTACCTGAGCAAAGTAATAATCACAATAAGAAAATGCAAGTAGCTTTTACTGGTCCTCCTATTCTGGAACGAAGGTTTATAATAACCTATTAGAATCCTAACGGGTCTTTAGTTAAGCTTAAGCTTAGATCGGTTAGTTTTAAAGATACGGTTCGTACGCACGATTAAGCGAAGACCGGATAGAATGTGATTTAGACCCGACAAGTTTGAAGACGTGCTTAATATGGGTATTTCATACACATTCTGGATTTTGAGATAAAACCGATAAGGTTTGACCCGTTTCGGCTAATTTATGCAAACTAGTTACATAAACCGAACCGAACGCGCAAGAGGCGTAACGGGTAATTATTAGAGCCTATACAGGTTTCCTAACTTAATATGCCTCAAATATGTTGTGACATCAGTAAGATATCTTTTATTATGCCCGAAACGAATTTAAACACAAACTATGCCCCGTAAGGGTAGTTTGGTCATTTACAAGGTTATAAAAGAGTTTAAGTATTAACCTGAGTTACAGGTCTGATGTAATCAGCAAAAATACTCAATTTAATAAGTTATAACAGTAGGGTAAAGTATACATGTGAAATTTATCAATTATAACCAAACTATGCTCCGTAGGGGCATTTTGGTAATTTCACATAAGCCGAAAAGCTCAAAACTGAAGTCTGAGTTAAACAACTTTTGCTTACTGTTTAAATATTATAAATTACCTAAAATATCAGTAGGTTTCAACCCTTGTATGTTTAAAATAGTCTTAGTACATACTATGCGTTAAAAACGCTTAAAAAGGCGATTAGAAGCCGTTTCCGGGTTCTATATGAAAAGCTGATATTTTTTATGATTCCAGAAGGCTTAAAATAATTTATTTATCATTTAAAATTAGTAGCAAGAGGTTTGGAGTCAAATAGATATGTAAAACTCATTTTATAGCCCGAAAGGGCAAAACCGACAATTACCGGATTAAGCCTATGACTATAAGTTATGCTCAGCCTAAAATTAATTAAAAATCTTCAAAAATCCCAAAATAATATATTACATCAGTGGGTAATAAGTTTGATATCAAAAAGTAGGTTTAAATAGGCTATACGCTAATTACGCCGTTTAATCGCTAAAGAAGCTTTCTAATTACGCTAATGAGCATAACTCTCAATCTACACCTCAAACTGATGTCAAATTTTGGGTGCAAGTTTATAATTCAGTAACTAAGGTTTCTACTCTTTTACATTTTCAAAATCACGTTTTATGGTGAAAAGGGCATAATGGTCAACATATGAGCAATTAACGGAATCATGCATATTAATTGGATAACTAATGAACCAAGGTGTATAATCACAGAGGGTTATACTAGCATGTAACCTAGTCCAATTAAAGCTCTAAGGAATTTCTAAAACATGCCAAAACGGGTCAGAACTGAAGTCAAAGCAAAAGTCAAAGCTTTGCGACTTTCGGTTCCGAACCGGGTCTAAACAGAAAATTGTCGGGTTGAACATGTTTAGACATGTTCTTACATTAATTACCAAGTTATATTAATGATCAAACAGGTTTTATGGGTCCTACATTGCTAAGTATGCATAAATTAGAAATTAAGCATTCTGTTGACTTTTTAATAACAAGTTTGACCCGATATTTGACCTAGTTAGAGTGGGAATCAGAGGGTTCCCTTTTAAGGGTTTATTGCCCACATAATTACCAACTTATAACTACTTTCAATTCGACTAATCACTGGATCATCAATGATTAATCGCTAAGTCAACCGTTAATTACGACGGTTTGACTTTTAAGCTAAAACTAAGCAAAAACTTAACTAAGAAAGGTTAAGCATACTTACTGAAGTCCTATGCACGATTAGTGATCACTTGAGCCTGCTTTGGAGCTCCAAAAATGATCAGAAATGCTGAAGGAAGGTGTGAAGAATTGGTTGCAACCTTGGCCCTTTATATAGTGCTCAAGAACTCATGGATTGTTGACACACAAGCCTATCAATGATCCCAGATGATCCACATATGTCCCTAAGGGTCTAGGGGTTGCTTAGGGGTCGCCCATGAAGTGAAACAACTGATTAAAGTCGGTTTATGCGTGAAATTCGGTTGCTGTCCAAAGTTCCTGTATCTGGGCGTCGTAGGCGGCCCGCGTAAGATGTTGTTGGGTCTTACGCGGCCCGCTTGGGCCTTGTGTTCAGCTTCCACATTTTCTAGTTTTTGCATATTTGTCTCTTGGCCCTTCCGAAAGGTCAACTAACTTATATTTTGCACTTTGAGCCCTCCAAATTGACATACAAGGGCTTCAAGACTTATACTCACTTTATTAAGTCCTTGGCCACTTGGTTATTACCCGAAAAGTCATAACTTTCATCGGTGACCCTTTAACCCCTCGCATACGAATTTGATCATAACTTTCTCATACGATAACGAAACTTTATGAAATTTATATCGTGCATTCTAGTGAGCATAATTAACCGTTACAAAGCTTCGGGTTTGTTAAAAGTTCACTCAGAGGTATAACTTAAACATGTTGACACATTTAACCCCTGTAGTTTGTAATCTCCCACTTTCTTTCATATTTAGCTTCGTATGATCCATGATTTATTCGTTTGGAGATATGAGCATCATGTAGGGTTATTGTAAAGTATATTTATTCACTGTTGACATTTTGAATACGTATATTCACATACTTTCCATGTTTGTCAACTTTAATCCCTCTATAACATTCTTTCACACGTTCAAACATATGACACGTGTCAACACATTATAGGACGTGAATTTTCGAGGTGTTACATCTACCAATTCAACCGCCGAACCCGGAGGTCTAATCCAATCCCATGTAGCTGAACCACCCACCCTAGCAGCCGGAATACAATCTCTCACCCAACAGTTTTTAAACTTCTCAATTGCAAATAAGTTCGGCTATTTGAACATAAGAGGGGAGTTGCCATACCAACGATCGATCCAAAATCTGATTTTACACCTATTTCCCAACACCCCTTTGATGAAATTATTGATTCTGTTGCCCTTTAATAGGACTTTAGACTCCATTCTCGGGATGTTTTTCCACACTCCCGTCATTCCCGCTTTGGAAGCCAAACACGACCACCTCCTACTATTACCGTGGCAGGCCGAAACCACTCTTCTCCATAAATTCTCATCTTGCACCCTATATCTCCACACCCACTTCGTTAGGAGAGCCTCATTGACTGTTTTAAGTTTACTTATACCAAGCCCGCCAAATTTTTTTGGGAGAGTAACTTTATCCCACGCCACCCAGTGCATTTTCCTAACACCCTCCGAACCTCCCCCTAAAAAGTTCCTCATCATGGACTCCAGAATGTCGATAATTTGCCCAGAGCTTTAAAGATAGAAAAATAATAAATCTGTAGACTTTCTAAGACGACCTTAATGAGAACCACCCGGCCTCCAATCGACAAGGAATGGGCTTTCCAGGAGGCAAGCCGATTTTTGAAGATCATCACAATGGGGTCCTAATTTTTCACCCGATTCATGTTAGCTCCTAGAGCAATTCCCAAATAGTTAAAAAGGAAGCCCCCTTTCAAGTAGCCCACTACTGACGCCATCCGGCTTATCTCACCATCATCAACTCCCACCCCCAATAAATTTGATTTATGAATATTAATTTTCCGCCCAGAACAAGCATAAAAACACGCAGAATTCTAGCAACCGATAAAATGTTCTCTTCCTCCCACTCTTCTATGATCAGGGCATCGTTAGCGTATAGAAGATGCGAGATAACCGGGCCCCCGCTAGGAAGTTTGACCCCCTTAATACTTCCCATATCACAAGGTTTGGAAACAATACAAGAAAATGCTTCCATGACTATAAGAAAAAAGAAGGGGGAAAGAGAATCTCCTTGTCTCAAACCTTTTTGGCATAGAAATAAGTGTTATTAAAGATAATAATTGCCTCATGTTATGAATTATTACATTCAGACAAATCTATCACATTCTGAATAGTGATTTTATTGTATATATATGCATGCATAGAGGTCCAATATTGTCACCCCCGTGATCACAGTTAAAGAAGAGAAAAGAAATAGAGAAAACTCTTGGATAGATATTTTGCATTATTATCTAGCCAACTTCCATACAACCTGTCGAGGAGATGTTTTTATCTAAAGTAGTTCTATTTTCCACAGTGGTTTTATAACACGTTATCAGCACGAGGCTCTAGCCAAGCACGAGGCTCTAGCCAAGGAAACGTTCAAGCAATTATAATCAAAGTAAGTGTTTGATTAATTTATATAAACTATAATTGTTATGATGAACGTAATATTTCTTTTATACCGTGGGATTGTTTTCCTTTAGGAGACCCAGTTATCCAGACACTCCTATCATAAAAACATCTAAATCCCATACTTAATAATAAAAATGAGTACGAGGTACCTATTGCTATGGGAATATAATAACTATGGGACAACTAACAATCCTAATCAGTGCAGAGGACCTCATACTATGGATATATAATAACTTTGGGACTACTAACAATCTAAATTTCTTTTATGCACCTAACATTTACGTTTATGTTATCTAACATTTATTTATGCACCTAACATTTATATTTATGTTATCTAACATTTATTTATAAAATCTAATGTTTAATAACGTTTATTTATTTATTATTGTGCATACTAATTATATATATATATATATATATATATATATATCCGTAAAAATGGCTATGCATATTTTACTATAAAATTACCAATTATTAATATCATCACTGTTGTTATCAGAACCATTTAGCAGTGATAATCAGCACGTTACACAAGATACCTACCGAATCTAATATTAGTTTAAAAATTTTGTTTGTTACCGAAATTTTCAAACCTAATACAGTAAAACTATTTTCAAGGTGTATCATGGAAGCCTTAACCAAGCGTATTGTGTAAGCTTAATTTGTATCTATATAAGTAACCCACCACTTGTGTAAATCCTCAAACCAACTGAACTTCTGATATAGTTCGACACATACCCAAAACAACTCATACTCAAATTCTATTTTTTTAACTCAAACAAAGCCCAATATTACTATCACGAGTCTTCGGTTTTCTACTCATGCACACGCTGAATCTTCAAACGCAGCAGAAATTCGTGCCCAGATCGAAGTCCATAAATTTCTTCAGTTTAGGGATGTACGCACCCATACGAAATGTCTAACCCTCAGGAGGCTTAAAGTTAATACTATTAATAGTATCGACTGGAACATAACGGGAATACTAGACATAGATGATCGACTGACGAGGTTACTACCAATTGGTTCACCATGGCGTCGTTTTTTTGACATCTTAGAACCTTCATACGATGAACTTGTATATGAGTTCTGGTCTACTTTTCATTTCACACGAAATAAAGACCCATTTAAGGCCTCTATCGATTTTAGACTCGGTAGAGAAACTTTTAAATTGTCATTATCTGAGTTCGCAGTACATTTAGGTATTTATACAGAAGAAGAGGTTAGATCACCTATATTTATAAACACATTAACCGAATATCCTGATCGCATACAAGATTATTGGTCTACACTTACACCAGCAGTGTGGAGTAAAAATAATAAGTCAAGAACATTTAGAGATCCTCTTTATCAATATATGCACCGTGTTCTAGCCAACACGATCAGGGGGCGCACGTCTAATCTACACAGGGTTAGTGGTACCGATCTCTTCCACTTATACAGTATATTCGAGTCAGTCCATTGTAATATTGCTTACTCTCTTGCTATGTATTTTGAGCAATACCAAACACGTCCCCCGAAAAACCTTATGGGAGGATCAGAGATAACAAAAATAGCTAAATCTCTTGGTGTCATAAACGTTCAGATTATTCAAGAATTATCCCCACCACGATTACCTGGAGTGGTAAATTTTAACAATATCGATAATACCTATTGATATTCCTGCACAAACACAATCGTTTCAATCTGAGGCAGCACCGGTTATCCCAGAAAATACATCACAAAATCTACAACAATTACTGTTGCAGTTTCCTCAACCATCTTTTTATCAGTATGATTTGTTGTCTCAACAGCAACCAATACCACCCGTGTTTGAACATATTTCAACTAACACATCTCAAACACAGCATACTCAACCACAAACACCAAACATCTACCAGGCACTTTCACCTTTACCTTTTGGGTAAGGAGAAATGATGCAACAATCCATATTTAATGATGCCATGACATTCCAAGAGTTGTTAGAACCAGAACAACTCATGTCACCACTATTACAGCAACAATCTTCACAACATCCGGAGCAACAACAACCATCAATTGTTGAAGCCGGACCAAGTATGGTGCCTCTAATAAATCCACTTTTAGATCCAATGAAGGTTGCTAAACTAATAAAAAAGAACCGGAAAATGTCCAGACAAATAGAGTGGTTGACGAAAAAGAATGAGTGGCAGGAAGAAAGGCTAAGACAAGTAGCTAGTATTATCTCAAAACAATTTACTCCGCCACCTCCATCACCTCATGATTCTGATTCTGATTCTGATTTTGATTAAGTTCAGTTGTATACACAGACAGAGGTCTGCAAACATAACAATATACTAGAATCATTTTACTACGATTCAATTATTTTAATATATCTATACAAGTATCTGGGAAATACATACAAATTAAAAGACTTACTTGCTATAGCTGAAACTAAACCATTCGTAAGTCTGTGAATAAGCATAAATTAAAGGCTACATATCTGGATAAGTAGCCATATGAATTGAAACATGTTTACATACAACATTGATATGGAAGATAACACGAGCATTGTCAGCCCAACAGCAACTCCCATCACCATTAGATGGATTCCACCACCATATTAATAATTATGTGACTAAACGGATATGATACTCAGTCAAGTACTGATGGAAATAAGAAATATTTACATATTATAAATAAAGATTACATATTGAAGAAACTACCAAAAATCCATTCTGGTTTGCATTATATAAATGTGCCTCATGCACATATGACAGTCATAGAAGGATATGATGATATTAAACTTATGGCGTGACAGATTAAGCCATCAAGGATATACTATGACGAAAAATATTCACATATCATATGATGATCCTAAAAAGGATTAAAGGATACACATATCCTATCATGATACCATTTAGTATTTAAATCGATGCATCGTCTAAATGGTTATCAATTCGTAACTTGAAGTTTGCACATATGGCTTAGCTAATATAGCAAGAATATTATTCCAGACTGAAAAATTTATTTTTGATAAATTCTAAATTATCAATGATCATTGGAACAAGTATTATTATTGAAACATTTACTCCCCGTTACAGTTATTTAGAAATCAAATATTTATCATTTTTGGGTGTGCGATATATATACTATATATACTGAAATTGTTACAACACAACACAACGCACAAAGATGAGATTTAATGACATGTTGGGAATAAATAATATATAGCTATATGGGCTTCATTTGCTGATTACAAATCCCAACATGAGGGGGAGATAGAAAACAACTAAAGTGAAATAAATTTTGAAGTTATCATTGTATTTATCTGTATCCTCGAGTAAAATATCTAAAAGATATATTAAGAAGGAAATTCATCCAAAAAGTTTTGAATTGCTCCAGTTAAAATTAATGTCCAAGAAGGACAAAGACATATTGAAAATTTTATATACCAGATGCTAATGCTTTAGCTCGAGTTGATATTACAGACAAGCAAATGGATAATAATAGTATGGCTATTGAATCCCGTTTGAAACATGGGAGGCCAATCGGTTCAAAGGATAAAACATCCTCGAATTAGAAAAGGCCCTGAAAAGGAAATTGGGTTCAAAGGATAAAACATCCTCGAAATAGAAAAGGCCCTGAAAAGGAAATTGGGTTCAAAGGATAAAACAACCTCGAAATAGAAAAGGCCCTGAAAAGGAAATTGGGTTCAAAGGATAAAACATCCTCGAAAAAGAAAAGGCACTGAAATGGAAATTGACCATAAAAGAAAAAAAATATGGTAAATTCAATTCCCTTAGGAAGGAGTGAATGATAATACCTTCCCTCAGGAAGAAGTGAATGATTCCTGTTAGTGCATTCATCTGTCGTCTTCGTCTTATGTCAAGTCTTCGGTTTGTTGCGGTTTGGAACAAGAATGATGTCATCATTCTTGATGATGACATCATCCAAGTGTCATCATGCTTGCATCATGGCTACATCAAATGCACGTGAAGATTACAACCAGTTTGCATGTTATCGCTAGAAGACAAAAGAATTTGCATGTTTCAAATATAATTGTATATTAATTTCTGATTTTGCTCATAAGGTCAATAGGGATTTCGCTCTTATGGTCTTAGATAGGGTTTCGCTTTTTTGGTCAGGCAGGTTTCGCTCATGAGTACATGTGTCTCTATGAGCGAAATCTCAGCAAGTATATATAGGGGTTCAATGAGCGAAATAATAAGTAGAGTTCTTGTATTCCATGCCGAAGCTCTGCCGGTGTGAAGATCGATTGTAATCAGACGTATAATCAATACAATCAGTGAATTAAGTGAAGATCAAGCTGTTACTAAGTCTATTTCTTGTTTTCCGCACCTGAAATAGATCGGAACTTCTCTAAACGACTCATTCGGATCAGTCGAACGATCCTACAATTGGTATCAGAGCCAGTTGGAGAAGTTTTGCAGATTACAGCTTTATTTCATCGAGATTTCTATCTTCTACACCTTCTTTCTTCATCAGAACGAGATTTAACGGTCGAAATCCGCTCAAAATTTCACAGATTGTAGATAATTGAACATAAACAAATCCCTGAAAGTTTGACACTGAAATTCGGATTAAAAATGGACTAAATCACCTTCGGATTAGGTTTCGCTTATACGGAATTTCTGTGATTTCGCTTATTTGGACACTCTGATTTCGCTCATAGATGCACAAATAAGGGGTTTCGCTCATTTGAACAAACTGATTTCGCTCCAGTGTCAAAGTATCAGAGGTTTCGCTTTTGTAAACATAAGGTTTCGCTCTTGTGTCACCAAAACCATAATTTCGCTGTTGTGAACAATCTGATTCTGCTCCTAATTGTTTTGAGATTCCGCTCCAAAGTGTTTAGTTGATCAGAATCATTTCAGGTTGCATGTGATATTGAACTATGTTGTCGGTCAGTTTTAAATTGAGGTCCAATTAGTTTGTTGAATATTAATATTATCTGAATAGTGGAATTTGCGGCCCAATCACAATTTGATCAAGTCTTATATGCCATTCCAGAATGCATGAGAAAGTTAAAAGTTGTCAGCCACTGATTTTTAGATTCAATTAAAAAGGGCTTAGTGGGATTGAAGTTAGCAATTGCATGTGATTTTATATCATATCAGCCCATGTGATTTAAAGTTTCTTGGTCCAATCAAGTGAGTAAGTTCAAAGTTGACAGAATACATGTGTTAGTTATAGGCCCAAGTTTCACCATCAGTCTCGGCCCAAGTTTCAACATATTGAACGGTCTAATCTTCATTAGATTGTTAGAGGCCCATGTGAACACAATTTTAATCGGCTCATGTGTTAGTGTTAAAGGTGTTTCACTTGGTGAACCAGTTCATTTGAAAAGTTTGATTTCGCTCTTAGGACATCTGGGATTTCGCTCTTAGATCACATAAGTAGTCGGAAGGTTGTTTTGAGAGAAAACGTGTCGGGATTGTTTGAAATATGGCAGAAATGTTTGATGAAGAGGAGAATGAGTTTATTGAAAGATTAAATAGATATGGTTGGTATCAAATGAGCATATATGAACAAGATGATAAGAAGATTTGGATTCTTAGACTTGAAAGGTTTGCATGTCAAAAGGATGAGACCGTGAAAGAGATGGAAATGAGATTTGATTACTTGATGGACAAGTTAAAATTGTTTGGAATAAAATTGACAGATACTGAAAAGATATCAAAGCTTGCAGATGCTTTACCTGCCGAATGTGATGATGTTTTAAAGAAATTAAAACAAGAGCCTAAATTTTCAAAATTACATCCATCTGATTTCATCAATAAACTTCAAAAGCATAGTTATGAAAATTCTGATAAGAAGAAAATATTGTTGAATAAAATCAAAGGGAATCTAGATGAATTGAATCTGGGAAATCTAGATAAAATCAATTTGGATGTAATTACTGAAATTGATAAGAGAATATGTATGTGTTTCGCTGCAAAATATAACATGAAATATGACTTTAAAAGGGGATGTTATATTGATGCAAATTTAAATCCTCTTGATTTTGTTAAAATTGTTTGTGCAGGAACATACAAGACAGAGACAAAGGAAATATCAAAGAATGAAGAATTTGTGCAGAATGAATCCTTAAATTCTGAATCTGTGTGCTCTAAATGTGACAACTTTAAGGATGACAATGACAAACTCGTGAAAGATGTGGAAAGTTTGGCATTGGAGATCAAGAAGTTGAACAATGAAAAACAAGCTGATGATAAGCAGATTCTTATTTTGAAAGAAAATTGTGGGAAGTTGAAAACTGAAAATGACAAACTGTTGGGTAATTTGAACAGTTTGACATCAGAAAATAAAGTTTTGAAAGAAAAAGAAAAGGAGTTTGAAAGCAAACAGAAATCATTAGAAGATGAAGATTTCTGGATAAAGCTTGAAAACAAAAAGTTGAAAGAAAATGTAAAAATTGTTGAAGATAAACTGAAAAATTTTGAAAATGAAAAATTAAAAATGGAAAAAGAATTTCAAAGTCAAATTAAAATTCTAGAAGATGGGAGAGATGTGTTTAGCAAAAACAACATCGAAAAGCAAAAAATGATCAATTCTCATCTTGAAAAGATTATTCAACTTGAAAAAGAAGGTGAGCAAGCTCGAAAGAAAATCAACGAGCTTGAAACAAAATTGAAAGGTTTTGTGACTTCTTCAGAGTATTTGAATATTCCATGTCCAAAACCGATCAATTCTGTTCCAATAAGTGACAATGTCACAAACTTTGACAAACTCAAAGTTGAAGATTGTGATGAAAAATCTGATGATGAAAATGAAAAAATGAATAAAAAGAATTTATTTTTGAAGTTAAAAGAAAAGTTTCAAGAAACTGTTCCACAATCAACTGAAAAGGGAGAATGCTCTAAGCAAAAACCTTTGAAGAAGAAAGTGGAACAAAAACAAAAAGAGAAAATTTTGAAAAATGTTCAAAAAGAAAATAAAAGTTCATCAGATCAATCATCCAATCGCAATCAAAAATTACAAAAAGTAAAAAATAAAAATTCAAAAATTGTTGGTAATGAGTGGTGCAGGTCGGAACACAGAGCTCAAAGGCCAAATCCAGCAAACAAGAGGAGGAAAGAGTATCACCAAGCTAAACAGTGCTTTAATCTAAATGTTTGGACTGAAAATGGTGATTGGTACGATAACAGAGTGTGTTACAGATGCGACTATCAAGGACACATTGCTGTTAACTGCCAGAGTTGGAGATTTGAGTCAAGGAGATGCTTTAACTGCAACATCATTGGCCATATTGCTAGAGATTGCTCAATGAGATCAATGAAAAGATCGAGGGCTGAATCTCAGAAGCAGGTGAAGAAATCAGTCAATGTCAAGCCCAAAGAACAGAAGGTTCAAGAACCTAAAGTTCAAGAAAAGAAAGTAAAGCTTTCTCAAGGGCAAAAAGACAGACTGAGGAAAAAGAGGAAGAAGGCCAGAGAGTATCTAGAGAAGATTTTGTCCTCGGATACAACTGATAAAACAGATAAAAGTTCTGATAAATCGTCTTGCTCGCCAAAGAATGACAAATCAAGCAAAACGAATTCATCAGATACAAATCTGAGGACAGAGAAGAGAGTTAAAAAAGAGAAATTTGCTGGTGATGAATTTGTTTCTCGGGAAACAAAGGAGCCAGTTGTTGGAAATGAATCTGATTCGTTAAAGTCAGACAAGCCACGATCAGGCAATGATTCTGGTATGGTAAAACCAGAAGAGCCTTGTATTGAGGTAAAAGTTGAGAATTCTGGTTTAACAATGGATGATGAAAATTTTCCACCATTGTTGAACAAGAATTCAAAATCACCCAAGGACCGTCAGGCTTGGGTGAATTTGTTTAAATGAAAAACCTGACTTGCCGGAGTTCCCAGGTTGGTAAGCGTGGAACATGAATCGGCACATTTCTTGAGAAATTCACAAATGTGATATTTCGACTTACAAGTGGTAAATCAGGGACATTAAATTGTACTTGATTTTCTACAAGTGATGTTTGTGGATTGATCTTAAAAATGTTAGTTTTTACAAGTGGTTAAAGAAAACAAGGTGATGAATGATCCCCATGTTTGAGAAATGTCTCACAAAACTAATTTTCCGGAAAAACCATTTTGATTAAAACAAACTTAAGTGTTTTGAAATCACCATGGGAAAATGTTTTGTTGTCAGGGGGAGTTCTGATTGTTCAAGCCAAGTGAATGGAGAATTGAAGCAATTCTCATCATGTTGTCACATTTCTTGTACAGCTTGTTTTCAAATTTTCCCAGAAAATTAAAATTGAGACATATTTTGATTTTAGGGGGAGTAAAATTTAAAAAAAAAATTAGAAAATTTGAAAATGCCAAAAACATTGAAAATGAAAAAATGAGTTTTGTTGTGAAAAAGAGGAAATGATAGTAGATCAGTTAGACTGTCACAGCATGCTAAAGAAATGGAGAGATAAAATGTGATAAACGATCTTACTTAAGATGTGATGGTAGGCTCAGCTAGACTAGTAGATTTGCGAGAACGATACAAACCTAAATGAAAAAGCCTAGTTCTAGTGGGAAACATGATTGAAAGCATAGTACTTAGTTTTGTCCTTCTTGATTGTGTTCCTACTCAGTAATCGCTGATTGTCGAAAGACATAAAACCGGTTAAGTCTGTGAATTTTCATAAACTTTGCTGAAAAGTCGCTGTGATTGTGCATTTCATTTTGCAAAGATTTAAACTTGTTTTATTTCTTTATTTTGTTTAAGCATCAGACATCCTCTGCGTATACGTGAGTATCGACCTGGATGTTGTTGCCTAAACGTTCTGCTTTATTTTCTTTGGTGTTTCGTTTAAGCTTTGGACATCCTCTGCGTATACGGAAGTATCGACCTGGTGGTTAAAGCCTAAACAACTTCAACTTATTTTTATTTTCTTATTTTGTTTAAACATTGGACTTTCTATGCGTATACGGAAGTATCGACCTGATTGTTAATGTTTAAACATTCTGCTTTATTTTCGTACAAATCACAGTTGATCAAAGTTTAAAGGCATTACTTGAGTCAGTGTATTGCATGATGATGGGATATGCTGAGATCGTGGGGTCCATAAGAATTTAGTGCTATCTAAATATACCTTAACGTATCAGTAAGCATGTCGAAAGTTTTTAGATTGAGTTTAAGTGGACAACAATATCGTCAATCCATGTGAATCGTTTAGAACTTAAAATGTTTAAAGCTTAACGGTGCTAGTGATTGGTCACATAAACTGATATGATCCTCTTACACAAACTCACAAAAATAGTGTCTGTAAATATTACTTTACTGTATTTCTTTTCAGTCAAAAATCCAAAAAGATTTTTAGTGTGTTTTAGCATAAATTTTGAAAAATTTAAAAAGATTTTCGACAACTGATGTTGATGAGCTGATTTTCAAAATTCCAAGTGCTAAATAAGATGAACTGGTTTGGGAGTGTGCGTACTGAATTGAAAACTTTTGATTTAAAAAAGAAATTGAGTTTAGTTAATCAGGGTCATTAATTTGAACTTGATGTAACTATTTCCAGTAAGTTTTTCTTATTATTTTAAGTAAAAACTTATGTTTTTGATGAGAAAATGTGTGCAGGATATGAGCTTAAACAGAGATAAAGCCAGGGATTGATCTCAAGGTGATAGCTAATTCCAGATGGCGATCCCATCATGATGAGAGGGGGAGTCTGACGAGGTTAGAGCCAAAGAGAAGATCCTGGTATATGCTAAGAAAGAAAAAAGACTGATAAAGACTGAAGATTGAGAACACTCGACACTTAAGACTCGTCAACATCTGAGGGGGAGTCTGTTAGTGCATTCATCTGTCGTCTTCTTCTTATGTCATGTCTTCGCTTTGTTGCGGTTTGGAACAAGAATGATGTCATCATTCTTGATGATGACATCATCCAAGTGTCATCATGCTTGCATCATGGCTACATCAAATGCACGTGAAGATTACAATCAGTTTGCATGTTATCGCTAGAAGACAAAAGAATTTGCATGTTTCAAATATAATTGTATATTAATTTCTGATTTTGCTCATAAGGTCAATAGGGATTTCGCTCTTATGGTCTTAGATAGGGTTTCGCTTTTTTGGTCAAGCAGGTTTCGCTCATGAGTACATGTGTCTTTATGAGCGAAATCTCAGCAAGTATATATAGGGGTTCAATGAGCGAAATAATAAGTAGAGTTCTTGTATTCCATGCCGAAGCTCTGCCGGTGTGAAGATCGATTGTAATCAGACGTATAATCAATACAATCAGTGAATTAAGTGAAGATCAAGCTGTTACTAAGTCTATTTCTTGTTTTCCGCACCTGAAATAGATCGGAACTTCTCTAAACGACTCATTCGGATCAGTCGAACGATCCTACAATTCCAACATAGAATTGTCGATCAATTATGGTCATACACATATATTATGGAATCAAGATAAAATAGAAAGTTTGAAGCATAATAGACCATTTGATTTTTCAAACATTAAATTTCTTGAAAAATAGGAAGTTATTGTACATGTGCTTATATTTAACCAAAAACAGAAATTTCACAAACTAGGCACCTAGCTCGGTTGGCTAGGTGCGCGAAAGGGTGTGGCCTAGACCCGGGTTCGATCCAGGGGACAGTCAGTTTCACCATTTTTATTACCATACAAATTTAGAAATTTTTACATTAACACGTTGCAAGATGAATTATATTTTTCATATTCTCCTAAGATGAAACGAAATTTTTGATACACTTGAGGTATGTAAGATATAATTTATACTTTTACTAACCCATCGAAACAAGTTTGGTTAGTTTTGTAAATGCAGGTAATGTAACAAAACACAGTTGTGGATCTTATGATATTTGTTTCCAAAAAGGAACCAGAAGTCTCATATGAAGATCATATAACACTAATCGGAAAAAGATTGCCTACCTAAGGATCAAGAAAAAAAATTGTTGTCTATAAAGCTTTGATCAACTTTCAAGGAAGATAGAGACAAGTCACATAAATGATACATATTAAAATGAGGGGGAGTACTATACAAGTTACACTCTTTTTCCCTTAACTAAGTTTTATCCCATTGGGTTTTCTTAGTAAGGTTTTTAATGAGGCAACATACATGATCCAGAAATATCAGGAGAAGACTATACACTGCACTCTTTTTCCCTTAGCTACGTTTTGTCCCACTGGGTTTTCCTAGCAAGGTTTTTAACGAGGCAGTATTCCATAGTTAAACCCAAAAATTGAAAATTGTCATCCAACTTGGAAAGTATGGATTATTGATCAAGTGAATGGTGATAATATGTCTGAGGGGAGTGTTATGAATTATTACATTCAGACAAATCTATCACATTCTGAATAGTGATTTTATTGTATATATATGCATGCACCGAGGTCCAATATTGTCACCCCTGTGATCAGAGTTAAAGAAGAGAAAAGAAATAGAGAAAACTCTTGGCTAGATATTTTGCATTATTATCTAGCCAACTTCCATACAACCTGTCGAGGAGATGTGTTTATCTAAAGTAGTTCTATTTTCCACAGTGGTTTTATAACACGTTATCAGCACGAGGCTCTAGCCAAGGAAACGTTCAAGCAATTATAATCAAAGTAAGTGTTTGATTAATTTATATAAACTATAATTGTTATGATGAACGTAATATTTCTTTTATACCGTGGGATTGTTTTCCTTTAGGAGACCCAGTTATCCAGACACTCCTATCATAAAAACATCTAAATCCCATACTTAATAACAAAAATGAGTACGAGGTACCTATTGCTATGGGAATATAATAACTATGGGACTACTAACAATCCTAATCAGTGCAGAGGACCTCATACTATGGATATATAATAACTTTGGGACTACTAACAATCTAAATTTCTTTTATGCACCTAACATTTACATTTATGTTATCTAACATTTATTTATGCACCTAACATTTATATTTATGTTATCTAACATTTATTTATAAAATCTAATGTTTAATAACGTTTATTTATTTATTATTGTGCATACTAATTATATATATATATATATATATATCCGTAAAAATGGCTATGCATATTTTACTATAAAATTTCCAATTATTAATATCATCACTGTTGTTATCAGAACCATTTAGCAGTGATAATCAGCACGTTACACAAGATACCTACCGAATCTAATATTAGTTTAAAAATTTTGTTTGTTACCGAAATTTTCAAACCTAATACAGTAAAACTATTTTCAAGGTGTATCATGGAAGCCTTAACCAAGCGTATTGTGTAAGCTTAATTTGTATCTATATAACTAACCCACCACTTGTGTAAATCCTCAAACCAACTGAACTTCTGATATAGTTCGACACATACCCAAAACAACTCATACTCAAATTCTATTTTTTTTGAACTCAAACAAAGCCCAATATTACTATCATGAGTCTTCGGTTTTCTACTCATGCACACACTGAATCTTCAAACGCAGCAGAAATTCGTGCCCAGATCGAAGTCCATAAATTTCTTCAGTTTAGGGATGTACGCACCCATACGAAATGTCTAACCCTCAGGAGGCTTAAAGTTAATACTATTAATAGTATCGACTGGAACATAACGGGAATACTAGACATAGATGATCGACTGACGAGGTTACTACCAATTGGTTCACCATGGCGTCGTTTTTTTGACATCTTAGAACCTTCATACGATGAACTTGTATATGAGTTCTGGTCTACTTTTCATTTCACACGAAATAAAGACCCATTTAAGCCCTCTATCGATTTTAGACTCGGTAGAGAAACTTTTAAATTGTCATTATCTGAGTTCGCAGTACATTTAGGTATTTATACAGAAGAAGAGGTTAGATCACCTATATTTATAAACGCATTAACCGAATATCCTGATCGCATACAAGATTATTGGTCTACACTTACACCAGCAGTGTGGAGTAAAAATAATAAGTCAAGACCATTTAGAGATCCTCTTTATCAATATATGCACCGTGTTCTAGCCAACACGATCAGGGGGCGCACGTCTAATCTACACAGGGTTAGTGGTACCGATCTCTTCCACTTATACAGTATATTCGGAGATGTGTTTATCTAAAGTAGTTCTATTTTCCACAGTGGTTTTATAACAATATACACACTTATTTCTAATGCCAAAAAGGTTTGAGGTGTTATAAAACCACTGTGGAAAATAGAACTACTTTAGATAAACACGGTGCACTAACCCTGTGTAGATTAGACGTGTGCCCCCTGATCGTGTTGGCTAGAACACGGTACATATATTGATAAAGAGGATCTCTAAATGTTCTTGAATTATTATTTTTACTCCACACTACTGGTGTAAGTGTAGACCAATAATCTTGTATGCGATCAGGATATTCGGTTAATGCGTTTATAAATATAGGTGATCTAACCTCTTCTTCTGTATAAATACCTAAATGTACTGCGAACTCAGATAATGACATTTTAAAAGTTTCTCTACCGAGTCTAAAATCGATAGAGGGCTCATATGGGTCTTTATTTCGTGTGAAATGAAAAGTAGACCAGAACTCATATACAAGTTCATCGTATGAAGGTTCTAAGATGTCAAAAAAAAAACGACGCCATGGTGAACCAATTGGTAGTAACCTCGTCAGTCGATCATCTATGTCTAGTATTCCCGTTATGTTCCAGTCGATACTATTAATAGTATTAACTTTAAGCCTCCTGAGGGTTAGACATTTCGTATGGGTGCGTACATCCCTAAACTGAAGAAATTTATGGACTTCGATCTGGGCACGAATTTCTGCTGCGTTTGAAGATTCAGCGTGTGCATGAGTAGAAAACCGAAGACTCATGATAGTAATATTGGGCTTTGTTTGAGTTCAAAAAAAATAGAATTTGAGTATGAGTTGTTTTGGGTATGTGTCGAACTATATCAGAAGTTCAGTTGGTTTGAGGATTTACACAAGTGGTGGGTTACTTATATAGATACAAATTAAGCTTACACAATACGCTTGGTTAAGGCTTCCATGATACACCTTGAAAATGGTTTTACTGTATTAGGTTTGAAAATTTCGGTAACAAACAAAATTTTTAAACTAATATTAGATTCGGTAGGTATCTTGTGTAACGTGCTGATTATCACTGCTAAATGGTTCTGATAACAACAGTGATGATATTAATACTTGGTAATTTTATAGTAAAATATGCATAGCCATTTTTACGAATATATATATATATATATATATATATATATATAAAATTAGTATGCACAATAATAAATAAATAAACGTTATTAAACATTAGATTTTATAAATAAATGTTAGATAACATAAATATAAATGTTAGGTGCATAAATAAATGTTAGATAACATAAATGTAAATGTTAGGTGCATAAAAGAAATTTAGATTGTTAGTAGTCCCAAAGTTATTATATATACATAGTATGAGGTCATCTGCACTGATTTGGATTGTTAGTAGTCTCATAGTTATTATATTCCCATAGCAATAGGTACCTCGTACTCATTTTTATTTTTAAGTATGGGATTTAGATGTTTTTATGATAGGAGTGTCTGGATAACTGGGTCTCATAAAGGAAAACAATCCCACGGTATAAAGTAAATATTACGTTTATCATAACAATTATAGTTTATATAAATTAATCAAACACTTATTTTGATTATAATTGCTTGAACGTTTCCTTGGCTAGAGCCTCGTGCTTGGCTAGAGCCTCGTGCTGATAACGTGTTATAAAACCACTGTGGAAAATAGAACTACTTTAGATAAACACATCTCCTCAACAGGTTGTATGGAAGTTGGCTAGATAATAATGCAAAATATCTAGCCAAGAGTTTTCTCTATTTCTTTTCTCTTCTTTAACTGTGATCACAGGTTGACAATATTGGACCTCGGTGCATGCATATATATACAATAAAATCACTATTCAGAATGTGATAGATTTGTCTGAATGTAATAATTCATAATATATATATATATATATATATATATATATATATATTACTCAATGAGAAGAATATAATTATTGATAATGATATTAAAGATTATAATGTGTGGACCTAAGAATGTTGAAAAAACATAAAAAAATGAGTGATTGATATTCCTTTCTTTTAAAGGTGTTACTACTTGAGAAACCTCTTTTCCTTGCTTTTAATTTTTTTAACGAAAAATTTGGATCATAGATGGATCATAGGAGTATCATCGTGTCACCAGCTAAACCATTTGATCATATCCATCTTCACTAGACAATAATGTCTATGCACCGATTCAGGAGGAAACCCAATAAATCTGGAAAAAAAATCCCCTTATGGGAATCAATCCCAGGACGTAATGATGCCAAAGACTTATACCACCACCAAGATGCCACATATAAAGGTCAATTTAAATATTCTACGTTAGTAATATCTAAATTGACCTTTATAGAATTATAGGTGATATGCTAATAATTTACGATCAACGTGATTGGTTTCAACATACATCTTGATTAATCTCATTGATTTGACTTCAACCGGGTGGTCAAGTAGGTTCACTGAGTTGTGGTCAAGTCTGGTACGCAAACATGTGATCATGTCAAGATTATGAACTAAGCTTTGGCGAATGGACGTACACCAAACCATATATTGTCTGGATCATCAAGATTCGCCAAGTCACATCGAACGTGACCACATGAATAAAGATAAGTACTTAACATTAAGTGTTCAAAAAAGTTTAGAATGACAATTATTAGTTGTGTAAAATGACACATGATAATTGGTAGAACAAACCCAACATGGACCATTGGGCAATACCTTGGATTGCCTATGTTAACAACATCCTGTTGGATATTGTTTGCAGTGGGGTTATGTAAATGGAGGGTTATACGACATGTGGCAAATGTGTAAGGGGAGGGAGGTGGTCACTAGTGATAGAATTCTATCACTCCTAATATCCAATCAACTCATGCCATGTCATCACCCAATATTCTATCACTAGTGATAGAAATGTAGTGGGGGTGGTCACTAGTGATAGAATTCCATCACTCACAAATTTTTTTAATTTTTTTTTTAAAATGAATGCAATTTGGTTATTTGAATTAAAATTAACCGTTATCAAAATTTTCTTTACAAATTAGAAATTAACAATAAAACACTAAAATTATAAATTTCCATTAAATTAAAACATACTACTTCAATTTAACATACTAGAAATATTTTAGGCTACAAATTAAAAAAAAAACCTACTTCTCGTCCGACTCATGAAACTCCAAACCTAGAGAACCAACTAGTTCGATTAAATCGCATCTCAACCAAAAGTGAGTTTCTTCATTAGGCAATTCTAGATGGATATTTTGTGAAACTTGAACTTGTGTAGGAGGATCCGGCACCCAATCCGGGGATATTGCACGTCCGTCTTCTTTGATTATCATATTGTGCAATATGATACATGCATACACTATGCTATGTATTGCTTTCTTGTTCGTCGCACGAACCGGTCGGTGTAGTATACCCCATCTACCCTTTAAAACACCAAATGTCCTCTCAACATCTTTTCTTGCCGATTCTTGCAATTTTTTTAACACGATTTCTTTAGGCTCGACAGGAAATGAGGAAGCTTTCACAAAAACAGACCATGACGGGTAGATACCATCCACGAGAAAAAAGCCTCGTTTGTAATGTCTCCCGTTAACATAGAAAGGAGAGGAATGTGCGGTACCATCCGTTACGGTTTGAAACAACGGCGACGTGTGCAACACACTGATGTCGTTGTTTGAACCTGGAACACCGAAATACGAATGCCAAATCCATAAATCATTCGACGCCACCGCTTCTAGTATGATAGTTGGTCTTTTGATGTCTCCCCTAACATACGCCCCTTGCAACTCTCTTGGACAATTTTTCCACTCGATATGTGTACAATCGATGCTACCGAGCATCCCGGGAAAATGCCATCTAGCCTCATGCGCGGCGTAAATACGTGAGATGTCGTGGCTCGTCGGTTTACGTAAAAACTCTTTAGCATACAACTTAATGACCGCGTTGCAAAAAAATTGCAAACATTCACGTGAAGTTCTGGCCGACATAGCTAGGTATTCATCATATTGATCGGGAGGGTTACCTGTCGCTAGTTGGCGAATGGCGGACGTGCATTTTTGTATCGGCTTGAAACTTGGTTTGCCTCTCGCATCGTAACCTTCTTGAAACCATTCCTCGCTTGCTTCGATGTCTCCAACAATCTTTAAAAATAATTCTTTGGGTAAACGAAACCAATCTCTAAACGTTTCGGCATTGTAGAGCAGATTTTCCACAAAATAATCGCTCATCAACACTTCGTTGGCACGTATACGATCACGGTCTACCATCTTCTTCTTTGGGCGGGACGACTCGGCATCAAGTTCGTTATACACCGACACAAAATATTTTAGCGTCTCATTGTCGGAAGACGACTCGGTATCGCTATCGCTAGACATCGGAAACGTCGAATCCGTAGGGAAATCCATTTGAGAAAGATGTAGATTGTGTGAAATGGGTTTAAAATGGTTTAAAGATGTAGATTGGTGTGTGTAAAATGGTTTAAAATGGAGATATAAATAGATAAAAGGGTTTAAAGGTTTTTTTTTTAATTGAATTTAACCGTTGAATAACGGTCAAAAAGCAAGCAACGTTCGAATTTTTCAAACTTTTCAACGCGTGAAGGTTTCAACGGGTTTCAACGCGTTTCAAAAATAACGCGTTATCAACATGGGGGCGGCGGTGTTCGTGATACCATCACTCGTGGCCGGGCGTCCATCACGGACCGCCCCGCCTGACCTAAGAAAGGAGGGTTGTGTAACTTGAGTGTATAGTGGGGGGTTATGTATGTATATACTGTGTGTATATGTTTGTGCGAGAGAAAGTCCCCCATAACGCCACTATATATATCACCCCTTCAATTATAACCCTTCATATCGCCCGGTGACGGTGTTCCGAACGCTATGGGTTACACAACCCCTTTTATCACACTCCACTACACAAAAACTAAGTGTGGTCATTTCCAAAATGTCCGATGCTATAAATATACCTCTAAGTTGTCGTCGATAAAGATGAAAACTCTATATTAACTGTTTGGACAATACGTCTTAGCTCCGTTACCGATATACCAATCAAAAGCAATATCTAATTAAGAAACAAATTTTGATCGTATTTTTAATTGATAAAAAATTAAAGAAAAAACTTTCTTGTAGTTAAATTCTTGTTCATTTATTGTTATGCTAACGAACCCACGAAGTTAGAGATATATGTATAGCAAATCCAAAAGCAAATTTTTTTTAACGGTTAAGCTTTTTCTTCCCCATAAATTACAAACCAAATTACACCTTTCAATAATTAAACACTGGTCTTCTCATAAGCGGTAATTCCTCATGACCACTAGACAAAACCTAAGTGGCAAATCCAAAAGCAATTTAATTAGAGAAGATGAGAAGACTATATATCTTTCCAAGGATAAAAAACACCGTGAAAGCGGTATCAGTCATAAGAATAAACCCAAGATCTCTCACTAAAAGACAAGAGTCTCTATCAAGTGAGCTAGCCCCGCATTACCATCAAATAGATACCCATAAAAATATCACTCATAGGAATTTAAATTATTTTTAGAGTAAAATGCCCGGATAGTCCCTGTGGTTTTGTAAAATAACACATATAGTTCCCAACTTTTGGAAATTACACCGGTGCTCCTTGTGGTTTGACGAGTTGTTACTCGGATAGTCCCTGGAGTGGATGTCCGTTAGTTTTCTCCGTTAAATCTATGTAAAATGACAAAATTACCTATTGCTTTTATTAAAGTATAAGCAAAAACTAATTAATCATTTAAAATATTAATTGGGCCCAACATTTAATTATTTAACAAATATATAACACCCCACCCCCACCCCCACCCCACCTCTCTCTCTCTCTAAATATGTGAATCCCTCTTCAAAACCACCACCATGCCACCACAAAACCACCGGTCACCACCACCATACCACACCATATCTACCAAAAACCACCAATCAACCAATGTAACAACCACAATCACAACCCGCACCACCACCACCGATACGCCACCTCATCCCTGAAACACGACCACCCATTGGATGCCAGACAACCAGTGACCTAGCAAACATCCGTCACAGTCCCTTGATCATAAACAACATAAATCACAAGGCAAAAAAATTAACTCCAATATTCCTAATTTCTCCTTCCCCAATTTTAGAGAAAGTACGAAAGAGAAAACAAAATTTCAACCTGTAAATGAATCGATTCCGTGAAGTTTTCGTTAATTACGATTCCAAATTTACAACGATGATCGTTAATCAATGAATCTAAAACAGGCACATCATTATATCCGTTTGTTAATGGAATTAACTGATGATTTGAAGGATATGATCTTCGATGAAATAGTTACTGTATGGCCGATCGGCCGATTGTTTTTGTTGATTTGCGTTAGGTTTGGATTGAGTTGATCAATGAAGGGGGTGAGGGTTTGGTCGGCGATGAAGGGGCAGAGTGGGTGTTTGTCCGGCGGTCAGGGGGTAGGGTGGCTATGGTGATGGTGGGTGTGGGTAGCGGTGGCGGCGGAGGTGGGTAGCCGGTGATGGGGCTCACTTAGGGCATGTTTGGCTAAGTTTTTTGAAACAACTTATTGACTTATTAGCTTTTTGAAAAGTCATAAGCTCCAAAATGATGTTTGGCAATGAGGGTGTATGTGAGGGGAAAAAGCCAATAAGTCAATAAGTCACTCCATACTGACTTTTCCAAAAAGCCAATAAGTCAATAAGTTGTTCAAAAAGCTTTGCCAAACATGCCTTAATGTTTCTTGAGAGAAAAACGGAGAAGGTCATGGTTGGTGGGGTGTTTTGTTGTTGTAGAGAATGAAAAAGAGGATGAGTTTTTTGGGATGAAGAAACAACGGTGGGGTGGGGTGGGGTGAGGGATGGGCTTAATTAAACGTGGGCCCACAAAGATTAATTAAGTTTTTTTAGTGTTTAATTATTGTTCTTTTAGTAATAAGGGTATTTTTGTCATTTACATCAACTTAACGGTACAAAATGACGGTCTTCCACTCTAGGGACTATACGAGTAACAATTTGTCAAACCACAGGGAGCACAGGTGTAATTTCCAAAAGTTGAGGACTAAACCTGTTATTTTGGCAAACCACAGGAACTATCCGTGCATTTTACTCTTATTTTTAGTTTGTTTAAATACCACAATTACTAAGAAATTGAATGTATACATCAAATCAAAAGTTAACAAAAAGCTATCAAGTACAATCATCTCACTACAAAAAACCTCATTTGCGACCGTTAAAACATCGCAAGTGCCCTTTTTGTGAAGTTTTTTTTTTCTTTTTTTTAAATATTTTAGTAGTTATTTGTGATCGCTTTCGTTACCAAATTAAATTTTGTTTTGTGTTTTTAATCAACGATTGTTGTTGCAACCAATTTGTTTGTTCTTTATCACTAATTTTAACCCGCTTTTGTTTTGGTGCTAATTTGGCAGATTGTTTCGTTTTGGTTACTAACTTGGCGACAATTGGTTTCGATTACTAATGTTGTGATGGTGTTTGTTTATAGCAAATTCCGGTCGTTGTCGCCTATTTTGTAGTAGTGTTTGGGGGTAAATGTTTGAATAACATGGATATACGTTGCATGTTTTGATATGAAGTACATTAACATTTGGTGTCGCAAAGCTTGTATAAAGTGTTGCTAAATGTTAAATCATCATTATCATCATACTCAGTAAATCTCACCAAAGCAAAGCTAAAGTAGGGTCTGAGAAGGGTAGATGTAGACAGCCTTACCTCTACCTCGTAGGGATAGACAGGGGCGGACCCACAAAGAGTGGCTCGGGGTCCCCGGACCCGAATCTTTCTAAAAAAATCAATAGATACGATATATTAAATGTTTCAAGGATCACATAAGAATAATTAGTTGGCCACCTTAGTGTTAAAAGTGAAGTTGATGAAGTGGTAAACCCCGTGTTTTTAATATATATATATTTTTTTAATTGCCGCTGCTTCCCTTCAACAGATGAACACAATATTTTTTAGTCTTATGACTTCAATTTTGCTTCTATTTAGTTGTTTAAGGATTCGTGACCATAGATATTAAATAAGAATAATATGTAAATATTTGGATGCTAAGACTTGAAGTTAGAAGTTTTGACTTAGTTTCTTAGAACATGAATTTTAGTGCTCATTATGCAACGATCATTGATTTTTTTTAGAATTTGTTACTTTGTATTATTTTTTTTTAATTCGAATGAAGCCGTATTTTTATTATGTGTTTTCTAATGTGTAATGATTATATATTTTTTGTTATAATATTGTATTTTGTTATGTTCCTCGGCACGACCCGACCCGACCCAAACAACGACCGACCCGAAAATTCTAACATTTGGTTGTGAAATACTTGAACACCGAAAAAAGTGGACCCTAGTGAAATAAATCCTGGATCCACCACTGAAGATAGAGAGGTTGCTTCTAATGAGAACCCGGCTGATGTTGCTAAATGTTAAACAAGAATCTAAATGGGGTGCACATCTTTTCAACATGATGAATGGTGATATCAAACAAATCATATAAAAATATTCGTTAATTATTTTAGTATGGGCCGGGTCACTTTGTATGCTTTTGTTATTAAAAGCTTTTACATGTTTCAATATTCATGGGCGATGACATGATATATACCAAAATAAAAGCATAAAGATGTCTTGAATGTTACTCAAAAGTTTTATTGGATGCATGTGTTTGTAATCATCATCAAACGGTTTTCTTTGATTGCGAAATGACGAACCTCGTTTCTTGATTGGATTCTGAAGGGGTATGGCCCCAGATCTCGCATCAGATCAGTCGTGAGTGACCATCACCCTTATCAAATGCTCCCACCAGCAAGGACTTATCTGCGTCCGTACGGGCACGCGCGAACGCGGTGGACGATTTCAATCGGTCGAGTGATGAGAAGACTTACCTTGCGTATGAAAAGAGATGTGGCAACAACGACAGTTACCATATATAGCGATGCGGCTTAGCACCGCATACTATGCATATTTTCTTTACGACAAGGGATGCGGCTTAACACCGCATCTTTTAAATATCTTCATCAAAGCAAGGGACGCGGAAACAACAGTGGTTACCGCAGATAGCGATGCGGCCTAGCACCGCATCCTACTGACGACAAGTGGGGACTGACGGTTTTGACTTAAGTGGCCGAAACAGCAAGTGGCACTGATAGCAGTCATCCGTCCAGTCCACACGTAAGCAACGCTGGCACCCAGACTGACAGCCACAGTGGGACATGGCGCCATCTCTGTGGTCTACACGCCTGCTAAGACCCCTGCAAAGGGTTGCGCGTTGTCAGTCTAGCCACTCAATTACCCTCCTTCACTCCTCGGCTATATATACCCATCCCGAACCAGGTTTGAGGTATCGCTTATCTACTCTCTCACACTTACTACCAACACACACTTTGCTTTCAAGCAAATATTGATTCTCACGCCGGAGAATGGTAACAAGGAGCACCCCCACCCCATCCTCCTTGTTACGAGTCACGGTGTGTTTCCCTTGTGCAGGAGACATATCAGCAGACGATCTAGCCACCGATCCTCGGAAAGAAGGGATTAACCCTACTTGTCGAGATCAATGAATTAACCTCCCTTGGTTATCCACTGTTTTCATCATTGGCACCCACCGCTACTCTTAGAACATAGTTCCATCACTCTCTCTTTCTTGAAGATCATTTCTGATCGTAAACATAATGCTACTGGGGAGAACATTACCCCCACAAACGCAGGACCTACGGGGAACGCCCCCTGGTCCAACAAGTTGGCCGCATTGTCATATCAGCACAGGGGGGCGCTCCCCCGTGTTCATTCCGGACTTTTCTTAGTACGCCTCAGTACTGCCACCAGGAGTGGATCTCCACACCTGGTACATTCAACAACAGGCTGCTCTCGCTGCAGCCTATAACAAAGCTTGCGCAGATGCGCAAACACTCGGAGGGCCTACACCCGCGCCGTATACACCTGCGACCCGTATCTTGCAATACGAGGGCAGGGCACCAACACATCCCGCATTCCGAGATAGGCGCGAGCCGCACGGATCCTCCTATTGTAGTGTCCATACCCTCCAGGAAAACGACTCCACTTATGGGTCCCGGGCTAAGGGACCAGTGCGTGACCGCCTGGGCCCGCGCGAAGAATACCTGCGAGAGTCAGCTCCTCGCCGAGAGTCAGGCATCCACAACCGTTTGGGCCCGCATCCCCACAACGAGGGATACGACCGTACTGAACTCAGACGACCCTACTTACCTCGGGGACTCTCAATTGGCTTACAGCCAATCGGGGGATTACAATTACTATACCCCCACACAACCCCGCACGGTATACGATCGCGCCGCAAAGCATGATCAGGATCAACCCTACAGGCTGAAGTCTGTGGTCGAAAACTCCAAATTCATAAAGGAGATATCCTTAGCCCCACTCACCACGAGCAAACTTCCGCTCACGGTGGGCAAGTATAATGGCTCGTTAGACCCCGACGACCATATGAATATCTTCACCGGGGATGGGGTTTTCGGTCGTTGGAAAGAGCCCACCTGGTGCCATTTTTTCCCCCAGACCCTCACCGGCTTGGCGAGGGCCTGGTTTGATTCTTTGCCAGTAAGATCACTAGCTTCATTCGAACAATTGCAAGAGAAATTTCTTTCTCATTTTAGCCAGCAAAGACGTCACAAGCGCGATTCGCTAGACGTCATAAACATCTGGCGCGGAGAGAATGAAAGTTTGGAATCTTTCGTCATCCGCTACAACAAAGAATGCCTCGAAATTGGTGGGGTAGCGGACCAACTGGCCTGCAATCATTTCCTCTGAGCGGTCAACCACGACGAAATGATTATGACAATCTCGGGCAAGGACGACTTGCCAGAGAAATGGGACAACGTTATGGCGGCAGTCAAGACGTACGCCCAAACCACACGGTCTCTTAGACCCCACACTGGCAAAGCCCGCCCACAGACGGAAGGACAATCCTACCGCCAAGACCCCAAGCGCAACAACAACAAGCGCAACCAGGATACATGGAATCTAGGCAACGATTCCAAACCATACGCCCCGCGCGGGTACCAGCCCGACGCCAGGGCAACCATTAATGCCCAGTGAGATCAGCGGGCATCCAAGAAGGAGTCTCAGGACCGCAATTGGATCGAGCTCACAAAGCCGCCAAAGGACGTCCTCCACACGGATGCACAACTCTTGCGACCGGTCCAACCAATGAAGTCTAAAAAGGGGCAAGACTTGACCCTTTATTGTGAGTACCATAAAGACTCGAGCCACTCCTTAAACAACTGCATCAGTCTTCGCCTGGAGATTGAACGAGCCCTAAAAGAGGGGAAGCTTTAACACTTATTGCCAGCTGCGCCAAAGCAAACCAAACGCATCACCCCCAACGACGAGGGCACCTCTAGCGGCAAGAAAGCCATGTATGTGGAAAACACCCACATGATAAGTGGGGTCCACAAAAAACCGCGCAAAGAGGCAAGGAGGGGGGACGACAACTGGCGTGATGAACAAGTCGTCTTCCCCAAAGTACGAGACGGACCGAGCGACAGGCGCGCCGTCGTCATCACCGACTACTTATCTCATTACTGCACCGAGCGCCTATTTATAGACCCAGGCAGTACCGCCGATATCATTTATGAACAATGCTTCAACCAATTCGATGCAAAAAACAAAGATCGGTTGCAGCCGGTGGATTACCCATTGGCCGGGTTTGCGGGGGAAACAGTTTTCCCTATTGGCCAAATCACATTCCCCGTACGCCTTACCAACGGCAAGCGCACGCGAGTCGAGGAGGTAAATTTCATGGTTTTACCCCATACTTCCCGCTACGACGTGCTTCTCAACAGAGAATCATAGGGCAATTTCAACATGATAACGTCCGTTCCCCACTCTGCTATCGGTTTTTATACCGAAACGGGGATCACGATAATCTACGCCCGCAGAGAAGTTATGACAACGGACGAGCTACGTCCGGCCAAGACAGCAAGGCTGACACCCAACACCGAGCCGAAAAATTGGTACTTAATGAAAGGTACCTCGAACAAAAGGTCACACTGGGTCACGCCTTGTCCAATAACACCAGAGCGCGCCTGAAGCAACTTCTCTTCAAAAATAAAGATATCTTCGCATGGATGGTGTGTATCGGGTGTGATATGTTTTTATTAATATTTTAAGTCCTTTTTAACACGCTAACCCCCGACCAGGTAGCCAACATATCTCTATATAGACCGTAGAGATATGAATGGTGAAAATATTTTACTTTATATAAACAGTAAAGTAATGTCAAGACACCACTGACAAATGATAAGGAAGTTTTACCTTCAACATAAGAAACTAGTTATTAAAGTCATTAATACAAAACCAAATAAAAAGGGCGAAAAGACTAAAAATCAAAAGTAATACATTAAATGCTTGTCTTCACCAAGTGATGTATGAGACTTAGCCAAACATGGCCTTTAATTGACAAGAACTCTTACGATCAATCTTGGATCCCGAGACTACTACACCCACTCTAAGGTGGATGATGGATGATGGTGGTGGATGTGGGTGTTGTAGTGGTGGTGGAGTGGTGGCAAAGTGGGAGAGATGTGTTTTGTCAAGGATTCCTTTGAAGTGAACCAAGCACCCCTATTTATAGCCTGAACAGTAGCCCGACCACGGCCCCGTGTCCGCTGGACACGCCCCCGTGGCCATCTCCTTTCTCTTTCTTCATTAATTGCAATTGTCTGCATTAGGCTCCACATGGCCCCGTGTTCGCTGGGGACGACCCCGTGTGCAGAAGCGTATCTGTACTACCAATATTTGCAAGATTCTGCGAATCTTAGAGTTGACCATGCCCCGTGCTGAGCTGGGAACACCCCCATGGTGGGCAATGGAAGCTTCTACAACTTTGTCTTTTCTGCAGACACCTGACCACGCCCCCGTGCTTAGTGGGCACGGGCCGTGGTCAGCCTTCTGTTTCTTGTTTTTGCTTGTGGAGATGCTGTCGAGGGGTCGGGCATGCCACATTTATTTCTTTTCTTTGTATTTATGTTATTTTTTGCTGTATATTTGTTCCTTTTGTTCATTTATGCTCATTTGGTCCTGAAAATACAAAAGGAAGACAAAAACACATTTTTCCAACATTAGTACTAAAAAGGGTTAGTTTTATGCCTCTTTTGATGTAATTTATATGTTGGATTTTGCACACATCAATGGACCCCCTCTGACATGACAGGTGTCCCACATGAAGTCGTGCAACACTTTCTGAATACCCTGCCAGGTATCAAACCCGTCATCCAGGGACAACGTCACCTGGGATCCACAAAAAACGACGCGATGAATGAGCAGGTCAGGGAGCTGCTCTCTGCAGGCATCCAGCTGGAAGTGAAATACCAGACTTGGTTGTCAAACCAAGTCATGGTAGAAAAAGCAAGCGGGGGCTGGCGCATGTGCGTCGATTACAATGGCCTTAACAAGGACTGCCCCAAAGATTGTTACTCTCTCCCGGAAATCGACGAAAAAGTCGACAATCTTGCGCCGTTCCGATGGAAGTGTTTCCTCGATTGCTAAAAAGTCTACCATCAGGTACAGATGGCAATCGAGGATGAAGACAAAACGACATTCAGCACTCCTACCAGAAATTACTGCTACACAAAAATGTCGTTTGGGTTGCGCAACGCGGCGCAACCTATCAAAAACTGATGAACGACACTTTTGGTGATCAAATCACCAAGAGTGTCGAGATTTACATGGACGACCTAGTTTTCATGAGCATGGAAGAAGACACCATGCTCCAAGATATTGAAAGGACATTCCAAACTCTGCGAAGCGTTAACATGAAGCTTTATCCAGGGAAATGCTCGTTTGGAATGGAAGAAGGAAAATTTCTTGGATTCATCGTCACAAATGATGGATTCAAGGTTAACCCGGAGAAAGTTCAGGCGATCGAGCTCATGCCATCGCCTTCAACAATAAAGGAGATGAAGCGGCCGGCCGGCCAGCTGGCCGCGTTAAACAGATTCTTGGCCAACCACACGGCGAAATCTTATCCCTTTATCAACACTTTGTGCAACTGCCTAAAGAAAGAACAGTTTCAATGGACTGCGGAGGTAGAACGCGCTTTCCAGGAGATGAAAGAGTGTTTGATCCAGCTACCAACTCTCACCGCACCACGCAAAAAAGAACCACTGGTCATGTACTTATCCGCTGCAGACAACACGGTGGGCGCGGTACTCATAGTGGAGAGAGAAGGGGTCCAAACACCAATCTATTATTTCAGCAAAATGCTCAACGACCCAGAGACAAGATACTCCATTATGGAGAAGTTGGTCCTCGCGCTGGTACATGCATCTAGACGACTACGCCGATACTTTGCAAATCATGTCATCCCCGTTTTAACCAACTACAGGATTGGGCAAATCCTCTCCAAGCCCGAAATCTCTGGAAGACTTGCCAAATGGGCTATTGAACTTGGGGGACATACCGTTGTTTATAAGCCGCGCCCATCAATCAAGGGGTAGGTTTTAGCTGACTTCGCCGTGGAAGTACCGGCGAATCACATCCAAGAATGCGAAGAAGAACAAAATCCTACACCCCCACTGTCCCCATCAGACATCTGGGCAACACGGATGGTGCGTCCAATGAGGACGGCGCGGGTGCAGGTCTGTGACTCGTCAGCCCTAACGACCAAGAACTCACTTACGCCATACGCCTCGACTTCAAAAGTACAAACAATGAGGCGGAATATGAGGCATTGCTCGCAGGGCTACGTTAGGCAGTCAAACTCGGCGTGCAACATCTAGAAGCTCACGTCGATTCATTACTGGTTGCGGGTCAGATACGTGGAGAATACGCCGCCAAAGGGGACATCATGATCCTCTATCTTGAATAAGCAACGCAACTAACATCACAATTCACCTCCTTCAACATTGTACATATCAACAGGAGTGAAAACAAGCCAACGGATGCACTTTCTAAACTGGCATCCACTAGCTTCCAACACCTGGCAAAGGATATACGTATTGAAGTCCTCAAAAACCCTTCAGTAGTCCAAGAAATACATGAAGGGATGTGTGGCATACATGGGGGCCCGCGCATGGTAGTGGCCAAAATCATGAACGCTTGGTATTACTGGCCTGGCATGCACCTGAATGCTATTAAGATCCTGCGCAAGTGTTTAAACTGGCAACGACATGCACCAAAAACATTACGCCCAAAGAACAACCTGATCCCCGTAACCACCGCGTGGCCTTTCCAAAAATAGGCAATAGACGTGGTAGGACCATTTCCAGATGCCCAGGTGCGGTGAAATTTATCATAGTAGTTGTTGACTATTTCACCAAATGGGTAGAAGCAAAACCGCTAGCCTCTACCACCGCTATGATAACATGAAAGTTTGTATGGGAACACATCATCTGCCGTTTCGGTTTACCAATGTGTATCGTAACTGATAACGGCACCAACTTCGCTGCCGACGACTTCCAAAATTGGTTGAAAGAACTAAACATTGAAAACGTTTTCTCTTCCGTGCGCATCCACAAGGGAACGACCAGGTAGAAAGTATCAACAAAAGTTTAGTCGAATGCATAAAGGCACGATTGGGAACAACCTGGCGTGGCTGGGTCGATGAACTCCCAAGTATCCTACGGGCACTTAGGACCAACCCAAAGACAAGCAATGGCGAGACACCCTTTAGTCTAGTCTACGGCTCTGAAGCGGTGATCCCGGTCGAAATTGGTCTCCCTTCATGTCGCAACCCCCGACCCCTGCCTCGGGAGGTGGGCAGCTGCGGCATACTCAGAGATGGTGGTATCGGTGTTTATCATTATTTGGTAGCGGAAATTTGATCAGGACAGTAGTTAGGAAATATTTTATCAGAGTAAAACACCACACTTTTATATTAATAAACACATGGGAAAAACCCAAGTTTCTGTTACAAACATAATTATAGGGATAAACCTTATTTTATTGAATAAAACGTCTTTCTTTATTAGGTAACTTTTATACCCACATTTTTCCAAGCCTTCAGTGCTCTCCAGCTGGCTTCTATTTTGGCTTTCACATTTTGTTACCTGAAACGCGTTTAAAAACATTTTGTCAGAGGGAAATACTAGTGAGTGAATCTCAGTTTAATCAAAACAGGTTTTATCCTTGTACAGTATTGAGGGCAATCAACAATTACATTGTTTATTTTTTATCTACCTTAATTACCACCCACGGTACTGTCGACCCGACTTGTGGTCATGTTACTACTCACAGTGTAGTAACAAATTTTGTATACAAAACCCCAAGATACCGATGATAATTGTAGAATTACAAATACTCAATCACTGTTTAATTATGATATAAAGCATTGAGGTTTTGTAAAACAGTTTGCAAAAAGGTTTACAAAAAGGAGATTACTCACATTGCTAGTTTAGACTTTTCCTGTGATTTTCCTGGTTATAATCTAATATTTTACACAATGCATATGCGTTAGTATAATAACCCAATATTTACATTAGTAATACCCTCCCCGAGACAGGACTCCAACGACTACGTCGGGCAGAGCCTCGACAGCCGTTACGGAGCACTAGATCAATCGGGCGGCATATCTAATATGTAACCGGGGGTTATAATACTTACAATGGGGCATAACTTCGTTAATTAGGGGGGTATTATGCCCGGAAATTATGTATACTATGCAGAAATTTGAGAGAGAAAGTTGGTGTGAGCGATCGAAATGAACTGCCGAATGTCTCAATTTATAGGGCCTGATTTCAGGTTTCTCGCGCCCCGCGTAGGTTTCAGCCAAGGGCTTCGCGGCCCGCGAGGCTAGCTAGGGTAGGCCCTAGCTTGGCTGATTCGGCCACTAGGCTCGACACGATGCTGCCACGTGGCAGCTCAGGGGTGCGCCCTGATTTTGACCTGTCGCGGCTCGCGTAAGACGAAGAGGATGCCTTCGCGGCCCGCCAGAAAGCTTTAATAATTGTTTTTATTTTTATTTTATAAAATTAAAGGTATTTAGGGCTATTATACGTATACGGGGTGTATTTTAAGACATATAGGGATGTTATAAATATATTAGGGGTGTTGGAAAATTTTAGGAGGGTTGTTTTATCCTCCCCACCTTGTTTTAGAACTCGTCCTCGAGGTCTACTGGAATAGGTGTGGGTATTTCTTTTGCATCTCTGATTCAAGCTCCCATGTGTACTCTGGTCCTCTCTTGGAATCCCATTCACTTTGACTAGAACTAATCTCTTGTGTTTAAGATTCTTGACTTTGCTGTCTTCAATTTGTAGAGGCTTTTCTACGAACTTGAGCTTTTCATTTACCTCTATGTCCTTAAGAGGTACTACTTGCGATTCATCAGATAAACACTTTTTGAGATTATATACATGAAATACATCATGTATTCCTGCCATTTCCTCTGGCAGTTGTAGCTGATAAGCCACTGGTCTTATTCTTCTGGTAATTTCAAATGGTCCAATATACCTGGGGCTTAGTTTTCCCGTTTTGATGAATCTTACCACTCCTTTCCAAGGAGAGACTTTTAACAGCACCTTGTCACTTACTTGAAATTCTAACGGCTTTCTCCTGTTATCAGCATAACTCTTCTGTCGATCGCGTGCTGCTTTCAGTCTTTCCTTGACTTGAATGATTTTGTCTGTGGTTTCTTGCAGTATTTCAGGTCCAAATAATTGCTTTTCATCGATTTCTTCCCAACAGACTGGGGTTTGGCACTTTCGTCCATAAAGTGCTTCGAATGGTGCAACATTAATACTAGTATGATAGCTGTTATTGTAAGAAAATTCTATTAATGGTAGATGATCGTCCCAATTACCTCCGAAATCAATTACACAAGCTCTAAGCATATCTTCCATTGTCTGAATTGTCCTTTCACTTTGTGCGTCCATTTGTGGATGATAAGCGGTGCTTAGATTTAGCTTGGTTCCCATTGCTTTTTGGAAACTTGTCCAAAAATGAGAAGTAAAACGGCTATCTCTATTAGAAACAATTGATAAAGGAATACCAAGTAATGAAACTATTTCATTTATATATAACTTAGCTAACATACCGAATGTTTCCTTCATTGGTAGGAAATGAGCAGACTTGGTTAATCTATCTACAATCACCCAGATTGTATTATTACCTTTTCTTGATTTGGGTAATTTGGTAACAAAATCCATTGTTATCAATTCCCATTTCCATACAGGCATTTCCAATTGCTGCAACAAACCTAAGGGTTTCTGGTGTTCAGCTTTGTCCTGTGAACAGGTTAGACACTTGGCAACATAAGCTGCTATATCCTTTTTCATTCCTATCCAACACGAATTCTTTCTTAAGTCTTGATACATCTTATCACTTCCAGGGTGCATTGTATACTTAGACTTATGGGCTTCTTCTAATATTCGGTGACATAGGTTTCCTAATTTAGGTATCCACATCCTTTTCTTATGGAATCTCCAAATTCCATCTGTTCCTTGTTCTAATTCCTTAATCATACCTTTTAAATTTTCAGAATCATCCTTAATTACTGATTCCTGTGCTTCTTTAATCTGGTCATTTAACTCTACTTGTAGATTTAATTTAAGAGAAAGTACTCTTTTTGGCTTTCCATGATACTTTCGACTTAAAGCATCAGCAACTATGTTAGCCTTTCCTTCATGATACTGGATATTGCAATCATAATCACTAAGAAATTCCATCCAGCGTCTCTGTCTCATGTTCAATTCTTTTTGCCCAAAAATGTACCTTAAACTCTTATGATCAGTGAAGACAACAAATTTATATCCATATAAATAGTGTCTCCAAATCTTAAGGGCAAAAATTATGGCTCCTAATTCTAAATCATGTGTTGTATAATTTTCTTCATGATTCTTAAGTTGTCTAGAAGCGTAAGCTATAACCTTCTGGTGTTGCATCAACACACATCCATAACCTAACTTAGAAGCGTCACAATAGACTTCAAAGTCTTCAGTTCATTCTAGTAACGCTAATATGGGTGCGTTGGTTAATCTTTGCTTAAGAATTCTAAAGGCTTCTTCTTGTTTTGGTCCCCATTCAAACTTAACAGATTTATAGGTTAGCTTAGTTAAGGGAATGTCTATTCTAGAAAAAATTCGAATAAATCATCTATAAAAACCGGCCAGTCCTAGAAAACTTCTAACCTCTGTTGGCGACTCAGGGACTTTCCATTTAGTGATTGCCTCAATCTTTGTAGAATCCACATGAATTCCTTCATGATTAACTAAATGTACAAGAAACTGTACCTCCTCTAACCGAAGTTCACTTTTAAAAAATTTAGCATAAAGCTTTTCTTTTCTTAGTAAATTTAAAAGTGTATGCAGATGCGCTGCATGTTCCTCTTTACTTTTAGAGTAAATTAGAATATCATCTATAAAGACAATTATGAATTTATGCAAATATGGCTTACATATTCGGTTCATCATGTCCATAAATGCGGCTGGGGCATTGGTTAAACCAAGTGGCATGACAGTAAATTCATAATGGCCATACCTTGTTCTGAAAGCGGTTTTAGGAATGTCTTCTTTCTGTACCTTTAATTGATGATATCCTGAGCGTAAATTGATCTTTAAAAAGAATCGAGCTCCTTGCAATTGATCAAACAGATCATCGATATCACACCCAGACCGCGTCAAAACAACGAAACCGCGACGGAAACATCGGGGAGTGTTGCAACAGAATTATTGTTTCACAACCATGGATGCAAAAGTTTTGTTTTATTGATTCATTAAGTAATTTACATTGTCTTAGAACAAAACAAACAAGTTGAATATTGTCTATCATCGTTATTAAGTCACTAAGGCCTCGTCCAGAACCTATGTGAATCATGCATCCTAGCAATCAACATCATGCAACATCATCTGAAACATATGTGAAAAACAAAGCCAGCAAAGAAATGCTGGCGAGTACATAGGTTTTATAAGAGTATCGGATTCATGGCTCGTTTATATACTGCAATACCTCGAAAACCTTGTTTTGAAAAGTATATAGTATTGCAACATGATTTAACCAACTCAAATCAAGTTGGTTATAGTTTATAAAATCTCGCAGCCATGATTCTTAACCCAAAACATTTGTTTTAGTAAACCAAATCGTAAATTGTTCATGTTTCAAAACTCGTATGGTTTATATCCTTTAGAAAAACTCGTTGTATGACATCGTTTCGAAAATCGTTTCCCAAGTGAACTAAATAATGACACGGAATGTAATATGATAAAAGCACTTATATATAAGATGTACCAGCGGCGTATCTACCATACTTTTATCATGTTACACCCATCCCATTATCTAATTACAACCCAAAACCAATCGTTTGTTCAAATCGTTTATCTCGTTTAAGTCGTTTCAAATCGTTTAACTCGTCCCAAAATCGTTTTCGTTTTAATTGTGAAACTACTTTTGGTCGTCTCGCTAATAACATTCAAACCTTCGTGACTCGACTATCTTGTAACTCGCATTAACAAACCACCAAAGGGTAAGTTAACAATCACAGATTTGGTCGTTATCTACATAACCCCCACACATAACCATGGGTGTAGTCTGATAACAGGATTTGTCAGATCCTATGGTACCATAACCTAATACTGGCCGGCTTGATCAACGTTAATGAATTCCATTCATTATGTAACTACAACCAACAAGTTCGTTCACTTTATCGAAATCGTTATTAGTTTAATATAAACCATCTTAATCGTTTTTGAAACCATCGTTTAAACCTTGAAATCATTTTGCACATATGAATTACCCGAAAACAATTGAAAACAGTAAAATAGGGGAACTATGTACTCACATGAAGTGCAAATATCCTTGATCTAAAGAACTCAACAAGCTCAGGCAAACCAAGGAAATTCAAGTAGCACCTAGTAATCGAATCACTAATCAAATAATAGACACCTAAATCGGAAGATCGGATAGAATGAGGTCTTGTAAACCAAATGAGTATTGGAACCTCATGTGATATGGTTTAACAAAGCCTACATTCTAAATCAGAACCTAACCTAAGTGCTTTCGACCCGTTACGACCCATTAAGGTAGCTTACGCTACTTTAACGCGTTGTTCGCGCAAATGCGCGTTTGAGACATCTAACTAGTCCTATGACAAGTATTATATGCCCTAACATGTTTAAATATGTTGCATAATCATTTATGTGACAAAAGTTTAAGTTACATATGCTTAAATACCAATTATGCATGAAAAAGGGCATTTTGGTCATTTACCTAAGGCATATAAACTACCTACCATACAACTACTTAAACTAAGTGACCATAAGGTATAACCTCGGAAGGTTATTCCCTATACAACTATGGTCACTAAACATGCTTGGTCAGATCCTAATGATCGACCAAACGGGTCGAGTTCGAAAGTCTAAGCGGTGGTTTAGACCGCTTGACTTACGACTCTAAACAAGCACTAAACTAAAAGTGACGAGCTAAACATGTTAGAACATGTTCAACTAAGTTAGAAAACAGGTTTTGATATCAAAACAAAGTGTTTTGATACCCAAGAGTAGTTTGGTTGCAAAATGCGCATAAATACACATTTTGACCGAAAACGACTCGTCACTACGCCTAGTCAACGTGGAAATCAGTAGGTATAGTCACAAGGGACTATAACCATCGTGATTACGCTCACGTTGCAAAGTTCAAAAGAACTTTGTGTTGACCAAAGACTGGTCAATGCAGAAAGTCAAACAATATTTGACTTTCACGCTTGGAAAGCAATAAAAGCACGAAAGAATCTTACAAAGGGTCCAAGCTAGGGAGAACTTGATCTATAACACTCAGGTATGCAGCAAAGGCTCCAACTTAGAGTGTAATTCAGATCAAAGGTGCAGAAAAATGAAGGATGGCATGGCTATTTATACTTTTCAGTTCACCGTTAGGATCATTTATTGCTAAAGAGGGAATGATCTAGGCCATCCATGTGGGCTAGTAGTATTCTAATACTAGGGGACATGTAAAACTATCAAAATCTAGAAGATGGTATCCAAAAACCATGAACAAAACCATCAAAAAACAAGCTGGAAGACCAGGTTCAATGTTTCTGATCTGCAGCTCTGTCGTGGCCCACGTAAAATATGGTCTGGGCTTACGCGGCCCGCTTAAGCATCTTTGGCAGAATTACATTTTTAGCCCCTGAACTTGTAAAACTTGCATTTTGATGCCTTTTTGACATGTTTAAGCCCCGTTAACCCCATTTCAAGGCTCTAAAATGATGTTAAAGTATAGGGAATTCAAAACATGCTTAAAAACATCTTGGATATCGGTTCGTTTGGTCGTACGGTTGTGTTGTTCGGTTAATTACGATGGAAGTCGTAACGAACGCAAAAACGATCCAAATTAAGCGACGAATGGAATTTTATCATGCCAATCACTAAAATAAAATATTTTAATGATTACATAAATTTTTGGATGTCCGGATATATTCAGAACGTAAGATATGCGCAAAAATGCAAACTTATGCACTTTTTGACGCTTTTAGTCCCTATTGATCAAGAAAGTTTATTTTAGCATACCGAACCCCTCGTAGCCTATTTCTAAGCTATGTAAAGGATATTTAGGGTATGTTTAACTTATGATCAAGTTCCGGAATGTTCGTTACTATACAAATCAGTATAGTTTCGCAGTTTGACACAATTAGTCCCTGCGATCGAATAGACTTGTTTTCAACATACCAAACCATACAAAACTTATTTCTAAGTCATGTGAAGGTTATTTAAGGTATTTTAAGCCTATTTCACTATTCTGGAGTGTTTGTCGCGTTAAACTGACTACGTTTACGCACCAGTTTGCGTATAACTTTCCAAAAAGCGATTTAAAGCTTGAAATAGGAATCGAATCAAATCATAAAATCATCAAAAACAAATACACACATAATAACACCAAAACACATTGTTTTATTTATAATTGACATTATTTTACATCGTACATCGATTACAGAGCACAGTTGTCACAATCGATTCTCGGTAATGGGTACCGATTTTTAGTCATGACCTTATTTAGTTCACGTTAATCAATGTACATACGCATTGATCCGTCTATCTTTTTTACAAATAAAATCGGTGCTCCCCACGACGATGAGCTTGGCTGTATGAATCCTTTTTCTAATAGTTCGTCTAACTGTTGCTTTAACTCTTGCATTTCTACTGGTGCCAAACGGTATGGTGCTTAGGCAATTGGTGCTGTTCCTGGTAGCAGATGAATTCTAAATTTGACTTCCCTGTCTGGTGGTAGTCCTGGTAGTTCTTCTGGGAATACATTTGAAAATTCTGATACTACAGGGATATCTTTTAATTCTTTTCCTTTAGTGTTAATGATTATGGAAATCATATACACTATTGATCCCTTTCTTGCACAACGTGCAGTTTTCATCACAGAGATGAATTTTGTAGATCTAGTTGGCTTATCTCCTTTAATTGTGATCTTTTCAACCTTTGCTGAATTGACTTGTATTGACTTTTGATCACATAGATTACTGGCTTTATTGGCTATTAACCAATCCATTCCTAATACAATATCAAATCCTGCCAGATTCATTGGGTAAAGATTTGCAATATACTTTTTATTTAAAATTTCTATTCTTGCTCCCTGCAAGATTTCAGAAATTTTAACGGTTTCTCCATTTGCTGTTTCTACCAAACATTCTTGTTGAAGTTTAGTTAATGGTTGGTTGAGAATTTTGCAAAACAAAGTATTAATAAAACTTTGGTTTGCACCAGAGTCAAATAATACTTTAGCAAAAACATCATTTACTAAAAACGTACAGGCAATCACGTCCGGGATCATCCTTGTTTCTTCTACAGTCAACATAAATACCCTAGCATATTTAGTAGTCTTGTTGTTGGTGGCCGGAGCTAGTTTCAGACAATTCGGCTTAATGTGCCCCTTTTCTCCATAGTTGAAGCATACTCCATTACTAGGTTTCTTCCTACAATCTTCTTCCTTGTGTCCTGGTATCTTGCAGTAGTTGCAGTAGGTGGAGCATCTTCCTGAATGCTTTTTCTTACAGGCGTTGCAGTAAGATGTAGAGGTAGAACCTATATTTTTCCCACGGTTGGAATTACCGTAGTGAAATTCCTGGGTAAGCCTTTGGGCTAAGTTCCTCCTCTGGTTTTCTTCTTGTGTACGTACCAGTTTATCAGTCAAGGTATTTGCTAGTTCTACAGCTTCTTCTATGGTTGGTGGTCTAGCTGCCATGACTACATGTCTAATTTCACCAATTAATCCCCAGATGTAACGAGAGATTAATACTGGTTCTGGTGATGATAGGGTTGGCACTATTCTAGCATATTCAAAGAATGTAGTAGTGTAACCCTTGCTATCTACTCCAGTCATTCTTAGGTTTAAGAATTTATTAGCTATCTGTTCCTTTTCATTAGGAGGACATAATTTCCTTTCCACCATATTCTTAAACTTAATCCATTCTATATTATATGTTCTATCACTTCCCCTAGTCTGGAGGATAGTGTTCCACCATTCTAGGGCTGCATTCTTAAACAGATTGGAAGCAAAGATTATCTTATCTTCTTCTGCGCATTTGCTTATTTTTAAGACTGCTTCTGTCTTTTCTAACCAGCGTAGAGCTGCAATGGCTCCTTCATTGCCCAAGAATTTCATTGGTTTACAGGAACAAAATTCTTTATAAGAACAACCATAAGACATGGTTCTTCTTCGTTTTGGAATTGGCAATTGAAGAAATGGCCCATTGTTCAGGCTGTGTTCAGGTTCAGTATGGGTTCGCTTACTTCCACTATTACTTTTATTATTATCAGCGTCTCTAACATGTTGGATAATAGATGGCAGAGCATCTCTAATTCCCTGGGTTACTATGTGTCGAATGGCACTGTTATTTATCTGGTGTTCATTATTCTGGTTTTCCCGATTTGCATTGTCGGCCATTTGGATTTTAAACATTTACCAAGTATTAATATCACAAAATAATATTGAATACGAATAATCACACAACAACACATTGATCCAAAATCGTCGTCATTGCGACCTCTACTCTATTTTATATTATGCATCCCTATCTATTACAAACCATAACTGGGAATGAAAAGACAATACTAGTATGCATCAATAAGGTTATCTATCCTAGTTTGGAAAATATATATTTCATATATATATATTTTTCCAAACATACACACATATATTTATATATTATTATTATTACTATTACTACTGATAGGGGTTCATCCAGTATTGCATGTTACGCTCGTCATATTTCCAGACGAGTCGTTCCCCTATCTGTCTCATCCTCTCGCTTCCTTCTAGGATTTCCTCACCAAAGGTTCGAAGTTCCTATAGGTTCTCAGTATTCATGGGTGGGGCTGGGGATGGTATCGGTTCAGGAAACTGGGGCATGTGTTCTTCTTGAGGGTACGGGTTTTCTAGAATTTCCCTGATATATTGGTCATTATCATAATAGGGGTCTAGAGGGTCAAGGTCTGGGTAGGGTCCTTCTAGATCTTGCATGGGCTCCTCTATTGGGATTGGGTAGCGTTGCTGGTAATCCCTGTTGTCGTCAAACCAAGGGTCATAGTCTGGTGGAGGGGGTGCTGGGATTCTAGGGATTTCAGCTGGGTCTAGGTCAGGTAGTGGGTTCTGGTCAGCTGGGTCAATATCTACTTCCATGGATTGTGTTGGAAATAACTGTAGTGGCTAGGGGTGCTATGAGTTGTTCTAGATTAGGGTCTGCAGTTGTAGTAGCTAATATGTGAAAATTAGCAAATCTCCTATTGAGTATGTCCTGGGTTTGAACATTCATTTCTCTATTGGCCGCTGCTATGGCCCGCTGTTGTTGCAACTTTTCATCCTTTTTCTACGTTCATGGGGTCCTCTGCTGAACCATCCTCTCTTCTTGGGAGGGAATGGTTCCTCAGATTGTGCTTTAAACACGAAAATCCATTCTTCAGTATCAGCCGAATACCCCGAAGGGGTAGACTGCGAAGAGGTTCCTTCGTTCCTAGGAGAGTTGGACAGTTGACGGTAAGCGTCCGAAGGTCCTTGATCACTCATACTGTAAACTAACAAATTGTCAAAGAACATAAAATAATAATCTACACGTATGTACATAATTTCATTGATTATTTCCGAAAAAAATTATAATTTCAATGTCAGTTGAACACCTCTTTGGCTGAAATAAGTGGCTAGGCTCTGATACCACCTTCTGTCGCAACCCTGACCCCTGTCTCGGGAGGCGGGCGGCCGCGGCCTACTCAGAGATGGTGGTATCGGTGTTTATCATTATTTGGCAGCGGAAATTTCATCAGGACCGTAGTTAGGAAATATTTTATCAGAGTAAAACACCACACTTTTATATTAATAAACACATGGGAAAAACCCAAGTTTCTGTTAAACCCAATTTTCTGTTACAAACATAATTATAGGGATAAACCCAATTTTATTGAATAAAACGTCTTTCTTTATTAGGTAACTTTTATAGCCACATTTTTCCAAGCCTTAAGTGCTCTCCAGCTGGCTTCTATTTTGGCTTTCACAATTTTTTACCTGAAACGCGTTTAAAAACATTTTGTCAGAGGGAAATACCGGTGAGTGAATCTCAGTTTAATCAAGACATGTTTTATCCTTGTACAGTATTGAGGGCAATCAGCAATTACATTTGTTTATTTTTTTCTACCTTAATTACCACCCACGGTACTGTCGACCCGACTTGTGGTCATGTTACTACAAACAGTGTAGTAACAAATTTTGTATACAAAACCCCAACATACCGACGATAATTGTAGAATTACAAATACCCAATCACTGTTTAATTATAATATAAAGCATTGAGGTTTTGTAAAACAGTTTGCAAAAAGGTTTACAAAAAGGAGATTACTAACATTGCTAGTTTAGACTTTTCCTGTGATTTTCCTGGTTATAATCTAATAATTTACACAATGCACACACGTTAGTATAATAACCCAATATTTACATTAGTAATATCCTCCCCGAGACAGGACTCCAACGACTACGTCAGGCAGAGCCTCAACAGCCGTTACGGAGCAATAGATCAATCGGGCAACGTATCTAATACGTAACCGGGGGTTATAATACTTACAATGGGGCAAAACTTCGTTAATTAGGGGGGTATTATGCCCGGAAATTATGTATACTGTGCAGAAATTTGAGAGAGAAAGTTGGTGTGAGCGATCGAAATGAACTGCCGAATGTCTCAATTTATAGGGCCTGATTTCAGGTTTCTTGCGCCCCGCGTAGGCTTCAGCCAAGGCTTCGCAGCCCGCGAGGCTAGCTAGGGTAGGCCCTAGCTTGGCTGATTCGGCCACTAGGCTCGACACGATGCTGCCACGTGGCAGCTTAGGGGTGCGCCCTAATTTTGACCTATCGCGGCCCGCGTAAGACGAAGAGGATGTCTTCGCGGCCCGCCAGAAAGCTTTAAAAATTGTTTTTTATTTTTATTTTATAAAATTAAAGGTATTTAGGGCTATTATACGTATACGGGGTGTATTTTAAGACATATAGGGATGTTATAAATATATTAGGGGTGTCGGAAAATTTTAGGAGGGTTGTTATACTTCACCTAGAATGCTGGCTGTCAACAAAATTGACAACAGCGACGAGCGCAGGCTTGACTTAAACCTCCAAGAAGAAAGGCGTGAAAACGCAGCAATCAACGAGGCTAAGTACAAAACAAAGCTTGAAAAATATTACAACGCGCGCTTCCGAATTTGCACGTTCAATCCGGGAGATTACGTCCTTCGCGATAATGAAGCTTCTAACTTAGAGCACCCAGGGAAACTGGCCCCTAAATGGGAAGGCCCTATCTCATCCAAGAGGTTTTGGGGAAAGGCACATACAAACTGCAGACGCTAGAAGGAAACCCTATCGCAAGGACCTGGAACGCGCAGCAGCTTAGACGCTGCTATATGTAGGCTGCTATTTACATTTCCATGTAACCCAATGGCCCACGCGCCATCTGTTAATATATAAACAAACAGTTGCTCCAACATTGTTTCTCTATTGTTTCTCTTACAAATGCATGTTACACTTTGCGGTATCTACAAAAACAGATTGGCAAAATCTTCATTCGCAGAACCTATGCAAAGTGGCAGTCACAAACAAGTATTGTAATAGTTGAGCAAGAACAAACGTTGTGATGCATCGGGCAGGATGCATACAGCAAATCACTTATGGTTTTCTCAAACCAGAACACAATTCCTAGGCCCCAACGAGATAAAAATTGGGAATTGACTATTACTTACACGACAATGGTGTACAGTATACTCATTATATAACAACTCTCTCAGAACCCTTAAAATACCCTATACGTCCTAAAATATATCCCGTATATGAAAAATAACCCTGAAATACCTTATATTTATAAAAATCAATTGAAAACAAAAATATGGATCTCTCGCGGGCTGCGACTAGGGGTGTTCAAAAAAATCTGAATCCGAAATCGAATCCGAAATATCCGAAAACCCGTATCCGAAATATCCGAAATTTCGGATATCCGAATTTTCGGATATCCGAAAATCGGATAATCCGAAGTTTCGGATTCGGATTCGGATGTGAGTTTTTGAAAATTACGGATAATCGGATTATCCGATATCCGAAATATTATATTGTTATTTTTTAAATATATATAACATAGATGTGCTGGCCCTAACTTTATCACCCCTCCTGTACCAACCACGCCTCCACTCCCTCTCCATTCAACCTTCATCCTCTGAATCATAGTCTAACCCATTCAATCATATCCAAATCGCTGCACCCTTAATCAACCTTCTTTGCACCATAATCCTCTTCTAAACATTGCAGTTTGCAGGCCGTCATCAACCATCTTCGCACCAGCAACCAATTGTCTACCGAGGACAGCCACCAAATCTCCTATTCCCGTCTCGTGGGGTTTGCGCCGTCTCCGTAATGGATCCAAATTTGAAATGTAATAAAAATATTTGTGAATTTTTTAATGGATCCAGATCTAAAATTAATGTGATTTTGTTGCAATTTTGTTTTCAAGATTATCTATGATTTCGTATGTCGCCATAGGATATAAATTCCATGTATGCTTTTAATTTTAATTAATATGATTTCGTTGGCATTTATTTTGCAAAATCAGAAGATGAATAGATCAAAGAAAACAATAAATTTTGTTTGTATTTGAATGTAGGAAACATTTTTTTATTTTTTTGGATTTTTTATTTCGGATATCCGTTTTAATATCCGAATCCGTACCCGAAATTTCGGATATCCGAATTTCGGATATCCGAAAATTCGGATACGGATTCGGATATTAAAATCCACTATCCGAATTTTTCGGATATCCGATTTTCGGATATCCAAAAACCGGATAATCCGAATTTGAACACCCCTAGCTGCGACCCGGTCAGCTAGGTCTGTTGCGGGGCGTGACAAGGTGACACCAGGCGACACCACATTGCGTCACGTGTCCCTGTGCGTGTCAAATCTAGGTCGTTGATTCACATAAGCTAGATCCTACCTACACCCCTCCCGGCCTGCGTAAGAAAAGGAGTGGGGGCTCACGGGCCGCGAGCCACCCTTCGATCAGGCCTATATAAGGAGTGGTCGAGCTCAGTTAGAATTCGTTCAAAATCTTTCTTTTTCTCTTAATATATATAAGCTAAAACTCTCGGGTATTATACCCCTAAAAAGTGAAGCTCTGCCTCGTTGTAAGTATTATAACCCCTGGTTACGTATTGGTTACTATGCCCTATTGATCTAGAGCTCCGTAACGCATGTCAAGGCTCTGCCTGACTCAGACGTTGGAGTTCTGTCTCGGGGGTATGGCTAATGTAAATTAGGTTATCTTACTAACACGTGTGCATTGTTTAATTTTAATAGATTATAACCAGGAAGTCACCAGAAGCAGTAGTATTATCTAAAACAACAATGTGAGTACATATATTTTTGTAAACTGTTTTTACACAAACCTCAATTGTTTTAAATTATGATAACAGTGATTGAGTCTATGTATTCTACAATTACTGTCGGTATGTTGGGGTTTTGTATACATTACTTGTTACTAATACTGTGAATAGTAACATGATCACAAGTCAGGATTGACAGTACCGTGGGTGGTAATTGGGTAGATATAAACATTGTAATCGCTCTCAATACTGTAAAATGATAAAAGCTTGTTTTGATTAAATTGGGATGCACTCGCCAGTATTTCTTGCTGATAAAATATTTTTAAAACGCGTTTCAGGTAACAAAATGTGAAAGCCAAATAGAAGCCAGCTGGAGAGCACTGAAGGCTTGGAAAAGTGGCTATAAAAGTTACCTAAACCAGAAAGAAGTTTTATTTCAATAAATTAGGGTTTATCCCTATAAACATATTATAATGGAAACTTGGGTTTTTCCATATATTTATTATTTATAAAAGTGTGGTATTTTAACTCTGATAAACTATTTCCTAACTACGGTCCTGATGTTAATTTCCGCTGCCAAATTAATAAACACCGATATCACTAATCTGGATCTCGCGACACCGCTCCCGAGGTAGGGGTCGGGGGTTGCGACACATTACTTCACGTATTCCCTAACCAGTGGAACGGAAACAATGAAAGGTGTCGACTCATCCGCGCTCTAAAGCCAACAGAGTCACGCATTTACTTGCATATCACCTAGACATGCAAATGGCAAATCCTGGCTTAATATTATTTACACGCGCCTTGTTGGTGCATGTTTGTGACAACAGCTTAGATTTGGTCTTTGGATATCTTGTAATTAGTTAAACGATAAACAATTAGCGGGTTTAGCTTTGTAATAGTTTGGTTATAGAGTTTGGGCTAAACAAAACCCACATTGGGTCTAGGGGGACGAATTGGGCCTTGCCCATGTAGGAAACTCTAGCCCAAGTAGCAACCTTGTGTTATATAAACAAGGTTAGGCTTTAGGGTTTAGGTTAATCAGCCAAAACAGTTTTCAGAGAGAATTCGTGAGAGTGCAAAGGCCTTGGACGAATTTGTGGGTTGTGTCAGGGTTTTGATTGATTGTAATACTTTGGTTTGATAATCATTAGAAAACCCAGTTTGAAAGTGAATTGCTGATTTCTGTTTCTACTCATTCTTTGATATTCTGATCAAGAGGATTCCGCACTCTTGATTAGATTGACAATTCTGTGAAGATCCATACGAATAGGGGACCTACAATTGGTATCAGAGCTTTAGGCTCTTGAAGGCTCGGTTCAGAATTGTTGGCTGCAGAAACAGGAAGAAATTTTCGAAATCTGAAAATTAGGGTTTTGAAATTTTCGAAATTTTTGATAAATTTTCTAAATTTGTTGGCTGTTTTGATCTTCTGGTTTGTTTGATTGCTGTTTTGCAGGTTTCAGGGTTTCCAGGAAAGTTTTTGGTTGATTCTGAAAGAATTTTTGGCTGAATTTCTTGAAGATTCGAAGACTGTTCTTCGTGGTTTTCCATCTGTTCTTCATAATTTTCGAAAATTTTGAGCTGATTAGGTTTTCTGATTTTGCAGATTTGTGTTGGAAAATCTTCAGAATTTCGAACAGATTGAGTTTCCAAAGTTACTGGGCGATTTTAACAAATTCGCAGACTAATCAGCGAATTTGAGACTTGATATCTCGGTGAACGGCGATGTTAAATCCAAAGGCGACTTTGGTAACCGTGTAATTATCCACAGCGAAATTACTACGGTTTTCGGTGACTTTACTGGTCGTCGTAATAGCGAAATAACCAGCGAAATTGACTCAGCGAATTTGACCTGCGAACTTAACCTATCAGCGAACTAGAGGAGCGAAATACCTTAAACTGACCAGCGAAATTGAGCATCTTGTCTTGCTAGCGAAATTAACAACAAATTTAAAAGGGTGGAATTTCAGTTGGCAAGCGTTGATAAAATTTGACTGTTTCGCAAATAGAAATTGATCCGTAGCTCGTTTGACAGAACCGTCTGCACCGTTGCATTCCTTCGCAAATAGAAATTGACCCGAATTCGGTTTTCGACATTAGATATCATTGGATTCGTCTTTTCGAGACGATTCTAATGGTGTAATTTGGTAACCACTGTTTTCAGAGAAATTTTGGACGGTTTTATCAGTCTGTTACGTTAAAATGTCGAACATGTCTACTTTGAAAGAGCTTTTGAAGATGGAGCATGAGGTTGGCACTACCAACAAACCACCTAAGATGATGAAGGTGGAAAATTACTTGACATGGAAGGATCGTTTTCAATCCTTCATTGAATATCAGGACACTTGCATGTGGATATGCATTGAAGATGGGTACACAAACCCTACACATGACTTTGAGGGCATACCACGTAGAACTGCCTATGTGAACATGGAAGATGCTGATAAAAAGATGTATGAGGCTGAAAAGAGAGCCTTGGCTGCAATCAAAATGTCCTTACCTGATAGCATCGAGCATACTTTCAAGAAGTACACAAACTCAAAGGATATGTGGGATGCATTAGAGAAAAGATATGCGGGAAATGCAGATGTCAAGAAAAACAAAGTTGATCTTCTGAAGAAGCAGTTTGCTGTTTTCAAATACATGAAACATGAGTCACTTGAGGACATCATCACTCGTTACTACCATCTGATGTCAGAAATGGAGAATTATGAGATTGATTGCTATTCTGACGTTGAGAAGAATGACAAGCTGCTCGATGCCTTACCTACAAAGTGGGATATTTACACTCTCATTATCAAGGGAGAAGCAGATTATGAGACAAAAGAGCTTGAAGAAGTAGTTGGCAAGCTGAGAGCTTATGAGCTCAGTATGAAGAAGAAAGACACTGGATATGATCAGGTTCAAGATCCAGCGATTTACAATGGGCTTACATCTTCTTCATCTCACAACGCTTCTAGTGACTCTGCTACTGCTTTTCTTTCGTGTGAGAATGAGCAGGTCACAGTGAATGAAGATGGTGATGTGTGTTTTGTAGCTGCTTCAGGAGGATCATCAGGAGCTAAGAGAACATCAGGTTCTAAGCAGAGCAGTGGTGTTAAGTCGATGCCAATGAGTGTGAAGTCTGCTGAAGAGAATCTTGCTCTACTTGCTTCATTTGTTGCTTCTTATGAGAACTACATTCAGGGGAAGATATCTGATCCTGCCACTTTAGATGAAGATTACGATCAGATTGACCCTGATGATCTTGAAGATATGGATTTCCAGTGGCAAATGGCCATGATTACTAGACGAGTGAAGAGGTTTATGAACCGAACAGGAAGGAAGTTTATAGGAAAGACTGTTGGTTTTGATAAGACCAAAGTGAGATGCTTCAACTGTCAAAGTTATGGGCATTTTGCTAGGGAATGTCAAAAACAAAAGCAGGAGACTTCGAGTCAGAGTTCAAACAATAGGAATGCTTCAAACAACTCTAACTCGAGAGCACTGATCTCTACTACTAGAGAAGGTTCTTATGACTGGAGTGTTCACTTGGAAAATGATGACAATGTCACTCAGGCATTCATGGCAGAGATAACGCCAATTGATGGTGGTGAACCTACAGTACATGATGCTGAAGTTGAGAAGAAAAGTGAAGCTACAGTAGATGATGCTAAAGTTGAGAAGAAAAGTGAAGCTGAGGTAGATAAGGTTGATCAGACAACAAATGCTGAAGAAGAAAAGCAAAAGTCTGCTCATGAAAAGGAAGTTGAAGAAAAGGAGGCTGAATACAAAAGAGTGAAAGCTCAGCTTGCGGCTCTCATGGCCAATCTTGACAAACAAACAGGAGAGGTAAAGTCAAATTCTGTGTGTTTAAAATGTCGTGAACTACAGGGTGAGGTAGACAAGTTGTCAACACAAAACCAAAGTCTGGTGAGCGAGATGTCTAACATAAAAGAAGCAAACTTTTTTGCTAAAAGAAATGAATCCTCATACTTGAAGAAGATAAAAGGTTATGAAAGTAAAATTGACTCTTTAACCTGCAAACTAAACGAAAAACTTCAAGTCATAGACTTAGCTCATGAAATGATGGCTGAGAAAACAAAAGAGATTTCTGAAAAATGCAAAGAGTTGTCAGATGCACAACTTAAAATTGTTGAACTTGAAAAGAAATTAGGTCAATTCAGGGACTCTACGTTTGTTATGAAACATATGATGGGTGGCTTGAAGAAAAGTAATGACAAAACCAGTGTGGGATTCCATGGTTTCAATGAAGTTCCACCTCCTGTTAGTCATGACTATTCTTTCTTGCCTGATGAAGATGACCTCATGGACTTTGTGTCAACATCACCAAGTAGTTCCACATCAAGCCAAGGAAATGTGTTTGAGAGTGCTGATGCTCAGAAGGATAATAACAGCACACCTGTTTTGAAAAAGAAAACTTCACATCCTAAGAATAACAATCCAACTTTTGTTAAAAAGGTTAATTTTGTTCAAGGAAGTGACATGAAAAACGAAACAGATGTTATTGAAAACGAATCGAATGTAGAGTTTGCTAAAAATAAGAACATTGAAAAAGCTGAAATTAAGCAAACTAAAGAAAATTCTTCCAAGGCATCATCATCAAAACCTGAATCTAGTTCAAAGGCTTCAGATAAGAAGTTTTCGAAAAAGAGATCGTGCTTCAAATGTCACACCAAAGGACATGTAGCAAGCTGTTGTCCTAACAAAAAGAGTGAAGCACAAGTGAGTGAGAGAAAGAAAGAGAAATCACCTGAGAAGAAAGGTGATAATGAGGAGAAAGTTGCAAATTCTCCAAAGAATTCTGCTCATAAGCAACCAGAGAATGTCGCTGTTGGTGAAGATAAGGCTGAAAAAGGAACTCCACAAGTTCCTCGTTTTCAAAGAAATCAACCAAGATTTCAGCCTAGATCTCCACCAGGCAGATATGAGAGACCTAGAAGCAGTTCACCTAGAATGAACAATTTTAATGGAAATTCAAATAATTTCAGAAGTCAAGGTCAATATCAAAATCGATACCAAAATAATGGTGGTCGAACTTTTTATAACAATGGCTTTAGAAATTATGAAAATCAAGCTTCTTAGAATCAAAATTCAAGATATCAAAATCAAAATTTTCAAAGGTCAAATAGTCCAAACACATATAGGAACCCTCAGGACCAAAGACCTAGTGGAAATCAAAATCAAATTCCATCAACAGGTCTGAGATCCAAGACTCCAGTTAGGAGTAATGGATATTGGATGGATGTTCCAGTGGTTGGTGAATTTGGATGACCCAAGACCATTAAGGCTTGAGTCCCCCAATCTAACTAATTTCTTGGTTGGTGTGTGTAGGAGCTGCTAAGGAGGATTATCAACTTATGGTATGTTGATAGTGGCTGCTCCAGGCACATGACGGGGGATGCGAGATTGTTAACTGAATTTGAAGATTATGATGGTGGAAAGGTGAACTTTGCGGGTGCTAAAGGTGGTAAAATTACAGGCCGAGGAAAAGTGACCAATGGGAAGATCACACTGGACAAAGTGAACTATGTTGAGCAGCTTAAACACAATCTGATGAGCGTGCACAAGTCTGCGACAAGGGTCACTCGGTCCATTTTACCAAGAATGAAGCATTAGTGTTGAAACCAGGTTTGGAGATTCCGGACGATTGGATAGTGATGCGAGCACCAAGGAGAAATGACACTTATGTCATGGACATGGGTGCTAAGGATCCAACTGCTGTGGTGGCGTGTTTACTATCAAAAGCATCTGAAGCTGAATCGATGTTGTGGCACAGACGCATGGCCCATATTCACTATCGAAAAATGGATTACCTTGTTAAAAATGAGTTAGTGAAAGGGGTTCCAATGCAGAGGTTTCACGTGGAAGATAAATGTCTTCCATGTCAAAAGGGAAAACAACAAAAGAAACCTCATAAGTCTAAAACAGTAAATTCCATAGATGCCCCTTATGAATTACTTCACATGGATTTATTCGGTCCAGTGAACGTGAGGAGCATAGGTGGAAAGTACTATTGTTTAGTTGTCACAGATGATTACTCACGTTATTCATGGGTTTTCTTTTTAGGTACAAAAGATGAGACGGCAGAAATGCTGATAGATCTTTTTACGAAATTGGAAAACGTCCATGATGCAAGGATCAAGAGGATAAGAAGTGATAATGGCACGGAGTTCAAGAATCGAATTCTGGATCTCTACTGTCTTCGAAAGGGAATTGAACATCAATATTCTGCTCCTTATACACCTCAACAAAATGGAGTTGCTGAGAGGAAAAACAGGACGTTGATTGAAGCCGCTAGGACGATGCTTTCAGATTCAAAGCTACCAGTTCTTTTCTGGGGAGAAGCTGTGAATATAGCTTGCTATGTCCTAAACAAAGTTTTGACTGTTAAACGTTTTAATAAAACTTGTCATGAATTAATGTTTAACAAGAAACCAAACTTGGAAGGCTTTGAACCATTTGGATTACCCTGCACCATTGTGCGAAATAAAGATAAACAAAAATTCGGTGAGGTGGCTGACGATGGCTACTTTCTAGGTTATGTGCCTGGCACACCAAATAAAAGGGTTTTTAATCTAAAAACTGGTAAAATTGAGGTTGTATACAATGTTGAAATTACTACATACAAACCTCAACAATCAACGAGTGGTCCTGCTATATTATATGATTATGAAAGCACTTTTAAATCATTTAATATTCCTGAGTTTCCAAATGCAGATGATTCTCAGTTGATTCAAGCAGTGATTGGTGGAGACGATGAAGGCGAGTTCATGCCTAGATCGAATGTTGATATGACAGATGCTCCGGAAACTTCCCAAGGTGCTGCTGATCCTGATTCAAGCGATAATGTCTCTGAACCCATTGAGGGGGAGGATTTCATTAATCCGTTTGCAAATCAGAACATTCAGGGGGAGGTTGGATCAAACCTGGGTGACAATCTAGAAGTCGATGATGTTGCTACTACACGAGCAAATAGAGATCATCCAGTTGACATGATACTTGGGGATCCTAATGCAGGTGTTCAGACGAGAAGAAGCATAGCAGCGAATTCTGGCTTATTTGTGTCGATTGAGAAGATTGGGATAGTGAATGAGTGCTTGTATAGCTGCTTTATTTCCCAAGAGGAGCCGAAGAACATACATATGGCTCTTAAAGACAATTCATGGGTTGAGGCTATGCAAGAGGAATTGGCCCAGTTTGCGAAGTTGAAGGTTTGGGAGTTAGTTGACCTTCCTAAAGGTGAAAGAGAAATTGGCACTAAATGGGTTTTTAGATGTAAGAAGGATGAAAGAGGGATCGTGACACGAAACAAGGCTCGCTTGGTTGTCAAAGGTTTCAATCAGCAAGAAGGGATTGATTACAATGAGGTGTTTGCACCAGTGGCAAGGTTGGAGGCAATTCGTTTGTTTCTAGCTTTCGCAACATTCAAGGGCTTCAAAGTTTACCAAGAAGTGGTGTATGTCTCACAACCAGATGGGTTCGTTGATCCAGATTATCCAGATCGAGTGTACAAACTTGATAAGGCTTTGTATGGATTACATCAAGCTCCCAGGGCGTGGTACGAGACACTGTCTACACATCTGATCAAGAATGGTTTTGAAAGAGGTCAGATTGACAGTACACTTTTCATCAAGAGGAAGAAGGAAGATTTTCTGCTAGTACAGGTGTATGTGGATGATATCATCTTTGGGTCATCAGATGAGAGCATGTGTAAAGAGTTCAAGCAGGTAATAAAGAGCAAGTTCGAAATGAGAGCTATGGGTGAGCTGTCTTACTTTCTGGGATTACAAGTTGAACAGAAGGAGGATGGGATGTTTATTCATCAAACGAAGTATGTGTATGACATTTTGGATCGGTTCAAAATGAATGATTGCTCTACTTTCAACACACCCATTTGTGAAAATCACAATCTTGGCCCAGATCATGAAAGTACTGAAGACGTTGATCCAACTCAATACAGGGCGATGATTGGTTCTCTAATGTACTTGAGTGCTCCAAGACCTGACATTATGTTTGCAGTATGCTTGTGTGCTAGATATCAGGCAAATCCAAAAGAGTCACACATGAAGGCGGTGAAGCGTATTCTTCGTTACTTGAAGGGGAAACCTAAACTTGGGTTGTGGTATCCAGCTGACAGTGATCTGAATTTTGTCGCTTACACTTACTCAGACTTTGGAGGATGCAAGTCGAACAAAAAGTCTACAACAGGTGGTTGTCAGTTCTTAGGAGGCAGGATTGTGTCTTGGCAATGCAAGAAGCAATCTTGTGTGTCTACATCTACGTGTGAAGCTGAATATATTGCTGCGGGTAGCTGCTGCTCTCAGGTTCTCTGGATACAACAGCAAATGCTCGATTACGGTTTGGATTTCACTCGTACTCCTATTATGATAGACAATAAAGCCACGATTTCTATAACTAATAATCCCGTGAAACACAGTCGCACAAAACATATTGACATACGTCATCATTTTATACGGGATTGTGCTGAAAAGAGACTAATTGAATTATATTGAGTCGACACACTAGATAACCTGGCAGATCTTTATACTAAAGCTTTTGACAGGGCTCGCTTTGAACATTTAGTCGAACTCAATGGGATAAGGAATCCTGAATAACTGTTTTTTCATAAGAATTTTGTAAATAGTTTACTGCTTTCTTAAAAATAAAAAATACAAAAACATTGAAAAATCAAAAACATAAAAAAAATAGAAAATAAAAAATGAGTTATCACTGTGTGAAAAAGGAGAAATGATAGTACATCAGCAAGTTAGACTGTCACACTCAAACTGAAATTAAAATGCTTAAGTGTGATAGCAGTTTCATCATATGATGTACCAGTAGGCAAAAGCATGAAATAATCAACTTACCAATGTGATATAAACATAAATGCACTGTGTATGAGTGGGGAACACATCAGTGGTGTATGGTTTAATGACCTTAAATCTTGCGTTGATAGATTGCCAAAATCTGAAGTTTTGGGTCTTTATACTGTTATTTCATCTGGGGATATCAGGGGTGTCCTTCTGCTGCATCCAGATACATGCTGACCTAGACACACCCAAGATATCTTAAAAGAGCTAAAAATGCCAAAACCCTTAAATGAAGAAGCTCTCAAAGAGAGTTATTCAAATGTGCAAAATGCATAAATCGTACCAAAAATGGTATTTGTCTTAGCCCTCGTTAGATATTTTGGTCTCTCTGCTGTACGGAAGTACTGACCTGTTCACCAATTGTCTAAACGTTGAAAAACAAAACAGATGAATTCAGTATACTCACCTACTACGATGAATCTTTGTGCATACCTTGATCGCGGGGGTATATCCTGAAGTAGGACACACTAATATATCAATAATAATATTACCTTAATGTATCATACGGTAATGGTACTTGAAATGTTCATGCATTTTGTTTAAGTGGACAAACATACTGGTAATCGTCTTGGACTGCTTTTCACAAAAAAATTAAATAAAGAATTATCTAATAGTGTGAAAACAGTTTGATTCTGTTGATATGATCTTCTTACCGGTGATTCTCACAAAAATACAGTGTTTATTGCTTTTGTTATTTACTTGCTTTCAGAAAATATAAAAAAAATACAAAATAGTGTCTTTTTCCAGTTTAAAATTCTTAATGTACGGAAAACTGTTATTCTTGGAGGAATTGTTACTGATAGGGGGAGACGGTGTTAGAAAGTGAGTTCAAAATTTTAAATCATGCGGGTTATAGGGTCTGTGATTAAAAAGTTTTGCGTGTTGGTGATAAGTTGAAAATGCTTAATCTGTGATACAGTTTAACTATCTCTTGAAAAATTCTTATGGTTTCTCGAGATGTTTGTTTTATAGTATACAGATTGAAGCAGTATGTTGCTGAGAAGTTAAAGTGATGAGTTGCTGTGAAGAGGTGAGAGTTTGATTGGATGCATGGTAGAACCTCCTTTCTACATTGCAGACAAAGTTGAAGAGTTTGAAGATTGCTACTCAAATGCTGAACTGGAGTTTACTCAAACGCTAAAGTTTTTGAAGATTTGGTGATTGGATGCATCAGCTTAGGGGGAGTCTCTGTTGCTGACAGAAGCTGTTAAAGCTGAAGCTATCCAAAGACCAAAGACAGTGCAAGAATACATGAAGATTGCAAGAAGACTGAAGACAAGGTTATTTTATGAAGCTATTGTCAAGGGGGAGTTTGTTGGTGCATGTTTGTGACAACAGCTTAGATTTGGTCTTTGGATATCTTGTAATTAGTTAAACGATAAACAGTTAGCGGGTTTAGCTTTGTAATAGTTTGGTTATAGAGTTTGGGCTAAACAAAACCCACATTGGGTCTAGGGGGACGAATTGGGCCTTGCTCATGTAGGAAACTCTAGCCCAAGTAGCAACCTTGTGTTATATAAACAAGGTTAGGCTTTAGGGTTTAGGTTAAGCAGCCAAAACAGTTTTCAGAGAGAATTCGTGAGAGTGCAAAGGCCTTGGACGAATTTGTGGGTTGTGTTAGGGTTTTGATTGATTGTAATACTTTGGTTTGATAATCAATAGAAAACCCAGTTTGAAAGTGAATTGCTGATTTCTGTTTCTACTCATTCTGTGATATTCTGATCAAGAGGATTCCGCACTCTTGATTAGATTGACAATTCTGTGAAGATCCATACAAAATAGGGGACCTACACGCCTTAAACATTGGCCTTAAATAATATTAACTCACCCACGGTCACACAAAGGCAAGAAGTAATTACTCTTTACTTATATGCTTTGAGCCGCACATACTTGCATCTCACCAAGACATGCAAATGGCAAATCCTGACTAAGTATTATTTACACGCGCCTTAAACATCAGCCTTAAATAATATTAACTCACTCGCGCTCACACAAAGGCAAGAAGTAAATACCCTTTACTTACATACTTTGAGCCAAGCAAAAATTTTATATCCAAAAAACTTATGCACCCATCAGGTACATAAAGGACAACATTTACATGGTTTTTGAACATTCACATGAAAGAAAGCAAAAAACGCACGCAGGCTAAACCTATTCTACATTTGCACCACTAGTGCCTTCACCCTCCTTCGTCGGGTTAAACAACATGCGTAAACAGTCCACGTAATCTTCCGCTTCCAAACGTGTTTCAATTCGATCAAGGGCAGGAATGGAAAGATTGTTGTACGCATCTACCATGGCATCAAAAGCAGCTTCGGTATCCACACCATGAAACCCGGATCGTTCATCAGTAAATTTGCTACTAAAGAATGGGTTCACATCGTTAAGGCATTTGTTATACCCAGCCCAACGCGCATGCTCGTTCATATCAGTAACTGCATTCGCGTTCTCAGGGGCATCAAGGATAGTCTCCACAATCTGAACACATGATAGCAACAGTATTTCCGCTTCTCTAATAGCCGCTTCTGCTGCGGTCTTTTCCTTGACCAAAGCGGCATTAGCGGCCTTCAGGTTATTAAGCTCCTGACGCACACGGAAAAGCTTTTCATTCTCTGTATCACAAGCTTCCTTCCAAAGCTTGCGCTCATCAGAAAGCAGTTTGGCAAGAGAACGAACCTGTTCAAGGCCGGCGGACGCGGCCCACCTTTCAGTCTGCTTAAGTTTCTCAAAAGCAGCTTTCTCTTTCTCCAACTGCTCCTCACTCGCTTGAGCCGTTTTCATCATTGCCTCAGCCTGCGCCCTTAACCGGATGGTTTCCTCTTCCCTGCGAGCTAAGGCATTCGCGATTATGGAGCCTCCAACAAGCATGGAGGCAAGCTGACTCTGCAAATTTTGGCGACTAAGGCCACGAACTCGAGCAGTCTCAACAAGGGTCCCCAATCCCCTCAAAATTTCCCTACAAGAAGAGGGATCATTCATCACCTCATCCCCCTGCAAGACACTCCAAAGGGGACGGTGGAAATACAAAACTACGCCCTGCCGTATAGGAGCGATAGTAATAGTCCAATTCAGTCTCCCCTGGCTGAATTGGAGGTTGATCTTCGCCCACCTTGCCTGCGGCAGCGGAACTGGACACATCTTCATGAGCAGGGGACTTTGGCTTTTCGCCTCCCTTGTCCCTTCACCACGCGGATCGATCAGGCTGTTGGACGAATCCAATGTATCAAAGATCGTGTCACCACCGGTCTCCTTTGACACCTGCTCCGCATGCACAGCCGGAGGAGTACCTTTACTACTCACCACCTCAATAGAAGGATCTTCTCCACCCTTCTTCTGGACTTCCACGTCCACAACCTTCGGTGGGGAAGGCGGTGTAGTAGACGCGGAGACCGGTTCCTCCAAGGGTTCTACAAAAGCAAAAGACATCTATCAGATACACTACGGAAACAAAACTTGCAAAAGTATTATACTAACTTACCAGCAAAGACCGCAGGATTATGCTTTGAAACCGCGATCGCCCGAGTCTTTCGAAACTTCGGTGCTTTCTCCCCACCAGCAACAGTGGAGGCTCCCTTCCGTTTTTTGTCATCAACGGGCTTAGTGCCCGCGGTCGCGCCACTCACGCCCGAAGAGCCACCTGGAACATTCAAGCCCTCAAGAGTGTCAGACACTACCACGTAATCTTCGTATTTGCGTAAACGATGACAAAAGGTACCTGCTGCCTCTGACACCAAAGGGGGAAGAGTAACCATAGCATGCGCCTTTTTCTTGCGCCTTTGCTTATCAACCACCAAGTTTGCAGACACCTTTTGAACACCCATCGCATCAGGGTCTCCCAACGCCGCAAGATGACATGCGGTTCGTTACAATCAGTCATCAAGTAGGAGTTGCTAAAGGGCAGTAGGGGCAGAATAAAAGTTTTGTACCTTTGCCTTCTGGCAACACGTCATTCAGTGCGTCCTCAGAAAGGGACCCAGAAGTTGCTGAGAATGGTTTCGTTCAATCCTTCCTCATTCGGACCGCACTTCACAATCTCAATCTTGCCCTCGAATTCAGGACAAAACATCCTCCAGAGTGGAGCTTCCATTGCCAACCCATCTGTACATATTATTAACACAAACAAAATGGCAAACAAGCGAGAAGAACGCACAGGCACTTACCTTCATTTTTCTCCCGCAACACAGGCCTTGCCTTCCTATCCAGTCTATCACCCAACATCATCCGCAGTATCCACAACTGCCTATTCTCCAATTTCTTGGAACCAATAACGTGCAGATGTGCGAACCAAGCTTGTTGCCCCTCTTTGGGGGTACTCAGTTGCTCAGTTTCAATGGTGCCCCTCACATTTCTAAACTGCACCCTGGCAGTGACCGCGGCTGCCTTCACGTAGAAGAACTTGTTCTTCCACTTAGTTATGCCCTTGGATGGGCTCATAAGCTTAGGAGCACCTTCCCGCACCCGGAAAGAAAAGAAACCAAGTTGCTCGGTCAACTGGTAGTAACGTCGGAAATCCTCTACCAAGAGCTCCAGATCCAGAGCACGAAATGTATATTCAAAGTTACGAACACGTACCATCCCCAACGTACTCAGTTGGGAAATGTGGATCTTGTAATAGTCCAATATTTCGACCATGAAAACGGTCAGTGGAAGCCAGAGATTACAGGCATCAAACCAGTCAGCAATCATGCTGACATATCCGACCGGAGCATCACCGGTAGTATCACCCTCTTGAGGATACCTAGCCCCATACACAACAGACATCTGGATACTCGTCATTAAGTTCTTGAACAATGATTCCGGCCACTTCAACACTGGCAAGAACTTGCCAGGAGCGTTCACTTCCGCCTCCTCCTCCGCCGTCGGCGGATCAGGATTTACAGGAGCAGTGGAAGATGGGTTAGAAGGACTAGCCATTGATAATGGAGAAGAACGAACAAGAACAAGAAACTGTGATACTCTTACCGGAAAACTCAAAGTTTTGATCGGAGACGAAGAAGGAAACTAAGTTCTCTCGCCGGAAAATTTTTTGAAATTTCAAAAAGTGAGGGGAAACCCTAAAAGGTTTCCCCTTTTATACTTATCGCAATAAATGCGATCACAGAAACCGAACAGACGTGCGCTTTTGGAGCTCGTCGTACCACGCCACGTGTCAAGCGACAGTTTTTTTTACGGTTACCATGCGTGCGTGGCCGCCCACTCACCTGATAATACACGACCTTTTGCACCCCTGCTACAGTGCATTTATGGCCTTAGGCTGTGCAAACGTCCTTTCATTTCAGCACATGCCAGCTAAAACTCACCAACTTCCACCAACCCACACATGCGGTCTACAATGTCTACAGTAAGCGATAAAATGAATACAAAATTCTGTACGCGGCATACGGTTTATTTGGTATCTCATATCACAACCTATACCGCATGTCGTTTTTTTACACACCCCCTCAAAAAAGAGAACATATATTTACATACTTAGTAAAGGGGGGTATCCAAGATCTTCATAATTCCACTTCCACACGTGGAATATGCGGAGAGTAACACACACGAACCCGCACAGGTGTGTCAGATACTCAGAACCAGTACTGTTCTTTGGACTGCGAAAACCGCATCTCAGGAACAGGCAAAACAAGACTCCGTAGAGCCTCTTTAAGCTTCAAATCCCTCATATCCAGTTCACAACCACAGAGGGGGAGAAAACAGCTTTCACTAGGGAAAGAACGGTTATGATGAGCGACCGCACATTAGCAACCCTGACTCCTGAACCTTCAAGAGCCACATCCAGTGCAACACTCTTTTAAAGCGAGTCTTCTGTTACAAACCGCAGATACTCATGAATGGCTGCGGCCGATCCATGACTATGGAAACGGTGGCTACGGAAGAGCCACGACTAAGTCATCACAACGATGATCGAACCTACTTCAAGGAAAACTGATCACAAACTTCCTGCAACCGAAAGTGGCTACAGAACGAATGCCGATGAGTTTCACCCAGATTCCCAAGTAATCGCGGTGATCTCATTGAGCAACAAGCCAAGCAATGATGGTAACAAGTCTGCTTATGAATTTGTGTACCTACCACTTGACCGCATAGAATAAACAATGGTGGGCACAAACACGCCTATGACCATGTTTATTTGCCCATAGTTCACCTCAACTACTTGCATTGTTTGACCAAACATGGCCAACAATGCTAGGAAACAAGGTAACCGCAAAGGACGTGCGGTTACTTGAGAGCTACACTAGAAGAATACGAACGCCCCACAAAACAGGGATCATCGTTTCATGTCCAGTTGATAAACATAAAGGGAGAACAAAACTCTGTGAACATTGCAACCGCAACCGCAAAGGTTACAACTGGAGTTGCGGGTAATGGAGAGTTCATACTCATCTCCCGTCACCATCTCAAAGTTCGGTTCGGCACACCAACAGGTGGCAATCGTGTTTTGGTGACATCAGAAAAAGGTAGATCACACTACCAAGCCAGAGTTATCAGCTGAGAATTCCGCATCAGATGGAACTTACTCACCGATCTGGAAGAGGCGTCACACGACTCTACCGGATTCCCGAATTGATTTACTTGAAGCAGGAGCAACGAGTTGGGTCTAGAATCTTTTCCAAACCGATTTCAAAGGTACCCAGTCGACCACATAATCCAGTATTTCTCCCACCTGCAACTTGCATGAGGAAACAACACTGGACTGGGGGGACTTGAAGGGGTATGGCCCCGGATCTCGCACCAGATCAGTCGCGAGTGACCATCACCCGTATCAAATGCTCCCACCAGCAAGGACTTATATGCGTCCGTACGGGCACACGCGAACGGGGTGGACGATTCCAATCGGTCGAATGATGAGAAGACTTACCTTGCGTATGAAGAGAGATGCGGCAACAACGACAATTACCATATATAGCGATGCGGCTTAGCACCGCATACTATGCACATTTTCGTCACGACAAGGGATGTGGCTTAACACCGCATCCTTTAAATATCTTCATCAAAGCAAGGGATGCGGAAACAACAGTGGTTACCGCAGATAGCGATGTGGCCCATCACCGCATCCTACTGACGACAAGTGGGGACTGACGGTTTTGACGTAAGTGGCACTGATAGCAGTCATTCGTCCAGTCCACACGTAAGCAACGCTGGCACCCAGACTGACAGCCACAGTGGGACGTGGCGCCATCTCCGTGGCCTACACGCCTGCTACGACCCCTGCAAAGGGCTGCGCGTTGTCAGTCTGGCCACTCAATTACCCTCCTTCACTCCTCGGCTATATATACCCATCCCGTACCAGGTTTGAGGTATCGCTTATCTACTCTCTCACACTTACTACTATCACACACTTTGCTCTCAAGCAAATATTGATTCTCACACCGGAGAGTGGTAACAAGGAGCACCCCCCACCCCATCCTCCTTGTTACGAGTCACGGTGTGTTTCCCTTGTGCAGGAGACAGATCAGCAGACGATCCAGCCACCGATCCTTGAAAAGAAGGGATTAACCCTACTTGTCGAGACCAGTGAATTATCCTCCCTTGGTTAACCACTGTTTTCATCAGATTCGAATGTATGACACGAGTAAAAGTTGAACAAGACTGTTTGATGGCGACGTGTGAAGAAAAGGGATCGAGATGAGTTATGGTTTGTAACTTTTTTTGTGTTTGGTTACCTTGGTGAAGTGAGATAGAGAAAGGTGAAATATAAGGTATCATCATAAAATGCATTTAACTGGTTAATCGGTTATATGTGTATATATAGTAGATCCATTGAACTTTCATTATTGTATTTGTATCATATTATCTTTGAGTTGCTACTAAAGATAAGGTGCTAATCGAAATTATGTGGTTAAAATTATATTTTTTTCTTTACATGTGATATGCAAGGAAATGATGATATACGCATTCGTTGGGCCACATTAAGCAATATCACATGGGTTAAAGAAACTGGGCCAAGGTACTAACTGGGCCGCTATCAGATAAAACAAAACGTATAAACACCTGGATCAATATGTAATTTTATAAACTTTCAGCAGAAACACCAATGTCACTATGTGTTAATATGTAAATTGTAAAACATGTATAACTAGTTCATGATCATACTGAATCTTATGTTTAAAGCTTAAAGCTTGCACAAAAGCTATATGTTAAAGAGTAGGGCTCGGACAACATGTGAGCAAACATGTTACGTACCAAATAAGAGAACTCAACCCAAAAGAGTAGTCTGGTGGGTGAGAGAGTGCATTTTGTATATAAATTCCACATTGGTTACCCATACAACCGATGTGGGACAAGTCTCACACCTTGCAATGGTTTCACTCCATAACAATCGACCTCCTTAAGGGCCAACGTTCTTGTTGGTCACGGCCACGTTGGTCACGAATGACTCTCTTCAGGTCACCACTCCGAGTTTGGCTCTGATACCAACGAAGTAAATTTGTAATTTTTAACCTACTAAGAATAATCGATTAGACATAAGCAATTTCAAACTACCTGTTGATAACAACTTATTTCATACTAAAGTATAGATATAAACGTAAATAATGTTCTTCACCCGAACACTTAAAATTGTTTATTAAGTTAAAAGAACCATAATAAGCAAATAAGTTGTTTAGATAAGAAACTCTAAACTTGCAAGTAGACATTTAAATGATCATACAAGAAGACGCGATTCAAGCTCTCGTTGAAGACTATGCAAAGGATCATACAAGAAGACGTGATTCAAGATCTCATTCAAGAGCACACAAAGGATTGTACAAGAAGATGTGATTCAAGCTTTTGTTGAAGACTACGATTTGAATTGATTTATTTATTTACATATTATGTATTCGTGTTATTTTCATTTGGGTTTGTACGCAGTATGCGAACTACAAATTCCCATATACTTAATTAAGGAGAGTATTTTTATTATTTTTGTTAATACAATCTTAATAAAATCGTGACCATCTTCTACATTTTGATAATTGATTCACTAAAACTACTAGAAACTAACATTTGAATGACATGATATCAATATATGCCTATTAACGATGATGTGAGTATTTACTATACTACATTCTAGTTGATTTAGCTTAATTAAGAATATATGTAAATATTTAATTAATTGAATTAAAGGGTGTTATGCTCATGGAATCATGACAACAACACTACATGATGTAAATTAACGTGTGACTAGATTTAAGCTCCCCCGCTTTGCAGCGGGGCGTAAAACTATGTCAAATATCACTAAGGCCACACCACCGTCAGCGACTACCAATACTGAGTCGATCCAGGACCCGAGCGTTGCGACAAACTTATCAAACGAAAAAAATAAATATAAAACATTGAACCACACATGCATGTTGCGTTAACTTGCATAATTTTGAACGAAACAAAAAAACGTTAAACGGCACACGCACGTCGCGCCGTCTTAACTGGCAAAATTTAGAACGAAACGTAAAACGAAAATTTGCGAATGATGAAAAGGATAGGGGACCAAAGTTGAAGGTAAAAATATTGTGAGGTTAAATTGAAAATAATGAAACTTCTGAGTTAAAAGTAAAAAAAAAAAAACAATTTATGTAGGTTAAAATTGCAAAATATAAAAAGCTTTAGGTTTAAAGTTAAAAAATCAACTTTTTTTTAAAAACCCCCAAAACATGAGGTGTAACACCTTATGCACAAAAATGTTCCTAATTTATGGAATTTAAATATGTAGACAAGTGTCCTTCCATCTGCAGCGCAGTGGTTGTGACATCCGGGTGAAGGCTCGGCTCGGGATTCAACCCGGGTTCGAGTCCAACGGGGGGCGAGGGTTTACCCATTCCACGGGGTTCCTGCGCATCAGGGGTGTGCTACGCTTTCTAGCTGTGGTCGAGTAGTCGGCCTTTGGACATAGCTCCGAAAGGGTGGGTTTACACGTGGAAAACAACTAGCCATTCAAAAAATATATATGTAGACAAGTATGATACCATTGGCATACCCAACCATTAAATGCCTTAACTCTTTAGATATAAATACTAGGATTAGGATCAAATACAAAGGCAAAATAAATAAGAAAGGTAAGAAGGATTATAGGTCGTTGATCTTAAATTTGGAGGGTTGAGATTAGTTTTAGAAAAAAAAAATAGTGGGAGAGAATAAAAGGAATCCTACATCTATTGACTTTCTCTCTCCACATGCAAGGCACATGACAATTTCCCCCATCAATTTAAAACGTCCATAACCTATTCATATGACATTATTTAAAAAAATTCACTATAATAACGAGCGGTTTTTATATTGCTATGTAAAAAAAATCATTTTTACTTGGTTTTCTTTACATTGTGTTAAAGGTTCTGGTCATTGTGTCTTTCAACTGGGTTTTGGTCATTACGTTTTTACTAGAGTTTCTATACATTGTGTAATTATCAAAACTTATAACACAATGTTAATTTGGGTTCTGTCCGTTGCGTTTTTATTAGAGCGTATAACATAATGTATGACACAATGAAGATGATTTGTATTTAGGTTTTCTATATATTGTGTTATTGGTTCTAATTATTGTGTTTTTAACTATGTGGGTTTTCTATACATTGTGTTATAAGTTCTAGTCATTGTGTTTAGTCTGCTATCCATTATGTTTTAATATGTTAGTCATTGTGTTTTAGTCTGTTGTCCATTGTGTTTTAGTCTGATGTCCATTGTGTTTTTTATTTGCTAGTCATCAATTGTGTCTTATATATGTTGTCATCAATTGTTTTTTTAGTCTACTTTCCATTGCATTGTTAGTTTGATAATCATTGTGTAACACGTTGTGTCCATTGTGTTTTAGTTTGATATCTACTGTGTATTTTATCGGTTGTCATCAATTGTGTTTTTGTTCTACTTTCCATTGTGTTTTTAGTTTGATAATCATTGTGTTTTACGTTATGTCCCTTGTGTAATATACAACTGTGTTTTTGGATTTTTTTTTTTAAAGTATAACAATAGGGTACGCATATTAAAGATAAAAAGACGCTCGATTTTATGGTATATATTTTTTAAAACAAATGACGTATAAAAAAAGTTACGGACGTTTAAAAAATTGGGGGGGGGGGGGATAGCATGTGAGTTGCATGTGCATGTTTCCTAGCATGTGAGAAGCATGTGCATATTGAATTTTTTCTCTTGGACGAAACTACCCTTCCCACTTGATTTTTCATTGGACACTTGTCAGTTGTCACTCTCTAGTAGCTTCTTACCCTTCTTATTTATAAAGCCCTTTGTATTATAACTCAACCCATAAATACTAATCAAAATTTAATGTCAATTGGTAGTGTTACTACTTCAAAGTTCTTCTTTAAGAAGGCAAGAACAATGTATCAATGAAAATAAAGTAATTAAGAACCAAAAAATATTTTCTTTTAATCTGTTAGTGTTCCGCCTATAAAGCCCTACCATGAGCAAATTTCTTATACAATTTGATCGATGTCGTAAGGTCGGTCAAAAATATGTTTAAAAAGTGTCCTAATCACCTTTACTAGTAAAGGGCAAGTAGAGTGTTGAATCCACGGGGAATCAGTGGAAAGTATGAAAGCTCGTTGTTTTTAATGATTATCTAATTCTAAACTAATTGTTTTTTGTTGATTAAGAGAGTTATTAGAAAAACAAATGTAATTAATGTGGTTGTAAATAATTATGAGAAAAAGGACCAATCTCCGGGTTTTCAGGTTGTGTAGAAACACGGGTAACCTAATTACTACCAATTGGAAATCACATAGACATGATTTGCTAACTACTTGTTTTGATAAATAATTAACAGATAATATATTTGATTGCAATGATCCACGATCGAGACCGAAAGATTGATGCAACTGAATAGTACCCTAATTAATTACCAATCCTAGATTTCATAAACATAAACAAGTTCAATGGTTAAAGGTTGAAGAACAATGACAACTTAGAATTTAATCCCAATTGTTGATGACAAAACCAAATCTGATGAACAAGTATGCAAATGATAATCTAACAATGTTTAATCAAAAACAAATAAACAATAAAGATAAACTAACCGAATGATTAGTCAAATCTCAATCCAAAAGTTTATAAAACTAAGTTAACCCGGTTCCTAACACAACCCTAGTCCCGGAGATTATCACGGGTGGTTTAGCCGCTCATGTTCTTGATTTGATCTTCAATCTTGATGAAGAATTGCATGATTGATGATTGGATTGAGGTTGCGAACTTCAAAATTCGTTCTTGGGAAGTGGAAAATGTTGGATCAGTTCTGTTTATTCATGAAGGAAACATTAAAACATACCTGTTACAGCAGACAGTGCGTTGGAGAATCCAGTAATGGAGTTTGACATGCTTGTCATCGTGATCGGGTTCCTCCTTAGGGTGCTGACTGATGATGGGGACTTAGAAAACCGAAAAGGGGTATCGGCTTAGGAGAGGAGGTCGATGATGATGTTATGACTAATGGGGTGTGTCTAATTGTGTAACTGAGTAACCCCTTAACCTCCACATAATTCTCCTTATATAAGCACCCAGGAGGAAACCTAATTAGTTAATAAGGGTAATATGGTCCATCAACAATTACCAACTAATTATTTAATAGGTTATTATATATTTTGATCTATATTATGTAAATGATTATAATGGCTATAGATTAAATATTAATACATAATATATTTAATCTTACATTCTCCCACTTAGCCGAGTAATCATTTACTATGAGTATTAGATAAGCCTGATCAGGAGTTAACACTCATTTTAGCCTTAAACAAGTACTATAGCAGAGAAATACAGCCGTTGAATCATTATGCGACTCAGGACCCCCATTAATCATACTATAGCCTTAATTTAAAACCTAATCGTTATGATCAAAATACGCATAAGCCCTTTGTTTGATTTGTAACTTTATTTGTCTATATGCCATTATGTCGACTTGACATATTCTTAGAGACATACAAAATCAAACTGATGAGGAAAATTAACTAATACTTAGTCATTCATAGTCTGATATGCAATTGCGCATGGCCATTAATTAATACCCGTCTATGAGCTCTCTTAATAAGACTTATGGGTGATAGCCCTTCAGTTATAGGATCCTTAAGCATATCATGAATGTATTCGATACAAAACTTAGTTTCCTCAATTCGTTCATAAACGAATAATTAAATGCGTATCGAAACTTAATGCAGCACCTCTTGAACTGTTACTGTTCAAGGAGGCATGGTAGCTGACTTTATCACACTAAGTCTTCAAAACATTAATTATATGGAGTTAATATATTTATGAGTCCACTGATAACTTTCCAACAACATTTAGTGACTATATTATGTCGTTATAACTTAGGTTGTTAATATCAGTGCATTATGACTCCTCCATGAAATAGGTTTTGTCTGCTAACATAAAGATATACCCGAAATTACATTTTTTCATCTTTGAACATTACAAAGTTAAAGTAATAAACCGGTTTTAATTCTCACTTCTTCTTTAAATTGTAGCCTCTCGTTTCTTTTAAAGATATTGTAATACTCCATTAGATGCTTCACATTAATCTAGACATATCTAGTGTGTTGCAATGTGAGTAATATCTAAACGAGTATAGACTTGAACTTACATAAGGCTTCCAATTAATGAAGCGTAAGGAAATAATCTCACTTACCCTATTATCCTCTAAAGGAGAGCAGTATTGTTTGTTACATATGTAAGGACCCATTTAATGTTAAACTTATGGAACAGAACTAATATCCCATTGGGTCTATCTCAGTATGTTATGATATCAATCACGTAAGAGATATCTCTGAGATTTATTATATCAAAGTTTGTGTTAACAATGCTTTGACTTATGTAACATATACATGTCAAAAGAATATCATCTATATAGACAAGTTTATTTTAGTTGCTCCCACTCATTTTGAGGTAGGTACATTAATCCACTTGGTTCTTGATGAAAAAAATAATTACGTTAAGATTTCATCACATTATGATGTTTGCATTAACCCATACATGGATTTTATTTGCTTATAGACAAACTGTTCTTTAACCTTCAGTTTGGAACTTTCAGGTTGTTTTATGAACATGTAAATATGTCAGCCATTTGTTAAGGAAAATTGTTTTTAATGTTCATCTAATGTAGCTTTAAACTATTACAAGCTACTAGAACAGTGATAATCATCAAAGAAATCTTTGATAATTTATCTCTTTCTAAGTATAACCTTTGACAATCAATCATGCCTCTTTGTGTCTTAACGCTTATATTAGGATTTGGTTTAGTTATGAACACTCTTAGGTAATTCAATCAAATCCCAAACGTTATTTGAACACATAAAATCAGTTTTACTAGAAAACTGTTTTATTCCATTTAGAATATTGATTGACACTAATGGCTTAATTTGAAGAGATAGGATCAGTAAACATTTCCAAAATCCATTTCAACATCAGTTAGGGAGGTTATGTAATCATCAAAGTTAGTAGGCTTTTAAACCTAGATGACCTCCTGAGTTGATTATTGGGTTCATTAGAAGTTTCAGTTTTATGGATTAGCTCTTGGTTAGGTTGCTATCATTTTCATTCTAAGTTTGTAAGAGTTGGTGCAGTATGGTGTACAAGAGGTGTAATCGGAGTTAAATCCGGAGTGAAATTTAATGACACTCTTCCCCCCGCCTCTTGTATTCCTTGCAAATCATGATAAGGACTTTGACTGCTCCCACTGACCTTAGAAAACTTTAGGAACTCAACATGCTTAGGGTCAATATTTAACAACCAACAAATTCTAATAGAGAAAACAAATTAATGACGTTAGTCGTTGTGATTTCTCTTATTGAGGATTATGTTAGTTTAGGTAAGAAATCTAAGTGTGCCCACAATTAAGCAACAATGAAACTTTTGTAAGAGTAGCATTAGATTTTAAGGAGACAAGTTATGATAGAACAGTGTCGTGATGGAGCTGTGTCTTGTACAAGAGGTGCAAATCTAGGTAATGTAAAATTTTCACTCCCCCACCTCTTGCAACTATTGCAAGTTATTATTAAGACACTTAATGCTCCCACTGATCTTTAATATCTCTAGAATGCTACAAGAGAAGTTTCAATGATCTACATGACGTGGGAACCTATCACATATACGTTAGACTTTATTCGATTTCTTTAATGTCCAGATGTCATAAGAAACTTTAGGGACATATTTAATAGAAATCTTATTAAGTGTATATATGCATAGATTTCTTCTAAGACCGTGTGCCATATGCGACAATGTTAGATACAAGTTGATAGTTAGTTAAATGATAAATGAATTATGTCTGAATATTCCATTTGGAATAAGTTCCACGAATGTCAATGAATGACTTATGATGGACCCATACTTATTCCTTAAGCCAAGTAATATTTAGGGCTATAACGTCATGATTTAAAATCACTTAGAATGAGATTAAATGAAAAAATCATCCTCATTAACCATGTCATGATTTCTCATGAATTTTGGTTATAATGGATGAAATTTATAAGTCTCATTTTTCTTTTGTCAAATTCTCATTTTCATGATGACAAAAGTTGTGAAAATGTAAGGTATCATCTAGTTTCATCTTAGTAATGTTTCTATCCAGATATTTAGAACAAATAAAATGAGAGTTTAAGGTAAGTGTGACTTTATGTTGACTATGCAAACCTCACAATCTTCATAACATAGCCTAAGTAATGATACTGTATTCTGATTAATCTTCAGAATATGTAAGGTATCGAAAAGCTTTGTTAAAAGACTGCTTATTATGGTTCTTATAGCCTTAACAATTAGTTTTGTCACTAACTCTCATGTTAGTTATATGTCGAGTTTTGGTAAGGAAACGTATGGAACTAGAGTCAACTAATCATGTGTTAATTGGAATATTAAAATTACCAGACTTAAATATCATTAGTAAGTGACTATCTAATTAATTTATCCAACTGTTCTTTAGAATAATAGATAGTCTCATTGCTTATGCCTAGTCTAATGACATAATTATGCATTGAGATTTTCCCTTGAAGAACCTTAGAGGTGGAATTAACACTTGTAATTTGTCTATGGACCTTAGAACAATCCTCTTTTAAAGTTTAAGTGGTTGTAAAGTGAGTAACAACTTATTTTCCAGCGTCAAATATTTATTTCTTTGTACATATGTTGCTTATCAACACACTCGTTATACTTTGGTACTTTTGAGTGTTATAGTTGATCTATAAGGCATCAAATTGTACAAGTGAAAATCTTAGTATGTAATGTACTAGAAAAATGTACTTATTTCCATGCGTAAGCCCTTAACTTTATGGGTCATGGTATTGTACATTATTATGTATTCACATATACCACTTAGCTTTATAGTTTAAAATTTTAAATGAAGGCATGCATCTTAGGAGTTCTTGTGATTATTCCATAATAATAGATTAGTCTTAGGAAAGACTTAATCTGGAATAATTTTAGTGATAGCAATTATGTTAGAGAGTTCTTGATTATCATAAGAGACATCATGTTCGATTTATCCTAATCATCATGCTCTACTTTTCTTCTGTAGTGCTTTATCAGAAGAGAGAAATAGGATTATCGTGTCTTAAGAGATAATCAATGATTTAATTTAAGAGCTAATTCTTATAGAAACTTTAAATAAAGCAAAACATTCTAGGCTTAAGAATTAGAGTGGATGAGATATATATATAGAAGAAAATTATAGTGAGTAAAAATTATGGGTACTAAGAATAAGGCAGACGAAATGATCATAAAATAAAAATAAAGTATCATTAATCTAAGAATCATTATGTGAAGAGGTTGTGATATGTCTATTACTAACATAAAAATAATAGACTTATTTAGAGTTCTACTTAAACGAAGACAAATCAGCTTTGGCCAGAAGTGTAATCATTTAAGCATGTGTGCAAAATGATTGTAACAAATCAGCTTTGGCCAGAAATTGAGACAATCACTTTAGTTATGCACTTGTTAAGTATGCCATCTATGAAGGAATTAAATCAGCTTTGGCCAGATATTAAGACATTCATGTTTATGATGCACACTTAACATAGCTTTCGTAATACTTGGATGATAAGTAGATGTATCAAGTCAGCTTTGGCCAGAAATGATACATCAGAAGCTCATTCAAGTAAAGCCATTTTGGTTTTGTAAAACATTATCTGATTCTGATTAATTAACTAAGTAATTACAAAACCAATTATTTAATAGCAAACCACCCGTTAGCGCGGATCGAACTAATGAGGTTTCGAGTCTTGTGCGATCAGTAATGCCCAAGTTTTGTGCGATCAGTAAAGTCCAAAAACTTGTGCGATCAGTAAGGCCCAAAACTTGTGCGATCAGTAAGGCCCAAAACTTGTGCGATCAGTAAGGCCCAAAACTTGTGCGATCAGTAAGGCCCAAAACTTGTGCGATCAGTAATGCCCAAAACTTTGTGCGATCAGTAATGCCTTGTGCGATCCACAAGTCTTGTGCGATTATGCAGTCTTAACTGGTACAATATGCTTAATTAGTTGTACAAATCTTGTGCGACTGTCTTGAGCGATCAGATCATCTCTTATGTGATCTGATCTTGTGCGATCCAGTTGCTGTTTATTGTTATAACAACTGAAAATTCGAAAATTAAGAATTGTGATAGAGTATCCTATTATAACATTGATCTAATTTTATCATAAAATTTCGAAAATCATAATCTGTTTATCTTATTAACAGATTTCGAAAAAACTTATTAGATAAAATAAGATCAAAATTAGGAAAACATTCCACAATTCAAAACACATTCCAAAACATAAAGGAAATTTCGAATTTTAACTAAGAACATGATGAACCCTAAATAAAATAACGTTAAACTTATATCCAAAATCTGGAAATAATTACACATTTAAACATGTTTCTCAAACTGATGATTTCGGAACAGTTATAACGAATCAATATATATGATCCGAGATGAATTGAACAGATCCGAGATGATATCTCGGATGATAAAACCGAATTTTATTATGGTTTTCAAATCCTGTTTTCCTGCTTTAATCCAGATTTACGGATACAAAACAGAACTGACTAATCAACATATGCTCTGATACCACATGTTGGATCAGTTCTGTTTATTCATGAAGGAAAACATTAAAACATACCTGTTACAGCAGACAGTGCGTTGGAGAATCCAGTAATGGAGTTTGACATGCTTGTCATCATGATCTGGCTCCTCCTTAGGGTGCTGACTGATGATGGGGACTTAGAAAACCGAAAAGGGGTATCGGCTTAGGAGAGGAGGTCGATGATGATGTTATGACTAATGTTGTGTGTCTAATTGTGTAACTGAGTAACCCCTTAACCTCCACATAATTCTCCTTATATAAGCACCCAGGAGGAAACCTAATTAGTTAATAAGGGTAATATGGTCCATCAACAATTACCAACTAATTATTTAATAGGTTATTATATATTTTGATCTATATTATGTAAATGATTATAATGGCTATAGATTAAATATTAATACATAATATATTTAATCTTACAGAAAACGGCTAGGGTTAATGATAATTTCGTTTGGGGAATGTTTGTGCTTAAATATGATGGAAAAACAAGAAATTTGCAAGTCAGATATGGGATTCAACACTCAGTGCGCCAAAAACAGCGCTTGGTGCGCCAAATGGTACTTTCCTTCTGTGGTGCGCTGAAATCAGCGCCTAGTGGCGCCAATTGTTGCCAAACTTCCCGTTTTTCACATTTTGACCTTCCAACTTATGAGTTATGTGTATGCTTCCAATACTCTGTAATGCCTCCCGAAAACCTTCTGTCAAGCTCCAAAATCCATCCATTATGCTCTGAGTACATGCAAATCAAAACCAACTCAAAGTAACCCGTTTTCATACACATAATCATGTAAAACCTCATAATTAAACACTTTAAAACACGATTAAACACCCTCACATCACATCCCCACACTTACCTTTGATTGTCCTCAAGCAAACCGATACGGAACTACTCACCATAGTAAGAACACTTCTAAACCCCTAAACCAATGAAACAGATTAAGTCCCAAGTCATACCCGTTCCATAGACTAACACAATCGAGATTGACATTCCGACAAGCAATTGGTGCAATTTTTTAAAAACTTAAGACTTGTCTATTCAAAACTGACATGCTTAGGATTGTAACACTTGCTACACGCCACTCACAGTATACTCTCCTCTCGGTTTAAAAACATGAACTAGCGTGTAATGTGCTAGTATTTATATCACTCAAAACCAAACATGAAATCCTGTAATCATAGGCTTGTATGACAATCACACATCCACTGTATCATATAACATGATACATATCAAAAGGACTTCCGGTTTTGGGCTTAGGCTAAAGATAGGAAATTTTTCGGTTTATATTTATATTTTTATATGGCGAACAAAAAAACGACCAAACCATGACAACTTTATTTGCAACACACATAACAACTCACACTTTTGGGTTGGTTTCTACCCAAGAACATAAACAATATACACATCACTACTATTTTGTTCTTTTTCCTTTTTCTATTTTTTTCTTTTCTTTTTTTTCAATTATTCATAATTTATCATTCATGGTCGGTATCAAACAATTCACATTAGGCGGACAAATGAAAGGTAAATAAGCTCAACAGGGCTACTAAGGGTGATGGCTAGATAAAGACATAACAAGAAAACAGGTGTACGGGATATCCTAATGTAAGGACCTGCAAACACGTCCAAAAATGTCCCGTAAGTAAAAACCCGGACCCCCAAAACCCTAGTGCTTAGGAAAAACCAAGAAATCAAGAAATTTGGATTTCTGGTGGGCCATGTAAGCCGCAAGGCTAAGCCTACGCGGGTCGCGACATAGAAACAATTGACCGGGACACGTTCCAGGCCACGTGTCAGCCACGTGGCGGGCCTACACGTGACACGGTAGCCCTAGTTGTAGACTAGGTGGCCCTCGCGGGCCGCGTAAGGGTCTTGAGAGGGTTTACGCGGGCCGCGTAAAACCCAGTTTTCTGCTATAAATTGCCTGTGCATGGGCTGATCGTCTGTGTGCGAGAAATTTATCAAAATCACAATCTTTTTGTTCAAAAATCACATTCAAAATAGGAAAACGCTGCTACGATCAAGGGTAATAACTCGATCACTGCTACGATACAATGTCCGATCGATTGAAACCGATCCGATAGATGTTTAAGTGTTGCCCGTATTTGGGCTATACTTTGTCATTCGTCGTGAGGGTTTTGATTTCGTGAGTTATCGTAAATGTTGTATTAAGTTACTGACCTAATTTCGTGTGCATTATTATTTAACTAGGTTATCAGGCTAAAATCAGTAGGCAAAACTCTGCCCATCTAAATTTGCAATGTGAGTCATTCTCTTTTTATCAACAATGTTTTACAATACTCAAATTATTTTCAAGAGTTATAATTACAGGGATTAAGTCTTGGTTATCTTGAATCACTGGAAAGTGGGATATTGTGCACATTACTAATTTCTCACGGTTAGGTTCACCAACCTAACTGTGACAATCATCACTACTTGGGTGAAAGGACCCAATAGTGGTATGACCATCGTCACCAGGGTGTGACACGGCGCCAGATAACTATAAGATAGTAGCCATTGTAATCGCTCTTATGCTGTAATCTATAACTAGCGTGTCATTTTATAACTTGAGTGACTCGCCAGTATTTCCCCGCTGATAAAACCTTTTTAAACATGTTTTAGGTGATTTACTGTGAACCAGGGAAGGTGTCGTATAGCACACCAGCTTGAAGAATGTGGCTCAGTAAATAAAATAAATAAACATGTTTTTGTAAAACAGGGATTTCCCAGTGAAATCACCTTTATTGTAAAATACGGATGTTATCCCCAAAATGTGAAATAAAATAATTAGGCATTTTCAAGTTTAAAAGATCCTGTCAAAATTTCCGCTGCCAAATTAAATAATAAATACCACGGGTTTCTGTCCTGCGGCTTCTAGACCGGGTAACACCGGGCCGGGGGCCGTGACAGAAAAAGGTGGTATCAGAGCCACTGCTTTAAGCCAATTAAGTATTTAGAAATACTTAATTTTTCTAATTGCCATTTTGTGATTCTGTGAAAATTTAATTTACAATAAATAAAATTTTAACTTAAGATTGTGTGTGTTTCTTCATGTGTGTTATCAACATGAATGAACTATCGGAGGCACTCCGAAACTTCACTATCCATAGCACTGATATAGATACCACAGGAAACCCATCTGGCTACTTGGCAGATACGGAGGAACCATGGTTGTAAAAGTCCCGCCTAGGCTCCGAGTACTCCCCGAGTACTCGCTACAAGGTAGGTTGCCGAGGCACGAGTACTGTTCGCCTAAACCAATTACTCCCCGAGTAATCTCCGCCTAGGCCGAGTACTTCCCGAGTACTCCCGAATCCGACTAAGGAGCGCCTAGCGACTTTTGCAACCATGGGAGGAACCACTAACTTTCCAGGCCCAAGCTCAGGAGAAACCAAAGCCGAAGAAGAGAAGGAGAATATTGGATTGGAAACGTGGGCGTAGGAAGAAACCAGCGGCACAGAAAGTTAAAAAGACTGAGGATCCGAAGGATAAAGGGAAAGGAAAAGAGATGGGGGAAAGTTCCGGGCAAGCCCAGGAAATGCCACCATGGGAGGAGCTGGATTGTAAACTGGAAAATTGTGACCTCATCGGACCTGCCGATGAAAACCTCTTCAATTACCCCATCGAATCACAACTTCTAGCTAATTTGGAACCTGCTATCCCAGATCCTATTTTCGACCCCCTACCTCTACAAGGGGAGCTGGAAGAATGGTGGACAAATGACTGGCAATTTCAGAATCTTTTGAATAACCCTAACACCTATTTCCCCCAGTTTGACCCTGAGCCTGCACCAAACCCACCTATGAGCTCAGAAAACTTGGCTGAACTCCGTCATTATGACGAGGAGCTGGTGGAGGCAGGAAATAGAATTAGGTATGTCGGAGAGAGAATCACGTGGAAATACGACGAGAGGGAGCGTCGTTTCTGAAATGCCAACTGACTGTGGTTGTGTGGTTATGCGTTTAATAATATAATAATAATAATAAATAATAAAAATATAATCATGTAAAATAACTTAAAATAAAACTTTTGTAATATATCTGGTGTGTATGGATGCATACTAAAATATATATAAAATATGAAAGTCGCAAAGTCGACAATTTTGGCTATAAGTGTTGATGTGATTATGTACAATTGCTTTATTGCATTTGGTTGTTATTTATTTTGTGCCAATAACTTATATATATTGTTAATTACCAGATGGAACACGCTGTTAATGAACCGGTTAATGAAGTTAACCAATCTGAGCAAAACAATGAGGATCACTTTCTTAATAGGCAAGATATAGAAAATATCGTTGCCCAGGGAATAGCAAATGCTTTCCCAGCAATCGTTGTTGCTGTTAAAAGCCCTGTTGAGCCTTCACAAGCTAACCCCAGTAAACGCACGCGCGACGATAATTTCAGTAATAGTGTTAACAGAGGCGGAAATAATGACGACAACGTAATTCAGGCCCCAATACTTAAGAAAATGAAAGTTGCAACACCTGGTTGCACTTATAAAGAGGTTCTTGCCTGTAAACCTGTCGAATTTGCAGGCAATGAAGGGGAGACTGCAGCACTGCGTTGGTTGGAAAAGACCGAAGCAGTAATTAAAATAAGTAAATGTGCCGAGGAGGATAAGGTCATGTATGCTTCTCACCTTTTTAAGGAAGAGGCATTAGAATGGTGGAATACAGTACTACATGCCAAAGGAAGTGACATAGCTTATGCCATGAATTGGGAAGAATTTAAGAAATTGGTGGAAAGAAAATTTTGCCCCGAATATGAAAAAGAACAAATGGCCAATAAGTTCCTTAGCCACCAAATGGTGGATGTTGACTGTCGAGGGTATACTTCGAAGTTCTTCGAGTATGCTCGAATTGTACCAACTCTGGCTTCGCCAGAACCGGTACTTATTTCTCTCTATATCTAGCGAGATTCGTGATATCGTCAAAGCTGCAAGACCCCGCACAATCGACGATGCGGTGGAATTAGCCAACACCTTGACTGACGGACTGGTGCGTACGCGAGAAGAAAACAGAAAGAAGGATTTGGCTCAAAAGATTACCCAAGGATTTCGATGGGGTAATACGAGTAGCAACTTCAAGAAAAAGGGGACTGGGCAATCGTCCACCCCGCCGTTTTGCAGTACCTGTAAAAGAAAGCACTTTGGAAAATGTAAGGGGTACTGTAACTTCTGCAAAATTCCAGGGCACCAAGAAGAAGATTGCAGAAGAAAGAAATCAACAATTTGCTTCAATTGTGGAGAAGCTGGACATTTTAGACCAGACTGCCCTAAACTAGTCAAGCCAGCTGATAACAAGACTAAACCTGCTGAAGGAACTAGTAAGAAGAACGCAAGAGCCTTTCAGCTGATAACCCAAGAGGCAGATCCGATTCCGGATGTAATAGCGGGTACGTTCCTAGTTCATGATGTTTACGCAAAAGTATTATTTGACTCTGGTGCAAACCAAAGTTTCATAAATACTTCATTCTGCCAAGCTCTTAAGCAACCCTTATCTAAACTTAGACAAGTTTTTACGGTAGAGACGGCAGATGGGAGTTCTGTTAACATAGATAAGATTTTGCAAGAAGGAAAGATAGAACTCTTAGGCCATAAATTTTCTGCAAACCTGTTACCTATGAATTTAGCTGGATTCGATGTCGTGCTAGGAATGGATTGGTTAGTAGCCAACCATGCTCGAATCCTCTGTGATAAGAATTCCATAGAAATTCATACATCCACAGGAGAAGTAATTGTGGTTACAGGAGATAAGCCCCGAAAGTCAATGAAATTTATTTCAGTAATGAAAATGGCCAGTTATTCAAGAAAACAAGGAATAGTATATATGGCTTCGGTAGTTATTAATACCAAAAATAAGGAACTCAAGGAAATCCCAGTAGTATCAGAATACCCTGATATAATCCAGAAGAACTACCGGGATTACCACCCGATAGGGAAGTAGAATTTAGAATTCATCTAATTCCTGGGACTACACCGATAGCTAAGGCACCTTATCGGTTAGCACCCACCAAAATGCTAGAATTGAAAAAGCAGTTAGATGAATTATTAAGCAAAGGATTCATACAACCTAGTTCATCCCCGTGGGGAGCACCAGTGTTGTTTGTGAAAAAGAAGGATGGTTCAATGCGAATGTGTATCGATTATAGGGAATTGAATAAGGTTACAATTAAGAATCGATACCCATTACCTAGGATTGATGATCTTTTTGATCAATTGCAAGGAGCTGGATACTTTTCTAAGATAGACTTGCGCTCAGGAGACCACCAGCTGAAGGTACAAGAAGAAGACATACCTAAAACCGCTTTCAGAACTAGGTATGGTCACTATGAGTTTACAGTCATGCCCTTTGGACTAACAAATGCTCCTGCAGCATTCATGGACATGATGAATAGAATCTGTAAACCATATTTGGATAAATTTGTAATTGTCTTCATTGACGATATACTTATTTATTCCAAAAGCCAGGAAGAGCATTGTGAGCACCTGCATGCACTCTTAACTTTGTTAAGAAAGGAAAAGCTTTATGCCAAATTCTCGAAATGTGAATTTTGGCTACTGGAGGTGCAATTCTTAGGTCACATGGTGAATCACGAAGGTATTCACGTAGATCCCTCCAAGATAGAAGCGATCACCAAATGGAAGGTCCCGCAATCAGCTACGGAAGTTAGAAGTTTTCTAGGATTAGCTGGGTTCTATAGGCGCTTCATTAAGGATTTCTCTAAGATAGCAGTACCATTAACTAAGCTAACCTGTAAAACAGTTAAGTTTGAATGGGGGACTAGGCAAGAAGAGGCTTTTAAGATTTTAAAACAAAGGTTAACACACGCTCCAATTCTAGTCTTACCAGAAGGAACAAAAGATTTTAAAGTTTATTGTGATGCTTCTAAGCTAGGATTAGGATGTGTGTTGATGCAACGCAAAAAGGTAATTGCGTATGCCTCAAGGCAATTGAAAAAGCATTAAGAAAATTACACGACTCATGACTTAGAATTAGGAGCAATAATTTTTGCCCTTAAGATCTGGAGACACTACCTGTATGGAAGTAAGTTTATAGTCTATACAGATCATAAGAGTTTAAGATACATATTTGGGCAAAAAGAATTAAACATGAGGCAAAGAAGATGGATGGAGATTCTAAGTGACTACGACTGTGATATTCAATATCACGAAGGAAAAACAAATGTAGTAGCAGATGCCCTAAGTCGTAAGTATCATGAAAAACAAAGACGAGTTCGTGCTCTTAGATTAAATCTTCAAGTAGATTTAATGGAACAACTGAAGAACGTTCAAGAAACAGCAATCAAAGATGATGCTGAAGGAATGAAAGGAAGAATAAAAGAATTAAAACAAGGGATTGATGGAATTTGGAGATTCCACAAGAAAAGGATTTGGGTACCTAAGCAAGGAGACTTAAGAAATAAAATTTTAGAGGAGGCCCATAAATCTAGGTATACTATGCATCCTGGTAATAATAAGATGTACCAAGATTTAAGGAATAACTTCTGGTGGATATGAATGAAAAAGGATATAGCTAGATATGTTTCTAAGTGCCTAACTTGTTCACAAGTTAAGGCAGAACACCAGAAACCTTCAGGTTTACTTCAACAACTAGAAATGCCTGTTTGGAAGTGGGAACTAATCACAATGGATTTTGTTACTAAGTTGCCTAAAACTAGGAGAGGTAACAACGCGATTTGGGTAATTGTGGATCGATTAACCAAATCAGCTCATTTTCTACCCATGAAGGAAACCTTTAGCATGGAAAGATTAGCAAAGTTGTATGTAGACGAGGTAGTATCCTTACATGGAGTCCCACTCTCCATTGTATCAGACAGGGATAGTCGTTTCACTTCACATTTTTGGACAAGTTTCCAAGAAGCAATGGGGACCCGATTAAACTTGAGTACTGCATACCATCCCCAAACAGATGGACAAAGTGAAAGGACGATCCAAACCCTGGAAGACATGCTCAGAGCATGTGTAATAGATTTTGGTGGAAACTGGGATAACCACCTACCCTTAATTGAATTCTCCTATAACAATAGTTATCATGCAAGTATCGAAGCTGCCCCGTTCGAAGCACTGTATCGACGAAAATGTAGAACTCCAGTTTGTTGGGCAGAAATAGGAGAAAGTCAATTATCAGGTCCCGAGATCGTACAGGAAATCACCGACAAGATAACTCAAATCAAGGAAAGACTGAAAACAGCTCGAGATCGCCAGAAGAGTTATGCAGAAAATCGACGCAAGCCATTGGAATTTCAAATTGGAGACCAGGTACTCTTAAAAGTTTCTCCTTGGAAAGGAGTAGTCCGATTTGGTAAGAAAGGAAAGCTAAGTCCAAGGTACATAGGACCATTCCCAGTAATCCAACGCATAGGACCAGTCGCCTATCGCCTACAACTACCAGAAGAACTAGCTGGAGTACATGACGTATTTCATGTATCCAACCTCAAGAAATGTTTATCTGACGAATCCCTGGTAGTACCTCTTCAAGATATAGAGGTAAATGAGAAGCTAAAATTTGTTGAGAAACCACTCCAAATAGAAGACAGAAAAGTCAAGTTTCTCAAACACAAAAGATTAGTACTGGTCAAGGTCAAGTGGGATTCAAAAAGAGGACCTGAGTACACCTGGGAGCTGGAATCGGAAATGAAGCGAAAGTATCCTCACTTATTTCAGTAAATCTCGAGGACGAGATTTTAAATAATGTGGGGAGGATGTAAGAACTTGCAAACACGTCCAAAAATGTCCCGTAAGTAAAAACCCGGACCCCCGAAACCCTAGTGCTTAGGGAAAACCAAGAAATCAAGAAATTTGGATTTATGGCGGGCCGCGTAAGCAATAAGGCTAAGCCTACGCGGGCCGCGACATAGCAATAATTGACCGGGACACATTCCAGGCCACGTGTCAACCACGTGGTGGGCCTACACGTGACACGGTAGCCCTAGTTGTAGACTAGGTGGCCCTCGCGGGCCGCGTAAGGATCTTGAGAGGGTTTACGCGGGCCGCGTAAAACCCAGTTTTCTGCTATAAATTGCCTGTGCATGGGTTGATCGTCTGTGTGCGAGAAATTTATCAAAATCACAAACTTTATGTTCGAAAATCACATTCAAAATAGGAAAATGCTGCTACGATCAAGGGTAATAACTCGATCACTGCTACGATACAATGTCCGATCGTTTGAAACCGATCCGATAGATGTTTAAGTGTTGCCCGTATTTGGGCTATACTTTGTCATTCGTCGTGAGGGTTTTGATTTTGTGAGTTATCGTAAATGTTGTATTAAGTTACTGACCTAATTTCCTGTGCATTTTTATTTAACTAGGTTATCAGGCTAAAATCAGTAGGCAAAACTCTGCCCGTCTAAATTTGCAATGTGAGTCAATCTCTTTTTATCAACAATGTTTTACAATACTCAAATTATTTTCAAGAGTTATAATTACAGGGATTAAGTCTTGGTTATCTTGAATCACTGGCAAGTGGGGTATTGTGCACATTACTAATTTCTCACGGCTAGGTTCACTTACCTAACTGTGATAATCATCACTACTTGGGTGAAAGGACCCAATAGTGGTATGACCATCGTCACCAGGGTGTGACACGGCACCAGATAACTATAAGATAGTAGCCATTGTAATCGCTCTTATGTTATCATCTATAACTAACGTGTCATTTTATAACTTGAGTGACTCGCCAGTATTTCTCCGCTGATAAAACCTTTTTAAACATGTTTCAAGTGATTTACTGTGAACCAGGGAAGGTGTCGCATAGCACACCAGCTTGAAGAATGTGGCTCAGTAAATAAAATAAATAAACATGTTTTTTGTAAAACAGGGATTTTCCAGTGAAATCACCTTTATTGTAAAATACGGATGTTATCCCCAAAATGTGAAATAACATAATTAGGCATTTTCAAGTTTAAAAGATCCTGTCAAAATTTCCGCTGCCAAATTAAATAATAAATACCACGGGTTTCTGTCCCGCGGCTTCTAGACCGGGTAACACCGGGCCGGGGGCCGTGACACCTAATGCCTATATCATTTACGTGCACGTATCAAACCACAGTCTCAGCATGCATCAAATCATACAAGTTCTAACACAGAATAACATGTGGCCTGCTCACAACAAATGAAGTCATAATGTAAATCATTCTATCAGTCTATAGGCTCAAAGTTCTCACCAAGAAAGGGTAAAAAGGCTACCGACATGTAGCATATGCAATCTAAAGCATGTTACCCCTAAATAGACATCTCTTTTAAATTCTTTTGTCCTAAAAACACCTATCGGACCTACTTTTATGAAACTTTAAGGAACGACCATGACAAGGGACTACATTAGTTTACTACCGGCAAGGAACCCATTAGTGATTGAAACATTCGGTTTTCATATCCATTTAGTTCACTTAAGGCGATGAAATTCTTTAAAATTTTCAATTTTTTTCAGTTTTCATCGTTTTCAATCATTTTCCAACCTCTTTCAAACTCTTGTCACAAACCTTTCCCTTCCCGGGTTTCCATATCCCCACACTTGGGCGACATTGTCCCCAACGTATAGTGTTTTTAAAACAAACCCGGGAATAACAACCAAACCATCCCATAAGCGGCCAATCCCTAACACAAATAACATAAACACATTCCCTAAAACATAATAGTTCAACACCACCAAATACAAAAACGCACATAAAAGAACATGACCACCAGGCAACAAACAAAGATAAAGGAAAGCTTACATGTACCTGAATAAACAAAACTTCCCCACACTTGTCTGCTGCCATGGTGAAGAACAAAACAAACACTGACACACAAACTCGGGTTGCCTCTCGAGAGAGCTAAGTTTATGGGTCTTCAGCCAGACCGTACCTGACGTTCGTTCATGGGGGTCGAAGTGAACATTTACCCACTGAATTTCTTGTATATGATCGGTAATTGACATTCCAAATTCCTATCTGCTCTCTTCTGCCAACGATATTTGTCGAATCAAATCGGAACAAGTGAAATCCACATTTGCCTACCGAATTTCCAAGGTGTGTTCGATAGTTGACATGTCGAATCTTCACTTTCTTTCCTATCATGAATACGTTTGTTGGATCATTGCTTAGCCACTTCACTGTACCTTGTCTGAGGTCTTCTCTACTCACATTTCTTTTATTTCCACTCGAGCCATCATCCCCGACTTTGTTAGTTGGAGTAATCAAAATATGTTGTGGTTCGGGATAAACTTGGACTACATCAGTCTCTAGTTCTTCAATAGGTGCTAAGTCTTCATGTAGGTTTAAACATATAACCTCAAGTTCAGGAAGACTTTCAACCTCTTCTTCATCTTCATCAAACAAAACTGGCAATTCTTGTGTTTCTTCAACAAATACAGGAATGGATGTGGAATTATCCTTCACATCCTTCAATGTTGCAATTTGTTCATCTATTCGATTCGATCGTTGGACCATAGCCTTAGTTCTCGACCTGCTCTCTTGTGCCATCTCCAACATAATATCCATTATTTCATCAAGTTTAGAATTTTGGTGTTTACCTTGACAACCATTTTGACTTTTGTAATGCTGATCTGAACTCCCATGGTAATTACCATGATTACACCATTGATTACGCACATTAAAATCATTGTATGCTGACTCAGAGTAGTCATGGTGACGACCATTATAATCTTCTTGGTATCTTGAGAAGGGCACCACCTCGGATTCGTACTCATCATAATCCGAATTGTGTTCATACTTGTAGTTGACATTTGATTGATAGTGTCCCTGATATGAAGGTGTCCTGTACCCAGACATCAATTTTTCTTTCCAAAACACTAGGCAATCTTGATGTATGTGAAATTTTCCACAATAAGGGCATAACTGATGAGCTCTATCCATGATCCAAAGATTTCACTTCCTGCACAAACAAACTAAAATACCCGCGTAGATAACTAACATACGAAAAAAAACTAAAAACTACAAGAAATATTTTTGGATTTTTTGTTTTTTCTAACTTTTTTTTTAATTTTTTTAAGAAAAACAACTTACTAAACACTAAGCGCACCGATTCCCCGGCAACGGCGCCATTTTGATCGATGTCGTAAGATCGGTCAAAAATATGTTTAAAAAGTGTCCTAATCACCTTTACTAGTAAAGGGCAAGTAGGGTGTCGAATCCACGGGGAATCAGTGGAAAGTATGAAAGCTCGTTGTTTTTAATGATTATCTAATTCTAAACTAATCGCTTTTTGTTGATTAAGAGAGTTATTAGAAAAACAAATGTAATTAATGTGGTTGTAAACAATTATGAGAAAAAGGACCAATCTCTGGGTTTTTAGGTTGTGTAGAAACACGGGTAACCTAATTACTACCAATTGGAAATCACATAGACATGATTTGCTAACTACTTGTTTTGATAAATAATTAACAGATAATATATTTGATTGCAATGATCCACGATCGAAACCGAAAGATTGATGCAACTGAATAGTAACCTAATTAATTACCAATCCTAGATTTCATAAACATAAACAAGTTCAATGGTTAAAGGTTGAAGAACAATGACAACTTAGAATTTAATCCCAGTTGTTGATGACAAAACCAAATAACTGATGAACAAGTATGCAAATGATAATCTAACAATGTTTAATAAAAAACAAATAAACAATAAAGATAAACTAACCGAATGATTAGTCAAATCTCAATCCAAAAGTTTGTAAAACTAAGTCAACCCGGTTCCTAACACAACCCTAGTCCCGGAGATGATCACGGGTGGTTTAGCCGCTCATGTTCTTGATTTGATCTTTAATCTTGATGAAGAATTGCATGATTGATGATTGGATTGAGGTTGGGAACTCCAAAATTCGTTCTTGGGAAGTCGAAAACGACTAGGGTTAATGATAATTTCGTTTGGGGAATGTTTGTGCTTAAATATGGTGGAAAAACAAGAAATTCGCAAGTCAGATCTGGGATTCAGCGCCCAATGCGCCAAAAACAGCGCATGGTGCGCCAAATGGTACTTTCCTTCTGTGGTGCGCTGAAATCAGCGCCTAGTGGCGCCAATTGTTGCCAAACTTCCCGTTTTTTCACATTTTGAACTTCCAACTTATGTGTATGCTTCCAATACTCTGTAATGCCTCCCGAAAACCTTTTGTCAAGCTCCAAAAGCCATCCATTATGCTCTGAGTACATGCAAATCAAAACCAACTCAAAGTAACCCGTTTTCATACACATAATCATGTAAAACCTCATAATTAAACACTTTAAAACACGATTAAACACCCTCACATCACGATTCCACCTAGAGGTTATAAAAATTGGTATTTTTATGGCCGGAAAGGTCGGATATGATCGATTTTCGTGGGAACTCTTTGTCAACGCTAAGTCGTAGGTGAAACTGTAGGTCCCGTTTTTCCCGGTGAGGATCGATAACGAGAAACCTATTCCCTGTTTATAACAAACACGGTAACGGGTGCGGAATCCCCGAGACGGTGCAAACCAAACACAGATAGTAAAGAACACGGATTAACCAATGAAACACACTCTATTGATTAACGGGATGAGAACCGAATACAAACTGATACAAACACAGTTTAGACGGAATTTTGGCAGAGTTTCTTTACAAGTATTTTCTCATCTCTGTTTCAAACAGAAACAGAGAAGGGTATTTATACTAAGACACAGACCAGAACATGACGAAACAAATTAACTCTCGGCGAAACACTAAAGTCGACGAAACAAGTGTGTTTCGTCGACATACATATATGCTCTATTCTGTTTCGTCGTTTTTAATAGAAGCCGAAATAAAGTCAAGGTCCATTCCAACATTACGGCCCATTTGTTCAATTCTCGGCCCAAGCTTGAATCTGTTTAAAATAACTTTCACCATTTCATGCATAGGACAAATTGATGACATCATCATGACATCACAGAGATGATGTCATGGTGATGTGTCTTGCGGGAATGGCTTCCGGCGTTCCGTGCCTCGCGTGTCGAACTCTGGGGCGCACGACAGAGGAATGTCGTGACGTCGGGCAGGAGCCGGACCTAACCAAGTCGACCCGAACCGAATCGAACCGAGTCGAACCGAACCGAGTCGTGTCCACATAAAGTGTACCAACAAACTCCCCCTTGGACGCTACTCGTGAGGTTCGTCTTCTGTGATGGTTCGTCTTCTGTGTCTTTCATGTTGGAGGATCTTCAAAGTCTTCACGCGTCGTAAGTAGAAAGTGTATCAACAAAACCCCTTTTCATTTAGGTAGTGTGTTAACAAACTCCCCCTTAGAATGAACTCTCCATTGAGTCATGCTCGTGAATCTTTTAATCTTCAATTCTTTAGATCCTTGTGGTGTTGATGAAGGGTCAGCGGCAACTCGATCATTTTTATCCTTTGAGTGCCTCCACTTTGTGTCTTCATTCCAAAGCTTATCATCGAACATGTTCTCCTCGCCTTTAGCATCTGCACATGCAAGAAAGCTAAACGCATAATGAGAACAACCGCTTGGAATATAGTTGACATTAAAACAAATGACATATTTGAGATCAAATCTCAATCAAACACCAACCGACAACAGTTTGATAGTTTAACAAAATTATTCAATTTTAGTCCTTTAACTTTCAAAACTTGTTAACTTCGACAGTTTTATGAAGGTGCAATTGTTTTCCGGCTTACGATCAGGATTTTGGGTAGGATAGAATCGAGTTCCAACATCAGTCAATCAAAAATAAACTAGAAGCAAAATCTTTTTGGATTTTATAAAGTTTAAATTAACACACACCTAAAATCTTTTTGGAATTTTTCATTTTTCAAAAGTAAAGACGGAAAGCAATAAATAAATATATACAAAGATGCAGAAACTGTAAGCAGTAAACAAATATTTACACACATTCTTTTTGTGAGTTTCGAGGGTAAGAGAATCATATCAGTGTACGGTCATGTCAAAACGCTTGTTCTTTTAGTTAACATTTAGATAAGCATCCTATAACAATTATCGGTATTGTTGTCCACATAAGCTCAACTTATCAGATGTAATCATGGCGAGGGGATACGTTAAGGTATGATTTATACTTACCGACCGGTGTTCATCCACACACGACACATTCCCGTATCAAGGTATGCGCGAGAGTTCATCTTACCGGTGAGTATACTGTTTATCATCCGTTTGACCGTATAAAAAATGTGAGAAACTCACTTATTTTGATTGAAAACAAGCCCTATGTGATAGAATCACTTATTGATGAGGAACTTGATTTTCAAATGCATGAGGGCACAGGAGCAAGTCCGTGAACAGGTCAGTACTTTCGTACAGCAGAGAGACGAACTTGACTCCCGCAAAGAATCTGTGATATATTATCACTTATTTTGTTTGGACATGTGATTGTTGATCACTTATGAGGTCGAATGCAATATGTACACGTATGTATGGTATCATGGAAGATCTTAGACTTCGTCTCCGTTATTTTTACGGTTTGGGATACAACCATGATACCCAGATGATAAGCAGCATAAAGACCGAATATCTCAGAACCTCGGCAATCTCTCAAACGAAATTTCGGTACTAAGACCATATGCCAATGTGCAGTTCCCACCTGGTCTTCAGTCGATTTAAGATTTATATCACCCTGCACACTTTAATATGATTGTGAGCCTACCGATACATCTTATATAGAGCTGCTTAACATTTTTCATTTTGCATTTCAGTTTGAAGAGGTTTAGACAGACCACTGATCTACTATCATTTTCTCTTTTTCTCGCCAGGAAACTCATTTTTGTTTTTCCAATGTTTTTGTGTTTAGAAATTTTTCACTGTTTTTGAATTTTTCAAATTTTGGATTAACTCCCCCTAAAATCAACAAACTAAGATAAATTTAAAAGACACACAGGTATTTACAAAAACGATTTCCCGATGTTGGTTAACTCATGTTTTACCTCAATGCCGTTTACCAAAATTAATTTTAATCAGAAATGATTTCACGAATTTTGGGAAAATGAGTTGGCACGTCGGTAAGCGATGCGGACCATGACAACATTGTCTGGCCAAAGAGTGCTACGAGAGAATAACAATTTATAAAGCAGCTTAAATAACGACAAGTAAAGGAGAGATTAGAAATTTAAAACCGTATCCTGCAACTGCTTCGTGCATTGCAATGAATCTGAGTGCTCTCCTAAACTGGATATCCACCCGGTGTGGATTTCAAAGTCGATTATGTAGCTACTGAGAAATCTCTTGACAGCAACAAGATCATAAACCTCTGGGTCCGGCTGGTCTTCCATATTGCACCAGCGAAGGTCTTTGTCTTTCTCTTTCAGAAGTAGTGTGCGGTTGAGCAATCCACGCCAAGGCATCCGCACACCCGGTTGGTTTGTTCAACAAACACATTTTCTTCAATTTACACCGCGAAGAAATGTACACTGCACGTTCATCTTGTGAGTTTGAACTTCAAACATGCTACAGGTGCGTACATTTTGATTTTGAATCTATCCTGGGGACCCGATCAAAGCCTTGAACAATCAAACTGTTGGAATGATTCTCAATTTGTCGAAGCTTTCAATCTCTTTCGACAGACACTTCTGTCTTCTTTTCTTTTTCTTCTCTCCATCAAAGGCAACAATTTCTTCTGTCGCCTATCTTGTGCAAGAACATTCCACTATCAACAATCCAATGACTATCGATAGTTCCTCCTGGAACATCCTACACACTCACTCAGAGATTAGTTGGAGAGAGGGACCCAAGCCTTCATAGACTTAGGTCGTCCTTCATCATCGAGGATTGTGACTTCGATTTCATGATGATTCGGAATGGAGTGAGCTTCCCCTGAAACAGTTACCGATTTTGGTCTCCAAATCTGTTTTTGTTTTTCATTTTTAATTTCTAACTTAACAGACTTTGATTGGACAACCTCCGGTTTTAACGCCTTTTCAATCACCTTCACATTTTTACGTCGTTGTTTTGTAGCCTGTTCTTTAACAGTGCGTTTATCATGTTTTGGTGAAACAGGACGACGTTGTGGGTGAACCTTCTCAGGTGGGACTCTATCAACAAAATTTGGTTTGGGCGAGTTTGTGCAGTCTTTAATGATGTGCCCAAACTTCCCACACTTGAAACAAGTTCTCCTTTCAACAAACTTAGGAGAATCTGTTCGACGACCTGACGTTGAAGTTGTAGACCGAGAGGTACTAGCTTCACACCCGTTTGTGTGCTGGGTGTAATTGTTTTGGATAAAATCGGTGTTTGATTTGTTTTCAAAAGTCTCAATTTTATCAGTACCCCTTGATGCTACAAACTTGACATCTTTTGCTTTATTCTTGTAACGAGCTCCTTTTGATTCAACCTTAGCCTTTGGCTTTGGAGCTCGTTGTTGCTGTTGTTTACCCTTAGAAGCAACAGGTTGTTGCTTTGTCGGTGATTTCTGTTTTCCAGGGATTTTCTTTCCCAAAAATTTTCTTGTATTATCTTCAAACACTTTGTCAATCAAAGATTGATTGACGTTTTTGATTGGAAAATCTATGTCTGAATAAATTTTACTATCACCGACTAAAGTATACAACAAGTTATTGCTCTTATCAGTAGACACACATTCATTGTCATCTTTGACATCCTTGACAGGATCTATCACTTGCTTGGCAACAGGTTGCACGGCAGGAGTAGGAGGATCACAAAGAATATGATTCTCAATTGGAATTTCTACTACTTTCGTCTCATCAAGTGATTCATCCTGGTCATTCACATCTGATTCATCATCCGACGAATCATAGTCCTCAATGGTTGGAGAACTTTGATTTGAAGCACATGATGACTTTTCTTTCTTATCAGATGAGCCCTCCGATGAATTGTCCGGTTTGAACCCTAGGCCAGTAGTAACTTCCTCATAATCAAGAGGCACACTGGGTTCATACCGAGGCATATCCTCTTCATCGGGCGACTTGGTATAGTCGTGTCTCAAAGGGGGTGGACACTTCCTATAACCAACGCCTTTAACGTTTCCTTTAAGCTGTTGAACGTCAATGATGTGATCAAGCACATATCGGGAGTTTGAGTAACTCTCCAATTTGAGCTTGATCGCTTCATGTTCACATTTCGCCACGGCTAGCTCTTTCTTTGTTTCCTCAATGATATTAATGTAGTTATTAATACCAATTTGTTTGTTACAAACAGTTTTTGTTAATTCAGAAACACTTTTCTTTTGGGTTTCAATAACTGTTTTAAACTCTTTTTCATTGCGAGCTAAGGCCATGTTTGCCTCCTTGCACTTTGACAGTTCAACAACTAAACTCTGATTGTGACTATGAATCGTATCACATTCAAGTTTAACTCTATCACATTCAAGTTTCATTTTAGCACAATCACTACATATACTAGGAGTTTCAGAACTTACCTGACTCGAAGAGGTTGTGACATTAGCCATGAGGGCAATCTGAGAAGAGAAAGATCCATCTTCAGAATTATAATCTCCTGCATTCGAGCTTTCTTCATCTGAACTCCCACTAAAACCCGAGCTATCATCACTTTCAGAAAACTCTTCCTTGTGAACATGCCTGATGTGATTGATAATTTTTGCATAGCATGCATTTCCACCTCCTTGTTCAATATCTCCCAATTGTACAGACCAATCGCACCCTTCATCAGCTTGAACGGCCAATGCTCGATTGGTGTTTGATGGTCCAGACTGGTTCTGGTTGGTGGTGTTGTCCACAGCTACTATCCCTTTTCCACGGTTTTCTTGATTGGCATTAGAAGTACTTGTCTGATTTCTGAATGGATTCTGGTTGCCTTGTCTACTTGGCTGGGTGCACTCACGTTTGAAGTGACCCTTTTCGCCACAATTGTAACATGTAACCGCATCTTTATTGAACCCATACTTCGTATCATTTTTGCCTTCCAACGAAGTTCTTCCTGTTCGAGCCATGAAATCCTTTGCCCTTCTAACAGCACTAGCAAACGCCCACTTGATATCCATTAACTCCATTTCATCACGGTCTATCTGCTGATAATCTTCATTGGTCATATTGATGTTTCCAATTTGACCCGCTACCAATCCACAGTATGAACTGAACATTGTGTTGAGAAGTTCCAAATTTTCCTTTGCAACTTCTACACTGACTTTTGAAAGATTGGAAGTATCAACTCTGACAGTGTTGGTGTTTTGGGGTAAAGGATTGTTGGTATAATGCGCTTGTTGTTGTTGTGGTTGGGCTTGAGGTTGGGGTATGGATTGAGACATGTAAGAACTTTGATTCAATTGTGGAAACGGAGATGAGCTTGTATTGGACACATACGCTGTTTGAAGCTTCGGTTGCTGAATGGAACTAGAACTAGCTGAAGGACTAAAACCAGGCAAATACATTTCTGTGTTTTGTGGAGGTGCAGTTGCAATCCTTTTAGCTTTCCGAATTTCCTCTTCGTTCTTGTTCTCCAACTTCTGAATGAATTCATAAAGACTGACATTGGCTGCATCCAGAGCGCCCGTATGCTTTAGAAGTTCAATGAATGGACTCCACTTAGGAGGTAGAGCATCAGCAAATCGTGCAATCATTTCCGGATGATTTGTAGCAACACTGTAGGAAGTCATTTCACTAATCAAATGATAAAAACGAGTAGTCATATCATTTAGAGTCTCATTCTCCAAGAACTGAAATGATTCAAACTCTTTCTTCAATAAATCATGGCGTATCTTTCTAGTAGCTGCATTTCCTTCTCCTCTCGCTACCAATGCATCCCATAAACCTTTCGTGGTCTTACAATATGAGAATTGATGAAAAAGGTCTCTGTGAAGTGCTTGAGTGAGAATAGCATACGCCTTCTTCTCCAGATCATATGCCTTTTTGTCGGCTTCTTGCATGTTATTGAAAGTTGTCGCATTTGATCCTGCTTCTTCAAGAGCGTCACTAAATGCAGAGATGAAACACGTCCATAATTCTGTGTTTTGCCCTAGAACGTAGTTATGGAAACGACCCTTCCATGATGGATAATCGTTCATGTAATTTAACTTTGGCGGGCGATTGTTGCTACCCGTCTCATTCTCACTAAGCAAAATATTTTGAATGCTCTGATTTTGATTCGACACCATTGCCCATTGACTTGAACTTATTGACTGTTGTTGTTGAGGTATGGTACGGTTCATATATTCGGACATCGACATCTGTTTTAGATCTGGTAGTGGATCCGTACTCCAATCCCACGGATTCGTGCAACTCATATTTGATGTATGTATGTGAAAAAATAATCACTCTCTTGAAAACAGACTGTTATCACACTTTTGGAAGTCTTCTGTTTAAAAATTGATAAGTTTCTCGACAAAACACTGATTTATATGACGAAACTGAATGAATTGCGACGAAACTGATATATATATGACGAAACAGAATGATTTGCGACGAAACTGATATATATATGACGAAACTGATTTTGCGACGAAACTGATATATATATGACGAAACTGATTTTGCGACGAAACTGATATATATATATGACGAAACTGATTTTGCGACGAAACTGATTTAAGAACTTTATGCGACGAAACAGATTTGGCGACGAAACTCAATGCTGAATATTGTATGACGAAACTGATTTTGCGACGAAACTCAATGCTGAATATTGTATGACGAAACTGATTTTCTTGATGAATTAAACCAAGAAACAAGTGAGGATAAGATCTCAGTTTGTGAGATATTTTCAAACAAGCTTATCACCTTCTGACACAAAGGACTCTATTTTCAAACTTGTTGTTTTCAATACTTCTTATTTTCAACAAAACATCATCAACAATACACAAATTGTCAACTTAATATTTTATATTCCATAAACACTTTAAATCAAACCAAAAATCAAATCAAACACACATAATTCTTTCAAGAACAGTTTGAATAACTTGAATATTAGATGAACTCGATGAAGATTCAAGTGACCGAAAAATTTCCGAACACGATTTTGCTTAAAACTTTCAACAAAAACCAAATCCTAATTTGTAAACACTCAAACAAACAAGGTTTTCGATAAAACTTTTAGCAAACCAACAACATACAACAGTTTTTAAGAGTTTATTTTCCAGAAAAAGATGGTGTTTTTTTTTTTTTTTTTTTTTTTTTTTTTTTTTTTTTTTAAGAACAAAAATCTGAAAAACACAATAACACACTTGTTTCAAACACGACAATGTTTGGTTTTAAACAAGGAAAAGAGCCAAGGCTCTGATACCACTTGTAGGTCCCGTTTTTCCCGGTGAGGATCGATAACGAGAAACCTATTCCCTGTTTATAACAAACACGGTAACGGGTGCGGAATCCCCGAGACGGTGCAAACCAAACACAGATAGTAAAGAACACGGATTAACCAATGAAACACACTCTATTGATTAACGGGATGAGAACCGAATACAAACTGATACAAACACAGTTTAGACGGAATTTTGGCAGAGTTTCTTTACAAGTATTTTCTCATCTCTGTTTCAAACAGAAACAGAGAAGGGTATTTATACTAAGACACAGACCAGAACATGACGAAACAAATTAACTCTCGGCGAAACACTAAAGTCGACGAAACAAGTGTGTTTCGTCGACATACATATATGCTCTATTCTGTTTCGTCGTTTTTAATAGAAGCCGAAATAAAGTCAAGGTCCATTCCAACATTACGGCCCATTTGTTCAATTCTCGGCCCAAGCTTGAATCTGTTTAAAATAACTTTCACCATTTCATGCATAGGACAAATTGATGACATCATCATGACATCACAGAGATGATGTCATGGTGATGTGTCTTGCGGGAATGGCTTCCGGCGTTCCGTGCCTCGCGTGTCGAACTCTGGGGCGCACGACAGAGGAATGTCGTGACGTCGGGCAGGAGCCGGACCTAACCAAGTCGACCCGAACCGAATCGAACCGAGTCGAACCGAACCGAGTCGTGTCCACATAAAGTGTACCAACAGAAACCGTCATGCTAACAATCGCTGATATCCGTCGACAATCCATCGCTGAATATTACGTCTGTGATTCCTTGGTAATATCCGTCAGTAATATGTTAAATTCACATTATCACGCCCTGGCGAAGTATCATCCACGGGTGTTTTTGATGAATCTGTCCGTAAATAAAAAAAATCAATTATCTTAATAGTGAATAACATTTTACTAACACATATAGTTAAAATGAAATAAAGCTACAATTGAAACAATACATGCACCTTTTAACCCAAAATATAAAAATTTATTTATAACATGTTAACTTCTGCTTCTTACAAGATTACTGATAGCTTATATACACACAGTCACACAATCCACTCAACCAATAACTATACTACATCATCAAAAGCCCATCGTCAAAGCCTTTACTTAAAACACTAAATATTTAGGGTATGAGAAAACACTGATCAATCTCAATCACGTTGTGGCAGTTTCGGAGTGTGATTTCGGTTTGCTCCTGGTCCTGGATAGTCAGTTTTCTCCAAATCCATCCTCTCACTCATGAATTCATCTTTCGAAAACTGAGTTTCTTCCTCGTTTACCTTTTTATCCATTTCAAGTAAACAAAATAAGAGGGATGTCGATTTCTGAATCAATAATATGTCTGAGAATTATGATAACACTTAAATTTTTATGCTATTTATCATTTAAAGTTAGTAGAATGCATGTGGATTTCATTATATTTGGTATTATTTTTAAAAGAATATGATATTGATAACATTTTATCTAAATAAACATGCATATACCATATAATCATATATGCACATGTATATGCTTATGAAGATATGTACTTTAAAAAAGTTTAGGAAAGATAAGACAATACAAAAATAGTGAATATAGAGAAGTAAACAAGCTTGTACACATAGTTATAGTTATGTGATTCTTGCGGTTTTCAACATAATATTGTTCTGAAATAATAAATAAATCTATATCATGAAAACCCTAAAAAAATCCTATCTTTATATGATAACAAGTGATCACATGCATTATGAACCTGGTATTTGGTGTCCCCAGATCCCAAAATTTATAATTTCTCATGCAACAAATGTCTATGAATCATTCTTGTCAAACACAAAAACACACCGCCCTTGTTGGGTCTATGTTAAGTAATCATACAAACGGTATTGTCGTTGCGACGACAAGGTTACGCTAGTGGAATCTTTGGGTTGACACGTATGTGATGCATGCTAGTTCATGATATGTTAATGCCTTAGTATACGTTTTTGCCATGTGGATTTTGTTAAAATTCTTTTATACATATGCTAGTACACTAAAATTGTATGTTCACCAATGCTTGATGTTAACATGTTACTTTAATAATATATATTGCAAGAGCTGCATGTTGATGCGTTGAAAAAGAAATCTAGTAGGAAGGACTAGAAACACACTTAATTAAATTATGTTTGTTTTAATTAGTATTGTTCTAAATGTTGTACTTTCTTTTGAAACGATGTATTACCTTTAGAATGAAATGAAAAATTGTTATTTTAAATACTTATCACAATTAGTCGTTATGAAGTCTCTTGCAATCTCGTTTTTGTCTGATGTTTCTGCCGTCGGTTGGGGTGTGACAAGAATAGTCTATACATATTAGTTAAACTAAAACCCCCCTTTCAAAACAATTGTATCTGAATAAAATCGTTTTGGCGTAACTAGTTAATATGTATCTCTGAGGACACAAACCTGACTTCCATTCATACTATTTTTAGCGTGTCAAGTAAGTTTATTATTTATTTATTTGTTGGATTCGATACCCAACAAAAAATAGAAAGGAGTACTCTCTACTCTACTCCACCGCCTCCGCATCCTTATATGTTCCACAAGTTCTTAAAGAATAATTTTACACGGTGTAACCTCGGGCATGTGACCTTCTCCGGTAGTACATATTGCTTTGTCTGTTGTACCATGAGAGACAGACGCGTTATCTAAGTAGAAACGCAGAAAATGTTTTAAAAGACCCGTGCTGAACACAAATCCCCAGTAACAACCGTCAACACTTGTTTGTTCTTTCTTGTAGCAAAGGATTGTACAAGAAGACACGAATCAAAATCTCGTTGAAGACTATGCAAAGGATCGTACAAGAAGATGCGATTCAAGGTCCCGTTGAAGACAATGCAAAGGATGACACAAGAAGATGTGATTCAAGTTCTCGTTGAAGACTAAGCAAAGGATCATACAAAAACATGTGATTCAAGCTCTTATTAAAGACTGGGGTTTGAATCGATTTATTACATATTATGTATTTCATGTTATTTTCATTTGGGGTTGTATACCATATGTGTACTACAATTTTCCATATACTTAAAGAGAGTATATTTATTATTTTTGTTAATATAATTTTAATATAATCGTGACCCATGTTTTACATTTATTTATAACAAGTTAACTTCTGCTTCTTACAAGATTACTAATACCTTATATACACACAGGCACACAATCCACTCAACGAGTAACTATACTACATCATCAAAGCCTTTACTTGAAACCCTAAATATTTGGGGTATGTGAAAACAGTGATCAATCTCAATCACGTTGTGGCGGTTTCGGAGTGTTTTTTTGGTTTGCTCTTGGTCCAGAATAGTCAGTTTTCTCCAAATCCATCCTCTCACTCATGAATTCATCTTCGGGAAACTGAGTTTCTTCCACGTTTACCTTTTTATTCATTTCAAGTAAACAAGATGTCGATTTCAGAATCAATTTGTTAAAAATTGTGAGAACACTTTTAACTTTTATGCCATGTTTTAATGTTAGTAGAATGCATGTGGAGTTCAATATACTTGGTATTTATTTCTTTAGAGGAAATTACGTTTTTGACCCCTGTGGTTATATCACTTTTACTATATTAGCCTAAAATAAGAATTTTTAACATATATGCCCCCATGGTCTCTATAACTAACCATTTTGACCCCTAAGTCTAGAGATCATGGGGCCAAAATGGTTAGTTATAGATACCATAGGGGCCAAAATGGTTAGGCCAAATGGGTAGTCATGGAGACCATGGGGCCAAAATGGTTAGTTATAGAGACCACATGGGCCAAAAACGAAATTTACTCTTTTTTTTAAAAAAAATATGATATTGATAACATTTTGTCTAAATACACATGCATATATACCATATAATCATATATGCACATGTATATGCTTATGATGCGTACTTTAAAAAAAAGTTTAGGAGAGATAAGACAATAAAAAAATAGTGAATATAGAGAAATAAACAATCTTGTACACATAGTTATCGATTTTCAACATAATATTGTTCTGAAATAAATAAATACACCTAGAAAACCCTAAAAAATCCTATCTTAATTTATATGATAACAAGTGATCACATGCATTATGAACCTGGTATTTGGTGTCCTCAGATCCCAAAATTTCTAATTTCTCATGCAACAAATGTCTATGAATTATTCCTGTCAAACACAAAAACTTACATCAATGAGTAGACTAAATTAATTAGGATGCATGCAATCATGCATTCAAGTGTAGCACAACACAATGAGGTAATTCTCATGTGATATAACAGATTAACAGGTTCTTGGAGATCGAATTACCGGATGTTGAGATAGCATTAGCCATGAACAAAAGGTGAGAGAAAGCAAGAAAAGTGAGCATTAGATGAAAACCATTACTTGCCATCTTTGAATCTTGAGCAGTCGCTTAGTTATGGTTATAAACTTATTGTGCTAGTTCTCAGTTTCTTCCCTATTTATACACATTTTTTGATATGTGGGTGGGTGACACATACACACACCAAGAAATCATTTACAATTAAGTAGTGGTGGGCACCAGATTAGTATTAAGCATTTAGAGGTTATTCTTAGGAATAATATCATACTTATAAAGTATATATGGTTTTTCTTTTTATATTATGTATCTGTTTTTAGATATACTAAAACTAGTTGAACTATTTTGAACAAAAACATCATAGTTTTGGGATTACCCTACTAATCCTACGCCACCTCAAACTCAAATGGTCGTTCGACGGAGAACTCAAACAACTGTTTAAACGTAGGGGCTTATAGCAAACCGTAACTTTAAACGGCCAATTTTAAGTAGGGGTTATGTCGCAAGCTCTAACCTTGAAACGACATTTGGTGTAAATTCAAACTGTCGTTTGTACACGGCGAGAAATTAGATAGTCAGTGGCCGATGTATAGCATACCCTACTAGCTAGTTTTTCTCCAAGGAATCCTTGATTTTTGGTGGATGCATATAAGGATATGTTGTCTTTTGGAAAATTTTGAAGGCATGTTAGTGGTTAGACATAAATTTGGCCAAGTTTGGAATAATATAAAGTAGTATTAAAATATTGGTTATCTTAATTAAAGAAAAAAACAAATAAACGTGTGGCATCAACATACTATATCCATTAGTTTTTAATTTAAGATGATGAAGAAGACTTGTTTAGTCGTTAGTTTTAATGGATTATGGATTTGGTAACAACTCACTCTATATTTAATCACGGACCAAAGGAAGTGTCACATAACGGTTTTGAATAAAAAAATAAAAAGGAAAGATTTATCACCGTTAACTATACGCTTGTTATGGTATAATAACAATTATTCTAAAAACAATCTTTCTATCCTCAATGATAGAGTAAGATTTGTCTACATCTCATTCTCTCTAGACCCTATCAATAACTTTTGCTGTTTGTGGGATTTACTGAATACGTTTGTTATTGTATGAATTAAAAATACTTTAACGAATTAACATACAAATCCCTTAGGATAGGAATATTTTTATTTTTATTCATGATTGTTATGGTGTGCGATACCCTGAATTCCAACAACGTTCTTGCATAACGCATGAGTGACTACGACCCTAGTTGCCATAAGAAGAACTCTTAATATCATAATCACACTTATATATGGCTTGTTTTCAAGTAGTAAACATAATCATTATTAAAAACATTCAAATAAGTTAAAAAATTACTAATTTATAAAGTAAAGATATCTGAATAAATACCTGAAGCTTGTTAAAAGCCAAACATAAATAAAGTATACAACTATACATAGAATAAAGTAAAGACACCACCAATGTTCAACCAACAAGTTAAGTTGATGTACTTAAAAGTTAATAAACCCATATCCATATATTTATTTTTGTTAAAATTAATCCATCAATTCTATCAATGATATCATATAATATAAGCCATATAAGTTATTTACCTAAGCAGGGTTAAACGGGTGTCGAGTTGTAGACATATTGAAGGTTTGTAAACGAGATGTAAACAAGTTGCAAACTTGTTAACATGTCATAAATAGGTTGTAATTGTATTACATTAAGGTTGTATGATTGTATGATGTATATATTTTAAAATTTTCTATTCTAATTTTAAATGGGTTCACAAGTCGTTATTTAGTTATAGTATAACCATACTTTTTAAGCTATTAAATTCACATATTATTAGTAACATGACTCTACTGATTCTTTTAAACAATAACTTGCACATCATCTAATATGTTTCTAATTCTACTTTATATCACACAGCGAAACTTGAACCCTCGACCTTAAGGGAAGAAAGACACCATTTGACATATTAAGATACCATTGTGCTAAACGACGTTTTCATAACATGAATTTAGTGATGATGCACAATATTGGATGGGGTCTAAAAGGTTCGTTGAAAATAAGTGGAGGAATACCTAACATTCCTCCCAAAATGGACAATGTCCCCTCTTTTAAATATTCTTGTGTGCATTATATAACAATACCAAATTGAATGTATGATTATTGATCCAAACAATGTAACAAAAATATCTCTAAAAGTCACAATTATAGCTAATGTATGAACATATGGTATCTTTTTTGTCGCTCAAATCATATGTTTTGTGCATACTTTAGCAAGCATGTATACTTAAGAAACAAGATTTCATTTCTCTTTTTCTTAACAGCTGTTTAAAAAAAGTATAGTATATGTCAATTTAAAAAGACAAAACCTTATTAAATTATAAAGAGTACGTATGAATGAAGATAGTATTATCAAAAGAACGGATAACATGAGCAAGAGATATTAGCAAGAGGTGTTAGCATTACACCTTACATTCTTACAACATCCGTTACACGCGGAGTGAGACTTGGGCCCAGTGGTTGACGCATGATTTTTTTTTCCAATGTGGTCCATTTTTTTGTGTTCAAAATTTTATAACAAAACGTTAAAATTTTCGGGTCGGTCCTCATTCGGGTTGGGTCAGAGCCAGGTTTGAACTAGATTAAAAAAAAAAACAGAAAAAAGCTATACAAGGATTGAACCCATAATCTCTTGTTGTTAAAGAGGGAGGTTTACCAGCACACCAGCTTCCCCTTTCTTTTTATGGTATCCACCTAATTGTATTTATGGGGTCCTTATAAAATTTAATATACCGGATCTACTAATTTTTTAAAAAACATTGGGGTCCGGAGACCCCGATCCGTTCAATGTAGGCCCGCCCCTGCTTGGGCCACGCAGGCTCCACGACCATGACATACTACCCGTTGTGGTCGTGAAATGGAAATTGTGGGTAGAGTCACGCTTGTGAAATCACCTTCATATATAGGTAACTTTTTCTCTAACTTTTATTATAACATTAATTTAAGACTTAATGTGATTTTCTTAAATAATTTATGTGCGTTAGCTTTTAAAAGAACAAAATACATAGATCTGCTTACTTTTTTATGAACATTCTGATATAAATTAGAGTAAATTTCAAAGTTCGTCCTTTATGTATGTCTAATATATCAAAGTATGTCATTTATCTTTAATAACCTCAGAAAACATCCTTAATGTTTGAAAAACCAATCAGGTTATATCCTTTACCCTAAACCTTGTTTGTTTTGCCAGTTAAATCAGGTCATGTGAGAAGCACATGAGGGTATATTGGTCTTTACCTTAATACTAGAAAAATAAAATTATAAAAAATTCAAATCTTCTTTCTCTTAACTATAAGCTTCATAATCTGCACATTATATCTTCAAAACTTCAAACAAAACCCAGATCTTCAAAACACAAAGAAAAAAATATTCAAAACTTCAAAACCCAGATATTCAAAACTTCAAAACCCGGATATTCAAAACTTCAAAACCCAGATTATCATCAACATTATCATCAATAACCCATGAACAAAAAAACCCCCAATTTCTTACAACTCACCAAAATTAGGCCAACAAAGTGGTTTATTGAGATCTAACAATCCTACCACCACCACAACCTACCTGCCGCCACCACGACCCACCTGTCGCCGCCATCACCGCCACCACGACCCTGTTACCGAACTCGTCGGAATTTGTGTTCTCGTTCCTCGGCGCGTCGTTCATCGGCGCCGTGTCCACGATGGCGAACCCGTTCTTCACTCCGGCGGAGATTATTAAGTAGGCGAAAGCCTCCGGTGCGAAGATTATCGTTACGGAATCTGTTCATGTTGCAAAAGTGAAAGATTTTTCAACTGAGAATTCGATTAAAATTGTGTGTATTGATGAGGCTATTGAAGGATGTTTACATTTCTCCGAGTTGACTTCTGGCGATGAGAACGAGCTTCCGGCGGTTGAGATCTCGCCAGACGACGTCGTTGCGTTGCCGTATTCATCAGGAACGACTGGATTGCCTAAAGGAGTGATGTTAACTCACAAAGGACTTGTTACGAGTGTAGCGCAACAAGTTGACGGTGAGAATCCGAACTTCTGGGTCCATGAAGAAGATGTGTTGATTTGTGTGTTAGATAGAGAGAAGAAGGGGGTATGTTGATGTGCAGATTGAAAGATGGAGAAGATGATGGTGGAGTTTAGGGTTTTTATTAAGGTAAAGACCAATATACCCTCATGTGCTTCTCACATGACCTGATTTAACTGGGAAAACAAACAAGGTTTAGGGTAAAGGACATAACCTGATTGGTTTTTCAAACATTAAGGATGTTTTCTGAGGTTATTAAAGATAAAAGATATATTAGACATGTTTTCTGGAGTTGTTTTAAGATATATATATATATATATATATATATATATATATATATATATATAGTTTAAATGAGAAGAAACTTTTTGTAAGAAAAAAAAGAAGAAATTTCAACCATAAGAATGCTTCATTTTACTTCATTTAATATAAGTATTTAATATTACTATAAGGGTAATATGGTAAATCTACAAAGATCATTAATTAGTAGTATTCCTCTTTAATAGCTAACTATATTAAAATTTGTAACTTATCTTCAAAATATATATTAAAAAAAATAAAATAAAATAGTTTAGAGTATAGTATAAATTACAATGTGTATATGATAAATTACGGGTTGTGTAGGATAAATTTCAACATGTGTAGGGTAAATTTCGAAAGGTGTAGGGTAACTTTTGATGTGTGTAGTCAAAAAACATTATTGTGAAAGATGATATTTTTTATGACTAATTAATTAGTCAAAGATGATAATAAATGAGATAAGTGAAAAAGTATTTAACATTTTACAATTGTACCCTTTGTTCTTTTTCTTCTCAATTAAATTTTCTTCTTAAATGAACATTCCCCTATATATATATATATAGGGGGCCGCTAAAATGAGAACCACCTCCAGTTGTAAGAACCATGAGAACCACTTTCTAGCCTTTTGATCAAAGAGTTGGATGGTTGAGATGATCTGAATATTATATTATTTTTTAAATGTTTTGTCTCTTATGATTTTGAATTTTTTATTGAGAAAAGGGTATTTTGGTAAAAGACTTTAGTTAGCCAGTAGTCACTTCTTCTGAACAAATTCAGTGTGCATGTCCAATCTTCATAAAACCATCTCCATTCTCTATGTCAACCATTTTATCTCCCTGAATCAAATCACCCCACACCCAATCCCTAGACTTCTCTCTGCCATTCTTAGAACTCCGGCGACGGCGACCCTGGTTTTTTAAGAGTTTGGAGATTCCGGCGGCCCTGGTTTTCAAATTTTTTTGTGTCCGAAGTTGAAGGTCAGGCGATCGGTGTTCGTTGTTTTACCAGATTTTGTATCCGACGCTTCTCAATCGAGCAAAATATAAAGGTTGGTTCGCTTCCCCTCCTTACTGTGAAAAATGTAATCATATGAATTTTCAGGGCTCCTTTACCTTTTATTCTTTTCACATTCATGTGGTGTGTGTCCCCTGGGTTAAGATTGTCCGTTGAATCGGTCATTAGCAACTTTTGTTGGGGATTAGCGCTTTTTCATTGGGCTTTGTGGTGTTAGGAAAAGAAGGTTCAATCTCTGCGTAGCCGGATTTCATCGGTTGGGCGGTTAGGGTTTTAAGTTTTGGAGGTGATTTTTGGGGTATGTGGTTAGTCAATCTAAGCCTAGCCGGAATTTCATCTGTTTGGGTTTTTAATTTTTTATTTATTTATTTTTTTAATTTTTGTTAGCAGGAGTTGAGAAAAAACTTATGTAATGGGGGGGGGGGGGGGTTCTCTGGGTTGATGGATGAGGTGTATTAATAAAAAAAAATTTATAAACGCAGGAATCGCTGAAAGAATGGTTGCGGCAACGCGAAGCTCGAGCCGGACCAAGAAGATAGAGGGGTTATAAACATTAATTAGGGTATCATAAATTTGTTTTTTTTTTTTTTACTTAACTTCGTTGCGAATGGTTTTTTTGTGCTCCGATTGGGGTAACTAGTTCTGAATTGTAATATGTTTTTTTTCCCGCATTATACGCGTAGATTCGAGGTCTAGGCCTCAGCGGAGTGGTAAGGTGTCTTGTCTTATCCTTGACTCTAGTGACGAAGCTGATACCCCCCCCCCCCCACGGAAGAGTATAAAAGGAAATACTAGGAAGCGCAAGCAGAAACCTGCAGTTCAGAAATCGCTTCCAGCGTTGAACACTCGTTCTTCACCGAAGCAATTATTCCTTGCGATGATGGGGTTGTCTGAACGCAAGAAAGAGGCTATCATCCAAATGGGATTTGGGGGGTTGATTGGTTTTTGTGTGAATGGGGTTCCCGAGAAACTAGCCTACCATGTCGTGGACAACTTTGATGCCCATGCAATGAAGTTAAACCTGGGCAACAGCCGCTTGTTGGTGGATGGCGGGTGATCAGCAAGCTCTTGGGGATTCGTGACTCAGGCTCCAATTTCGCTGATGTCGAGGAAGCGAGGACGCTACACGCATCGTTGAAGGAGTGGCGTGCACGTTTCCCACCGTCCAGCTACATAGCCCCTTCGCTGATCTCGGCGGCGATTCAAGACGACCGGTATGAAGACATGGCACATTTCCGAACAGATTTTGCTTTGCTTTTCCTGACGACAATGGCCAGCTCACAGCAGAACGGGTATGTAAAAGACAAGGTTCTGAAGCATTTGACGGCGGATACTAGGTACGAAGATTTCAACTGGTGTGCTTTCATCGTAGACTGTTTGAGAAAATGTAAGAAAAAATGGAGGCCGTTGGACCCAAAGTGTTGCTGGGCGGGCCCGTTGACCATCCTGACGGTGAGCACGTGTTTGGTTTTTGAATTTTTATTAGCTTTTTATGAGTAAATATTTATTATGCTTTATTTTATTTTGATTTTAATTTTTTTCATGCAGTTGTTGTATGTAGACTGCACGCGTCAGCCATGGTGCAACACTGGCGATGGGATCCGAGCCATTCATTATTGGACGAAGGAGCTTTTAACTCGTAGACAAGATTACGAGATTTCAAATGGAGGGTTCGGTCGTGGCCAGGGCAAAACCCTAACCGACGGGTTATCCGGTGAACAGGTTTAAAGCAATTTTTAAAATTTGGAGACTGGTTTTTTCCATGTTTTGTTTTTAAATTTTTTTTGGTTGGTGCACGCATAGATAGGCTAAGCGTGTCTTTTCATTTTGTGTAGAGAGTTAACTCGTGTGCCGCCGCGAATAATGCTGAGTGTGTGTCTGGAGAGCCGAGCGGCCTGGATAAATGGGTCGATGACTTAGCCGCTCTAAGGTCAAGAATAGAGCAGGCTTTAAGAGATCGGTTGGCTGTGGAGCCGGATAACGAGGAGCACAGGAGGTTGAGGCGAAGATACATTGATGTGTTAGATGTGATACCCTGTTTTCCGGCTGAAGGGTTAGAGAGTATCGAGGAGGGAGAATTTCTGAAAAGAACGACCCGGGGTTCTTCGAGCCGCCAGTCAGGTATTCGTATGCGGTTTTAAGCCACGCAAAGGGCTTGTGTATTTTTATACCAATTTTTGGCTTAAAATTCTGTAGGGGGACGCGAGGAACTGGCGAATGATGCTACGGATCCAGCTTCTGATTCAGGCGAGGGAGAGGAGGAAGTTGATTTGAACTTGCTGATTTCTGGTATCGCTGAAACGGCTGAAGGGGGGCCGGCTTCAGCCTCCGAGCCGTAAGCGTTGTCATTGACACCATGCCAGGTAAATAAAAGAATAGAAAAAAAAATAAACATGCAAACCCATTTGTATTTAATCTTATTTGTGTAGTTTGTGGCTCACCGTAAAAAAGAGTGTTTTTTGGTTTTCGTTTTTAGACACGGACGGGGCTACAAGAGGACGAGACGTTGATGAGCGCAGTGCTGGCCCGCCGGGTGGGGGCAACGTTGGCGCGATTGCAAGAGACATCGGGGATGCTGGGGTCAAAGATGCCGACGGTCTACCAGATGTGACAGGTGGTTTAGAACAGATGTCGTTTGAAGAGGTGGGTACTGTGAACTTGGGTGATAACAGCCAAGCGGAAGCTAGCGCGACGGTGGCGAAAATAGGGGGAAGCTCGGATGTTAACAGGCCATAGGACGTCGGGGAGGCAGGTACCAAAAAAGGCGACATGGTGGCAATATATGTTAGGGATGGCCAACCAATTTTTTTTTTGTTTTGGTTTTAAATTTCTTTTAACACACAGGCGACGTTGCCGGCGGGGATGAGTTTTACACCGAAAAAGAGGATAATGGAACGGTGCGTGACGAAGGAGGCTACGCCGTCGACCGTGATGTAAATGTAGACCTGCCAGCTGATGTTAGCCCACCGGCAAGCCCCGTGTTGCAGCAGCAGGCTTCTCAGGCCCTTCGGCCAGTAGCGGTCTGCGGTCTGTATGCTCCGAGGGCTGGTATTCTTAAGCTGGCAGCCGCATTGGGAAATCTTTTGACATCTCCTGCAGGGGAACAAACAAATGTTACGGCAACCGAAGCAGGTTTGTAGCGCCAAAAATTAGTATTAACCATAAAACGATCTATAAAAGAATAATTTTTTCCTCCACACAAACAGGGGGTGCTCCTGAAAGTACTGATGGGGCGACGAAGGTTATGGGTGATGTAACTGTCAGGTCCGAAGAAGGTGAGACAGCGGTTGATCGAAGTACGGCACCAGTGGCGGGTCCGTTGGCGGTTGGACGGGTTCGAGGGTGGACCAAGTCCCAGATTGCCGCTCGGCTTTTTGGCCCACCCACGCCTGTTGGTGCAGCGTGTTCGTCAGGTTTGCGCGCCGCAGACGTCGCCGCTGTTGAATGTTGCGAGGTGGACAAGCCAAGCAAGGGTGCGGACAGTGGTAAGTATATAAAATGCCAAGACGCGTTGTATTTTTTTTAACAGTTTTTGGGCCTTTGAGGGGTTGTCCTTAAAAAAAAACTTTGGTTTCGAGTAACCTTTATCCATCGCCCTATAGAGGATGACACGGGGAAGGGCGTTGATGCGACTAGCAGCCAGCCAAGTTTTAGCTTGGGGATTTCACAGGAGGTGGCATGTGGCGCGGGACCGACTGAAAAACCAACTGGTACGAACCATCAGAGAGGATTATGTTTATCTTTTTTGTTTTGTCCCTTTTTCTCTTTTTTAACCTGTGATCCCCCCCCCCCACATAAACAGGTGACGAGGCTGGCTTGGATGCTCGACCTTCGGATGCTTTGGGTGTGTCAGCCACCATATCTAGCCCTGTCAGGAGCCCTTTAAGTTTTGAGTCCTGGGTGCCGGTACGTGATGACAATTGCAAGGCTGATGTTGTTTCGTGTAGTCACCCGAGTTTCAGTCTCGGGATCTCACAAGAGGGGGCTCGTGGGCCGGGGCTGAAGGAAAAAGATTCTGGTACGTACAACTCTCGTTTTTTATTGAAAAACGGAATCGCACGCTTTTCATGCTTTTGGTTTTTAAATTTTATTTTTAATTTTTTAAGCTTCAGTCTCGAGAAAAAAGATTAACGTCTGATTATTATGTTTATTATCTGTTTTATTTTTTATTTATTTATTTATTTTGGGTAATACCCCCTGGTAGTAGGTGATGTGGGTGGGTCGGAAACGGGACGTTCGGTTGGTGCTGTTGGGTCGGGCAGCAAAGGTAGACCGGTTAGAAGACATATAGGCGTCGATTTCTGGGTGCCTGTTGAAACCCGGGTACCGGTCGACCAGGAAGGCGGCATGGAGCAAAATGTCAACGGTGAAACGGTGAGCAAAATGCCAAGACGCGTTGTATTTTTTTTTTTAACAGTTTTTGGGCCTTTGGGGGGTTGTCCTTAAAAAAAAAAAAAAAAAACTTTGGTTTCGAGTAACCTTTATACATCGCCCTATAGAGGATGACACGGGGAAGGGCGTTGATGCGACTAGCAGCCAGCCAAGTTTTAGCTTGGGGATTTCACAGGAGGTGGCATGTGGCGCGGGACCGACTGAAAAACCAACTGGTACGAACCATCAGAGAGTATTATGTTTATCTTTTTTGTTTTGTCCCTTTTTCTCTTTTTTAAACTGTGATCCACCCCCCCCCCCCCATAAACAGGTGACGAGGCTGACTTGGATGCTCGACCTTCGGATGCTTTGGGTGTGTCGGCCACCATATCTAGCCCTGTCAGGAGCCCTTTAAGTTTTGAGTCCTGGGTGCCGGTAGGTGATGACAGTTGCAAGGCTGATGTTGTTTCGTGTAGTCACCCGAGTTTCAGTCTCGGGATCTCACAGGAGGGGGCGCGTGGGCCGGGGCTGAAGGAAAAAGATTCTGGTACGTACAACTCTCGTTTTTTATTGAAAAAACGGAATCGCACGCTTTTCATGCTTTTGGTTTTTAAATTTTATTTATAATTTTTTAAGCTTCAGTCTCGAGAAAAAAGATTAACGTCTGATTATTATGTTTATTATCTGTTTTGTTATTTATTTATTTATTTATTGGGTAATACCCCCTGGTAGCAGGTGATGTGGGCGGGTCGGAAACGGGACGTTCGGTTGGTGCTGTTGGGTCGGGCAGCGAAGGTAGACCGGTTAGAAGACATATAGGCGTCGATTTCTGGGTGCCTGTTGAAACCCGGGTGCCGGTCGACCAGGAAGGCGGCACGGAGCAAAATGTCATGCGTTTGTTGGTGCCGCATCCCTTATTGCGTATGCCTTGAGGATTTGAGCAGGAAACGGGGGTGCTAGTCTCACCTTCCTCAACCACTCCAAGCATATCAGCCATAACCTATGTTTCTGGTGCGTCAGCGTTTTATTTTCCACGGCAAGCATCAGTGATTTCTTTCGTCAAGCCCTTGATTTTGACAAGAAAATCCTCCATTGCTGCCCGGTCGCCCACCACAGCCTGTAGCGCTTCAGAAAAACAATCCACCAGGTTGTTCCGGATTAACGCCTCCGGAGACAAATCTACCCCATACCTGAACTCGACACGGAAAACAGACTTTGGCAACACGTGACGTCCCCAACGACTAACCACATACTTAAGCGGTATTCTGTCCACCTTCGTTTGCCGGAAGACGCATAATATATGCCTGTAAAGATATCCGATACGGCACCACAGGTTGCACGAGCATGTTGTAGTGTCCTCCTCTGGATCAACTTTAACCTGCATTATGACGGGAAAAATACGACCAGCTTTTAGAAAAAAAAGTAGTGTCCTTTAAAAAAAATTCAGGAAATGACCAATACCGTGAAATCATTGACGACATCATAATTCTCGTCCAAGTGTGAAACGGTATATATCTTCCTGCCATCGACTTCTTCGACACCGGTAGTGTAACAGTGTAAAAGGCCCTTCAGGATTTCTTTGCGAACCTCAACGAATATGGTCGGGGAATACAATAACGCGCAATGCTTCTCTATCGCCAAACCCGTCTTGAACTCGTGTGCGCGATCATCCTCCTTGAAGTCCCCAACCCTCTGCCTGTATCGTTGGGATTCCAATGTCGAGTCGTAACACAAAAAAAAATGAACAAGGGTGTTCGCCCAGTAGGAGTTCACCTTAAACGCGGAGTTCGATGTCACGGCCCCCGGCCCAGTTTGACCCGGTTCAGGAGCCGTGGGACAGAAAATCCCGTGGTTATTTAATTGAGTTAACAGCGGAAGATTTTAGCAGGATCTTTTTAAAACTGAAAATGCCCGATTATTTTATTTCATAATTCGGGATAAAACCCCGGTAGTTTACAATAAGGTGATTTCACTGGGAAATCTTTATTTTACAAAACATGTTTCTTTATTTATATTGAGCCACTTCCTTAAGCTTGTAGTGCTTCGCGACACTTTTCCTGGATCACAACAGATCACCTGAAACATGTTTGAAAAAAGTTTTGTCAGCGGGGAAATACTGGATAATCATTCTTTTTACTAAAAACGACGCGTTGTTATAATTTACAGTATTAAGAGCGATTACAATGTTTATACATATCAACCATCTACCCACGGTATTTATCACTCAAGCACCTATTGGCTATCTTGTTGTCCAATGGTGTCTTTGATTATGGTCATATCACCCCTTGGCTAACCCGTTGTCCAATGGTGACGGTTATCAAGTATTGTATACAAAACCCCACATACCGGCTGTAATTTGGAGATTACAAAGACTTAATCCCTGTAATTATAACTTTGAAAACAATCATGATTTTAAAAGTAATCTGGTAAAAAAAGAATGACTCACATTGCAGATTTATATGTGTAGAGTTTAGCCTACTAATTAGCCTGATAACCTAATTTAAATAACAATGCACACGAACTAGGTCAGTAACTAATACAGCATTTACGATAACTAACGAGATTAAACCCTCACGACAAATGACAAAGTGCAATACTTAAACATCCATCGAATTCACGACAAATGACAAAGTATAAACCCAATTTGAGCAGCACTTAAACATTAATCGGATAGTTTCAATCGATCGGACATTGAATCGTAGCAACGATCGAGTTAATACCCTGTATCGTAGCAGCACCTCGCTATATTAATTGTATTTTCTACTTTGGAGCAGTATAACTTCGTTTTTGAGTTTTGGTTTCGACACAGAATGAAAGCCCATGATCAAAGCTATTTATTGGTGAAAAATAGGGTTCACGCGGCCCGCGTGAACCATCCGCCATACTTTACGCGGCCCGCGTGGCCGCCTAGTCTAGGCGTAGGTCTGATTGGTCATGAGTAGGTTCGACATGTGTATGCCACGTGGCTCGAAAATGCTTATCCGGTCAACCCTCATCTTGACGCGGCCCACGTAAGGCTAAGCTAACCCTTACGCGGCCCGCCTGAAACCCATGTTTCACTTTTTATTGATTTTTCATGCACAGTATGGTTTCAGGGTCCGGGTTTTTACTTACGGGTTATTTTGGGACAATTTTGAGAGTCCTTACATCCTCCCCACCTTATTTAAAATCTCGTCCTCGAGATTTAGTGGAACAAGTGAGGATGCTTTCGCTCCATTTCCGATTCCAGCTCCCAAGTGTATTCGGGTCCTCGTTTCGAATCCCACTTGACTTTGACTAGCACTAGTCTCTTGTGTTTAAGAAACTTGATCTTCCTGTCTTCTATTTGAAGTGGTTTTTCTACGAACTTCAACTTTTCGTTTACCTCTATGTCTTGGAGAGGTACTACCAGTGATTCGTCCGATAGACATTTCTTGAGGTTGGATAAATGAAATACATCATGTACTCCAGCTAATTCCTCTGGTAGTTGTAAGCGATAAGCAACTGGTCCTATACGTTGGATCACTGGAAATGGTCCTGCGTATCATGGACTTAGCTTTCCTTTCTTACCGAACCGAACTACTCCTTTCCAAGGAGAAACTTTCAAGAGTACCTTGTCACCAACTTGGAATTCTAGTGGTTTGCGTCGATTGTCGGCATAACTTTTCTGACGATCACGAGCAGTCTTTAGTCTTTCCTTGATTTGAGTGATCTTGTCGGTGGTTTCTTGTACTATTTCAGGACCGGATAATTGACTTTCTCCTATTTCCGCCCAGCAAACTAGAGTTCTGCATTTTCGTCCATACAGTGCTTCGAATGTGGCAGCTTCGATGCTTGCATCATAACTATTATTATAGGAGAATTCAATTAAAGGTAAGTGGTCGTCCCAATTTCCACCAAAATCTATCACACATGCTCGGAGCATGTCTTCCAGGGTTTGTATCGTCCTCTCACTTTGTCCGTCTGTTTGAGGATGATATGCCGTACTTAAATTTAGTCGGGTTCCCATTGCTTCCTGGAAACTTTTCCAGAAGTGGGAAGTGAAACGACTATCCCTATCCGATACAATGGAGAGTGGAACTCCATGTAAGGATACTACTTCGTCTACATACAACTTGGCTAACCTTTCCATGCTAAAGGTTTCTTTCATGGGTAGAAAATGAGCTGACTTGGTTAATCGATCCACAATTATCCAAATCGCGTCATTACCTTTTCTGGTTTTCGGTAACTTAGTCACAAAATCCATTGTTATGAGTTCCCATTCCCATACAGGCATTTCTAGTTGTTGCAGTAGACCCGAAGGTTTCTGGTATTCCGCTTTAACTTGTGAACAAGTCAAGCACTTAGATACATATCTAGCTATGTTCTTTTTCATTCCTATCCACCAGAAATTATTCCTTAAATCTTGGTACATTTTATTGTTTCCTAGATGCATGGTATACCTAGATTTATGAGCTTCTTCTAAAATCTTATCTCTTAATTCTCCTTGCTTAGGTACCCAAATTCTTTTCTTATGGAATCTCCAAATTCCATCATTTCCTTGCTCTAATTCTTTTATTCGCCCTTTCATTCCTTCAGCATCGTCCTTGATTGCTGTTTCTTGAACCTTCTTTAGTTGCTCCATTAAATCTAACTGTAGATTTAATCTAAGAGCACGAACCCGTCGTTTCTCATGATACTTACGACTTAAGGCATCTGCAACTACATTTGCTTTTCCTTCGTGATACTGAATATCACAGTCGTAGTCGCTTAGTATTTCCATCCATCTCCTTTGTCTCATATTTAACTCTTTTTGCCCAAATCTGTACCTTAAACTTTTATGATCCGTATAGAGAGTAAACTTACTTCTATACAGATAATGTCTCCAAATTTTAAGGGCAAAAATTATGGCTCCTAATTCTAAGTCGTGAGTCGTATAGTTTTCCTCGTGCTTTTTCAATTGTCTTGAAGCATACGCAATTACCTTCTTGCGTTGCATTAGCACACATCCTAATCCTAGCTTTGAAGCATCACAGTAAACTTCAAAATCTTCTGTTCCTTCTGGTAAGGCTAGGATTGGAGCATTTGTTAACTTTTGCTTTAAAATCCTAAAAGCTTCTTCTTGCCTAGATCCCCATTCAAACTTAACCGCTTTACAGGTTAGCTTAGTTAATGGTACAACTATCTTGGAAAAATCCTTAATGAATCGCCTATAATATCCAGCTAATCCTAAAAAGCTTCTAATTTCCATAGCTGATTGTGGAGCTTTCCATTTGTTAATTGCTTCTATTTTAGAGGGATCTACATGAATACCTTCGTGGTTCACCATGTGTCCTAAAAATTGCACTTCCTGTAGCCAAAATTCACACTTCGAGAATTTGGCGTAAAGCTTTTCTTTTCTTAACAAAGTTAAGAGTGCATATAGGTGCTGACAGTGTTCATCCTGGCTTTTGGAATAAATAAGTATATCGTCGATGAAGACAATTACAAATTTATCCAAATACGGTTTACAAATTCGATTCATCATGTCCATGAATGCTGCGGGTGCATTCGTTAGTCCGAAGGGCATGACTGTAAACTCGTAATGACCATACCTAGTTCTAAAAGCAGTCTTAGGTATGTCTTCTTCTTGTACCTTCAATTGATGATATCCAGAGTGTAAATCTATCTTAGAAAAGTACCTAGCTCCTTGAAGTTGATCAAAAAGATCATCAATTCTAGGTAATGGGTATCGATTCTTAATTGTAACTTTATTCAGTTCTCTATAATCGATACACATTCTCATTGACCCATCTTTCTTCTTTACGAACAACACTGGTGCTCCCCAAGGGGATGAACTAGGTTGTATGAATCCTTTACTTAGTAATTCATTTAATTGCCTTTTCAGTTCTAACATTTCTGTGGGTGCCAACCGATAAGGTGCCTTAGCTATCGGTGTAGTTCCGGGAATTAGATGAATCCTAAATTCTACTTCCCTGTCGGGTGGTAATCCTGGGAGTTCTTCTGGGAATACATCTGGGTATTCTAAGACTACAGGAATTTCCTTAAGTTCCTTACCCTTAGTGCTAATGATTACCAAAATCATATACACTATTCCTTGTTTCCGTTCATAACTAGCAACTTTCATTACTGAAATGAACTTCATGGGTTTTCGCGGCTTATCTGCTGTATCCATGATTACTTCTCCGGTGGGTGCACGAATTTCTATGGAGTTCTTGTCACAAAGGATTCGAGCATGGTTGGCTACTAACCAATCCATTCCTAACACGGCATCGAATCCAGCTAAATTCATGGGTAATAGGTTTGCAGAAATTTTATGACCTGAAAGTTATATATTTTCTTTTTGCAAAACCTTATCTATGTTAACAGAATTCCCATCTGTCGTTTCGACTGTAAAAATCTGCCTAAGGTTGGTTAAGGGTAGGTTAAGAGCTTGGCAGAATGTAGTATTTATAAAACTTTGGTTTGCACCAGAGTCAAATAATACTTTTTCGTAAACGTTGTGAACTAGGAACGTACCAGCTATCACGTCAGGGATTAGCTCGGCCTCCTGAGTAGTTAACTGGAATGCTCTAACATTCTTCTTGGTAGCTCCGTCAGCTGGTTTGGCTTTATTGTCTGCTGGTTTAACCAATTTAGGGCATTCTGGTTTAAAATGTCCTGCTTCTCCACAGTTATAGCAGACCCTTGTTTTCTTTCTGCAGTCTTCTTCACGATGTCCTACAACTTTGCAAAAGTTGCAGGTTACATTGCATTTTCCAAAATGTTTCTTTCTGCAATTCTTGCAGAATGGCGGAGTTGAGGATTGCCCCGTTCCTCTTTTCTTGAAGTTGCATTTATTACCCATACGAAATCCTTGGGTAATTTTCTGAGCCAGTTCCTTTTTCCTATTTTCATCTCTTGTGCGTACCAACTCGTTAGTTAGGGTGTTAGCTAATTCTACCGCATCGTCAACAGTGCGAGGTCTCGCAGCTTTAACGATATTACGGATTTCGCCAATCAATCCCCAAATATAGAGAGAAATAAGTACCGGTTCTGGTGAAGCCAGTGTTGGTACCACTCTAGCATATTCGAAGAATGTTGAAGTATATACTCGACAATCTACACCAATCATTCGATGGTTTAGGAACTTATTCGCCATTTGTTCCTTTTCATATTCGGGGCAGAATTTTCTTTCTATTAGTTGCTTAAATTCTTCCCAACTCATGGCATAGGCCATATTTCTTCCTTTGGCTTGAAGTATCGTATTCCACCATTCTAGCGCCCCTTCTTTAAAAAGATGCGACGCATACATAACCTTGTCTTCCTCAGCACATTTACTTATCATAATTACTGCTTCAGTTTTCTCCAACCAACGCAGTGCCGCAGTCGCCTCTTCATTGCCTGCGAACTCAGCAGGTTTACAGGCAAGGAATTCTTTGTAAGTGCAACCAGGCGTTGCAGCTTTCATTTTCTTAGGGAGCGGGGCCTGCCGTGGATCATTATCGTGATTAGTATGATTACTGCCTCCATTTACATTATTACTGAAGTTATCTTCATGAGTACGTTTGCTAGGAATAATTTGTTGAGGTTCAACAGGTTTCTGGGCAACAGCAAGGATTGCTGGAATAGCATTGGCTATTCCTTGAGCAACGATTTTCTCGATATCTTGCCTAGTCATAAATTGATCTTCCTGGTGTTGCTCAGATTGGTTAACCTCGTTAACTGGTTCATTATTAGCGTTTTCCATCTGATGATTAATATATATAATTTATTAGTATAGAATAAATAACAATTATACACAAAAGATCATACAAATTTCACAACACACATATATATATATTCAAAATTATCGATTCCTCGATTTCCCTTTTTATATATCATATTATGCATCCGTACACACTGTTATTTTACAAAGTTTTATTTTTATTTTACAAGATTATATTATTATTATTATTATTATTATTATTATTATTATTATTATTATTATTATACAATCACAGCTACGTTCTCACGCCATCCCTTCTGCTGATAATTCAGAAACGACGCTCCCTCTCGTCGTACTTCCAGGAGATTTGCTCTCCCACCTCACGAATCCTATTTCCTGCACCTATCAGCTCCTCGCCCAAAAAGGCGGAGTTCAGCTAAGTTTTCATTGCTCATTGGTGGGTTTGGTATAGGTTCTGGGTCGAACTGAGGGAAAAAGGTATAAGGGTTATTTAGGAGGTTTTGAAACTGCTAGTCGGTGGTCCACCACTCGTCCATTTCTCCTAAAGGTTGAGTATGGATTAAAGGTTCTGGAATGGCTGGTTCCAAATTTATTGGAAATTGAGTTTCGGCAGGATAAGGGTAAAGGTTGGTATTGATAGGTCTAATGATATCACAGCTTGCCAATATGCGATCCAACTCCTCTTGTAATGGCAACTCCTTGACTTGTTTAGAACTCTCCCCAATTTCCATTTCTACTTGCCTAGAACCTTCCCCGATCATAATTCCTTTTCCTTTATCTATTGGATTCTCTATTTTGGGAACCTTTCTAGTTGCTGGTTTCCTCCTGCGTACACGCCTCCAGCCTACGAATCTTCTTCTTTTCGTAGGCTTTAGTTTCTCCAGAGGTGGAGCGTGGAATTCCATAGGTTCTTCTATATCGGGTATGTAACTAGTAAAGTCTTTGGAGACTTCTACTTTCACCGGATAGAGATTTAGATTCTGAAGGGCTTCAGATAACTCATTCATGCTGTTTAGCATATATGCAAAAATGTACACAAAAGGCTAAGTTAAAATTTTATAACAAAATTTCACAGATAAACATTCAAGTATTATTGCATACCGTGTGACTAATTTAATACAAAGGACAACTGACATTTAAAACATACTAGGGTTTATTGTAAACTTATTTATTTACTGGGTAAAGTTTCTGGCTTGTAGGTGATATGGGTGCTAGGACTGGGTCAGGGTATTTAAATGTTAGCATTTACTGCTACCATAGCTAACATATAGAGATCTGCCCATTTTTCATCTAATTCATCTTCCCATGGTGGATTACTGCCTAGTTTCTGGGTTTCCTGATTACTCCTCAATTCTCTTGGTTGTGATTTCTTTATTTTCTTTTGACTTTTCCTAATAATCAAACTTTTTTTATTAGGAGAAAGTGGTTCCTCAAACTCTGCTTTACGGACAAATATTCCTTCCTCAGTATCTGTTGGGTATTTTGAGGATGAAGTTCCTTTTTCTTTCGGTGAAGTATCTAATTTATGATAGATATCCGAAAGTCTTTGCTTACCCATACTGTTAAACAAATATTCAAATAATAAAATACTTAATCACAAAAATAGCAATCAGTAAAATTAAGTATTTTCTAAATACTTAATTGGCTTAAATCAGTGGCTTTGATACCACCTTTTTCTGTCACGGCCCCCGGCCCGGTTTGACCCGGTTCAGGAGCCGTGGGACAGAAAATCCCGTGGTATTTATTTAATTGAGTTGACAGCCGAAGATTTTAGCAGGATCTTTGTCACGGCCCCAGCCCCGGTTTGACCCGGTCAGGAGCCGCGGGACAGGAACCCGTGGTATTGATTAATTGATGCGACAGCGGAAGATTTTAACAGGATCTTTTTAAAACTTGAATTGCCCGATTATTTTATTTCATAATTCGGGATAAACCCCGTAATTTACAATAGAGGAATTTTACTACGAAATTCCCTGATTTATTAAAACATGTTTATTCATTTTTAACTGAGCCACCTCTTCAAGCTTGTTAGTGCTCCGTCGCACGTTTTCCTTGATTTTACAGCAGGTCGCCTGAAACATGTTTTAAAAATATTTTTGACAGCGGGGAAATACTGGTGAATCATTCATTTTGACAAAATGACACATAGTTATAAATTACAGCATAAGAATGATTATAATGGCTTCTATCTTATTTTTATCTGGCACCGTGTCACCTGGTGACGATGGTCATACCACTATTGGGTCCCACCCCAACTAGTGACGTTTATCACTGTTAGGATTTATTAGCCTAACCGTGAGAAATTAGTAATGTGCACAATACCCCACTAGCCAGTGATTTAAGATAACCACGACTTAATCCCTGTAATTATAACATTTGAAAATGGAGTATTGTAAAACATTTGATAAAAGAGAATGACTCACATTGCAGATTTACACGGGCAGAGTTTAGCCTACTGATTAGACTGATAACCTAATTTAAATAACAATGCACACGAACTAGGTCAGTAACTAATACAACATTTACGATAACTCACGAGATTAAACCCTCACGACAAATGACAAAGTGCAATACTTAAACATCCATCGAATTCACGTTGAATGACAAAGTATAAACCCAATTTGAGCAGCACTTAAACATTCATCGGATAGTTTCAATCGATAGGACATTGAATCGTAGCAGCGATCGAGTTAATACCCGGTATCGTAGCAGCGCCTTGCTATAATAATTGAAATTTCGACTTTGGAGCAGTAAGAATTCGTTTTCGAATTGAAATTTTGACACCATCGAGCTGCTCAAGAGCTAAGCTATTTATAGGTGAAATTCAGGCCTGTCGCGGCCCGCGTGAACCTCTGGCCAACCTTTACGCGGCCCGCGTAACCACCTAGTCAACGCGTAGGTTGGATTGGTCACGAGTAGGCTTGCCAGCTGGTCAACACGTGGCTCGGGAATGCTTATCCGGTCAACCCTCATCTTGACGCGGCCCACGTAAGGCTAGGCTAACCCTTACGCGGGCCGCCTGAAACTCATAAACTTTGTTTTTCTTGGTTTTTCATGCACATTAGAGTTTCAGGGGTCCGGGTTTTCATTTATGGGTCACTTAGGGATAATTTTGAAGGTCCTTACATCATCCCCACCTTATTTAAAATCTTGTCCTCGAGATTTACTGAAATAAGTGAGGATACTTTCGCTTCATTTCCAATTCCAGCTCCCAAGTATACTCGGGTCCTCTCTTTGAATCCCACTTGACTTTAACTAGTACCAATCTTTTGTGTTTGAGAAACTTGATCTTTCTGTCTTCTATTTGAAGTGGTTTCTCGACAAATTTTAATTTTTCATTTACCTCTATGTCCCGAAGAGGTACTACCAGTGATTCGTCCGATAAACACTTCTTGAGGTTGGATACATGAAATACATCATGTATTCCAGCTAGTTCTTCTGGTAGTTGTAAACGATAAGCAACTGGTCCTATACGTTGGATTACTGGAAATGGTCCCATGTATCTTGGAATTAGCTTTCCTTTCTTACCAATCGAACTACTCCTTTCCAAGGAGAAACTTTCAAGAGTACCTTGTCACCAACTTGGAATTCTAGTGGTTTGTGTCGATGGTCGGCATAACTTTTCTGACGATCTCGAGCCGTTTTCAGTCGTTCCTTGATTTGAGTGATCTTGTCGGTGGTCTCTTGCACTATTTCAGGACCTGATAACTGACTTTCTCTGATTTCTGCCCAACAAACCGGAGTTCTGCACTTTCATCCATACAGTGCTTCGAATGGGGCAGCTTCAATGCTTGAATGATAACTATTGTTATAGGAGAATTCAATTAAGGGTAGGTGATCATCCCAATTTCCACCAAAATCTATCACACATGCTCGGAGCATGTCTTCCAGGGTTTGTATCGTCCTCTCACTTTATCCGTCTGTTTGAGGATGATATACCGTACTTTAAATTTAGTCGGGTTCCCATTGCTTCCTGGAAACTTTTCCAGAAATGGGAAGTGAAACGACTATCCCTATCTGATACAATGGAGAGTGGGACTCCATGTAATGATACTACTTCATCTACATACAACTTGGTTAACCTTTCCATGCTAAAGGTTTCTTCCATGGGTAGAAAATGAGCTGATTTGGTTAATCGATCCACAATTACCCAAATCGCATCATTACCTTTTCTGGTTTTGGGTAACTTAGTAACAAAGTCCATTGTTATGAGTTCCCATTTCCATACAGGCATTTCTAATTGTTGTAGTAGACCTGAAGGTTTCTGGTGTTCTGCCTTAACTTATGAACAAGTAAGACACTTAGAAACATATCTAGCTATGTCCTTTTTCATTCCTATCCACCAGAAATTATTTCTTAAATCTTGGTACATTTTATTGTTTCCTGGATGCATGGTATACCTAGATTTATGAGCTTCTTCTAAAATCCTATCTCTTAATTCTCCTTGCTTAGGTACCCAAATTCTTTTCTTATGGAATCTCCAAATTCCATCAGCTCCTTGCTCCAATTCCTTTATTCTTCCTTTCATTCCTTCAGCATCATCCTTGATTGCTGTTTCCTGGACATTCTTCAATTGTTCTATTAAATCTAATTGCAGATTTAATCTAAGAGCACAAACTCGTCGTTGTTTCTCATGATACTTACGACTTAAGGCATCTGCAACTACGTTTGCCTTTCCTTCGTGATACTGAATATCACAGTCGTAGTCGCTTAGGATTTCCATCCATCTTCTTTGCCTCATGTTCAATTCTTTTTGCCCAAATATGTATTTTAAACTATTATGATCCGTATAGACAGTAAACTTACTTCCATACAGATAATGTCTCCAAATCTTAAGGGAAAAAATTATGGCTCCTAATTCTAAGTCGTGAGTCGTATAGTTTTCCTCGTGCTTTTTCAATTGCCTTGAAGCATACGCAATTACCTTCTTGCGTTGCATTAACACACATCCTAATCCTAATTTTGAAGCATCACAATAAACTTCAAAATCTTTAGTTCCTTCTGGCAAGGCTAGAATTGGAGCGTTTGTTAGCTTTTGCTTCAGAATCCTAAAGGCCTCTTCTTGCTTAGGTCCCCATTCAAACTTAACTGCTTTATAGGTTAGCTTAGTTAATGGTACAGCTATCTTGGAAAAATCCTTAATAAACCGTCTATAGTATCCGGCTAACCCTAGAAAACTTCTAATTTCCATAGCTGACTGCGGGACCTTCCAATTGGTGATTGCTTCTATTTTAGCAGGGTCTACGTGAATACCTTCGTGATTCACCATGTGTCCTAAAAATTGCACTTCTTGCAGCCAAAATTCACACTTCGAGAATTTGGCGTAAAGCTTTTCTTTTCTTAATAATGTTAAAAGTGCATGTAGGTGCTCACAATGCTCTTCCTGGCTTTTGGAATAAATAAGTATATCGTCGATGAAGACAATTACAAATTTATCCAAATACGGTTTACAGATCCTATTCATCATGTCCATAAATGCTGTAGGTGCATTTGTTAATTCAAAGGGCATTACTGTAAACTCGTAATGACCATACCTAGTTCTAAAAGCAGTCTTAGGTATGTCTTCTTCTTGTACCTTCAATTGATGATATCCAGAGCGTAAATCTATCTTAGAAAAATATCTAGCTCCTTGCAATTGATCAAAAAGATCATCAATCCTAGGTAATGGGTATCGATTCTTAATTGTAACCTTATCTAGTTCTCTATAATCGATACACATTCGCATCGAACCATATTTCTTTTTCACAAACAACACTGGCGCTCCCCACGGGGATGAAATAGGTTGTATGAATCCTTTACTTAGTAATTCATCTAATTGTTTCTTCAATTCTAGCATTTCTGTGGGTGCTAACCGATAAGGTGCCTTGGCTATCGGTGTAGTTCCCGGAATTAGATGAATTCTAAATTCTACTTCCCTGTCGGGTGGTAATCCTGGGAGTTCTTCTGGGAATACATCTAGGTATTCTGATACTACCGGAATTTCCTTAAGTTCCTTACCTTTCGTGTTAATGATCACTGAAATCATATACACCATTTCTTGTTTTCTTGAATAACTGGCCAACTTCATTACTGAAATAAATTTCAATGGCCTTCGTGGTTTATCTCTAGTAATTAAAATTACCTCTCCTGTAGGTGTATATATTTCTATGGCATTTTTATCACAAAGAATTCGAGCATGGTTGGCTACTAACCAATCCATTCCTAACACCACATCGAATCCAGCTAAATTCATAGGTAACAGTTTTGCAGAAAATTTATAGCCTAAGAGTTCTATCTTTCCATTTTGCAAAACCTTATCTATTTTAACAGAATTCCCATCTGCTGTTTCGACTGTAAAAATCTGCCTAAGGGTGGTTAAAGGTAAATTAAGAGCTTGGCAGAATGAAGTATTTATAAAACTTTGGTTTGCACCAGAGTCAAATAATACTTTTGCATAAACGTCGTGAACTAGGAACGTACCAGTTATTACGTCAGGAATTAGTTCGGCTTCCTGCGTAGTGAGTTGAAAAGCTCTTACGTTCTTCTTTGTAGCTCTTTCTGCAGGTTTGGCTTTGTTATCAGCTGGTTTGGTCAGTTTCGGGCAGTCTGGCCTAAAATGTCCAGCTTCTCCACAATTGTATCAAACTGTTGATTTCTTCTTTCTGCAATCTTCCTCTTGGTGTCCTGGAATTTTGCAAAAATTGCAATACCCCTTGCATCTTCCAAAATGCTTCCTTTTACAGGAATTGCAAAATGGAACAGTGGAAGATTGTCCGGTTCCCCTTCTTTTAAAATTACCACGGTTACCCACACGGAATCCTTGGGTAATCTTTTGGGCTACTTCCTTTTTCCGGTTTTCTTCACTTGTGCGTACCAATTCATCAGTTAGGGTGTTAGCTAATTCTACCGCATCGTCAATAGTGCGAGGTCTCGCAGCTTTAACGATATTACGGATTTCGCCAATCAATCCCCAAATATAGCAAGAAATAAGTACCGGTTCTGGCGAAGCCAGTGTTGGTACCACTCTAGCATATTCGAAGAATGTCGAAGTATATCCTCGACAATCTATACCCACCATCCGATGGTTCAGGAATTTATTTGCCATTTGTTCTTTTTCGTATTCAGGACAGAATTTTCTTTCTATTAGCTGCTTAAATTCCTCCCAACTCATGGCATAGGCCATATTTCTTCCTTTGGCTTGAAGTACCGTATTCCACCATTCTAGCGCCCCTTCTTTAAAAAGATGTGACGCATACATAACCTTGTCTTCCTCAGCACATTTACTTATCATAATTACTGCTTCAGTTTTCTCCAACCAACGCAGTGCCGCAGTCGCCCCTTCATTGCCTGCGAACTCAACAGGTTTACAGGCAAGGAATTCTTTGTAAGTGCAACCAGGAGTTGTAGCTTTCATTTTCTTAGGGAGCGGGGCCTGCCGTGGATCATTATCGTGATTAGTATGATTACTGCCTCCATTTACATTATTACTGAAGTTATCTTCATGAGTACGTTTGCTAGGAATAATTTGTTGAGGTTTAACAGTTTTCTGGGCAGCAGCAAGGATTGCTGGAATAGCATTGGCTATTCCTTGAGCAACGATATTTTCTATATCTTGCCTAGTCATAAATTAATACTCCTAGTGTTGCTCAGATTGGTTAACCTCGTTAACTGGTTCATTATTAGCGTTTTCCATCTGAAAATTAATATATATAATTTATTAGTATAGAATATATAACAATTATACACAAAACAATCATACAAATTTCACAACACACATATATATCCAAAATTATCGATTTCTCGATTTCCCTTTTTATATATCATATTATGCATCCGTACACACTGTTATTTTACAAAGTTTTATTTTTATCTTACAAGATTATATTTTTATTACTATTATTATTATTATTATATAATCACAGCTACGTTCTCACACCATCCCTTCTGCTGATAATTCAGAAACGACGCTCCCTCTCGTCGTACTTCCAGGAGATTTGCTCTCCCACCTCCCGAATCCTATTCCCTGCACCTATCAGCTCCTCGCCAAAATGGCGGAGTTCAGCTAAGTTTTCATTGCTCATTGGTGGGTTTGGTATAGGTTCTGGGTCGAACTGAGGGAAAAAGGTATAAGGGTTATTTAGGAGGTTTTGAAACTGCCAGTCGTTGGTCCACCACTCGTCCATTTCTCCTAAAGTTTGAGTATGGATTAAAGGTTCTGGGATGGCTGGTTCCAAATTTATTGGAAGTTGAGTTTCGGCAGGATAAGGATAAAGGTTGGTATTGATAGGTCTAATGATATCACAGCTTGCCAATATGCGATCCAACTCCTCTTGTAATGGCAACTCCTCGATTTGTTTAGAACTCTCCCCAATTTCCATTTCTACTTGCCTGGAACCTTCCCCGATCATAATTCCTTTTCCTTTATATATGGGATTCTCTATTTTGGGAACCTTTCTAGTTGCTGGTTTCCTCCTGCGTACACACCTCCAGCCTACGAATCTTCTCATTTTCTTAGGTTTTGGTTTCTCCAGAGGTGGAGCGTGGAATTCCATAGGTTCTTCCACATCGGGTATGTAACCAGTAAAGTCTTTGGAGACTTCTACTTTCACCGGATAGAGATTTAGATTCTGAAGGGCTTCAGATAACTCATTCATGCTGTTTAGCATATAAAAATGCACAAAATTGCTAAGTTAAAATTTTATAACAAAATTTCACAGATAAACATTCAAGTATTATTGCATACCGTGTGACTAATTTAATACAAAGGACAACTGACAATTAAAACATACTAGGGTTTATTGTAAACTTATTTATTTACTGGGTAAAGTTTTCTTTTAGAGTTTCTGGATTTTAGAGGATATGGGTGCTAGAACTGGGTCAGGGTATTTAAACGTTAGCATTTACTGCTACAGTGGCTAACATATAGAGATCTGCCCATTTTTTATCTAATTCATCTTCCCATGGTGGATTACTGCCTAGTTTCTGGGTTTCCTAATTACTCCTCAATTCTCTTGGTTGTGATTTCTTTATTTTCTTTTGACTTTTCCTAATAATCAAACTTCTTTTATTAGGAGAAAGTGGTTCCTCAAATTGTGCTTTACGGACAAATATTCCTTCCTCGGTATCTGTTGGGTATTTTGAGGATGAAGTTCCTTTTTCTTTTGGTGAAGTATCTAATTTATGATAGATAACCGAAAGTCTTTGCTTACCCATACTGTAAACAAATATTCAAATAATAAAATACTTAATCACAAAAATGGCAATCAGTAAAATTAAGTATTTTCTAAATACTTAATTGGCTTAAATCAGTGGCTCTGATACCACCTTTTCCTGTCACGGCCCCAGCCCCGATTTGACCGGGTCAGGAGCCGCGGGACAGGAACTCGTGGTATTGATTAATTGATGCGACAGCGGAAGATTTTAACAGGATCTTTTTAAAACTTGAATTGCCCGATTATTTTATTTCATAATTCGGGATAAACCCCGTAATTTACAATTGAGGAATTTTACTAGGAAATTCCCTGATTTATTAAAACATGTTTATTCATTTTTAACTAAGCCACCTCTTCAAGCTTGTTAGTGCCCCGTAGCACGTTTTCCTTGATTTTACAGTAGGTCGCCTGAAACATGTTTTAAAAATATTTTTGTCAGCGGGGAAATGCTGGTGAATCATTCATTTTGACAAAATGACACATAGTAATAAATTACAGCATAAGAGCAATTATAATGGCTTCTATCTTATTTTTATCTGGTGCCGTGTCACCTGGTGATGATGGTCATACACTATTGGGTCCCACCCCAAGTAGTGACGTTTATCACTGTTAGGATTTATTAGCCTAACCGTGAGAAATTAGTAATGTGCACAATTCCCCACTAGCCAGTGATTTAAGATAACCACGACTTAATCCTTGTAATTATAACATTTGAAAATGGAGTATTGTAAAACATTTGATAAAAGAGAATGACTCACATTGCAGAATTACACGGGCAGAGTTTAGCCTACTGATTAGCCTGATAACCTAATTTAAATAACAATGCACACGAACTAGGTCAGTAACTAATACAGCATTTATGATAACTCACGAGATTAAACCCTCACGACAAATGACAAAGTATAAACCCAATTTGAGCAGCACTTAAACATTCATCGGATAGTTTCAATCGATCGGACATTGAATCGTATCAGCGATCGAGTTAATACCCGATATCGTAGCAGCGCCTTGCTATAATAATTGAAATTTCGACTTTGGAGCAGTAAGAATTCGTTTTCGAATTGAAATTTTGACACCATCGAACTGCTCAGGAGCTAAGCTATTTATAGGTGAAATTCAGGCCTGTCGCGGCCCGCGTGAACCTCCGGCCAATCTTTACGCGGCCCGCGTAACCACCTAGTCTACGCGTAGGTTGGATTGGTCACGGGTAGGCTTGCCAGCTGGTCAACACGTGGCTCAGGAATGCTTATCCGGTCAACCCTCATCTTGACGCGGCCCGCGTAAGGCTAGGCTAACCCTTACGCGGGCCGCCTGAAACTCATAAACTTTGTTTTTCTTGGTTTTTCATGCACAGCAGAGTTTCAGGGGTCCGGGTTTTCATTTATGGGTCACTTAGGGATAATTTTGAAGGTCCTTACAATCTTTTTAAAACTGAAAATGCCCGATGATTTTATTTCATAATTCGGGATAAAACCCCGGTAGTTTACAATAAGGTGATTTCACTGGGAAATTTTTATTTTACAAAACATGTTTCTTTATTTATATTGAGCCACTTCCTTAAGCTTGTAGTGCTTCGCGGCACTTTTCCTGGATCACAACAGATCACCTGAAACATGTTTGAAAAAGGTTTTGTCAGCAGGGAAATACTAGTGAATCATTCTTTTTACTAAAAACGACGTGTTGTTATAATTTATAGTATTAAGAGCGATTACAATGTTTATACATATCAACCATCTACCCACGGTATTTATCACTCAACCACCTATTGGCTATCTCGTTGTCCAATGGTGTCTGTGATTATGGTCATATCACCCCTTGGCTAACCCGTTGTCCAATGGTGACGGTTATCAAGTATTGTATACAAAACCCCACATACCGGCTGTAATTTGGAGATTACAAAGACTTAATCCCTGTAATTATAACTTTGAAAACAATCATGATTTTAAAAGTAATCTGGTAAAAAAAGAATGACTCACATTGCAAAGACTTAATCCCTGTAATTATTACAAAGACTTAATCCCTGTATGGCAGCCCGAAATTCAGAGTTATGTGCGACCTCTCCTGTAATCTGGAAGACAAAAAAAAACAACTCAGAAGGAAAAAAACTAATTTTAGCCAAGGCAGACGTTGTATTGGAAATTACCTTGGAAGGTAATTTCTTCATAATGTGCCACATGCACAAGCGATGAATAGACTGATCGAGCACAGCAGCCACAGCTTGGCGCATGGCCGGGTCTTGGTCAGTTAGAACAAGGCTGGGCTGCTTGTTATGCGCCTCCAGAAAAGCCCTCAGCAACCACGTGTACGCCTCGATTGTCTCACAAAACAAAAGGCCACCCCCAAAAGTCACACAACGTTTGTTGTTGTCGACCCCGGTAAAAGGAACAAAGATCAGATTGTACCTGTATTTTAAGATAGTTAAACAGTTAGAACGCGTATAACATATTGAAATTACCCAAAAACAAAAAAAAACTCGGAAACTTTTTGCGGAGAACTTTACTTGTTGGTTTGGTAAGTAGCGTCAAACGCTAGGACGTCGCCGGAGGCTTGATAGTTGATCTTAGAAATTTCATCCGCCCAGAACATGTGTCGTATCTCACCGTTTTCCATGTTGTACTTAAAGGTGTAGTTCGGTAAGTGGTCCACCCGATCTTTCATCTTCTCGATCACCAAATGCGTGTCCCTGTCACCAATGAACATGCGAAGCCTTGATGCAAAGTTCCTGAAGTCGTCCGCGGTTCCTTTCACATTGTGGTGCCCCCCCTTAAGGTTTACTTGGAGTCTATGGGCCACCGACGGTCCCACCTTGCTAAGGCTCGCTCGGTGGATGAACTCCTTCGTAAAAAAATCAAGCCTCCTCCGTTTTTTCGTAAGATCTCTGCTATGCACTGGGACCATTGGATGGTTATGGTTATCTTCAAAGTGATACAAGACCCTACCGCGAGACGTCTGATCGAACTTCACACGTATACAGGCTTTACAGTCACACACACGGAAAGTGGACTGCCTAATCTTCAGCGACGTCTCGTCAAGGGTGTCGAAGTTCCTATTCTGGCTATGCGGCTTGCCGTGGTTGGAACAAACAATGTAACGGTGCGTCATGGCTCCTTTCTTTCGCTTAATTGTCCCCAGCCTAGTCGAAAACCCACAATGATCAGCGTACATATCGTACATCTCGACCACGTATTCCCACTACTGAAACACGGTTCCAAGTCTTGGTTTCAGGTGGTCTGGCACATCCGGGCACCAGTAGCGCGTCCCATTCGGAGTGAACCAGGAAAAGCACTCCTCCTCTGAATCTGAATCTGTGGCGTGGTCTGCGGACATAAACGCACCAAAAAAATTCTTTATAGATGAGACATAAAAAGACGACTACGAAACGTAATAGCATTCAACTAAATTTATGTGCAATAATTGGTGAATACCAACAAATGGTTCTTCCATAAAGTACACCACAATTTTGAATGTAACAAAATGGCCTGGGAACAGAAGCAGAATGCAAATAACAAATAAACCAGATAACCATTTTTTTATTATATCAAACAACTAAAACAGGATCAAAACCTAAAAAAAATCATTTTTTTAACCAAAACAACTTATCAGCAGAATTAAGGTGGGTCAAAACCAGGGTCAACTTGCAAAAAAACAAACATCTGTTTTTAAATAACCAAAGCTCTGTTTTAAAAAAACCAATCATTTAATTCTGTAAAACCCAACTACAAAAATTAAAAACAAATATACATAAATCGACAAATAGTGACCCCAGTATCAAATTGACCCCAAAAAAGACTCAACCAACTAAACATACTTGATACCCAACCGCGATCAAAAGACCAAAACATTAACAAAATATACAAATTTAAGTGCTTGACCGATATATATTTTACCATTGTCCGTTGGCTGACTTGTTGGAATCAATGGTGTCTCGAAAGCCCCGGAACTGGATCCTCGTTCCACAAACCCAACTCTGGTCATATTAGCCTAGCCTGGCCTGGAAACAGAGTATCGCCAACATCATTACCAACTCCGGAGTTCCGTTGCGGTGTGCAAATCAACCTATTATCAGCATCTCCAAAAATGCCACCGTCGCCCTCTGCAATCGGATGATTGAACATTATGGGTGGGAAATTTTGAGTGGGTTTTATCCAGCGAGGTAGGTAAAATTAAAGCAGGTTTTAAACGAATTAGGGAAGCAGGAGGAGAGGAGAGAAGAAAAAGGCAGAAGGTGAGAGGTGGGTGAATGAAGAAGGAGTTGTTGTTTATAAAAGGAAGGGGTTTGCTTCAACACTTTGGGATTGTGAAACTCTACAGTGCATTCGAAATCATGCCCTGACACTCGAAGTATGTGAAGCGGGCAACCCAATTTTTCTGATTTGTGATTGAAAGGGTGGTATGGGGTAAAATTACCATAGTAACCTTCTTAAAAGACATGTGAACTAATGACATGGCAGGTTCTAATTGGTGTAAAGTGGTTCTCATGGTTCTTACAACTGGAGGTGGTTCTGATTTTAGCGGCCCCTATATATGTGTGTGTGTGTGTGTGTCTCATTAATGGTGTTGATACATGCCTCCTCTTAGACGAAAGGTCTGAGGTTTACATATAGACAAAAAAAGCAGTTTAGATTTATTAGTGTAGTGTAGGGGGGTAACATTTGTCGTTAAAAATATATACATCCTCAAATAATTTATAAATGTGTACTAACATCTTAAACATTGTAGCAGAAATATACTAATGGTACCAACAAATAAAGTCCTTTCTTTTAGTTGTTATCTTCCCAAAAGTGTATGAACAAGTAAACTTTGCGTTGATGCTTTCCACTAGAGACTCATTCGTTGTACCTTGAATATACATCACCATATCAACATGCAAAATTCAAGTGCATGGGTGTGGGAATTTAACTCACCCCAAAAATAGTTAGATTAACAACCATCCATCTTTAAATAACAAACACAATGAAAAGAGCTTGTTAGTTCATACGTTTTCCAATGAAAGTCTCCTTTTATTTAAAATAGGAGGTGGAGAGAGTGCATGCTTATTTGAGTGGTTATAGTTATGAGTGTTCGGACGGAGCCCCTAGTTAGGGGTGTAAACGAGTCAGGCCGAGCCCGAGCTCGACCAGGCTCGAGCTCGGCTCGTTAAGTTTTTATGAAGCTCGAGCTCGAGCTCGGCTCGGTTCGAGCCTACTTCTTTGAGCTCGAGCTATGCTCATCTTGGCTTGAACTATTTTGAGAACAACCTTAAACGAGCTAAAAGCTCGGCTCGTGCTCACTTCAACATCGCTTAAACGAGCCAAAGCTCGGCTCAAGCTCGACTCATCAATGTTATCATCATTATTAATATATTATATATAAATAAATTAAAATTTTGTATGGGCTCGTTTAGGCTCGCGAGCCTAAACAAGCTTTGTATTTCAGGCTCGAGCTCGGGCTCGATAACAAAACGAGCTCTATTTCAGGCTTGAGCTCGGGCTCGGGCTCGTTAAGGCTCGGCTCGTTCGAGCTTTTAGTCGAGCCGATCACGAGTAACTCTCGAGCCTCTGGGCTTGTTTACACCCCTACCCCTAATTAATGGGGGCTCCAACGGGGCGAGGGTCCAGGTAGAGATTAATTAAATTGCTTCATTAAAATTGTATTAGAAAATTAATTTTTTTTTTTTTGGAAATTAACACTTATTTTTTAGATTAAAAAATGGCTTTAAAAAATAAACAATTTAAATAAATTAGAGATAACTACCTCATGGCAGTTACTAGACCCTAATCTCCAAATTTCGAAAGTGTTCTTTGGTTGCATTCTCTGGTTCATACGAATCTCTCAACACATACATACTAGAGTTCTAATTCTTAATCCGAGTTGTATCCGATTGAATTATTCAGAAGAACTACCAAAATAACTTGATCTGAAAGTGAAATCACACCTCTCAGATTATCCGTTGTAATATTCCTATTTTCCTCAACATTAGAGACGTCAAGAGTGTATGTATTGAGTAACTTCAACAAAGAGCCAAGCAAACAATATCACCATGTTATTCGTGTTGTTAAATTTAATGTGTATAAGCCAACCGTATTTAAAGCACCTAATTCCTTAAGAAACGTCCACACCCATAGGGTTCATGGTCTCATAAGAATAATATCCATTGTATCCCAATTAGAGTTCAGCGTGTGGTCCACGGTAACTTTTCGGCCCCTCAGGGGCGAGACTTTATTTTTAGTAGATTAGGGTTTTTTATTCAGAAGGGGGGTGACGGCGCAGTTTGTTGCCCGTCTACCTGTTATTCTTATGTAATTTTTCCTGATAATTAGAATGAAACATAGTCCAAAGTTAAAAAGGGGAAAAAGTATACAATGGTTTAGTTAAAAAAAACATATGGTGTCTTTGTTGAAAAACTATTGATTTTAATCTCTAAAAATGAAAAAGGTGCCATATATTTATTGGTGTAATAAAATATATAATGAGTTGGATTTCTGAAGTCAAAAGTGTTGATGGATAAATGCTCTCTAGCCGGCTCCTATGTAACGTGCTTATTTGTGGCCCTAGATTGTTACGTAAGTTGACATTCTTTAGAAAGCTATTCAAAATCATCATGATGATTTATCCACTAAAGAGACTTCCAATATAATGAAACAATTGCACCATTATTGTTTTATAAGGCCAGGCGGGGCGGTCTGTGATGGACGCCCGGCCACGAGTTATAAAATCACGAACACCGTCGCCTCTATACTCTATCACGTGTGATAGTTTAACTCGTTGATAATATCACGCGTTGAAGATTGTTGAATGTATGTGTATGACTTGTACATTGTGTATAAATACTTGTACATTGGAATCCCATCACTAGTGATGACCACCCCCACTACAATTCTATCACTAGTGATAGAATAGTGAGTGATGACATGGCATGAGTTGATAGGATATTGAGAGTGATAGAATTCTATCACTAGTGACCACCCTCTCCCCCCTAAGTCCTATCTGGATATAGTGCAAATCTAAGATCCGATTTTTTTTTATATGAACACAAAATAACACATATATTTTTTTAAATAATACAATTATGAAAATCATCTCCATGTGTGTCTCAATATCTGGCACATAATATGTATCAGGTCTAGTGGTATCAAAGTGTTGGATAAGATTTTGACTTATTCAAGTTACGATGGTTAAATCTCCATAGTAAAGAACAAGTTTTAATCCAATTTAATGTTATGAGATTTAGAGTTTATGTGGTCTTAGTTTACGGATTCTATAAATACATTTAATGTATTTAAATATATGTATTTTTTTTTTAACAGCGTACGGTTAGGATATCGCTAACCAGGTTAGTAGTTAGTATGTTAGTATCACCAAGTTAGTATAAAACCCCCTTGCCTGGACTTGAACCCAGGACCTCCAAGAGAAGCAAAGCTTCCCACCTCCCCCTTAACCACTATATGTATTGTATTGTTATACTATTAACTCAACTAACACATTTAAGGAAAAATCACGAAATGTCCATTTTGACCTAGAAAGTTAACAAAGTAGCTTTATTTTTTTTTAATTAACCCGAGCATAACAAGTGTCTTTTAACGCAACAGATTGGATCTTGGCACAACAGATTCATCCTGTCCAGCAGATCCATGCACGACGCAACAAATCCATATTGCTCAACAGAGCAGATCCATGCACGACGCAACAAATCCATATTGCTCAACAGAGGCCCGATGAAATAAAAAAGAAATTCTTCACTCATAACTTTAAATCGTGGCGCGGGAGAATAAAAATTTGGTGGAGATTCACTCTTACACAAGATATTTCAAAAGCGAAAAGCTTATCTTCGTAATTTCAAAAGGTCAAGCTTTTTTTTTCCACGGTTAAAATGGATTTTTTTCATGATTTTCCCGTCATTTAAATATATTAAGAAATTTTGGTACATTATATCATAGTCATAAGACCTTAATCTTTATCGTCTTCATTAAAATCCTTGTTATCAACACTACACTGTATGACCCAATTGCGGTCCTCAGTTGATGTCATATGTAAGTTGCGACAACCATGGATCCATTCGTTACACCATACACGGATTTATGTTACAAAATATACCTAAGTCATCTAAACTAGGTATCAAAAGATGTCGCAAAAATGTTATCAGTTTAGATTACATGTTTTGTTTCGTAACTTTGAAGGTGTAGTCGCAAGGACTCTAGCTTGTTCTTTGTTGACGGTACCCCTATGTCGTATGAAAAGGACCTAATGCCCACTTTGAAGGGGTTCTTTCCTAGTGTACTCTCACCTACATATCTAATACATTTTTATCTCAATGCTAGTTACATTCTTGTGATGTTAATACACAAAGGATGTGTGTTTACACATGGTATGTGATTTAATGATGAGTTAAATGCTTGGTTGGTCCCTGTGGTTTGCAAAAATTGCAGACTTGGTCCCAAAGGTTTACTAATTACACGCGTGGTCCCTGTGGTTTTCAAAAATGCACTCGGTTGGTCCCTAGCCCTAACATCAGTTAAATTTCTCAGTTAAGTCCATGTTAAATGACCAAAATACCCTTGCTTATTAACAAATACATAAACAGATCAATCTCTCACCTCTCTCTAACTCTCTCTCTCTCTCAGCTCTCTCTCTACATAAACAGAAACAAGAGCAGAACCTAGAACGATGAAATCAGCTGAACAAAATCCCCAACCAAATTTACTAATCTCATTCTGGATAAAATCAGACTCACTAATTTCCGGTTCCTCTACATGGCTACAAACATCAACCCAACAAAACTGAATATCCTTACCATTAAACGCATCACTAACAGCACGAAAGCAATCACGAAATCTCCTTCGACAACCATCTAAACAATTATTACTTACATCAACACACATAAACTCCGCTATAGATTTCAACGATCTACAAACCGGAGACAACAATATAATCAAATTCGATCGAGTATCCACAAGATCACAATAAGACTTACCAGACACATTCTCAAAATCAGACTCCCAGTCATGACCGCGAAGGAGCTGAAGCAGAGAGGCGGCTGTATGCGAGCAATTCGAAGGGGAATACGCCAATTTTGAAACAGATATAGAACTGAGAGTGTTGGAGAGAGAATCTGTTCAGATCTAACTGTTGTGATGGAGACACCGATTCGATTCGGGGAGCTTTTGTTTCAACTTCCGACCGTGACGGAGACACCGATTCGAACTGACCTGAACCACCACCGTCGATTGCGACGCCCTGAACCACCACCGTCGATTGCGACGCCCTGAACCACCACCGTCGATTGCGTCACCCCTGAACCACCACCGTCGCGACGCCCTGAACCACCACCGGATCTACCAGAGGTTCTTCACTCTCGAAATCATCTTCGTTCACCTCCGTTGGCCGTCGAAATCAACGATTAGAGCATGTGGTGCATGGTTGCAGCCTACAGGTGAGGTGGTTGTGGTGGCTGGTGTTGTACGGTGGTGGTGCTGTATTCAGAGAGAGAGAGAGAGAGAGTAGACTGGTGATGATGTTGAAGATGAAGACTAGACTTGAATTTATTAATAGGCAAGGGTATTTTGGTCATTTAACATGGACTTAACTGAGAAATTTAACTGATGTTAGGGCTAGGGACCAACCGAGTGCATTTTTGAAAACCACAGGGACCACGCGTGTAATTAGTAAACCTTTGGGACCAAGTCTGCAAGTTTTGCAAACCACAGGGACCAACCAAGCATTTAACTCTTTAATGATTTGATCGTTAGAGTTTCCGCATAGCTTAGACCCGATGAACCTTCTAATAGGTTGTTCTTGGTTTCCCAACTCCCATACAAGCTCAATAGGATGATAAATGACACAACACCATCACAGAAACCTGTTGAACTGGAGACATGTCACCCTCTCTCACCGCTATAGATCTTCAAGCCCAACCACGAGGGTAGGCGCACCACATACATCATATGAAGAGTAAACTCCAAAGGCAAATATGCTGAAGATCATTATACATAAGGCATCCACAGGTGTATCGTATATTGTTGTCCCGGATGTAGGGAAAAGTCAGGCTGGCAAATCGTGTCTTAACAGGTTTAACAGGTTTCTGACGGCGCGCACAACATAAGTTTTAAACATGATTACGACTCGTTTAACTACTTTCTACCTCATGTCTATAAAACAGTTTTACGTTTTATGTACAAAGATGAATAAATAATAGACCCTAACATTGTAATTTTAATTATTTTAAAAATTAAAAAAGTCAAAGGGTGTATTTTTCAGTCAAACAGGTCTAATCGTGTCTTAACAGGTACCCAATTGCCAGCTCTGCCGAAAAAGTTTTATTATCACCACTTAGTTGAAACCTTTTATATCAACACATGCTTATACAAGACATTGTTAGTAAGTCGATGACTTTAATAGTTGACAATACAAAACGTTATTAGTAAGTCGATGACTTTAATTGTTGACAATACGGAAATGATATATGATCTGCGTATAAATAAATTAGTGGAATATTTTACACAAACAATGTAATAACATCGGTACTATTTTTTTTAATATAATTAAAATAAAATAGAACCTATAATATAGTTTGGATGATTTGGAAATTGTATGTTCTAAGCAACAGAGACAAAAAGGAGGGCCATTTAAATCGTTCGTCGGTTGTCGCTCGATGTTCGTTCGGAAATTGCTCGGAAAATGCTCGTTCGATTTGATGCGCAGTTGTAAACGAGCTGCTCTGCTTGGTTTGGTTTGTAAACGAGCCAAGCATGAGCAAAGGTTCGCTCGGCTCGGTTCGGATCGAATTATTATTTTTAATTAGTATATATATACATATACATATACACAAATATGAATTATACATATATACACTTTTATATATACCACTATATTAGATTTTGGTCCACTATACACAAATTTACAACTATATCTATGCGTACTAGCCCAATCATGCTAATAAAAAATTTAATATCAAATCTAAAAGTTAAACCCTAAACCAATAAACGACAGTATGCTCATCGCCTCAATGTTTCATGCCGTTACCTTAAGTCGATCGTCTCCTGGTCTCAACATCATTGTTCGTGTAATCAGTGGCGGACCCAGGAATTTTTTCCTGGGGGTGCGGAATATTTTCAAAGATTTTAGGTCCCTAACTGTATAAAAATATCGGTTCATAGCGGGTCGGTCGGATCATGTAAGGCAAAAGAACATCAAACTAAAATTTATAAATCATCAAAAACACGTTAAACTTTATTACAAATTACAAACGTATTTAAAATTGTGCCCTGCAGGGTTTTTTTTTTTTTTTTTTTGAAATATATCCAAAATATCATCTAAAGATACTAAACACGCCATAAGTTCATTACATTCTTACTCATTGTTCCTAACACATATAATTTGCTCCATAAGTTCATAAAACAACACTAAACACTTAAACAAAATAAACAATCATGTTCAACCGTAGCCCATAACTTTCAATTATATTTTTAAACATTCAAACTCTAATATTAAATGTTGATTTGTAACTAATCATTTAAACAAACAAAGCTATAAATAAAACAACAAAATCATTTAACTACAAGTCTAGAAAAACAAAAAAAATATAAAAAGATTAAACCCTTACACATCTATATTTTCTCCTAATCATCACATAAAACAAAATAAATAAATAAATAAACCATACTAGTTCTATATTGGAATTCTGACTTAATATGGGTCGGTCCAACCGGAATTTTGGTTTTTCCAGTAAAAAAAGCCACCATGTCGTGACCAGTGGCGTCAAGTAGCTGGGAGTTTTTTTGGGGGCGGCATTTGGAAATGGAATGGGTGGATGAGTTTGGGTTATTTTATTTAGTTCAAATTTCTTTAGGTTGGATTTGGACTTGTGTTAATAAAAATTAATTGCAGATTGAGCTTTGATTGGATTAAATAATTAATTGAATAAGTGGTTAATAATTATTTTTTTTCTAAGTGGGGCGGTTGAAAATTTTCAAGGGGTGCGGGTGAAAAATTCCAAGGGGTGCGGTCGGGATTTCCGGCCAAAAATAACATTAAAAAATATTTTTTTCATGGGGTGCGCCCGCCCACCCTTGGCTTAGGGTGGGTACGCCCCTGCATGTAATATGATCATCACCTCGTCGACCACAACATTGTTATTCATAAGAAAAATATAATGCCATGAAATGTGTCAGTTTTTAAAGACATAAAAACTTGAGACCCAACATCGTCACTATCTCTCTCAGCAAATTTAAATCGGGCGACAAGGTTGTCCAAATCACTCGAACTTTGCTCGACGCTCGCTCGGAATATTTACTGCTTGGAAAATGCTCGGTTGATTTGAGGCACAATTTTAAATGAGGCACTCTGCTCAGTTCGGTTTGTAAACGAGCCAAACACGAGCAAAGATCCGCTCGATTCGACTCGCCTCGGCTCGTGAACAACCCTAACAAAAACAGAAGAGGATTATAATAGGCTCAGATCATTCGTCAAATGATGTGTTATGTTATATCGACAACAGTTTTTTTTCAAACAATCCATTATTTAGTCAACGTTATCTTTTCCAAGTACTCACTAGGGGTGTGCCAAAAATTGAATTAACCGAACCATAACCGAATTAATCGACAAAACCGAACCAAATCAAAAACTAGTGGGTGGGTTACTGGTTTTTTTGAAAACCAAAAGTAGCGGGTCGGTTATGGTTATCAATGTTTCCAAACCCATCATAACGGAACCAAACCGATATGTAATAAATCTTTGTAGGATTTATGACTTTTTACCATATTTTTAATATTTGATGTTTTTAATCGAAGATTTTTAGTATTTATAGGTATTTCATATCGTTTTGTGATTTTGGTTGAATGTTTATTTGAACTTATAGAATATATCATATCACTTTGTTCGAATATTCGACAATAATTGGTATTAATATTTGTCACACCCCGATATTTTCACATATTACCGGTGGGCCTGGTGGAGAGTATCGTGACGTAGTTGATATCATCATAGTCAAACAACACAAATTTAAATGCACAGAGGAAGCAAAAGATAGATTTATTTCAACTGAATAAATTGTAATATTAAGTATCACAAAATAGTTGAAACAGATCCACAGGCGGATCGAAAGAAAAAAAGAAATTGTTCAAAAGAATTTAACATCTAGAGCTTGCGAGACTTGATTATTGATGCCTGGAGTAGCCAGCCTATTACGTATAGTACCTGCACTTAGCCTTTTTGGAAAATACGTCAGTTTACACTGGTAAATACAACTTAACTGACTCATTTTGAAAAGAGTTTGAAAATTAATTTGAATGCACTTAGGCAAAAATATCTTTTATAACTTGGGACAATTATTTAAAAATAATCTTGTATACAGTTTTACTTATTTGTCGTCCATTAGGGCCGGTTTGTAGGGCCGGACAAGATTAACTGAGACGCCACAGGTATAATGCCCACAAGGTTGATTCCTTTAAGTGGATTACCAGTTTTTACATAATGCAACTGTCAGGTGTACGCCTACACCCCGTGCTTAGGTCGTGGCCATTTCTTTGAATGATGCCAAGGATATCCGGGACATGGTCATTTAACCCCCAAAGGCCATACACCAAATAATACAGAATAAAACGAGTTATATAAATACATTAATCACAATCCAATTTAAATGACTATATACCCGACCAAGCGGTATTATTATAATACCGTATCCCAAGCCCGTATAGGGAAAATAAGTTAAGAGTATTTACCTGAGCAATGTATAAATCAAAAACAGCAAGTGCACGTATCTTTTACTGGGCTCCTAATCTGGAACAAAGGTTTTTAATAACCTATTAGAATCCTAACGGATCTTTAATTAAGCTTAGACTTAGACCGGTTAGTTTTCAAAAGGAAGATACGGTTCAAGCGCATGATAAGGCGAAGACCGGTTTAGAATGTGGTTTTGACCCGGTAGGCTTGTATGCTTGTTTAATATGGGTAACTTAAACACATTCTGGATTTTGAGATGAAAACGATATGGTTTGACCCGTTTCGGCTAAATTATGCAAACTAGTTACATAAGCCGATCCGAACGCGAAAAGTGCGTAACGGGTAACCATATGAGTTATATAAAAGTTTCCCAAGTTAATATGCCTTAAATATGTTGTGACATCAATAAGATATCTTCTATTATGCCCAAAATGGATTTAAACCCAAATTACGCCCCGTAGGGGTATTTTGGTCATTTTAAGGGTTATAAAAAAGTTTAAATATAAATCTAAGTTTCGGATCTGATGTAATAAGTAAAAATACTTAATTTACTAAGTTATATCAGTAGGGTATAACCTGTGTGTGAAATTTATCATTTCTAACCATACTATGCACCGAAGGGGCATTTTGGTAATTTCACCTACGGTTTAAAGGTCGAATCTGGAAATCTGAGTTTAAAACTTTTGCTTACTGCTAAAGTATAAAAATTTATTTAAAACATCAGTAGGTATCAAGTCTTATATATCTAAAATGGTTTTAATACATACTATGTGCTTAAAACGCGTAAAAATGCGATTTTAAGCGATTTTCGGGTTTTATAAGAAAAGCTGATATTTTTATTATTCCAGAAGGCTTAAAATATTCTATCTATCATATTGGATCAGTAGAAAAAGGTTTGGTATCAAAAGGATTGGTAAAACTCATTTTATAGCCTAAAAGGGCAAAACCGACAATTACCGGATCAAGCTTAGATCTCTATGTTATGCTTAGCCTAAAAATAAATAAAAATCTCCAAAAATCCCAAAACATTATTTTATATCAGTGGGTAAAAAGTTTGGTATCAAAATTTGGGTTTAAATAGGCTATACGCTAATTACGCCGTTTAATTACTAAAAAGCTTTTTAATTACGCTAATGAGCATAACTCTTAATCTAGACCTCAAACTGATGTCAAATTTTAGGTACAAGTTTATAAATCAGTAACTAAGGTTTCTATTTTTTTACATTTTCAAAACTCATGTTTTAAGGTCATATGGGCATAATAGTCAACATTTAGGCATTTAACGAAAATATGCATATGAATCGGATAACTAATGAACCAAGTTGTATAATCTCAGAGGGTTATACTTATAGGTAACTTGGTCCTAATAAAGCTCTAAGACATTTCTAAACTATGCTCTAATGGGTCAGAACTGAAAGTCAAAGATATTAATTACCTAGTTATATTAATAACATAACAGGTTGCATAGCTTCTACATTGCTAATTATGCATTAATTTGAAAATAAGCTTTCTGTTGACTTTTTAAGATTAACTTTGACCCGACAATTGACCTAGTTAGAGTGGGAATCAGAGGGTGCCCTTTTAAGGGTTTATTGCCCACATAATTACCAACTCATATGTACTTTCAATTTGAAATTTGACTGGACAAATTAAGGTTAATGACGAAGTCAAACCTTAATTATGACGGATTGACTTTAGGCTAATAAACTAAGTAAAACTGAATTAAGAAAGGTTAAGGACACTTACTGAAGTCCTATGCACGACTAAGGATACTTAGGAAGTGGCCTTGAGCTCCAGGGATCTCCAGAAATTGAGTTTGAATGGTTTTCAAAGTATAAGCCAAAGTGTTGAAACAATGGGTTCTTATATAGTGAGTTTAAATCATCAAGATCATGCCACAATAGCCTATAGATGTTCCTTGATTACTTCCAGGTGTCCCTAGGCATGGAAAAACCATCAAACAAGTCCCTAGAATCGAATACAAGGCTTCTAAGTCGGTTTAACTTGCTGAACTCGCACCTGTGCATGAATTCTGACCAGCTAAGGCCGTCGCGTAGCGCGACGGCAGAGGGGGTTGTTGGTGGCGCTACGCCAGCACCTCAGTTACCAGCCACACAAGTTTCAGCTATTTACATTTCAGCCCCTGGTCCTTTCAAACGTGGTTTTAAGTTTATTTCTTGCACTTTTGGTCCTCTAACTTGACTTTTAAGGGCTCCAAGACATAATTAAACATTGTTAAGTCCTTGGTTAACTTTATGATCACCCGTAAAGCCTTGAATTTCAACGTTGACGCTTTTAACCCTTCGTATACGAATATTATCATAACTTTCTCATACTTTATCGAAACCTTGTGAAATTTTTATCACGTATTCTAGTGAGTATAATTTATCGTTAAAAAGCTTCGGGTTCACTAAAAGGTCACTCAGAGGTGTACTTTAAACATGTTGACACATTTAACCCCTGTAGTTTGTAATCTCTCACTTTCTTTCACAATTAGCTTCGTATGATTCATGATTCATTCGTTTAAGGGTATAAACATCGTGTAGGGTTGTTGAAAGATACATTTATCCATTATTGACACTTTGAACCCTCTTATTCACATACTTTCCTTGTTTGTCAACTTTAGTCCCTCTAAGTAATTCTTTACACGTTTTAAAGTCCATGACACGTGTCGATACATTATTGGACATAAATTTTCGAGGTGTTACAATATTATAGATTATATGTATTTTTTAGTACTATGTAATCTTCCTATACTAATAAATAAAAATCCTTTTTGGACATGTGTCATTCTCTCGTAATTTCTCACCCTTATTTTTCTATTTATCTCTTCTATTACATAACTAGTATTAAGCCCCTGTGTTGCAGCGGTTATCATAAAACTGTGTTAAGTAGTAGCAATACTATACCATTGTTAGCGACCACCAACACCGGGAAAACTCGTAAAAACAAAATAAATAAAAACGGGGAAAAAATAACGACGAACGAAAAACATACGTAAAATCTTTGAATCACGCATGCTCGTTGCTGAGAAATTAAACCGAAACGTAAAACATACAAAAAAAAATAACTAAGTCCATCCAGGACCCGCGTGTTGGACGAACTTGCCAAACGCAGAAAAATAGATGTGACGCGACGGGCCAGTCAAACGGGAAAAAATATACTAAAAAATATTGAACCCACACGCACGTTGCATTGCGTTAACTCACAAAATTTAGAACGAAACGAAAAAATTGGGAAAGATGAAAAGTATGGTGGACCAAAATTGAAAAAAAAAAAGAGTTAGGATTAAATTGCAAAAGATGAAAAACTTTGGGTTAAAAGTAAAAAAACAAAGAGTCTAAATTGGAAAATTAAAGTTATTTATTAATTTTAGATAAAGATAAGGATAAAAATAACTGATATCTATATATTGGTTATTAATAAATATTAATATTCAAAATAATTATTAAACAAATATAAATAAAATTTATAAGGTTAAAGGAGAGAATGCCATGTGGCATTATTTGTAGTCTTTAATTATAAGTTAGATTGTTTGCAGAGTAAAAAAGAAACAACTGTCAACATAGGGAATTTACTAAATTATCCTTTGACACTGTAGATAAGCATCGACGTGAATTGTTATTATATAAAATAATAATATTAAATATTAAATATCAATATAACTAAATATATTTATCTCTTTTGTTTTCATAATCTGAACTGATTTCCTTTTTAACTCTAAAGTTTCAATTTTTGACAATTTAATTCTAAAATTTCAATCTTTGGTGTTTTAACCCCTCTGATTAATTTGATTTTTCACTTCTAATTCAAAAGTTTCATCTTTTGCAATTCCCCTTTAACTTTTTTTACTTTAAACCCAAAATCTTTTCAAATTTAACATCAACACTTTTTTTTACTTTCAACTTTGGTCTCCTATACTTTTCATCTTTCACAAGTTCGCCGTTTAACGTGTCGTTCTAAATTTTCCAAGTTAACATGCCGCAACGTGCATATGGGGTTCAACGATCTATTTTTTTCCTGTTTGACAGGTTTGTCGCAGCGCGTCTATTTTTCCCCGTTTAATAGGTTTGTCACAATGCGCTAGTCGGAGATTGACTTAGTTATTTTTTCTCGGTTTTACACACAGGCTCGTGGTCATGTGAGAAACATTTGCTTTTCATCTAACATGATATATAACTAATGAATCCCCGCCGCATTGCGGCGGGTGGTAATTCTAGTATGATAATATATACAAATATGCAATAATAATTTATTCCATGTTAAAAAAAATGAAGCTATTTTTAGCTAGGCTAAATACACGGTTAACCATCTATAGCCGACCCGCTATAATCATCAAAACCGATTAATCATAACCACCATAACCGAATGATTATGGTTATGGTTATCCATTAACTGACATTGTGGTTATGGTTATGGGTTTAGGCCAAAACCAACCCAAACAGACTCATGCACACTCCTAGTAGTCACCACTTTTGACACTTGTTTTCACAACCAGATTATTTATTATAGTAATTTATTTTGGTTTGAATATTGTAAAGATATATGTTTACAAATTCTTATATCTCTATATAAATATATAAAATAAATAAAGTTTATATATAAAACAAATCTTTTATATATTTGTAAGTTCCTAAAGTGATTAAACATAACTTAAATGTTATTTAAAGAAACGAAAAAACAAAGAAAACCCACATGAATATAATTGACAAATATGATGACCACAACTTCTTTGATTTACTCATCAACATTCAATTAATTTACATAGGAATAGAAAGAAAACTTGCAACTCAGTTATGTCGCTAGCCTTTTTTCATAACAAAACTATTTTTTTTAAACTACGTTCATAAATTTTGGGGTCACAACATTGCTACGCATGACCCGTTGGACTCAACTTAGTAGCTCCACAGCCTCAGATGCAACAAAAATTATGAAAGGCGCCTACAACTTTGTTAGGACTGTTAGGTCTATAAACGAGCCTAACGTTCATGAATTGTTTGTAAAATTGTTCGATGAGAATAACTCTCTTAAACTCTAGTCGGTGGAAATCCTTGTGTTTGCCATTGGTTGCTTTTCAAACCCTGACATAAACTAATAAACAACATTTTCTTCTAAACCCTAACTAGACACTACAACCTCAAGAAACTTTACCATCACCATTAATCACTTCCAAAACCTCACAGAAATGACATGGTCTCTTACAACATAGCCGCTCACAATCATCGTTGTAAATACTACATGCCAATTCTCACCTTCATCGGTTTCCATCAAATAAAAGAAGCAAACATGTGTCCAAAAGATCACATAAGTCACACCTCATCATACTTTTTTCGTTTGAATTCATCGAAAGATCAACTCCCGATTATATATTTCTTTTATATAATTGGCACATCTACTCTCACCGGCTATTTTTTGGTCTTAGTTGGACAAAAGCACCGGCATGAGCCGACTTTTGAAGCCTAAAACAACTCTAAAAGTAACAATAGACTTTAACTCCCATCATCACCATGCCTTTAATTGTTAAAAACATGTCTTAAGTTGATTAATGATCAAACTTTTTTTTGCGTTGATAGTAATGTGTTGTGATAATAATTATTTGAGTAAATTACATTCTTGGCTCCTGTAGTTATATCATTTTTACTATATTAGCCCAAAATAAAAAATAAAAAATTAACATATCTGCCCTTATGGTTTCTATAACCAACCATTTTGGCCCCTAAGTCTAGAGATCATGGGGGCCAAAATGGTTAGTTATAGAGACCATGGGGGCAAAAATGGTTAGACTTAAGGGCCAAAATGGTTAGTTATAGAGACCATGAGGGCAGATATGTTAAAATTTTTTATTTTGGGCTAATATAGTAAAAGAGATATAACCACATGGGCCAAAAACGTAATTTACTCTAATTATTTTATGTAATAAAACTTTTTTGAGATATAGTTCACTTGGCCCCATTTCACCATTTGAGTATAAAGAGTAAATTACGTTTTTTGCCCTTGTGGTTATATCACTTTTACTATATTAGCTCAAAATAAAAAATTTTAACATATCTGCCCCCATGGTTTCTATAACTAACCAATTTGGCCCCTAAGTCTAACCATTTTGGCCCCCATGATCTCTAGACTTAGGGGCCAAAATGGTTAGTTATAGAGACCATGGGGGCAGATATGTTAAAAATTCTTATTTTGGGCTAATATAGTAAAACTGATATAACCACAGGGGCCAAAAACGTAATTTACTCGAGTATAAATCAAAATTAAGATTTAAGTCAACTAAGCCCGTTGGCCCTAATGCTACATGGGCATAGTTCTTGGCCCAAAATAAGCCCATGCCCAGTTTAATTGTTTTGAATCAAAATACAAAAATGTAAGAGAAGGCCCAAGTCCAGACATCTACAGTTTTCCACGTGAAGTTGAGCTTAAATTTATTTTCTGAATTTATCCAATATCATTTAATATGTAGAAAATTTTATCTGAACTACGAATATAAAAATGAGCCGAGTTAAAGTTTACAAGTTTTTCTTTAAACAAATTTGTTACCCTTATTAGCAAAAATTTAACCCTGTATGATTTTTTAATTAAATAAAAATAAATTAACTAGGGTAATGTTTTATAAGTTTGACGGTCTTTTAATGATTCCATTAAAAAACTATCTTTGAATTATTCAGCATTAGGTGTGTTTGTTTTATCAGAAGGATACCTTTGAATCATGCAACAATAATCTTACCTATTAAGTTTCAAAATAATGCTAAATGAAAATTTTTCCCTTTGTCCTTCACCCGTGTTCATAACCCTCACTCGACCACGCACCATCTTCTCGACCCACGACTACTTCCTTTACCACCAACCACCTACACATCGCCGTACTCTTATTGGCTCAGTACTTACTGGCGCAGAGCCGCAGAGGTTGCCAAACACGAGACAACTAAAGATTCATGGATACTTGTAATTTACTGATCTAGTAGTATGGCGGTACCTCCCACAAAAGTAATTTACATTTTAAATACTCATTACGATATTTTGAATACCTAACACATGACTACGTGATTACATGATTTTGAATACCTAGCACCCAACTACGTGATTACGTAATTTTGAATACAGGAGGATTTTAAATACAATTACGTGATTTCATTATAGTATTTTATATGAAAACCCACTAAGTGATACATGATTACGTAACAATAGTTGACTATGTATTATTACGTGACCACGTGATTTTGAATACCCATCTAGTGATTTCAATTTAGTATTTTATGTGAAACTCCACTGAGGGATTACGCAATTACGTAAAAACAAAACATGTAATACAAAATATTTCATATGAAAAACTTAATATTTCAGGTCTAACCAGGTATTAAGGATAAATTATATACAAAACATTAGCCAAATCAACCTATAATAACCACAAAATACTGCATATTAGAGATTTAATCACGTAATAAAGCATAAACAATCAAGTTCTTATTATTGAAATGTGTAATCACGTAATAAGCATAATTGTAATAACACTAGTTATAACAAATCATATTGAATGTGTAGTCACGTAATTGATTTATATTGAATGTGTAGTCACGTAATGGTTTATGTTGAATGTGTAATCACGTAAAGGGTATTCAAAATCACGTCGTCATGTGTTGGGTATTCAAAATCACGTAATAACGTAATGGACTAATGAGTATTCAAACTCCTGTAATTTTTTAAAGAAAAGTATAGCAATAGGTTACTCGAATTAAAGAGAATGAAATGCTCGTTAATATAGTGTAATTTAAAAAAAAATATATTAACGTATGAAAAAGGTTATAGCTTTTTAAAAATCAAGTGGAGAAGTTGTTCAAACGACAAAGGACTAAATTACCCTTCAAGCCAATGACGATTGTCCTCTTCTAATTGCGTATGCTTCGTACAAAACTTGTGTATTGTACTGGATCCAACTTCTATATTTTAAAAACTGAAAATTGGAGGATATTTATTAACTTCAAATCATGACATAGGTAAACTTGTATATTAAAGTTTTTTAAAGAGTTAATTGCCCGGATGGTTCCTGTGGTTTTAATTTTTTTTCACGTTTAGTCCCCACCTTTTGAAAATAGCAGGTATGCTCCCTATGGTTTATATTTCGTTACTCGGATAGTCCCCTGAGTAGATGTCAGTTAGTTTGGAAATAGCAGGTATGCTCCCTATGGTTTGTCGTTTTGTTACTCGGATAGTCCCCTGAGTAAATGTCAGGGGACTATCCGAGTAACAAAATGACCAACCATAGGGAGCATATCTGCTATTTTCAAAAGGTGGGGACTAAACGTGAAAAAACGTGAAACCACAGGGACCATCCGGGCAATTAACTCTTTTTTAAATAAATTATTTTTAAACATGAATTATAACTCTCTCATATTTACCTTTTACACTAATTTTAATTTAAACATTAATTTTTTAGTTTCTACAATAAAATAATCTCTACCTCCTCTCTATTTCATCAAACCCATCACTAAGATATCACTTCCTTGATCCAATCCTAATTTCTTAATGGTTCTAGACAACTGATTATGTAATTTATTTTAGTACTCTTTAAACTTTTTAAAAGACTCATGTTTATGTTTCATAAGATAAGAATATCCATATCTCTATATTATTATTTATTTATTTATTATACCTTATATCTAAACCTAATAAACAAAAATCTTAAGAAACACATGACATAATTCTAGACAACCATAGCCATTTAACTTACACGTAAATCCTTACTGGTTTTAAATTTACCTGATTTTCTTTTCAACATTGCATTTATTACATTCTTTATTTCATTTTCATCAACCCTGAATGTTTTATATTTTCATTTTCCTCATGGTGTGCAAGTTTAGCCATTAAAAAAAAAGAATGTTTTATATTATTTAAATTTTACCATTTAAGAAAAAATTAATTCACTATTAATTTGTTTCGATTTTTCTAAATTTAAAAGTTGTGGTTCTCATTTTCTTCTTTTGTCTTTTATGATCCTACATATTTATAATTACAAAAAAAAAAAAAAAAAATTACAACTTCAAGCCATGCAAAACATAGAGGTCTAACATAGTGATGTAATGAAAGAACAATATAATATAACTGTGATCGAATAGTGCATTTGTTAATCTCTTCGCCAATTGAAAAAAAAAACGATAACACACTTTTCTTTTTTAAAAATCATAACAATTGACCAAAGATCGTAAAAAAATGATGCCTTCGTCAAGTGTATAAAGATGACACATATCTAGTCGAAGACTTAATTTATTGAATAAATACTTAGACGTTGCGTTTTGGGAATTTTATTTAAGTATTTCCGCTGCTAAGTGATTTTTTAATAAAACATCTTTATACAATTTTCCGTTGTGTATTCTTTGGTTTATCTAAAAAAATCAAGTGTTTTAGACTATTTATACAATGATTAGTCAATTGTGTGACACCGGATTTTGGGTCTTACAAGTCGGTATGAGAGCAACAATTTAAGAGATCTGGACATCTCCAATGCCTAGACTTAAACTGAGAATGAGCGAAACTAGAAATGCCAATTCGGGTAGCTGTATGTTTCGAAGAACGTTTATACATCTTCATTGAATTCTCAAGCATAAGGATTTGCCCAGTCACAAATACTGATTTGAGCAATTTAAAGATATAAACAAATGTAAAAACTCTTAATGCTGTAATTATAACAATATGTTTTTGTACGACTGAATGAACTCACCAGTATTTTTCGCTGATCAAATGTTTTTAAAACGTGTTTCACGTGATTTACTGTGAAGAGAAGAAAAGTGCTTTTAAGCATTCAAGCTTAAATAAGTGGCTATGTAAACATTAATAAAACGTGTTTTGTAATCAAGGGTTTATCCCCAGGAAAATCCTTTATGTAAATACGGGTTTTATGCCACAAGTTATGAAATGAAAATTACAGTGTTTTGAAACTCTGATATTTTTCCTGATACCTGGTCCTGATAAGTTTTCCGCTGCGATAATTTTAATAAACACCGGTACCACTTGTATCTACTCACGGCTCTCGCCCAAGGTAGGGTTGGGGGCTGTGACAGATTATAATAGCCTCCTGTTATTAAGCTTGAGTTCCTAATAAACACACAATGCAACACGTATTAGTGTATTAACCCAATTCAAACTATAACGTTACTCACAAGATCAAAACCCCAACGTAGTTAACAAAGTATAGCCTTATCTAGGCAGCACTTTGACATCCGTTGATGGGTTTTAGTTCGATCGGAAAGGGCATCGTACCATTGATCAGGGTTAAAACACCGACTACAGGGCAGAGTTTATGGTTTCGGGTATAATAACTGAGCAGTGAGAGCAAGAGAGAAAGTGAAAGAACGAAAGTTCTTAGCAGATGGAAAGTTGAATTCACGCCCAATTTATAGTCGTAAAACGATCACGTCGCGTCCCGCAACCAACTTGGTCCATCACCGTCGCGTAGCGCGACCATGTGAGCTAGGGCTTAGGTGGCATGAGTCAATACCATAGACCTGCCACGTAGCTGCCACGTGTCCTTCGTCGTACCATGAGGTGTCGCGTCACGCGACTGGATACCTCAAACAACGTTGCGTAGCGCGACAAGGCTAATCCATATTTTTTTCATTTTTCGTGCTGAGTCTCGTCGTGCATGTACTGTGAGTATACCGAGGAGTAGTTGTTCGAGCCTGGGTTGTTCCCGCGTCCCCTGTTACTATTGCCGCGACCTCTCCCGCGGCCACGGCCGCGTCCGCAAGTGGTATCCCGCGATGTATCCGAGGAATGAGAAGAGTCATACCTTGGTTGTTCACGTGATGATTCGGTACGACCATCAAATGTAGCGATTAGAGCAGTCCCCGCAGCCTGAGCCGCGTTACGCGCTTGGTTAGCCTTGCGTGATTCAGCCATACAAAGACGAGACCGTGTCTCGTAGAAATCCGGGATGGGACTGGTTTGTTGGATAATTGTTGCCGTGCCTTTATATTGCTCCATAAGGCCCATGAGGAGCTGAAGCACCAACTGTTCCTCGGTAATAGGAGAGCCAACATTAGTGAGTTAGTCGTAGATGACCTTTAGAGCTTGACAGTAGGCAGTCATGGAAGGGAACTGGTCAAGTATGGTGTTGGCGAACTTATTGTTCAAGTCAATAGTTCGGGTAGCTTTGTTATCCTGAAATATGTTAGCAAGAGTTGTCCACGCCGCATAAGCGTTGGTGTTTGGTTTAAGGATAGTATGTAGGAGATCGGTGGAAATCGTTCCATAGATCCGTTGTAAAACAATGGAGTCTAGACGTTCGCACGAAGCCGTTGACGTCGGTTTGTCTTTATCTTTGTCAGATGAGGAAGTGGCAGTAGGTGATTTAGGGAGAAGGTGATCGTAAACATCATACGATTTGCAATGGATTTTGAAAAGTTCGGACCAAGCAGTGTAATGGCCGTTTTCAATGTCAAGCAATATAGGGATGGGAGCTTTGATGTTTGTTACTGTGACTACAAGATGAATGGGGGTAGACATAGTTAGGGTTGAAGGGTGAGATCGACAGAAAGAGGGTGGGTGATGGCGTGTACAGCAGCGGAAGAGAGAGAGAGGATCGGCTAGGGTTTTGATAGTAGGTTTGATACCATGAAAGATTATAGAATAGCCAAAGTGATCTCCCTTTCATTCATAATCAATATATATATATATATACAAAACAGAATCTCCTATTTTGATGGAGAGATATACAATTATTTACATTCCTAATATATCATCTATTAGGGGTTTCGATCAGGGTTCTTCATAAGTTACTTTGGGAGTTGTTACAACTAATCTGAAACACCACAATATTTGTATAATTTTAATTAGCAAGATGTTTAGGAATCAAAAGCTTAGTTGCAATAACAATAGAATGATACTCACCCATCAAATAACTATCAACTCAGAAACATTCAACAACAATCCTCTTAGCATAACATCATAGACCAAAAGAAAGAGCATAAACAACCCGTACAGCTAAAGAATCATCCACACACACTGAATACCCATTAGTACACAAAGATTCCACAACAATCGTGCAAGCATAACGAAATATACCCAAAATTAAAGTGTAAACAGTCTCGGACAACTTAACCATCCCACCGACCGAACACCACTGAATATACAAACATTCAAGAACAATCGCCTTAGCATAGCATCATAGCTCTAAAAATAACTGTAAACGATCTCTGATAACTAAAAAGTCATTGTCACTGACCAAATGACACTGAATACACCAAAATATAACAACATTCAAAGACATGCAATCAGCTGAAAAGTATGTAAATGCATGACCAAAAAAATAAAGAATAGCATCAGTTAATTGTTCGTCAAAAGCGTTCGACAACCCAAAAGAAACAATCGGACCAAAAAAACATACCCTAAGATACGCATTCCTTACCAAAAATAAACCGAAAGTATTCAGTAACAACAAAACGCCTAAATAAAACGTATGAGGTAACCGTAAAAGCAAGCGCCAACAATAAGAAAGAACAGTAGCAGAAGATAAAATGCCTCCGATAATCAAAGTCGTACAACCAAACGATCAACCATCGTACAACGAGAAAGCAAAAAATAAGTTACATGAAGGCGTACGCAAGAAAAGAGAGAGAGAGATAGAGAGAGAGATAAAGCTACAATTATGTGGTGAGGGCTTACCCTTTTAAACCCTCACCGACCTAAAAGGTACAAACAAAAAAAAATAAATAAATAAATAAAGGAACAACCCACTTAAAGTAAGGAAAACCAACAAATAATTGTTATGATTTCACTAATTGTTAGGATGAAGATCTGTTTTTGAAGTGCCACTAATTCTTAGTGAAAGGAAGTGTTCATTTTCAAAGTTGTACAAAGGAAGTGTTCATTTTCAAAATTGATTACGAAAAAGCATATGACTCGGTTAATTGGAAATATTATTGCTTTCATATTTAAAGGCGATGAAATTTCCTTTGTTGTGGAGAAAATGGGTTGTGGTTTTTCTTGAGAGTAGTTGCGCGTCCGTGTTAGTAAATGTGACCCCAACTTCAGAGTTTCAAATGTCAAGGGGATTAAGACAAAGAAACCGTTATCTCCTTGTCATAATGCGACGGGCAATTAGACTTGGTATTTTCATCGAAATTACTCTTCCAAACGATGGTCCTATGATTTCGCAATTATGTTATGCTCATGACGCAATTTTATTGAGTGAGTGGCTCAAAATAAATAATAAAAATCTTAACCGAATATTAAGTTGATTTTATTTATCCTCGTGGCTGAAAGTTAATTTAGCAAAGTGTGGTTTGTATGGAATTGGGTTGGGTGACGTGGAGGTTTCAAATATGGCAAAAGAGTTGAATTGTATAGTTGTGGTCATGTCTTTTCCGTTCCTTGGTCTACCAATTGGGGCAGATATGAAAAGAACAAATTATTGGAAATCAGAAGGCGATGAAATTAGAAACAAAAATCATAATTATTAGTTTGAAGTCTACATAGTTGTTTAACTTTCTATGAAATTTCAAGTAATTGATGCTATAACACATGGATGTGTAATCTTTAGTACATAGCCATGTGTCTTGTAAATATTGCAACTAGACAAAGTATATGACGTGTTTAGAGTTGCATAATTTAACGACTTATTCAATACTATTTTTTATTATCAAAATTTATATAATTTGAAAATATATTCTCACCTAACTTATAGTAATTTTGCTTGCATAAAACAATCCATGTTCCACCAAGGGCCAAAAATCACACCCCTTTTGATAAGACATGCATATGAAGAAGCCAAATAATATCATGTAGAAGCTTGTAGGATATGACACCATCCATGTGACGTGATTAACCCTAATAAGAAACTATTAAACATTATATGATAAACTATTTATTAATATTTAATAGTATAATATTAGAAAATAAAATTAAAATAACAATATATATATATATATAGGGAGGAGATCATGCGAGAACCACCCTTATTGCGAGAACTGCGAGAACCAATGTGAACACAACCTAAAATAGCTAAAAAAAACCCAACCCCCACCCCCCCCCCCCCCAAAAAAAAAAAAAAGCTAACCCCCCAAGCTAAATGCTAAAAACTAAAACCCCCAAAAAACCTAAAAAAACCTAACCCCCCTCCCCCCCCCACAAGCTAAAATGCTAAAAACTAAACCCCTAAAAAACCTAAAAAAATCTAAAAAAAAATTTTAATACTTTTTATGCTCAAATCGCTACTTTTAGTGGCAAAAAAAAAAATTTGTTTAAATTTTTTTTTTTTTAATTTTTTTGGCTTCGAAAAAGTAGCGCTTTTTATATAAAAAATATTAAAAAAAAATTGTGTGATTTTTAGCTATTTTTGGTTGTGTTTACATTAGTTCTCGCGGTTCTCGCAATAAGATGTGGTTCTCGCATGATCTTCTCCCTATATATATATATATATATAGGTAAAGAGTACGGTACAAATCTTCTTATCGTACATTATGTACGCGATAACCACAGCCATACACGTGTCCTGATTCAATTTAATTAAATAAGGGTATATCAGACATTCCATTCGAACATCTGAGGCGAATTCTGGCAATTAGGAAGCAGTTCTGGATTTCGTAACCGTCCCATTTAATTATTGTTTGAATCAATTCGATTTTTAGGGTTTTTGATTGATTTCTGATCGAACCTGGATTCGTCATTTAGGATTCGTCAATAGTTTTATTAGTTTTTTGTTTTGGGTTTTATTTGATCTGAAGCTTGTTTCATTTTTATTAGATTAGATTTGTAACGATGGTTGAAGATAAGTTGTTTATGATGTTATTTGTTGGGTCACGATATCGCATGTGTTGTTTTATAAATCGCATGTGTTGTTTTAATACAATACAGGTAGTTAATAATGGATATTTTGTATAATTTCGCATGTTTTAAATTAGACATTTCGCACACAATGAATTTTAATATTTTAATTTCGCATGTTTTAAGTCTGTGATTTCGCAAACTATTATTTTTATCAATTATATATTTTAATTTTAGAAGTTTTAATAATAATAATTTTTTATTTTCGCATAGTGTGTTTCATAACTAAGTTCAATAATTGAAGTCAAATAATTGAGTTCAATAATTCATATCAATAATTTTTATTTTATTATATATTTTATAGTTCTATCACTCTTTCAAACATCCTATTAAAAATGGCAGATCTACCAACATCCTCTTCTTCTGAACCATGTATCAAGCAGGATGTGAGGAAAAGGATTGAGCAACAAATTCAAGAGGATCGATCATGTCAAGAGATGTTGGAGGCCAACATTTCTCGTGTAACAGAAAACATGAAGAGAAGACAAGAAATTCTGAACTTGCTATCTCAGATGCAAGTGAGTAGTCTTAAAGAAATTGTTGTTATGTTTATGGTGGATCTGGGTGAGAGGGATGAGAAACAGTTGAAAGAGTTGGCTGATGCAATAACTGTCTTAAGATGCTCGATGAAGATGAAAATGGAGTTTCTTTCATCTTTTGAATGAACTTTTGTTTATTTTTTTTGTGCATGTTCCAATACACTTGCATGTTTTGTTATGTAATGGACTTGTATTTCGCAAATTTTAATAATTCAATGTCAAACATAACACATGCGAAATAAAAACACAAATGCCAATTTAGAAATACCAATATATGCGAAATTAATAACACTAACAAGTTTAAGTATGTAACATAAATCCATCATCAAATGAAGTTTAATTCCCCTTTCCAAAATATGTACTCATCCTATCTGGGATTATCTTATCCAGATCTTTCATATACCTCTCTTTGTCTGGCCTTTTGTCGAAAGCATTGGCCATTTTAATTATTTTTTGACGATGCATATTGTGTTCTGATAGAATGATTTTACTGAGATATCTGTGCCTTAGGAGATGAAGTTGTGATTTCTGTCTGTTGTTTACTTCATCTTCTTTCACAAATCCAGTCACCCATGGTTTTTGGTCTCCTTTGTATGTTTCCATGTGACGCATTGTAAACCAATGTTTTAAAATCCGGTTTTTTAATCATACCGGATTAGGCACAAAAATGGTTTAACCGGTTGAATCGGGTTGTGCCGGGCGGTTCAACCGGGTTGACTAGTTAATTGTATAATTTCATAAATTAAAACATTAACTCAAAAAATAATCAAAATTGGATTAAAATGAAAATCTGGAACGAACATGGGGTGATGGAAGTCTGGAACAAGTCACGAATGATGGAGTGATGAAGCAAGTTTTGAATTTTGATCAATGTAGATAAAATATTAAAAGTTGTTAGGTTAAAGCTAAGAGTAAACATGGAGATGAAACGATAAAAAGTAAAACCCTAACCCAAAAACAGACCTGAGACGATACCGGTATAACGGTTCAAACCGGTATACCGGATTTTACCGTCGGTACAAAGTCTATGCCGTTTCTCCTACTTACCGGGGTGTTTCGGACCGGATTTACATCCGAAAACGGTAATACCGGTATAACCGGCCGGTATTTACCGGTTTTTAAAACATTGATTGTAAACACTCCACAGTCTACGCCGTTATTCTTCGTCCTCCAATCCATTTCTTTTCTTTCTATATCTGAGCTTCCAAGTTCTTTTATAGCCGGTGTTGGTTTTAAAGCCTTTTCTAGGTATAAAACCAATACCCTTCTCTGTAACATAGCAACATGGTGTTAGTAGCTTTTTTACATAAAACATAACATGTATATGAATAATTTTTTCTATTACCAGTGTGTCTGGAAGCCCTTTGTATCTATCCTTGAAGTCTTGTTCAGCTGCTGAATTGTCAATCAGCTCAATTTTGCCGGATTTCAAGTTGAAGCATAAGACATAGAAGTGGTCACCTTGAAGTACCGGAATAAACACCAGGTCAACCGAATCAAGTGTTTTTACCTCATATCTTAGTAACATGTCTTCAAAATTTGAGGCAAATATTTTTAGTCGTTGGTTGTCTGTGTATTTCTCCTCGTCGTAAAAGATATCCGGCTGTATGTTATGTAACCAGAGTCAAAGCCATGCAAACAATAGTTTTTTTTTTTCACATGCGAAAAGTGTATAAACCAAATGCGAAATTACAACTGTATGAGAAATGCAAACAATGGATTTTTTTTTCACATGCGAATAGCATATATAACACATGCGAAATTACAACAGTATGAAAATGTTTCAAAAGGAAATACTCTGCCATAATACATGCGATTTAGATATAACTAGTGTGCGAAATCATTTAATATGTATTTACTTTTTAGAATTTCGAATGACAAACTGTATATGTAAACATACCATCATTGTGGAATATAAGAAGAGTCTGTATGGTGTTGACTTTCTATCCCTTTTCTTATCTTCAAGGTTTAGAATATCTACAAATGCATCTATTCCGTTTGATGCTACGTATTGTTCCCTGTAGAAGCTTTCAAATACAGCTTTGAAAGTTGCAACCTCAGTTTTTGATCGGTAAAATTCTTCTCTGCCAGTCATAAAATAAATAATAATTAGTATTTGTTGTGTGTATATTTTTTTAGATGTTTGTTAGTTGATATATGTTTTTTTACTTACTGCAAGTCTGCAAATGTTGCAAATGTATAGCGGATCACATTCAATTCTTGGGTTAAGAGTGCTTCGTGCATGTTTACCACTCTGTTGCAGTAAGGGGAACAAAATTTATCTCCAAGCTCTTTGCATCTTCTCTCAGCTCGGGTTTTGGCTTGTTCTATTGTCTTATAAAGCAGTTCATTTAACCCTTTTGGAATAACCTGTTTTGGAACTTTCTTTGGCTTTGAGTTTTTTTTCCCCTTAGTTGGCTTTTTCCTTTATCTTCTTCCAAGCTGGGTCCCAGGCTCAAAACCAACTCAACTGAATGCAATTCCTCAGCTGTTACCAGAGGGCATTCAACTTCCTGTTCCTTCTCAACTTCAAGTTCGGTATCGGGCTGTTGAGGGTCTGGCACTTTTTCTTGAACTTTTTGTTGAATGTTTTGTGTAGATTCTGCCAAGTTCACTGTTTCTTCGATAACAGGTTCAGTTTCACCAGTTTCTGCATGCCAGAGTAATTTAAGAAATACAATAATTTGTGTTGTTTAATTTTTCTCCTAAAACAAAGTGTTTTCTTACCCTTGGCAGTTGTTTGGTAAGCGTATACACCCGGTTCCACAGTTTGAATGTTTGCAATAAGGGTGTCTGTGACTCCTCCATCATCTGGTTGCAGTATACCTATAGATACAAATTATTTAACTTAATACAGTAGAATCAAAATCGCAGGGTTATACATGACATCTTGTGCGAAATGAAATTTGAAGGGTTTTGTTTGACAGAATCGCATGTGTTTTTTGTAGGTTTTCGCACGTGTATAAATGAAGTGATTTTTTACATGATTTTCGCACGTGTTAATATTGAGTTCGCATGTTTTACCTGTTGATGCCATTTCTACCAAAACACTGGATATTACTTTTTGAACTTCTTCATCCTTTCTACCTTCTTCGGTTGTTGTAACTTGACCATGAACTTCTGAAGCTGGATTTTCAGGTTCTTGATCAACGGGAGAGGGTGCAGTTTCATGCTCTTGAACCGAAGCAGGCTCTTGAACCGGAGCAGGCGACACACAAATGGGATTATTCCGAAGCGTCTCATCCCACTACTTACAGGCCGCCATAATCTCCGGATCCCAAAAACATTTAGTTCTTGCTTCCGAAACTAAGTTGTTCATCCCTTGAACATCTTGAACCATTTTAATGTACTTTTTGACATTTGCTTTCATTTTTTTCAACATGTTCTGTAATATTTTTCGAGTTAAGATACTATTAATTGAAATGTTAAATATAAATGGATTAAGTGGAATTAATATTTTTTTGTGATTACCTTTTTGTGGGTTCTCGAAGCCTCTAGTTCTCGTTCCTGGGCTGTGTCATAGAATACGGATAGTGAAAGTTGAACAGGAGTGTTGCAATAATCCATCATTTTCTGTGTTTGTGTTCCAACTCCCATCTCAAGGTTCAATTGAGACATTTCATGGATTTCAAAACTGAAATCCATGAAATCATCAATGTTCTCTTTATCTTTTGGCTCTTCCCCGGTTTCTTTGTTTTGTACTGCACGTGCAGTCCTTCTTTTATAGCTTATTGTGGTGTCAACCGGTGGTCGTAGTGTATAATCCTCGGTTGAAGGACCCTCTTCTTCTTCATTTCCTTCTTCATTTTCTTCATCATTTTCTTCTTCATTTTGTTCTTCTTCTTCTTCACTCTCACTTGATATCCATTGAGGTCCGTTATCCGAAATATGATCTTCGACTATATCAATCTCCGAAGATGTGATATAACGAATAACCGGTGTTTCCACAGCTTTCTCAAACAGGTTAAGCTTCTTGTTGTACTCATGTGTGTATAGAAGCTGTATAAATCGTAAGATCATTTAATTATTTAACAGAAGAAAAATTAGTATTTGAAATATGTTTACTAAAATGTAGTAATGTATACCGTAAGAAAGGCAACAGGTCCCACGAACTGTATTTTATAGTTCTTCCAGCCGGCTCGTGTACGACGCAAGGTGTCGAGTAGATATGAGCACCAATCTAGATTCTGTATTTCATCAACATCTTCTACACCAAGCAAACATCTATCATTTGCAAGTGTTGCCTTTGTAATCTCCGCAAAGAAGGTCATCCAGTACACAAGGAAATTTAATTTAAACAGGCTCCCACCTTCTCTTTGATTTTCCATTGTATTTGCAATTAAGCCATGGGTTATTCTCGCGTCCCCCCCCCCCCCCCCACTGGCTGAGGAATGTATCCCTAACAACATTTCCCGGTTCTTTACCTTTTTCAATTTTCTCTTTCTTTTTAACTTTTCTCTTATCGGTTATTATCTCAACCTTCTTTGGCCCCTTTGGTATTCCAAATACCTCATAAACTGTGTCCGATGTTAGTTTTATTTGGTGTTTTCCCACGTTTAGCTTATCGTACTTCTCGTCAAAGTTTCTGACTAGCCAATATGCCAATCGTGTCGAAATATGGTTGATATTGATATCTAGAATAGCACCAAATCCCATATTCTTTATCTCTTCAACCTGTTTTTTTGAAAATCTCTTCACAGTATCCATGTATGAGTTAGGTTGGCATCTCAGCAGTATTGCTTCATTGCTGTATTTGAAGAATTCCCTATGTTCTGTTTTAGGTTGTTCTACCTTTTTTGAATGTTTTTTTTGTATGTATCTTTGATTTCCTCTCCTCTTTTTTCTTTTTTGGGAGTGGCTTAACAAAGTCATCCTCATCAGAACTTTCTACAACTATCCTTCTCTTTCTATTCTGGTTAACTTTTATCAGTCTTGATATTGGCCCTTCAAAGTCATCATCAGATTCTATATCTACAAAATCGCATGCTATAGTAAAAAAACTTTACAAAATCGCATTTATCAGTTAATCACGTGCATTGTGTCACTAAGTGATAAAATCGCATGAATTAGTTATCAATTCACAAATTTTAATAATTCATTGCAAATTTTAATAATTCACTGTCAAATTTGCGAAATTAAAAACACAAATCCGAAATTAAAAAACAATAATATATTACTTAAACTAGTCAATCTTTATAATTCGCATGCTTTAAGGATCAATTCGCATGTGTTAGTTAAGCATTACCAAAACCTTCAACAAACAACATTTTATCTTATGATATCGCATTTGTCATACAAAACCCTCACAAAACCTTATATGATATCGCACATATATCATGTATAATTATGAAAACTGTATAATCATGCCAAATCTAATAAATAAACATACCAGTCATAAACCCTAGCAAAATTGTAGTTGTGACCAATATTTAATTTTATAAAACTATATGTTTCAGTTAAAAGCTTAATAAACAAACAAAATCGCATTTGACATTAAAGTCCATGTATATTTCTACTATAAAATCGCAAATTTCAATCGATACCTGGATTCATCTTCTTCGCTTGTGGTCTGTCGTTGTTTGCTTTGCTACGTTTCTCAAAACTCATGAATCTAACTTGAATCGCAACGGAGAGTAGCAGGGAACTTTGTAGAAGGAGAATGCAATGTTGATTTTGGGTTTTACGGTATGTTTTGGGAGTTTTTGTGTGCTGATTATTAGGGGTTTTGATCTCGCATTTGACGATTTTAACCTTGGCAGTTTCTTTTTATTAATTTTAAATTGATAAAACACGCTGTTTAAATGATATGATCTAACGGTTGTGGATGAAGCGTACATAATGTACGATTAGAGTATTTGTATGATAACCGGCCTCTATATATATATATATATATATATATATATATATATATATAGGGGACCGCTAAAATGAAAACCACCTCGAGTTGTAAGAACCGTGAGAACTTTTTGATCCGGAGCGAGATGGACCAAATTTTTTTTTCATAAACGTAGATGCGTGTATTATAAACACATTTGTAAAAAAAATTCAAAAGAAAATGTCGTGTGTGTAAATTTTAAACAAAATTTACGGTACCCGTAAACGCAAACTTGTGGTGCTCAAAACTACACACATTTGTTAAATTCAGGTCTGACTTCGTGTTGAGGCTAAAGTAGTCATAACTCATGACTTCACTCTTTTAGGTAGATATTTGATAGAATGAGAGATATTAGCCCCGTGTAAATCTCAGTATCATTTGTAAACCTTAGGCATTTAATAACATGTCATTCAACTAACCTCTTTACTGACATATTTTATAGGTCGAAATTGAATTCTTACTCATAATTTATTTCTTCAGCTATTGTTCATGTTAGAATTTTTTTTTTTTTTGGTGTATGTCTTCTTCTTTTATATAACACTTTTCACTTTCATGGATTGATGGGTTCAGGATTTGTGTTGAATATTGAAGATAAGAGCCTTAAAGACCACACACGTACTTCAACAAACACTTTGATCGGTATCATCTCCACATCTATAATATAAAGGTAGTTTTAAACCTTTTTTCCTATTTGAAAAGCTCATGAAAAATGCAATCTACAATTTCGTCTAGCACGTCGCAACACGTGTACTTAAACGAACTTTTTTATCGGTTTCTTCTAAAAATTTATCGCCTGTATGTAAATGCGTGGTTATATTATATAAGTAACTTGGTTGTTTGTTCGACCTTATAATGAGAAAACTTTAAATGGTCAACTAATTTATTCATGCATCTTCAACTCATTAGATGGATTTGGGTGTGCGTTCTATATGATTCTTCCACTTATGCTTTGGGCTTAGGGTAAAAGAGGTTCAACAAGATCTATACTGTTTGCATTTTTTTGCTGCCATTTGGATAAAAAAAATCATAAAAAAAAATTATCAGATTTACTTTTTTATCTATGTGCTAAACATTTTGGTCTTTGCCGAGTTAACAAATAAAAAAAGAAAAGAAAACAGTATAAATGTGTAGAAACTAATTGATTTCGATTTTCATTTTGTTATCTAGGGATGAGCATGGTACCCGTTTGGTACCGAACCCGTGCCGATACCGAAAATCCCCACAAATGGGTACCGATAACGGTACTGGATATACCCGGTACGGTATGATTCGTTACCGGTACGGTACCAGTATTTTAGTGTAAAAAGCAGTACTAAAAAAGTCAACAGTCGATACCAATTCGGTAACGAAAATGTAATCGGTTCGGTCAATTCGATACCGGTACCCGGTACCATTTGCTCATCCCTATTGTCATCAAGTCGTGAAAGTGATTTGGTCGGTCTAAATGGCTTGATCGGGTGTTATTATCTATTATTTGTTGATTGGGTTTGAAATTGGTTTTACATTTTGTTGTGTCACTTTGTTCAAGAAGTTGTTCAATATCTCTTTGAAACATTTTTCATCCACCAAATTTTTTTTCCTAGGTTGTTGGTTTGCATACTGGTAGAAATTTGGTATTTTCACACTTGGAAAGGAGAACCATTTAGGTATTATATTTTAAAATGGCTATTATTGGTGACTTTTCTTTTAAATCTTAATGTGTTTTCTTCACTATTCTACCGATTTGATGTCCATCGTTCTAGGAAGGTATGTATACATGTATTTTTTTAACTTTAATGTTAAACTGTTTCGTTAAAAAGAGGTAAAAAAAAGGGCGGATTAGCGATTGTCAATGCAAACTTCAGTCTTGATTTGCTGTTTTGACTTTCTTCAGTTTTGCAAATCACCATGTCCTCACGCCAACGAAATACTAAACGGAGACGTGGTTTTACCAACCCAGATGTTGCCTCTTCGTCTAATGCCTCTTTTGAAGCTTCGTCTCCATCTCAGCGCCAGACATCCTATCGTACTTCCATGTTGCGCTCCAGAGCCTTTGGTCATGGGTCACAAGCATTCACTCCCCTTCCAGATGCAATGCTTCAGTCTCCTGATTACATGGATTTAGGGAGTTGTGCAGAGGTTTGTGAATTTTGTGGTGCTCTTTTCTGGTTTGAAGAACGATTGTCATCATTCCCAATGAGTATGCGACCGAGGTATAACAAATGTTGTAAAAGTGGGAAAATTGAAATGCAATATCCAACAGACCCGCCAGATCTGTTGAAGTCTTTGTTTGCGGAACCTCAATTTATGCTAAATATTCGTGCTTATAATGTTATGTTTTCTATGACGTCGTTTGGTGCAACTTTTGATGATGCTATCAATGATGGTAGCGGTCCCTATGTGTTTAAGGTTGCTGGCCAAGTTTCACATTGGTTAGGTTCGCTGTGTCCAAATCCTGGCGATAAACCAAGGTTTTTGCAGATGTACATCTTTGATAGTCAAAATGAGGTAGAAAACAGGTTAAGCTTTTTCCCGAACGACTCCCAAAGTCTTTCTTCGGAAATTGTGGCTGTGTTGTCGCATATGTTAGATGAGGTAAATGGGTATGTCCATTTGTTTAGGCCTGCAAGAGAGTTATGTTTGCAACCCACAATTCCAAATTTCGGTATAAAGCTTTATAGCCGCGTTAAAGAACGTCGTTATGATATTCCGTCAAAGCATACACTTGGTGCGATAGTTTGTGATGCCGGTTTGACCTCTGAGGACTTTGACGTGATTATTCGTAGCAAGGACAACAGGCCACATAGGGTAAGTAAGTTGCACTCATCTAACATGCCCTTACAATACCCACTTCTTTTTCCGCGTGCTGAACAGGGCTGGTCACCTGATTTACGCATATCTAGAAGTGTGCTTCCGTCAGAAGCACTGATGTCACAGGATGATTTGCAGCCTCAAGATCGCAATCTTACACCTATCATGTTCTACAGTTATCAGATTCATGATCGTGCCAACGTGTACACTCACTTACTTAGAGCCTCTAGGTTATTTCAACAGTATTTAGTTGATGCTTATATTTGCGTTGAACATTGTCGTTTGGAGTACATAAGAACTAACCAAAATGAACTCCGATGCGAGTTTTTAGAAGGTGTTCATGACGCAATTTCTAAGGGTGACACGGAAGCTAGGAGCGTCGGTAAGCGTGTGGTTTTACCGTCCTCCTTTACAGGTGGTCCAAGGTACATGTATAAACATTATCAAGATGCACTTGCCATATGTCGTGTTTATGGGAATCCTCAGTATTTCATCACGTTTACATGTAATGTTCGATGGCCGGAAATAACTAGAGAAATTAGTCGTGATGGTGTTTCTAGCCCGCAAGACAGACCCGACATTGTCGCAAGAGTTTTCCAAATGAAAGTGCGCTCCTTTATCAAACACTTGAGAACCACCAAACCGTTTGGAGATGTCACAGCAGGTATGCTTACTTTTGCCACACATTACACATTTACCTTTACGCCTTCCTTTTCCTCATGAAATTACATTGTTGGGTATCCATCTTTTTTTTTGCAGATCTTTACACAATCGAATTCCAAAAGAGAGGTCTCCCCCACTGTCACACTTTACTATGGGAGTCCAGTGCATCTAGCGTTCAAAGTGCTGAACAAGTTGACCAGTACATTACTGCTGAACTCCCCGATCTGGTTGCTCATCCTACCTTATATAGGATTGTAACCGACTGTATGTTGCACGGGCCATGTGGCTTAGCCAGGATGACCTCACCTTGCATGAAGGATGGTGTCTGTTCCAAGAATTTTCCTAAACCATTTGAACATGCCACCCGTTTCGATAATGCAGGCTATGTGCATTATAAAAGGTCTTCAGATTCTCATACATTTTTGAAGAATGGCGTGCCTCTTGACAACGGTTACATTGTTCCTTACAATAGTAATTTGTTGATGCACTTTGACGCTCACATAAATGTTGAATATTGTGGTTGGAGTATGCTTATCAAATACCTCTTCAAGTACATTTCAAAAGGAGCTGATAGAATTCGTTTTGCGATAACCAAGGAGAAAGAAGTATCAGGCAATCAGTCTAATGCCACCTTAGAGGTTGTCGATGAGATTCAAAACTATCTTGACAGCCGGTTTATCTGTCCACATGAGGCTTCCTGGAGAATATTCGCATTTCCAATACATCATAGAAACCCTCTTGTCCAAGTTTTGGCTGTTCATTTAGAAGGTCGTCAGAACCTAACCTTTAAACAGTCACAAAACCTATTGGACATCACGAATAATCCAAACACCGGAAAGATAACACTAACTGAGTGGTTTGCAAACAACTTCGCTGAATTGTCCAATGGTAGCAGCTCCAGTTCTTCTGGCACCAATCTTCGCTATATAGATTATTTGACAAAGTTTAGATGGGACACGTCTACGAAGTCATGGAAATTGAGAAGGTCTAAAAGGATACCTACAGTTGGCAGGCTAACTTATGTGCATCCAACATGTGGTGAGTTATTTTACCTTCGAATTCTCCTTAACTATCAGACTGGTTGTTGTTCGTACACAGATGTTCGAAAAGTGCATGGTGTTGTCATGCCTACCTTTAGGGAAGCATGTGAAAAGCTGGGTCTTATTGGTGATGACAGAGAATGGAACACCACCATTTCTGAGGCTGCAGAATGGGCGTCATCCATCGAGCTAAGATCCCTGTTTGTCTACATGCTTTTATATTGTGATATTGCTAACCCTTTGAAACTTTGGGAAGAAAATTGGAAGTACATGGATGATGATATAAATCATAGGATAGGTGAAACAAGTAGTAGCAATTCTGGTCTCACCAATAACAATGACCTTCAGCATTTTGTACTCTATGAGTTAGAGACGTTGCTTAATTCAAATTCAACACCTCAATCATTGGTTGATTTCGGATTACCAATGCCCAACACATCGACGATATCTGCTCTGCGAAATAGCATACTCCTGGAAGAAAAAAGCTATAATAGAGATGTGTTGCAAGCAGAACATACAAGCCTCCACGCTGGACTTCGTCCTGAGCAACTACAAATATACAATGTGGTTATGGCCTCCAATAAATCTTCAACGCAAATTTTACTCTTCGTCTATGGACACGGTGGGACTGGAAAGACATACCTATGGAGAACACTCATTGCTACTCTTAGATCGATGGGTCAGATAGTACTTGTTGTTGCAGCTTCAGGTATTGCATCATTATTACTTCCTTCAGGTAGGACAGCACATTCTCGCTTTAAAATACCCTTAGAGCTTACTAATGAATCTGTATGTTACATAAAGAAGAATACAAATTTATGCGAGCTTCTTTTGGAAACCAGTCTTATAATATGGGATGAGGCACCCATGAGTGATCAAAGATGTTTTGAATCCCTTGATAAGACTTTGCGAGATTTAACAGATAATGCCTTTCAACTTTTTGGTGGAAAATCAGTTTTGCTAGGCGGGGACTTTAGACAGACTTTACCAGTAAAACCGAAATGTACTAAGAAAGAGATCATTGCATCATGCCTACCTAGATCTTATTTGTGGAAACACTTGATCGTCTACAAGCTTACTGAAAATATGCGCCTTGCAACAACAGCAGCCAGTTCCAGCTGTCAGCCCAGCAGTCAACAACATTTGCAAACCTTTTCAGAGTGGTTACTAAGGATAGGTGACGGTCAAGAAGGCATACCCATTAGCATTGATCAACCTGATGTTAAAACAATTCAAATTCCTTCAGAATTTCTTTTACAACAGAATAATAACATGCTTCAAGACTTGATTGCATTCCTTTATGATGAATATTTACTACAGAATCCAACTCCTGCTTCCATCGCCGAGCGTGCTATTATATGTCCAAAAAATGATACTGCTGAAGAGATTAACGACTTAGTTCATGCGATGGCTCCAGGTGAATGCGTTTCATACTTTAGCACAGATTCTATGATTCCCCATTCAAAAAATGGTGATGAAACAGATGCTATGTACCCAGTTGAATACCTAAACATGCTTAACTTTAATGGTATTCCAAAACACTGTTTAAAACTGAAAAAAAAAGAGTCCAATCATGCTAATGCGCAACATAGATCCTAAAAATGGTTTGTGTAACGGTACTAGATTGTTAGTATCACAACTCCTCCCAAGAGTCATAGAGGCACACGTCATAACAGGCACATCAATAGGTCACCGGGTATATATATAGAGAATTAATTTTGTGCACGATACCAAAGACCTTCCTTTTGTATTTACAAGGCGTCAATTCCCAGTTAAAATGTGTTATGCAATGACCATTAACAAAAGTCAAGGGCAGTCATTAAAAAAAATTGGCCTTTACTTACCAGAACCAATTTTTTGCCATGGACAATTATACGTCGCCCTCTCTAGAGCCACATCTCCAGAATCACTAAAAATATTGATAGGGAATAACAACGATGTTTGCAACAACACAACCTTAAATATTGTTTACACTGATTTGCTCAATGAGATTAACACTCATCAGGTTTTCATCTCACTACACCTACTACTGTATATGTATTAATTATATATTTAATACAATGTCCAAGGCAGATAAACCTTACTAAAAAATGAGTAATACCGTATTAAAAATTGCCTAATATGTTTCCGTTTGTCTTGAACACAGGTTTTAGCAGATGGAAGAAATACGAATATCAGATCTCAGGCCGAAGGGAGTTGCACCACCACTACAAGTACGCGTCATGCGCAAGTGGATCCCCGCTTTTAGAGAAAATGAAACACACTATGTGCTGGTTGACAAAGAGGTCAGCCCCTAGAACAAACAAAATTTTCAGTTAGTTGTTGCATAAAACTCCGTTTCAATCTAACCCATACCCCATATAAACAACTTATAATCCCCAAAGCGAAACACATTACATGTTTTCAAACTACCAAACAACCATATTTCTAATTAAATTTAGTTGGTGGCTGGTTTTAACAAATAAACATAGTTATTATTAAACTTCGCTACTGGCAATTTTTTTATTGAACAAACAACAGGAAAACGTTACCTCAGGACGATAAATCACACAAAAACAAACACATTACAATTGGAAAACGTTAACCCAGGTTTTTTTTTGTTAAATGTTATAGTCCACAAAAAGAAAGATAATACATGCTCTCAAAAAAAAATTTAAACAATTGGAATTCCCCTTAAATCAATAAATAACACGAGCCGTAATGAGAGATATAAAATACTACGCCTTTCCTCACCGGAAAGTAAGTATGTCTATAAACGCGTTATGCTTCTTTACAATATTATGTTATGGGATCATTGTCGATTATACCATCTATTTTCCAGTTCATCTGATTAAAGTAAGTATGTCTATAAACGCGTTATGCTTCTTTACGATGTTATGTTATGGGATCATTGTCGATTATACCATCTATTTTCCTGTTCATCTGATTAACTCAAAAGGCACACATGACAGGGATTCGGAATCCAAGCTGTAGTAAAGGGCGATCAACGCAAACACGTGGAATCAAAGCTTAACATACAATCGTGCTACAGAATTGAAGGGTATGCATGTATCGATCCAGATGACTATACCAACACCTTATCACACCCGGCAACAATGTGCATTGGAAGCGCTTCCACTTTCACCCCAATTTCAGAAACAACAGAATTACCAGATCTATATTTCGAGTTTGCAACACGCCGAAAACTAGAGGTTGAAGCCAAAAAAGATAGAGCAGCAGCAATAGGTTTGTTTGCAACCGAAACCTCTCCTTTTTGCTAAATAAAAATAAATTATACAAAAACTCAAAACGCTTTCCCATTGTAGATTATATTGGCATCTTGCAAGAAATCAAAGACAAAACCACAAAAGAAGGAAGACCATATGTCGTACTGTTACTGAGGGATAGCAGGCACTACTCCTAATTTACATAAATAAACTGTTGTAGACACTTCCATATCATCGTTGATTTCAACTTTTTGCAACAAAAATAGCTACAACAGCAAATCTATTATAACTCAACAAATTTGACACAAGTTTGACAAGTAGTTCAACACACTCTTCAACAAGTTAACAACAGTCTTTAAGGATAATTACACACTAAATATAGTTGCCATTACCTATAATTGCTGGAACCAACATGAACATGAAAACTTGCCTAACCTATTTTTACACTGGCAGCAACCAAGACATAACAGTAAAACTGTGGGAGGAAATAGCCACAACGCCAAGCCGATTCGACAGAGCTCAAATAGATGCAGCAACGACGCCAACAGTTATTGCAATAACAGCACTCAAACCCAAAATCTTCACACGTAAGCAAACAAATTTACCCCTTACACGTATTCCTTAACCGTCTTAATCAAATTGCAATTCATGTTATCCCTGCAGGTTGGGTACAACTCCAGTCAACAAATGCAACGTACTTCTACCTAAACCCAAATACCGTTGAAACCGGAATCCTCAAAGACATGTAAGAATATCTGCCTAAAATGTAAATATAACTGTGTGAGTATCATATTTTTCACTATAATAAAACATGGTAAATAAACAGGTACAATAACCCTGAAACACAAAACAGTGCAATGGCTATAGCAAGCGAAAATTGTGTCACCATTTCATCCCTTCAAGAGATGGAAAACAAAGATCTGATGGTAAACATAAATAAAACTTCCATTTCGTTCAGCAAAAACTCCAAACTAAACTAACTCTACATTTAACGCAGGATCGGAATTTCATCATCGGTGGTACAATAAGTCATGTAATAACAGACAAAGACTGGCACTACACCACTTGTCCAAAATGTGGACAGGCGAGCTTCCAAACTGGAGAACAATGGTTTTGCACACGTGATGGAAGCCATAACACAGCAAAGCACCTGTAAGTCACCAGAATAACCAACAAATACTTTCTCACTTTATACACAAAGCACAACTTCTCTTTTACACATCATCTTTCCACCAAAATTGTACTCAGGTATCGCATTCGAGCCACCATCACAGACAACACAGGCAACATCACCGCAAAAATATTTGATCGTGCCGCCTACCAGTTGCTAGGAACACCATGCGAGGAAATGGTGAACAAAGAAACCCCATTCCTTTCGTTACAGGCAATTAAAAACAAGGAAGCTAGGTTTTATATTCAAGTACAAAAAGACAACAAAAACAAGTCACTACGATGCACTGTGAACAGAGCCACATACCTCAAAGAACAAACGGAAACAACCATTGACAACAGCAACACACCAACGTCAACAACCCCACAACCAACAACACCCGCACCAAGAAACCAAATCACAACATCCGCCAAAAGGCCTATTCTCCAATCTGAAGGTATTCAAATTCAACAAGCAATAACACATTACCATACTGAAAAACATTCACTAACTATAAAATATATAATAATTGCAGGTAACAAGAACAACGCTCATAAAAGGAACAAGGATCACATAGCCATCAACTAGAAGATCAACACCTAAACCCAGCTGCAGACCCTAAACTGATAAACAAGTTGCTGTTTTTTTACTAATAGTAGGAAGTTAAAGTTTTTTGCAACACCCTAATGTAAACTGATAAACCCAGCTAAAACTCCTTTTGAAACAGCAACTACACCATGTAATGCAGCGTTTAGTCCTTATATTTACTATAATATGAAACCCCTACTTGTAGAAAAACATTTTGTAATCGCGCAACGCGCGACAGCGAATAACACTAGTTAACATAATAACAGCTAGACTTGATAACAAACTATTCTATATACATACAAATACAAGCTGGATCCATGCAGCTGGCCATCCGTCAGTTTTTTTTTCTTTTAGTAAATTTTGTTTATTTTAGTCGTCACCCTTCAACATTTAGCATTGACGCTTACAATCCTTTAACTTTCTAAAAACTTTATAATCATTTTTACGTGCTTATATTTATATATGTGTCGGTATAAATTTAAGTTGATTACGTTTTCAAAGAAACAGGTAGGCTCAGATATAATATGTTTTTTTTTTTGCTTTTATTTTACGTTTTCAGTTGATATAAGTTTTGGCATAAATGTTGTTTTACAACAAGTCGGGTCAAATATAATATATTTTTATTACATTTTATAAATTCGACTTACTTTACGTTTTGGTGCCACTGCAACACGCGGTACCGTTTTTAACTTAAAAACATAATTTTTTACTTATTTTAATTTTTATGTACGTGTCGACATAAGTTCAGACTGGTGTTCGACGTAAATTTCTTTCGCAAATAAGTCGGGCCATATGTAATATGTTTCCGTGCTTATTTTTATGTACGTCTTCAGTTTATCTACGTTTTAACGTAACTTTTATTCAGAAACGATTCAAGTATTTACTGCACAAATTCAAGTTACTTTACATTTAAACTCGCTGCATCATTGTATAGGGAAATTTACTATTTATGAACATGTAAGAATAAATTTTAAAAAGTAAGAAAATTGGAGATATTCTTATCAACTCTTATTCAACACCACTAGTTTTCTTGATTCTTGGAATGAAACCATGAAATAAAAGCTTATAGAAATTCCTACCCACGAAAAAACAAAAAAGTGCATATACAAATGTCAAACGGAATGTGAGACCCACCCGCCCAAACAAGGCCACAAAAACTTGTGGCTGAGAAATCCGAACGCTTGTTATGTGTACTTAAGATTTGATTAGCATCAAAGAATTTATGCATGAAAAGATGATAAATTGAGAAAACTAGCAAAATTCTCCGGCCCTACATGGCATGAATTCAATCGCTATTGATTCGTTTCATGACAGTATCAATACAGCGTAAGATAGAAATTCGGTCGCTATCAATTTGTTTTATGACGGTATCTATACAACATAAGCACTTAGTATAGCAACCGAAAAAGAATACCAAAAAAATGTCAGAAAGATTATGAAAAATGTAAATCAAAGGTAAAAATAAGTAACTAAAAACACACACACATATTAAACTAAATTAACTTAATCTAAATCATCATGAATATTTTTTGAACGACAAATGAATACTATACACGTTCGATCACCTAGGTAAATGCATTGGCGAAAGGTCATCCACGCCAGCTGCGTGCACAGACAACGCTGATGACTTGGTCCGTTCATCATTTCAGGGAAAACTCATCGCCCTAAAACTCACTATGGTAAAACTCATGAGCCATCTAGAGCAAATTGCATCAAGTGGAACTTAAACACATACTATTCACATTAAAAGATGGTGGATTGTCTCCTCCCAAACCAATTCATATGAAAGTCATTGGCAAATTATCATGAATTTAAGTTTTTAATCTCTTCATTTGCTCAAAGCTATCTACTATTTAATTGGTCTACACGTAATACAATTGTGGTCATCAATTTAATAATCTATACAAGCAAACAATACATCTCACCATAAAGAATGCACATGGTATAATATGGATCAAGATCATTTCAGAACCAAAAAAATTTACAGAACCTACAGAACTCTTTACAGCCACTCATTTTATTTCATGTTATTTTTTCATTATTTTATTTATGAGGGGTATTAAAGTAATTTTACACCTAGAAAATTATCACATTTTTAATTTAACCTTCCACTATTTTCTCACATTCAAATCTAAAAAAAAATTGAATATGTATATTCAATCACACTAGTTTTGAATTAGTTCCTTTTTTTTCTCACATGACTCCCTATGGATTAAATTTGAACTACACCTAATCGATTACATTATGCAAATTTGAAAGATCAAGAACATATTAAAAAAGAATATTGGAGTGATCATGCTATATAATTTTAGTTGAGTACGTGTATATGATATATGCATATATGTAGTTGACATATTTACATATGTGTAATCATGCAATTAGTTATGTATATTATATTTACTTATATGTAATTCACTTATTTGCATATATGTAACTGACATGTTTACATTGCATTCGTATTTTTATTCATACATACATAGTAAACATACAAAGATAACTCTAGTGTATATAGTTATAGTTGAGTATATGATATCTGCATATTTCTAAATATATTATGTGTAATGAAACCATTTACATATGTATATAATATTTACGTATATGTAATTAAGTTACATACGTGTAAGTGACATATTTATATATGTAAACAATGCTTCACATATGTAAAAACCTCAAAATCTTAAGAATGAAATTGAAAAAACCTTAAAATCCTAACAATGAAATTGAAACTTAAAATCCTAAGAATGAAATTGAAAATTAAAGGCAGTGCATATCTGCAATTATTCTTAGAGCAAAATTTGAGGAAAAAAACAAAGAAACGAAAGATAGGCGAAAAAAAGGGGATAAGTTATGGCTTTTTCAACTTTTATTAATGTTTGTTGACCATTATACCCTTATAATATTAAAATGGCCTCCTTAGATTTCTTTTTAATTACAATTTTACCCTAATCTATTTTCAACCATTGATTAATAAATCAAGGGCTCTAAAGAGTTCTTAAAGTTCTGCACAAATTGTGAGTACTGCATAGAACTCAACCCGGTATAATATAACCTATATATGCACATAAAGTAATTAATTGAATGGTGATTTTTTGAGGGATACCATTTTCCTCAATTAATGCTATGTAAATTTGAATTAAATAACGATGAGTAACGAGACTATCTAGACATATATCAAACCATTAACTACACGTGTTCAGGATTTTAGAAAACAAAAAACACAGCTGTGAGTTGAAGTGTTGAACTATGAGTTTGAAGTCTACATATAGTCGCTTTAACTTTCTATGAAATTTATGAAATTTGGAAGAGTTGATGTTATACATGGCTATCCATCTAACCTTTTTTTTTTCTTTTTTTTTTACCAGAAGGGCAACTCACGGCTACGCAATCGTTAATTCTATTACTAAACAACACATGTTAACCCTCATTGTCAAGCCACATAGCATTTGGTACAATCCACAATTTATATATTTATATATGGGAAATTGGCCTGTAATAATCTCACCTAGACCTTATTGGCCATTAATAATTCCACCTTAGAATATTCCCCCCACCAGTCCCACATTTCACCTATTTTTTCTACAATGGTCCCCCGTTAAAAAAACTTAACGGAGTCAAGCTTTTTTCCAAATTACAAACAGATTTTTTAGAGCTTTTGATTAGAACGACGATATGAGTCCATTAATGTAAACCTTGCATCGAAACGGTGCTCCAAACGATGAAAACGGCGCTTCAATTCGGGTGTTTAATTTCCAATTAACCAAAATCAAGTCACTTGGAGCACCATTTCGAAGTAAGTTTTACATCAATGGACTCGTATCATCGTTCTGATCAAAAGCCCTAAAAAATTTGTTTGTAATTTGGAAAAAAAGCTTAACTCCGTTAAGTTTTTTTAACGGAGGACCACTGTAGGAAAAATATGTGAAATGTGGGATTGGTGGGAGGAATATTCTGATGTGGGATTATTAATAGCCAATAAGGTCTAGATGGTATTATTACAGGTCAATTCCCCTTTATATATTAACACAATGAAAAAAGATTTAGGAAAACAACAAAACTATTGTATCTAATAAATCTTACAAATAGAAAAGTTATTAGTAAAGTCTAAAAGTAATGAGATGTAAAAAGACTATCCATATTAGGGGTGTGCATGGGTCGGTTTGGGTCGGTTTTGACCAAAACCCATAACCGCGATGTCGGTTATTGGATAACCATAACTGATCGGTTATGGTGGTTATGGTTATTCGGTTTTGATGGTTATAGCGGGTCGGTTATGGGTGGTTAGCTGTGTATTTAGCTTAGCTAAATATAGCTTAATTTTTTTAACATGGAATAAATTGTTATTGCATATTTGTATATATTAGTATATTACATAGTATTAAAAAATACATATAATCTATAATATTAATACCAAGGGTGGAGATATAATAGGAAGTTTATTTGGCTAGGAAGGCTAGGAAGTGATCTTGACCATCCATTTACTTAATCAAGGGCTAAGATTAAATCAGGGAAATTGAAAGTAAAAAAAGAGGCGCGTGACTTTTTTCAGGGGCAATCTAGTCAATCCAAGCCAATAGTTTCTCTCTCCTCCAATTCCCCCCCATTTTTTAAACGTTAATAACTCTTTCATACGACATTATTTTTTTATAAAAATTGCACCAAAAAAACGAGCGTTTTTTTATCTTTAAAACGAGTATACTATTGCTATATTTTGAAAAAAAAAATTTAAAACTCAGTTGCGTAAAACGCAATAGAAAAAACCCCAGTATCGTAAAACGCAATGAAAAAAAACCCTAAAAAATGATATTTTTCTAAAACGCAATGCACCAAAAACACAAAGAAATGACTTATTTGTAAAACGCAATGGCCAGAAAACACATAAAAATGTGTTTTACCTAAAACGCAATGCACCAAAAACACAAAAAAATGACTTATTTGTAAAACGCAATGGCCAGAATACACTTAAAATGTCTGTTTTCTAAAACGCAATGGACTGAAAACACATAAAAAAGTGTTTTACCTAAAACGCAATGCACAAAAAACACAAAGAAATGTCTTATATGTAAAACGCAATGGCCAGAAAACACTTAAAAATGACTCATTCTAAAACGCAATGGACTGAAAACACATAAAAAAGTGTTTTACCTAAAACGCAATGCACCAAAAACACAAAGAAATGTCTTATATATAAAACGCAATGGCCAGAAAACACTTAAAAATGACTCATTCTAAAACGCAATGGACTGAAAACACCTAAAAAATGTGTTTTACCTAAAACACAATGACTAAAAACACTTAAAAATGTGTTTTTTTCTAAAACGCAATAGCCAGAAACCACATAAAACTCTCTTATTTCTAAAACGCAATGGACACATAAAACTGTCTGTCACTATGAACTGTCTGAATTGTCTACGAATTACTGTCTTCGAAATGAGCCAATTTATGGAAATTTAATTTTTCTGATGCGTTTTTAGTACAGCAATTTAATCGGAAAAAACCCCAGCCAGGGGCTCTGCCCCTTGGACCCCGCCAGGGGCTGCCGCCTCTGGGACCCCGCTACCGGGGGCTGCCGCCCCCGGACCCCCGCAAAGATCGTAAAACGCAATGACTAAATCAAAAACCCAGATCATGAAAATGAAATTAAAGAATTTCTTACATGGATCGAAGCCGATTTCTTCATCAATTGACGGAATTTGAATGATAGAAACACTTATCAACGCTCGAATCGAACGAATCGAGTGATTATCTCCAAAATCACCGGAAAAAAACGAGATTTTTTTATGAAATTAAACTGGGTTTTCTTCAAAAAAAAAGCTGAAGAACACGTTGATCGGGTTCTGAATCATTGATTTGTGATGAAAATCGCACTATAATGTAGTGATTATTGAGATAGAAAGTGAAGAAATAGTTGAAGATGGTGGATTTTGAAAATGATGGGTTTTTGAATTTACTGGGTTTTGAAAAAGGAAGAAGAAGGAGTTAGATTGACTAAAATACCCTTTCTCTTTATTTTAAAATTTGCCACATGTCATAATCCTATGGGTTCCTATCCTTTCTAGCGAAAATTAACTTCCTATTTGATCTTTACCCTTAATACCAATTATTATTGAATATTCAAATAAAGTGATATGATACCATAAATTCAAATAAACATTCAACCAAAACCACAAAATGATATGAAAAACCCATAAGTACTAAAATCTTTTGTCAAAAAACATCAAGTATTAAAAATATGGTGAAAAGTCCTAAATCCTACAAAGATTTATTACATGTCGGTTCGGTTCGGTTCGGTTATGGTGGGTATGGAAAAAATGATAACCATAACCGACCCGCTACTTTCGGTTTTCAAAAAAAACCATTAACCAACCCACCGGTTTTTTATTTGGTTCGGTTTTTTCGGTTCGGTTTTGTCGGTTAATTCGGTTATGGTTCGGTTTTTTGCACACCCCGGATAATATAAACCTTATCATAAAAAAAAATTAGGAAAACAAAACTAAAAGATTGATTATTATAAAAATCAATCCAAACCTTATCATAAACTAAAAATTATAAAAAAGTAAGAATAATCTTAAAGACGTATCAATAAAAATTGTGGATATCATCTATCATCAACACCACTAGTTTTCTTGATTCTTCGAACACACCCTTCAAAATAAATAAAAAATTATACAAATTTCCAGCCACGAAAAACCAAAAAAGTGCATATAACAAATGGAATGTGGGACCCATCCAATAGTCTCCCAAAAAAACTTGTGGCTCAGAAACCACAAAAACTGTCTTCTCACTTACACTCTGAATATTGGCCACATGTCACACCCTCCAAAAGTGGAAAAAAAAAGTGTCCCACTGTCTTCGTTTACAAAACGACGACCAACCCAACAACACAATCATCATTCACGACACTTCACTTGTAACAAATTGCAGTAATGTCGGACGCAAGAGACTCCACGATCAAGCTTTTGGGGAAGACGATTCAGTCTACAGATGATCAACAACGGAAGTATATGAAGGGTGTTCAGGTATTTTTAACCGATTTTGAGTTAAACCCAGTTTTAAGATTTTGTTTTGAGCAAAACCCTTAATTTAGTTTTGTGTTTAGAGGCTGGTTTGTGTTTGATGTGAGCTTGACCTTTAGGTGTTTGTTGAAATGTCTGAGAGAGCAATTTAGAACGATTTTTAACTTGTTGCTATAACTGTTTTGAAAATTTGTTGGAGTTTGTTTGGATTTGAATTGTATTGTCCCAAATTTGCTTCTTGAAAAGGTTCCTGGTTGATTTTTGTTGTGTACCTTGCTTAATAATTGATTATATGCATTAACTTTAACTCTAGAGGATCAAAAAACCATAAAGGATTGAACTTGCCAGTTTTAGGCCCAGAAACACTTTTAGTTCAACTTTTTGTTAAGATCATTGTATAATTAGTTTTTATTGTTGTTACAAAGTTACAAGCCAACTTTATAGGTCTTTGACAAGTTTACTTTTTAGTTAAAACTTTTTTTATTTACCAACGGAGTGGTAGTTCATTAGCAATGGTAAAACCTTTAAACACTTTGGGAAGAGGGGGAGGTTTTGGGTTCAAGTCCCACAAACAGCATGGAATAAAAAAATTTGCCGTTAAAAAAAAAACTTTTTTTATTTGAGCTGTTTGAGATGACACATGACACGACCTGAATTGACCTGTTCATAAGTAAACTAGTGCAAATTACCACCTTTTGATGCGAAAAATCTTGCGTGTTTTAGGTCTTTCGATACGAAGGTGATGGAACTGAATTTGGCAAGAACGCGTTGGCCAATTTGAGAGCAAACCCGGCAGCAATGTCAAGATCAATGAAGTTCCATGAGTCATCATAGTTATGAACAATGAACAAGATTCAATAATGAATTGTTCTTTGACATAATGATTAATCAAGATGGTTTTTGACTTTGGGTTGTTAGTTTGACAAGTTTTGTTGTAGATAACTATGTAAAATAAACCATTTGAACAAAAGGGGTGGGAGAGATAGGTTCTTGGATTTATCAAGATTAAGTGCTAATGGTGATGAGTCAGTGTAATGTTAAATCAATAATTGTTCATAATCTTCTACTAATTATTATCGATTTATATGACCGAGCTTGTCTTTTGTCTTGCATTTTTCTATAATTATGTTCAAGAACTCACCTTGATAAGGTCGTTTAATTTATCGCTTAAGATAAATCCTGTGTTCTTAAATACTCTGTGTGACGCACAACGAAAGCACAAATATAAAAGAGAAAAAGGTGTTGGATTAGCTAAATATAAAATTTGCAAGCGTGGTGTAAGGTTCCGAGTTTCTTTGTCTTCTCGTTCAGGGACATCCTGGAGGCTCATAAGTGGTGCGGGTTGGCAGGTCAGAAAAGGGAGGTGTTTCATGGTCTCGTCATTTTGGGGTGCTGGAGCATTTGGAAAGCGAGGAATGATCTGGTTTTTTTCCGGAAAGTCTGTTAACATCAATAATGTTTTTAGTGAGATTAAAGCTTTAGGTTTCGTTTGGTATAAACATAGAGCGAAGAATAGGAATGTTTCTTGGGAGTCTTGGTGTAATTTTGTAAATATGTAATTGGGGTTTGGCCGCTCGGTTTCGAGTTGGTGGTTTTAATGAAGTTTTCCTTTCAAAAAAAAAAAATTTGCAAGTCAAACTCAGATTTTAGAAAATTATTGACTCTAGGGATTGAGTTGATTATCTAATTATTCAAATAAAAAGTTCACCTTTTTTCAATAAAAAGGAAATAAGGTAAATTGCTAAAAATTGGGGGGAATCATTGAGTTCTAGATCGAGGTTCCACATGGTGGAATTTAGACCCGACAATTAGTAAAAGTTTTTCGTACGATCTGGTATGTTGAGACGTTTTCATCCATTTTTTATGAGTTCCGTAACTCTACACATAGCAAAAATTCAGAGTTAAACGTCCTTTTATTCCATGTGGTTTGACTCATGTTGCCATTTTAGTTTAAAGGTTTCATTTTTCGCATGTGGGTCCAAAAAGGTTTCACAATTGCCATTTTAGTCCACTGGTTTAGCTTCATTCATTTTTTCTGTTAACGAGAAGGGTAATTCGGTTATTTCATATGTAATTCTGTTAACTAAAAGGGCAATTCGACCATATAAAATGACCGAATCGCCCTTCTTGTTAACAGAAAAATGGATGGAGTTAACCAGTGGACTAAAATGGCAACGGTGAAACCTTTTTGAACCTACAGGCGAAAAATGAAGCATTTAAACTAAACTGGCAAAATGGCCTAGACCACATGGACTAAAATGACATTTAACTCCAAAAATTATGTCTGTTATAATATGGTGTCCTACAACGACAATTTGTAAGAATATTAATGATGTGTGTGAAAGAAATTAGGAATCACGGTATCAATTTATCAACACATTAAGAACTGATAATGTCAAATGCAAAATGTGGTTAAAAGTTGGGATTTGTTCTAAAGTGGACACTAGGTTGAGAGTGAATTGTGTGAACTAATCTGGGTCATTGGATTATATCATCTAAAGATTTTTAAACAATGACAAGATTGTAATTATAATGTTGTAACCTCCCTTTAAATTAATTGACATAAGGGTATTTGCGTCTTTTGTAAATTGCATTTATTAAACAATATAATCAAAATCCATAAAATCTCGCTAGTTTCTGTATATACAAGATACACAGCAGTTAGTGTATGCATATGTGTACAGTCTTTTATACATCTGTGTATTATATTTAAAAATGGTTACATATGTGTATATTAAAAACATATAGTATATTATGCATGCGGACGAGTAGATTCATATAAAAACTATGAAATTAATGAAAACGAAACATATCACATGTATGCAAAAATAAATAACTTCATCACATATTCAAAAAAAGAGTTAACACCCAAAAATAATTACAATTTCAATCTTAGAGAAAATTTTCAATATTTATTGAAAATTATAAAAAGTTAAAAACAATATATTATGATATATATATATATATATATATATATATATATATATATATATTTGGAAGGTGACTTTCTATGTACTTGACCTATTGGTCACCGGGTTCATGTCGAAGACATTCCCCCGTCAGCCCGGCACTCTCGGACGCGATGTTCGATCGGGCCCCGGCCGCCGCGCAAGCTGACTTCCGCCCGGAAACCATACTGCCCCCACACGAGAGACTCACTGGGGTAACAACTGGGTAAAACCGGGTTGCCCTCAAGACCGCTCCATGCCTCGGTAGGATACGATCCATCATTGGGACGTCCCCCCCCCCCCCCCCCTAAGACCATAGTGGGAGTCGAACCGGTGACCTCCTAAAGGAGGAGCCGGCCAACATAACCCAAGTGGGGATACCACTAGGCCACGGGGAAGGGATTTATATATATATATAGAGAGAGAGAGAGAGAGAAAGAGATAATAAATATATATATAGATAATAAAAGAAAAACAATATTAAAGCTAAAATTAAAACAAAATCTACGAATAAAGAAATGATAGAGAAATAATTAGAAATGAGAGATAGAGAGAGAGTTAAGAGAGGAGAAAATTAAGGGATTTTAATTAAACATACTTGGTTAATGTCAATCTTACCCTTTTAATCTAAAAAGTGATCAAGGGTCAAGATTAGTTCACACAGTTCACTCTTGTTGATGCATGAAATGTCTGTTGACTACGTCTACAAAAAACCTGAAGTCAATATTGGTCAACAGGGGGTCAAAATGTAAATATTATGAAATATAGAAGTAGGTTCGCTTATGTGTCATTGTATTAGTCTGGACCGCTCATGTGTCTTAGTCTGGTTAGCTCATATGTCATTATGTGGTTAGCTTATATGTCAAGTGTTCTGGACCGCTCATTTGGCATGTCGTATGATTGGACCAGAAACTCTATAAATAGGTTGAGTGGTTCATTAGTGAAAGTGTGTATGTGTGTGCTTGGGAGCCGAAACTCTGTCAAAATTTCATCAGAAAGCAATAAAAAGATAGGAATTGAAAGGATATGCTGTTGTAACTTCATATATGTTGATTCCGCCTTCATACATGAAGATGAGCTACTCTGACTGACTTTTCGGGTCAAAGAACGGTCCAACAAGTGGTATCAGAGCTTCAGGACGAGGAGTTCATACTACATCAGCTGATTCGACACTATTATCTCATTTCTACTCTATTTCTCTTTTATTTTTTCGGATTATACAAGTTCCTACGGACAGAATGATCTGAAGTTCAAGCATATTGAGCGAATTGGTCTTTTAATCAATCTATAACAATATCAGACCTTAAAACATAGTAAAACTCAATCAATTTTAAGAAAACGCGATCGGTTCTCGAACAGATTTTTCAAACTCAGATCTGGAACGATTTTGTGGTTAAAATTGAACATACTATATATCATTGTGATCGGAATTAAGAGTAGTACATTCCTTGAAAGTATCAGATTGTAATTTGGACTAAAAATGGTCAAAATCGGTTAAAAACTGTGGTCCGCTTTTTCGGTCATCGCGAGTTTTTGGTTCGCTTTTAGGGCATTTACTTGGTTCGCTCGAGCGAACAAGTCTGGTCCGCTGTTACGTACTATCTGGTCTGTTCGAACGATCATATTCTGAACCGCTCGAACGGACACTACGTGGTCCGCTCGAACGATCATTCTCTGGACCGCTCATACGAATTTTGTTGGTTCGCTCAAACGGACACAATTGACTCGCTTATTTGGTCCGCTTATTCGGACATAGTTGGATTCGCTTTTTAGTACATCTTATTGGTCTGGTCCGCTCGAGAGAACATATTTGGTATTGTTTGGCCCGCTTATCTGTCACGTGCACAGATTGGTTTGCTTTTGTGGTTCTGTTTTTCAAAAATCTCGAAAATTTTTCTAAGTGTTGATTGATTTTGCAGGTACGATCAAAATGGATGATATTTTCATGAATCCCTTCAGCGATATGTATGCTTTCACGGGTAGTTCAGGAAACAACGATACTTCTTCAAGCAATGCAAACAAAAGTCCACCGAAAGAAAGAAAGAAGGAAGCTTGGGAGTCCGAAAGCGCATTTGGAACATTTAACAAACCTCCTAAGCTGATGGCTATAGAAGATTATAGCAGGTGGGCAACAAAGTTCGAAGATTGGTTGATGGCATTTGCTTTTCCTAGCTGGAAGAGTATGAAGAATGGTTATGCCGAAGGAAAGAAGAATGGTGAAGCATTAAGATCAGCTGAAGAGATTGAGAGTTTTGTAGCCGAGCAAAAATGTGTGGCATTATTGTTTCAATCGGTGCGTGAAGACATCATTTCGCTGATAGATTACTCCAATTCTAAAGACTTATGGGAAAAACTCGAAAAGAAGTGTCTTGGAAGCAAAGAGATTGTAAAAAATAAAAAGAAACTTCTTAGGAAAGAGTTTGATATGTTTGGTTGTCTTAAAAATGAATCGGTGTGTAAAATGATTGAAAGGTTCGGTCATCTGAAACTGGAGCTTGCTCGACACAAGATCACGTATACTGATGAAGAACTTGTTGATAAACTGTTTGATTCATTACCAGACGAAGTGGATTGGAGATATTACGCGCTGATGTTGAAAAACACTATTGCTCCAGAAGATTTGACTCCAGATGTGTTGATTGAAAGACTGGAAAGTCATGAGCTAGAGCTGAAGAAAACGTTTAAAGTTAATAATTCATCTTATCAGCAAAATCTGGATTTGTACTATCCAAAAAGTTTGATCCCTAAAGCTACTTCTCCAAAAACTGCATTTTCTGCTGAGAATGTTTCTCCAGCAAGCAAAGAAAGTCAAAGCAATTCAAGCAGCGGAAGCCATAGTGGTTATCACAGTGGATCTACGTCTTCTGCAAATCGTTCTGATGCGAAGTTTTCTTGCAATATCGCGATAGATCTGAAGAACGCACAGAATTTTGATGAGGAGTCGGCCAAGCAACAAATGGTCTTTCTGGCGTCTGTTTTGGAATCCTACGAAGGGTTGGTGGCTGGAAAAATCGGGAATACAAATCTGACGAAAGAAGACTACGATCAGATAGACCCTGAAGAAATGGAGCTGATCGACATTCGTTGGGCAATGGCAAGTGCAGTTCGACGTGCACAACGCTTCATGGAGATTACAGGGAGAAAAACGTTCGGTGGTCCGTCTACAAAACTGGGGTTCGACAAGTCAAAAGTAACATGTTTTAAGTGTAAGCAGAAGGGTCATTTCAAACGGGAATGCAGGAATGCGTATGCTGATGAGTCAGAGAATCCGTTTCGAGATGATTATTACAAAAAGGCAATCTACCATCAGAATAAATCCGAGCCGCCTAGATTGAAGCAGTCTGAAGATAACAGAGACAAATCAAGGGCTCTTGCTGTGATTTATGATGATGAGGGGTATGATTGGAGTAAGGAAGTTTTACCGGAAGAAGATGCGGTGGGTTACGCATTCATGGCAAGCAATGATGAACCCATTAAGTGGAAAGATGATCGTACTGAGGAACAGAAGTATAAATACCGGAAGATGATTGCTGAAAACAAGATTATCAGACTTTTTGGTATCTTTCTAGAAGCTAGATGATTGCTGAAAACAAGATTGATGACAAAACGCTAGATATCGAAGCCATCATCAAGGAGTACAAAGAAGAAGATGAATACTGGCAGCACAAGTGGTGGGGAACACCAACCGAGAAAATGATTGAAGAAGCGAAAGAGAAAGAGAGAAAGGAGAAAGAGGAGAAAGAGAAGAAAGAAAAGAAGGTTGATACAGGCTTAATTGATACTACACAAGAGTTGACAGCTAAGAACTTGGGAAAGATGGCTGACAAAGTGCTAACTGCAAAAGCACTTGAGGTAGATCCTAATTCTGTTACTGGATCAAAGGGGTCGGTCAGTCAAAGTGTGTCAACAAATGTGTCAGGTAACAAGATTGACGGGAATGCTGACTGCAAAAATTGCACCAAACAATGCAATTTTTGTAGCACTGTCACGTATCTTAACAATGAGAAAATTCAGAATCTGACAACAAAGGTTAGATATGTTGAACATCAGATTCTCGATCGTGACAAAACTGTAAAAGCTTCAACTGAACGGATCAAAGAATTAACGACTCAAATTGAAAATGATAAAACTGAACGTGAGAAAATAAAATCTGAAAATGAAAAGTTAATTCTTGAAAACCGTCAGATTTCTGAAAAGTTTGAGAAATTGAAAAACATTGTCAAAGATAGTGATGATCGTAATGGCAAAACATTTAAAGAAAATGAACATCTAAGAGCTGTTTTGAAATTAAAAGAAGAATCGATTAATGAACAACTGGATCAAATTGCTAAACTGAAACTTAAAGTTCAAGAAGCTGAAATTGAGAATGAACGAATCCAGTTGAAGCTTAACAGCTATAAATCAGCAAGTTTTGTTTTGCAGCATATTGTTCCTAAACCTATAGGGAAAAACAAAGATGGCGAGGATGTGTTTTCTGATGGAACGGGTGTAGGTTTTCACAAAGTTCCACCACCAATTTTAGACAACTACACGAAAAAGCAGTCTAGTTTGGTGGAAATTGAGGAAGAAAGTGAAGTTAAACTTCCAGAGAACATTGATGTCATGTTTACGTCTTCCAATAACGATAGTGTCCAAAATGATATTGTAAAAGGTGTTGTTGAAAATGTACTAAAAATGGATAGTGACACTACTGAGGAAGATGGGTGTTTCTTGGACAAGTACATTCAGAAATCAAAATCCAAAAACAACTTAAGTGATGAACCGGGTCTTGTGATGTATAAGATGGCTGGATCTGATAAGTTGTATTCGGATTCTGAGTTTCCGATTGAGAATGTTAATGTGAACAAATTGACAAATGTTTTCAAATTGGTTGAAGTTGAGTTGTCAGAAGTGAATAATCTGAATCAAACAAAGAGAAAAATGAGTTTTGAGAAAAATAAATCATATTACAAGAAATCTGTTAATTCACCACGTTTTTACAATAACAATCGAAACAATTGGTCGGGTGATTATCAGGGTGGTAGGAGTTATCAGAAAAAGAGTTTTCAAAACAAGAGGTTTGCTGAAAAGAAGGTGTTTGTAAACAGTTCAAGTTCACTTGCTGATGAAGAGAAAAAGATTTTTTTCAAAATCGAACGAAGAGTTCTTTGAGAAAAGAGCTTCACAGTATCAGTCTGAAGGCACAAGTCGAGTTGTTGATACTCGAACATGTTTCAGATGTAATCAAGTTGGTCACATTGCACGAAAGTGTACCAATGTGAAGTCTAAGACTGAAACTGTGAAGATTCAACAGAAGAAAGTTGATATGAAGGGTAAAGCACCAATCATTGTTGAGAAAAAGCATATGAAAAATGACAACATCAAAGTGAAAAATGAACCTGTAAAGAAAGTGGTAACTAAAAATGACAAGTTTTACAAGAGGGTTGCATTATCTCAACAAGTTTGGAAACCAAAAACTGAAATGAAAATTTCAACTTCTGAAGTGAAAAAGGCTGAAGAATCGATTTCGGTTGATTATGATGCAAATTTTCCACCTTTGAAGGCTGAAAATTTCAAAATTCAAATTGCGAGAGTCAAGGTTACACCTAAGGCTGATGAGGCCTGGGTGGACACCATGTTCGAATAAGCAGTTTGAATGGCCGGAGCTTCCTGGATCGCGAAGCATGAATCGGCATCTTTATTGAAATGTTTTAAAATCAACTTGTGATATGTGCAGGATCTTCCAAGAGCCATTTCAAGATGGATCATGGATAGTGGCGCATCTCGACATATGACAGGAAAAACTGCATTACTGTATGATGTGAAGAATATCAATGGTGGTTATGTGGGATTTGCAGGTCATGAAGGTGGTAGAATTGTTGGTGAAGGAACGTTATCCAATGGGATTGTGACGTTTGAGAGAGTTAACTACATCACTGAGCTGGAGAACAATCTGCTTAGTATCTCGCAGATTTGTGACAATCAGTATACTACTCACTTCACTGATAAGGAATGTTTGATCTTGAAACCTGGTTTTGTTGTTCCTGAAGAATGGATTATTATGAGGGCACCTAGAGTGAATGATTTATATGTGTTAGATATGTCTGTAGCAACTACAACTACTGGTCAAGCACATTGTTTCGTGTCTAGAGCAACTGAGAAAGAATCAAGATTGTGGCACCGAAAGATGGGGCATATTCACCTAAGGAAGATGAATCACTTGGTGCACAATGATTTGGTATTGGGAGTTAATATCAAAGGTTTTCATCTGGAAGGGGAGTGCATTAGTTGCATCAAAGGCAAGCAGAAGAAGAAGTCACACCCTACAAAGCAAGTTAATTCAGTTTCGAGACCACTGGAAAGACTTCACATGGATTTGTTTGGTCCGGTGAATGTCAAAAGTATTACAGGAGATTACTATTGTTTGGTCGTTACTGATGATTATTCCAGATTTTCGTGGGTTTCTTTCTTGAAGACGAAAGATGAAACATTTGACAGTTTGATGGGTCTGTTCAGGAAGATTGAGAATTTGTACCAAAGGCGTATCAAGAGAATTCGAAGTGATAATGGTACTGAATTCAAGAACAGCAAGATGGAAGAATTTTGTGATGAAAGAGGTATTTTGCATGAGTTTATTGATCCGTACACTCCGCAGCAGAATGGAGTCGCAAAACGCAAAAACCGGACACTAATCGAGACGGCTAGAACTATGCTCGCAGATTCAAAGTTACCGATTAATTTTTGGGCTGAAGCTGTTTCCGCCGCATGCTATACGCTCAACAGGGTTCTCACTGTCAAGAAGTTCAACAAAACATGCTTTGAGCTAATCAATAATCGCAAACCGAATTTGAAGTATCTAGAACCGTTCGGGTCACCCTGTACGGTTATAGAACCTTTTGGAAAGTTTGGTCCGAAGTGCATTGAGGGAATATTTGTTGGTTATTCAAATCCATTGCGACGTGTCTTCGTTCCAAGTGAGAAGCGGATTATTGAAGCTGCAAATGTTGAATGTCAAGGGTACACTATGCCGCCACAGAATCCTGGTGATTCATGGCGTTATCATTATGACAAACTTTGGGATTCGTTTGACATGAGAGAAGAATCAGAGGATGATGAAGATTTCTTTGATGAGTTGGATATTTTGCGTGAATATGAGTCGCAGTTAAGGTTCCCAGCTGAGTATTCAAGAAGACCACGGGAAACTTCAAATGATGATGAAGCAGGTCCGAGTAATGCTGGTGAACATGATGATGTCCAACAGAATGAAGTTGCTCAGGATAATCAGTCGGCTCAAAATGATAATCTAGAAGCTGAAAACATGCCAGTATTTGATCATGGTGATTCAGATTCAGATTCTGAGGGGGAGCAAATTCAGATTTCAAGTCAAACAAACCAAGTTGGTGAACAAGATGCAGAGCAGAATGTTACTAATCTGGAGGGAAATGTAGATGTTCCAAGTGAAGTGATGCCGCGAACCTTTTCATATCATCCAGAGGAGTTGATCATAGGAGAATTGCAGCAAGGCGTTCGCACTCGAAATCAGATTGATAAAGGGCTTACATGTTTTTATACAAAAGTTGCTTCTTTGCAAACTGAATTCTCATTAAGTTGTTTTATCTCGCAGGTTGAGCCAAGAACTTACAAAGAGGCGCTTACTGAAGACTCTTGGGTCAATGCAATGCAGGAGGAACTTAGTCAATTCGAGAAGTTGGGAGTGTGGAAGTTAGTTGATTTGCCGGATGGTCAGAGAAAGATTAACACCAAGTGGGTGTTCAAGTGTAAGAGAGACGATATAGGAGTTGTCGTAAGGAACAAAGCTCGACTCGTTGTTCAAGGATTTAGTCAACAGGAGGGAATTGATTTTACTGAAGTCTATGCTCCTGTAGCTCGTCTAGAGGCAATCAGAATTTTCCTAGCATTTGCGTCTTGGAAGAACTTCAAAGTTTATCAGTTGGATGTTAAATCGGCGTTTCTTTACGGGAAGGTTAAAGAGGAGGTTTATGTCGGTCAGCCGCCGGGCTTTACCGATCCAATCCACAAAAACAAGGTCTACTTATTGGACAAAGCGCTGTATGGTTTACACCAGGCCCCGAGAGCTTGGTACAAGACTTTGTCTCAACACCTACTAGCCAACAAGTTTATTCGTGGAAAAGTGGATGCCACTCTCTTCACTAAAGAGGTCGATGGTCATCTTCTGATAGTTCAGATTTATGTGGACGATATAATCTTTGGGTCGACAAATGAAAATCTATGCAAAGATTTTGAATCAGTGATGAAGCAGAAGTTTGAAATGTCATCAATGGGGGAGATGAAATTCTTTCTGGGATTACAAGTTGAACAACTTCCTGAGGGAATTTTCATTCATCAGTCAAAGTATGTTCATGATATTCTAGAGAAATTTGGGATGTCAAGTTCTACTCCAGCTGCTACCCCACTTGCAACAAATCATGGGATTCACCCAGATTTCACCGGAGACAGGGCTGATGAAACTTTTTATCGATCCATTATAGGTTCTTTAATGTACCTAACTGCTTCACGTCCTGATATTATGTACCCAACGTGCCTCGCAGCAAGATTTCAGTCTAACCCGAGAGCATCGCATATGATTATTGTGAAGAGGATATTGCGCTACCTGAAAGGAACTCCTTCATTGGGGTTGTGGTATCCTAGGAAAGGTGATTTTACGCTCGAAGGGTATTCCGATTCGGATTTCGGATGCTGCAAAGTCAATTCAAAATCAACAACTGCAGGATGCCAGTTCTTTGGTCCTAGATTGGTTACCTGGCAGTGTAAGAAACAAACGTCTGTGGCGTTATCTACTTGTGAAGCGGAGTATGTTTCTGCTAGCAGTTGCTGCTCTCAGATCTTGTGGATACAGCAACAGATGCGCGACTATGGTTTGCAGTTTCTTAACACACCTCTTTTTGTTGATAATGAGGCTGCAATAAATATAACAAAGAATCCAGTACATCACGCTAAAACTAAACACATAGAAATTCGTCATCACTTTATTCGTGATTGCTTTGAGAATAAGTTGATACGAATTGAGAAAATCCACACTGACGAACAGAAAGCTGATTTACATACCAAAGCTTTTGATAAAAATCGGTTTAAATATTTGTTAAAACTGAATGGTATGAAGCTTCTGTCGGTGTTGGATGGCATAATTGGCGTTGATGAGAGTACTGTTGCGGATGAAGACGAGAAACAATCTGCAATGGTTTGTCGAATTTTTACTTGTTTTGGTATTTAGGGGGAGTAGATGTTTGTACATAGTTATTTTCAGAAAATACAAAAACAGTAAAAAATGCAAAAATACAAAAACATGATAAAATGAAAAAGAGCTTGTGTATATAGGGAAAATGATAGTACATCAGCTAGACAATTACAGTATGCTAAAGATGTGTAAAAGTTTAAAAGAATTAAACAATCTCACTGATGATGTGTCGATAGGTTTTCGCACATTTAGTAGATTTATTCGGGATATAAACCTAAAATTCAAACTTGTGAATTTGTGGGGAACACTACTTGGATATATAGGTAACCCCTGAAATCTCGTTTGAAAGGTCTCTTAATCTGATATACTAGGTCTTTATACTCAATGATGTCTGGGGTATTATTCCGGGACTTCTGCTGAACGGTGGTTCTGACCTAGTCCTTGGCTAATACTTGCTGCAATGCTTGAAACACAGCATTAAACCCTCAGCATGCTGAAACAATAAAATTGATAAATGCTGCTGTTGTAAGCAAAAAGATCCTCTAAAGGGGACACACCGAAAAGTCGAAGCTGATATCTCTCTGCGTATACGGAAGTATCGACCTGAGATCCCTCGGCCCTCGCATACCTAAATTATATACAGATATCATTGTAGTATACTCACCTGTAAGACTGATTATTGAGATTCTGGATACGGGAGTATATTCAAGAGGTGGGACACATGAATGATCTAAGTTCTTAATTCATCTAAATCGTATCCTGAGTAAATTGAAATTTGTGTGAGAATTTAAGATGGATCAGTATATCGACAATCGAGGTGAATTGTTTAAGTCTGAATATGTAATATAGCTTAACGGTACTTGTAATTTGTCTGAAAAGCTGATATGATTCCCTGACACGCTCACCAAAAATATGTTTGTAAATAGTTTACTTTGTTTAATTTCTGCAATTTAAGTTTTCTGTATTTCATTTCTTAGTTTAGAACACTTTATAAAACTCAAAAAGATTTTATTTCTGCTTTATTTTCCGACAAACCAAAGTGGAGAGTTGATTGTTGGATTCTTAGTTGTTTGAAGCAGATGCAGAAGATTCTGGACTGAAGAATGAGGAGAGCTTATCTTGATAGAGTTTGATTTATTGAATAGTCAAAAACAAGTTCATTAACTTGATACTTGTTATTTTCAGAAATTGTTTGAAATTGTTGTTTTAAATCAGTTTGTTTCGTCAAATGATCAACCAAGGTCATTAAATTGGACTTGGTAGATTAATTGAGTAATCAGGGTCATTAACTTGGACCTGAATACTTGAGTGGATTGCTATAACTGATTGATTTTGTGATTTAATGTTGAAAAGATAGTTTGTAATGATTATTGGTTGAGAAACAGGTTTGGACATTATTTCCCAACGGAGGCAAATTGTCAAAGCTTGAACCAGATATCTCAAGATTCCAGCATACTAAGAGGGGGAGTCTGTGAAAGGGGGAGTCTGGATCAACAGTTATTGGGAAGTTGAAGTTAGAGCAAGGTGATGCTGAAACTTGTGAAGAATGCTTGTGAGAATAGACAGAGTTAAGAAAAAGACTAAGACTGAAGACTACGGATCTGAAGATATGTAAAGACTACGTCAACATCCAAGGGGGAGTCTGTTGATGCATGAAATGTCTGTTGACTGCGTCTACAAAAAACCTGAAGTCAATATTGGTCAACAGGGGGTCAAAATGTAAATATTATGAAATATAGAAGTAGGTTCGCTTATGTGTCATTGTATTAGTCTGGACCGCTCATGTGTCTTAGTCTGGTTAGCTCATATGTCATTATGTGGTTAGCTTATATGTCAAGTGTTCTGGACCGCTCATTTGGCATGTCGTATGAGTTGACCAGAAACTCTATAAATAGGTTGAGTGGTTCATTAGTGAAAGTGTGTATGTGTGTGCTTGGGAGCCGAAACTCTGTCAAAATTTCATCAGAAAGCAATAAAAAGATAGGAATTGAAAGGATATGCTGTTGTAACTTCATATATGTTGATTCCGCCTTCATACATGAAGATGAGCTACTCTGACTGACTTTTCGGGTCAAAGAACGGTCCAACAACTCTCAAGAAGTTGTTTACTCTTGAACCTAGTGTGATATTTATGTCACGACCCCCGTCCTGGTTTTTACCCGGTCCAGGAGCCGCGGGACAGAAATCCCGTGGTATTTATTAATTGAGTGTACAGCGGAAGTTTAACAGGATCTTTTAAAACTTGAAAATTTCCCAATTATTTCATTTCATAAATTGGGACAAACCCCGTTATTTACAATAGAGGAATTTCACGAGGAAATTCCCTGTTTTACAAAACATGTTTATTTATTTTACTGAGCCACCACTTCAAGCTTGATTAGTGCTCCGTAGCACGTTTCCTTGGTTCATAGTAGGTCACCTGAAACATGTTTTAAAAATATTTTATCAGCGGAGAAATACTGGCGCGTCACTCAAATTTGATAAAACGACACATAGTTATAAATTACAGCTTAAGAGCGATTACAATGGCTTCTATCTTATTTTTATCTGGCGCCGTGTCACAGCCTTGTAACGATGGTCATACCACTATTGGGTCCTTTCACCCAAGTAGTGATGATTATCACTGTTAGGTTGATGAACCTAACCGTGAGAAATTAGTAATGTGCACAATACCCCACTTGCCAGTGATTCAAGATAACCAAGACTTAATCCCTGTAATTATAACTAGAAAACATTTGGGTATTGTAAAACACTTTTGATAAAAAGAGAATGACTCACATAGCAAGTTTAGTCGGGCAAAGTTTAGCCTACTGATAAGCCTGTTAACCTAATTCAAATAACAATGCACACGAAAACTAGGTTAGTAACTTTAATCCAACTTTTACGACAACTCACGAGATCAAAACCTTCACGACGAATGACAAAGTGCAATACTTAAACATTAATCGAATTTACGACGAATGACAAAGTATAGCCCAAGTACGGGCAGCACTTAAACATCCATCGGATTGGTTTCCATCGATCGGACATTAAATCGTAGCAGTGATTGAGCTATTACCCTGTTATCGCGGCAGCGTTTCGTGCTATGTGTGTGTTATGTACTAAACAGACGATATCTCAACGTACGAAATGAGTTTTTACGTCGAACCAACGCCCAAATTCAAGTGCCAAACTCCTCTATATATACTGAAAAAATGTCTCCCTCGCGTGGCGCAAGGGCCTGTCGCGTGGCGCGAGGGGACCCCTTCTAGCATAGGGTAGCCTCGTGTCTGCTTAGCTTGGGTGAGTCGACGGTTTGTTAAAATTCGATTTCTATCATAAACTGTTTAGATAATATCAACTAGGAAATACCCCTCCTGAGTTTTAGGGGCACTGATCCTAGTTCTGATTGTTCTGAAAATTTTAAGGGTCATGCCATATTTCTTGGGGGTCTAAATTAGGGTTTCCTATTGGACAAAATAAAATAAGAAATAGTAATTTTAAATGAGAGTTGTTACATCCTCCCCACCTTAGAAAAATCTCGTCCTCGAGATTTACTGGAACAAGTAGGGATACTTTCGCTTCATCTCTGATTCCAGCTCCCAAGTGTATTCAGGTCCTCTCTTTGAATCCCACTTGACTTTGACCAGTACCAGTCTTTTGTGTTTGAGAAACTTGACCTTTCTGTCTTCTATCTACAGTGGTTTCGCAATAAATTTTAACTTTTCATTTACCTCTATATCTTGAAGAGGTACTACCAGGGATTCGTCAGATAGACATTTTTTTAGATTGGATACATGGAATACATCATGTACCCCAGCGAATTCTTCTGGTAGTTGTAAACGATAGGCAACTGGTCCTATTTGCTGGATTATTGGGAATGGTCCTACGTATCTTGGACTTAGTTTTCCCTTTTTACCAAACCGAACTACTCCTTTCCAAGGAGAAACTTTCAAGAGTACCTTATCTCTGACTTGAAATTCCAGTGGCTTGCGTCGATTATCGGCATAACTCTTCTGGCGATCTCGAGCTGTTTTCAGTCTTTCCTTGATTTGAGTGATCTTGTCGGTGGTTTCTTGTACGATTTCAGGTCCTGATAATTGGCTTTCTCCTATTTCTGCCCAACAAACTGGAGTTCTGCATTTTCTTCCATACAATGCTTCGAATGGGGCAGCTTCAATGCTTGCATGATAACTATTGTTATAGGAGAATTCAATTAAGGGTAGGTGGTCATCCCAGTTTCCACCAAAATCTATTACACATGCCCTGAGCATGTCTTCTAGGGTTTGGATCATCCTTTCACTTTGTCCATCTGTTTGGGGATGATAAGCTGTACTTAAATTTAATCGCGTCCCCATGGCTTCTTGGAAACTTGTCCAAAAATGTGAAGTGAAACGACCATCTCTATCCGATACAATGGAGAGTGGGACTCCATGTAAGGATACTACCTCATCTACGTATAACTTTGCTAACCTTTCCATGCTAAAGGTTTCTTTCAAGGGTAGAAAATGAGCAGATTTGGTTAATCGATCCACAATTACCCAAATTGTGTCGTTACCTTTTCTGGTTTTGGGTAACTTAGTAACAAAATCCATGGTTATTAGTTCCCATTTCCAAATAGGCATTTCTAATTGTTGGAGTAATCCTGAAGGTTTCTGGTGTTCTGCCTTAACTTGTGAACAAGTTAGACACTTAGATACATATCTAGCTATATCCTTTTTCATTCCTATCCACCAGAAGTTATTTCTTAAATCTTGGTACATCTTATTATTTCCCGGGTGCATGGTATATCTAGATTTATGGGCTTCCTCTAAAATCTTATTTCTTAATTCTCCTTGCTTAGGTACCCAAATTCTTTTCTTGTGGAATCTCCAAATTCCATCAGCTCCTTGCTCTAATTCCTTTATTCTTCCTTTCATTCCTTCAGCATCATCCTTGATTGATGTGGCTTGAACATTCTTCAATTGTTCCATTAAGTCTAATTGTAAACTTAATCTAAGAGCACGAACTCGCTTTTGCTTTTCGTGATACTTACGACTTAAGGCATCTGCAACTACGTTTGCTTTTCCTTCGTGATATTGAATATCACAGTCGTAGTCACTTAGAATTTCAATACAAATAGTGTATTTTAATTCTTGTTGCCCAAATATGTATTTTAAACTCTTATGATCTGTATAGACAGTAAACTTACTTCCATACAAATAGTGTCTCCAAATCTTAAGGGCAAAAATTATCGACCCTAATTCTAAGTCATGCGTCGTATAGTTTTCCTCGTGCTTTTTCAATTGCCTTGAGGCATACGCAATTACCTTCTTGCATTGCATTAGCACACACCCTAATCCTAACTTAGAAGCATCACAATATACTTCAAAATCTTCTGTCCCTTCTGGTAAGGCAAGAATTGGGGTGTTTGTTAACCTTTGTTTTAAAATCTTAAAAGCCTCTTCTTGCTTAGGTCCCCATTCAAACTTAACTGTTTTACAGGTTAGCTTAGTTAATGGCACAACTATCTTAGAAAAATCTTTAATAAAGCGCCTATAGTATCCAGCTAATCCTAGAAAACTTCTAACTTCCGTAACTGATTGTGGGACCTTCCACTTGGTGATCGCTTCTATTTTAGCAGGATCTACGTGAATACCCTCGTGATTCACCATGTGTCCTAAAAATTGTACTTCCTGCAACCAAAATTCACACTTCGAGAATTTGGCGTAAAGCTTCTCCTTTCTTAACAAAGTTAAGAGTGCATGTAGGTGCTCACAATGCTTTCCTGGTTTTTGGAATAAATAAGTATATCGTCGATGAAGACAATTACAAATTTATCCAAGTACTATTTACAGATCCTATTCATCATGTCCATAAATGCTGCAGGAGCATTTGTTAATCCAAAGGTCATGACTGTAAACTCGTAGTGACCATACCTAGTTCTGAAAGCAGTTTTAGGTATGTCTTCTTCTTGTACCTTCAACTGATGATATCCGGAGCGTAAATCTATCTTAGAAAAGTATCTAGCTCCTTGCAATTGATCGAAAAGATCATCAATCCTAGGTAATGGGTATCGATTCTTGATTGTAACCTTATTCAATTCCCTATAATCGATACACATTCGCATCGAACCATCTTTCTTCTTTACGAACAACACGGGTGCTCCCCAAGGGGATGAACTAGGTTGTATGAATCCTTTACTGAGCAATTCATCTAATTGCTTTTTCAGTTCTAGCATTTCGGTGGGTGCTAACCGATAAGGTGCCTTGGCTATTGGTGTAGTTCCTGGAATTAGATGAATTCTAAATTCTACTTCCCTATCTGGTGGTAATCCTGGTAGGTCTTCCGGGAATACGTCCGAGTATTCTGATACTACGGGAATTTCCTTAAGTTCCTTACCCTTAGTGCTTATGATTACCGAAATCATATACACTATTCCTTGCTTTCGTTCATAACTAGCAACTTTCATTACTGAAATGAATTTCATTGGTTTACGCGGCTTATCCCCTGTAATCATAATTACTTCTTCTGTGGGTGCACGAATTTCTATGGAGTTCTTATCACAAAGGATTCGAGCATGGTTGGCTACTAACCAATCCATTCCTAACACAATATCGAATCCGGCTAAATTCATAGGTAACAAGTTTGCAGAAAATTTATGGCCTAAGAGTTCTATCTTTTCTTCTTGCAAAACCTTATTTATGTTAACAGAATTCCCATCTGCCGTTTCTACCGTAAAAATTTGTCTAAGGTTGGTTAAGGGTAGGTTAAGAGCCTGGCAGAATGAAGTATTTATGAAACTTTGGTTTGCACCAGAGTCAAATAATACTTTTGCATAAACGTCATGAACTAGGAACGTACCAGCTATCACATCAGGGATTAGCTCGGCTTCCTGGGTAGTTAGTTGGAAGGCTCTTGCGTTTTTCTTGGTAGTTCCTTCTGCAGGTTTGGCTTTGTTGTTGTCAGCTGGTTTGACCAGTTTCGGGCAGTCTGGCCTAAAATATCCAGCTTCTCCATAGTTGTAGCAGATTGTTGACTTCTTCCTCCTGCAATCTTCTTTTTGATGCCCTGGAATTTCGCAGAAATTGCAATACCCTTTGCATCTTCCAAAATGCTTTCTTTTACAGGTACCGCAGAATGGAGCAGTGGAAGATTGCCCAGTTCCCTTTTTCTTGAAATTACTACTATTACCCACACGGAGTCCTTGGGTAATCTTTTGGGCTACTTCCTTTTTCCAATTTTCTTCTCTTGTACGTACCAGCCCGTCGGTCAAGGTGTTGGCTAATTCCACAGCATCGTCAATAGTACGGGGTCTCGCAGCTTTAACGATGTCACGGATTTCACCAATCAATCCCCAAATATAGCGGGAAATAAGTACCGGTTCTGGCGAAGCCAGGGTTGGTACAACTCTAGCATACTCGAAGAATGTCGAAGTATACCCTCGACAGTCTACATCCACCATCCGATGGTTCAGGAATTTGTTCGCCATTTGTTCCTTTTCATATTCTGGGCAGAATTTTCTTTCCACCAGATCTTTAAATTCTTCCCAATTCATGGCATAGGCCACATCGCTTCCCTTGGCTTGTAGTACCGTATTCCACCATTCTAGCGCCCCTTCTTTAAAAAGATGCGACGCGTACATGACTTTGTCTTCCTCGACACATTTACTTATTTTAATTACTGCCTCAGTTTTTTTCCAACCAATGCAGTGCAGCAGTCACCCCTTCATTGCCTGCGAATTCGACAGGTTTACAGGCAAGAAATTCCTTGTAAGTGCAACCTGGCGTTGCAGCTTTCATTCTTTTGAGAATTGGGGCTTGCAGTACATCATTATCATTATTATTAATGTTACCACCTCCATTTACACTATTACTGAAGTTGTCTTCATGAGTATGTTTGCTAGGAATAATTTGTTGATGTTCAACTGGATTTCGGGCAGCAGCAATTATTGCTGGAATAGCATTGGCTATTCCCTGAGCAATGATATTCTCTATATCTTGTCTATTCAGAAATTGATCTTCATGGTTTTGCGCGGATTGGTTACCCTCGTTAACTGGTTCATTACCAGCGTGTTCCATCTAGTAATTAATATATATTACTTATTAGCACAAAATAAATAACAACCACATAACAAAATAATTGCACATAATTATGTCAACACGTATAGCCAAAATTGTCGATTTTTCGACTTCCATATTTTTGTATATTACTATGCGTCCGTACACACCCGTTATATTACAAGAGTTTTATTTTTAAGTCATTTCACAGGATTATATTTTTATTACTATTATTATTATTTTATTATTATACAACCACAACCACACAGTCACCCCATCCCCGTGAGCTGGCATCTCAGAAACGACGTTCCCTCTCGTCGTACTTCCATGATATCCTTTCTCCCACATCTCGGATTCTATTCCCTGCATCCACAAGCTCCTCGCCATAGTGGCGGAGTTCAGCCAAGTTTTCTGCACTCATAGGTGGATGTAGTGGAGGCTCAGGGTCAAATTGGGGGAAAAAAGTATTAGGGTTATTTAAAAGATTCTGAAACTGCCAGTCAGTTGTCCACCATTCTTCTAGTTCTTATGGTAGAGGTCGGGGGTTAACAAGGGGATCTGGAATAGCCGGTTCCAGATTGACTGGAAGTTGGGCTTCCACCGGGTAATTAAGGAGGTTTTCATTGGCAGGTCCGATGAGATCACTAAGTGCCAGTTTACCGTCCAACCCCTCCCATGATGGCATTTCTTGGTCTTGCCCAGTGTTGTAAAAGTCGGATTCCAAGGCCGAGTACTCGGTGAGTACTCGGTCCTCGGAACCCCTCCGAGGCGACTTCCTCCTAGGCGGACTCAATTAGTCGGCCTCTGTCAAACTCGGCGCCTAGTCGGACGTAGTCGGAAAGAGTCGGTCTAGTCGGTCTAGGCGGTCAACGTGGTTTGTTGACTTTTAATTAGTCAAAATCGGTCAACGTCGGCCTACTCGGCCTTATACTCGGACTACTCGACCTTGTACTCGGACTACTCGACCTTGTACTCAGACTAGTCGGACTTGTATTCAGAATATTTGAACTTTAAACATGTTTCATTTTAAATTATACTCAGTTGACATGAATTATGCTTATTTTAACATATATATAATATATAACAATTAATTTTCTTTATAGTTACCATGTCCGCGTACTCCCCGAGTACTCTCCGAGTACTCCGATTACTCCCAACTCACCAGTCGGCCGACTAGGGACCGCCTAGCGACTTTTACAACACTGGTCTTGCCTGGAACTTTCTCCAATCTCTATTCCCTTGCCTTTATCCATCGGATCCTTAGTCTTTATAACTTTCCGTGTTGCTGGCTTCTTCCTACGCACACGCCTCCAGCCCACAAATTTTCTTTTCTTCTTTGGCTTTGGTTTCTCCGGAGGTTGGACTTGAAATTCCATAGGTTCATCAACGTCAGTCAAATAACCGGAAAAGTCTCTGGAAACTTCCACATTAACAGAATGGAGATTGAGATTCTGAAGAGCTTCAGACAACTCATTCACGTTGTTTAACAGGTATAGAGAAAACACACAAAATTCTAGGTTAAAATGTTGTAAATCCATTTTCACATAATCACATAACAGCAATCAGAAAAATTAAGTATTTCTAAATACTTAATTGGCTTAAATCAGTGGCTCTGATACCACCTTTTTCTGTCACGGCCCCCGTCCAGGTTTTTACCCGGTCCAGGAGCCGCGGGACAGAAATCCCGTGGTATTTATTAATTGAGTGTACAGCGGAAGTTTAACAGGATCTTTTAAAACTTGAAAATTTCCCAATTATTTAATTTCATAAATTGGGACAAACCCCGTTATTTACAATAGAGGAATTTCACGAGGAAATTCCCTGTTTTACAAAACATGTTTATTTATTTTACTGAGCCACCACTTCAAGCTTGATTAGTGCTTCGTAGCACGTTTCCTTGGTTCACAGTAGGTCACCTGAAACATGTTTTAAAAATATTTTATCAGCGGGGAAATACTGGCGAGTCACTCAAATTTGATAAAATGACACATAGTTATAAATTACAGCATAAGAGCAATTACAATGGCTTCTATCTTATTTTTATCTGGCGCCTGGTCACAGCCTTGTGACGATGCTCAAACCCCTGTTACTCAAGGCACAATGCAAGACGAGGCAACTCAACCAATACAACCCATCAATGTAGAAGATGACGACCTCACCCGGCCGTAAAAACCTGTGGAAGCTACCTTCGGGTCCAAGTTTACAAGGAGAATAGCCGAGGCCCCAATTAAGGAAAAACCCAATATGCCTCAGACAGTGGGCAAACACGATGGCTTAGGGGACACTGATGATCATCTCAACCTGTTTAAGAGTGCCGGGGAGGTAGCCTGCTGGCCCATGCCTCTTTGGTGTAGATGTTTGTCCAAACGCTGGTAGGGTCAGCGCGAGTATGGTGGGATAGTCTACCTATTGGAGAAATTGACAGTTTCAAAGACCTTGAATCCAAATTCACATTGCAATTTAGTCAGCAGAGGCGACACACAAAAGATCGAAATGAACTCCTCCATATCCCGTTAGATTTAACAAAGAAAGCCTGGCGCGATAAAGAGACGGTGGAGAGTTTTATCGTTAGATTTAACAAAGAAAGCCTGGCAATCCCGGGTATCACAAACGATCTGGCCTGCGGTGCTTTCCTACAAGGATTGAATGATGATAAGTTATTAAGGACACTTTATGGTAGGGAGGGCGTACCCTCCACCCTAAATGAAATCCTGAGGATAGCCAAGGTATACGTCACACAAGAAAAAACTGTGGCAGCCAGTCACGCGGCCAACAGAAAAAAGGAAGCCCAGAAAAACCAAGATGATAGGGAGCAGTGGAACTCTAAGGGCAAGGGTAGAGGAGACAGGTACCAAAAGAGCGACAGACCTGACTCGCGATATGACAGATCCAGGAGCTCATATTCAAGAAACGAATCCTCATCCACGGTAAGGTCTGATTACCCTAATTTGAGCAAAACACCGGCAGAAATCCTGGCCTCCGAAAACCTAAAATTTAACCCTCCCAAGCCACTGAAGGACGCTCCCAACAAAGACACCAGTAAATATTGTGAATATCATAAGGGCAGCGGCCATGACACCAACGATTGCTTTCAGTTGAAAAAGCAAATCGAATACTTTGTGAAGGCGGGAAGGTTGGCTCACCTGATAAAGGGGCGGGAAAGAGACAGCGTGAGCTAAATATGGTATACGCCGATAAAGGAAAGGGAGCGAAACATGGATGCTGGCAACCATGACAGTTGAATCACGCGTAGAGGATTTACACCTCACCACCGACCCTTTAATCATATTCGCCGCGGTAGGCGACTACAACATGAGAAAGATTCTGGTAGACACAGGGAGCTCTGAAGACATAATCTATGTGCACTGTTTCAACAGGATGCAACCATAAGACAGAAAATTGCTTAAGTCGGTATACTCCCCCATTAAGGGGTTCACCGTAGAAAAGGTTGATCCAATCGGTCAGATTACCTTTCCAGTAACATTTGGACACGCCCCCCTGGAAAGGACCATCCTCCTCACATTTCTTGTGGTACGCGCTGAGTCTTACCACAACGTAATCATCGGAAGGTTCACCCTAGGGAAATTAGATGCTGTAGTTTCCACGGCGCGTGGATTCATGAAGTTCCCCACCCCGCGGGGAATTGCAACAGTGTATCGGGACAAGCTGGGAGAAGTTTTGGATGCCAAGAGGTGTCGTCGGGGACCTACTGGTGCCATCGGTCCGGAAAGATGGGTTTTGAGCACACGCCACCCGGAGCAGACAGTTACAATAGGAGACAGCCTCTCTCCTGAAGTTAAAAACAATTTGAAGCAATTGCTAAGGAGGAATGCTGATATCTTCGCCTTTGAACACTCTGACATGACTGGGATACCCCGGGATAAAGCGGAACACAAGTTAGCCATGCTCCCAGGCATTAAGCCCGTTGCCCAGGGAAAGCGCAGCATTTCCCCTGATCGAATAACCGCGGTAGTGAAGGAAGTACGAAAGCTGGTCGAGGCTGGAATCCTCAGAGAAACTAAATATCATACATGGGTATCAAACCCCGTGATGGTTAAAAAACTAGATGGCACATGGCGGATGTGTATTGACTTCAAAGATTTGAACAAGGCTTGCCCTAAAGATGCATATCCACTGCCTGAAATGGATTTCAAAGTCGATGCTCTGGTCCCTTATAGGTACAAGTGCTTCTTAGACGCCTAGAAAGGTTACCACCAGATCAAAATGTCAAGTGAAGACGAAGAAAAAATGGCGTTCCACACCGATATAGGCATCTTCTGCTATACCAAGATGCCTTTCGGTCTGCGAAACACCGGGGCCAGTTATCAACGTCTCATGGACAAGGCTTTTGAAAAGCAAATTGGCAGAAACCTGGAAGTGTACGTCGACGACTTAGTGATCAAGAGCAGAGAGGAAAAACAAATGCTCGAAGACATCGAAGAAACTTTCCAAAAGCTGAGAGAATACAACATCAAGCTCAACCCTAAGAAGTGTTCATTCGGGGTAGAAGAAGGCAAGTTTTTAGGGGTGGTGGTCACCCGGGATGGCTTTAAAGCTAACCCGAAAAAGATAGCCGCTATAACGCAAATGCCCTCCCCCAGGACTTTAAAAGAGGCACAAGCATTAAATGGGCATTTGGTGGCCATAAATCGATTCTTGGCAAGACACGCCGAGAAGTCTTAACTGTTTATAAAAATGTTGAAAGACTGCCTTAATAAGAAAAAATTCAAGTGGACCAATGAAGCAGAAGAGGCTTTGCAAGAAATGAAGCGTTTCATTGAGAAACTACCCATGTTGACAGCGCCACACCCAGAGGAAATCCTAAAGATGTATCTGGCGGCAGCTCACAAGGCTGTAAGTGCGGTACTCATGGTCGAAAGAGATGGCAAGCAAACGCCGATATATTACATCAGCCGGGTATTGGCGGGACCAGAAACGCGGTACCCAACCCTTGAAAAATTGGTGTTCGTTTTGGTCCACGCTACGCGACGTCTCCGAAGATACTTCCAAGGGCATCACGTGCAGGTCCTAACAAATTATCCCCTACAACAAATCTTACACAAGCCGGAAATCTCTGGAAGATAAGCCAAGTGGGCGATCGAGTTGGGAGCCCTAGATATTGAATATAGAAAGCGAACAACAATCAAGGGGCAGGTAATCGCTGATTTCTTAGCGGAGATTGCTGATGGAGAAATAATACAAGATCCCGCGATCAAAGACATACCCGAATCCAGCACAGCCAGGCAAACTTGGAAGTTATACACAGACGGGTCTTCTAGTGGAAAACGCTCCGGGGCGGGTCTCATGCTAATCAGCCCAGACGAAATAAGATTGATGTACGCTATGCGCTTTGATTTTGAATGCTCTAACAAAGAAGCAGAGTATGAAGCGCTGCTAGCTGGCTTGAGAATAGCCCAGTCTATGGGAGCAACCAGGGTTGATGCATATGTTGACTCTTTGCTAGTCAATAACCAGGTGAACCAGACCTATGAAGCCAAGGATGAAACAATGGCCAAATATTTGGCTAAGACCAAGGAGCTCATAGCTTCTTTCGACAGCGTAACACTTAATCATCTCCACCGAGGAAAAAATCAAATAGCTGATGCCCTAAGCAAGCTAGCCACCTCGGGCATGGAAAAAGAAGTAAAGGTGGAAACGCTACAAGCGCCTTCCATTGAACCCCGGGAAGTGTCCGCTATCATAGCGGAAAAACGCTGCTGGTACACTCCAATTCTAAGGTTCCTCACAAAGGGAGAATTACCCTCCGCCATAGGTGAAGCCCAGAAAATACTAACCAAAGCATTGCAGTATGAGGTGAACAACGACATCCTATACAGGAAATCGTATTTGGGACCACTATTACGGTGCGTGTCCCCAGCTGAAACAAAGTACCTGATTCAGGAAATACATGCCGGTATATGCGGCATTCACGCCAGACCCCGGGCAGTTGTCGCCAAAATCCAAAACGCTAGATACTATTGGCCCGGGATGCACGAAGACGCGGTAGAAGAACTCAGAAAATGCAGCAGTTGTCAAAAGTTTGCCCCTCAAACGCTCCGCCCTAAAAATAACTTAATTCTTGTTACAGGGGCCTAGCCTTTCCAAAAATGGGCAGTCGATATCGTGGGGCCATTCCCGCTGGCCCCGGGAAGCTAAAGTACCTAATTGTGGCAGTTGATTATTTCACCAAGTGGGTTGAAGCGTAGCCCTGGGCTAAAATAACCGCTGAAAACGCCAAGAAATTCCTATGGGAACACATAGTGTGCCGATTTGGATTATCGTTGTACCTGGTAAGCGACAATGGGACCCAATTCACAGACAGGGTCTTACAAGATTGGTGTGCAGAGCCTCAGATTCAACAAATCTTTACATCGGTAGCACATCCCCAAGGAAATGGTCAAATGGAGCCGGCAAATAGGAGTTTGCTGGATGGAATCAAAAGAAGGTTAGGTAATGAGGGAAGCTCTTGGGTTGAAGAACTGCCAAATGTCCTCTGGGCACATCGAACCATGCCCAAAACAAGCAACAATGAAACCCCCTTTAGCCTAACCTATGGCGCGGAAGCAATGATACCCGCTGAGGTTGGATTACCATCGCTAAGGCGCCTTACTACTAATGATGACAATGATAGGCTCCTAAAGGAAGGCCTTGACCTCTTGGAAGAACGACACGAGGCAGCCGCCATCAGCGAGTCAAAGTACAAGAAAACTTTGGAGAGGTATTACAACCAGAGCGTGGCTCAGCATACTTTCAAGGAAGGCGAGTACGTCATGCGCGACAATGAGGCCAGTAGAGCGGAGCCCTCAGGAAAACTGGGACCTAACTGGAAAGGTCCCTATATCGTCCAAGAAGACTTAGGCAAAGGGGCTTACCGCCTATCCAGGCTCGATGGCACAGCGGTTCCACGTACTTGGAACGTCGCTCATTTAAAGAAATGTTACATGTAGACTCCCGCCCCTAATGGCGGGTTCTGTTATTTTTCTTTTATAAACAAGTGTAATTCATCTCTAACGATGTCTCTTTTTTCTCTAAGTTGATTGAGTTAATAAAAGTTATTTCTTTATTATTCTCTCCAATTACTTACATGCACAATATCAACTACCATCGCATTTTTACTGCATTTTACAGTACAAAAAATTACCATCGCATTTAAGTTGCACAAAAACGGTAAAAAGTATCCTTAACATGAAATATTTTTCATACATAAGTCAAAGGATCAAAACTATACAGTGCTAAGAGTGGGTATCTTGGTAATAGATACATTAACCACTACAAAAAAGATAGGTATTTTGGTAATAAATACACACAACTATCTTACAAAACCAAGTACTTGTCCCTGTTGCTAATAACCAACATATGGGAACCCAAAAACGAACATGTTCTACTTATCTAAACATCGAGGAACATTGCCCTCACCTCTGCAGGGGTGTACAATGCTTCACCATAATACTCCAATGGGTGAGGATCGACGATCAGGTCATCAACATTCCCCTCACCAACCGGAGAAGCTGTTATCCTCCGATCACCAACAGGGCCTGCATACTGACGACCACTCTGACGTCGTTCGTATACCACCCTACAACGTTGGACATACTCGGAGGGAAATGCTTGCATCAGAGTGTCGGCTGATAGACAAGCCACACCTGTTTCAGCTTTAGAAGAGTTATCACCCTCGATACTCTTGCAAGACCTGTCCACCAAGGGCATTGCATCACCGGAGTCAGTCTCCTTACCTTGAATCATCTCCTCTGTCACCGGGTCCTGAAGACGGACTAGACCGTCTGCTGCATCCAAACATCGAAGATGTCAGAAATTTTCCAATTATAACACCTACGCTCCATTTTTTCAATTACTAAATTTGGAAAAGAAGGACATAATTTATAGAGGGATTAAGAGATTGTACAACAATGACAATGGCAACATTATTAAGAAGACATCATTACATGTCAAATCGCCATACTTAAGTAAAACAACGACGTCATCATCGTAATCGCATTAATTTTCTGACAGACTGTCGCAACCCCCGGCCCCTATATCCTGGGATCGGGCGGACGCGAACTCAGATTTAGTGGTATCATGGTTTATCATTATTTGGCAGCGGAATTTACATCAGGACCGTAGTTAGGAAATATTTTATCAGAGTAAAAATACCACATTTTTATATTAATAAACATATGGGTAAAACCCAAGTTTCTGTTACAACATGTTTATAGGTATAAACCCTAATTTATTGAATTTAAAACATCGTCTTTATTTAGGTAACTTTTATAGCTACATTTTTCCAAGTCTTCAGTGCTCTCCAGCTGGCTTCTAATTGGCTTTCACATTTTGTTACCTGAAACACGTTTTAAAAACATTTGTCAGTGGGAAAATACTGGTGAGTGAATCTCAGTTTACTCAAGAAGCATTTTATCTTTTAACAGTATTGAGAGCAATCACAATGTTTATATCTACACAATTACTCATTCAGTATTGTCAATCCTGACTGGTGGGTCATATTACACATTGGCTAACTCGTTGTCCAATGGTAACGTGTTCCACATTTTGTATACAAAACCCCAACATACCGGCAGTAATTGAAGAATTATAAAGACTCAATTACTGCTAATCACATTGTAAATTATTTAAGATTTTGTAAAAATAGTTTGTAAAAAGTTTCATAAAAAGGAGATTACTCACATTGCTACTTTAGACTTTTCTTGGTGTTTCCCTGATTATAATCTATTAATTAAATAATGCACATGTGTTAGTATAATAACCTATTATTTACTTTAGTAATATCCTCCCCGAGACAGAACTCCAATGACTACGTCGGGCAGAACCTCGACAGCCGTTACGGAGCACTTGATCAATCGGGCAGCGTATCTAATACGTAATCGGGGTTATAATACTTACAACGGGGCAGAACTTCGTTAATTAGGGGGTATATTACCCGATTATAGTGCCTATTCTACAGAAATTTAGAGAGATTCACGAGTTACGAGCGACGAAAATGATCTGCCGAAGCTCCCAATTTATAGGAGCTGAAATGGGTTTTCTCGCGCCCCGCGTAGGCTTCAGCAAAGGGCTTCGCGGCCCGCGAGGCTAGCTAGGGTAGGCCCTAGCTTGGCTGATTCGGCCACTAGGCTTGACACGATGCTGCCACGTGGCAGCTCAGGGGTGCGCCCTGTTATTGACCTGTCGCGGCCCGCGTAAGACTAGGAGAGAGTCTTCGCGGCCCGCCAGAAAACAATAAAAATTGTTTTTATTTTTATTTTATAAAATTAAAGGTATTAAGGACCGGTTCTCGCATACGGGGTGTGTTTTAAGACATATAGGGACGTTTTAAATATTTTAGGGATGTCGGAAATAATTTAGGAGGGTTGTTATATCCTTCCCACCTTATTTTAGAACTCGTCCTCGAGGTCTACCGGAACAGGTGTGGATATTTCCTTTTCATTTCTGATTCAAGCTCCCAAGTGTACTCTGATCCTTTCTTGGAATCCCATTTTACTTTGACGAGAACTAGTCTCTTGTGTTTGAGATTCTTGACTTTCCTGTCTTCAATCTGTAGAGGCTTTTCTACAAACTTAAGCTTTTCATTTACCTCTATATCCTTAAGAGGTACTACTAGTGATTCATCAGCTAAGCACTTTTTAAGATTTCATACATGAAATACATCATGTATTCCTGCCATTTCCTCTGGCAAGTGTAGTTGATAGGCTACAGGTCATATTCTTCTAATAATCTCAAAAGGTCCAATATACCTAGGGCTTAGCTTTCCTCTTTTGATGAATCTGACTACTCCTTTCCAAGGAGAAACTTTTAACAAAACTTTATCTCCTACTTGAAATTCCAATGGCTTACGACTGTTATCAGCATAGCTCTTTTGTCGATCGCGCGCTGCTTTCAGTCTTTCATTGACTTGAATGATTTTGTCCGTTGTTTCTTGTACTATCTCGGGTCCAGATATTTGTTGTTCTCCGATTTCTGCCCAATAGACTGGAGTTCGGCACTTTCGTACATAAAGAGCTTTGAAAGGGGCAGCATTGATACTGGTATGATAGCTGTTGTTGTAAGAAAATACTATTAATGGTAAGTGATCGTCCCAATTTCCTCCGAAATCAATTACACAAGCTCTAAGCATATCTTCCATTATCTGAATCGTCCTTTTGCTTTGTCCGTCCATTTGAGGATGATAAGTGGTGCTTAGATTTAGCTTGGTTTCCATTACTTTTTGGAAACTTGTCCAAAAATGAGAAGTAAAACGGCTATCTCTATCAGAAACAATTGATAAAGGAATACCATGTAATGAAAATATTTCATTTACATATAATTTGCCTAATTGTTCCATACTGAAAGTTTCTTTCATTGGTAAGAAATGAGCTGACTTGGTTAATCTATCTACAATCACCCAGATTGTATCATTACCTTTTCATGTCTTGGGTAATTTGGTAACAAAGTCCATTGTTATCAATTCCCACTTCCATACAGGCATTTCCAATGGCTGTAATAAACCTGAAGGTTTATGATGTTCAGCTTTAACTTGTGAACAGGTTAGACACTTGGCAACATAAGCTGCTATATCCTTTTTAATTCCTATCCACCAGAAATTCTTTCTTAAGTCCTGATACATCTTGTCACTTCCAGGATGCATTGTATACTTAGACTTATGGGCTTCTTCTAATATTCGGTGGCGTAGGTTTTCTAATTTAGGTATCCACATTCTTTTCTTATGGAATCTCCAAATTCCATCTGTTCCTTGTTCTAATTCCTTAATCTTACCTTTCAATTTTTCAGTATCATCCTTGATTACTGATTCCTGTGCTTCTCTAATTTGTTCATTTAAATCTACATGTAGATTTAATTTAAGAGAACGTACTCTTTTTGGCTTTTCATGGTACTTTCGACTTAAAGCGTCTACTACTATATTAGCTTTTCATTCATGGTACTGGATACTACAATCATAATCACTAAGCATTTTCATCTAGCGTCTTTGTCTCATATTTAACTCTTTTTGCCCAAAAATATACCTTAAACTCTTATGATCAGTGAAGACAACAAATTTATTTCCATATAAATAGTGTCTCCAAATCTTAAGGGCAAAAATTATAGCTCCTAACTCTAAATCATGTGTTGTATAATTTTCTTCATGATTCTTAAGTTGTCTAGAAGCATAGGCTATCACCTTTTGTCATTGCATCAACACACATCCATAACCTAACTTAGAAGCGTCACAGTAGACTTCAAAGTCTTCAATTCCTTCTGGTAACGCTAGTATAGGTGCGTTGGTTAATCTTTATTTAAGGATTCTAAAGGCTTCTTCTTGTTTTAGTCCCCATTCGAACTTAACAGACTTACAGGTTAGTTTCGTTAAGGGAATGACTATTCTAGAAAAATCTCGGATGAATCTTCTATAATAACCGGCTAGTCCTAGAAAACTTCTAACTTCTGTTGGTGACTCAGGGGTTTTCCATTTAGTAATCGCTTCAATCTTTATGGAATCTACATGAATTCCTTCATTATTGACTAAATGTCCAAGAAATTGCACTTCTTCTAACCAAAATTCACATTTCGCAAACTTAGCGTAAAGCTTTTCTTTCCTCAGTAAATTTAAAAGTGTATGCAGATGCGTTGCATGTTCCTCTTTACTTTTAGAGTAAATAAGAATATCATCTATAAAGACAATTATGAATTTATCCAAATATGGCTTACATATTCGGTTCATCATGTCCATAAATGCGGCTGGGGCATTGGTTAAACCAAATGGCATGACAGTAAATTCATAATGGCCATACCTTGTTCTAAAAGCGGTCTTAGGAATGTCCTCTTCCTGTACCTTTAATTGATGATATCCTGAACGTAAGTCGATCTTTGAGAAAAATCAAGCTCCTTGTAATTGGTCGAACAGATCGTCGATTCTCGGTAATGGGTACCGATTTTTAATCGTGACCTTATTCAATTCACGGTAATCAATGCACATACGCATTGACCCGTCTTTCTTTTTGACAAATAAGATTGGTGCTCCCCATGGCGATGAGCTTGGCTGTACAAATCTTTTCTCCAAAAGTTCGTCTAACTGTTTCTTTAGCTCTTGCATTTCTGCGGGTGCTAAACGATAAGGTGATTTGGCAATCGGTGCTGTTCCTGGTAGCAGATGAATTCTGAATTCAACTTCTCTGTCTGGCGGTAGTCCTGGTAATTCTTCTGGAAATACATCTGAAAATTGAGATACTACAGGGATATGTTTTAATTCCTTTCCTTTAGTGTTAACGATTATAGAAATCATATACACTAATGATCCTTTCCTAGCATAACTTGTTGTTTGCATCACAGAGATGAATTTTGTGGATCTAGTTGGCTTATCTCCTTTAATTGTGATCTTGTAACGCCCAGCGTCCCTGAACTTTAGACTTCTTGCAAGATCAACCCCTGAACTTCTGTATATTGTCAGATCTAGTCCCTATGGTTATATAAGGTTGATACTTTGATACTTTTGGCATGAATCTTATTGATAATTGGTGCTTGATACTATGACACTTGATTCTTTATTCTAGATGCTTGATCCTTGACACTTAAACTATGAGACTTGATACTTAATCTAGATACTTGACTCTTGATACTTGATCTAGACACTTGATTCTTGATACCATGGAAACTAGATTCTTTATGTTGATTCTTGATACTTGATACTCGGACTCTTGATTCTTGATGCTTGAGAAACTATGATTCTTGACTCTTGAAACTTATTTGGTGCTTGACTCCTTAGACTCGTGAGACTTGATTCTTGGTTAAACGAGAGACTGGAGCCTTGTCACTGGCGGAATCTATGAAACTTAGAAACTTTTGGTTTGTAATATAATCTAGATACTTTACATAAACTATACGCAACGCAACGCTAAATGTAATTCACAAAATGAATCAAAGACAGGAACGCGGAAAGAAGGGATTGGCCAGAGTGGCCGTCCGATCGGATGACCACCCGATCGGGTGACCACCCGATAGGGTGACCACTCAATCGAACGACCACCCTATTCCCTTTTGCACCCCCTTAATTTTCCTCTCACCCTATAAATAGACCTGTCACATCACCATTTTGAGTGATGTGACAGCTCTGCTCGACCAAGGCACGCGCACTCTTCAATTCTTCTTTTCTCATCAATTTCGGTACGTTTTCGGCTAGATACTTGTACTTTCATGATCTACACTTCATTCTCTACGTGATTCTCACTTGAAATCACGCTTTTCACCGTGAAATCTCTCAAATCTGAGATCTTAAGGATGACGTCACCATGGTGGTTCGTACAAACTAACATATGAGGTCATTCTTGGTGAGATCTAGCTAAGATCTAAGGGATTCCATGTACATATCACTGGATCTAACCTAAATCTAAACTTCTTCCTATAGAACTTGTGTACCTTCAACTTTTTCTCAAACTTTCCCCATTAATCAATGGAAATCGGGTCTAAACGGATTATGGACTGGATAAATAGTCTAAAGTCGGCTTTAGATCTGAGTTACTACCAGAAAAGACTAGCATGGGACGGATTTGACATTAACTTGTTACGAACTGACGACTGAACGGACAGGGGGTGATTCCCACCCAATTAGGACGCCGAGATACTAATGAGTTTACTGTTGTCACGATACGTACCGTACCGTCACCGTTAACCTAGAAACTTAGATATTTTACAATGGCAAACAAGAACAAGGATCGCCGATCGAGCGGCAATCCGATCGAACAGTCGTCCGCTCGGACAACCACTCTATCGAGTGACTCTTGCCTTGTAACCTTGAAGCTTGGAATCTTTGGGAGTCTTGACCAAATGGCAACCTGTCACACCTCGATATTTCCACGTATTACCGGTGGGCACGGTGGGGAGTATCGTGACGTGGTTGGTAACATTACAGTCAAACAACACAATATTTAAATGCACAGCGGAAGCAAAAGATAGATATAATTCAACCGAATATAATTGTAATATCAAGTATCACAAACAGTTGAAAATAATCCACAGGTGGATCAAAAATAAATAGGAAACATTGTTCAACAGTTTTTGACATCCAAGCTTGCGAGACTTATTGAGGACGCTAGGAGAAAGCCAGCCTAGTTCGCTTAGTACCTGCACTTAATCTTTTTGGGAAAATACGCCAGTTTACACTGGTAAATACAAATAACTAACTCATTTGAAAAAGTTTAATAAAAATTGATTTGAATGCACGTGGCACAAACTCTTTATAACTTGGGATAATTATTTGAATATAATCTTATAAAAGAATTACATGTTCCTTATGCGTTCAGTAGTCCAATCCGTAGACCGGATTAAAGATCAATAGACACACCACATTATTTATTTTGGCACTGACGGGTGTACGCCTACACCCCGTGCTTAGGTTGTGGCCATTTCGTAAAATGATGCCAAGGATATCCGGGACATGGTCATTAACCCCCCAAAGGCTTTAAGCAAACAAAACATTTCAAAACGGAGCATATCAATGATTTAACCTCTATTCGATTAAAGATTCAATGTCCGACCAAGCGGTATTTTATATACCATACCCCAAGCCCGTATAGGGAAAATAAGTTAAAAGTATTTACCTGAGCTAAATATAATATTCAATCTCAGCCGTATCAAATCAGCAAGTACAGATAGCTTTTACTGGGCTCCTATTCTGGAATGAAGGTTTATAATAACCTATTAGAATCCTAACGGTCTTTAGTTAAGCTTAAGCTTAGACCGGTTAGTTTTAATTAAAGATACGGTTCGAACGCACGATTAAGCGAAGGCCGGAATAGAATGTGATTTAGACCCGAAAAGTTTTAAGACTTGTATAATATGGGTAATCTAACCACGTTCTGGATTTTGAGATAAAAACGATAAGGTTTGACCCGTTTCGGCTAATTTATGCAAACTAGTTACATAAACCGAACCGAATGCGCAAGAGGCGTAACGGGTAACCATAAGAGTCATTTACAGGTTTCCTAAGTTAATATGCCTTAAATATGTTGTGATATCAGTAGGATATCTCCCGTTATGCCCAAAACGAGTTTAATCTCAATTTAAGCCCCGTAGGGGTATTTTGGTCATTTTAAAGATTATAAAAGAGTTTATTTAAGTTTCTGAGATTTGGGTCTGAATACATCAGTAAAATAACTTATTTTATCAGGTTATATCAGTTGGTGATAAGTCTTATATGACAAAATGGTTTTAAACCCAAACTATGTGTTTAATACGCTTAAAAGCCATTTTAAGCGATTTCCGGGTTATACAGGAAATCTGAGTTTTCTGATCAGGTTATAAAATTCAAAATACTTTATTTATTATATAAAATCAGTAGCAATTGGATTGGTGTCAAAATATTATGTAGAACTCATTTTATGAACAAAAATGGTATAATCGGTATTTACCGAATTAAGGTCATAACCTTAGGTTATGAGAAGTTTAAAAAATAATTAAAAATCTTCTAAAATCTCAAAATATTATATTACATCAGTGGGTAAAAGGTTTGGTGTCAAAAAATGGATTTAGATAGGCTTTATGCTAATGACGCCGTTTAATTACTCAAAAGCGTTCTAATTACGTCATTGAGCATAACTCCTATTCTAGACCTCCAACTGATGTGAAAATTTAGGGACAAGTTTATAAATCAGTAGCAAATATTATTGTCCTTTCACATTTCCAAAATTCTCGTTTTATGGTCAAAAGGGCATTATGGTCAACTTTAAGCATTTAACGGAAATGTGTAAACGAATCGGTTAAACAACAAAACAACCACAGAGGGTTATATTATCATGTAACCTGGTCCTAAGGAAGCTCTAAGGCATTACCAAATCATACTAAATTGGGTCAGAACTGAAGTCAAAGCAAAAGTCAAAGTTTTGCGACTTTCGGTTCCGAACCGGGTCTAAATAGAAAATTGTCGGGTCGAACATGCTTAGACATGTTCTTACACTTATTACTGAGTTATATGAGTGATAAATTAGGTTACATGACTTCTACATTGCTAATTACATGTTAATTCGCAAATTAAGTTTATGTTGACTTTTTATAAACAACTTTGACCCGACATTTGATCTAGTTAGAGTGGGAATCAGGGGGTGCCCTTTTAAGGGTTTATTGCCCACATAATTACCAACTTATAACTACCTTCAATTCGACTAATCACTGGACCATTAATGATTAATCACCAAGTCAAACGTTAATTACGACAGTTTGACTTTTAAGCTAATAACTAAGTAAAACTCAATTAAGGAAGGTCAAAGATACTTACCAAGGTCTAATGCAAGATTAGAGATGCTTGGGAACTGATCTTATGCTCCAGGAAGCTCCACAAATGCAGATGGAAGGTGTGATCAAAGTGTTGCAACATGATGGGCTTTTATAGTGCTTTTGATCTCATTAGATCATGACAACAAGTGCTACAACTGATCATGGATCATCCACAAGTGTCCCTAGTGCCTAGGAACTGTTAGGGGTCGCCCATGGATGAGAAAATATCTTCCTAAGTCGGTTAAGATGGAAATGGCAGCCACCTAGCAAAGATTTCGGATCAGAGGGCCCCTCGCGCCAAGCGTAGACCCCCCCTAGGGACCCTCGCGTCGCGCGATGCCCCTTCTGATCCAAATCAAATTTTCAGATTTTTACACTTTGGTCCTTGGTTCAAATAAAGTTGTTTCAACATTATTTCTTGCATTATGAACCCTCTAAATTGACTTATAAGGGCTTCAAGACTTATACTCACTTTGTTAAGTCCTTGGTTAACTTTGTTATCACCCGAAAATTCATAGACTTTATCGTTGACGCTTTTAACTCCTCGTATACGAATTTTATCATAACTTTCTCATACGATAACGAAACTTGGTGAAATTTTTATCATGCATTTTAGTGAGCATAATTAATCGTTACAAAGCTTCGAGTTTGCTAAAAGGTCACTCAGAGGTATACATTAAACATGTTGACACATTTAACCCCTGTAGTTTGTAATCTCTCACTTTCTTTCACAATTAGCTTCGTATGATCCATGATTTATTCGTTTAAGGTTATAAACATCATGTAGGGTTATTGTAAAGTATATTTATTCATTGTTGACATTTTGAACCCTTATATTCACATACTTTTCTTGTTTGTCAACTTTAGTCCTTCTAGAGTATTCTTTCACACGTTCAAAGTTTATGACACGTGTCAATACATTATAGGACGTGGATTTTCGAGGTGTTACATAACCCGATCGGACAGCCGTCTGAACGAGCGACCATCCGACCAAGATACCTAGTACATTTAACAAATTATGACACGTGGATCGAGTGACCACCCTATCGGACAGTAATCCGATCGGGCAGCCACCTTATCCCCTCATTTGTAAGCAAGAGGCAACCCGACCGTATGGCCATCCGATCGGGTAGCCATCTGTCCCTTCACACACCTATGTCACCCAAACGACTGGCAATCCGATCGGGCAGCCATCCGATCCAGTGACTGACTTGACCCCTTGCGTAATCTCGTTACTCTGCCCGACTCTTATCCTATTGTAATCTAATCAGGCTAATTCTAAAAGAGCTCCCTTTGATCCAATAGCAGTTTATACTGTTAAGCAATCACTGTGAGTATACTCGATCCCCTTTTTACTTTAAACTTTTGGGGTGTAACATGTATTCTATGAAACTTAAACTTGATTCTTTGAAACTTATACTCTATCCTATATGAACATGAAACTTGTGATTCTTGATTCTTGACTCTTTGTACTATGTGACGTTTAATCCAGAGTGTGTAGTTCCACCTTAACAATAGTAGCGCTATAGGAGATGCAGCTCTCCCATTATTCTCGGGGGATATTGTTAGGAGGATTCTAGTTTACCTTGAGTCTTGGGTAAACACTAAAGCATCGGGATACTTGGGCTAACACTGCGTGGACAGCGACACAAGCACGGCTGAAACTATTTATTGTTTACACTGTGGATATGAGTTGTTTTAATCTATTATTCTATTATCAAACTTGTATACTCGCAAATACTTTTGTATTGATATTTTAATACATGTTGCAGGCTGATAGGATGCTTGGACTGCATAGAATTCAGCTAGGAGATGCTTAGAAACGACACCTAGATAATATTAGTCTTTTGAACAATTTGAACAATTTTATGATTTGGTTTGTAATGTGATACTTGTGATGACGTTTGTTAGACTTTTGCAAAAAATCAATTAATCTTTATTGAAACAATAGTGTTATGGAATTCTCATGAGCAATCTGAACGCTTAGTGCTCGCACCCCGATGTTTCCGCCATCGGTTGGGGTGTGACAGATTGGTATCAGAGCCATAACTATAGGGAATTAGGATAAGTAGGAATACTTGCCCTAGTCTATAGTTTTAGGAATCTTGACTCTTATTTGTTGTTTAAGACTTATGTATTCTACCGTATCTGCTTCCTAGCAGCACTTGTTTAGTTAAACTTACATGCCTTTCCTAAGGCTAGCATAATATACACTTGATGCTTTGAAAACGCTGTTCACCGGTGTTTGTATTTTGCACGAGATTTGCCTTCAAGACAGGAGTGACATCCAAACCTTGATGGAAAATCTCCATGTTATTCTAGTAGGTCTTATCTGCGGATGACTACCAACGCTATTAGGGTACGATGTTGTCAAGTTAGAGGTGAAGCTCAGATCTTGATAACTCGTCCCACTCCTTGATTTCATGTCTCGCCAAAGTCTCGTAACTTCCAATCAATTGAGTACGTGAAATGACCAAAAGGACGAATATCATAGGCCTAACATCGATGACTTATTTGTCTAAGTAAGTCAAGACACGCTACCTCAATCGGAAAGGAATTCGAATCACTTTGGTTAGTCACCGTTCCTCTACCCGGAACACTCTATGTTTTATGAGCCTATCTTTCTTTTATGTTATCTTGATTTTATGCATATGGTTTTAAACTTAATACTTCGATCATTTGGTATGCTTTTGCACGAATCACACGTTATCCGCAATCTAAAACATAAATTCTAATCTCAGATCAAACTAAATTCATGAGGCTTTATTCTATGTGTAATCTAAGTGATGATGTAATTGTAAGACACTAGATGTAACATGGCATGGAATACAAGGGGAAAGTGACGTGTCCGGAACATGGTGGATACGCCGTTGGTACTTCCTATATATAAGTGTTTCTGGCATGTTACCAACGTTCGTACCAAGTGCCACGCGAAATTTAGTGTCTGGTGAAGGATCCTAAAGCTATGGAAGGACTATTTGTGTATTCTATGAGAAACTTATGTGAAATCTATCGTGTACTCCAGTGGAATCTATGTGTAAACTACGTATGTTTGATGGAGAAACAAAAATACAAAATGTAGCCTAGCATCGAAGATGAGGCGGAACGTGGCATGTCCGAAGCGTGGTGGATACGCCGTTGGTACTTCCTATATATAAGCATTTCTGGCACGCTACCAAACCTTCGTACCATGCGCTAAGTGAAATTCGTAGTTTTGTAGGCTCGGGTTAAGTGATTGAATCTACCTTATTAATTTTTGTGGTTGAATCTATCTGGTTAATCTATGTTGAGAAGTGGTGAAATCGAAGGCGGTGGTTAACGAGGCATGACACCGACGACGAGACGGATGTGGCATGATTGAAGCAGGGTGGATACGCCGCTGGTACTTCCTATATATAAGTTCTTCCGTCATGCTGCCGAACTTTCGTAACACGTGCCATGCGGGATCTCGTTGTTTGTGGATTGTTTGCACAAGTCTATGTGAATCTATTGAATCTATTGGAGACTATTGAGTCTATTGAATCTGTTTGGAGTCTATTGAATCTATTGGAATCTACTTGAGACTATTTGAATCTATTTGGACTAACCTATGATGAGTGTGGATATCGACATGTGAACATGACATCGAGTACGAGGTGGAAGTATTGTGTCTGAAGCGTGGTGGATACGCCGCTGGTACTTCCTATATATAAGCGCTTCTGACATACTGCCAAGTTTCGTACAACGTGCCATGTGAGGGTAGTGGATTGCAGTGTGTAATCTATTGGAATCTATTGGTTTAGTCCATGTGTGTATTGTGATAATGATGAGTGTATTGTTTGTCAATTGCGACACGTAACATGACGCCGAGTGCGGGGTGGAAGCAATGTGCCCGAAGCGTGGTGGATACGCCGCTGGTACTTCCTATATATAAGCGCTTCTGACCTGTTGCCATACTCCGTACAACGCGCCATGCGAAGGTCGTGGGTTTGCGGGATCTATGAGAATCTTGTGAATCTTGAGTCTTAGTCTACCGTGCTTGAATCTATGTTGACATGTGTTAATTTAGACTTATACGATCCTCTTATTGGATCTTCAGGATGTCTTCTCGAAAGCTATCCGACACTCTCAGGAAATCCAGGGAGAAATCTCAGAAAAATATGATGTCATTCATGGCCGACCAGATTGCTCGAGTCGTGCCAAAGATCGTCTCTGAGCTCCAAGGGTCAAACACGCCTCCATCCTCTGCAGACTCCAAGGCTGAGGAGAAAAAGCCTACTAAGTTCAACTATAAGCATTTCATCTCTTGCAACCCTAAGTCTTTCACGGGCAGTGATGGGGTGACTGCTATGCTCGAGTGGTTCGACAGCATCGAGGTTACCTTCATTAACAGCGAGTGCCCAGACCACTTAAAGACTAGGCGTGCAACTGGGATGTTTCAAGGCAGAGCGTTGGAGTGGTGGTCGAATGAGAGAAACAACTGTTAAAATGAAGAAGCCTATGCTCTTCCATGGGCTGAGGTACGAGAACTAATGATGCTTGAGTTCTGCCCTCCTCATGAACAACTGAAGCTTGAAGAGGAGTTTTGGCATCTGAAGTAGGTTGGTGATGATAACCTGGCTTATACTACCCATTTTAAGCAGCTAAGTCTTATCGTGCCTCACTTGGTTTCGACTCCTAAGCGAATGATAACCAAGTACATCAATGGTCTACCTCCTGCTATACGTGATTCTATTGAATCAGCTCAACTGGAAACTATTAAAGAAGTCTATCGTTTGGCAGCAAGTTTGAACAACAACCGTGTGCGTGATAAGCAGTTTGCTACTCCTGCTCCCTCCAAGTCTGCCAATCAAGTTACTCAGCAGCCAGGCGGCAGCAAGAACAAGAAAAGGAAATCCCAGGGTTCTGGATGCAATGTTATAACTCCTGCTACAAACCCTGCTGCTAAACCTGCTCCTGCTACTGCTGCTGCTAACCCTGCTGCTCCCGAAGCTAAGAAGCAATACACTAGGCCTCATCCCAAGTGTGCAACTTGCAACTACCATCATCCTACTGCTTCTGCATGTCTTCTGTGCACCAACTGTAATCGTTATGGTCACACGACTCCTTACTGTCGTCAAACTAACCCGGCCCCGCAAGCTCAGCAAGCCCCAGCTCAGGCAGCTCTACCTGCATTCCCAGCACCTCTGCAGAAACCAAGGCCAGTGAATGCTGTCCGTGCATTCTACAAGTGTAGAGATACTACCCACCTTCGTAACCAGTGTCCTCAGCTGAACCAGGACCAGCAGCCAGCCGCTCATGGACGAGCGTTCAACCTTAATGCTAATCAGGCTCGTAATGACAATGACGTTGTCAATGGTATGTTCCTTGTTAATAACCTTTATGCTTCGATTCTATTTGATACTGGTGCCGATAAAAGCTTTGTATCCGTGGAATTTGAGTCTTTGATAAACTGTACACGCTCCAAGTTACCTGAGTCATTCTCTGTTGAGGTCGCCAATGGTAAGTCGATTCTTGTGAATTCTATCGTGCGTGATTGTTCTTTGATTCTTAACGATCACGTCTTCTCTATTGATCTTATACCCATGTGATTGGGTAGTTTTGATGTCATCATTGGCATGGACTGGTTGCGTAAGAACCATGCCGAGATTGTTTGTCATGAGAAACTTGTTCGTCTTGCTCTTCCCTCTGGTGATACTTTGATCGTCTATGGAGACCGACCTTCAAAAGGGCTGAGATTGATGTCATGCACACAAGTGAGCAGAAACTTACGTAAACAGAACCCTGCCTTCTTGGTCCACGTGGTGGAACAAAAAGGCAAGGGGAAGAACATAAGCGACGTTCCAGTGGTGTGTGACTTCATCGATGTCTTTCCTGAAGATCTTCCTGGTCTTCCTCCTCCCAGATCCGTTGACTTTCGTATTGATCTCGTACCTGGTGCGACTCCTGTGGCCAGGGCTCCTTATCGTCTTGCACCTTCCGAGAAGCAAGAGTTATCTAGTCAGCTACAGGAATTACTCGATAAGGGTTTTATTCGTCCAAGTACCTCCCCGTGGGGTGCTCCCGTTTTATTCATCAAGAAGAAGGATGGTTCCTTCCGTATGTGTATCGACTTTCGTGAGCTGAATAAGCTTACCGTGAAGAATCGTTATCCGCTCCCTCGTATTGATGACCTATTTGATCAACTACGAGGCGCGTCGTATTTCTCGAAGATTGACTTACGTTCAGGATATCATCAACTACGTGTCCTCGAAGATGATATTCCTAAGACTGCGTTTTGTACTCGATATGGGCACTACGAGTTCGTAGTCATGCCTTTTGGCTTGACCAACGCACCCGCAGTGTTCATGGACCTTATGAATCGTGTTTGTAAACCCTATTTGGATCATTTTGTGATAGTCTTTATTGATGATATTCTTATTTATTCTAAGTCTAAAGCTGATCATGCTCGCCATCTACGTCTTATGCTTGAACTTCTACGTGGTGAACGTCTGTATGCTAAGTTTTCTAAGTGTGAGTTTTGGATTAATGAAGTACAATTTCTTGGTCATATAATTAGTAGTCAGGGTATTCATGTTGACCCTTCTAAGATTGAGGCAGTGAAGAATTGGTGTACGCCTAAATCCGTGTCTGAGATTCGTTCTTTTCTAGGACTAGCGGGTTATTACCGCCGATTCATCGCGGATTTTTCTAAAATCGCTGTTCCTCTTACTACGCTAACCCAAAAGGACAAACCTTTTGTTTGGGGTCCCGAACAAGAGGAATCCTTTCAAACTCTTAAGAACCTTTTGTGTAATGCTCCTGTGTTAACTCTACCTGATGGCAATGATGATTTTGTGGTATATTGTGATGCCTTTAATCGTGGATTGGGCTGTGTGCTAATGCAGCGAGACAAGGTTATAGCTTATGCCTCTCGTCAGCTCAGGATACATGAGAAGAACTACACTACTCACGATCTGGAGCTTGGTGCGGTTATTTTTGCGTTGAAGATCTTGCGACACTACCTTTATGGTACTAAGTGTGTGGTCTTCACTGACCATAGGAGCCTTCAGCATATCTTTGACCAAAAAGAGCTGAACATGCGACATAGACGTTGGGTGGAATTGCTTAACGACTACGACTGTGAAATTCGCTATCATCCTGGCAAGGCGAATGTAGTAGCCGACGCCCTTAGTCGTAAGACCCATTTCAAGGCTATTCGTATCTCTAGTGATCTGCATGCTTGTATTCGTGAAGCTCAGTATTCATCAGCAAATGAAGGAAGTCTAGAAGAAGAAATTCACGGTGCTAGGATGGACCAGCTTGAAACTAAATCTGATGGTCTGCAGTATTATCTAAATCGCATCTGGGTACCAGATCGCGATAACCTCCGTGAGCTCATTATGACCGAGGCTCACAAATCCTGTTACTCTATCCATCCAGGTGCCAATAAGATGTACCAGGATCTGCGTGCGACTTATTGGTGGCCTGGCATGAAGAGGGACATTGTTGTATTTGTGTCTAAGTGCCTTACTTGCTCGAAGGTAAAGGCTGAACACCAGCGTCCTTCTGGACTCTTAGAACAACCCAAGATCCCAGTTTGGAAATGGGATAGCATTGCTATGGACTTTATTACTAAACTACCCCGTACCTCTAAAGGTCACGACAGTATCTGGGTGATTATAGATCGTTTGACGAAATCCGCTCACTTTCTTCCTATTTGTGAGGATTACAGAGTGGAGAAACTTGCTCGAGTCTATACTGATGAGATTATATGCCGTCATGGCATACCCCTTGACATAATCTCGGACCGTGATGGTCGTTTTACTTCGCGTCTTTGGCAAACATTTCAGTCTGCTATGGGTTCGCACTTGAATCTTAGCACGGCCTTTCATCCTCAGACGGATGGACAGACCGAGCGTACTATTCAAACCCTAGAGGATATGCTCCGTTCTTACGTCATCGACTTTGGTGGTAATTGGGATGTACATTTACCATTGATAGAATTCTCGTACAACAATAGCTACCATTCCAGTATTCAGATGGCTCCTTTCGAAGCTTTATATGGGCGAAAATGACGATCTCCTCTTAGCTGGCATGAGGTTGGGGAAAAGCAGTTCACTGGCCCTGAGATTGTTCAAGAGACAACGGATAAGATTCTTCAGATCTGTGACAACTTGATCAAGGCTAGGAGCAGACAAAAGAGCTATGTTGATAATAGGCGGAAGCCTCTGGAATTTGCTATTAGTGATCGAGTTCTACTCAAGGTATCTCCCTGGAAGGGAGTAGCTCGTTTTCGAAAGAAGGGAAAGCTCGCTCCTTGCTATGTGGGTCCTTTCGTGATACTTGAAAGGATTGGAAATGTAGCATACAAACTCGACTTGCCACAAGAACTAAACAAAGTGCACCCGGTGTTCCACGTATCCAACCTAAGTAAATGCCTAGCCGACGAGGGACTTCAGGTTCCTCTTGAAGGCTTGCAAATAAACGAAGCTGTTCAGTTTATGGAGAAACCGGTCGAAATCATGGATCAAACTGTCAAGCGTCTAAGGCGCAGCAAAATTCCCATTGTCAAGGTTCGGTGGGAAGGAAAGCGTGGTGTCGAATTCACTTGGGAGTTGAAAAGCGATATGAAGGCTAAGTACCCACATTTCTTCGAGCAGTCTTCTTCTAATATTTTGGGGACGAAATCTCCTAAAGGAGGGGAGACTGTGACGCCCAGCGCCCCTGAACTTTAGACTTTTGGCAAGATCAGCCCCTGAACTTCTGTATATTGTCAGATCTAGTCCCTATGGTTATATAAGGTTGATACTTTGATACTTTTGGCATGAATCTTATTGATAATTGGTGCTTGATACTATGACACTTGATTCTTTATTCTAGATGCTTAATCCTTGACACTTAAACTATGAGACTTGATACTTAATCTAGATACTTGACTCTTGATACTTGATCTACACACTTGATTCTTGATACCATGGAAACTAGATTCTTTATGTTGATTCTTGATACTTGATACTTGGACTCTTGATTCTTGATGCTTGAGAAACTATGATTCTTGACTCTTGAAACTTATTTGGTGCTTGACTCCTTAGACTCGTGAGACTTAATTCTTGGTTAAACGAGAGACTGGAGCCTTGTCACTAGCGGAATCTATGAAACTTGGAAACTTTTGGTTTGTAATATAATCTAGATACTTTACATAAACTATACGCAACGCAACGCTAAATGTAATTCGCAAAACGAATCAAAGACAGGAACGCGGAAAGAAAGGATTGGCCAGAGTGGCCGTCCGATCGGATGACCACCTGATCGGGTGACCACTCGATCGACCGACCACCCTATTCCCTTTTGCACCGCCTTAATTTTCCTCTCACCCTATAAATAGACCTGTCACATCACCATTTTGAGTGATGTGACAGCTCTGCTCGACCAAGGCATGCACACTTTTCAATTCTTCTTTTCTCATCGATTTCGGTATGTTTTCGGCTAGATACTTGTACTTTCTTGATCTACACTTCATTCTCTACGTGATTCTCACTTGAAATCACGCTTTTCACCGTGAAATCTCTCAAATCTGAGATCCTAAGGATGACGTCATCATGGTGGTTCGTACAAACTAACATATGAGGTCATTCTTGGTGAGATCTAGCTAAGATCTAAGGGATTCCATGTACATATCACTAGATCTAACCTAAATCTAAGATAAATCTTAACTTTTTCCTATAGAACTTGTGTACCTTCAGCTTTTTCTCAAACTTTCCCCATTAATCAATGGAAATCGGTTCTAAACAGATTGTGGACTGGATGAATAGTCTAAAGTCGGCTTAGATCTGAGTTACTACCAGAAAAGACGAGCATGGGACGGATTTGACATTAACTTGTTACGAACCGATGACTGAACGGACAGGGGGTGATTCCCACCCGATTAGGATGCCGAGATACTAATGAGTTTACTGTTGTCACGATACGTACCGTACCGTCACCGTTAACCTAGAAATTTAGAGATTTTACAATGGCAAACAAGAACAAGGATCGCCGATCGAGCGGCAATCCGATCAAACAGTCGTCCGATCGGACAACCACTCTATCGAGTGACTCTTGCCTTGTAACCTTGAAGCTTGGAATCTTTGGGAGTCTTGACCAAATGACAACCTGATCGGACAGCCATCCGAACGAGCGACAATCCGACCAAGATACCTAGTACACTTAACAAATTATGACACGTGGATCGAGTGACCACCCTATCGGACAGTAATCCGATCGGGCAGCCACCTTATGCCCTCATTTGTAAGCAAGAGGCAACCCGACCGGATGGCCATCCGATCGGGCAGCCATCGGTCCCTTCACACACCTATGTCACCCGAACGACTGGCAATCCGATCGGATAGCCATCCGATCGGGCAGCCATCCGATCCAGTGACTGACTTGACCCCTTGCGTAATCTCGTTACTCTGCCCGACTCTTATCCTATTGTAATCTAACCAGGCTAATTCTAAAAGAGCTCCCTTTGATCCAATAGCAGTTTATACTGTTAAGCAATTACTGTGAGTATACTCGATCCCCTTTTTACTTTAAACTTTTGGGGTGTAACATGTATTCTATGAAACTTAAACTTGATTCTTTGAAACTTATACTCTATCCTATGTGAACATGAAACTTGTGATTCTTGATTCTTGACCCTTTGTGCTATGTGACGTTTAATCCAGAGTGTGTAGTTCCGCCTTAACAATAGTAGCGCTATAGGAGATGCACCTCTCCCATTATTCTCGGGGGGTATTGTTAGGAGGATTCTAGTTTACCTTGATTCTTGGGTAAACACTAAAGTATCGGGATACTTGGGCTAACACTGCGTGGACTGCGACACAAGCACGGCTGAAACTATTTATTGTTTACACTGTGGATATGAGTTGTTTTAATCTATTATTCTATTATCAAACTTGTATACTCGCAAATACTTTTGTATTGATATTTTAATACATGTTGCAGGCTGATAGGATGCTTGGACTGCATAGAATTCAGCTAGGAGATGCTTAGAAACGACGCCTAGATAATATTAGTCTTTTGAACAATTTTATGATTTGGTTTGTAATGTGATACTTGTGATGACGTTTGTTAGACCTTTGCAGAAAATCAATTAATCTTTATTGAAACAATAGTGTTATGGAATTCTAATGAGCAATCTGAACACTTAGTGCTCGCACCCCGATGTTTCCGCCATCGGTTGGGGTGTGACAGATCTTTTCACCCTTTGGTGAATTTACTTGAATTGACTTTTAATCACATCGAATACTGCTTTATTGGCTATTAACCAATCCATTCCTAATACAATGTCAAATCCTGCCAGATTCATTGGGTAAAGATTTGAAATAAAATTTTGATTTAGAATTTCTATTCTTGCTCCCTGCAAGATTTCAGAAATCTTAATGGTTTCTCCATTTGCTGTTTCTACCAAACATTCTTGTTGAAGTTTAGTTAATGGTTGATTAAGAAGTTTACAAAATGAAGTATTAATAAAACTTTGGTTTGCACAAGAGTCAAATAATAATTTAGCAAAAACATCATTAACTAAAAACGTACAGGCGATCACGTCCGGGATCATCTTTGCTTCTTCTGCAGTCAAAATAAACGCTCTAGCATTCTTAGTAGTCTTGGCTGGGGCTAATTTCGGACAATTTGGCTTGATATGATCTTGCTCTCCACAATTGTAGCATATCTTATTGTTGAGTTTCTTCCTGCAGTCTTCTTCCTTGTGTCCAGATATTTTGCAAAAATTACAGTATATGGAGCATCTCCCAGAATGCTTCCTTTTGCAATACTTACAGTAAGGTACCGAAGTAGAACCTACATTTTTCCCACGGTTGGAATTCCCGTAGCGAAATTCATGGGTAAGATTTTGAGCTAGGTTCTTTCTTTGGTTTTCTTCTTGTGTACGTATTAGTTCATCAGTCAAGGTATTAGCTAGTTCTACAGCTTCTTCTATGGTTGATGGTCTAGCTGCCTTAACTACATGTCTAATTTCACCAATTAATCCCCAGATGTAACGAGAGATTAACATTGGTTCTGGTGAGGCTAGGGTTGGCACTATTCTAGCATATTCAAAGAATGTGGTAGTGTAACCATTGCTGTCTACTCCAGTCATTCTAAGGTTTAAGAATTTATTAGCTATATGCTCCTTTTCATTAGGAGGACAAATTTCCTTTCAACCATATTCTTAAACTCAATCCATTCCATATTATATGTTCTATCACTTCCTCTAGCTTGGAGGATAGTGTACCATCATTCTAGAGTTGCATTCTTAAACAGATTGGAAGCAAACATTATCTTATCTTCTTCTGCGCACTTGCTTATTTTTAAGACTACCTCAGTCTTTTCTAACCAGCGTAGAGCTGCAATGGCTCCTTCATTGCCCAAGAATTCTATTGGTTTGCAGGACCAGAATTCTTTGTAAGAACAACCATAGGACATGGTTCTTCTTCTTTTTGGAATTGGCAATGGAAGTAATGGTCCATTGTTCACATTGTGACTGGGTTCGTTAGATGGTCGTTTACTTCCACTGTTACTATTATTATTTTTCGCTTCCCTAACATTTTGGATAATAGCTGGCATAGCATCTCTAATTTCTTGGGATACTATATGTCGAATAGCACTGTTATTTATCTGGTTTTCATTATTCTGGTTTTCCGGATTTGCTGCATCGGCCATCTGGATTTTAAACAATTACCAAATATTAATATCATAATATTTTATCAAATACAAACAATCATATCATAAGCATATTGATCCAAAATCGTCGTCATTGCGACCTTTACTCTTTTTATATATTATGCATCTAATACAAACTGAAACTGAAATATAAGATTACAATACTATTATGCATCTGTAGCTATAGTCCTGGCTTTTTTTCAAACCTACACACATATTATATATATATATATATATATGTATATATACATATATATATATATATATGTATATATATATATATATTATTAATGGTACGGGTTCATCCAAAATCCCATATTACGCTCGTCATATTTCCAGACGAGTCGTTCTCCTATCTGCCTCATTCTCTCACTTTCTTCTAAAATCTCCTCACCAAAGGTTCAGAGTTCTTGCACATTTTCTGTGCTCATGGGTGGTGCAGGGGCTGGTATTGGGTCTGGGAACTGTGGCATCTGTTCTTCCCGAGGGTATGGATTCTCTAGAATCTCCGTGATGTATTGGTCATTATCATAATATGGGTCTAGGGGATCCAAATAGGGATAGGGTCCTACTAAATCTTGCATGGGCTCCTCTATTGGGATTGGGTAACGTTGCTGGTAGTCCCTGTGGAGTCAAACCAAGGGTCATAGTCTAGAGGAGGGGGTGCAGGTACCCTAGGAATTTCAGCTGGGTTTAGTTCAATGTCCATGGGTTGTGTGGGAAACAATGGTAATGGCTGGGGTGCTATGAGTTGCTCTAGATTAGGGTCTGCAACTGTAGTTGTTAAGATATGAAAATTTGCTAGACTCCTATTGAGCATATTTTGTGTGTGAGCATCCGTTTCTCTCTTAGGGGCTGCTAAAACTCGCTTTTGTTGTAACTTTTTCATCCTCTTTTTACGTTCATGCGCTCCTCTGCTGAACCATCTTCTCTTCTTGGGAGGGAATGGCTCCTCAGATTGAGCCTTGAACACGAAAATTCCTTCTTCAGTATCAGCCGAATTCCCCGAAGGAGTAGGCTGTGAAGAGGTTCCTTCGTTCCTAGGTGAACTGGACAGTTGGCGGTAAGCATCCGAAGGTGCTTGGTCACTCATGCTGTAAACTAACAAATTGTCAAATAACACAAAACAATAATATACACGTATGCACATAATTGTGTAGATTATTTCCTAACAAAATTTAAAATTTCGATGTCACCAGAACACTTCTTTGGCTGAAATCAGTGGCTAGGCTCTGATACCACCTTCTGTCACAACCCTCGGCCCCTATATCCTGGGATCGGGCGGACGCGAACTCAGATTTAGTGGTATCATGGTTTATCATTATTTGGCAGCGGAATTTACATCAGGACCGTAGTTAGGAAATATTTTATTAGAGTAAAATACCATATTTTTATATTAATAAACATATGGGTAAAACCCAAGTTTCTGTTACAACATGTTTATAGGGATAAACCCTAATTTATTGAATTTAAAACATCGTCTTTATTTAGGTAACTTTTATAGCCACATTTTTCCGAGCCTTCAGTGCTCTCCAGCTGGCTTCTAATTGGCTTTCACATTTTGTTACCTGAAACGCGTTTTAAAAACATTTGTCCGTGTGAAATAGTGGTGAGTGAATCCCGGTTTACTCAAGAAGCATTTTATCTTTTAACAGTATTGAAAGCAATCACAATGTTTATATCTACACAATTACTCATTCAGTATTGTCAATCCTGACTGGTGGGTCATATTACACATTGGCTAACTCGTTGTCCAATGGTAACGTGTTCCACATTTTGTATACAAAACCCCAACATACCGGCAATAATTGAAGAATTACAAAGACTCAATCACTGCTAATCACATTGTAAATTATTTAAGGTGTTGTAAAAATAGTTTGTAAAAAGGTTCATAAAAAAGAGATTACTCACATTGCTACTTTAGTTTTTGCTTGGTGTTTCCCGGATTACAATCTATTAATTAAATAATGCACATGTGTTAGTATAATAACCCAATATTTACATTAGTAATATCCTCCCCGAGACAGAACTCCAACGACTACGTCGGGCAGAACCTCGACAGCCGTTACGGAGCACTTTATCAATCGGGCAGCATATCTAATACGTAACCGGGGTTATAATACTTATAACGGGGCCGAACTTCGTTAATTAGGGGGTATATTACCCGATTATGGTGCCTATTCTACAGAAATTGAGAGAGATTCACGAGTTATGAGCGACGAAAATGATCTGCCGAAGCTCCCAATTTATAGGAGCTGAAATGGGTTTTCTCGCGCCCCGCGTAGGCTTCAGCCAAGGGCTTCGCAGCCCGCGAGGCTAGCTAGGGTAGGCCCTAGCTTCGCTGATTCGGCCACTAGGCTTGACACGATGCTGCCACATGGCAGCTCAGGGGTGCGCCCTGTTATTGACCTCTCGCGGCCCGCTTAAGACTAGGAGAGAGTCTTCGCGGCCGCCAGAAAACAATAAAATTGTTTTTATTTTTATTTAATAAAATTAAAGGTATTAGGGACCTGTTCTCGCATACGGGGTGTGTTTTTAAGACATGTAAGGACTTTTTAAATATTTTAGGGATATCGGAAATAATTTAGGAGGGTTGTTATACAGACAGTCAAGTACTTACACACACCCCAAGCAAAACAGTGTTTTACAAAATATCTAAGGAACAGTGTACATAACAAAAAAATAAAAACAATTATTCTTCTTCAGATTCCTCCGCCAAGTCTAGCATCTGGCGTAAGGAATCTACGCCATCTTCAGCCACCTTGTCCATCAGCTCTGCATACGCGGGCATCGGATCATTGCAAGCCGCCTCAAGAGCATCCGCCATCTCTGCCTGCAGTTTGCCTCTGTTCACTTGGAACACAGGAGTAATCTTAACAGTTCGCTGACAATCAAAGTAGCCATGGTAAAAGCCATCATGATGCCCAGATTGATAGGCAGCAGCAGAAAGGCGGTCCAAAAGGGTTACAAAGGACTCTTATTGGCGTAGATACTCAAACGCCCCAACCAGGCCATTGGTTATCAACCAATTCCTATCACCCTGTAAACCAGCCAGGCGGTTGGTCAAGCTATCCACTTCGGCGTTCGCTTGGTCTAGTGCACTTTTCGCCTCTAGAAGGCGCGCCTGGTGGGAGGTGGAAGACTGAACGAGTTGGTTCTTTTCGGAGACAAGGGAATCACATACTTGCTGAAGTTTCCTAAGTTGTTCCTTCCGCTCCTCCAACTCAGCCTGTTGGGCTTGGACTTTGGCATTGATTCCGCTCCTACACCTGAGACACAAAATCAGTGTCAATACTAGGGGTGCAAATGTAACACCTCGAAAATTCACGTCCTATAATGTGTTGACACGTGTCATAATGTTTAAACGTGTGAAAGAAATATTATAGAAGGACTAAAGTTGACAAACGTGGAAAGTATGTGAATATACGTATTCTAAGTGTCAACTGTGAATAATTATATTATATATTACCCCTACACGATGCTCATACCTTCAAACGAATAAATCATGGATCATACGAAGCTAAATGTGTGTGATTTCAAACTACAGGGACCAAATGTGTCAACATGTTTAATTTATACCTCTGAGTGACCTTTTGACGAACCCGAAGCTTTGTAAATATTAATTCTGCTCACGAGAATGCACCATAAAAATTTCATAAGGTTTCGTTAACGTATGAGAAAGTTATGATCAAATTCGTGTGCGAAGCGTTAAAGCGTAAACGTCGAAAGTTAGGACTTTTCGGGTGAAAATAAAGTTACCCGGGGACTTGGCAAAGTGGGTATATGATTTAAGGCCTTAGTAGATCAATTGTGGAGGTTTAAAGTGCAATAAATCAGTAACTATTCGAGTTTTGAAGAGACAAGGGCTGAATCGCAAACAAAAATCAAAAACCTGATCTGCATGGGGGTCGCGCTGCGCGACGGGTCCCTCGCGCTACGCGAGGGTGTGCCCAGCTCCGAAAAATTCGCTGATGGTCTGCCATTGCGTATTTTCGCGACCTCTACTCGTTTTTCCACTTCTCATGGCCCCTAAAACACCTCCTAAGCCCCTAGGACACCTGTTGATTGTTTGTGGGCACTCATAGACTTGTTTGTCAATGATTTGTGGTGATTGAAACCATTATAAATAGCCCTTCAAAGTCACAAACATTCTCACACCTTCATCTGATCATTTGGAGCCTTTCTGGAGCTAAGGAACTCTCCCAACTGATCATAAGTCGTGCATAGGACCCTTGTAAGTGTTCTAATCCTTTCTTGTTTGAGTTTAGCTTAGTTAATTAGCTAAAAGTCAAACCGTCGTAATTACGGTTTGACTTCGAGATTAGTCAATAATGGCTCAGTCAAATCTCGAATTAAAAGTAGTTATAAGTTGGTATTTATGTGGGTAATAAAACCCCAAAAGGGTTTCCCCTGATCACCACTTTAACTAGTTCAAAAGTCGGGTCAAACATATACTTAAAAAGTCAACAGAATTCTTAAAAGGTCATTTATGCATAATTAGCTATCTAGACCATGTATAACCTGTTTGATTATTGTTATAACTTAGTAATTAGTGTAAGAACATGTCCAAACCTGTTCAACCCGACTATTTCCTGTTTAGACCCGGTTCGGAACCGAAAGTCACATAGTTTGACTTTCACTTTGACTTTCAGTTCTGACCCGTTTAGGCATATTTTAGAAATGCCACAGAGCTTAAATTGGACTAGGTTACATGTTAGAACAACCCTCTGTGATTATGCACCTCGGTTCATTAGTTATCCAATTAATATGCGAGTTTCCGTTAATTGTTCATATGTTGACCGTTATGCCCTTATTACCTTAAAACATGATTTATGAAAATGTAAAAGTGTAGAAACCTTGAATATTGATATATAAACTTGTATGCAAAATTTGACATCAGTTTGACTTGTAGATTAAGAGTTATGCTCATTAGCGTAATTACGGTGCTTTATGTTAATAAAATGGCGTAATTAGCGTATAGCCTAATTAAACATACTTTTTGGTATCAAACGAATTACCCACTGATGTAATATATTATTTTGGAAATTTTAAAGATTTTTAATTAATTTTAGGCTGAGCATAACTCATAGTCGTAGGCTTAATTCGGTAATTGTCGGTTTTGCCCTTACGGGCCATAAAATGAGTTTTACACATCTAAACGACTCCAAACCTTTTGCCACTGATTAGTTATGATAAATGAATTATTTTAAGCCTTCTGGAAATATAAAAATATCAGACTTAAGTATCGAACCCGGTAATGGCCTTTAATCGCCTTATTTAGCGTTATTAGCGCATAGTATGTTTTAAAATCATATTGGACATACCCGGGTTGATACCTACTGATATAAGAAGCAAATTATGATATTTTAACAGTAAGCAAAGGTTGATAAACTCAGACTTCGTTTTTGGAGCTTTTCGGCTTATGTGAAATTACCAAAATACCCCTACGGGGCATAGTTTGGTTAAATATGATAAATTTCACATATATACCTTAGCCTACTGTTATAACCCATCCATATGAGTATGTTTGCAGTTTACATCAGACCTGTAACTCAGTTGAACATATAAACGCTTTTACAAACTTTAAAATGACCAAACTACCCCTACGGGGCATAGTTTGTGTCTAAATTAGTTCGGGGCATAACGAAAGACATCCTACTGATGTCACAACATATTTGAAGCATATTAACTTAGGAAACCTGTATATGGCTCTTACGGATACCCGTTACGCATCTTACGCGTTCGGCTCGGTTTATGTAACAAGTTTACATAAATTAGCCGAAACGGGTCAAACCTTATCGGTTTTATCTCAAAATCCAGAATGTGAATAATAAACCCATATTAAACAAGTCTTCAAACTTGTGGGGTCTGAATCACATTCTATCCGGTCTTCGCTTAATCGTGCGTACGAACCGTATCTTCGAAACTAGCCGGTCTAAGCTTAAGCATAATTAAAGACCCGCTAGGATTCTAATAGGTTATATTTAACCTTCGTTCCAGATTAGGAGAAACAGTAAAAGCTACCTGCTATTTGATCATTGTGACTATACTTTGCATCAAGGTAAATACTTTTAACTTATTTTCCCTATACGGGCTTGGGTTACGGTACATAGCGTACCGCTTGATCGGGCATCAAATCTCCACGCTTAGTGGGTAGTTGAAAAATTTGATCGGCTCGTTTTAAACAGATGTGTTTACTTTACAGCCTTTGGGGGGTTAATGACCATGTCCCGGATATCCCTGGCATCATCTTACGAGATGGCCACGACCTGAGCACGGGGTGTAGGCGTACTCCCGTGTATAACTCACTTAAAGTGGTGTGTCTATTGATCTTTAACCCGGATACGTTCCGGGCTACTGAACGCATAAGTAACATGTAATTCGTTCACAAGATTATAATATTAAATAATTCTCCCAAGTTAAATAAAATGATTTATGCCACGTGCATCCAAAACCAATTTTCAATCATTTTCCAAAATTAGTCAGTTGAATGTATTTACCAGTGTAAACTGACGTATTTTCCCAAAAAGACTGAATGCAGGTACTAAACGAAATTTGGCTGGATTGTCTCCTAAGCATCAATTAAAGTCTCGCAAGCTTAGGATGCCAGAAGTCTGTTGAACCATAAATGTTATTTTGTTTCGATCCGTTCTGTGGATAAACACCGGATATTGTGTCTTTGATTACAATAAATAAATTCAGTTGTATCTTATTTTTAAATTGCTTCCGCTGTGCATTATTATATTGTGTTGTTTGACTATTACGTTGCCAACCACGTCACGATACTCCCCCACCGGGCTCACCGGTGACACGTGGAAATCGGGGTGTGACAGCAAATGAGCCGAGCTACTCGCGAGCTACTCGAGCTCGGCTCGAAAAAAAGCTCGAACGAGCCGAGCTTAAACGAGCTCGAGCTCGAGCCCGAGCCTAAAAACAAGCTCGTTTAGTAAACGAGCCCGAGCTTCGCTTATCGAGCTCGAGCCGGCTTGCGAGCCTAAACGAGCTTTCTGTTTATATATTTTTTATTAATATATTAAACATATATTTATATATTTTTTATTAATATATTAAACATATATTTATATAATAATAATTAACATTTTTATAAATATAAAAAAATAACTAAATTATATGTATAATAATAATTATAATTAATATAAATTAATTAATAAATACTATACGAGTCGAGCCCGAGCCCGAGCCGAGCTCGAGCTCGAGCTTTCATATGTTAAACGAGCTCGAGCTCGAGCCTGGCCGAGCTCGGGCTCGGCTCGGCTCGGCTCGTTTGCACCCCTAGTCAATACTGAACTTTTCCATCTTAGCAAACAGCTCAGATCTCACCTTTTGAGCCTCAACAACAGCATTACGCTCTAACTCCTCCTGAACGGTTTTAGCATGAGCAAGGAATCGATCCTTCGCCGCTATATATCACAGGCCCACAATACCCTCTCTTCGGCGAGATGGGTTCTCACACGCTTTAGATCATCCTCTGCCTTGTTTTTCTCAGAAACAAACTTGCTCTCCCTTAGACCAGCAGCTTGGAGTTGGCTTTCCAAGCGGTATTTCTCATCCACCAACATTTGGATAGCAACCCGCGCATGGTGGAGCTCATTGTTATCATGCATCCACCGGCGTCGGATCTCTGCCAGCCTCCGGGGCTGACAGACGGCGTCCACCATGGTGGCGTTCATCAAATTCTCATTGTTTAAACCCTCCACATAGGCTGACTCAGCCGGGGGATATGCCCGCTCAACCCAGTGATGTACCACTAGGGAAAAATCAACCTGGACGACTCCGCTATTTTCCACTTGGGTTGATAACGCTTATCCTGCACATTCGGATCCCAATAAATGGTGGGCAGATAGAGATCATCACCCAAATGAGCCCCATCATCAACAAATCCGCCGCTTGACCCCCCAGTGTCACTCACGGTAGCATCCTTGATACTAGTCGATTCACAGACAAAAGACGTTGCAGGAATCTCCTTCTTAGAAGGGGCAGAAACGCCAATAGAAGAATCGAACAATGACACGGGGGTAGCGCTAGAAAATATCGGCGTAGAAACAGGGTTGGTAGCCACAGATACAACAGATGTAAACACGGGCGGCGGCTTTGAAGAGCTGACAGCAACAACACTCACCTGCAATATGAGGTCTGAAAGGCTCGACCCGCCTGAAGCGGAACAAACAACATCCACAGATGTCAATGGCATAGAGGACACACCCTCAACTTGAACCTCAGCAACGGAACCTGCATCAAGTCAGATATTCAGCACAACAGTATAAAAGGGGCAACGCCTACATCCGAAAACAAAGTCACTTACCAGTAGGTAGGGCGTGGGCAGCTTGGATTGCTTAAAACGAAGTCAACGAGGGCAATATCCTGCGTTTCTTCTGAACACATGGTGGACTCGTCAAACTGGCAGCCGCAGAAGTAACATCCACACCCCTGGGGCAACAGAGACACCAACCGCCACAGGTGAAGTGGTAACCCCTGCGGCCATGTATTTCCTCCCGGTGATCTTCACCCGGGTAGGCCTTTTTGTCTCTATAACAGAGATGCTACTCCCTCCGCTGGGGGGAGGCTGAGATATGTAAGCAGCTGGATATGCCGGCACGGCGGGTAGCAGAAACTGCTCGAGATGAATCTTTAACTCGTCAGGTCCCTGTTCCCCAATCACGTGGTCCGCGGCCCTCAGGGCAGCATTCCGGGGGGGGTCCACAAAATCAAACAAGCTCCACTCGCCTATTTGACATCCACGCATGTTATTACAAATACAATAAGCGGAACAAACTCAAAGTAAAGAGCAACATACCCTCATCATGCCTTTGGAAGGAAGGGTACAACTTGATATCACGCCATAGCAAGCTCATCCCCGCCATCACCAGGGCTCCCTCTGGGATCACTGTGCACTCGGAGAGGCATTGACACAGCCTCTTAAACAGAGCATTTTGCACATAGGCATCAGTAGGGGGACCGTCATCTTTGACTTTATCCTTTAACCCCATCTCCCTCCATTCCATCTCCTCAGGGATAACACCGGCATCAATATAGAAAAACTTCTTTTTCCATTCTTTATCCCTGGAACTGGTAGGGATGTCTCTCACGCAAGACACAATGCTATCTCGCCTATCAAAGGTGAAGAAGGGGGATTTTCAAACAAGAACGAAAAAAGCCCTAAAAACGGTAAGTTCAGGGATATGACCCAAGGATATACAAGCAAATTCAAAATGTCGAAGTTTGACCAGCCCTAACGGATGCAGTTGGGAGATGTGAATCGGATAATGGTCAAGAACAGACTTACAAAACTTGGTGATTGGCAACCGAAAATTGCAGAATTTGAAAAAATCACTGAACAGAGTGATTTTGCCCTTTCTCAACGAAAACGTCGTGTCTGTCTTTGACGGCAGTACCGGATTCCACTCTGCCCTAATGTCATACTCTTGAACAAGATTGTTGAAAGATACAGGCCCCCATTTGCAATAAAGGGCATCAGAACTTGTTTGGGCAGAAGAAGAGGACCAACCAGTCTTGGAGGCCATTTTTCGAAATCAAGAAAGTGACGAAAGTACGAGCAAAGTTGAAAATGGAAATACCCTTAACGGGAAACCTATTTATAAGGAATAGCAACTTTTCGAATTCAAAAAGGCAAACAGTTGGAAACACGTGTCAAGACAGGGAACTTAAAACTGTCATCCAAATGATGACCTACTGTCACATCCGTTCCCATCACCGCCATTTTTTCAAAAAAGCAACAGTACCCCGCCCGAGGAACCCTGCACTCGACAGGGAAATTTGGACTTTTTCCTTTTTTAGTCCGATCTCATGAATTGCCTTTCATAACTTCGGACTAGGGGGACATGACGAGGTATGACCCGGAACGGATAACCCGACCTGGTCATTACCTATTATTTTATTATAAATATTAATTACACATGTTTATTCTAGAATGTTCCATTCTGCATGGATAAACCACGTAACCAAATCCCCAAACTTTTGGGAAGATCATGCAAATCCCTAACTAATCGGAGCTCATCCTAAGTTAAAGGAAACCCTAATAATAAACTATAAATAAAGGTAAACATCAAAGGTATGGATTCATTCTGCTCTCGTTTACTCCCTCTCTCTCTCTCTCTCTACATTCTTTACTCCCAAAACTGAGACTTATTCTCACGCCGGAGGGTGGTTACAGGAATAACCCCATTCCTGTAACGAGTCCTAACGGTGTTCTGTTTTGCTGCTAGCTGTTTGGATCGCCAAAAGAGTTGAAGTCCTAGCCATAGCTTACTCGTGAGGTCAGTATTTCTTCAGGGGTCATGCAATTTTACATGCTGGATCACTGATTCGTGTGAGACCAAGTGTAAATCATAAGTACTCTCCATTACAACTTGTTTCTGGCCATGAGCCAGACATTTCCCACCTTAAAATTTTCGGGTGTGCAGTATATGTTCCTATTGCACCACCACAACGCACAAAAAATGGGACCTCAAAGAAGGTTGGGGATATATGTTGGATATGAAACAGCCTCCATCATACGATATCTTGAACCTTTAACAGGTGACATATTTATAGCACATTTTGATGACTGACGTTTTAACGAGGCAATGTTCCCAGCATTAGGAGGAGAAAATAAAAAAACAAGAAAATGATGTCTCATGGTGTGTGCCTTCATTGTCTCATCTTGATCCAAGAACAAAAAAATGTGAGATAGAGGTTCAAAAGATAATACACTTGCAAGACATTGCAAATCAATTGCCTGATGCTTTTACTGATACAAACAGAGTTACTAAATCTCATATACCAGCTGCTAATGCTCCAGCTCGAGTTGAGATCCCAAGTAAGGCAATAGATAATAAGATAGCTCATGAATCTCAAAAACGTTTGAAACGTGGAAGGCCAATCGGTTCAAAGGATAAGAATCCTTGAAAAAGAAAAGCACTTGTAAAGGAAATTGACCACAAAGAGAATGATCTTGATAAAACAGTAAATTCCGAAACCTCTCATGAGGAAGATGTTGATGATGCTAACAAAGAGATATCAATCAACTATGATCATACACATATCATATGGAACCGATATGAAATGGAAAATATTGATGAGATATTTTCTTATTCTATAGCAAGTGACTTCATGGTTGGAGATGATGATCCTGAACCAAAATCTATCAATGATTGTCAAAATAGACATGATTGGAATAAATGGAAAGGCGCTATGCAAGCTGAATTAGATTCACTCAACAAACAAAAGGTTTTTGGGTCTATTGTTGTTACACCTAAGGCTGTAAAGCCTGTAGGGTATAAATGGGTTTTTGTACGAAAACGAAATGAGAAAAATGAGGTTACAAGATATAAAGCGAGACTTGTAGCTCAAGGTTTTTCACAAAGACCAGAGATTGACTATGAAGAAACATATTCTCTCGTTAGGGATGCAATAACCTTTAGATACTTAATCAGCTTAGCAGTTTCTAAAAAGTTAAAAATACGTCTTATGGATGTTGTTACAGCTTACTTGTATGGATCACTTGATAATGACATCTATATGAAAATTCCTGAAGAATTTAAACTCCTTCAATCCTTAAGTTCAAAACCCAAATAAATGTATTCGATCAAATTACAAAGATCTTTATATGGGTTGAAACTAGGGGTGCAAACGAGCCGAGCTACTCGAGCTCGACTCGAAAAAAAGCTCGAGCCCGAGCCTAAAAACAAGCTGGTTTAGTAAACGAGCCCGAGCTTCGCTTATTGAGCTCGAGCCGGCTCGCGAGCCTAATCGAGCTTTCTATTTATATATTTTATTATTAATATATTAAACATATATTTATATAATAATAATAATTACCTTTTATATAAATATAAAAAATAACTAAATTATATGTATAATAATAATTATAATTAATATAAATTAATTAAAAAATACTAAACGAGTCGAGCCCGAGCCGAGCTCGAGCTTGAAAAATTACCTTCGAGCCGAGCACGAGCTTTCATATGTTAAACCAGCTCGAGCTCGAGCCAGGTCGAGCTCGGGCTCAGCTCGGCTCATTTGCACCCCTAGTTGAAACAATCTGGAAGGATGTGGTACAATCGTTTGAACGACTATTTGACAAGTAAAGGTTATACAAATAATCTTATCTGTCCATGTGTCTTTATTAAGAAGACAACATCAGGATATGTGATCATAGCTCTATATTTTGATGACCTAAATATAATTGGGACGCAAAAAGAAATTCATGAAGTAATTATTCTTTTAAAGAAAGAATTTGAAATGAAAGACCTTGGAAAAACCAAATATTGTCTTGGTTTACAAATTGAACATATGAGCAATGGAATACTTGTGCATCAAACGAATTATACTGAAGAGCAGTTGAAACATTTCAATATGGACAAGGCAAATCCATTAAGCACTCCAATGGTCGTTAGGTCACTTAATGTCGAAAATGATCCATTTCGTCCTTGTGAGGACAACGAAGAAGTTCTTGGTCCAGAAGTACCATACCTCAGTGCAATTAGAGCACTTATGTATCTTACGAATTCTACGAGACCTGACATTTCTTTTGAGTGAACTTGTTGGCAAGATTTAGTTCAGCTCCTACTAAAAGACACTAGAATGGGATTAAACATATTTTTCGATACTTTCGAGGTACTGTTGATTTAGGCTTGTTTTATCCCAATGATTCAAAAGAAGGGTTAGTTGGTTATGCAGATGCAGGTTATTTATCTGATCCTCATAAAGCAAAATCTCAAACTGGATATGTATTTATGAATGGAGGAACTGCGATTTCTGGGCGTTCTCAGAAACAAACACTTGTCGCAACATCCTTAAATCATGTTGAAGTCATTGCACTACATGAAGCTTTAAGAGAATGTATATTGCTAAGATCTATGTCACAACACATAGTGACTTCTTGTGGGCTAGAGAAAGATCGAAGTCCAACTCCTATCCATGAAGATAATGCCGCTTGTGCCTCTCAAATGAAAGAAAGGTATATCAAAAGTGACTAAACAAAACATATACCACCAAGATTCTTTGCATATACTCGGGACCTCATTAAAGACAATCAGGTCGAGATGAGATATGTCCAATCCAGCAACAATTCAGCTGATCTTTTCACAAAAGCACTACCTACAACAACTTTCAGGAAACATGTTCATAACATTGGCATGCGTCATGTACGGAGAATGTGATTCCTTACTTAAAGCACTACCTACAACAACTTGAGGGGGAGCTATAGACTGCGCTCTTTTTCCCTTAGCTAAGGTTTTTTCCCACTGGGTTTTTCTTTAGCAATGTTTTTAATGAGGCAGTAGTGCAGTACTTAAAGACCCCGAAGTTTGCAAAGTGTCATCCAAGGGGGAGTGTCATGAATATTATTAAAGATTTACCATGAAGATCAAGATTTACCTCTAGATTTACCAAGCAAGTGGATGAACTCTTTGTCAAACTTAGGGATAGCTATAGTTAATCTTGTCTACCAAATAGTTAACCTTGTCTACCAAATAGTTAATCTTTTTGTAGTATAAATACTAGCTCAAGGTAGAAGAGAAGATGCACCTCATGTATACACTTTCATAAGTTATACAATTCTCTTTTTCTTTCTCTTATAACATTTCTAAAGTTATTAAAGTTTTAGCATTAATATGTGTAATTCTTATTATATCATAACAGATATTATTATTTGTTATTCAACACCACTAGTTTTCTTGATTCTTGAAATGAAACCATTAAATAAAAACGTATATAAATTCCTACCCACGAAAAATAAAAAAAGTGCACATACAAGAGTCAAAGGGAATGTGAGACCCACCCCACGATTGCCCAAACAAGGCCACACAAACTTGTGGCTTATAAATTAGAACGGTTGTTACATGTACTTAAGATTTGATAAGCATCAACGGATTTATGCTTGAAAAGATGATCAATTGAGAAAGCTAACAAAATTATCATATTCTATACAACAGGAATTTGATCGCCATCGATTCATTTTATGATGATATCACTAAAGTGTATGATGAAAATTCGGTCATTATCGGTTTGTTTAATGACAGTATAAATACGATATAGCCACTAAGTATAGCAACCAAAATGGAATAAAAATAAAACAGAATCTTGATGGTGTATCTTGAGCGAAATCAATCGGAAAGATTATAAAAACTGTGGGTAAATTACATTGTTTGTCTTTTATTATGTTTATATCAAATTTCAATAGATATCCTTTAACTTCAAAAGTATTATAAGACATACTTTACGTTTAATTGTATTTACATGTTTTGTCCTTTACGCTAACAGCTAACAGGGTTAAAATTTTCAGCTAAATTTAGCCAAGTTGGTCATTGCAGAAATATATTAATAAATAAAACAAAAGGATGCATAATTTAGTCACCCTTTTCACTATCTATCTAAACTGTCTCTCTCTTTCTCTCTAAACATTCTCTATCTAAACACTTTCCATCCCATCCACTATCCAAATAGCTAACTAAACTAGTTTCTGACCTTCCGAAGATGGTGGGGTACGGATCCGTTCATAATATGAAGAATGTATGAGCGGTGGCCGACGGCAGTGGCGGACTTAATGTACACCGAGCCGAAGCACGGGCTACGGCTCAACTTTTTATCGGCAGTGTAATATTTTTTTTCGGTTTTTATACCAAGGATACCTCTGAACAACTACGAGGACACCCCTAAAAAAAGTCTGTAAGCCCAAATGAATTGAAAATAATAAGTCCAATTGTCCAATATGTTAGCACAAATTAATTGAAGATTGTAAATAATAAACCCAATTGCCCAATATGGTAGCCCAAAATAATAAAATAAGTCCTGAAGTTTTAATGCACGGCAATGATACCAAACGTCAATCATCTTTCTCAATTCTCATAAAGGACGATTTTTGTAATTTACTCTTTATTTATTGTCTTTTTTTAATATTGTATGATTGTACGGTAAAAAAAAATTTTGGGATACCCCTGATTTAGTGGGCTAGTTCCGCCACTGGCCGACGGGGCTGGCAGCATATAAGTTAGAGGAGGCAATGGTGGATGTGAGCGATGCATGACGATGGTTGTGATTGATTTGGGTTTTATGGTCGATATTGTGCTTGTGATTATGCAGATATGAGGGTTATGGTCGATATTGTGCTTGTAATTAATTGTGAAAATAAAGAAACAAAGAATTTAACAAAAAGAGATTAATCGTGATTAATTCACTATATCTTGATTTAATTGTGTAGGCCATGAAAGAAGAGAAGGTTTTGGACAGAAACATATTATCATTATCATACTCAGTAAATCCCACCAATAGCAAAGTTAAGGTAGGGTCTGAGGAGGGTAAGATGTAGACAGCCTTACCTCTACCACGTAGGAATAGAGAGACTGCTTCCAGTGAGACCCCCGGCTCCATAGTAGTTTTGCATCAAGTCTTGGACATAAGGCGTATAACTCTCAGCAAAAAGGTCGATTAGTGCATGTACCCCCTTGTCTTTCGGCTATCAACGCCACTACATGATGCATGATTAACCATCCCCCCGCTTTTAACGTTATTTTCACGATACTAGTAAAATAACGTTAAATTAGTGCAATTTCACTTTTGCCACTCGAGAGACCACACATATATACATTATACATACACACCGCAAACGGGGCAAACGGGCCGTTGGAGGAGCATAAATTACTAAAGGCCACAACAATCAAAGGAACTTGGAGGAGTTGCTCCATACGAAAGAATTAGAGGATTTAAGTCGCCTGAAAGGACTTTAATACCCCTACCAAATCTCCTTTATTATACCATACTACCACTGCCACTTAATTATTTGTATGTGGGTCTACTTATGCATTGAGAAACCCAGCCCATCACACCATTATAGCAATCCACATGACAAGCCAGTTTGGAGGAATTGTGTTATAACCAAAATACAAAACCGCTGAATAAAAAAAAGACGGCTGGACAAGGCTATAGGAGGGAGACGAACAACAGGTTACAAAGGGGAATATTTTGAAGGTGAAAAAGATTATTTTGATCAAACGCTACGAATCAAGAATCGGGTAACTCGCGAACGAGTTAGTTTTACTGTTTTAATACACTTTGTGTTTTATTTAAAACCTGTGAACATTATGTTTTTGATATCTCAGACTTGTTTATTGTTTATGACTATGATTCTTGGCTAGTTCGTTTATTCTATCCGGGTTTGTGAAGAATATTAACCAATTATAAATTAACAACATTGAAGTACATAGTTAAATTGTACTCTATGTTTAGGGAGGTTTTAAAAAAAAATTATATAATTACACTTTTAACCCAAAGCTACTTTGGTTTTTTACTTTTAACCCAAAAGTTTTCTATCTTTACCAATTTAACCTCACAATTTTTTTACTTTCAACTTTGGTACCCTACATTTTTCATAATTCGCAAAATGTTTGTTTTACGTTTTGTTCTAAATTTTGCAAGTTAACACGGCGTAACGTTTATGTGTGGTTCAACGTTTTTACGTTTTGCTTTACGCTTTATTCTAAATTTTACGAGTTAATATTACGCAACATGCGTGTGTGATTCAACGTTTTTATGGCCGTCTATTTTTTTCTCGTTTATTACAAAAATGTAAGAATAAACTTAAAAGAGTATCAACATTGTGGATATTATAACTCCATATAACCAAATTCAACACCACTAGTTCCCTTGATTCTTGGAACACAACCTTCAAAATAGAAAATTATATAAATTCCCAGCCACGAAAATACAAAAAAGTGCATATAATAAATGGAATGTGGGACCCACTCCACAATCTCCAATATGGGTCATGCTAGCTGCACACGCCCAAAATTATTTTCACACCCCAAAGCGCCGCGCTATGGCCAAAGCGCGGCGCTTCGATCGACAAAACGTGCTTCGATTGACGTTCGAAACATTCGATACTGTTTGCCAGACATAAAGCTGATTATGATGTTTTGTCGTTAACCCTAAGCGCCGCGCTTTGGCCATAGCGCGGCGCTTCGACCCCAAATTTCACCCATTTTACCTTTTAAAAGCAACCTCAGACAGACACTTCGACCATATACATTTTCATTCACAGACACTTCGATATACATTCACCCATCCGTTGTGTTTCTTCAAAATAACGCGCGGTTTTGCTGTATTAGTTACATCTCTTGAAAAAACGATGTCGTGGTTAAACAACTATATTTTCGGTCAATATTCTGACGAGACAGTTGTTCCTGATTCTTACGAGGGGACCGCTATTTCTGACTCGTATGAGAAACCGGTCTCGTCCAACTTGAGGGAGGCAGAGGTTGTATCTGGCATTCGTTATCGTGATAACACGGTGACGCTGGATTTGAATACCCCTGTGGAGGACCCTTACGCACAACAAGGTTATTCGAATTTCGGTTACGGTGGCGAGTACAGCTTTGTACAGCAGGAGTGTGGTCCAAACGACAGTTACGGTTGTCAACAGAGCTTACAAGGTTATTCGAATTTCGGTTACGGTGGCGAGCACAACTTTGAACATCAAGTATATTCGGACCTCGGTGACGATGGTGAGCCGGGGGATGTGTATGTTGACGAGGAAGGCTGTTACCCGGTTACGTTTTCGTTTGATACGACGCAGACCTTTTCGTCACGTAAAGAGTTGGTGCGTTGGGTACAAGACACGGCAAAAGACAACGGTTACCTCATTGTGACTAAGAGGTCGAATAAAAGAGGAGAGAATTACAAGATTTGGTTTCAATGTACTTTTGGTGGGGAGCATAAGAGTATAGCTACACAGAGGAAAACGGGTAGCAAGAAAATAGGCTGCCCGTTCGAGATGATCGGGTTTTCGGAATCATCCGGAAGTGTTTGGAGGATCGAGGTGACGAAGGCGAAGCATAACCACACTCCTATTGAAAACTTAGAGGGTCACGCGTATGCGAGAAGGCTTTCTTCGGAGGATACAAAACTGGTTAAGGAGCTGGCAAAGCAAGACATTCCCAACCAAAGTATCTGGCGAACGCTGACAAAAAACAATCCGGCTAGAAAGCTTATTCCGAAAGATATACACAACGCTGTTCAGAAGATCAACGCCGAAAAAAATGTCGGTAAGTCTCCGATGCAAAAACTTGAAAGCATTCTTCTCGAAAAAAATTACACTTATTACATGCGCACGAATGAGATATCAAACGAAGTTGAAGATGTCTTCTTTGTTCACGAAAGATCATTCAATATGTGGTGTGCCTTTCCGCATGTGCTAATTATTGACGCCACCTACAAAACGAACATGTACAACCTGCCATTTGTTCAGGTCGTAGGCATGACGTCGACAAACAAATCGTTTACGGCTGCTTGTGCGGTAATTTCCGCTGAGAAGTCAGAGAACTACCTATGGGTGTTGCAGAGGATCAAGTCTATGCTGGTAGGATGTATGGAACCGCGCGTGATTTTAACAGACAGGGATTTTGCGCTGATGAACGCGTGTGAACAAGTTTTTCCAAAAGCGCATAAGTATCTTTGTCGGTTCCATATTCAACAAAATATTAATAAGAACAGCAAGAAGAAATTCTCTGACAAGGATTGGAAAGAATTCGTACGTAGTTTTTGGTTATTGTGCGAGTCTACGACCGAGGAAATATACAGGTATAACTTGGAAAACCTTGAAGCACAGCTGAAAGAAGATGACCGTGAACGTAGGTATTTCTTACATAATTATGTTCAAATTTTATATAATAACAAAAACTGACTATTTACGTTTTTTTTAATTTTAGAGGTTTTTGATTATATGAAGAAATCCTGGTTAGATCCGTACCGTGAAAAGTTTGTGTCATGCTGGATTAACAAAACTATCAACTTTCACCAAACTACGACCAACAGGGTTGAGGGCATGCATGCAACACTAAAAAGTCACTTTCCAAGTCATCGCAACACACTGGATAAACTTGTACTGTATGTTGATCATGTTGTTGATAGACAATACACCGAGATTAGTACAAGCTTTGAAACAAGCCTCCGAAAAGTGATGACGCACCACAAGAAGCAGCCCATGCTTGCATATATTCTCAGAAAGGTTTCAATATATGCGATTGAGCTTTTGAGTAGGGAACTAAAACGTAAGGAAGACGGGTTGAGAGCCTACGGTGCAAGCTGTGGTTGCCAACTTTTTACCAGCTGTGGTTTGCCATGTGCCTGTCGTTTGGAAAAGTTGGAAAATAAAGGTAATTAATATCTTTGACCTTTCTCGTTATGATTCTGCCACCTAATTTGTTTTCATCCACAGGTCAGCAACTCCGGATCACACACATAGACGTGTTCTGGAAGAAGCTTAACTTCAAGCCTGCAAAGAAAAACATAGAGGATATCGATGTAGACGCGGAATTTGAAAAATTGAAACAAAAGATCGATCCAACAGCCCCTCAAGTGAAAAGGAGCTTCTTTGAAAAGTTTCAGCAAATCCTCAATCCAGGGAACAATAACAAAAAACCTCCTGCTGTTCTGAAGAAAACTCGTGGTCGCCCAACATTGAAAACGCAGGAAGAAAGAAAGGTTGAAGCCGCTAGAAAAAGCTCGTACATTCCGTCGGAAGAAACTTGGGTCGAGGCCTCAGATGATCTTCCCCGTCACAGCTCGTACATATCACTCGAAGATTCTAGAAGACAAAAGAATACCAAACCGATCAACCTGCACCCTGATTTCCCGATGATCAAGCTCGGTCCTAAGACGGATATAGCGATCCGCAACTACGCATCTCAGATTCCCGAAGTGATCCATCCATACATCGTTAGAATAAAGGACGTGAAACCAGATGGTCATTGTGGGTTTCGATCGGTGGCTGTTGGGTTAGGAGTGAAACAAAATTCATATTTGATGATCCGGAAACAACTTATAAAGGAGTTACGTACGAACGAATCGCTTTGGAGGCAGTTTTTCGATCCGGAAAACATAGGACATTATGATGCGCTGCTTAGACGGATCAATTTCAAGGGGGTGGGACGAGCAGATATCGAAAATTACATGACGATGCCTGAGACGGGGTTTCTTATTGCCCAACGATACGGTGTGATTGTTCACACCTTCGACATGCGTGGGAGCTGTACAATTTTCCCTCTGCTGGGCGGGCCAAACGAAGCTGAGGAACCTCACATGGTGGTTGCGGTTGTGTTCGTCGACCATGGGCATTTCATACATGTAGAGCTTGGAGGTTGTTATCCAATGCCTCCCCCAAACCCACTCTGGACAGCACACAGAACAGAGCGCGCAGCAGCCTGGCATACATTATATAGGGATCAAATCAACACGTACGAAATGCTTACGTATCGTGCCCCTGACCTTAATGTAACCCCACATGTTCACGATGTAGGTTAAATGTGTTTAATAATAATCACGTTTGTGTTTGTTCATTATATGCGTTACATCACGTTAAAAACCGAATGTCACCGACACGACCCAATCAGATTCAATACGCACTTGTACGACCCAAAATGACCATAGACATCATAATACTACAATTAATGAAAAAATACGTCATGTTCATGTGCGGTAGGCGGCTGATACACATAACACCTCTCACAGGAGTACTTGTGCTTTCAAACCAAAATGATACGATATAACGGAATAAGACATCACACGTAACCGATTTGATCCGGAACTTGCAGTATAGTCCATATATAATAAAAAATGATGTATAATGGAAAAAATGTAAAATTTAGACTATTATCGACGCGTTTGTGAATTAAAAACAATTTTAAAAAATTTAAAAAAGGCCCAAAGCGCCCCGCTATGTCCAAAGCGGAGCGCTTTGCCCTTAAATAAGAACAGAAGCGCCCCGCTTTGGCCATAGCGGGGCGCTTCGGTCCATCGTTATACCTGAAGCGAGGCGCTTCTCCCCCATTTCAACACAAAACACAAACACACACACAAAAGGTGCGATTACACACACTGATCTCCGGATATCTTCGTTTTCAATCTTTCGACCGCTAAAAGGTAAGATCGAACACCCTTAATCGTTTTGGTTAAATGTAGATGTTTGATATTGTTTTGATTGGGCCGGATTTGATCCATCGCTGGATCTGTTCTTCAAAATGAAGAACCAAAACGCCGCGCCAAGGCCAAAGCGCGGCGCTTTGGTTCAAGTTTATTTTTTTTTATTATTTGTTTAATAATATTTGTTTAATATAAATTGTTTATTATTATTATTTGTTTATTATTTAAATTATATTTAATATTATTTGTTTATTATTTTATATTTAATATTATTTGTTTATTATTTAAATTGTTTAAATAATATTATTTGTTTATTATTTTATATTTAATATTATCTTATCAACGTGCAGGGATGGATTCCTCCGATGACGAGATTGAGCATATGGAGGCTGAGGGAGATGAGGGAGAGCAGGAAGAGCCGACATGTCCGTACCTGCAGTTTCCGCCGGGGTCACGGGCGAGGGGGAGATGCGCGAGGTTGCGCGCCATCCCCATTGGGGAGCAGGTAGGGATAGACTGGGGCCTGTTGGAGACCGTGGGAGAGGCCGCGCGGGCGCGTGAGATAGTTGGACTAGATACTCCTTGGTCGCGCCTATTTGAGTTAGCGATGGAGGACTCGTACCCTGAGCTTACGTGGGAGTTTCTTTCCACGTTTACATACGCGCCGCATCCGGCGGATTACGTGGAGGACCCGGATTTTCCAGTCTACGAGGTTACATTCCGTCTTGCTGGTCAGGAGTTTCGGATGAGTGTGCGGCAGTTTGTTGTCCATACAGGTTTGTTTAAATAATATTATTTATTATTTTATATTTAATATCATTTGTTTATTTAATGTTATTTGTTTATTTAATGTTATTTGTTTATTTAATATTATTTGTTTATTATTATTATTTGTTTATTTAATGTTATTTGTTTATTTAATTTTATTTGTTTATTTAATATTATTTGTTTATACAGGTTTGTACACAGAGGCCGAGCTTGATACTGATTTATATACGCAGGCGGTTACGATGATGGACAGGCAGACGCTTATCAGTTTCTGGAGGTCCATTTCCAGGGTTCCCTTTGGGAGATCCTGGCAAAAGGCCACCACCATTAGAGATCCCTTGTTCCGATACCTGCAGCATGTTATCGCGGCAACTATCGTGCCGCGGGGTGCCAGCAGGGAGAAGGTCAACCTCAGTGACCTTTTCTTTCTATACTGCCTACTGCGGGGCCAGCCCTGCAATCTAGCAGCCTGCCTGGCAGATTACTTTGCCACAGCATACCACCGGCAGCTCCGCGGGTGGGTGCACACTGGCTCATTCATCACCGCCATCGCACGCTCGCTCGGGATCGTGCCCGAGGGAGATCCGGTGCTGTCCGATCCGGTCCCGTCTACCAGGTTGGGCCGCGCGTCAGTTTCTAGCATGCAGATCACCCGTCGCTTTGATGTTGGTCTGAGGTTTAGGGGCGGAAACGGGCTGATTTGGCAGCCGGAGCCGGTGCAGGAGGTCATCCCGGTTGTTATTGAGGTGAGGCCTGGAGTGTTGGTCCCTCCTGATGTTCAGGCGGCCGCTCGGCAGGCTCAGCTACAGGCTCTGGGACTCGATGAGTTCCCGGGCCAGCCTCAGGCTCAGGCTCAGCCTGAGCCTGTATTAGAGGATCCGGCTCAGGAGGAGCATATCGAGGAGATCCCGGTACCACCAGTTCAGCCAGCTCCGGAGCCGCCACAGTACCCGCAGCACGTTTACGCTGACCTGCCTCCGGTAGCGCGTGAGGTGGCTCGGGACTTCGACCGGCGCCTGAGACGCCAGGCCGCACGCCAGGACTGGATCATCGAGACGCTCGTTTCTCTACGAGAGCTCGCTGGGTTGCCTCCACTTCCCCTCCCACCGTCCCCACCGCACGAGGATTAGTACCTTAGTTTGTTTGTATAGTGTTTTGTTATGTATTATGTAGTCAGTTGTACCTTTTTGTTTTGTATGTACAAACTGATATATATTTACATCACGTTGGTTTTGGATTGTTTACGTTTAATTCTTATGGCTTTCTGTACAATTTATTTAACGTGTTCGTTTAATTTAACAAAATAAACTAGGTTAACAGTTTATAAAGACGCACTTATATTATATACGTTCTATAAAAATAATGACGTAAAAAAACGTAATTATAAAACAACGTATTATAAAACTCAAATACAATTTTTTCCTCCAAAAAACACTACCAAACTAACCCACATCCCACCTATTTCAAAAAAAAACAACACAAATTACAGCCAACACTTTTTGTCTTTTTGCACACTCAAAGCTCCCCGCTGTCAGTCCTTGTCTGTTGACTTTGGCCAAAGCGCCCCGCTATGGCCAAAGCGGGGCGCTTTGAGTGTGCAAAAAGACAACGGCCGTGTGCGAATAGACCAGGCCCTCCAATATTGGCCACATGTAAAACCCTCCGAAAATAGAAAAAAAAAAAGTGTCCCATTGTCTTCGTTTACAAAATGACGACCAACCCAACAACACAATCATCATTCACGACACCTCACTTGTAACAAATTGCAGTAATGTCGGATGCAAGAGACCCCACGATCAAGCTTTTGGGGAAGACGATTCAGGCAACTAATGATCAACAACGGAAGTATATGAAGGGTGTTCAGGTATTTTTAAGCGATTTTGAGTTAAACCCAGTTTTAAGATTTTGTTTTGATCAAAACCCTTAATTTGGTTTTGTATTTAGAGGGTGTTTTGTGTTTACAGTGATCTTGACCTTTAGGTGTTTGTTGAAATGTCTGAGAGAGGGATATTGATCGATTTTTAGCTTGTTGCTACAAAATGTTTTTTTTTTTTTTTTTTTTTGGGGGGGGGGGGGGGGATTTGAGTTATATTGTCCCAAATTTGGTTCATACAAAAGTTTTTGGTTGAATTATGTTGGAAACTAGAGTTATGCCCGCCCGCGTTGCGGGGCGCTAAACCAAACATTTCTTAGTTTAATAACATTTACATATTTATTTCGGTTAGTTATACATGCTACTTACAACACGATATAAAAAAAAAGATCAATCGAGTTAACCAAATAAAGAAAAACACTATCATAGTTATGATAAAAAATTAACTAAAACGATGGCAAGCGTGTAATTTAGAGTTGAGTGCAAAACAATAATTTGTCAGGACCAATCAGCGAGTGCTAGGCAGCTGTTTGGCACGAATAAAAACTAAATTGAGTAAATCAAGTAAAATAAAACACTACCATAATTTTGCCCAAAAAAAACTATGGCAACATTGCAATTTTAGCTTGGGTAAAATCGTAATTTTAAAATGGAGGTAAAACAATATTTTGAACTGAGTGAAAAACCATTTTTTTATTTTGAGTTGGGGGCAAAATCGTAATATTTTTACTGAGGGCAAAATCGTAATTTTTAGCTGGAGGAAAAAAATTTATTTTGAACTGATAGCGAAATTGTAATTTTTAACTGGGAACAAAATTGTAATTTGGCAAGATTGTAGCGGTGGGCAAAACTATAATTTTTTAACCAAAGCAAAATCGTAAATTTAAGCTGGGGGCAAAGCATAAATTTAAATTCTAACTGGGGGCAAGATCGTAAATTTAAACAAGGGATACAATCGTTATTTGGCAGAACCTATAAATAACTATTTTATGGAAAAAAGAAAAAAAGAAAAGAGAAAATTTGACCGCCATACTGGGAACGAAATTGTAATTTGGCAGGATTGTAGCGGTGGGCAAAACTATAATTTTTTTTAACCAAGGCAAAATCGTAAATTTAAGCTGGGGGCAAAGCATAAATTTAATTTCTAACTGGGGGCAAGATCGTAAATTTAAACAGGGGATAAAAAAGTAATTTGGCAGAACCTATAAATAACTATTTTATGAAAAAAAAGAAAAAAAAATGAAAAGAGAAAACTTGGCCGCCATACTGGGAACGAAATTGTAATTTGGCAGGATTGTAGCAGTGGGCAAAACTATAATTTTTTTTAACCAAGGCAAAATCATAAATTTAAGTTGGGGACAAAGCATAAATTTAATTTCTAACTGGGGACAAGATCACGAATTTAAACAGAGAATAAAATCGTAATTTGACAGAACCTATAAATAACTATTTTATAGAAAAAAAAGAGAGAGAGAAAAGTTGGCCTTATTTTGGCCAACCAACTAAAAGAACTATTGCCGCCTACATTTGAAACTGATGTTTGTATGTATAGGAAATTTATGGGGTCTAATCTTGAAAATTTTATGTTGTGTACCCAGATTAATTTAACTGCTTAGACCATGGGGTATGGTGGGACTTGGGTTGGGGCTTGGGTTGGGCATTGGTTGACACGTGGAATGGGAAAAAAAACCCATGCCCATGGGGTATAGTGGGGCTTGGGTTGGGGGCATGAGTTGACACATGGCCATTGAGAGCCCGTCATGTCACCTTGCTAGCCCGCCCCACGCCCGGCTTCAAACCCACGCCCAAACCCAAGCCCCAACCCAAGCCCCCAGGGTGGTGGCTTGGGCGTTTTCCCCCAACCCACGCCCAACCCAAGCCCCATACCCCATGGCCTTAATAATTGATTATTGCCATTAACTTTGACTGTAGAGGATCAAAAAACCATGAGGGGTAGAAATTGTCACTTTTAGGCCCGTATATAGCTTGACGGTAACGGGTCAAAAAAGTTTTAAGAAAAAGAGTTATATCTAGGGGCTGTTTGGCTAAGCTTATTTTGGGCTACTTAGACTATCCGAATCAGTGAAAGGCTATCATTTCTACAAATAGCCTAATCAGCATGCCACATCAGCTTTTCACTTATTATTCCCACAAACACTTTTTACCCACAACAATAACATATATATCCTTCCCACAAACAACCTTATAAAAAAAAAAAAAAAAGGACCCACCATTAGCCCATTCTTCACCATTCTTCCCCAAGAATTGTGAAGAATGAACACCCTCCATGTCATCCTCTACAACACCCACTAATCCATCCCTCTCACAAATGCCCTCCACATAGGAATGAACACCCTCCATGTCACCTACAAACATCCTTGATGTGGATAGTCTTATAACTTATTTGCTTATTTGAAAAGCAAATAAGTCATAATGGAATGATTTATTTACTTATTCCTCTCACATAATAAGCTAACCCAAACACCTTTTAACTTTTCAAAAAGTCAATAATTAAATAAATCACTAAAATAAGCTTAGCCAAACAGCCCCCTAGTACAGCCGTACAGGTCGGGTTGGACTGGCCAGAAACACTTGTAGTTCAGCTTTTTGTTTAGATCATTCTATAACTAGTTTGTATTGCGGTAACAAAGATACAAGGGGGCTTTATTCCTTTTTGACAAGTGTACTTTCTAGTTTAACTTGTTTTTTTTATTTGACCAGTTTGAGATAGCACGACCTAAATCAACCCGTTCACAAGTAAACTAGTCGAAATTACCACCTTTTGATACAAAAAATCTTGCATGTTTTAGGTCTTTCGATACGAAGGTGATGGAACTGAATTTGGCAAGAACGCGTTGACCAATTTGAGAGCAAACCCGGCAGCAATGTCAAGATCAATGAAGTTCCATGAGTCATCATAGTTATGAACAATGAACAAGATTCAATAATGAAGTGTTCTTTGATATAATGATTAATCAAGATGGTTTTTGACATTGTTAGCGGGTCAAAATAAACCAATTGAACAAAGGGGGATGGAGAGATAGGTTCTTGAATTTATCAAGATTAAGTGCTAATGGTGAGGAGTAAGTGTATTGTTAATCAATAATTGAACAAAGGGGGATGGAGAGATAGGTTTTTGACTTTCATCCATTTTTTTACAAGTCCCGTAGCTATAAACATAGCAAAACGTCTTTAAAGTTATATGAGTGTAAATGGAATTGTGAATCAGGGTATCTATCCATCTTGGCATTAAGACCGTGGGGTATGGTGGGCGTGGGTTGGAAGCATGGTACGACACGTGGAGTATGGGGCACCCAAGACCAAAAGCCAATTTCAAAGGGGTATGGTGGGGCGTGATGGAAGAAAAACCAATTTCAAAGGGCTAGTGCTCTTGGCCAATGAGGCTCCACCATGTCATGTGGGTAGCCCCGCCCAACGCCCGGGCTAAAACCCCTGCCCAAGGGGCCACGCCGAAACCCAAGCCCACCCGGGGTGGTGACTTGGGCGTTTGTACCCAAGTTGATCCATTTAACGTATAACAAAATTATTCCTATAAACGAATAAAATATCATAGATGGGTCTCCACACTAACCAAGTTGATCCATTTAACGTATAACAAAATTACTAATCCTTTTGCTCAACATAGTTTCAGTACAAAGTAAACAAAAATATAGGTAATTGGTTTTCTGATGTGGGTTGTAACTTATAAATCAATAATCATGAAGCCCATTTTCTAGTTTTGTTTAATAATCGAACTCGTTTTTATGATAATACCAATTTATTGGGCTTGGATTAATTAAAGAATAAGCCCATCACACAAATTTATTGGGCTTGGATTAATTAAAGAATAAGCCCATTTATGGTCCCACCAGATAACTAAATCCGAAACTGACTAATTCAAAGGGGGCCACTTGTACACTTCCCCCCAAGTTTCCTCTTAAGCTTACCTCTCTTTTTCAGATATCAAATGCCCCAAAATTGAGGTATGTCTCATGTTACACTAACCATGCTTTCCTCATAAGCTTACCTCTCTTTTTCATATACTTATTCTCACGTCAGCTGATGGGTGCATAGAGGCCAATCTCCTTCCGTGACAAGTCTTAACCGATTTTCTTTTTGCAGGTTTGCTAGCTTGCAAGATTTAAGCATCTTCCTCAGAGATTCAATCCTGTCTATGACGTCAATGCAGGTTTTTGGATCTTCAAGATTAGTGTGTGTTTGCATATATTTTTATTACTTAACTAGGTTACAGTCCCGTGTATTACACGATTTGAATAATGAAAACGATTTGTTTGTACAACATAATAAGACAAGTAGATTTAATTGATAATCATCTCACAAACTTGCAATCTATTGCTCATAGTAATCAATACCCAACATATTTCTAAAGTGCTTAATCATTAATTCTTTAGGAAGCTTTGTACTTATTTTTACATTGTGGGTTGAACATTTAAAACATACTTTTATAACCAATAAATTTATTTTCCCTTATTTTGTAATATCGATTAACCTATCTTGCCTCACGTATAATTTAAAAAACTGTCAGGCTATATTCATGGTTGTAAAAGTCCCGCCTAGGCTTCGAGTACTCCCCGAGTACTCGCTAAAGGTAGATTGTCGATGCCCGAGTATACTTCGCCTAGGCCAATTACTCCCCAAGTAATCTCCGACAAGGCCAAGTACTTCACGAATACTCCCGAGTACTCTAAAATCCAACTAGTGAGCGCCTAGCAACTTTTACAATCATGGCTATATTAATAAAATGTTAAGCCATGTTGATAAACGTAAAAGTTTTTTAATAAAAAGATTAAAGTTATATCACGTAATATTGTTAAATATGAAAAATATTTAAACTCATACTTGGGTTTACATTTTTATTATTCTCTATAGTAACTTAAAGTTTATTTCAAACATATCATGTTGTCTATGATAATACTTAAAAATACATAGATTCTGCATTTTTTTCAATAATTTAAGAGTTAAATGCTTGGTTGGTTCCTGTGGTTTTCAAAAATTGCAGACTTGGTCCTAGTGGTTTACTAATTACACTCGTGGTCCCAAAACTTGTCAAAAATGAACTCGGTTGGTCCCCAGCCCTAACATCAGTTAAATTTCTCAGTTAAGTTCATGTTAAATGACCAAAATGTAACGCCCTAACACGTTTTAACCCAAGATTCGCAGCGGAAAACACATAATTAAAATTTCTTTAATGATATTCTTTCTTTCACTTAAATACATTAATCCCTTTTATAAATTAATTAAAAACTAACATACTTATATAAAATTAATTGACCACATTCACACCCACGTACAATCCATGCGTTGACTCGATCTTCAACCGCGTACACTTCTTGATGAAACATCCATAAACCTGTACAACCTGCAGTCACCACATTCAATCACATCATTAGTAACCGGTGACATAATACAAAATCTTAACACATGTATAATAAGGCGTCAACATATCATGCTTTCTCTTATACTAGCCCCTTCATCCATCCATTCGATCACTCGCATCGGATTTCGGAGTCAACCTTCACTTCCATTATTAGCATGCCTATACTTCACATTAATTCTCAATAGAAAAATGGTTAGTATCGTTAGCTTCTCTTCATATGAACATGTCCTCGAATACACATAACTCATCTTATTCATTCAAGCATATAATTAAATACTCACTCAAGCATGTATTCACTTTCTATTCGTACACGTATTTACAACTTACATCCTACATGTATAACTCCTTAATTCATCTTTATGCATAATTCAATATGTAAGTTCCCTTTTCTTACCCAAACTTAATCGAATCTCCTTCTTAACCACTTCCGACCCATTTCCACTAAAACTTAACTTAGTAATCAGATCGATTCATATCTTCTCACATTACATTCAATAATTACCATATATCATAAATACATTACCAAACAAAAGGGTAAGTTCGGAGTTCACTTACCTCGTGCGTCCGAGTTCGAGCATAGCTTCCGTGTTTATCCTTGGCCCGTTGCCCTTCCACGCTTGTGTCCATGTTGACATGACTCCTTATGATCCCCTTGTGAAGGTGATCGTTAATTCACGTTCGGTTGTGAATTTGGGCTTCGTTTAGCCTTTCAATTTGGAGAAGTTGTGAAGTTTAGGGTTTTGGCTCCAAGGGAGCCTTCCCTGCTCGTTGATGAACACACACACACGATGTGTGTTTGTGTGTGTGTTGTTTTCTTTTTTAATAAAACAACTTTCAAGTTGTTTACTTAGGTCCCTCATGTTTCGTTTTAGTTAAATAAGGCTACAACCCTTCGTTTAATGCCAACGATACTAATATTCAACTAGGTTAATTATTCCTAGTTAATATTCATTTACGGGTTCACTTTTACCCTTAACAGTATTTTTACCCGTTCTTTTGTATTAACCGGGTTTAAATTACCAAACCCATTTTTGGGGTGTTACACAAAATACCCTTGCTTATTAACTCTCTTCTTCACTGTGAGACCGAGTTCATTTTTTGAAAAAACCCACCACAACCTGCATCATCTTCATCACCTGCATCATCTTCCCAACCACCACCACCACCATCAATCCCCACCACCACCATAAAAAATGGATAACAGAATTTGAGTGAGATATCACCCCCACCATAAACCACAGATCTCCACTACTTTAGCGGATGCACTGCCTCCCTTAACCTTAACTCATGCCACCGTTCGACCCTACAACTCCACCGCCAATCCGTCGTTCACCATAATAGACCACCACTTTAACCCACCACCTACCTGCGACCACCCTATTCTAAAACCCTAACCGAGTCATACAACACATGACCCGAATTCTAATCAATTCAGGCCGGATCAGAAAAACAGAGTGTATATGAAGATTTGGGTAATTTAAACAAATTCAAAAGATCCGATAGTGTAACTGTAATTTGATTAGACAAACAGTTGTTTTTAACGATTAGACAACAACCTTCAAAACCACCCCCAATCTTTGTCACCCACAACTGCATCCCATCCCATCCCGAATCCCTTTCAAATCACTAATAAAACATCCAATCTGCAACAACCTTGAACTCTGGGGTAGTGGCGGTGGAGATTATCAAGCGTAGAAACGATACTGATTTATCAGTCCTATGGCCCTTTAGAGAAAGAAGATGAACAGCTTGAGGCCCAATATTACCATGAATCAATCAACCTTGATGGTGTAAGCACCTGAACCAATTTTGTTTGAATTAAGGGTTTGCAATTGGAATTCCTATTGTGGAAATACAGGGATTGCAATTGTGGTTGCCCAGATGATGCCTGATAGATGATGGGGTGGGTCTCACAGTGAAGAAGAGAGTTAATAAGCAAGGGTATTTTGGTAATTTAACATGGACTTAACTGAGAAATTTAACTGATGTTAGGGCTCGGGACCAACCGAGTTCATTTTTGACAAGTTTTGGGACCACGCGTGTAATTAGTAAACCACTAGGACCAAGTCTGCAATTTTTGAAAACCACAGGGACCAACCAAGCATTTAACTCATAATTTAATTCAAACGTATCATTATTATTACTATTACACGTGTCATTCATTGAAGGTATCCTCAAATCTATACTTATCTTATATTAACTTAATAAATTATAAATTAATATTAAATATTATCATACTTTAATAAAATATTATCCTCAAATCTAAATTGTTAATTTAATATATTTTTAAAAAAATACCTCTCTTTCCTACTTATCTTATATTAAATATATAAATAATAAATTAATATTAAATGTTATCCTAATTTATTAAAAATATATTTTTTTATTATTTGGTATACAAATTTATATTTATTCAACTCGTGTAAAACGTGGAGTTTTAACAATAATTTTTTTTTATTATTTACTATTCAAAGTTACATTTATATGACCCGTGTAATACACGAAGTTTTTAAAGATATAACTTTTTTATCATTTGCTATGTAAATTAGATTTATTCAACAAGTGTAAAAAAGGGGTTTTTAAGGATATAATTTTTTTTATTATTTTGTTATTACTATTACACGTGTCATTCATTGAAGGTATCCTCAAATCTATACTTATCTTATATTAACATAATAAATTATAAATTAATATTTAATATTATCATACTTTAATAAAATATTATCCTCAAATCTAAATTGTTAATTTAATATATATTTAAAAAAAATACCTCTCTTTCCTACTTATCTTATATTAAATATATAGAGTCTTGTATATTACACGATTTTTAGTAAGTTTCATACAAAAATATTATTATCATTATAAATAATAAATATATTTGAAGTATGAGCGGATATTAAGGTAGCGATTTTAAAAGAAAACAATATTGTCATTATATGACATTAACATAATTTTAAAAAAAAATCAATTTGATTAGAAACAAATTTTTAGGGATGATATGATGTTAACATGTGACATTCATTAAAATCGTGTATTAGAAGTAAGGTTTGTTCGTCTAAAAGTATAGAAAACTTGTATGTGAATTTTGTTACGATATAATTTATAGTATTTATTTTGTATTGATAAAACGTAAACAAATATATAAACCCATAAAAATTTTAATTGTGTACAACTATGCTAAAAGTAGGAAAAATAATATATAATAAAGTTATTTCCAAAACAAATACAACACTTTTTAAATGGAAAAGATTATAGTAATAAAAAACAAACGGAAGTTAATCAATATAATGAACTATAATTTCGATAATAATCGAAAAGGATAAAATACAAAGATACTTATTTTTCTATAAATTTAAATTGAAGGTGATTTAGATTAGATTAGATTCATCTATTAAATAAAATATAAATAACAAATAAAAGATTGTGGGAGAGAATGTCATGTGCTTTAAATGGAATCTTTTATTAATATTTAGATATATTATTGTCATTCTCTTGATGTATTACACATAGGTGGATGTACTAAGAGAGTACCGTTTTCACGTGACACTCTAAAAAGGTTAAGTGTTATATAGTATATGATACTTGTTTTTTATTTGTTACATACGTCTTCAACACTCGATTTAATATACGATAATATTAAAGAGTGACTCAGGTAAAATTAAAGGGATTGAAGGATACCAATTTATCTAGGTTGATTCTTATTTTATAAAGTTATTATACTCACATACCCATCTTTCATTCTCTTTTTTACCGGCAAAGTGGAACATTTTATTAAACACAAAGGGGGCTTAGCTAGAAGCTAAGAAGCAAATATAGTTTTACAAATTACACCAAACACCTATGATTGAAAAGAAAACGAGCACCATTGTTCCCAACTCAAACTTTGGTTTTCGAACTATTTTTCACCCATTATAATGATAGTGATTTAATGTCCTCGAGAATATTTTGTATGTGAGCATCCTTTCCTTTGAATTTTTCTTTGTCATTCCTCTTTAGCCACACAATACCCATATAGATGTCGAAATGTTGGCCGAAATGATTACGACACTCTCAAACAGTGGTGAATTTAGAAATTATTTTCTTTTTGTGTATTTTATAGGTAAAATCCCGGTCACTCCCCTTGAAAGTGGTTGAATCTGTCGGGCGTCGTTCGCACTCCTGAAAATAATTTTTAAGTCCACCAGTGCTTGAGAGTGTCGTAATTGACTTAAGCTTCTCTCCCAATCTAAGCATCACTTGTAAGTCTTGAGGTAACCTAGAGTCTTGTATATTACACGATTTTTAGTAAGTTTCATACAAAAATATTATTATCATTATAAATAATAAATATATTTGAAGTAAGAGCGTGAAGAAACACTAACTAAATGGTCGGAACCGAAATAGTTAGGGGGTTTGAATCCGCATAAAAGGTTAGCTCTCTCTCGGTTGATTCAGTTGTAATGGAATTTCTTCTCCGGTGATTCTGCAAAAAATAACACCGTTAGCCTCGCCAAGGGGAGAAGAGGGTTCTCTCCTTGACCCGACTCCGGCGTGAGAATAAGTATTGGTATCGGAGAAGATAAGTATTTAAGGAGTGAGAGTGATCTGAGTTTATACCTGAACAGTTCTCTTATTTATAACCGGGAGTTTGGGAGGGAAAACCTGTTATTGAAAAGATAACGGAAGATGCTTAACGCCGTAGCGGTTATTTTTATTCCGTTTAATTTCTTTAATCTGACGTCAATTAACCTCGATCCAATGTGAATGCACACGGATCGTGGTTTGATCCGTGGCTGGGGGATTGCCACGTGGAAAGAGATCAAGTGGAGATTAATCTCCAATTGCATGCCTTTGTTGTGATTTCAGAATTGCTTCTGATGATGACACGTGTCCAGACGGTTATAACCGTCTGGGTGGTGCATGATTGTATTTCTTTCTAGAAGATTACTGCCGTAATCCGGTGTGATACCTTACTGTGTGGACACAGACAAATAAACCCCAAGCCTGGGTAAAATATTATTTAAGTCTGGGTGTTGTGGCGGAAGTATTGGTCAAAGACTTTTTAACTGTAACGCCCTAAATGTTTAAACCCAAAATTTGCAGCGGAAAACACATAATTAAATTTTCTTTAATGATATTCTTTCTTAAATTAAATACATTAATCCCATTCTAAAATTTGATTAACTACTAACACACATATATCCAATTAAGTGACCACATACACACCCACGTACAATCCATATCTTGACTCGATCTTCAACCGCGTGCAATTCTTGATGAAACCTCCATAACCCTTTACAACCTGCAGTCATCACATTCAACCTCAACATTAGTAACCGGTAACATAATACAAAAAAAAAACATTAACACATGCATAATAAAGCGTCCACATATCATGCTTTCTCTTATATTAGCTCCTTCATCCATCCGTTCGACCACTCGCATCGAATTGCAGAGTCAACCTTTACTTCCATTGTTAGCCTGCCTATGCTTCACGTTAATTCTCAATAGAAAACGATTAGTATCATTAGCGGCTTTTCATATGAACATGACCTCGAACACACATAACTCATCTTTATGCATAATCCATTATGTACATTCCCTTTATTACCCAAACTTAATCAATTCTCTTTATTAACCACTTCCGACCCATTTCCACTAAAACTTAACTTAGTAATAACAATGATTCATATCTTCTTACGTTACCTTCAATAGTTACCATATATCATAAATACATTAACAAACAAAAGGGTAAGTTCGGAGTTCGCTTACATTATTTGACCCGTTATGAACAAGTCAATATATAAACATTATGAGAATCATTCCACTAATCATTTCAACCCATTTATACGGGTTGGTTCATATTCGCTACAACATCAATTTTTAAAACCTTTTTCAAGTATAATTTCTTGCATCTAATCAATTTTAATCTACAACGGAAAATTTTAGGAATTCATAATATCATTAATATCATTCATAAACTTACTGGTAGATTAAACGAAGTTCATAAGAACTTACCGGAGTCGTGCGCTCCTAATGCTTTCGCTTGACTTGATTCTCCTCCTTTCTTCGACCCTAAAGGGTGTATCACATTTGCATTTAGTTTTTACATTATACATCATTTACACGCATTCACATCATTCACTCTAACGCTCATTACTCATATCCATATTCCACGCCATTATTAGATCTTTTAAATCTAAAGTTCTTCATATTCATACATAATCAATTCAGCTCAAGCATTTCATCGAACACCTTATGTGCATACTACTTATCTAGCGAAATGTACAAGCCTATTAAGCACATCTCTACAAAATCTTTTCTAAAGTCATGGCAAAACATCACCAACACATGAATTCTTCAAATATTCAGATTATTATGACATCATTATGCATATATTAACCTTACTCATCAAACTATATCAAGAATTAACACATACATCATCATCACTAATCATATCCTCACAATTTCAAATGGGTTTCTTATCAAACCATCAATATAGTCAAAATCAAGCACATTACGACTTCCTTATGTTAAAATTAACTAACATTCATGCTTAATTTCGCAATACATCCATGGATTACACATAACCCATATCATTAAACATCACTAAAGCATAAAATTCAACTTACTTGATGTTGAGCACACTAAGAGGATCATAAATCTGGATACATGCATCGATTTACACTTCAATTTCTCTTCTAATTTGATGGATTAGTAGTAATTAGGGTTTTGTTCTTCTTGCTTCACCTATGTCGAACACACACACATACGTCTGATGTATGTGTTGTGTTTAGATATTTTAACTTTCATTATTCCACTTTCAACTTATGCACATTTGGTCCCTCAAGTATTAAGTCTTAAATATATATGGTTAAGTATCCATTTGCATACTTTAATGTCTTAACATAATTTCCTAGTTGATATTTATTTACGGGTTCACTTTTACCCCTAACGGTATTTTTTACCCGTTCCTTTATATTAACCGGGTTTAAATTACCAAACCCATTTTTGGGGTGTTACATTAACCCTTTGTTGAGTGGGAGAAGGCGCAAGGATTTATGTTATCTTTTGGGCGCGCGACTGTAAGTTACTGATTTCTTTGTTCCTTTAGTAGGACCAGTGCGCAGCCGCGCAAGGTCAAAAGGCTAGAAGAGTTAGTTTGTGGTATGGTCTCAAATCCTTTTTATGAGGTTTTTGGGACCTTACCCCTTCAAGTCCCCCCAGTCTAGTGTTGTACTTATGCAAGTAAGTGGAGCACTGGACTTATGAGAGGGAAATGTTTTTTGGGCGCGAAAAAATAAGAAATCTTTTCTGAGAAGATTTGAATTTACTGAGTTTGTAAAGATTTTTTGTAAAAAATCTTTGACTTGCCATTATATCAGTAAATTGATTTTGACAACCTGTCATTGTCAGTTGTTTTTTACCATTTGTGTCTTACACGCGCGCGTGTAAACGCGTGTATGTTCTGACATCTGCTTTTTCTGTTGCCTGGGTAATCGTGATACCCGGAATAGTACTGCGACGGTTACCGATGCTTATTTATTGCGATGAGTATATAATCGTTTGGGTGATCCCTTCTGTGTAATCATTGTTCCGTTTGAAAGCTTTTCCCCTTTCCTTGTTCTTAAGAGCAACTTTCCGTCATTCCCCTGCTTATGTCAACCGGAGAACGTCAAGAGGATCTTGTTGAAGAGATGTCGACTGAGCTTCCACCATTGAAGTGGCCCAGGGCGTCTTTTGAGGGTTTAATCCAGAATCTTAAATTTCCGGAGAACTGGGGTGCCTTGTATCCTGAAGAAGGGCAAACGGCAGCGAATGCTCCGGCAGGGTATATTACCCTTTTTTGGGATTTTTTCTGCGATGGTAACTTTCGATTGCCTGTTACGAGATTTTTCCTTGAAATTCTTGAATTCTACAAGCTGCATATCTCCCAACTTCACCCTATTGGTATGGTTAGGGTTCGTCATTTCGAATTTGTATGTCGAACGATGCACGTGGAGCCAACCGTTCCCCGATTTAGGGTTTTTCATCAGATGCACTGTACCCAAGGGTTTTACTCATTTGTTCAGAGGGCTTCTGCAAAGAAAATTCTTCATCAGCCCCCAAAATCATTTCATGATTGGAAACAGAAATTTTTCTTCATCAAAGCTGGAGTGATTCCGATGAAGATGACGCTAAGAGGGAAGGACGATGTTCCGATTGAATCAATTCAGACTCCTGTTGATGAAAACTGGTATCAAGATCTGAAAGATGTTCCCAATATTGCTTTGCCGGAGAAAGCCCTAGTCGGAGCTGGCATGAGTTTGAACTGGAAGATGGAACGTGAGGATAAACCCGTGTATACTGAGGATGGTCATAGTGAGTATTGGGGTTTTGTCACTATTCTTCTTTTTTTTTTTTTTTTTTTTTTTTTGACCTGCTTTTCCTTCAATGTAGTTGTTTCTCTATATGTTGTTGCTTTTAAGAGGGAAAGCGGAAGAATGGGGACCATCAAGAAGAAACCTGAAGAGGAGCTCTGGTATCACCGTATTGTGAAGAATTTTGTGCTTCCGCAGGACGCGGACTTATCTGTTCAACCGGCAGCTGGTGCTGGTGAGTTTATATCTGTTTTTCTTTTCTTTCTTGCTTTAAGTAAATTTCTCTATCTTGCGCTTGTTTGTAGGTGAGTTGTTGAATTTGGGCATAGGCCCTGAGAAGAAAAAACGCGCAACTACATCCACTTCTGCGCCGAAGAGGAGTGAAACTGTTAAAGCGCAACCTTTGAAAGCAAAAAGTGCTGGAGAGAAGAAAGGTACGCGCCGCTCTTCTGTTTCCAGGTGTGACTATGTGGTGGTTTCTGACTCATTGGAGGGTCTTACTCCTGTAGTGATTATGCGGGAACCGAAACCAGAACCGAAGGATTCTGCCGATATTCCTCCTTCCAATCCAAATGAGCCTATCGATCTGGATTCCAGTCCCGAGCGTTTGGTTCATAGGAAGGCCGGTAACAGAAAACAAACTGATGCTGATGCGGAGGGTCAGCCTCCCAAGAAAGTGCAAAGGAAGAAAATTACCAGGAAAGGAAACCTTGATGCTTTTGTTTCAGAATCCATTCCTGGTAAGTATTGTTTTTCTTTGTTTCTTTTGAGCAGATAGGGTTTTTATAGATTTTTGCTTTTTCAGAAATTCCTGTTTCTTCTGTTCCTGTGGACTTACCAACTGTGGTTGATAAAGAACTTCCCTCTTCCCCACCGTGCGCTACTGCTACACACCCATTAGAGTCATCAGGGATAGCTGGGGAAGGTGTTGAGAAAACTGTTGAGGCTGAGGAGCCTGTTGGTATTAACATAGAAACTGAACAGATTGTTGAACCAAGTGTGGTAAATGATGGTGATCAACCGACACCGGAAAAGGAGACTGCCGAGGCAATCCAATCTTCTCCTCCCAGACCTTCTGAAACTGTTCCTGAGCCTACTGAAAAAGCTGCTACTGAGGAGGCAGGTTCTTCTGCTGGTGTTGAGAAACAATCTCCAATTCGTCCAGAAGAAACTTTAGGAGAGTATTATTACCGCATGTATGCGGAGAAAGATGCTGCTGATCCTCATATTCCTGTTTGGAATGTGAAGAAATGAGATACTTTCTCGGATTGGCGTGTATGCCAAGATTGGTTGCAGGGGATACTTCCGCCTGGCGAGATTAAATTTCAGGAAAATCAGCCTTATGAACAGACCTATCAGTCTTATCTTGCAGAAACTGCATCTCATGTTTCTACTACTCATCGCATAGTGCGTGAGTGGTATAGCATGCATAAAGAGCGAGCATCTTTTGTGGCATCACAAAGGAAGTTTGCAAAAGATGAAAAACATGTAGCTCAGTTGAAGGCTAAATTAGAGACTGAGCAGGCTAAGTTTGAAGCGGGGCGCAAGACTGAAGAATGGTCAGTTTCTGGTTGGAAAAGAAAAGCTGAAGCTGCGCTTTTATCGCTTTGGTTTCTGACCAGGAACAATTGAAGAAGGATTTGGAGCTTGCGCATTCCGAGAATACTGAAACCTCCCGCCGTTTAACTGAAGTTGAAGAGAAACTGGAGAATTCAGAAATGGCGCGGGTTTCAGCGGAAAGCGAGCTTGAACCCTTAAAGAATGATATGACCTGGTTGAAGGATCGCGGGATTGCATGTGTAAGTTCCTCTCTTCTTTTAGTTCATGTATGCGCTTTTCTTGCTTCGATCTTATCTTTATCTGATGTTATAGGTTGCTGAATCTGTATTAAATTCTGAAGAACTGGATAAAACTGTTGCTAATTTGATGGTTGCTGCGCGACGAGATGGTTATGCGCAAGGGTATGCGGAATGTTCCCAACATGTGAATAGCGCCTTAAAGGTTAACTGGGATGATAGCAAGTCTGCTACCTTTGGTGTTAATACTTCCAGTGCGCTTGCTGCTATGAAGACAGAGTTTAATAATTTGCAACTGCCAGTGATGGAGTTGATAAATGTGGCGCTGCAATCGGATGATCACGTTGCGCAACTTAAGGAAATCTTTCCGGATGAGGGAGAAGATTTAGAGTAGGGGTGAAATTGTATTTGAACAACTTTTTCTATGTAGGATGTTGATCCTTGTTTTGATGGTGCGCTGTTGCGCATGGGTTTTAAACACTGATGTGCCTTGAACCTTTCAGAACGTATTTGTACGCCAAACATAGTATGTTTCTATTTATTTTGTTAATTTGTCTTTACAATATTTTGCATGAGTACAATTACTTTTGTTTTTAGTAAGGCGAATAAAGTTTGTATGAAGCTCATGTATGAGTTTATGGTCGTTTGTGACGCGATCACTGACCGCGCATGGAGCTTTGTGTTATACTACCATAATGTTTTTGCTCTTACTAAAAAGGAATTGCATGCATTTTGTAAACACAAAAATAATAGAAACTTTGTAATTTTATTCATGGATAATGCTCAGAGGCGTTACAAAGTTTTTTGGATAATTAAATGGAACTTAACTTACTCCCTGATAGTTCCGCCGCTTTTAATAAGTCGTGTCTTTCCCGCGGAAAACGTACGGAGTTCTTTAAGTCTTAGCCCGTTTGCTTGAGCTTTCGTCTCCCCGAGTGATCTGTTTAATCTCCTTGCGCATATTCTGGAGCAAATGCGTAAGTTCTCCATTCTTGAGAGCCTTTTCGATTTCCGTGCGCAGAGATATACAGTTGTTCGTGGTGTGCCCGTTATCCTTATGATATTCGCAGTACTGCGTCGGGTCCTGACCACGTTTACTCTTCATCGGAATCGGGGGTTTGAATTGGTGATCCTCGGTACTTAGTACCTCTGCTGGGGTTTTCGTTACGGGAGTCCACTGTCTCTCCCTATTTTCGTGTCTGCTTTCTCTTTGCGCCGAGAACTTGTTAGTTGTTGTGCGGGTGTCTTCCGCGGATCGACTTCCTGATGCCTCGCGCCATGACTTTTTGTACTTTCCATTTGCGCTTAAGTCTGCTGGCCTGTTATGTGGTAAGGTTTTTCTCGGTCTGCGCATATACCTTGGCCGCCGCCATTATCTTTTCCCAACTCGTGGGTAGACCTTCCGTTCCCGATAACACCTTGACCATGTCGTCACACCTAACCGCGTACTTAAACTGAGCACGGATTAGTTGTTCGCTAACACCTCCAATTTCTAACACTTCTTTATTATATCTGGTAATAAAATCTTCCAGATTCTCATCATCGCGACGCCAGATATTCATAACGTCGGATGTATCACGTTTTGACCGCCTTTGTTGGCTGAAGTGTGTTAAAAATTTTCTTCGGAGATCCTTCCACGATTCGATCTGCCCCGTTGGTAGGTTGTCAAACCAGATTCGCGCTGGGCCAGTTAATGTTTGTACAAACAAATGACACCACAGCGGAAGGGTCCAACCGCCGACCAACCCTGCACTGGTGAATACTCTTAGATGATCATCAGGGTCGGTTAACCCATTGAATTTCCCAACGTTAGACGGTAACTTGGCCCGTTCCAACGGAGCCAAAGCTATCTCTAATATGAACTTCGAGTTTTCTGCCGCTTCGTCCGGGCGATAAACTAAATCATAGTTATGCTCGGCCTCGGGGTTATAAACCGCTCGAGGCCTGCATTTGTTATAATTTGGCTGTAGTCTGTTGAATACGCTGGTGTTTTGGCTCAAATGGTACGTTCGATCGGATTCATCGGTGTGAGTGTCCCGTTGGGAACCCAACCTATCGTGAACCGATTGTATTTTACGAGGACGTACTTCATCATGATGTTGTCTTCGGTAACTGCTTGTATCATCGTAAGTTGACTCTTCTCGCTGAGAGGCATGAGCTCTTGATCCCGGCCTCCGGGATTGGGTTACAGGAGCAGTTTGAGCACATAACTGTGAGGATACTGCGTTTAATGCTCCTTGGGACCGGACATACCATGATATCGGAGTTTCTCCTGGGGGTAAGATTGACTGTGCAGGATTTGCTGGTAACACTCCTAGGGTAACAGGATCATTTGCTCGATGAGACTGAACCTCATTATTGTCTGAGGCTTCCTCTACGATCCCTTCTATCGGTAAATTGTTTCCGACGTTTGGTCGAGGACCGGGTTGTCGGTGAGATGACGAATTTTCTGCCATGTGAAAAAACAGAAAATGGAATGAACTGAATCGAAACGAGGTAGAAACTAGAAAAACTGAGAAAACGGTGGGCGCCAATGAAGAAACACTAACTAAATGGTCGGAACCGAAATAGTTAGGGGGTTTGAATCCGCATAAAAGGTTAGCTCTCTCTCGGTTGATTCAGTTGTAATGGAATTTCTTCTCCGGTGATTCTGCAAAAAAGAACACCGTTAGCCTCGCCAAGGGGAGAAGAGGGTTCTCTCCTTGACCCGACTCCGGCGTGAGAATAAGTATTGGTATCGGAGAAGATAAGTATTTAAGGAGTGAGAGTGATCTGAGTTTATACCTGAACAGTTCTCTTATTTATAACCGGGAGTTTGGGAGGGAAAACCTGTTATTGAAAAGATAACGGAAGATGCTTAACGCCGTAGCGGTTATTTTTATTCCGTTTAATTTCTTTAATCTGACGTCAATTAACCTCGATCCAATGTGAATGCACACGGATCGTGGTTTGATCCGTGGCTGGGGGATTGCCACGTGGAAAGAGATCAAGTGGAGATTAATCTCCAATTGCATGCCTTTGTTGTGATTTCAGAATTGCTTCTGATGATGACACGTGTCCAGACGGTTATAACCGTCTGGGTGGTGCATGATTGTATTTCTTTCTAGAATATTACTGCCGTAATCCGGTGTGATACCTTACTGTGTGGACACAGACAAATAAACCCCAAGCCTGGGTAAAATATTATTTAAGTCTGGGTGTTGTGGCGGAAGTATTGGTCAAAGACTTTTTAACCCTTTGTTGAGTGGGAGAAGGCGCAAGGATTTATGTTATCTTTTGGGTGCGCGACTGTAAGTTACTGATTTCTTTGTTCCTTTAGTAGGACCAGTGCGCAGCCGCGCAAGGTCAAAAGGCTAGAAGAGTTAGTTTGTGGTATGGTCTCAAATCCTTTTTATGAGATTTTTGGGACCTTACCCCTTCAGAGCGGATATTAAAGTAACGATTTTAAAAGAAAACAATATTGTCATTATATGACATTAACATAATATAAAAAAAAAATCAATTTGATTAGAAACAAACTTTTAGGGATGATATGATGTTAACATGTGACATTCATTAAAATCGTGTATTAGAAGTAAGGTTTGTTAGTCTAAAAGTATAGAAAACTTGTATGTGAATTTTGTTACGATATAATTTATAGTATTTATTTTGTATTGATAAAATGTAACAAATATGTAAACCCATAAAAATTTTAATTGAGTACAACTATGCTAAAAGTAGGAAAAATAATATATAATAAAGTTATCTCCAAAACAAATACAACACTTTTTAAATGGAAAAGATTATAGTAATAAGAAACAAACGGAAGGTAATCAATATAATGAACTATAATTTCGATAATAATTGAAAAGGATAAAATACAAAGATAATTATTTTTCTATACATTTATTTGTTATTTAAATAAAATATAAATAACAAATAAAAGATTGTGGGAGAGAATGTCATGTGCTTTAAATGGAGTCTTTTATTAATATTTAGATATATTATTGTCATTCTGTTGATGTATTACACAAAGGTGGATGTACTAAGAGAGTACCGTTTTCACGCGACACTCTAAAAAGGTTAAGTGTTATATAGTATATGATACTTGTTTTTTATTTGCTACATACGTCTTCAACACTCGATTTAGTATACGATAATATTAAAGAGTGACTCAGGTAAAATTAAAGGGATTGAAGGATACCAATTTATCTAGGTTGACTCTTATTTTATAAAGTTATTATACTCACATACCCATCTTTCATTCTTTTTTTTACCGGCAAAGTGGAACATTTTATTAAACACAAAGGGGGCTTAGCTAGAAGCTAAGAAGCAAATATAGTTTTACAAATTACACCAAACACCTATGATTGAAAAGAAAACGAGCACCATTGTTCCCAACTCAAACTTTGGTTTTCGAACTATTTTTCACCCATTATAATGATAGTGTTTTAATGTCCTCGAGAATATTTTGTATGTGAGCATCCTTTCCTTTGAATTTTTCTTTTTCTTTCCTCTTTAGCCACACAATACCCATATTGATGTCGAAATGTTGGCCGAAATGCTTACGACACTCTCAAACAGTGGTGAACTTAGAAATTATTTTCTTTTTGTGTATTTTATAGGTAAAATCCCGGTCACTCCCCTTGAAAGTGGTTGAATCCATCATTCGCACTCCCTGAAAATAATTCCTAAGTTCACCACTGCTTGAGAGTGTCGTAATTGACTTAAGCTTCTCTCCCAATCTACGCATCACTTGTAAGTCTTGAGGTAACCTAAAGTCTTGTATATTACACCAGTTGACGATGTAACTCCAAACGAATTTTGCGAGATAGCATCTCACAAAAATATTTTCCCGTTTGTCTCCCCATGTGGAAATATAACCTATCCATCTCAACATCTTTGATTTAACTAGCACTTAAAATCATCACTTTTTATTCTAAGATAGTAAGACACTATGCTAGACAACCTTTAACATGATTTGATTTTCATTAGTTTTGGCAAAATTATCATACAACGACCATGTTTTCTTTTCTTAAATTTGACTATTTTATAATTCGTAATTGTTGTTTTTTTTAGCTATATATTTTTGTTCGTTTCTTTCCAAAATTTGTTGTGTAATTTAACTATTATTATATAGAAAGTGTTTGTATAACTCCAGTCAATGCCAATATTTTAAAATCGAAACAGATATTGAACCGGTTACACTATCGATTATTGAATGGACGGGTTAAAATACATAAATTTAGCACAAAAGTTATATGGCAAGTACAAAAATTATATATAAACTAGAGACCTTTTTATAATAATGTACACTTTTTTTGTCATGTTCATTTTTTTTTTTATAATATTAAATAGAATCTTTAACTTAATGTATGTAACAACCACCCTAGAGGTCTAAGCCTAGTAAGGACGAATTCTACATGCCACGTCTATAGAATAATATTGTTTTTAAATGTTATGATATAATGGTTGGAAAATGAGATTTTGGGTCAAAGATTCTTCTTATTTATGGGATTTGAGGCATTCCACTATTCCCAAGTGACCTTTATTTGCAGCATAACTGATTTTGTTGACCATTTCTCACTAATGTCTAGGTAGTCTTCTAATGACAAGACACCTACGGTCTAATTCGAAACCCACTTAGACCAAGGGGTGTGGGGATCCGCCCCGCGCCGGGTCGTTCCCCTCGTCCCACACCGCCCCCTCTCCCTTGTCGCGTCGCATGCGGCCTATTGGGGACATTGGAGACGAGCATGATTGTGTGAAAAGTGAGCCCCCTCAAAGCTATTTTTATATATAAAAAATAAGGGGATGGTCCATCCTCCACACCCTTGGGTAGTTCACAAGGGGATGGCCCTCCACCCCATGTGACGTGAAGCCTACGTGGCAGATAGTTCCCAAAGGTAGCATTGCTCGACACGTGGTGGATTCAACCAAGTCTTCCACACCCTATAGTCTTAAAGCGTGGGGTGTGGAAGGCTTGGATTGATAGCATTGCTCGACACGTGGTGAGTGTGGACCTCACCAGACCATCCCCAAAAAAATGGGATGTGGAAGCGGAATGGACAGGCCGGCGTGGGGTGACATGTGGATTTTTTTTTAATTTTTTTATTTAGTTGACATTTATATAATAAAACACAAACTTATATTAATTAAAAGAGTAAACTTCCGTTTTGCTCCATGTGGTTTGGTCGTTTTAACTGTTTTGCCCAAATAGTTTAAAAATGGCTTGTTTCCTCCCTGATCTCTCTAACTTTTCTCCATTTTGCTCACTGCCTCTAACTCCATCTAAAACGTCTGTTAGTTTTGTGGGTATTTTGGTAATTTAATAAATAATAGTATGGGCATTTGAGTCTTTTTACCTAAATAAACATAAAATAAATATCAATTCTTTATTATTTTACATTATCTCTCTCTCAAACACAAAAACCCACACACGCCACAACAACACCACCACTTGCCAACAACAACCACCACCAAATGCCCTTCCAAATCGCCGGAGCCACCCAAACCACATACATATCAACCTTTTCAACCATCAGATTGATGGACCAGATGTCACACCCCCAAAAATACCACATGCGGAAAACCCCGCTAGGTGTGTGACGTACCAGGATCAAGCCACCAATCACATTGAACTCATAATAATATTTCAAATAAAAACTTTCATTCATTAAAATAAAGTGTTACAAATATTTATTAAACTTAACAGGTTCAGCGGAAGCATAAATCATCAATTATGTTTTTCATAATCCAAGTGTGTGTAAGCCATTAGATGTGTCTCGTGATTCCATGTATCTCGACCCATGACCACTCCAGCATTCCAGACAGCAAGTTCCAATGATATGTACTTATAGACCTGCAAGCATGCAGAAAAGTGTATCAGACAACGCTGGTGAGTTCACAGTTTTGTTTACCGAGAATCGTGTTACATGTTTTACTGTCAAAAGTTTAGTTCAGTTCAAATTCCAAAAACAATGTTGATAATAACTCGATACCGTACAAGATGGCTCCAGATTGTTTGCCCTTCCCCAACGCCCCTATCTAAGCATTGGTCGAGTGGTTAAGGTAATTAGTTCACGTCCGTCCTCGCCGGTACGGTGTGAGGGTGCCAAACCTAATAGCGCTATCAACTAATAACCCCGTTGTGACACCTGTGTCACTTCAACCATCAAACACAAACCAAACCAATGAAATATTGTATTTTATACTTGGGATTTGTAAAAATATGTGTATCTTTTGCACATATTAATTCTTGTTCGATTTCAAGCTTTAGATCGCTTTCTGGAAGGTTATATGCGCACTGATGCGTAAATATAACCAGTTTAATGCAACGAACACTCCGGAATAGTGAAATAGGCTTAACATACCTTAAATAACCTTCACATAACTTAGAAATAAGTTTTGGATGGGTTGGTGTGTTGAAATCAAGTTTGTTCGATCGCAGGGACTAATTGTGTCAAACTGTGAAACTATACCGATTTGTATAGTAACGAACATTCCGGAACTTAATCATAAGTTAAACATACCCTAAATATCCTTTACATAGCTTAGAAATAGGCTTTGAAGGGTTTGGTATGCTAAAATAAACTTTATGCTCATTCAGGGACTAAAAGCGTCAAAAATTGCATAAGTTTGCATTTTCGCGCATATCTTACGTTCTGAATACATCCGGACATCCAAAAATTTATGTAAGCATTAAAATATTTTATTTTCGTGTTTGGAATGATAAAATTCCATTCGTCGCTTAATTTGGATCGTTTTTGCGTTCGTTACGACTTCCGTCGTAATTAACCGAACAACGCAACCGTACGGCCGAACGAACCGACATCCGAGATAATTTTGAGCATGTTTTGAGTTCCCTATACGTTAACCTCATTTTAGAGCCTTGAAATGAGGTTAAAGGGGCTTAAACATGCCAAAAATGAGCCGAATTGCAAGTTTCTGAATTTCAGGGACCATTTTGTCATTTCTGAATAGTCAGCCCACACGGGCCGCGTAAGCTGGTGCCATACCTTACGCGGGCTTCCTGAGACACCCAGTTCAGCAGAAAGCTGTTAACAGCTAGTTCCAGCTATTCCACACACTTGCAAACGGTTTTTCATCAATCTATGGGCTAAATTTGATGGTTTCCAAGTGCCCATGGTTTTGCAAAACAAGTGGCCCATGTGTACGGCCTAGATCGAAGCACGTTTCTCGACGAACGATCCTAACGATGGTCCATTTCCTATAAATACCCACCATGGGTTCTTGCAATCCTCATTCAAATCTGATCTAAAATGCTCTAAGTTGAAGCCTTTGCTTCATACCTGAGCTACTTGGATCAAGATTTGCTTGCGGGGACCCTTTGTAAACATTCCTTCGTTCTTTTATCGCTTTTCGAGTCCGAAAGTCAAACTGTGTTTGACTTTCTGCATTGACCAGTTTATGGTCAATGCGAAGTTCGTTTGAACTTCATAACGTGAGCGTAATCACGATGGTAATAGTCCCTAGTGACTATACCTACTGATTACCACGTTATCTAGGTGTAGTGACGAGTCGTAGTTTCGGCGAAAATGCGCATTCTTGCGCATTTTGTAACCAAACTACTTTTAGGTATCAAAACCGTTTGTTTTGATACCAAACCTGTTTTTAAACTTTGTTAAACATGTTTTAGACATGTTTAGCTCGTCACTTTTAGTTTAGTGCTTATGTAGAGTCGTAAGTCAAGCGGTCTAAACAACCGCTTAGACTTACGAACTAGACCCGTTTGGTCGATCTTTAGGATCCGACCAAACACATTAGGTGACCATAGTTGTATAGGGAATAACCTTCCGAGGTTATACCTTATGGTCACTTCGTTTAGTTAGTCGTATGATAAGTAGTCTATATGCCTTAGGAAAATTACCAAAATACCCTTTTCATGCATAATTGATATTTAAGCATATGTAACCCAAACTTTTGTCATTTAACTAATTATGCAACATAATTAAGTATGTTAGGGCATATAATACTTGCCGTAGGACTAGTTAGATGGTCCGAACGCGTTTTACGCGAACGACACGCGAAAGTAGCATATGCTACCTAAACGGGTCGTAATGGGTCGTAAGCACTTAGGTTAGGTTTCCTTTTAGTATGTAGGCCTTGTTAAACCATATCATATGAGATCCCACACTCATTTGGTTTACGAGACCTCATCCCATCCAAATCCTCCGATTTTGGTCCGGTTTATTTATGTAGTCACCTATATTAGGTACTGTTTGATTTCCGGGACTCCTCTAGCTTGCTTGGTAGTTGTTCAAGACTTCTAAGCACTCTCAAGTGAGTACATAATCCCCTCTTTTACTGTTTTCAAATGTTTTGGGGTGAAACATGTGTACTTAATTGTTATGTTCATGATTTCAAAAGTATAATTGATTATACATATTAGTACTTATCTTTTGATAAACTGAATGATTATTATGGTTTAAACTCTAATTTTTTTTAAAGATTATAAAATTAAATTGTTGGATAGTACTTATTTTATGTTCACCAGACCGGTTGGTAGTATGATATAGCGCTATAGGATTTGACACCCCATTCATGTTTTCATGGAATGTCAGAAACCGATATTTTATCCAAATAGGGATTGCCTTTGTGGTATTTCTATAGTCTCAAAGGTGTATTTTGATGCACTAGGTCTGAATGAATTCTTAAATCACATTATTTTTGTATATTTTGATATGCTCTCATATGTGATATTGTACAAAACCAACATATATTTTGTTAATCATTAAAACATAGTTTAATCTGTTATTTTCAAAACCAAAGCATAGTTAATATGTTATTTTCAAACCAAAACATAGTTTAATATGTTATTTATAAATCCAAAGTATACTTTCAATATACTACTGAAAATTATTATTTTAACCACTAAAGTATATTTAATATACTACTTGTTTTGCAATTGGGTTTTGGGTTAGTGTTTAGATAACGAGACAGGTGTAATATGATGAAAACATGGAAGATAACATGGAAGATACGCCGATGGTACTTCTAATATATAAGTGTTTTCATCACATTACATACCGTGGCGTTATTTAGTACACTTGGGTTAACGACATTGGAACTGAAATATATTTTTATATATTACTTATTCGACTTTCTTAAAATCAAAGTATATTATTATATATGCTATAAACCTTTTTACCAAAACATCGTTTTTCAAACAATACATTTTATACAAACTCATTTTACTTAATTATTTAATTTCCTATGTATTATTATTTTATATCATTCGATTTCTTATAAATTTTAGTATGATTTATAAAAGAAAACCTTTTACAAGGATCATGACTACTTTTGTTAAAACAACTTTTTCTAAACTTATAAGTCATGAATCCTAATTACAATAAAACCTATGTATCTCACAGGCATTTTTATGCTGACGTACCTATTTTTACACATGTTTCAGGTGCTGTTATGTGATGATTGTTGATGCATGCTATACATAGGATGGACTCGTGCCTTAGCGACTTTAAAATTTGAAAGATAATAGTTATATTTATCTGATTTGTAATAAAACAATGAGTTCGTTAATTTAATAAAACAAAATTATTCATTCCATGGTTGTGAAACAATGATTCTGTTACAACAATCCTCGACGTTTCCACCACGTTTTGTTGTTTTACGTGGTCGGGGTGTGACACCCGTTGCCTCACCGGCAACCTTTTCGGTAGAAGATGGGACTTAAGGTGATAGGAGTTAGTGTATGTAAGGACCTTCAAAAATGTCCCAAAACGACCCATAAATGAAAACCCGGACCTCTGAAACCCTACTGTGCATGAAAAAAATCGAGAAATCAAAGTTTTTGGGTTTCAGGCGGGCCGCGTAAGCCATAAGAGAAGCTTACGCGGGCCGCGTCGAAGTTCTGTTGACCGGATAAGCGTTCCCGGTCCACGTGTCACACACGTGGCATGCCTACCAATGACACGCTAGCCCTAATCTATGACTAGACTTCCACGCGGGCCGCGTAAGGGTCAAGTGAAGGTTCACGCGGGCCGCGTGAGAACCAAATTTCAGCTATAAATAGATCGGACTACGAGCAGTTCACTGGTGTCAAAACCTTTTCACAAAAACGAAGTTACACTGCTCGAATTCGAAATTCACTTTCAAAATAGCAAGGTGCTGCTACAATACAGGGTATTAACTAAATCACTGCTACGATTCAATGTCCGATCGATTGAAATCAATCCAATGGATGTTTAAGTGTTGCCCAAATTAGGGCTATACTTTGTCATTCGTCGTGAATTCGATGGATGTTTAAGTATTGCACTTTGTCATTCGTCGTGAATTCGATGGATGTTTAAGTGTTGCACTTTGTCATTCGTTGTGAGGATTTTAATCTCGTGAGTTATCGTAAATGCTGTATTAGTTACTGACCTAGTTCATGTGCATTGTTATTTAAATTAGATTACAAGGCTAATCAGTAGGCTAAACTCTGCCCGTTTAAATCTGCAATGTGAGTCATTCTCTTTTATCAAAAGTATTTTACAATACTCCATTTATTTCCAAAGTTATAATTACAGGGATTAAGTCGTGGTTATCTTGAATCACTGGCTAGTGGGGTATTGTGCACATTACTAATTTCTCACGGTTAGGCTAATAAATCCTAACAGTGATAATCATCACTACTTGGGTGAAAGGTGTAACACCTCAAAAATTCACGTCCTATAATGTGTTGACACGTGTCATATGTTTGAACGTGTGAAAGAATGTTCTGAAAGGACTAAACTTGACAAACATGGAAAGTATGTTAAAATACGAGTTCTAAATGTCAACAGTGAACAAATATATTGTATATTAACCCTACAAGATGCTCATACCTTCAAACGAATAAATCATGGATCATACGAAGCTAAAAGTGAGAGATTACAAACTGCAGGGGCTAAATGTGTCAACATGTTTAAATTATACCTCTGAATGACCTTTTGACAAACCCGAAGCTTTGTAACAGTTAATTATGCTCACTAGAATGCACGATATAAATTTCATAAAGTTTCGTTATCGTATGAGAAAGTTATGACCAAATTCGTGTGCGAGGGGTTAAGGTGCAAACATTGAAAGTTAAGACTTTTCGGGTTAACCGGAAGTGTTAAGGGACTTGGCAAAGTGGGTATAAGTCCTAAAGCCCTTGTGGGTAATTAATAAGGGGTCAAATTGCAATTATAAAGCTCAATTGACCTTTCAGAAGGGCCAAGGGGTGTGATGCAACAACTCAAAAACGTTTTTGGCTGATCAGAAGGGCCATGCGGCTCGCTTCAACATTAAGCAAACCTCAGGCGGGCCGCGTCAGGCGCCCAGTATCAGAAAAGTTGGACAGAAGCCGTTTTTCGCGCACAAACCAACTTTAAACGATATTTCTGCATTATGGGCGACCCCTAAACTATTCTAGGCACTGAGGGACATGTGTAGAACAATTGTGGTGAGTTGTAGACCCCAAGTGTCAACAAATTGTGGTGTTTAATCCACTATAAAAGGCCTTCAAGTTCACAACATTCCTCACACCTTCATCTGCCCATTTGGAGCATCTCTGGAGCTCAAGTCTGCTCTCAACTGATCATATCTCGTGCATAGGACTCTTGTAAGTCGGCTAGTCCTTCTTTAATTGAGTTTAGCTTGTTTAATTAGCTAAAAGTCAAACCGTCGTAATTACGGTTTGACTTCGAGATTAGTCAACAATGGCTCAGTCATATCTCGATCTAAAAGTATGTATAAGTTGGTATTTATGTGGGTAATAAAACCTCAAAAGGGTTTCCCCTGATCATCACTCTAACCAGGTCAAAAGTCGGGTCAAACTTATATTTAAAAAGTCAACAGGAAGACTAAAACGCTATTTATGCATAATTAACATTGTAGATCATATACGACCTGTTGGATCATTGTTATAACTTGGTAACAAGTGTAAGAACATGTCTAAACATGTTCAACCCGACAATTTACTGTAGAGACCCGGTTCGGAACCGAAAGTCGCATAGTTTGACTTTCGCTTTGACTTTCAGTTTTGACCCGCTTTAGTATGATTTGAAAATGTCTTAGAGATTCTTTAGGACCAGGCTACATGTTAGCACAACCCTCTGTGGTTGGTTCATTGATTGACCCATTCGTTTACGCGTTTCCGTTAATTGCTCATATGTTGACCATTATGCCCTTATTGCCTTAAAACGTGATTTTTGGAAATGTAAAAGAGTAGAAACTTTAATTACTGATATATAAACTTGTATGCAAAGTTTGACATCAGTTTGAATTGTAGATTAAGAGTTATGCTCATTATCGCTAAATGAATGCTTTATGTTAATAAAATGGCGCAATTAGCGTATAGCCTAGTTAAGCCTACTTTTTGGTATCAAACTTAATACCCACTGATGTAATATATTATTTTGGGATTTTTGAAGATTTTTAATTAATTTTAGGCTGAGCATAACTAGTAGTCGTAGGCTTAATCCGGTAATTGTCGGTTTTGCCCTTACGGGCCATAAAATGAGTTTTACATATCTAAACGACTCCAAACCTTTTGCTACTGATCACATATGATAAATAAATTATTTAAAACCTTCTGGAAATATAAAAATATCAGACTTAAGTATCGAACCCGGAAATGGCCTTTAATCGCCTTATTAAGCGTTTTTAACGCATAGTATGTATTAAAATTATATTGAACATACCCAGGTTGATACCTACTAATATTTTAGGCAAATTAGAATTTTTTAACAGTAAGCAAAGGCTGATTAACTCAGACTTCGGTTTTGAGCTTTTCGGCTTATGTGAAATTACCAAAATGCCCCTGCGGTGCATAGTTGGTTATAAATGATAGATTTCACACATATACTTTATCCTACTGTTGTAACTTATAAAAATAAGTATTTTTGCTGATTATATCAGACCTGTAACTCAGGTAAATATTTAAACTCTTTTACAACCTATAAAATGACCAAACTACCCCTACGGGGCATAGTTTGTGTTTAAATTCGTTTCGGGCATAATGAAAGACATCTTACTGATGTCACAACATATTTGAGGCATAATTAACTTAGGAAACCTGTATATGGCTCTCATGAATACCCGTCACGCTTATTACGCGTACGGTTCGGTTTATGTAACAAGTTTACATAAATTAGCCAAAACGGGTCAAACCTTATTGGTTTTATCTCAAAATCCAGAATGTGTATGAAATACCCATTTAAGACAAGTCTTCAAACTTGTCGGGTCTAAACCACATTCTATTCCGGTCTTCGCTTAATCGTGCGTCTGAACCGTATATTTTCCTGTAAGACTAACCGGTCTAAGCTTAGGCTTAATTAAAGACCCGTTAGCATTCTAATAAGTTATTTATACTATCATTCCAGACTAGAGTCTTCCGGTAAATGGTACCTACACTTACTTAAGTGAATACGGCTGAGTTATTAAATTCTTACTATTTAAGACAAGAGCTAGCTCAGGTAAATACTCTTAACTTATTTTCCCTATACGGGCTTGGGATACGGCACTATAAAAGTACCGCTTGGTCAGGTGTATGTAGTCATTTAAATCGGATTGTGATTGATGCATTTACATAACCTGTTTAATATGTATTATTTGGTGTATGGCTTTTGGGGGTTAATGACCATGTCCCGGATATCCTTGGCATCATTTTACGAAATGGCCACGACCTAAGCACGGGGTGTAGGCATACACCTGACAGCTGCATTATGTAAAAACTGGTAATCCACTCCGAGGTATCATCCTTGTGGGCATTATACCGGAACTGGTAATCCACTTAGAGGATGATAGCCTGTGGGCATTATACCTGTGGCGTGTCAGTTAATCTAGTCCGGCCCTACAAACCGGCCCTAATGGATGACAAATAAGTAAAACTGTATACAAGATTATATACAAATAACTTTCCCAAGTATAAAAGGTTAATTTTGCCTATGTGCATTTTAATCAAATTATAAAAAGATATTTTTGTGCCACGTGCATCCAAATCAATTTTCTTAAACTCTTTTCAAATGAGTCAGTTGAGTGTATTTACCAGTGAAAACTGACGTATTTTCCAAAAAGGTTAAGTGACAGGTACTGAACGAAATTGGCTGGAAGCTCAGGGCGCTAATAAGGAATCTTGCAAGTTCTAGGCGTCTAAAGTCTGTTGAACAAATGATATGTTTTAAGATCAGCCTGTGGATCCTTTACTTTCCGTTGTAATACTGGATATTACTTTATATTCGGAATGTAATAATAATTATCTTTTGCTTCCGCTGTGCATTTATATAATTGTGTTGTTTGACTATTATGTTGCCAACCACGTCACGATACTCCCCTACCGGGCCCACCGGTGACACGTGGAAAGTCGGGGTGTGACAAAAGGACCCAATAGTGGTATGACCATCGTCACCAGGAGGTGACACGGCGCCAGATAAAAATAAGATAGAAGCCATTGTAATCGCTCTTATGCTGTAATTTATAACTATGTGTCGTTTTATCAAATTTGAATGACTCGCCAGTATTTCCCCGCTGATAAAATATTTTCAAAACATGTTTCAGGTGACTACTGTGAACCAAGGAAAAGTGCTACGGAGCACTAACAAAGCTTGAAGTAGTGGCTCAGTTAAATAAATAAACATGTTTTGTAAATCAGGGAATTTCCTTGTGAAATTCCTCTATTGTAAATTACGGGGTTTATCCCGAATTATGAAATAAAATAATCGGGCATTTCAAGTTTTAAAAGATCCTGTAAAATCTTCCGCTGTCAACTCAATTAATAAATACCACGGGTTCCTGTCCCGCGGCTCCTAGACCGGGTAAAACCGGGGCTGGGGCGGTGACAGGAAAAGGTGGTATCAGAGCCACTGATTTAAGCCAATTAAGTGTTTAGAAATACTTAATTTTCCTGATTACCCTCTTGTGATTATGTATTTTGTTAACTGACTACTTGTTAGTTACAGTATGGGTAAGCAAAGAATTTCGGATATCTATCGTCAACTAGATAGTACACCAAAAGATAAGGGAACATTATCCCAATCAAATTCCTCAAAATACTCAGCAGATACTGAGGAAGGAATATTTGTTCGTAAGACACAGTTTGAAAAACCACTTACCATTGAGAAAAGAAGTCGGATTATTAGAAAAAGTCAAGAGAAAATAAAGAAGTCACAACCAAAAGGAATGATGGTTAATAAGGAAACTCAGGAAATAGGCAATAAACCATCATGGGATGATGAATTGGACGAACAATGGGCAAATCTCTATATGTTAGCCACTACAGCAGTAAATGTTAACTTTTAGTTAAGTTAAACTACCAACACCCTGACCTAGTGCTAGCATCCATAGAAAAACAACTTAGTAGGAAAAGATAAACTAAAATAAATTATCCCTAGTATATTTTACATTTCAGTTGTAATTTGTAATAAATATATATATATATATATATATATATATATATATATAAATCACAATATTTTGTTTTAATCAATCTATTTGTATAAATATATTAGGTATTTGTAATTAATACTATTTTTTTTTGTGATTATTCAATTTACAAAATTTTAACCTAGAATTTTGTGTGTTTCTTCATATCTGCTAAACAGCATGAATGGGTTGTCTGAAGCTCTTCAGAATCTCAATTTCTATTCTGTAAAGGTGGAAGTTTCCAAAGACTTTACCGGTTACTGTGCCGACACTGAGGAAGAACCTATGGAATTTCAAGCTCAACCTCCGGAGAAACCCAAGCCAAAGAAGAGAAGAAGAATTATGGGCTGGAGGCGTGTGCGTAAACTGGCAGACTGTGATATCATTAAGCCTGTCAACGAAACCCTCTTTACTTATCCTGCTGAAACCTAACTCCCAGTGAATTTGGAACCAGCCATCCCAGATCCCCTTGTCAACCCCCGACCTTTAGGAGAAATGGAAGAATGGTGGACCAATGAATGGCAGTTCCAGAATCTCTTAAATAACCCTTATACCTTTTTTCCCTCGGTTTGACCCAGAGCCTGCACTAAACCCACCGATGAGCAATGAGAACTTGGCTGAACTCCGCCATTTTGGCAAGGAGCTGATGGATGCAGGGAATTGAATCCGGGAGGTGGGAGAACAGATCTCCTGGAAATACGACGAAAGGGAACGTCGTTTCTAAGATGCCAACTGACGGGGATGGTGTGACTGTGGTTGTAGGAATATATGTTTAATAATAATATAATAATAAAATATAAATCATGTGAAATAACTTAAAAATAAAGCTTTTGAAAGATAACCAGTGTGTATGGATGCCTATTATAATATATAAAAATGGAAGTCGAAAAATCGTCAATTTTGGCTATACGTGTTAACTTGATTATGTGAAATTGTTTTATTATGTTTGGTTATTATTCATTTTGTGCTAATAAATTATATATATATTAATTACCAGATGGCAAACGCTGGTAATGAACCAGTTAACGAGGTTAACCAATCCGAGCAACACAATGAAGATCAATTTCTGAATAGGCAAGATATAGAGAATATCGCTGCTCAGGGAATAGCCAATGCTATTCCAGCAATTCTTGCTGCTGCTCGGAATCCAGTTGAACCTCAACAAATTATTCCTAGAAAACGTACTCATGAAGACAACTTCAGTAATAGCGTAAATGGAGGCGACAACCATACTAATAACAACAACGATGGAATACAAGCCCCACTCCTTAAGAAAGTGAAAACTGCAACGACTGGTTGCACTTATAAGGAGTTTCTTGCCTGTAAACCGGTGGAATTTGCAGGCAACGAAGGGGCGACTGCTGCACTGCGTTGGTTAGAGAAAACCGAGGCAGTGATCAAAATAAGTAAATGTGCTGAGGAAGACAAGGTCATGTACGCGTCTCATCTTTTTAAAGAAGGGGCGCTAGAATGGTGGAATACAGTACTACAAGCCAAAGGAAGTGATGTGGTCTATGCCATGAATTGGGAAGAATTTAAAAGGCTGGTGGAAAGAAAATTATGTCCCGAATATGAGAAAGAACAAATGGCGAATAAATTTCTGAACCACCGGATGGTGGATGTAGATTGTCGAGGGTATACTTCGACATTCTTCGAATATGCTAGAGTGGTACCAACCCTGGCTTCGTCAGAGCCGGTACTTATTTCCCGCTATATATGGGGATTGATTGGCGAAATCCGTGATATCGTTAAAGCTGCGAGACCTCGCATTATTGACGATGCTGTGGAATTAGCTAACACCCTAACTGACGGGCTGATACGTACGCGAGAAGAAAATAGAAAGAAGGAAGTGGCCCAAAAGATTACCCAGGGATTCCGGATGGGTAACCGTAGCAATTTCAAGAAAAAGGGAATTGGGCAATCTTCCACTGTTCCATTTTGCAATGCTTGTAAAAGAAAGCATTTTGGTAAATTCAAGGGGTATTGCAATTCTGCAAAATCCCGGGGCACCAAGAAGAAGATTGCAGGAAGAAGAAAGCAACAGTATGCTACAACTGTGGAGAAGCTGGACATTTTAGGCCAGACTTCCCGAAACTGGTCAAACCAGCTGACAACAAAGCTAAATCTGCAAACGGAGCTACCAAGAAGAATGCAAGAGCATTCCAGTTAACTACTCAGGAAGCAGAACTAATCCTTGACGTGATAGCTGGTACGTTCCTAGTTCACGACGTTTACGCAAAAGTATTATTTGACTCTGGTGCAAACCAAAGTTTTATAAATACTTTATTCTGCCAAGCTCTTAACCTACCCTTAACCAACCTTAGGCAGATTTTTACAGTCGAAACAGCAGATGGGAATTCTGTTAACATAAATAAGGTTTTGCAAAAATGAAAGACAGAACTTCTAGGCCATAAATTTTCTGCAAACCTACTACCTATGGATTTAGCTGGATTCGATGTTGTATTAGGAATGGATTGGTTAGTAGCCAACCATGCTCGAGTCATATGTGATAAGAACTCCATAGAAATTCATACACCTACAGGAGAAGTATTAGCGATTACAGGAGATAAGCCACATAAACCAATGAAGTTCATTTCAGTAATGAAAGTTGCTAGTTATGAACGAAAGCAAGGAATAGTGTATATGATTTTGGTAATCATTAGCACTAAGGGTAAGGAACTTAAGGAAATTCCGGCAGTATTAGAATACCCGGATGTATTCCCAGAAGAACTACCTGGACTACCCCCAGATAGGGAGGTAGAATTTAGAATTCATTTGATTCCTGGTACTACACCCGTAGCTAAGGGACCTTACCGATTAGCACCCACCGAAATGCTAGAATTGAAAAAGCAATTAGATGAATTTCTTAGTAAAGGATTTATACAACCTAGTTCATCCCCTTGGGGAGCTCCAGTGTTGTTTGTGAAAAAGAAAGATGGTTCGATGCGAATGTGTATCGATTATAGGGAATTGAATAAAATTACAATTAAGAATCGATACCCATTACCTAGGATTGATGATCTTTTTGATCAACTTCAGGGAGCCAGATATTTTTCTAAGATAGATTTACGCTCCGGATACCATCAATTGGAGGTACAAGAAGAAGACATACCTAAAACTGCCTTCAGAACTAGGGATGGGCATTACGAGTTTACAGTCATGCCCTTCGGACTAACAAATGCTCCTGTAGCATTTATGGACATGATGAATAGGATCTGTAAACCGTACTTGGATAAATTTGTAATTGTCTTCATCGATGATATACTCATTTATTCCAAAAGTCAGGACGAACATTGTGAGCACCTGCATGCACTCATAACTTTGTTAAGAAAGGAAAAGCTTTACGCTAAATTCGCAAAGTGTGAATTTTGGTTACAGGAGGTGCAATTTTTAGGACACATGGTGAATCACGAAGGTATTCACGTAGATCCTGCTAAGATAGAAGCAATCACCAAATGGAAGGTCCCACAATCAGCAACGGAAATTAGAAGCTTTCTAGGATTAGCAGGATACTATCGACGATTCATTAAGGATTTTTCCAAAATAGTTGTACCCTTAACTAAGTTAACCCGTAAAGCAGTTAAGTTTGAATGGGGACCTAGGCAAGAAGAGGCCTTTAGGATTTTGAAGCAAAAGCTAACAAACACCCCAATCCTTGCCTTACCTGAAGGAACAGAAGATTTTGAAGTTTATTGTGATGCTTCAAAGCTAGGATTAGGATGTGTGCTAATGCAACGCAAGAAGGTAATTGCGTATGCCTCAAGACAATTGAAAAAGCACGAGGAAAATTATACGACTCATGACTTAGAATTAGGAGCCATAACTTTTGCCCTTAAGATTTGGAGACACTATTTGTATGGAAGTAAGTTTACTGTCTATACAGATCATAAGAGTTTAAGATATATATTTGGGCAAAAAGAGCTAAATATGAGGCAAAGAAGATGGATGGAAATTCTAAGTGACTACGACTGTGATATTCAATATCACGAAGGAAAAGCAAATGTATTTGCAGATGCCTTAAGTCGTAAGTATCATGAGAAGCAAAAGCGAGTTCGTGCTCTTAGATTAAATCAACAATTAGATTTAATGGAACAACTGAAGAATATCCAAGTCACATCAATCAAAGATGATGCTGAAGGAATGAAAGGACGAATAAATGAATTAGAGCAAGGAGCTGATGGGATTTGGAGATTACACAAGAAAAGAATCTGGGTACCTAAGCAAGGAGAATTAAGAAATAAGATTTTAGAGGAAGCCCATAAATCTAGGTATACCATGCATCCTGGTAACAATAAGATGTACCAAGATTTAAGGAATAACTTCTGGTGGATAGGAATGAAAAAGGACATAGCTAAATATGTATCTAAGTGTCTAACTTGTTCACAAGTTAAGGCAGAACACCAGAAACCTTCGGGTCTACTACAACAATTAGAAATGCCGGTATGGAAATGGGAACTTATAACAATGGATTTTGTTACTAAGTTGCCCAAAACCAGAAAAGGTAATGATGCGATTTGGGTAATTGTGGATCGATTAACCAAATCAGCTCATTTTCTACCCATGAAGGAAACCTTCAGCATGGAAAGATTAGCCAAGTTGTATGTAGATGAAGTAGTATCCTTACATGGAGTTCCACTCTCTATTGTATCGGATAGGGATAGTCATTTCATTTCACATTTCTGGACAAGTTTCCAAGAAGCAATGGGAACCCGACTAAATCTAAGTACTGCATATCATCCTCAAACGGACGGACAAAGTGAAAGGACGATTCAAACCCTGGAAGACATGCTCAGGGCATGTGTGATAGATTTTGGTGGAAATTGGGATGACCACCTACCCTTAATTGAATTCTCCTATAATAATAGTTATCATTCAAGCATCGAAGCTGCCCCATTCGAAGCACTGTACAGACGTAAGTGTAGAACTCCAGTTTGTTGGGCAGAAATAGGAGAAAGCCAATTATCAGGACCTGAAATAGTGCAAGAAACTACCGACAAGGTCACTCAAATCAAGGAGAGACTGAAAACGGCTCGAGATCGTCAGAAGAGTTATGCCGATAATCGAAGCAAGCCGTTGGAATTCCAAGTAGGAGATAGAGTATTATTGAAAGTTTCTCCTTGGAAAGGAGTAGTACGATTTGGTAAGAAGGGAAAGCTAAGTCCAAGGTACGTAGGACCATTCCCAGTAGTCCAACGAATAGGACCAGTTGCTTATCGCTTACAACTACCAGAGGAGCTAGTTGGAGTACATGATGTATTTCATGTATCCAATCTCAAGAAATGTCTATCTGACGAATCCCTGGTAGTACCTCTTCAAGACATAGAGGTAAATGAAAAGCTAAAATTTGTTGAGAAGCCACTGCAAATAGAAGACAGAAAGATCAAGTTTCTCAAGCACAAGCGACTAGTGCTGGTCAAAGTCAAGTGGGATTCCAAAAGAGGATCCGAATACACTTGGGAGCTGGAATCGGAGATGAAGCGAAAGTACCCTCACTTATTTCAATAAATCTCGAGGACGAGATTCTAAATAAGGTGGGGAGGATGTAAGGACCTTCAAAAATGTCCCAAAACGACCCATAAATGAAAACCCGGACCTCTGAAACCCTACTGTGCATGAAAAAAATCAAGAAATCAAAGTTTTTGGGTTTCAGGCGGGCCGCGTAAGCCATAAGAGAAGCTTACGCGGGCCGCGTCAAAGTTCTGTTGACCGGATAAGCGTTCCCGGTCCACGTGTCACACACGTGGCATGCCTACCAATGACACGCTAGCCCTAATCTACGACTAGACTTCCACGCGGGCCGCGTAAGGGTCAAGTGAAGGTTCACGCGGGCCGCGTGAGAACCAAATTTCAGCTATAAATAGATCGGACTACGAGCAGTTCACTGGTGTCGAAACCTTTTCACAAAAACGAAGTTACACTGCTCGAATTCGAAATTCACTTTCAAAATAGCAAGGTGCTGCTACGATACAGGGTATTAACTCGATCGCTGCTACGATTCAATGTCTGATCGATTGAAATCAATCCAATGGATGTTTAAGTGCTACCCAAATTAGGGCTATACTTTGTCATTCGTCGTGAATTCGATGGATGTTTAAGTATTGCACTTTGTCATTCGTCGTGAATTCGATGGATGTTTAAGTGTTGCACTTTGTCATTCGTTGTGAGGATTTTAATCTCGTGAGTTATCGTAAATGTTGTATTAGTTACTGACCTAGTTCGTGTGCATTGTTATTTAAATTAGATTACAAGGCTAATCAGTAGGCTAAACTCTGCCCGTTTAAATCTGCAATGTGAGTCATTCTCTTTTATCAAAAGTATTTTACAATACTCCATTTATTTCCAAAAGTTATAATTACAGGGATTAAGTCGTGGTTATCTTGAATCACTGCCTAGTGGGGTATTGTGCACATTACTAATTTCCCACGGTTAGGCTAATAAATCCTAACAGTGATAATCATCACTACTTGGGTGAAAGGACCCAATAGTGGTATGACCATTATCAAAAGTATTATATACTTCCTTCAATCACTAACAACAGTTAACAAAATCTTTGGCACAATTAAAGGATCAAACAACCCTAATTATGAACAATATTCGACTACCCAAAACGTAACAGTTTCCGTTTAACATACAATTCTAATCAGACAATAATCATCGAAACACATAGGAATCTTCAACACTTTCATCATACAACCCTAACTACGTAATCAACATTCATAAGGCCGATAAACAATGGAACATTATGTACACAAGATCCTACATACTCATACAAAATCATCACAACACGAATCCACGTATCGGGTATTAATCCAATGAACGGGAACAAGACACTAACCGAAATGCCGGATTGATTAGTTTGTTTGGAGATGAAGAGCTTCGAGGTCTCGGTGCTGCCGCACAGGAAATAGATGAGGAGAGAACCTTAGGGTTTTTGTGGTTTGCAGTTACGTTTATCAGAAGTTATACGCGTAATATACTGGGCCTCAAATAACCTGGGCCGAAGGCCCTTTTGGCGAAGTATCACTTGGCTCAGAATGATTCTTCGCCACGTTATGAGGGCGACGAAGAATCAACCTTCGTCAAAGGTTAGTTGTGACGAAGACCTAATCTTCGTCGACTTGGGTTTGGGCGAAGAACCTTAATCTTCGTCGACATGGGTTTCCATTACACATTAATCATCACACATTTAACAACCAAACATCAGAATTAAACATCACACATTTAATCAACCAAGCATCAGAATTAAACATCACACGTTCAAATAAACTACACATGACACCACGTAAAACAAATTCTAAAAACAGGATTGTGAAACAAGTGATGCGTATAGGAAGGACCTTGAAATCTCGGATTGTCACACCAGATCTCTAACCCCAAACATCAGATTTGTCATACATATCAACCTGTTCGCCATCCTCTTCTACAAGTGCCGCCGCGGACAAGCACCACCACCACCGGAAATCATCCCTTCAGCCCCAAAAACAACCGGAATCACCACCAAATCTCTACCTTCTGTTGCGAAGCGACGGCGAAGTCCAATAGTTTAAAAAGTTTGGCCAACGATCTAGGGTTTCGATCCCTCTGTTGCTGTTGTTGACCACTGCGAACCACCATGGCCATCCTCCGTCTTGTTTATTCTTGTCACCGGAGAGATGAACCTTAGTTCGAAACCCTAGATCTAGAAATTGTTATCAACATCTCTTTGTAACCCTAGCCGCCGCTACCAAAAAAGGTTCACCTTTCACCGCCATGATTAGTTTAGCCGGTCTGGATCCACCATCATTGTCCTCAGGGGCGGACTCACCTTATGGGGTGGGTGGGCGGCCGCACCCCTTAAAAAAAATTTAGTGGTATTTTTCGTAAAAAAATCCCGACCGCACCCCTTGGAAATTTTCGTCCGCACCCCTTGAAAAATTCTGACCGCACCCCTTGAAAATTTTCGTCTGCACCCCTTAGAAAAAAAGTTAGAAATTTATATAAAAAAAATTGTGAATATGGATTGAAACCCGATCAGATTATGTAAACAAGTTAGCACACTAACCTCTTTAATAAAACTTAAATTCAATCCATCAAGCCCAATAACTTAATACCCATTCAAGCCCAACCCAACTACTAGTTTTGTTAAACAAAATCAATCCACACAACAAAAAAAACCCAAATCGCTGCCACTTGCCAGCGACTCCCTCCATCCCTCTGTCTCACTTCAGCGCCCAGCGACAGCATAATTCATGCCGGCGACTGCAAAATTCCGGCTGCAAACTGGTTAATTCAGGCCGCCCAAGACAGGTACATGTTTTGTTTTGTTTTTTTTTTTTGTTTTTTGTTTGTTATTTTGATGTTTATGCGATTTTGTTCAAGAGTCATGAAATAATAGGATTTTAGGATGAGTTAAAAAAGTTTAAAGTTTTATGTGTTTTGAGGTAATTTGGGGTTGTTCTAGTCTTTATAAGATGGGTTTGTTGTTTCTTAATCTCTTATTGATTATATGATTCTAGATATATATATATATATATATATATATATATATATATATATATATATATATATTAAAAAAGGTTTAAAATTTTATATGTTTTTATGTATTTTTAGGTTGTTCTAGTCTTTAGTTCGGCGGTTTTGTTGATTATATGATTGTTGGTTGGTAAATAACAATTACTATGGCTTGAAATTGAAAATTTTAAATTGAAAATTAAGGAACATGGGCTATGGTTGAACACTTGAAGATCCTTGTTTATTTTGTATGTGATAAGATTAGGAAGGAACAATGAGCAGGGAAGTTATGCCGCGATTTCTCAAGAGGAAAGGGGTTGAACCACTTTTTTTCGTCGGATTCTTCTAATTTAAGACTAAGGTATGTTTTAGATATGTTTTTTTGTTCTTTTATTTAATGATTAAGAGAAATAGAAGTAGAGATGGTTTGAACTTTGATGCTTTTTTGTTTGTTAATGTGATAGGAAGTTAGGAACTAGAGTTTGATTGTTTGAAAATTGAAATGGACCCGACCCGATCTGATTCGGCCCGCTATGAAACTTTGTTTGTTTGTGTTTACTTGTTTTACATGACCCGGTCCGATCCGACCCGCTATAAACCTATTTTTTTTATATAGCTAGAGGTCTAAAATCTTTAAAAAAATTTCGCACCCCCAGGAAAAAAATCCTGGGTCCGCCACTGATTGTCCTTTCTCGAAGATGAAACCTCAACATCCATGACTAGGGTTTGATGAAGATTTCGGGGTTAGGTTTCAGACGAAGATGAAATGATGTTGGTGGTGGTGTCATGGTGACGGGTTGCGTGTGATGGTGGTGGCCGGTTTCATGGTGGTGGTTCGTTTATGTCTGTATGTAATAAGAGTTTGTCTATGTTGAAATAATTTTGACTGAGGAGAGATGAAGGGGGAATGAGGGTGAGATGAGAGAGAGAGAGTCATTATTAGCTTCAATAATATAAAAAAATCATATATATATATTTATTAAATTACCAAAATACCCACAAAACTAACAGACGTTTTAGATGGAGTTAGAGGCGGGGAGCAAATGGTGAAAAGTTAGAGAGATCAGGGAGGAAACTGGCCATTTTTAACTATTGTAGCAAAACCGTTAAAACTACCAAACCACAGGGAGCAAAACAGAAGTTTACTCTAATTAAAAAAGTTGCATAAAATCCTAAAAAATAAAAAAAAACCTACTTATTAAATCCTAAAAAATTAAAAAAAAGTAGTTGAATTGTGATGCGCGTTCCCAACGTGTTGTTGGTGTTGCTGAAACGCTCGTCCTTAATACGTGGTTTGACCGCGTTGTAGGGTTCGTTGTGCCGTAACAATCGACGTCACTAGTGCTATTTCCTCCTTTTCTGTCCAATGCACCATTTTCGTTTTTTTGGTGTGGGTTTGGTTGAAGATTTGTTATTTGTGTTTGGTTTTGGTTGAAGAAGATAAATGTGGAAAAATGAAGTTTGGGATGGGTATTTAGAGGTAACAAATTGTATTTTTTTTAAATTTGATTTTTACTTACCAAAACCGACATCTCCAACGGCTAGCCCAAACGGTCATCTCTCACCAACCAATCCAAGCCAGCCACCTCACCCTCCCCCCTACAACGCCAGGCTTCAAACTCACGCCAACGGAGCAACGCCGTGGCTAACGCTAGCCTGGTGTGGTTTAGCCGGCGTTGCTTGGCAACCCCCGCCCTAACCAACGCTCCACACTCCAAAAGTTCCCAAAGCGAGTTTGACTGCAAATTTATGGGGAGTTTGAGCCAAACCCATACATACCACCACACAGACTCTACAATCAAACATGTAACCATTAAATGATCCATTGTTTCCAACCCGAAGCCGCACAGGCCGCGCCTCGAGTGACCAACATTCACCCCCTACGCTTTAAATTCAAATTTAACTGGTAATCCTTCATTCACCAGACACCAAACGAAGGAGGCCTTCTATGAAGGCCAAGAACTTCAACGAAACCTTCCTACCTGCACTAATTGCTTAAACTTTACTAACAACTGTCAATGGATAAAAGAATAAAACTTAATAACCAATGATTTCTTGGCCTGGTGGCCACAGGGAGGTGGAAAGCTTTGCTTCTCTTGGAGGTCCTGAGTTCAAATCCAGGCAATGGGATTTTAATACTAACTTGGTGATACTAACATACTAACTACTAACCCGGTTAGCGTCATCCTAACCGTACACTGTTAAAAAAAACTTAATAGGTCTAAGTATTTAATAACAGTGGTGGATCCATAAATTGTTTTCAAAGGGTTACTTTTGGTAGATTTTCACTAATTCTTACTATTTTTTCCCAAATCACACAAGACTTTCATTAGCTTTTTTCTATTTTCTCCAAATCATATAGTTTTGTTTGCTTTCTAAAATCCTAGTCACTATTTTGGGCTTCATTTTAAACCATATTTTAGAGTAAATTGTCAAAATCATCCCTGATGTTTAATTATGTTTGTCAGTTTCATCCAAAATAACTTTTTTGTATCATATTGCCCTTCACCTTTGAAATTTTTTGCAATTTTCATCCAAACATCTAATTTGCTTTGTTTTTATGTGAGACATTTGGATGAAAATGGCAAAAGATCTCAAATCTTAAGGACGATTTTGGCAACAAAAAAAAAGTTAGACGTTTGGATGAAAATGACAAAAATTCTAAAAAATGAAGGGTAATATGGTACAAAAAAATTGTTTTGGATAAAACTGGCAAACATGCCAAAACCTCAGGGACAATTTTGGCAATTTACTTCATATTTTATATATATAGTTTTTAAATTAAATCATTTATTATGCCATCAAGCTTAAAAAATAGATTGATAAGCTATTTGGTCCAACCACTAGTGATCTAGTGGTAGCCACGAGTAGGGCTGCAAACGAACTGAAAAAAAACGAACAAGACTTTGTTCGTGTTCGTTTGTTAAGAAATATATGTGTTCACGAACTGTTCATGAACTCTTACCGAACGAGATTTTATGTTTGTGTTCGTTTGTTAAGGAAATGAACTTGTTCGTGTTCGTTTGTTAATTTTAGGCAATGAACGAAACGAACGTTGATTATCAAAAATGAGCACAAATGGATGTTCATTAACACAAATGGAAACAAGCGAACACATACAAGCGTTCATGAACATAATATATCATACGCTGACACTTATTAAATCTTTAATTTATCGGAATTTTTAAGCATATAAATAAAATATAAAACTAAAAACACTAATGAATTATAGAACACAAACGAACACGTTACCGAATGTTCACGAACATAAATGAACGAACACGGACTCTGTTCATGTTTGTTCATTTAACTAAACGAACGGAATTTCTTGTTCGTGTTCGTTTGTTTAATAAGCGAACGAACACAAACGAACTTCCCGCCGAACGGTTCACAAACTGTTCACCAAACGTTTGGTTCGTTTGCAGCCCTAGCCACGAGTATTTAAGTTTCATCTATAGTGGGTCCGAGTGAGTTTTCCCATCTAAGTCTTAAGTTCGAGTCTGGGTGATATGGGTTTTTCATTGAGGGGTTTAAATTGGGGATCTATTGTGCCAGGGGGCTCTCTAGCGCAAATCCGGTTAAAACAACGTATGCTAGATTTCCCGACATTCACGAATAATTCACACCTTTAAAAAAATAAGATATTTGGTCCGTTTATGAACACATTATGTGCAAACCCTAAATATTTTATTTAAATGTTAACTTTTTCTAGTTTGTTACTAAGATATATATTTTAAATTGATAGGTATAACACATATAACAAGTGTTACTAAGATATATATTTTAAATTGATAGGTATAACACATAAAACAAGATTTCGGTTGTTCTAACAATTTAATTAAGTTCGAGCTACCATTAAATTGGCATCCAGGCAATAACAATAAACAATAAAAGTCAACTTGTTTCAGCTCTAAATATTTGAGTCACCTCGAGTTGGTTGATAAGTTTTTTTTATCATATTTGATGACTTCAAATAATAAAGCACCAAAATACTGAAGTTGGAGCGAAAGCCCAACCAGCTGGTCTGTTACCGTTCAAAAAAAACCAAAATACTTTAAAAAATGTGAGAATTCACCTATGGTTTTGAACATTTGTACGACCCAGTCAGCCAACAAACAAACCAGCCCATGTTGAACTATGCAATAAGGATGCGTAAATGGTATTGGGTACCGTTACCAAATTTACCGAACCAAAACATTTTCAGTTCCGATTCGGTACCGACTATTGACGTTTTCGGTACCGGTCCGGTACTGGTTTTTACCCTCAAATACCTGTACGGATGCCAATGAGGTAGTAGTGGAGTGGTTGGGGAAATAATTAGTGTTCCTTATGACACAGGTTTGATTCCCACTCTCGTCATTATTTTCTGCAGCATCCAGGTGAAGAGTGAATACGGTTCGACTTGGATGGGAGGCGAGGTTTTACCGATTATTCCACTGTCATGTAATCAAGCGGGTGGAGGTTGAGTTTCCACGCATCTGGGAAGAGCCAAGGGGCTGGTGGTGGTCAAGTAGCCGACCTTGGCCACAATGCCCGTTGTCACGGGGGTTGGCACGTCGTTTCTTGGCGTTCAAAAAAATACATGTACCGGGTATATTCAATATCGATACCAGTACCCATTTTTTAGGATTTTTGATACCGAGCTCATCCTTGTATAAGCAATCAACTATAACTAGAAGTTGACTCAAGAGCAAAATCAAACTATTTAATTCAAGCCAAAACAAATTGAATAAAAGTTCAAGTATTAACAAAGTGTAAATCAACCACAAGTTTTTTTTGTGCCATAACCCCCTTTTTTATTTAATAAACTTTTAAAAAATGAAAGGAAAAATGAAAAAAGACAAAAGCACTTGATGTGCTACTTTATATATTCTTCGATAATTTTGCAACAAAGTAAAGCAACAAAAACTAAAAAAAAACAACATTAATAGTTGTATTTCATCCATTAAATGTAGTACATTAAATAGGACACCAAACAACCTTAACTAATGATAGTTGTAGTCACCTTCCATTACTAATAAAAACCCTAAATTTACAACTTCAGACCTCATAAAATCAAAAACATTGCAAACAAAGACACCACAATATCATAACCTAGTCCAAATGCCCACCCACAAGGGCAAAAAAGTCAAATCCTCTTCTGGCGGGTGCAAAAGACCACCACTGCCCTTCAACACCAAAACAACAAAACACAACTATTAAAATACTAGGGAACCTTTCTTAATACTAAGGTAACCCTAAAAAAAGGCAAAATGACTAAAAGGCCCTTTGAAATTAAGCCCTTAGTCATTGTAGTACCTATTGTAGTAGCTAAAAAGTTACAATAGTAAATACTAGGTGACCACTAAACCTAAAACCCATTAAGGGTAAAAATGTCCTTTTCAACGGAATTGGGCACCCGTGAAGGTCTGCCCGAAAGACCAGCCGGCCGGGACCACATTGTTAGAAATTACGGTTTTGCCATCACTTGTAGTGACCTTAAAAGATAAGGACTGTCCGTTTAAATAAGTGTTGGATTGCCAATTTTGCCCCCAGTTTCTTGACATTTGTTGCCATCCGGTCTTTGACCCTTTGACCGCCACCGCGTGTACATCTCCGGCACCACCCACATTTGTAACTAACACCAAATTGAAGTAGGAATGACCATTGATTTGGAACCTAATTCCACCCCTTCTCAAACAAGGTACCCTAAAACAAAAGCAAAAAAATATATATATATTAGTAAAATTAATAAAAACACCCTTAAGAGATTGACTAAAATACCAAAATGCCATTGTGTTTCAAAAATATACCCTTTAATTCCACTAAAACACTCTTAATTTGCCAAAAGTACACTTGTATTTTATCTAAAATATTTTTTTTAAATTACTAAAATACCCTTTAATTCCACTAAAACACTCTTAGTTTGCTGATAGTACACTTGTATTTTATCTAAAATATTTTATAAAATTACTAAAATGCCCTTTAATTCCACTAAACACTCATAATTTGCCAAAACTACACTTGTATTTCACCTAAAATGTTTTGTATATTACTAAAATACCCTTGTTAGCTAACTGATATTTAAAATTACCAAAACACCTTTTATTTGATACACTTATAATTTTAGTAAACTATCTTTATAAAATTACTAAAGTACCCTTTTCAAGAAAATGCTTGTAAAATTACCAAAATACCCTTTTCAAGAAAATGCTTGTAAAATTACCAAAATACCCTTGTTGAACGAGGGAAATTGCTCTTACCTTCTGTAAGCAACAGGAACAATCCCAGCTTTGTACTGAGCAATGTGTTGAAACACAGGTTGAGACAGATCAAAATGTTGTAGTGGAGGGTTGCACCACCCGCCGTTATTGTTAGGTAAGGCGGTGTTAGGTGGGCAGAAGTTGGTAGCGGTAACCTTAATGGATCCGGGCAAACACCATTTGTTGTCATTAACACACTTGATTTCGAAACATGACCCGCAACTCAACCCGTTGTTGAACAGAGCAGTACTTAACGCTGCTGTGTTTGTACCATACCCTTGACTATACAAATTCCCATACCCACATGCTCCACCTACCCAATACAACAACAAAATGTCACTTAATTAATCACCCAAAACTAAAAAAAATTGTCAATAAATAAAACTCAAATATGATGTCACGGAGTAATTTTCTAACTCTCGTAAGGCGACTTAGGGGGAGCTCTTGAAGGTCTAGATGGACCTGGAAAGTTCTAGAATGCTGAAAATTTGTGCTGAATTTTTGCAGGGCATGACACAGGGCTAGCTTTTTAAACAAACTCAGGTTCTACATTTATTTGCATAAATTTTAAATTATTTTTTGTACATTAATAGGTTTAAAACCATAATTAGCTCATTTATTAAACAAGCTTATTTTTATACTAGAGCTCGGCTCGAGTATAGCTAGCCGAGCTAGAGTAGCTACGATATTTCTAATATGAAGAAGAATGTAGTTAGTACCCATTGTGCCGGCAGCATCGCCGCCGCCGTAGAAGGTGGCATGAGCGTTGACCCAGCCGCCGTCGGCGTTGACTGCGGGAAATGAGAGGAAACCCAGGAAGAAAAACCCAAAAGTAGTGAGAGCAGCCATGGATTTCATTGTATGAGAATGTGGTGTGTGTGTGTGTGTTTGTGTGTGAGTGGTGAAGAAAACCGTAGGGGTAGTTGCATATAAATAGGGGGGCTTGGAGAATTAGGGTTAAAGGGTTCCGCTATGGCCCGCTAAACAAAATATTCAAAATGTTGTCGCGGGCCGTCTTTTTGATACTTTTGTAATAAAATATTTGTTAAATATCAAGTCATTTGTGCTATAGGTTTTAATCAACCCTTATTTATTTATTTTATTAGAGGAGGAATATTATAGGAGAAGGATGCGCGTATAGTTTGTGTGAGGATGGAGATGAAACGACGGAACATTTATTTACGCCTGTGTGGTCCTGCGGCCGGGGTATGGCATTGTATCTCTAGTTGGTGCGGAGTTCCGATCATTTATGCTTTCTCAGGAAAAGATTTGTTAGAGCTACATAACAATATTTCAGGATCTACTTTGAAGAAGACGGTTTTGCAAGGGGTTGTCATCATTACGTGTTAGAGGATTTGGAAGTGGAGAAATAAGGTTATTTTTCAAAAGAAAAGATGCAAGGTTATAGATATTGTGTCCGATGTCAAAGCTTTGAGTTTTTTTTTTTTTTTTTTTTTTTTTTTTTTTTGTGGTATAGGTATAGATTTAAAAAGGACACGGTTGGATGAGATAAATGGTGTAAATTCGAATTGATGTAAGTGTTTGTTGTTGGGCTCTATTTCCGTCTTGGAGATAGTTCTCCCAGTGTTTTAATGAAAGTCTAATCTTCAAAAAAAAAATATTTATTTGAATTTGCCAATAAGATGGTGGTGAAGTAGTAAGTGAGAGATCTGTTGTTTCAAATGACTCAGATTCCATTCCTGGCCTCTCATCATTTCGTTTCGGCGGCACCTAATGATGATGGGAGACTAAGTGAGTAGGCGGCAATTACTAGTTTGATCCTTGAACTTAGATGGTTTTACCTCATCGCGTTGTCGTGCCTTCGGGTGAGTATTCACGGACTTCGGCTCTATGTGAGGGGTTTTCCGGTTCGGGGACGAGTGTATCACGAAGTGGTGAATTTCGTCAGTAGTCCATTGGAGGATTCGTTGATCGTTCGTAAAAAAATATTTATTTGAATTTGATTAGTTATTTCTGAATTCTTAGTACAACACTACTATTGTTTGATCAGTTATTCCTAAATTCTTATTACAACACTACTTAAGGAACAAAATAAGAAAATTAGAATTGGAATATAGATTTCTTTTTTTAATGTTATTGTTCAATTACAATTTGTTTTCTTTTAACGAACAAAATAAGAAATCAAATTTATATTCAGATTTCATTCTTTTTTAACAAACCACGTAAGAAATAAAATTTATATTTCAATTTCATTCAGATTCTATGAAGTTAACTAGACACTGGCTTAATATTTACTCCACCATATATAATCGTGTTAATTGTTTTTTTTTTTTTCTTTTTTAACTATGTACTTAAATTTAGTGTCTATGGCTTTATAGTCTAGTGGCATTTTGATGGTGGGATAAGACTTTGGGACCAATATGTCCTGGGTTCGATTCCCACAAATAGGGTTTTTCCCATATTTATTGAGTTTCCTCCTGAATTGGTGTATATGCATTATGCCTAGTGGAGATGGATATGATCGGGTGGTTCTAACAGTGGCACGATAATACTCCAGTGGTCCGTTAGTGATCCAAATTTGCCGTTCAAAAAAATGTACTTAAATTTGGCATTGTATTATAAACACTTTACTTTTTTTTTTTAATTTGACAGAATTTTACAATTCAAACTCTGACTCATAACCGATAATAATTTGTTTTGACGATGTGATATGTGCCTTGTTGAACCAACTTTAAGTGAAAAAATGACTTTGTATGCCCTTAATAAACAACTAATGTTATAAATTGTTTTGACAAAATAAATGGAAGTTAAGAGCAATTGAAGTTACTTTTTTTGTGAGTCGGATAACCATTTGCAACAAAAGTAAAATGCAAAAGTCTCAATTATCACATTGCGAATACGAATTATTATTGATGAGTAAATTATACTTTAGATTAATTAGATACATGTTATTATTGATGAGTAAATTATACTTTAGATTGTATGGCTTTAAAACCTACTGAGAGTTTGGGGATGTGATAAGACTTTAAGACCAATAGGTTTTGAGTTCAATTCACACCAGTGGTTTTTCTTATATTTATTGGGTTTGCTTATGAATTGGTGTATAGGCATTATGCCTAGTGGAGATGGATATGATCGGGTGGTTCCGCTGGTGATACGATGATACTCCAGTGGTACGTCAGTAATCCAAATTTGCCGTTCAAAAAAAATTATACTTTAGATTAATTAGATACATGTTTTCTTTGAGTTTGCTTTAGAATTTAGGAAAGAATTGGAGTATAGTGAAAAGCAAGTGACACGGGTGTGTCATTGGATTCGAATTTAATGATATGGACGACACTATGATGCCTTTTGGCTCCATTTAAACACAGGGCAACCCGTGTGAGCTTTCTCTCTATATATTTGTCTCTATATTTCATATCTATGTATGTAATTGCATCCACACAAATTAAAAAAAAAAAAAAAAAAACAATACATTTTATGTAACTCATACTATTAATATTTAAAGTTATTTTAATGCCAAAAAATTGTAAATTATTACCCCAATATCATATATTTCATAAAAGAGTAAACTGCCATTTTGGTCTCTGTGGTTTGGGCAGTTTTGTCATTCTAGTCCAAATCTCAAACTTTTTAAATCTGAGTCCCTGTGGTTTGCATTTTGTTGTCATTTTAGTCCAAATCTCAAAAACTCTCATTTTTTACTGTTTCAACATCCCTTTTTTGTCTTTATCTGCAGGGGTAGTTTTGTACTTTTAATTTTTATTAAAAAAATTTCTTTATTAAAAAACCCTACAAATATAAGTACCCCTTCCCAATTACATCATCATCTTCAACCTCATGGACAACACACGCCACACCTTCATCATATTAGATTAGCAGGTATCCACCCACGCCACACCTTCACCTCCACCTTCACACTTACAAAATCGGAGAGAGAGAGAGAGAGAGGGAGTTAGGGAGAGGGAGTTAGTGAGAGAGAGATGAGGAATTCTGGCGACTGGATCTTGGTGGTGACGGCCGACGGCGGTGAAGGTGTTGAAATAAAGATCACATTTTTTTATACCCAAAAAGCACTGTTGTCACCTCCCTTACAATAAATCCACCACCAAAAACCCTACTTTCTTTCACACCGTATTCACTTTCATTCCCCCAAAAATTTTCTTTATAAACCCATATCCAAGATTCATAACACATTGCTCACAAACCCTCATTATCAGATCTGTATTCTTATGTTTTCCACACCATCGCCACTGCCATCATCAGATATGGAGATAAATGACGGTGGTTACCGTGGTGGTGGCCAGAGCAACGCCGGCAGAGGAGGCGGTGGTTTGTTTGCGGCGACGGTTGTTAATCGGAGAAGCAGATGAGTTTGAAGCCAAAATGAAAGAGCTGGATACAAAGCTGACCTGCCTATTGATGGTCCATCTGATGATGAAGATATTGATTCTGATTTAAGGTGATGGGTGGTGGTTTAGGAGGTAGTTGCAGGTTTCGAGGTTGAAGACGATATCGTGAAGATGATGAATGTTGATTTATGATGAATGTCTGAGGTTGAAGATGATGATGTAATTGGGAAGAGGTATTTATATTTATGGGGTTTTTTAATAAAGAAATTATTTATTAAATTATGACAAAACTACCCCTGCAGATAAAGACAAAAAAGGGATGTTGAAACAGTCAAAAAATGAGAGTTTTTGAGATTTGGACTAAAATGGCAACAAAATGCAAACCAAAGGGACCCCGATTTAAAAAGTTTGAGATTTGGACTAAAATGACAAAACTGCCCAAATCACAGGGACCAAAATGGCAGTTTACTCTTCATAAAAAAAAACAATGTCTATATATCAACCTAATCTTTATATGTTGCAACTAATATGGAGAAAATGTGTAAGCATTTAGAATTTCTCCTCTTTATCACCTTTCAATTTGGTAATTTGTTATTTGCTCCTTTTAAAGCACATGAGGTATTTGGAATATATAACAATACTTTTTAAAAATGGGATAAATGAAGTGTGGTTAGCCTTGAGGGCTGTTTGTTTCAGCTTTTAATGGGCTCTTAATGGTTTAGACCGTTTGTTTCACGAGCATATATTTGAATGGTTCAGACATTTGTCTCTGAATGGTTAAGAAATCTTATCTGAATTTGTCAGACATTTGTCTCTGCATGGTTAAGCATTATACTAACTATTAATGGTTCAGACCTCTTACTGGTTTAGCATCTGATGGTTCAGACCTGTTACTAGTTCAGTGCTTACTCATTCAGAAATTGCCAAACAGACCCCTTAGAATATGAGTTAGATGTGTTATGACTACTTCTATTAATGTCTTCTCCATTTTTCTATTTATACATATCAGAGCGAATTGCTTGTGGTGTACTTGTGTACGTGTAATGCTTAGTTCTACTCATGTTTAGTTTTAGTAGGCTACTAGTTTAAGAACCCGTGTGTTACACGGGTGGACCAATATGAAAATATATTACTTAACAGTGTCGAAATAATCCTATTAATAAAATAAACGTTCAAGTACTAACGTAAGTATTAAATTACAATGAATGGAAATAAATAAATACCACAAAAATCACAACTCGTTAAAGACTTCTTTATACACCACATTTGTTGTTTTATCTATTACCGTCATTGTCATATTTTTTTATCTCTTTAATATTAGATATGTTAATATGTCATTTTTTTCACAATTGTCAAAATCATTACTAACAATTTGACCTAAAATCTTTAAGATTAGACCAATGTTTAGGGTTTTAGAATAACTTTATTAAAGTGTCAGGCAAAAACTTATATTGACATAAGAAAAAAGTTCATGGGTGTTAAATATAACATTTAAAAGAAATGAAACAAAAATCGCAAGGGCAAAAAGATTCGAATCTGCATCCCTTGAATGTCCACACAAACTCCACCACTTGTCCTTTTAGCATTAGAATTTGCTTTTCGAGTTAGGGAAAACCGGGCATTCTCATGCAGATGCCTGCAGATGTGGTCCGCAGACTACAGACCTTTTACCTCTTCAAAAACAAACACAACCTAAATGAACTTATGTACTTACTCGGCCCATTGAATACCATGGCTAGCAAATGCAGAAGACATAGGGGTGTTGGGATCCATTGCATAAAAAGATACTAAACCAACAATAACCACCGACCAACTTGTGGATTAACCACTGAAGAACCATGATACTTGAGCTGAAAAAAAGGAGAGTAAATTAGACCTGATAACCCAATATTTAAAGAATGCCCTAATATATTAAAAAATGATATAAAGGTGTGAATTGACAGGTGGTGATGGAAGAACCCGGGTAACTTCACATGTAGGTGAAAGGTAAATTAGACATAAAAATCACTTTTAAGTACCACTCTATCTAATGAACATAAATCAAACAAAAATATTATTAGTTTTATGAATTTAACTAATATATCAAATCACCTTGAGTTCTTAGACCAAGGGAAAAGGATATGTCAAGGTTTTATTATGCATATTAAAAATTTCACATTGCTGAAATTCAATTTCAAATTCTCTTGGTCATATCTCCAATGTTGATCCAAATAAGCTAAGATTTGTTTTTGTTGAATGTAGAGTTGTAGACACTTGAAACAGAGCAAAGAAATATCAACGTAATCCCATAATAAGAAGCAATATATATCACAATTACTTACTGTGACGCTACATTTAGCAATAAGTCATATAAAAATATCTAGTTAGTAATATACTTACTAAAACATGTATTAAACAAATACAGATAGTCCCCAAAAAGGTTAATCAAACACCAATAAGAAATTACCAAGTGCACCAGCCAATTGACGAAAAAGTTCATTCAAATGTTCAAGCTTTAGTTTTTCCCTTTCAGCTTTGTGAATCGGTTTAGGAACTTCAGCTGGATTTTTCTTGCTCGCTTGCAAGCTGCATCAATATCATCCTTATTGTTATTGTCATCTCTATATCAGTAGTGTCGGATGTAGGTCCCAACAGGCCAACATAGGGTATACACTTCTTTAGTAAAAAACTACGTATTAGTTTTACAATTAAAGCTCATAAATGTATAACGACAAATAAAATTACAAATTTATTAAAAAAAATACGAACTCTTATTTAAATGCATTTTTATCTTCTTGCAAATAAGCCTATTAAAGAATGGGATGACATTAATATAGAATTTAAATGGGTAGGAGCTGCCTTAATCTACACTAATGGGAAAACAACAAATATCATGGTTAATTATTGTTATAAAATCAAATATCAATGTTAATACACACACATGATTAGAAATAATTATACATGGTAAAATAATTTATTTACCTTATGAAGAACTTCAGATACATGCCCATGATTTGCATATTAATCTAGTGGGTCCTGTGATGGCAATCAAGAATATGACAACAGGGAACATCCAAGTAAAATCTCCAAATAGAGTGCATATAATATCATAAAAACACCTTGGGCAACTCTTGACTGAGACTACTTTCATCTAAAGTTGTTTATCAAATATCGAAAGCTTTAAATATTTTTCATTTAATTCCAAGATTATAACAGCCCAGCTCCTTTAATAATTATTTCTCCGCTATTAGATCATGATGCAAAGATGTCGCTACTATTTTGTTTAGGTAGGTAGCTAAACTGTAAGTGAATTTGGGATTGTTAACATGAATACACTTAAAAAACATGAAAATTGATTATTACGTTAAGGTTAGGAAAATTATCATCTGAATGAATTAGTTCAGTGCTTTGATACGGATCGAGAGCTTGTACGGGTCCATTGCAATCAATTCATCTGTAAGGTGGGATGATTTCACAGCATTCACGACGCCACAATGCAACAACCATGGTTTCATTGTAAGGTGGGATGATTTCACAGCATTCACGACGCGGTGAACTCATCTACACGAAATAAATATCACGCTATTTAGACCATTTATATTAGTAAATCAGGTGACCTTTAATCAAAATCAAAGAACTCACCTAGATCGGGTAAATCGATATTTAGCATTTCAGCGCTTCTCCGGGGGATGAGCATTTGGTACCGAACCGGTACCGTACCGGTACCAAACCGTACCGGGTATGTTCGGTACCGGTACCCACTTTCCCCGTTTTTTGGTACCGGTACCGGTACGGTACCGGTATTTACGACGGTACCGGTGTATTCGGTACCGGTACCCACTTTTCCCGTTTTTCGGTACCGGTACCGGTTCGGTACCGAACGGGTACCGTGCCCATCCTTACTCCGGATTCGTTTTAGCCTAAATCGTCATGCATCGCCTTCACCAGCCACCTCTAATGCCTCTTGTCTCTTTGGTTATTGAACATGAACTACCACCACTATTTTGGCAGCCCCCTTATCATTTCTTAACCGCCCCAAACAATACAATTCGTAAAGATGTTGATTGCTACTATTTTTTCTCTGGTAAACTTTTTCTCTCTCTAGTTGATCAACCATCGCAAGCCACCACTATATATCATCTTGCAATCCTTGATAGAACACCAAGCTTCAGTTACATACCCACGGTTCATACACCTCAATTCAGCCCCGAAACACTCATTGTTGTCTTCCCGTTCATGATATGTTTTGGCAGCCCTTACCGACACTTACCGTGGTTGTTTATACAGAGTTCTCAGCCCTGAAACACCTCTCAAACGAATGCAAAAAATCCCAACTCGCTGCTGCATCGTACCACATAATTTGGTCTGGAAATTACACCCGAAAGTGTGACCTTGCTGTCCAATTTTGACAGCCCATTACCGCTTACCTTTCGAGATTGTTTAACCATCCACGCAGCCCTTAAACACCTATCAATTAAACACATGTGATGGTGATGAAGATTTTTAAGTGAAGGTAATCAATATTATTGGATAAAGTTTCAACCTTTTTTCGCAGAAACCTCAATTTAGAACTAAATATAATCCTTTAAATCAAATATTAGCAGAACTGAAGACATGGGTGATGCAGAAATTGTAACCTGATGTCAGTCATGTCCAAAATGTTGAAGATATGCTGAAACTTCAAGCCTTGATATGTCTTGTTCTGTCGAAAATTTTTAAATCAACTCGAAAAATAAGCAAAAGAACACAAAATACCAACGCATACATATCACAAAAAAAATAAATATAAAACAAAAAATTTTGATCCAACCTGACAATTACACTTAAAAAGATCTTGTAAAAATAAGGAAAAGAACGCCATATGTAACGGAGTCCGACCCTCAAACACCCATGTGCTCCAGATCACATATAAGCTCAACCAGTAACATCACCACATTTTTGTAACCAACAAAATCAACTCAGAACCAGAGTCACAAACTGAAGCAGAAGTTAAAATTGGGCTTGTTACAACCATGTTGTACTTTTATTGTCTCATTCATCTGAAACATTCAAACCAACACCCACGTTGTACAACAAAACCCCACCAACAAATTCTAGTCTTTTTAAAATTAATTCTAGGATAAAATATAAAAGCAAATATCATAGAAACTTAAAAAACGTTCAACATATAAACCAGGATCAAATCCTCTTAAAGCTGCAAATACAGAGCAATTTTATATTTGGAGTACCGAATTTCATTCTTCTATCTCATAACAATACACACATAAATATTCATATTAATAGGAAAAACTTAGTATCAGTTAGGGTTTAGGGTTACTTTAGAACGTCATCTTCCTGGTTAACGGGAATGGAGTCTGCGACGACGACGGTGATGGAGGCGTTAATTGCTTACTGAAGACAGAAATTTGAGTGCTCTTTGTAGCCGTAACTTTTGCGTGTGATTCAGGGATATCTCCATGCCTCTCATCTTTATGTTTTAATCTGTGTGAAGAAGAAAGACGCTGGAGGACCATCTGAGATGAATCAGAGATAGATGGGCAGAGATAGATGAGAATTAGGGTTTCGTGTAGGTGTCCAAAACGGCTTAGAGGGGTTTTTGTGAGATGATTGAGGGAGAATGGAGAGAAAAAAGAAAAGTATGGTTACAATTCTCATTAGGCAGCGAGAATTAGGGTTTGTGATTTTTGGCTGATTGAAACAAAAAGGGGGAAGAAAATGGAAAGTCCGAACGTATAGTTCATCGACGCGGAAGAAAAGCAAGGAGGGTTTTAGCGCCTAAATGCAATAAAAGTTGTCTTAGTGAATGCCACATGGCAATTGGAGGCCTAAGCTAATGCCAAGTGGCCAAAATTGTTTTGTTTTAATATAAGTAATAGATTAACGAGTTATCATTATTGTATTTGGAATTAGGCCTTTTTTAGTTCAAAATTAAGAAAAAGTGTGAATTTTTATTACTATATATGTATATTATTCACTAATTTTGATAAATAAATTATGGTCATGTCTTTTTATCTTGTCTCTTGATAAGATATTCAATCATAAATCTCTTTGGTGACATTGTGAAACTAAAACACACTTTTATCAACTTATGTTCGAAAATATATATATTTGTTATTGAACATATCCGAAATTTAAGATATGGTTTCTATTAAAATATTTAGTAGTGAGGTTATATATAAAACCACAGATATGTATAAAAAATCAAGGTTAGATTAGCGTTATTTATTAAATAAAGGTCAAACATAAATAAGGTATTCATTAAACCACAAATGGCCAAAAACGGTTTTCCGGCGACCAGAGACTAACGGCGCTAGGGTTCTATTAGTTAGGGTGCATTAGTGGCTAATATGTCAATAGTTAGGACTGTAAGTGGTTATTTTTGAAGTTGAGGCTATTGACAGCTAATGACGAATAGTTAAGATTATTAAAATCCAATATTACTAAAATAAATGATAATATATTTAATATAGGTCCATGGCTTTATAGCCTAGTGGCATCTTGGGTGGGATAAAGCTTTGGGACTAAAAGGTCCTCGGTTCAATTCCCACACAAGGAGGTTTTTCACATATTTATTGGGTTTCCCCCTGAATTGGTGTATAGGGGTTATGCCTAGTGGAGATAGATATGGTCAGGTGGTTTCGCTTGTGGCACGATGATACTCCAGTGGTACGTCAGTGATCCAAATTTGCCGTTCCAAAAGAATTGAAATAGTTTTTTTCCACATAATACATTTAATGTTTCATCAATTTGGGAGGGTTTTACATTGATGGCAAAATTATTTACCCGACTTATCCTACTTTATGTTCATTTATTTGGGTAGATTTGCCGGTTGTTGCATATACATATTGTGATCATGTGTACTTTTAGTATATGAATTGTCATTCTTGTGGTGTGAATTATTTTTTCTTACTATCTATCTATACTTTTTATAAAATAAGAAATCTCAGTGACATAAGAAAAGCTGATGTGTCAGCTAGAGAGCATGTCCAACAAGGCTTTTCTTATGTCATTATTACATCATAAAGTCTAATATATAAATCACTTTAATTTGATTTCAAACCACTGTCTTGTGTATTCAAATGGTCTGGCCTCCAAAGTGCAAATCACTGCCCTTCTATAAGAAAGTAGTAGATGCTTCCTTTGGCAAACGTATACCTAGCAACAGATGTTTTGAAATTGCGGGTAATTTGAAATTCAAAATGCATGGGGATATGTAATTTTCAATTAATGCATGTCACTCAGTCACTTCTGTCAATTATCTTCTTATATAAACGTGTTCTCTACTTTTGTATTTTCAAACCACATTTCTAATGTATCTCTCCCTCAAATCCCTTCTTCTTAATACTCGGCATTTGTTCATAAAGGATAACAGAAAACTGAAGCTCTCTTTGTCCCACTTTCAGAAAAAATTTTGGGGATATGTGGTTTGCCTTGATCATGGTAATGTGATATATATGATTATGTTTGTTTTTGTTTTTTATTTTTACTAAAGTTTTGTTATCTGAGTTATGACTAAATGATGATTGTGAATGATCTGCTGCAGATGATGATGATGATTGTTCTACGGTTGTTTCCAGTGTCATTGTTTCAACATCGTTTAAAGTATGTGTTTTTTGCTACTCCAGTTTTGAAATTTTGAATTCTTAATTTTGAAGTGATATACTCTAATTCTCGCTTTATATTTCAGTCTAATTATAGTTGTTTGAAATTCATACAATCTGCTGCGGGTTATTATAGGTTTGTATTAAAAGAAGCATAAAGTTAAATTAAACACAAAGAAAGATTATTAATAATGTACATTTAAAATAAATTTTGCTTATGACTAAATGATGATTATATATATGATTTTGGGCAGATGATGATGATGTAGAACCCGCAGTAGTTCCTACTAAACGCAAGAAAGGATCTACTACTGCTGTAAGATAAGATCTTATCTTACTAGAGTAATGGTCTTTCCTGTCTTTTTTGTATTAAAAGAAGCATAAATTTTGGTTTAAAGCAGCACTTTATGAACAAAGTTAAGGATTACGTATATGAGAACAGGGCTACTCTTCAACAGCTGAAGAAGTGTTTTCATGTACTGCATCTTGATCTGTTCACGAGAGATCAGGTTTCTAGAAACCTGATGTTGATGCATTGAGTACTTCCGTGGAGTTCATGGCGATTGTCGAAGATATACATTGATGGAGTTTAAAGCTAAAAGCACTAAATTTTAAGCTAAAAGCACTAAATTTTTGCTGTTAGGTTCGTAAATTTCTTGGTGGTGTTGTTAGATTTTAAAGTTCCGTTGTAATTTTAAGCTGAATAAGTATTATTATGTAATTTTTAATATCATCTGATTATTGCAGATTGGTACTTTTGATGTAGAAGTGAAATTGTTTCTGAGTTTAATTAGATTATGTTGATATTGTATCAATTTCTGTTAGTGTATAGAGAACATCTGCTCTAAATCATCATCTGCTGATCTAACGGCTGTTTGACTTGCTACTGTTGTCAATTGCCAACATCTGTTTGACTTGCTACTGTTGGAAACAGGAGAGGCTTTAACAGATGTTCGCAATATCTTTGTATTCCAAATGAATAAACTTTTTATCTGAGTTATGACTAAATGATGATTGTTGATGTGTCAATTTTTTTCTGAGATTTTTTATCTAAGTTAAAATACATTTAATTTCAAACTACTGCTCTATATTTAAATGTCAAACGTCTGGCCCACATTCAAGAGTGCAAACTACTGCCCAAAGCCAAGAAAGTATAACTTAGCAGATGTTTCCTTTAGCAAACATATACCATAGCAGTGGTTTTGAAATTGCCGGTAATTTCAAATTCAAAATGCCTTGGGATATGTACTTTGCAATTAATGCACGTCACTCAATCACTTCTGTCTTATGGTAAAGGCGTCTTATAGGTAAATGAATAGGTTAATTGTAATTATAATAACGTGTTTAATTTTATATTTTCCCATGTAAATGCATTAAAAACCTAACGAGTGTCGCATCATATTCTTTAGTCATAACCGCCTTCATTGGGTATATAAAATACATTGGGCAGTGGTTTTGATCATTACCGTTTTCATCCATCTACTCAATCATCTTCAAAAGTTTGTTGACGAGATTTTCACAAGGCTCTCTGCAGAATGGAAAATTTTGGGTTTCAAATGATTGTTGACGAGATTTTCACAAGGCTCTCTTCAGAAGATATTGGCCGTTTCAAATGTCTTTACAAGAATTTTTATATGGAATTGTCAAGTCATGCATTTCAGATGATGCATGCTCTCCGAAGTGGAGATTCAGTACAAAAGAAACTACTATCCTTTAAAGACACGTCAATTGTCATTGACGACGTAGTTGCTGGTAATTTGGATGCTGTTAGAAGCAAAACCTTAAGTTTTCCTAACAATGTCCACCCTAGCTTCTTACGTATTCTATCTTCATTTAATGGTTTGTTGTTAGTTTGCAATGAAGGGATTTGCTGTCAATTGATTCTTTGGAATCCAACTACCAGGCGCTATAAGGTTTTGTGTGATGACTACTTCAATTACAATCATCATCGAAACTCTGATACTGGTGGAATTTATTTTGATCAGTTCAATGATCTGAAAGTGCTGAACATCAGATGTTACCGTAATGTAACCGCTGCTCGTGTTTACTCACGACGTCGTGAGTCATGGAGAACAATAAATTTCGGTAGCGTAAACAATTGTGGTTCAAGTGTTTATTCATGGTCTACAGGAGTTTATGCTGATAAAACCATATATTTTATGGTTTCAAATTATTGGTATCCACTAGGTGAGAGGAACATCGTTGCTTTTGATGTTCTGAGTGAGACTTTCAGAATGCTTCATTTTCCCGAGAGTATTGTAGTAAATCCTTGCCAAGGGAATTTTTTGACCATCGCAAAGAGGCTGCATTTGATTGTTATTGGAAAGTCTGCTGAGCTAACTACCGATTTACTCAGATATGAAGAAGAAAGCTGGATGAAGGTGTTTGTTTTCAATAATCCTCGTGTAGTTGATCATGTAGATAGGCGCCGAAGGACTAATATAATTGAAGACAACAGGACTTTATGCTGATAAAAGCATATATTTTATGGTTTCAAATTATTGGTATCCACTAGGTGAGAGGAACATCGTTGCTTTTGATGTTCTGAGTGAGACTTTCAGAATGCTTCATTTTCCCGAGAGTATTGTAGTCAATCATTGCCAAGGGAATTTTTTGACCATCGCAAAGAGGCTGCATTTGATTGTTATTGGAAAATCTGCTGAGCTAACTGCTGATTTGCTCAGATATGAAGAAGAAGGCTGGATGAAGGTGTTTGTTTTCAATAATCCTCGTGTAGTTGATTATGTAGATAGGCGCCGAAGGACTAATATAATTGAAGACAACAAGTGGCTGATAACAAGCATCTGGGGGGATATGATTGAAGTTGATCTGAGCAACGAAATTCTGAAATACCTCCAACATGTTGAGAACTACAATGGTCCGAAAGGAGCTTTACTTATCGAGACTACTGTTTCACCAATTGATTAGGAATTAGGATCCTGTATTTTATTGAATGCTATTTGCTGTTTTGACAATTGTATTTTTTATATAATTAGTTGTGTTAAAATTATTAATCATGTTTGTTATTTAAATTAAGTAAATGAATATTGATGTTTGAGAGTGTAAAAGCTTGTAATATTGGCAAAGGTCTGTTTAAATGATCAAAGCTCTGTTATTGCGAACAGATGTTTCAAAATAAAACAGTGGTTGATACATCTGTTGACTTGGGTCAACAGATGGATGAACTTTGTATGCTGTTTGACACTTGTAGTTTTTATATAATTAGTTGTGTTAAAATTATTAACCATGTTTGTTATTTAAATTAAGTAAATAAATATTTAGGTTTGAGAGTGTAAAAGCTTGTAATATTGGCAAATGTATGTTTAAATGATCAAAGCTCTGTTATTGGGAAGAGATGTTTGAAAATAAAACAGTGGTTGATACATCTATTAACTTTGGTCAACAGATGGATGAAAACAGATGTATGGAACTACTGTTTAGAAAACTGTGGTTGAAACCGTTGTTTGGTTAAAATGGTGGTTTAAAACCACTGTTGGGTTAAAATAGTGTTTTGTGGAGGTTGAAGGGGATTGAAATGACTAATGGGTTAAAATATTGTTTTTTTGGAGAAAGAAGATTATTGAATCACTGTTTATATAATGACTGTTATTAAAGCTCGGTGTTTTAATCCACTAATAGGCTATCCACTGATAGTTATAGTTAGCTACTGTTTTTATTTTCAGCACTGTAATATTGGCAAATGTATGTTTAAATGATCAAAGCTCTGTTATTGGGAACAGATGTTTGAAAATTAAACAGTGGTTGGTACATCTGTTGACTTTGGTCAACAGATGATGAAAATAGATGTTTGGAACTACTGTTGAGAAAACTGTGGTTGAAACCGCTGTTTGGTTAAAATGGTGGTTTAAAACCGGTGTTGGGTTAAAATAGTGTTTTGTGGAGGTTGAAGGGGATTGAAACGACTGATGGGTTAAAATATTGTTTTTTTAGAAGGAATATGCTTGAACCACTGTTTATATAATGACTGTTGTTAAAGGTCAGTGTTTTAATTCACTGATAGGTTATCCACTGATAGTTATAGTCAGTTACTGTTTTCATTTTCAGCAATGTAAACTACTGATATTGATTCATCACTGGTTTCCTAACAACTGTCATCCATTATTCATCAGAGGTTCTCACGTGGACAGTACTTAGCCGTCAGATCTTTTTTAACCGCTGCCACGTCAGCATTCACTTTTTCCACCTATAAAACCCTGATCAAAACCCCAAACAGGGTTTTGACTGTCGAGTCGAATTCAAAATTCATTTCAAAAGCAGTTTTCATCAAATTCTCTCAAATCACTCATCTTCTTCCTTCGTTCTTAACTACCTTTGATTTATCATGGATCTTCCATTCAAAATCCGTCATAACTTCGTGTGTACACTTGCAAAAACAAGTAAAAAACAGGTTTTCATTCCGTGATTGATGCACTTTCATCTTCAAAGTACAAAACTTTGTTGACCTGCAATGAAACCATCTACGTGGATACCCAACGAGAGTTCTGGAAAAATGCAAAGCTTGAAACTAAGGACAAAAAGACCTTAGCTATTACTTCATCAATAAGGGGAATTCCAGTGGTCATCACACCTCAAACCATTTAAGAGGTTTTTGAAATCAATGATTTTACAGGTAAAAGCTCTTTCCCAAAAACAGAGTAGCAAACTGATTTCATTGAGAGAGGGTATGAAGAAGAAATGAAAAAGGATACTTTAGAAAATGGCAGTTTTCCTCCTGCTCTGAGGTTTTTATTCCATACCCTCCTGATGTGTGTGTCAAATAAAACAACAGCTTTTAATGAAATACCATTGAAAATTCAATACCTGGGCTATGCTATCATGGCTGAACAAAATTTTAACTACTCTCAGGAAATTTTCAATGATATGGTTAAGAATGTTAATAAAAAATCATTTTTATTGTTTCCAAGGTTTTTAAGTTTTTATCTTCAAAAGAAAATTTCAAAGGATAATGCACATGTGCTTATCTAAGGAAATCTTATTCAAATAAACAGTCTAACTTCTGAAACATTCACAAGGCTGTCAAAACCTTCAAAAACCCAAACAGAGGTACCCGAGCAGGATTTAGCAGCAACAACTGCTCCTCAAGCCCCTGTTGTTGAGCCCACTGCTCCTGGTGATCACAGAAGCACAACCCATCTGTGAAACCCACACCAAAAATCACCAAAAAGACCAAAAAGAAAACTATCCAAAAGCCCCCCAAACCCACCAAAAAGGTGACTCTGGAAGACGAGATCCCAGAGGTAACACCTGTGACAACACAAAAGTCACCTGAAACCACTACTGCTACTTCCTCACAGCAGATGGAAGAAAGATCTCAACCTGAGCCTAAAACTCCTCCTGCATCCTCACAAAAGGATCAGGTTGTATCAACAGGGACACCACAATCAATGATACCTCTGTTGGATGAACTTGATATAGCTTAGATAAAAATCAGTTCTTCTCAATCACCTGTCAATGAGAATATACCACAACAAGTGACTGAGTCTGGTGTCTCTATCTCTGTTAACCCACCAACAGTTGAGGAGGCTATACTGCAGGAATTACAAGTAATTCCTATCAGTAGTTCAAGTGGAGCAGCTACTGTAACAACTCTCATCAAAAGTCCTATTTATTAAATTAATTTGTCCAATAGGAAACCCTAATTAAGACACCCAAGTGATTCTGCATAAACCCTAAAATTTTCAGAACAATTGGAATCAGGATCAGGGCCCCTAAAACTCAGGGGGGGGGGGGTAAAACCCTAGTTGATAATATCCAAACACTTTTACGTGTATAACGAATTTGCATGCGAGACCAACTCAGCTAAGCTACCTGGACACGAAGCTACCCTATGGTAAACCGGTGTCTCTCGCGCCACGCGAAGGCCCCTCGCGCCACGCGAGGGAGCCGTTTTTCATGTATAAATAGTGGAGTCTGTTACATTCAATTGTGCGTTAGTTCGACGTTCAAACTCAATACGTACGTTGAGATATTGTCCAATTACTACAAAAACACACACAAATCACGAAGTGCTGCCGCAATACAGGGTAATAACTCGATCGCTGCTACGATTCAATGTCCGATCGATTAAACTATCCAATGGATGTTTAAGTGCTGCCCACATTAGGGTTCATGCTTTGTCATTCGTTGTGAAGGTTTAATCTCGTGAGTTATCGTAAATGTTGTATTAGTTACTAACCTAGTTTGTGTGCATTGTTATGTAAACTAGGTTATCAAGGCTAATCAGTAGGCTAAGCTCTGTTCATATTAAATCTGCAATGTGAGTCATTCTCTTTTTATCAAATTTGATTTCAAAAGCATGTTTACTTTCAAAGTTATAATTACAGGGATTAAGTCATTGTAATCACCAAATTACAGCCGGTATGTGGGGTTTTGTATACATTACTTGTTCCCGTCACCATTGGACAACGAGTTAGCCAATGGGTGATCTGACCATAGTCACAGAAACGAGTCGAGTGACAAATATCGTGGGTAGTTGGTTGATATCAGGAAACATTGTAATCGCTCTTAATACTGTAAATTATAACAAACGCATCATTTTAGTAAAAAGAATGATTCACCAGTATTTCCCGCTGACAAAACCTTTTTCAAACATGTTTCAGGTGATCTGTTATGATCCATGAAAAGTGCCGTGAAGCACTACCAGCTTAAGGAAGTGGCTCAATATAAAATAAAGAAATATATTTTGTAAAAATAAAGATTTCTCAGTGAAATCATATGATTGTAAATTACCGGGGTTTTATCCCGAGTTGTGAAATAAAATAATCGGGAAATTGCAGTTTTAAAAAGATCCTGAAGAAAACTTCTGTTGTTAAATAAATACCACGGGATTTTCTGTCCCGCGGCTCTTGAAACGAGTCAAACCGGGTCGGGGGCCGTGACAGAAAAAGGTGGTATCAGAGCCACTGATTTAAGCCAATTAAGTATTTAGAAAATATTTAATTTTACTGATTGCTATTTTGTGATTATATGTTTTATTATTTGAATATTTGTGTACAGTATGGGTAAGCAAAAGCTTTCAAATATCTATCTTAGATTAGATAGGTCAGTAAAAGAGAAGGAAAGCTCATCCCAAACAAATTCCTCAAAATACCCAATAGATACCAATGAAGGAATATTTGTTCGTAAAGCACATTATGAGGAACCACTTTCTCCTAATAAAAGAAGTTTGATTATTAGAAAAAGTCAAGAGAAATTGGAGAAGTCACAATCAAAAGAAGAGAGAGTTAAACAGGAAATTCAGAAATTAGGCAATAACCCACCATGGGAGGATAAACTAGATGAAAAATGGACGGATCTCTATATGCTAGCCACTGTAGCAGTAAATGCAAATCTTTAAATACTATGACTCAAGTTTTAGCACTCTTATCACCTACAAGTCAGAAACCTTATCCAATAAATAAATAAAGTTTACAGTAAACCCTGGTGTATTTTAATTATCTGTTGTTCCTTTGTGTTAAATTAGTCATACGGTATGAAATAATATTTAAAGGTTATTTATGAAATTTTGTTATAAAATTTTAACTTAGTATTTTTGTATTTTGCATCTATGCTAAACATCATGAATGACTTTTCTGAAGCCCTTCAAAATTTAAATCTCTATCCGGTGAAAATAGAGGTTTCTAGAGATTTCAATAGGTATATACCCGATATAGAAGAACCTATGGAATTCAATGCTCCACCTCCGGAGAAACCCAAGCCTAAGAAAAAGAGGAGATTTGTAGGATGGAGGCGTGTGCGCAGAAGGAAACCCGCCACTAGGAAGTCGGGGAAGGTTTTAGGCAGATGGAAATGCAGTTTGAGGAATATTCTAGGCAGATGGAAATGGAGTTTGGGGAAGGTTCTAGGCAAACCAAGATAGAAATTGGGGAAAGTTCTAGACAAATTGAGGAGTTACCATTTCAGGAGGAATTGGATGGTGCATTGGCGAGCTGTGATGTCGTCAGGCCTATTAATAATAATCTCTACCCTTATCCTGCTGAAACCCAATTACCAATGAACTTGGAACCAGCAATCCCAGAACCTATAATCCACACCCAACCTCTAGGAATGGACGAGTGGTGGACCAATGATTGGCAGTTCCAAAACCTGCTCAACAGTCCTTATTCCTCTTTCCCTCAGTTCGACCCGGAACCTATACCAAATCCACCCATGAGTAATGAAAATTTAGCTGAACTCCGCCATTTTGGCGAGGAGCTAGTGGATGCAGGAAATAGGATCAGAGAGGTAGGAGAACAGATCTCCTGGAAATACGACGAGAGGGAACGCCGTTACTAAAATACCAATTGACGAGGGATAGAAGGGTTATGAAACTATGGTTGTATAATAATAAAAATAAACTATAATCTTGTAAAATAAACTAAAATAAAACTTTGTAAGATAAAGGTATGTATGGACGCATATTATAAAATATATAAAAATGGGAATCGATAAATCGATAGTTTTGGCTATATGTATGTTGTGAAATTTGTATGATTATTTTGTGTATAACTATTATTTATTCGATAATAATAATTTATATATATTAATTATCAGATAGAAAATGCTAATAATGAACCAGTAAATGAGGTTAATCAATCTGAGCAACATCCGGAAGATCAATTTATGACTAGGCAAGATATAGAAAATATCGTTGCTCAAGGAATAGTCAATGCTATTCCAGCAATACTTGCTGCTGCACAGAAACCTGCTGAACCTCAACAAATCATTCCTAGCAAACGTATTTCTGAAGATAACTTCAGTAATAGCGTAAACGGAGGCGATAATCATATTAATCATAATAATGATCCACTGCAAGCTCCGCTTCCTAAGAAAATGAAAGTTGCAACGCCTGGTTGCACTTACAAAGAATTTATTGCCTGTAAACCAGCTGAGTTTGCAGGTAATGAAGGAGCAACTGCGGCACTGCGTTGGTTAGAGAAAACCGAGGCAGTGATTACAATAAGTAAATGTGACAAGGACGACAAGGTCATGTACGCGTCAAATCTTTTCAAAGAAGGGGCGTTAGAATGGTGGAATACGGTATTACAAGCAAAAGGAAGGATGATGGCATATGCCATGAACTGGGAACAATTTAAGAGTATTGTAGAAAGAAAATTTTGTCCCGAATATGAAAAAGATCAAATGGCGAATAAATTCCTAAATCATAGAATGATAGGTGTAGATTGTCGCAGTTATACTTCGACATTCTTTGAATATGCTAGAGTGATACCAACACTGGCTTCGCCAGAACCGGTACTCATTTCTCGCTATATTTGGGGACTAATTAGCGAAATCCGTAACATCGTTAAAGCTGCGAGACCTCGTACTATTGACGATGCGGTGGAATTAGCTAATACCCTAACTGACGAACTGGTACGCACGAGAGATGAAAACAGGAAAAAGGAAATAGCTCAGAAAATTACCCAAGGATTTCGTACGGGTAATAACAGCAGTTTCAGGAGAAGAGGAACAGGGCAATCTTCAACTTCGCCGTTCTACAAGAATTGCAAAAAGAAACATTATGGAAAATGTAATGTGATCTGCAACTTTTGCAAAGCCATAGGGCATCGCGAAGAAGACTGCAGAAAGAAAACGAGAGTCTGCTATAACTGTGGAGAAACAGAACATTTTAAGTCAGAATGCCCTAAATTGGTCAAACCAGCAGACAACAAATCTAAGACGGCCGACGGAGCTACTAAAAAGAATGTCAGAGCATTCCAGCTAACCACTCAAGAAGCATAACTCATTCCAGATGTGATACCTGGTACGTTCTTAGTTCACAACGTATATGCAAAAGTATTATTTGACTCTGGTGCAAACCAAAGTTTTATAAATACTTCATTCTGTCAAGCTCTTAACTTACCTTTAACCAACCTGAGGCAGATTTTTATAGTCAAAACAGCAGACGGAAATTCTATTAACATAGATAAGGTTTTGCAAAAAGAAAATATAGAACTTTCAGGTCATAAATTCTATGCAAACCTATTACCAATGAATTTAGCTGGATTCGATGTTGTGTTAGGAATGGATTGGTTAGTAGCCAACCATGCTCGAATCCTGTGTGATAAGAATTCCATAGAAATTCGCGCACCCAACGGAGAAGTAATCATGATTACAGGAGATAAACCAAGCAAACCCATGAAGTTCATATCAGTAATGAAAGTTGCTAGTTATGAACGAAAGCAAGGAATAGTGTATATAATTTCAGTAATCATTAGTACTAAGGGAAAAGAACTTAAGGAAATTCATGTAGTCTCAGAATATTCAGATGTATTTCCAGAAGAACTACCGGGATTACCACCTGATAGGGAGGTAGAATTTAGGATTCATCTAATTCCTGGAGTTACACCAATAGCTAAGGCACCTTATCGATTAGCACCCACAGAAATGTTAGAACTGAAAAATCAATTAGATGAATTACTAAGTAAAGGTTTCATACAACCTAGTTCATCCCCGTGGGGAGCACCAGTGTTATTTGTAAAGAAGAAGGATGGTTCGATGAGAATGTGTATTGATTATAGAGAATTGAATAAGGTTACAATTAAGAATCGATACCCATTACCAAGGATTGATGATCTTTTCGATCAACTTCAAGGAGCTAGATACTTTTCTAAAATCGATTTACGTTCAGGATATCATCAATTGAAGGTACAAGAAGAAGACATACCTAAAACTGCTTTCAGGACTATGTATGGTCACTACGAGTTTACAGTCATGCCCTTTGGGTTAACGAATGCACCTGCAGCATTCATGGACATGATGAATAGAATCTTTAAACCATACTTGGATAAATTTGTAATTGTTTTTATTGACGATATACTTATTTATTCCAAAAGTCAGGACGAGCATTGTCAGCACTTGCATGCACTCTTAACTTTGTTAAGAAAAGAAAAGCTTTATGCCAAATTCTCGAAGTGTGAATTTTGGTTGCAAGAAGTGCAATTCCTAGGACACATGGTGAATCACGAAGGTATTCATGTAGATCCTGCTAAGGTAGAGGCAATTACCAAATGGAAGGTTCCGCAATCCGCAATGGAAATTAGAAGCTTTTTAGGATTAGCTGGGTATTATAGGCGTTTTATTAAGGATTTTTCCAAGATAGCTGTACCATTAACTAAGCTAACCTGTAAAGCAGTTAAGTTTGAATGGGGACCTAAGCAAGAAGAAGCTTCTAGGATTTTAAAGCAAAAGTTAACAAATGCCCCAATCCTAGCTTTGTCAAAAGGAACTGAAGATTTTGAAGTTTACTGTGATGCTTCAAAACTAGGATTAGGATGTGTGCTAACGCAACGCAAGAAGGAATTGCGTATGCTTCAAGACAATTGAAAAAGCATGAGGAAAATTATACAACTCGTGACTTAGAGTTAGGCGCCATAATTTTTGCTCTTAAGATTTGGAGACATTATCTGTACGGAAGTAAATTTACTGTCTATACAGATCACAAAAGTTTAAGATATATATTTCGGCAAAAAGAGTTAAACATGAGGCAAAGGAGATGGATGGAAATCTTAAGTGACTACGACTGTGATATCCAGTATCACGAAGGAAAGGCAAATGTAGTTGCAGATGCCTTAAGTCGTAAGTACCATGAGAAACAACGACGAGTCCGTGCTCTTAGATTAAATCTACAGCTAGATTTAATGGAACAACTAAAGCATTTCCAAGAAACAGCAATCAAGGATGATGCTGAAGGAATGAAAGGACGAATAAAAGAATTAGAACAAGGAGTTGATGGAATTTGGAGATTCTACAAAAGAAGAATTTGGGTACCTAAGCAGAGAGAATTAAGAAATAAGATTTTAGAAGAAGCCCATAAATCTAGGTATACTATGCACCCTGGAAACAACAAGATGTACCAAGATTTAAGAAATAACTTTTGGTGGATAGGAATGAAAAAGAATATAGCTCGATATGTTTCTAAGTGTCTTACTTGTTCACAAGTTAAGGCAGAACACCAGAAACCTTCAGGTCTACTACAACAATTAGAAATGCCTGTATGGAAATGGGAGCTCATAACAATGGATTTTGTTACTAAGTTACCCATAACCAGAAAAGGTAATGATGCGATTTGGGTAATTGTGGATCGATTAACCAAATCAGCTCACTTTCTACCTATGAAAGAAACCTTTAGCATGGAAAGGTTGGCAAAATTGTATGTAGATGAAGTCGTATCTTTACATGGAGTTCCACTCTCCATTGTTTCGGATAGGGATAGTCGTTTCACTTCCCATTTCTGGACCAGTTTCCAAGAAGCAATGGGGACTCGACTAAATTTAAGTACGGCCTATCATCCTCAGACAGACGGACAAAGTGAAAGAACAATCCAAACTCTAGAAGACATGCTCCGAGCATGTGTAATCGATTTTGGTGGAAATTGGGACGATCACTTACCTTTAATTGAATTCTCCTATAATAATAGTTATCATTCAAGTATCGAAACTGCTCCATTCGAGGCACTGTATGGAAGAAAATGCAGAACTCCAGTTTGTTGGGCAGAAATAGGAGAGAATCAATTGTCAGGTCCTGAAATAGTGCAAGAAACGACTGACAAGATTACACAGATCAAGGAAAGATTGAAGACGACACGAGATCGCCAGAAAAGTTATGCAGACAATAGACGGAAACCGTTGGAATTCCAAGTGGGAGACAAAGTACTATTAAAAGTTTCTCCTTGGAAGGGAGTAGTCCGATTCGGTAAGAAAGGAAAGTTAAGTCCAAAATACGTAGGACCATTTTCAGTGATCCAACGTATAGGACCAGTTGCTTATCGTTTATAACTACCAGAAGAGTTAGCTGGAGTACATGACGTATTTCATGTATCCAACCTCAAGAAATGCTTATCAGACGAATCTTTGATAGTACCTCTCCAAGATATAGAGGTAAATGAAAAGTTAAAATTTGTTGAGAAAGCTCTTCAGATAGAAGACAGAAAGGTAAAATTTCTCAAGCACAAACGACTAGTGCTAGTTAAAGTCAAATGGGATTCAAAGAGAGGAGCTGAATACACTTGGGAGCTGGAATCAGAGATGAAGCGAAAATACCCCTACTTATTCCAGTAAATCTCGAGGACGAGATTTTTATTAAGGTGGGGAGAATGTAACAACTCTCATCAAAAGTCCTATTTATTAAATTAATTTGTCCAATAGGAAACCCTAATTAAGACACCCAAGTGATTCTGCATAAACCCTAAAATTTTCAGAACAATTGGAATCAGGATCAGGGCCCCTAAAACTCAGGGGGGGTAAAACCCTAGTTGATAATATCCAAACACTTTTACGTGTATAACAAATTTGCATGCAAGACCAACTCAGCTAAGCTACCTGGACACGAAGCTACCCTATGGTAAACCGGTGTCTCTCGCGCCACGCGAAGGCCCCTCGCGCCACGCGAGGGAGCCGTTTTTCATGTATAAATAGTGGAGTCTGTTACATTCAATTGTGCGTTAGTTCGACGTTCAAACTCAATACGTACGTTGAGATATTGTCCAATTACTACAAAAACACACACAAATCACGAAGTGCTTCCGCAATACAGGGTAATAACTCGATCACTGCTACGATTCAATGTCCGATCGATTAAACTATCCAATGGATGTTTAAGTGCTGCCCACATTAGGGTTCATGCTTTGTCATTCGTCGTTAATACGATGGATGTTTAAGTATCGCACTTTTTCATTCGTTGTGAAGGTTTAATCTCGTGAGTTATCGTAAATGCTGTATTAGTTACTAACCTAGTTTGTGTGCATTGTTATGTAAACTAGGTTATCAAGGCTAATCAGTAGGCTAAGCTCTGTTCATACTAAATCTGCAATGTGAGCCATTCTCTTTTTATCAAATTTGATTTCAAAAGCATGTTTACTTTCAAAGTTATAATTATAGGGATTAAGTCATTGTAATCACCAAATTACAGCCGGTATGTGGGGTTTTGTATACATTACTTGTTCCCGTCACCATTGGACAACGAGTTAGCCAATGGGTTATCTGACCATAGTCACAAAAACGAGTCGAGTGACAAATACCGTGGGTAGTTGGTTGATATCAGGAAACATTGTAATCGCTCTTAATACTGTAAATTATAACAAACGCATCATTTTAGTAAAAAGAATGATTCACCAGTATTTCCCGCTGACAAAACATTTTTCAAACATGTTTCAGGTGATCTGTTATGATCCAGGAAAAGTGCCGTGAAGCACTACCAGCTTAAGGAAGTGGCTCAATATAAAATAAAGAAATATGTTTTGTAAAAATAAAGATTTCTCAGTGAAATCATATGATTGTAAATTACCGGGGTTTTATCCCGAGTTGTGAAATAAAATAATCGGGAAATTGCAGTTTTAAAAAGATCCTGAAGAAAACTTCCGCTGTTAAATAAATACCACGGGATTTTCTGTCCCGCGGCTCTTGAAACGGGTCAAACCGGGTCGGGGGCCGTGACAGCTACTACAGGTGTTCAACCCACTGGTTTACACCTGGACAATAGTTTCATTAGTGAGACTCCCTTGAAGGCAATTTCTTCTTTGGGAACCATAGTGTCCACTGGTGTGTTTCCATTATATGCTGGTGACCTTAAAATGGTAAGCTCTGCTGAAGAAAGAAGTCCTCAGTACCGAGAACAAGGGGCATCAGTGGATGATTTTTGGGAAACTTTTCCTAAGTCAACCACTGATACAACCACCACTGGTGGGAAATCAGATGATCCCATTAACTTGGGTGATGGTTTAAAGTACAAAGAATTGAAGGAGAGGGTTGATAAACTTGACACATCTGTTGCAGAAATCAAAACTATGCTGCAACAGTTGTTACAAGCTCAAAAGGCTACACCCACTGCTGCACCATCCGCAACATCTGATCCATCCGCTGCTGAGCTATGGCGTCTGTTTCAACCTCTGTTTCACAAACAAAGACAATATGCAGATCAACAGTATGAAGTTCAACTTCAAATGGTCAGAAATGTCATGGAAGCTAGGTACAAAGATACTCAAGCAGATATCAAAACCATTAAAGCTCATCTGCTTCAAACTACTGGCACTGCTCTCCTTCAATCATGTATGTTGAAAATCATGATGATGTCAAAAAGGGGGAGAAAACTAAAGGGAAGAAGGGAAAAGAAGATGGTTTATACATGCCACCAGATCGAATGTCCAAACTTGTGGTAGAAATCCTAAGGCCAGATGGTTCCAAAAAGGTTGATGAGACTCAAAATGCATTTGCTGCATTAAAGGGAAACATGAAAGGGTCTAAAAGGTTTGAGGAGGAGAAGAAAGTTTTGATGGAAAAAGAAGAGCAGGGTACTTCTAAACCTAAAAGAAGACAGTCTACCAGAAAAGTAAGCCAACGCAAAACCACACCTTCCAAAACCACCAAACAAACTCCTCAAATTCCCAAAAGTTCCTCTCATCAAACCTCCAAACCAACAGATGTTAAAACTCATGTTGTATCAACAGTTTTTGGTACTTCAGTTGTTTCAACAGATGTTATCTCAACAACTGCCATCACTACTACATCAACCCACACTCAATCCACTGCCATACCAAAAACAATATCACCACCACAAAAACCAGCTGCCAAAAAGCAGAAAACAACAGTTGACACATCAACTGTTGTAGTGACCACAGTGGTTGAAAAACCAGTTGTTTCAACAGCTGTTAGTCAGATACCAACTACTTCAATCACTGCCACTGAACCCACAAATACACCACCAACTTCTCCAAAGCACAAAAGGAGAAAGATAACAAACATTGTACTGGAAGATGACACTTCCCCAACTCTAACATCTACACAACCACTGTCCCTTGTCACCATTCCAAACCCTGTTCCATTATCTTCAGTTCAACTCTTCAATCAAAACACTGCCATTGACCCTACAGGAGTACAATATCCTCTAGATCTTCCAGCAATCAGGGAGGAAATCAAATCTTTCTACTCTGAAGATTATCCTAAAAAGAGGAAACTCTCATCTGTTCAAGGTTATCCTTTGCCAAGAAATATAGAAGAATGTCTCAAAATCAAGGCCCAACAAGCAGAGGATATATCTAAAAAAGATACAGAGGGAAAGTCTGATAAAGAGATTCAAAGAAATTATCAATACCTGCTCACCAAAGTTAGAAATTATCAGAAAAAGATGATGAAAGCATGAGAAATGACTATCTTGAATACATAATAGCATACAAGAAGTACATGGCAGAAAAGTATCAATACAAAGAATGGACCATCAGTGAACTGCAAGAGGAGACAGCCAGAATTCAAAAGATGATTCAAGACAGGGTAAAGCAAACTCCTCCGGTTTGGGCCAATTACAAGAAAAATGTACCAGAAAGAACCTTGAAACTAAAAAGAATGAAAGAAGAGCTGATAACTGCTGATTATGGGTCAAGGAACCAGGTTACAAGGTGGAGAGAAGAAAAGGTGTTTGCTACCTACAAAAAGTTGGAAGAGTTAAGGAAGAGAGATCCCACTGCTCCTAAAAAACCTGATTATCCAGAAGCAGTGGTTCCAGTTAAACAACAAAAATTGCCAATCAGGAGACCCACTGCTCCACATGCTAGCATCCTTTATCAAAGAAGGAAAGAAAAGCAGATGGATGAATTAACAAAAGAAGACAAGGCTCAAGAAGATTACATCATCAAAATGGTTTTTCAGACATTTACGGAAGAAAAACATGACTCAGCACAATCTAAACTTTAAGTTTTTATACTCTAAACTTTAAGTATTTACTGACTGACTGACTTATTTATTTATTTTATTTATAAGTCTATATAAATATAACTATAATCATCGTTTATATTTATTATGCATGGTTTTCTAAGAAACGACCCGTATTTGCACAATCTAAACTTTAAGTTTGTTAGACATCTTTTATTAACTTTGTTAAATATCTTTTATATTTACTTATAGTTGTCTTTTAGCTATAATAAATAACACGTTTTGGTACAATATCTATACACATATCTATATGTTCTGTCGATATGTTTTATGCATGGTTTTCTAAGAAACGACCCGTGTTTGCACACGGGTCTTACCGCTAGTACTATATAATAAAATAAACCATTTTAGGGACACTTGTCATCATATTAAGACATGTCTTATGGATAATTATGGATAATTATTGTTTTAGTTTAATATTTTTTAATTAATTATAGATAACCCTCATACTAAATATTATTTAATTTATATTTTATAGATAATTATTATTTAGTTTTATCTCTTCTAATTAATTGTAGATAACTCTCCTACTAAATATTATTAATGAGTAAACTGCTAAAATGATCCCTGAGGTTTGGTCACTTTTGCCACTTTAGTCCAAAATTTAAACATTTAGAATCTGGGTCCCTATGGTTTCAAATTTGTTACCATTTTCATCCAAAATCACAATATGGCCTGATTTTTCAGTTAACATTCAGCTTTTTGTCGTTTTCCTCCCTTTTAATGAAGGGCAAAGTGGTTAGATTTTAGATTTTGCTTTTAAATGAAAATGACAACAAAATTGAAATGTCATTTTCATCCAAAATCACAATATGGTCAGATTTTTCAGTTAACATTCAGTTTTTTTGTCTTTTTCCTCCCTTTTAATGAAGGGCAAAATGGTTAGATTTTAGATTTTGCTTTTGAATGAAAATGACAACAAAATTGAAACCGCATGGGGCCCAGAAGTGGCAAAAGTGACCAAATATCAGGGACCATTTTAGTAGTTTACTCTATTATTAATTTAAGATATTTTAAATATCCAAATTATTTATCACCAAAACCAAACTTTTGTTAACATATTATTTATTTTTATTTTCATTATTAAAAAATTATTATATCGATTTTATTACATAATTTTTAATAAATTGTATATAACTTTCAATATTACTTTATTTATAAAATTAGATTTATTACGGGTTTTTTAAATATAATTTATATTTTATCACTCAAATGACTGATTATTTGCTTCTTGAATAGCATGTTTGCCCACTGTTTCTTCTTTTCAATAATTATCTCCGCAATCACCATATCTGTCGTGTACCTAGTATATCCATTAGTTTTTTAAAATATGATTTTCTTTATTTGGTATATAAAATTATATTATTCAAGCCGTGTAATACACGGGGGTTTTAAAAAATGTAACTTTTTTATTATTTGGTAAACAATATTCTATTTATTCAACCCGTGCAATACACATGGTTTTAAAGATATAACATTTTTTTTATTATTTGGTATATAAAATGACATTTATTCAACCCGTACAATATGGTTCTTATAAATATAACTTTTTATTACTTAATATTTAAAAATGATATTTATTCAATCCGTGCAATAAAGGAGGTTTTAAAGATATATTGTTTTATTATTTAGTATATAAAATTTATTTATCCAACCCGTGTAATACACGGGGTTATAACCTAGTGGAAGAATATAAAAGTACGTTTCTTCATAGACATAAAAATACGCTTGCATTATCCGGACAACTCACTTTGGTTCTTTGGACGCCACTGACATCTATACGACTTGTATAGAGCTATACATGTCATATGGCTATTAGTAAGTCACATTTTATCTAGTGGTTGGGTTATACGACTCGTATGGCCCTATATGAGTCATATAAATATCTTACAGGCCTTTGGCTAAGGAAACACGACCCGGATAAGCTTGAGGAAGTTGCGGAGTTAGATGAGCTCCGGGTTTTGATCAGTAATGTGTCTCTTTCTGATAGGTCTGATGGCTGGCGGTGGCTGGGAAACAGCTCTGGTTCTTTCAGCGTTAGTGCAGTAAAAATTTTGATTCTGGGTAGCCAAGATTTTAGCTCCAGGTACGTTATGGATTGGTGTCCGTGGGTCCCTCTCAAGTGTAACATTTTCGCCTGGAGAGCGGAAATGAATAGGATTCCCACGGTTGAGTCCCACGGTTGAGACGTTGCGAGACATGGTATTTTAAATGGTGAAGAGACGTGCCAGTTATGCAGCAATGGCGATGATTCGGTAGATCATTTGTTCTCTTCCTGCATCATAGCTCATAGCTTCTATTATTTGGCAAAAGGTGTATGCTTGGTGTCGTGTTCCGAATTTTTTTGTGTTTTCGTTTAGAGACCTTCTCGAAATCCATAATCATTGCGGTAAAAAGGCGGGGGAGAAAGAGGCGTTCCAAGGCATAGTTATGATAACTTGTTGGAGTATCTAGAAACCTAGGAATGAGCGAAGGTTAAATGGTAAGCAAGCTAAGGTCGAAAGCATTGTTAGCGAAGTTAGATCCTTGGGTTTTCTTTGGTTCAAGAATAGATCTAAGTATAAGTCTGTGCTTTGGTCGGATTGGTGTAAATTTGTAATTATGTATGTTTTGGTTTTGTTCCCATCCTGGTTTTTGGGTTCGGTGGTCTTTTAATGAAGTTATTGTTTAAAAAACATAGAATTGAACTTGTTTGGTCTTCTGCACAAAATTTTTGGCTATACAACTCATACAACACTATATGAGTTGTACAAAGATTTAAACTATACGAAAACTCTGAACCTATTGTTCTTAAACAAGTTGCTCTAATAATGCCTCGACGTGTGTAGAAAGTCTTGCAACTCCGTAAATATGTCGATGCGGTAGAGGCGGTTGTTATTGCTCAAGATGCGCCTGTTGGTGTTGTTGTTGAGGCGCCTCCCAAACCTACCCGAGCACCAAAAATAATCGAAGATCGTGACCTGGGTACCCTGCAACAATATGCATGCCGAGAAGTGTCTGGAGATCTAAACTCCATGGCTCAAGAAGCGCGGTCAAATGACCCATAACGGAAGGCGTAAGAACGTGTAGAGCACACGCAATGTACTTGATGTAAGTGCCTGCACGTAGGTCATTTGTTTGCTTCACACTAACACGTGTAGAAAAATTATTAGCCAAACAATAATCTAGGTCGCGCCTAACTCCGGAAACCAAACGAGGCATGAAAAACAGATCCAACTGCGTGCACCACTCCTTGTTGGCACCACGCTTCGTGATTATGCATGCAAGCAGCTTGTGTATGTATATGTGTATGAGGTTTCTGGTATGGCTATGTTCATCATTTACTACTTGTACCTTCCAGCCACCATGTTGTTTCTCGTATTTCCTTATCACTTCAAACTGCTAGCCTGTTTTTTCATGACATAATGTTTAACTTTGGTTGTTTCTTGTGTTCGTCATCAGGATCACTATTAATCCATATCTTTATAACCTCGTTGGTTGTTTTTCCTTTAATCCTCAAGTGACTATAACGTAACCATTATCACATCGTTTGGTAATAGCCAATCCATTAACTCATCAACAAACATGAACTCCCGAATCACCCATATGGTTAGACCTCTATAATGCTAATGACAAATAAGTGATGACATTTGTTGTCCCAAAAGGACATCGCTAACGAAGAGAATTGAATGAAGATAATTAATTGAAACAGGAAGATACATATTGCGCTTTATACAGTACGTTTTGATGGAACCTTACATTGTGCCAAACAACTGGCACAAATAATGAGAAATATGTCATAATATAAAATCAAATGACGAGCATAACAAGTAGTATTACGTCCAGTCAAATAATTTGTATATATATTGTGGAATCCTACGTCTTCGTCAACTAGATTCACACGCACATCGAGGAATCCTTTATTGTATCAACATAATTCCCATGCATATCAGGAAATCCTAGTTGTCCAAAACCGCACGCATTTCCCGTAAGATTTTAACGACACTACAACCTATGCGGCTCGTACAAGATCATACGAGTCATATATCTTTGTCTGTATAATAGAATACTAATCACATAGGGACAAGACTTCATAAACTATACGACTCATGTAGGCTAATTATACGAGCCATATAAGGTGTCTGGTGTATGCGTGTAAGAATCGTAAAGGGACATGAATATACTGATGTGACGGGCGCCAACTTTGCTGGTTGAATAGGCTATACAACTGATATAAAACTATAGGAGTCATATAAATGTAAGGCTGGCAAATCGTGTCTTAACAGGTTTAACAGGTTTCTGACGACGCGCACAACATAAGTTTCAAACATGATTACGACTCGTTTAACTACTTTCTACCTCATGTTTATAAAACAGTTTTATGTTTTATGTACAAAGATGAATAAATGATAGATCCTAACATTGTAATTTTAATTATTTTAAAAATTAAAAAAGTCAAAGGGTGTATTTTTCAGTCAAACAGGTCTAATCGTGTCTTAACAGGTACCCAATTGCCAGCCCTAACATCCATGAAGATGTACCCTTAACATCACCCTAATTCAAAACCAATTATAAACAATGGATTGCGATGATTACATAAAATCATACAATTACGTATAATTTGATATATATATATATATATAGTGGAGGGTTCAAATGAGAAGAAATTACAAATTAAGAACAAAAAGAATAAAGGATACAAAGGTAATTTGAATAAATCATTTAATGAGTCTATTATTTATTTTTTCTAATCAAATTAATGAACTATAATCACTTAATGAGTCTATCTTATAAAACAGTTGTGCACCTTACAAAAAAAAAAAAAAAAAAAAAAAACAATCCCGCACATGATCTTACATATTTAACGTTTCCTACACCATTAAAACAATATTTTGGTGTAGGATACATAATGTGTAGGACTCAAACACTTTTAAATAACTTTGCGACTCATAATAAAATATGTGTAGGGCACAACATTTTTAAATAATTTTTTCACTTCTAATAAAATTGGTGTAGAAGCCAACACATTAATGGCGGTGAACGAGTAAATTATGGTTGCATTAACGAGACTTGTTGGTGCATATGTATGTCGACTTCGTCTTGTATCATGTCGTATGTCTAGATAGGATAGTTTGGAGCTCAATTTACGAGAAAATAGGAATAGGGTGGTAAAAGACCATTTCGCACGAAATGGTTGATGTCTATTTCGTGCGGAATGACACCTCTATAAATAGCTGAGTGTTCAAATCATTTGTAACAGTTCCTGATTCCGGTACCGAAGTGCTGCCGACGTGTCATTTGATCTGTAACAGTGTTATATCAATAAACAAGACAATTAAAGAGTGAATCAAGCTGTTATCAAGTCTGTATCATTGAATTCTGCCTTTGATATGGATTAGAACTCTTCTGATAGACTCATTTAGATCGAATCTCGATCCTTCAAGTGGTATCAGAGCTCAGGAGGAAGAGTTCTTACCGAATTCAGCTTGATTTCATCAAATTTCTGACTTCTACACCTTCTTTTTCAAAATTAACAAGTTTTTATGGTTAAAATGGATTTAATTTCTCACATTATAAGCGAAACACTGTTTTAAACAACCCTTGAGAGAATTGGACCTAAAATCAAGCTAAAAACTGATTAATTTGACAAAATTCTGACCGATAGGATGATGTCAGCAGCATTTCGCACGAAATAAGGTTCCTTTTCGCACCAAAGTGGCATTTCGCTTGAAATCATCATCTTTTCGTACGATATGAATTATCATTCCGTGTGAAAGTGTGTCATTCCATACGAAATTACCCATTTCGCACGAACTGAACAGATTTGGTTCATTTCGCTTGAAGATCACCATTTCGTTTGAAAGCACCTCCATTTCGCTTGAAATTACATTTTATTTCGTACGAAATCATCTGTTGAGTCATTCCGTACAAAATCAGTCATTTCGCATCAGATTGCCATTTCGCTTGAAGAAGTCATTTCGCACCAAAGTTCATTTCACATCAAAAGTCATTTCGTTTGAACTTGCATTTCGTTTGAACTTTGTGATTTTGTGAAACCTGTTACTAAAACATGGAAGAGGAATTTTACAACGCGTTTGCTACTACTCCAGCTGCTCCAGTTACTGCTGCTGAAACAATTGAAATTGAAAATGAAATGGGAACGTCTCAGAAGCCTCCTAAACTTATGTACATCGAGGATTTTAAAGGATGGCAAAATCGTTTTGAAAACTGGGTGCAAGCCTATAAGTTCGATGCATGGTGCTCATTGGATGTAGATTACGTTAAACCGAAAAATGAACGTGGGATTGAAAAAGCTTTAAGTGACTATTCAGTGGCTGAGAAATTGAAATACACCAGTGAAAAATGATGATTAGTCTTCTCCAACAATCCGTAAAAGAAGATATTTTCGTGTTACTTCAACATGAAGGCACTGCTAGATCAATTTGGTAGGCATTGATTAACAAGTTTAAGGGAAGTGCTGATATGATAAAGAACAAACAAGCTTTACTAAAGAAATCATTTGATATGTTTGTAACTTTTGAAGGTGAAACAACAAAAATGACTATCGATAGATATTGTCATCTTGTTCTGGAAATGGGAAGATTGGAAATAAAGAAAGATGACGATGAATGGGTTGATAAGCTAGCCGATGCGCTACCACAACATAAATGGGGAACATATTTGCTGATTTTAAAACATATGAGAAAATCTGAGAGTATGAATTTGGCGAAGTTCATTCAAAAGATTGAAGAACATGAATTGGATATTCAGAAAACTGCTATCATGAATAATCCAAATGCGCAACAAGATGTTAGTCTATATTACAGAGGAAACAATTTTGATACTACTCCGAGTGCAAAGATTAAGATTGCTTTCAGTGCTGATAGTTCTTCTGGAACAAATGGTAGTATTGTAACTCAGAGTGGTGGATATTTGTCATCGTATTCAAGTTTTGATACGAATTACACAACACCAAGTCCTCAACGACAGAACTCAACAAATCTGCAATGCAATGTTACATTGAATATTCAAAATGGTCAAGATCTTTCTCCAGAAATGGCTAAGCAACACATGGCATCACCTGTTACTATGTTAGAGTCTTATGAAAGTTTAGTTGCTGGAAGAATTGGAAATCCGATGCTTACCAAAGAGGATTATGATCAGATTGATGCTGAAGAACTTGAGTTGATGGACATCAAGTGGTGTTTAGCCAGTGCTGTAAGAAGAGCAGAAAAATTCACACAAATCACCGGAAGAGATGATTTTCGTGATATTGCTGCATATTCGATAGGGTTTGACAAATCAAAAGTTGCTTGTTTTCGTTGCAGAGAAAATGAGCATTTTAAACGAGAATGTAAAAATAAAGAAGCAACCGGAAGACAATATCAGTTTGGAAAGAACGATTATTATCAAAAATCAATTTTTCATCAGATTGTTCAACAACCGTCCTCATCCCATGCTATTGAAGATGGAAAGAAGAAATCTTTTCTTGTTAATCAAGATGATGAAACTTGTTGCTCGAATCTTGGAAGAAGAAGAAATCAAATCTAAGCCAAAAAGAACGAAGATTTTCAGATCATCAGAAAGTGATGAAGATACCGATGATGAAGAAGAATACATTAATAATGCTAGAAAAAGTTTTGACTCATTCAGTTTTAATTTATTTTTTGCAGATAAAATTGAGATGTTAAAAGAAAAACGGGTTGCTCGTCTGAAGAAAGAATTGGAAGCAAGAAAGATTGCTGAAGAAAAAGAAAAAATGGAAGCTGAGAAAGCAGAAGTTGAAGAAAGTTTGACGGAAAAGGTTGAAGTTGAAGGGTGGGAAACAGAAATATAATTTGATGAAGAACAAATGAAGACAGAAAAGGTAATTGAAAAATTAGTTGAAAAGATTGTTGAGGTCACTAAACCTTGTCTGAAATGTTTGGAATATTGCAAACACTGTGAAGAAAAAGACAAGAAGATTTGTGAACTTGAAGAGTTGAAAGAAAAATTGTTGTTTGATGTGAAATATGTAAAAGAATCGTATGATGTGCTGAACAGAACGGTTGATAGCTTGAAAAAAACGAACTTAGAAATGGGGGCTGCTCAGATAATGATGAGTTCAACATTAATGACGAAGCAGAATGTCATCAATGAGTATATTGAAGATTGTGCTAAATTGAAGCAGGATTTGGAACTTGAAAAGATTGAAAATGAGAGAATCAAACGATTGCTGTTGAGTTATACAACTTGTGATTATTTGATTGACAAAGTTTATCCTACTGTTGCAGGTCTTGAAGCTTTTCAAGATAAAAAGACGGAAGAGGATACTGGTAAGAAACAAAGTGTCAAATATAACAAGTGTCCGCCTCCGATCTGGGAAAGTTATTCTCCCAGAAAGCCAAATGAGGAGCGTTTAAATAAGGCAGTCAACATAAAGTTAAGGTCTGAAACCATTGATGAGTTACCAGACAACATTGACGTCACATTCACAGCGTCTGACACAGATCATGAGTCTGAGTTATTAAAGAAAGTGGTCGATCATGTGTTGGATATGGATGAAGAGTCAAAGTCGGAGTCTAAATCTGAAAGTTCGAGTTCATCAGACAAGAGTCCGAGTTCACCGGTCAAACGGGTTTACAATAAAGAATTTATGTTATTGAAAAATAATTTGAATGATGAACCAATCAAAGTGGCATATACTTTGAATGATTCGGACAAATATATTTTGATGAAGAATTTCTAATAAGAAGTGTCAAAACTGAAATGATCAAACAGGTTTTCAAATTAACGGAAATTAATATTTCTGAAATAAAAGATTTAAATCTTGCTGAAAAACCTAAAAAATACACTTCAAGAGTTCAACAGAGATTGAACAAGAAAAAATGTTACAATTCTGGTTCTGGTTTTCAAAAGAAACCAAACCATAACAGTAATTTCAAAAAGAAAGGATTAGGTTTTATTCTCCCAGAAAATCATAAAAATGAGAAAACTTATAAACCAAAAACTAAATTTGTTTCAGGTACAAGTTCAGTAGAAGAAGAAAAGAAACAATTTTGGAGACAGACAAATCAAGAATTTCTTGCTGAAAGGAAGAAGAATATAATGAAAGAATCTGAGAAGAGAGTTGAACGAAGAACCTGTTTCAAATGCCAAGAAGTTGGACACATTGCTTGGAATTGTCCCAAGTCCACTTATACAAAACAGAGAGTTTCTTCTAACTCAAAGATGAAAAAGAAATGTGTTGATAAAACAGAACAACCAGTTGAAAAGTTTAAAGAGTTCAAAAATTCGACTGAAAGTTCGAAACGTTTTTACAAAAGAAAAGTCGATTTGAACAAACAAAGATGGGTTGTTAAATCAGAGAGTAGTTCTGACAATGAATCTGACTCGTCAAAGTCAGAGGAGTCATTTGTTGTAAAAAGTGATGAGAATTCCGTTCCAGAAATGAATGAGGAAAACTTTCCGTCATTGTCAAAAGAAAACTTGAAGTTAAAAGTTGGAAAGATTGAGATTTCAGATCAATTCTTCTCTAGTAAGGAAGAATTTGATGCTGAAAAAGCTTTTAATGGAAAAGTAAAACATATCTTTGGGAAGATGGTTGACGGGAAAGTAAAGGGTGTGAAAGAGTTTTATAAATCAAAAAGATGGTGGGATAAGGATGATTCACCATCACCCAAGGCTGGTCAGGCTTGGGTGACAGCATTTTCTACTTAAAAATCCTGACTTGCCGGAACTCCCAGTTTGGTAATTGGGGAGTAGGAATCGGCATTTTTCTTGAGAAATTCACATCTGTGATATTTCGTCCTACAAGTGGTGGTATTATTCGTGAAAATTGTTATATTCTTACTAGTGGTATTGTGATATGTACTTACAAGTGGTTAATCAAGGTCATTAAGTTGAACTTGACTTAAATATCATTCAAGTGGTTGAGAAAACAATGTGATGAAACCTCACAAACCAATTTTCTGGAAAAACCATTTGATTAAAACAAACTTAAGTGTTTTGAAATCACAATGGGAAAATAGTTTGTTGTCAGGGGGAGTTCTGATTGTTTATGCCAAATGGATGGAGATTTGAAGCAATTCACAACAGTTGTCACTTTATTTGTACAGTTTGTTTTCAAATTTTCTTTAAATAGTTTTGAATTTTAGGGGGAGTAAGAACTTTCAGAAAATCCAAAAACATTTGAAAATTTTCAAAAAGCCAAAAACATGATAAAATATCAAAAAATGAGTTTTGTTGTGAAAAAGAGGAAATGATAGTACATCAGTGGACTTTCACAGCATGCTAAAGAAATGGAAAGTTAAAATGTGATAAACGGTCTCACTAAAGATGTGACGATAGGCTCAGCTAGACTAGTAGATTTGCAATAACGATACAAATTTAAAAGAAAAAGCCTAGTTCTAGTGGAAAACACGGTTGAAAGCATAGTACTTAGTTTTGTCCTTCGTGACGGTGTACCTACTCAGTAATCGTTGAATGCAAAAAAGCATAAAAACCGGTCAGTTGGTGAACTTTCACAACTTGCTGAAAAAGTCACTGTGATTATGCATTTTTTTCTGCAAAGATTTAAACTTGTTTGATTTTCTTTATTTTGTTTAAGCATTGGACATCCTCTGTGTATACGTGAGTATCGAACTGGATGTTAGTGCCTAAACGTTCTGCTTTATTTTCTTGGTGTTTCGTTTAAGCTTTGGATCACCTCTGCGTATACGGAAGTATCGACCTGGTGGTTAAACCCTAAACAACTTCAACTTGTTTTTATTTCTTATTTTGTTTAAACATTGGACTTTCTCTGCGTATCGAAAGATTGACCTGATTGTTAATGTTTAAACATTCTGCGTTGTTTTCGCACATATCACAGTTGATGAAAGTTTAAAGGCATTACTTGAGTCTGTATATTGCATGATGAGGGGATATGCTGAGATCGTGGGGTCCATAAGATTTTAGTGCAAAATAAATACACCTTAATGTATCGGTAAGCATTTTGAAAGTTTTTAGATTGAGTTTAAGAGGACAACAATATCGTCAATCTATGTGAATCGTTTAGAACTTAAAGTGTTTAACGCTCAACGGTGCTAGTGATTTGTCTCATAAACTGATATGATCCTCTTTCACAAACTCACAAAAATAGTGTCTGTAAATATTTCTTTACTGCATTTCTTTAAAACAAAATCCAAAAAGATTTTTAGTGTGTTTTAGCATAAATTTTTGAAAAACACAAAAAGATTTTCGACAACTGATGTTGAAAAGCTGAATTTAAAAATTCCGAGTGCTAAACATGACGACAACTGGGTTGGGAGAGTGTGTATGAAATGAGATTTGTGTTTGAAAAGATTAAATGGTTTAAATTTAATGAAAATGTCAAATTTGAAAGTTATTCTTTAAAAGTGTTAAGCAGAGATTCTAAATTTGTTAAATCTTAATAATTGTGAATCTTATTGTTAGGTAGAGAATTGTGCAGGTTACAGAGAGCCAGGATACGTTCCTGAGACTGTGAACGCTGCAAAACAAGATCCTCGTGTCTAAATCTGAGCAGATTTTGAGTCAGGTTTCAATTCTAGAATAAAAAGCTATGTCAGAATGCGATCCCGGAACAATTTAAGGGGGAGTCTGCTAGCAAAGGGAAGTCTGTTTCTGATCCTGAAAAGTTTAGAGCCAAGATCGATCCTGAGATTCTCGCAAGTTGCTGATACTGATAAACTTAAGGAATCAAGAGATCTGATAAAGAGAATTAGACAGCACAAGAGCCAGGGTGCGATTCTGAAATTGAAGATTAAATCAGCATCCAAGGGGGAGGTTAGTTGTTGGGAAAGAGAAGAGAAAGAGATTGAAGGAAGCTTACAATGTCAGATACTTTGGAAGAACGTAAAGACTGATCAAGATCGAAGACTTGTCATGTTGAAGACTAGTACTGAAGACTCATCGACATCCAAGGGGGAGTCTGTTGGTGCATATGTCTGTTGACTTCGTCTTGTATCATGTCGTATGTCTAGATAGGATAGTTTGGAGCTCAGTTTACGAGAAAATAGGAATAGGGTGGTAAAAGACCATTTCACACGAAATGGCTAGGCCATTTCGTACGAAACGAACCTTGACCATTTCGCACGAAATGGCTGATGTCTATTTCGTGCGGAATGACACCTCTATAAATAGCTGAGTGTTCAAATCATTTGTAACAGTTCCTGATTCCGGTTCCGAAGTGCTGCCGACGTGTCATTTGATCTGTAACAGTGTTATATCAATAAACAAGACAATTAAAGAGTGAATCAAGTTGTTATTAAGTCTGTATCATTGAATTCCGCCTTTGATATGGATTAGAACTCTTCTGATAGACTCGTGTAGATCGAGTCTCGGTCCTTCAAGACTTGAGTAACTCTTTAAAATATTTATTAATATTCTACATCAAATTGTCTATGCTACCCTTAGTAATTAAAACATTAAATAAAAGTGGACAAAAATATATCTTGATTTACAATTATTGATAAAAAAAAATATAGGGTCTAGATTAATTTATTCTTCTTCTTTTAAGAATATTCTTCTCAAATAAACCTTCCCCTATACATATATATATATATATATATATATATATACACATGTGTATATATATATATATATACATGTGTATATATATATGTATAGTGTGAGGTTCATTGGGGAACACTAAAAAAGTGGAGAACAAAGGGGAACCGACTCAAACGAACTCCGATTGGACTCATTCTAGCGGCGTTGGAACCGTCTCGTCGAACCCTAACTAGGATCTCTTAACCCTAAACCCTAAATCATAACCCCTAAACCCTAAATATATTAGGGTTTGGCTTTTAGGGTTTAGCCTTAGGGTTTAGCTTTAGGGTTAAGATTTAGGGTTTAGAGTTTAGGGTTTAGGGTTTAGCTTTAGGTTTAGCCTTTAGGGTTTATAGTTTAGATTTTACGGTTTAGCTTAGGTTTTAGCCTTATTTTTTAGCTTTAGGGTTTAGAGTTTAGGAGTTAGGATTTAGGGTTTAGGGTTAAGAGATCCTAGTTAGGGTTCGACGAGCCGGTTCCAACGCCGCTGGAATGAGTCTAATCGGAGTTCGTTTGAGCCGGTTCCCCGCTGCTCCCCATTTTTTTAGTGTTCCCCAATGAACCTTCCCCTGTATGTATATATATATATAATGTGCGATTGTTTAACCATTTGTATCACTTCTTTCTCATTGTATGTACATTATAAAAGTCGCTATGCGCCCTCTAGTCGAATTTGAGAGTACTCGGGGAGTAATTGGCCTAGGCGAACAATACTCGGGTCTCGACAGGCTACCTTGTAGCGAGTACTCAGAGCCTATGCGAGACTTTTACAACCATATGCACAAAAAACATGACGTGCCCCTGTAACTTCTATTAACTATTAAAAAGAGTAAAAGAAAATGAACTTAATAAACCAAAGAGTGAAGTATTAACTAATATGTTATTTGGAAACGAGTGAGTATTATTTATTTTCAAAACAAATATAATACCTTTATAAAAATACATGTATATTTGTTTTTTCGTTTCTTTATAAATTTCAAATTCAACTATGTGTGTCGCAGCCCCCGACCCCTGCCTCGGGAGCGGGAGCCGCGAGGATCAGATCAAGTGGTATCGGTGTTTATTAATGTAACACCCCAAATTTCGTATGTTATAAAATAATATTATTTCCATGAGGCTAAATAACAGAAAACGGTAACCGTAAAACGGTACCGTAAGAAAATGATAGTAAGTTTAAATATATGTGTGTAACTAAGTTAAACAAAGAAAAGAGACCAAGTTACTATGGGAAATAACAAATTTAAACATACTTGAAAAGACAAGGGGCTAATGTGTAAATGTGTATTGAATTTGATAAAAAAAAAAAGAAGCCAGTGTGTGCCTGGCTGTGTATGTGCGATCGAACAAGAGAGAGCAAGGGGGAAACCCTACTTCTCAAAATTCTGCAAAAATCTTACAAATTAAAGGAGGAAAAGGCTGATTTGTTGATGCATGAGTTAGGAATTATGATCCTGTAAGTGTTCTTCACATCAAGTAAGTAGAATTTTATGTTTTGGTAATGTTTGATTATATGGGTTATATGTATAATCTGCGATTTGGTTCAAGTTCAAAGAAGTGGGCCGAGAGTAGTAAAGCCCAAAGGCTTGTGCGTTCGAGTTGCTATTGTGTGATTTGGTTTCTTTCGTGTGATTATACATGCATATACATACAAGCACAACACATATTCACATAACATTCACTTAAAATATTCAATCAATCAATCACTTTCATATAAACACATCACGTACACATACGTTACATTGAGCACAAAGATATGTTCTGAAATACGAGTTGTCACATTATCCCCAAGTTGACAAATGAGTTAAAGATCAGCGAAAGAATGGTTATGTAATTGATCCGTTATGAACGGGTCAAACAACGAAAGTGATATGTAGGGAAATGGTCATGTATTGACTCGTTATGAACGGGTCAAACGCATTAATGTTTTAGAAAGGAATCGAGAAAAGATTAATAGGTAAATAAGGTGATGTAATGAGCATCATGTCTGAATAAAATCGAATGAAATGAGTAAAACCCCTGATCTTATAATGAGACTGGCAGGAATCATGATGTGGTAAACCTATCAAGGACGGCGAAAGAATGCTCATGAGCGGAAGCTCATCAGACGGATGAATCAGGTCAATCGAGGAATGGTATGAATGGTAACGAGAAGGATCGGTTCACTTTTGCATGTTGAGGTACTGTGCCAAGATAGTAAGGTTAGTGAATTGTTTAATATCTGAATGTGAATATATAGCTATGGTTTGAAAATGTATTTTCGTATGAAATAATGTAGCGCAGAGCGTGTTATGAAAAAGAAGTCTTGGCTTTTAGAAGTTGATTAAGAAAGATTTTTAGTTCAGGCTTATGTAGTAAGCAGATCGTGCATGAGTAAGAAGGTAGGAATGAAACTCTAGGTATAAATGAAACTAGTAGAACTAATACTAATGGTGAAATGTATTAGTAAGTTCACATGAATTTAAAATTGTCGTAATGTAAATCATGGTATTAGACGTTTAGGGTTGCTACTAGTTTGCACACACTAGTTTAAGTACGATAATGTGATGAGTTGAGAATTTAAGAAGAAATTGTTAAAGAATGGAAATGTAAAGTATATGTAGTTGACTGGTTATGAACGGGTCAATATGATATAGAAAGCATAATGAAAAAAAATAGTATAAGTAGTGACTCGTTGTAATGGGTCGCAAGGGATGAAAATAATGATAATGAGAAAAAGGTATGTATTGACCCGTTATAGACGGATCAATTAAGACAAGTATGATGGACTATGATAATGGTCAAAACTTTGGCCTGTTATGAACAGGTCGGATGAACTATATGTTTGATGTTTAAGGAATGTTACATACAAATCTAGGTAGGCTGATTATTTGAATGAGACGGAGAAAGGATTTCTAGAAATAATGTTCTTAAAGTTATGACCTTACTAATGTATAAACCAATTTTGATGAAAGTAGGTTTCGGGGACGAAACCTTCTTTAAGGGAGGTAGATTTGTAACACCCCAAATTTCGTATGTTATAAAATAATATTATTTTCGTGAGGCTAAATAACAGAAAACGGTAACCGTAAAACGGTACCGTAAGAAAATGATAGTAAGTTTAAATATATGTGTGTAACTAAGTTAAACAACCAAAAGAGACCAAGTTAGTATGGGAAATAACAAATTTAAACATACTTGAAAAGACAAGGGGCTAATGTGTAAATGTGTATTGAATTTGATAAAAAAAAAAAGAAGCCAGTGTGTGCCTGGCTGTGTATGTGCGATCAAACAAGAGAGAGCAAGGGGGAAACCCTACTTCTCAATTATGTTTTGGTAATGTTTGATTATATGTGTTATGTATAATCTGTGATTTTTGTATGAAATTGGACATGAATGTTAGATGATATGAACAAATAGAGGTGATGTTATGTGCCATTTTGGTTGTATTGGTAGTTTGGGGTAAAACCCACTTGAAATTTGTAAGATAATGAAACCTAGTAAAATCATGGATGGATTGTGTGAAGTTGATGTTAAACTCATGTTATAGAAGGTGCCTAGATGAGTAATTTGATATGAATCATATGTAATGTGATTATGATATTGATTTTGAAAGACTAGGTTGATTATAGTATGAACATAAATTGATTCTTGTTGTAATCAACGAATTGTGTATGAACTAGTAGGGTAATGCATAAAGTACCTGTACCATATGCTTAATAAGTTGTATGCACACCAAGTGTTTGATAAAATGCATATGTGAGATTTTGGAAGAGATTTGATGAAAAAGAATCTGTCCAGAAAGTTACAGCCAAATTTAATCGGCTGTAACCAGGTCAAATCTGGTCAAAAATTGATGTTTATTGAGTTTGTGATGAACTTCCAGGAAAAACCTTTCAGACCCTACTGGAATCGCATTTTTCGACGAAAATTGAGCGTTTTATGAATTTTTCCGTATCGAAGGTTCAAGCTGCGTTTCCTGGCAGAATTTGCCGCCCATTACGAATGTCATAACTCAATTTAGGAATTTAGTTATGATCTCAAATTTTTACTGTAGATAGTTTTAAGCGATTAAAAGAATCTCCAATTGGAATTTCGTCAATCGGATAAACGAGGAATTTTTAATGAATTTTTCCACAAGCTGCAGTCAAAAATGACGAATCTGATTGCAGCTTAGTAAATGAATTTTTATAAATTTTTGGTAGAGATTTAGACTCTAAAAATTTAACACAATGATAACCCCTCCGAGGGGCACGTCACATAAAAAGATTGTAATTTTTGCAAGCTCGTAAGTACAGTAAACGGACGTCACAAAACAGCCTATTTTCAGTGAATTGAGCTATACATGTTAGTGAATGATTGATTAATGAAAGTAATGTGACTAAGTGGTTATATGTTTATCGGATTGAAAGTGTGTATGATTGACAGTCGACTTTTTAGAAAGTCAACAAGGTATGAATGATAAGGTTAGACTTCCTAACACTATTGTGAGAATAAGGAGATCATGTGAATATTTGCTAGATTATTATATGACGTACATGACGGTAAGTTGAATTGGTTATGTTATGAATGATGTGATAATGGATCTATGCCATATTATGTTAGCAGTTGCCTACTAGTAATGGTCTATGGCATTACGAATTGTAAATTGTATGTATTGTTATGTAATCATTGGTAATTATGCATGTATGAATGTATTTAATTTAATGTATGGTGGAATGTGTACTATAACACGCGTATGTGGTATATAGAACCATGTGTAGAATTTCTCGATGTATGAATAAAGTAATTGATAATATAAGTTATAACGTTTGCTAATAATGACATGTAAACATGGACATGAATGGATAGGTACATGCCGTTTTGGGCGCGAACTCGGGAGGCAACGAGACGAACATATGGAATACGTATCAACTACTTACGGGTCAAGGTAAGTGCTTCTTGCACTTAATAGTTGTATGCAGGAACATAGGTTTATTGTTTGCAGGTTCTTGTACTTGTATACGTAGAACATCTTGTGGTTTAATGTGCAACTTATATGAGAATATTAAAGTATGAAATGTTAAATTGGAGGTATTCATAGGAGAATACCATGGACAAGAGAATCATAACCCACAAGTATGGTAAGTATCTATATCATAGATTTGAAACTATTTAATTGGTAAGATGAATTCAAGTCATGGGTACATGACTTGACTAGTGATTATTATGTTTTTTTTTTAACTAAGGGTAGAATTTTAGATGTGTTGATAACAGTTAATCTAATAAAGGGTTGTTGACTTATTAAAAGTCAAATTAGTACGTGGCTTCCAAACCACAATCTTAATAAATGGGATGCTTTGGATTAAATAAGTACATATGCACATGATTCCAAGTTGTGTACAAATATCATAACCATGATGTTTATTTAGTAAGTGGATTAGATTACAGTGGTAACTGGCTAAACTATTGTCTCGAATTATTTAACTTGGGGTAAGCAAGTAGATTTGGGTCACTTGATCCACATGAATGAAAAAGATTTGGATTCTGGCTAAGTAAAAATCAATGAAATCTTTGGATCTGTTAGAAATAAATATTAATGGTCTAATAGTTGAATGATATTTTTATCACAGGTGGCTTAATTGTGAATTCTAGTGGAGGTTGATTCACAAGTTGGAAGCGATAGTTGACTATGAAATTAATGGAGTCGAGTTCGTTGGAAGTTTGTGAAAAATATAGATCAGAATCCACCTATTTGAGTTATCTAATATATATTATATATAGAACTGATAACGTGCATGCTGGGTTTCAGGCAGTGGCGGAGCTTGACCAAAAGTTTCGAGGGGGCGTAAAGTGATGGGACTCAATTTTTTTTTTCCAATCGTTATATTTCGGGTCGGGTTGGCTATTGATTCGGGTCAGGTCAAATAATAATAGTTCCAAATAAAACAAAAAAAAAATTCATTCATTCAAATGACCCATTCTTACACATAAAAACATGTAATTAAGTTTATTGTGTGGTGTGTAATCTAGAGTTAAACAGATAAGAGTTAAAATATATTTACAAAATTACCCATCACTTATATACAAAGTGGTAACAAACTTTACTTTAATTTATATATTGTATAAATATTTAGTAAAAATAATTGGGGGGAGGCAATCCTATATAACTTTTAAAATTTTCGGACGAAAAATTGGAACCTATACACTTCTAACCGAAACATTCGGGTGGGCGGGTGCACCCCCGGGCACCAACTAACCTTCGCCAGTGGTTTCAGGTATAATGGGAACTAGAGGTTCGTGGACTGATGAATGGAACAAGGTTTGGCGACAAATCCGAGATCAGGTCAGCAATGTCAGTTCGTCCATCCGTCAGGTTATATCCCCGACTTAGACGGGTCATCATGTTTTACTTGCCTTTTTAGGCATTCGGTAGTTTTAAACCGTGTAAGCTTCATAAGTCAGACGTAGTGTCTTGTTTTGTTTATGTTCAAGTTTAGAGTTGTAAAATGGATTGTAAACAGGTTTTGTTACCGTAACGGTTCTCCGTATTACGAACGGGTCATGCCAAAATTTTATAAAAATTGGCATGAAATATGTAAGTGTTTAAATGATGGTAACTATCAAATGAAAGTCAAGACACTATAATTGTTTCTAGAAATTGAAGCTAAAAAAAATGGGCCTACATTCCGCACAGTAAGAATGTTTAGAAAATTTATGGACGTTACAAGTTGGTATCAGAGCCCTGGTTTGAGGGAAATCAAGTATGAGGAGATAAATACTTGAACTCAAACCTGTGTGCTCTTGTGGCAAGGAACCCGTACAATCCAAGACTCGATCAAGATCTAAAGGTAGAAGAGAATGTAAGTATGTATATGAAGAAAACTAACAGTATGTTATGTGTAAGGTAGGCATAGTTGTTTAGAGAGGATGATTCGCGAATGCGGTCTAGGATCGACACCAAGGCATGTAATAAGACAAAATGATCCCAGGTACGTAGATTTAATATATATAAGTACATGTAATGGTAAAAACCTATCAATAGAAGGAGAATTTTAAATGAAAGATAATAATGGAATAGTAATGAGGTTTTGAAAATGTTACACGTGCTGAAAACTAATTCTTCGGACATAAGGTGACGATTACACGAAGACACGAAACTAGTATGTGGATTGTGTACCTGGCCAGTACACAAGAAACATATGACGTTCGTGAGACCATGATAATTGTTACAGGTATGTCCGTTAGAATTAGGTAGTAGGTGGACGTGAGGGTGAAGGAAAATGTAAGACTTTCAGAGATTTGAAAGTACCAAATACACATGAGAAGTATGAATCATATGTTTGAATCCGCGAGACGGATTCGAAACATAGATAGATTGAAAGATATGAATGATATGTTAGAATCCGCGAGACGGATTCGAAACATGAATGGAATGAAAGATATGAATGATATGTTAGAATCCGCGAGACGGATTTGAAACATGAAAGAAATGAAAGATATGAATGATATGTTAGAATCCGCGAGACGGATTCGAAACATGAAAGGAATGAAAGATATGAATGATATGTTAGAAACCACGAGACGGATTCGAAACATAGAAGGGAATGAATGATAGAATGAAAAAGTTTGAAATTCGTAAATAGGTATGAATCAAATAAGTAAGAATGAATGACAAGAATGAAAGGCTCAAAATTGTAAGTAATTACAGATCGATCGAGTAAATATTCTTTAAGAAGCGAATAGTTTTCAAGTTATGTTTTGAACTTATATATATATGAATATAATTATGCTCATGTATTGTATGCAAGAATGGTTGAAAGGATAAATGGGTCATACGGGTCAGATGGTGATTGCCATTTGAACCCTGTATTTAATGTTTGAAATGGTCAAGTTATATAATTGTAGGTGAGCATGATGTACGGTAATGTAATGTCACAAACTGGAAGGAAATAGTCAAAGCAAGGTATGGAATAACGAGTTAATGGATTTTGACTTGCGTCAGGTATGTATAAAGGTTATGCATTTAATAGGAGCTTATTGCTCCACTGGAGAGGGATGTGTTAGAATTGGGTAATTAGTGAATGTAGATCAGAATGTAATTACAATTGGACTTTTGAAAAGTCAAACAAAGTAAGTTGATAAACTATTAACCAAGTAATAGTAAGATAGCATGTAGTTGAATTGTCAAGAAGATAAAACCGATAAAAAACCATTGTAATAGCAAGAAACTTTAGTTGAAAGAAATAATCTTTGAAATAAGTTATGTGTTAGACATATTATTAATTGACTATTGGGAGTCGAGATGAATGACGGCTACGACCTAGACAAATGATTTTAAGTAGGGACGGGAACGGATAAAATCTTGCAATTATTATTAAAATGATAAAATAAAGTCTTTGCAAGTATGCAAGAATGGAAATAAATTATGAACATGTACTTTGATACGTCTATGATAAGTAAGAAGTACTGGTTTGACCTTGAAAAGTCAAACTGTATGTCACACCCCCAAAATCCGCACGCGGGGTATCACCGCTTGGAGGCGTGATTGACCAGGATCAAGCCACCAATCATATTGAACAAGCATGTAAGTAAACATAATTCAACCAACAATATGAAAGGTGTTCAAAAACCAAAGCATAGTTAAGTGTTTAGCGGAAGCATAATTGTAAAACCCATTGAAAGTATTAAATACGAAATAGAGTAATGTTCATAGCATGGCATACACTGCCATGTCCCACAACGACCGTTCCTCCCTATGCAAGCTCCATAAGTACCTATTGAACTGCAAGGCATGTAGCAACGAATCAACAACAAAGTTGAGCGAGTTCACAGTTGGTTGTTTAGTTATAGTATTCGTTTCGTAAATCGTATGTTCGTTTTGTAAACCATGTATCGTATTAATTCGTATCGCGGCCATTCCAGGCATGTTTGCGATGATTAGTGGGGGCTTCCCATGTGTTACTAGACCACGCGTATCGACTGCTACGAAAATGTAAGAGGTGCCCTAAGTCAATGTCTATCAGCATTGACCCTTTGCCCATAGTCCATTAGTACACGCCCGTCCGACTGGCACGGTGTGAGGTTTGTTAAACCTAATAGCGCTATTAACTAATGACCCGCTCACCATAGGCCTCGGCGATTAAGTCGATAAATGAGGGACTTCATTTGATAGAGTTGATGGTCTTATAGTCGTGTACGTAGGTTTTACGTACGTGCCCTTCAATCCGAGGACAGTAATAAGTATAACTGTACGTAGGTTTTACGTACGTGCCCTTCAATCCGAGGACAGTAATAAGTATAACTGTACGTAGGTTTTACGTACGTGCCCTTCAATCCGAGGACAGTAATAAGTATAACTGTACGTAGGTTTTACGTACGTGCCCTTCAATCCGAGGACAGTATTAAGTAGTTTAATAGTAATGGTTGTACGAGTAGTTATTCAATCCCATTCCCAACCCACCGGGAATCCCATGCCTTGGCTAGTGTGAACTCACCTTGGTTTGCTCGGCAGATACACAGAAAGGTCAAGTCTAGCTGCTAGTGGTCAACCACGTCCTAACATGGTTACCATACAAGTCAGGTTTTGGTTACGATTAGTGCACATAAGTATCACATAAGCTAGCAGGTGATTAACACATATGGATCATGGCAAACACACATTGCACGTAAACATATTAGCAGTCAATTCCATAACATCTGATACTTGTCCGATCCAAAGGTAAAGCCCAATAACAGACGGCCCAACATGTTGTGCGTTCAGCACAGTCTTGTGCGATCCACAACATGTTGTGCGATTCAGTTAATATACCCGGCCCAATTAACAAACCGACCCAACATACATACGGCCCAAACAAATAAACAATAAACAGCTTGTGCGATCCAATACATCTTGTGCGACTGAAGACATCTTGTGCGATCAGATCATCTTGTGCGACTGAAGACATCTTGTGCGACTGGACTCCTTGTGCGATCAGATCATCTTGTGCGACTAGGAGTCTTGTACGATTCTGATCTTGTGCGACTAGGAGTCTTGTACGATTCTGATCTTGTGCGACCGACTAATTTGTGTGATCAGTTAAGATTTCCTAATTTCATGCAATCATTTACCACATTCCAAATCAATTCGTTTGACCCAAATTAACAGTTTCCATTCATGTAAATTCTCGATCAAACAAGGCTTTTAATATCAATTTCTTATGAACCCTAGACATGATCAAACACAATATCGACTGGACGGTTTGTGTTCTTGACTACGAGCATGCAATCTAATCATAACAATACCACTAAATCATTCACACATAAACACCCCACAGCCGATCAATCATCTATTTTGTTCTAAATTAACGGTAATATCATAAAATCATCAAATCTTATATTAATCATATTCGACATACATGTGAGCCGATTTTTCAGAACATCAAGATTAATAGTTTACATCATCATCAATCATATATCAATACACAACCATCGATCAATATAAAATCAAATAACAACAAAACACTAAACACTAATCAAATCATTCGGATCCAAACACATATATGACCGATCACATATCAATATATCATCACCCGAATAAAACACATAACATGAAACACTAACCGATTAGAGATGGATGAGGGTGATCCGAACAAGGAAAGATCTTCGATGGAGAGGATGTTTGGCTGCCATCGGGTTCGTGACGGAGAGAGAGAGCACTAGGGTTTGAGTGGTGTCGTGTGTTTAGCAAACAAATGAGAAACAAACTCTCTAAGGGTCAATGTATGCGTATAGTAGGAGTGGGCCGAACCCTTTACATGGGTTGCCCATTCGGTTCAAGTTCAAAGAAGTGGGCCGAGAGTAGTAAAGCCCAAAGGCTTGTGCGTTCGAGTTGCTATTGTGCGATTTGGTTTCTTTCGTGTGATTATACATGCATATACATACAAGCACAACACATATTCACATAACATTCACTTAAAATATTCAATCAATCAATCACTTTCATATAAACACATCACGTACACATACGTTACATTGAGCACAAAGATATGTTCTGAAATACGAGTTGTCACATTATCCCCAAGTTGACAAATGAGTTAAAGATCAGCGAAAGAATGGTTATGTAATTGATCCGTTATGAACGGGTCAAACAACGAAAGTGATATGTAGGGAAATGGTCATGTATTGACCCGTTATGAACGGGTCAAACGCATTAATGTTTTAGAAAGGAATCGAGAAAAGATTAATAGGTAAATAAGGTGATGTAATGAGCATCATGCCTGAATAAAATCGAATGAAATGAGTAAAACCCCTGATCTTATAATGAGACTGGCAGGAATCATGATGTGGTAAACCTATCAAGGACGGCGAAAGAATGCTCATGAGCGGAAGCTCATCAGACGGATGAATCAGGTCAATCGAGGAATGGTATGAATGGTAACGAGAAGGATCGGTTCACTTTTGCATGTTGAGGTACTGTACCAAGATAGTAAGGTTAGTGAATTGTTTAATATCTGAATGTGAATATATAGCAATGGTTTGAAAATGTATTTTCGTATGAAATAATGTAGCGCAGAGCTTGTTATGAAAAAGAAGTCTTGGCTTTTAGAAGTTGATTAAGAAAGATTTTTAGTTCAGGCTTATGTAGTAAGCAGATCGTGCATGAGTAAGAAGGTAGGAATGAAACTCTAGGTATAAATGAAACTAGTAGAACTAATACTAATGGTGAAATGTATTAGTAAGTTCACATGAATTTAAAATTGTCGTAATGTAAATCATGGTATTAGACGTTTAGGGATGCTACTAGTTTTGCACACACTAGTTTAAGTACGATAATGTGATGAGTTGAGAATTTAAGAAGAAATTGTTAAAGAATGGAAATGTAAAGTATATGTAGTTGACTGGTTATGAACGGGTCAATATGATATAGAAAGCATAATGAAAAAAAATAGTATAAGTAGTGACTCGTTGTAATGGGTCGCAAGGGATGAAAATAATGATAATGAGAAAAAGGTATGTATTGACCCGTTATAGACAGATCAATTAAGACAAGTATGATGGACTATGATAATGGTCAAAACTTTGGCCTGTTATGAACAGGTCGGATGAACTATATGTTTGATGTTTAAGGAATGTTACATACAAATCTAGGTAGGCTGATTATTTGAATGAGACGGAGAAAGGATTTCTAGAAATAATGTTCTTAAAGTTATGACCTTACTAATGTATAAACCAATTTTGATGAAAGTAGGTTTCGGGGATGAAACCTTCTTTAAGGGAGGTAGATTTGTAACACCCCAAATTTCGTATGTTATAAAATAATATTATTTTCGTGAGGCTAAATAACAGAAAACGGTAACCGTAAAACGGTACCGTAAGAAAATGATAGTAAGTTTAAATATATGTGTGTAACTAAGTTAAACAACCAAAAGAGACCAAGTTAGTATGGGAAATAACAAATTTAAACATACTTGAAAAGACAAGGGGCTAATGTGTAAATGTGTATTGAATTTGATAAAAAAAAGAAGCCAGTGTGTGCCTGGCTGTGTATGTGCGATCAAACAAGAGAGAGCAAGGGGGAAACCCTACTTCTCAATTATGTTTTGGTAATGTTTGATTATATGGGTTATGTATAATCTGTGATTTTTGTATGAAATTGGACATGAATGTTAGATGATATGAACAAATAGAGGTGATGTTATGTGCCATTTTGGTTGTATTAGTAGTTTGGGGTAACACTTGAAATTTGTAAGATAATGAAACTTAGTAAAATCATGGATGGATTGTGTGAAGTTGATGTTAAACTCATGTTATAGAAGGTGCCTAGATGAGTAATTTGATATGAATCATATGTAATGTGATTATGATATTGATTTTGAAAGACTAGGTTGATTATAGTATGAACATAAATTGATTCTTGTTGTAATCAACGAATTGTGTATGAACTAGTAGGGTAATGCATAAAGTACCTGTACCATATGCTTAATAAGTTGTATGCACACCAAGTGTTTGATAAAATGCATAGGTGAGATTTTGGAAGAGATTTGATGAAAAAGAATCTGTCCAGAAAGTTACAGCCAAATTTAATCGGCTGTAACCAGGTCAAATCTGGTCAAAAATTGATGTTTATTGAGTTTGTGATGAACTTCCAGGAAAAACCTTTCAGACCCTACTGGAATCGCATTTTTCGACGAAAATTGAGCGTTTTATGAATTTTTCCGTATCGAAGGTTCAAGCTGCGTTTCCTGGCAGAATTTGCCACCCATTACGAATGTCATAACTCAATTTAGGAATTTAGTTATGATCTCAAATTTTTACTGTAGATAGTTTTAAGCGATTAAAAGAATCTCCAATTGGAATTTCGTCAATCGGATAAACGAGGAATTTTTAATGAATTTTTCCACAAGCTGCAGTCAAAAATGACGAATCTGATTGCAGCTTAGTAAATGAATTTTTATAAATTTTTGGTAGAGATTTAGACTCTAAAAATTTAACACAATGATAACCCCTCCGAGGGGCACGTCACATAAAAAGATTGTAATTTTTGCAAGCTCGTAAGTACAGTAAACGGACGTCACAAAACAGCCTATTTTCAGTGAATTGAGCTATTCATGTTAGTGAATGATTGATTAATGAAAGTAATGTGACTAAGTGGTTATATGTTTATCGGATTGAAAGTGTGTATGATTGACAGTCGACTTTTTAGAAAGTCAACAAGGTATGAATGATAAGGTTAGACTTCCTAACACTATTGTGAGAATAAGGAGATCATGTGAATATTTGCTAGATTATTATATGACGTACATGACGGTAAGTTGAATTGGTTATGTTATGAATGATGTGATAATGGATCTATGCCATATTATGTTAGCAGTTGCCTACTAGTAATGGTCTATGGCATTACGAATTGTAAATTGTATGTATTGTTATGTAATCATTGGTAATTATGCATGTATGAATGTATTTAATTTAATGTATGGTGGAATGTGTACTATAACACGCGTATGTGGTATATAGAACCATGTGTAGAATTTCTCGATGTATGAATAAAGTAATTGATAATATAAGTTATAACGTTTGCTAATAATGACATGTAAACGTGGACATGAAAGGATAGGATAGGTACATGCCGTTTTGGGCGCGAACTCGGGAGGCAACGAGACGAACATATGGAATACGTATCAACTACTTACGGGTCAAGGTAAGTGCTTCTTGCACTTAATAGTTGTATGCAGGAACATAGGTTTATTGTTTGCATGTTCTTGTACTTGTATATGTAGAACATCTTGTGGTTTAATGTGGAACTTATATGAGAATATTAAAGTATGAAATGTTAAATTGGAGGTATTCATAGGAGAATACCATGGACAAGTGAATCATAACCCACGAGTATGGTAAGTATCTATATCATACATTTGAAATTATTTAATTGGTAAGATGAATTCAAGTCATGGGTACATGACTTGCCTGGTGATTATTATGTTTTTTTTTAAACTAAGGGTAGAATTTTAGATGTGTTGATAACGGTTAATCTAATAAAGGGTTGTTGACTTATTAAAAGTCAAATTAGTACGTGGCTTCCAAATCACAATCTTAATAAATGGGATGCTTTGGATTAAATAAGTACATATGCACATGATTCCAAGTTGTGTACAAATATCATAACCATGATGTTTATTTAGTAAGTGGATTAGATTACAGTGGTAATTGGCTAAACTATTGTCTCAAATTATTTAACTTGGGGTAAGCAAGTAGATTTGGGTCACTTGATCCCCATGAATGAAATAGATTTGGATTCTGGCTAAGTAAAACATCAATGAAATCTTTGGATCTGTTAGAAATAAATATTAATGGTCTAATAGTTGAATGATATTTTTATCACAGGTGGCTTAATTGTGAATTTTAGTGGAGGTTGATTCACAAGTTGGAAGCGATAGTTGACTATGAAATTAATGGAGTCGAGTTCATTGGAAGTTTGTGAAAAATATAGATCAGAATCCACCTATTTGAGTTATCTAATATATATTATATATAGAACTCATAACGTGCATGTTGGGTTTCAGGTATAATCAGTGTTGTAAGAATCGTTAGGCGCTAGTCGGGCGGTGGGGTACCGACTAGCGATTAATCGGGATTAATAGGGATTAATCGGAATTAATCGGATTGAGATTTTTATAAGTAATTTTTAGTTGCATATATACACACACATTTTTATATGTAGTTTTTTTAAAGTAGACATGTTTTAACCCCTCATTAACTCATTTTTTAAGTAATTGGAAGGAATTTATATGGTTTGGTCAAAATTTGGCCGGCATCTAGCCAAAATTTGGCAAGAATAGGACCGCCATTGACTGCCTAGCTATTAATCGGCCATTAATCGGTGAACCTCCGATTAGTGATTAATCGGCGACTAATCGGAGACTAGTCGGGATTTTTACAACCATGGGTATAATGGGAACTAGAGGTTCGCGGACTGATGAATCGAACAAGGTTTGGCGACAAATCCGAGACCGGGTCAGCAATGTCAGTTCGTCCATCCGTCAGGTTATATCCCCGACTTAGACGGGTCATCATGTTTTACTTGCCTTTTTAGGCATTCGGTAGTTTTAAACCGTGTAAGCTTCATAAGTCAGACGTAGTGTCTTGTTTTGTTTATGTTCAAGTTTAGAGTTGTAAAATGGATTGTAAACAGATTTTGTTACCGTAAAGGTTCTCCGTATTACGAACGGGTCATGCCGAAATTTTATAAAAATTGGCATGAAATATGTAAGTGTTTAAATGATGGTAACTATCAAATGAAAGTCAAGACACTATAATTGTTTCTAGAAATTGAAGCTAAAAAAAATGGGCCTACATTCCGCATAGTAAGAATGTTTAGAAAATTTATGGACGTTACAATTAATTTGGCACCGGAAATGAGACACCAGGACCGTAGTTAGGAAATATTTATCAGAGTTTAAAACACCAAACTTTTTATATAATTAAATGGGATAAAACCCAAGTTTTCATTACAATACATTCGTAGGGATAAACCCTATTTTATTGAAAACATAATCTCTTTTTTTATTTAGGTAACTTTTATAGCCCCATATTTAAGCCTTCAGTGCTCTCCAGCTGGCTTCTATTAGCTTCACATTAAGTTACATGAAACACGTTTTAAAAAGGTTTTATCAGCAAGAAATACTGGCGAGTGCATCCCAGTTTAATCAAAACAGTTTTTTAACTTTACAGTATTAAGATTTTCAATGTTTATATCTATCCAGTTATTCAATACAACATTGCTACTAGGCAACCTTTGTCCCCCGTGCTTGCGGTCATGCTACTATTAGCAATAGTAACAAGTGTCAAGTAATGTATACAAAACCCCACATACTGATGATAATTGTAGAATTACAAAAACTTAATCACTGTAAGTATTTTGATAACATTTAGGGTTTTGTAATATTTAAAACAATGAGTCATAAAAAGGGTTTACAAAAAGAGAATGTACTCACATTGCTGACTTAGATAATACCATAGCTTCCTGATGGTTCTCCTGGTTATTATCTATTAAAAAAATAAACAATGCACACGCGTTAGTAAGATAACCCAAATCACATTAGCCATACAACACGAGACAGAACTCCAACAAACTGAGTTAGGCAGAGCCTTGACATACGTTACGGAGCCCTAGATCAATCGGGTAGGGTAACAAATACGTGATCGGGGGCTATAATACTTAGAACGAGGCAAAGCTTTGCTTTTTAGGGGGTATAATACCCGAGTATTATGTCTACTATATGTAAGAGAGAAAGAAAGAATTTGAGCGACGATGAACTGAGGCATCGACAAACTGAGGCATCGACCTCCTTTTATAGCCTGATCAGGGGTCGGCTCGCGCCCCGCGACCCACCTGGGTCACCCCTTCAAGGCCCGCGAGCTAGGTTGGCTAGGGCTTAGCCTTGGTTAGTCATTGGTCTAGGCTTAACACGCATGAGGACACGTGGCTCAAGTGGGTTCCGCCACCTGACCCTCGGTCGCGCCCCGCGACAGATCTGAGGGGACCGGGTCGCGGCCCGCGAGACCTTTATATTCTTGTTTTTATTTGATTTTTATTAATATAAATGCAATTTAGGGTCGTTTCAAAATATACTGGGTATATTTTAAGGTGTCTGGGGTGTTGTTGGAGGGTTGTTATAGTGTGTGACATTATTTAATTTGTTTGTTAAGTCAACGCAAAATTGGGTCATAATTCATAAAACTGTGTTATTAATATTTAGGAAAAATTACAAGTCTTGTCCTTTATCTTTATATCATATTTCAGGCGGTGTCCTTTTCAACGAATTTTGACAAGTTTTGCCCTTTATAGGGAATTTTGTTGCATGTTTTGTCCTTTGACCCTAACCGAGTTAGATTTTCTTGTTAAATCTGGTCACATGCAAGTCACATGAGGGTAGTTTAGTCTTTATATATATAAAGGACAATTTTTGTAAATACTGATAGATGTATAAATACAAGCCCTCAATTTTATCTTTTGCTATTTTTTATAATAAATCATTTATTAAACAATCCCCTTTTAACCTCCTTCATTTTCAACCTTAAAAAACCCTAACTCAAATTAAACCTCAATTTTGACATCTCTCCGGTGACCTACACGTTCGAAGTGATGGCCATGAGTGCTGAGAAGCTCCCCTTCATCCTCTAAAATTGATGGTAAAAGATGTTCATATGTTTCATATATTTTATGTGAATACATCAAAGAAAGCAAAGGAATAAATACAAAACCAAAGCTGCAATCATGGAACCACAATAAGAGGAATACGTAAATTATGGGGAACCAATAAGGCAATGATTGGGCAATAAAAAAATAGGAGATTTTAATACTCCCCCTCAAGTTGGAGCGTGTAGGTTTCTAACGCCCAACTTGTCAAGTAAAAACTTAAGTTGTTGAGTGCCCAATCCTTTTGTGAGTAGATCCACGATTTGCATGCTAGTGTCAATGCGTAGGGGTTGAACTTCTTGAGACTCGACTCTCTCCCGAACGAAGTAGCAATCCATCTCTACATGCTTGGTTCGTTCGTGGAAAACAAGATTATTAGCAATGTGTCTAGCCGCCTGATTGTCACAGAATAGGGGAGTTGGTTCAACTGTGTAGATGTTTAGCTCCTTGAGAAGCCACCGCATCCATAAAATTTCGCTAACCGTGGAAGCCATGGACCTGTATTCTACTTCAGCAGAGGAACGTGATACCACATTTTGCTTCTTTGTCTTCCATGAAATGGGTGCACCTCCAAGAAGAAGAAGATATCCCGTTCTAGATCTCCTGGTAAAAGGGCAACCGAGTCAATCAAAGTCGCATTATGCGGTGAGATTACAATCACCATCTTGAGGTAAAAGAATTCCTTGACCAGCTGTTCCTTTCAGGTACCGTAACACTCGATGTGCTGCATCCATGTGACTTTGTCTCGGGTCAGCCACAATTTGGCTTAGCACTTTTACAGAATAAGCGATGTCAAGTCTAGTAGCTTGTAAGTAAAGGAGACGACCTACCAAGCGGCGGTATCGGCTAGCATCAACTTTGGGTTCTTCACCATTTTTATCCAATTTCAAATTCTGCTCGAAAGGAAACGGGCTTGGTTTACACCCTTGTAGCCCACAATCTTCAAGGATATCTAAAATATACTTTCTTTGGCTTAGAACGAGGCCATCAGGAGTACGAGCAACTTCTATACCAAGAAAGTATTTTAGAGTGCCCAAATATTTGATGCTAAAATGTCTGTCAAGTTCCACTTTAGTGTGTTGTATTTTCCTAACGTCATTTCCCACTATAATGACATCATCTACATAGATGAGAGCTGCCACGAAACACGCATCTTCCTTGAAGATGAAAAGAGAGTAATCTGCTTTGCACTGCTTGTAGCCAAGCTCGAGAAGAGATGACGTAAACTTTTGGTACCAGTTTCGGGACGCTTGTTTCAGGCCATAGAGAGATTTGTTCAACCTACAAACTCTCGTGTCATTTTCTTTAGCAAAACCTTGTGGCAACTTCATGTAAACTTCTTTGTTTAGATCCCCATCTAGAAAGGCATTATTGACATCTAGCTGGTTGATGACCCATCTTTTCTTGAGAGCTACAGCCATACGTGTTCTAACAGTAACCAACTTTGCGACCGGGGCGAATGTGTCATGGTAATCAACCCCCTCCATCTGTGTAAACCCCTTCGCAACGAGACGAGCTTTGAACCGTTCCACTTTGCCATTTGGTTTATACTTTATTTTATAAACCCACTTTGAATCGACAACACGTTTTCCATTTGGAAGATCAACTAGCGTCCACGTGTTGTTTTCTTCAAGAGCTCGTATCTCTTTCTTCATCGCTTCCTTCCATCTTTCATCCTGGATAGCTTGATTGAAATTTCTTGGCTCACTACTAGAAGTAATGGCCGCTAAAAAAGCTTTGTGAGATTTAGAAAACTTCTCAAATGACACAAAATTAGATAAGGGGTGTACCGTTGAGGATGCTTCATTTGGTGCGGGTTTTGCATAGTCAACCGATGGGGGAAGCTTCACGTGATAGTCGCTTAAACGAGCCGTTTGGGACCTGTTTCTTTTAGCTCGGATGGGCTCAAGAATATCTGGTTGGGCCTCATTATCTCTGGCATCTGGTGGGTCGGAGACCTGGCCCAAAATATCTACGGCCTCATTTTCATTTGAAGTAGAACCAATGTTGGGCTCATTAATGGCATTAGTTCCACTAGGCTCATTTGTTTCATTGTTTCCATCCAACTCCTCATTTGATGTGCTTTCATTAATGTGGATTTCATCAATAGTGGGTTTCACATTAATTTTAATTTCATCACAAATAGGTTTATTCAAAGGGTCAAGGGCATCCACTTCTACATAAATCAAGTCATCATTCTTGAAAGGAAAATTTTCTTCAAAAAATTTGGTGTCTTTAGAAATTATTATTTTGCTGTTTGGATGTCGAGAATTTTATAGCCTTTTGTTCTTGGTGGGTATCCCAGAAATACTCCAGGTCTCCCCCTTTCTTCAAATTTATCTCCTTTTGTGTCGGTGTTTCGATAGTACGCCAAGCAACCAAAAACCCGCATATTGTCATAATCAGGTTTTCGGTCAAAAACCAACTCAAAAGGGGTTTTACCATTAATAACTTTTGAGGGCAATCAGTTAATGATGTGAGTAGCAGTCAAAATGCATTCACCCCAAAACCTCTTTGGTAAATTTGCTTCAAATCTAAGGGATCGAGCAGTTTCGAGTATGTGCCGATGTTTCCGTTCGGCAACTCCATTTTGTTGGAGTGTGTGCGGACAAGTGGTCTCAAGTAAAATCCCCCGGTCATTATAAAAATTAGTCATGTCGTTAGAAGTGAACTCCCCCCCATTGTCACGTCTAACCCTTTTGACATGTCTTTCGAATTGAGTGTTTACCATATTGCAAAAAAAATAATAATAATAATAACCACTTGCTAGCTTCGTATTTGTGTTTTAGGAGGAATAACCAGGTGGCCCTACTATAATCGTCTACAATAGTCAAGAAGTAGTTTGCCCCCGACAAGGATGAGGTACGATACTTTCCCCAAATATCACAATGTATCAAATCAAAGGAATCATTAGTCTTTGTGAAACTATTTGGAAAAGGAAGCCGGGCATGTTTGGCCTTAGAACAAGAGTCACACAATTTGTCTAAAGTAATATTTTTAAGAAAATCAATTGCAACAAGCTTATCTTTTGATGCATGTCCCAACCTTTTATGCCAAGTGTTCCCCGTTGTCATCATAGATCTTCTTTCGCCGCTAAATAACCCCATTCGGTATAGACCTTTTCTGCATTTACCCGCACCAATCAAGCTCCTCGTATGAAGCTTCTGCATTACACAAAAATCTGGAAAAAATGTTATGGAGCATTAAAGATTATTGGTTAATCGACTCACTGACAAAAGGTTGCAATTAAATTCAGGGATATAAAGGACTCCCTTTAATTTAGCCCCCCTTTTAGGTGACATTCCCCTTTTCCTTTCACATGTATGGCACTGCCTTCATGGATAACAACAGGTTCCTCATTTGAGCAATCAATTTTATTATTAAGAATTGATTCATCATGACTTATATGTTATGTGGATCCAGAATCCACAACCAAATCGCTATCCCACCCCCTTTTACCTGCCATGTTAACCATCCGAACACTACCGTATTTGACATCGTTTTCAGCAAAGTGTTTCAAGAAGGATTGGTACTGCTCCTTTGTAAGGCCTGGTACAGGGCTAGCATCAGTCTCAAAATAAGCTGCTTTCAGTTTCATTTTACCCGGCCACCAATCCGGATAACCGATTATCTTGAAGCACCCATCTCGCTCGTGTCCACTTCTTCCACAGTGAGTGCATTGTTCGACCATGTCTCCATGTTTTTTATCCTTTGGTGCATCTTTATTTTGACTCGTACTGTTCTCACGCCGGACCGGTTTGAAAGCCTTAAACGCAGCGCTTTCGGTCGGTGTTTTCTTCTCACTCGAGATCATCCTTTGTCTTTCATCTTCAGCAACTAGGTGATATGCATTTCCTACTGTTGGTATGGGATTCATGGCAAGAATTTGGGTTTTAATTACTGCAAAATCAGCGTCCAAACCCATCAGGAATTCGTATAATCTCTCATTTTCCCGCAATTCGTTCATCTTTTTACCGACTCCACATGAACATTTGTCACAGGTGCAACGAGGGGCCGATAGCACAGATTCAATCTCGTCCCAAAGAACACACAACTTTGTGTAATAGGCTGAGACCGACGACCTGCTTTGGTGTGTGTTGGTGATGTGCGATAAAGTGTTATATATATTAGGTGTATATTTTAAGCCCTTTTTAACACTTATTTTAGCCAAGTTTTAAATTTATAAAACACGATATTTCACTAACACTAAACACACATATGGGCAAGTGCACCCATCGTTGAGTGTAGTATAGCGTTGGTAAGATACCGAGGTCGTCCAAGGACACAAGAACTTTTAGTACCGGTTTATCCTCAACGTCTAACCAAAATAAAAGTTTAGAAAAATGTTTTAAACTAAGAAAAATAAAACTAACTAAAATGCTGAAAATAAAAATAAAAATGAAAACAGATAGACAAGATGAATCACTTGGTTCCGACTCGTATCTAGTATAACCTTTGATTATTTCCGCACTTTTGCACATAATTAAGAGATTATCTTAGTTATTGTAGTAGGCCCCTCTTTTGAAGGCGACGTTACCCTCACCCCAGTAGTTTGAGTCAGCAGGGATACAATCCTAAAAGGGTGGATTATTGGAAGATAATGAATTAAGTTATTAATGCAGTATTGTGGTAGGCCCCGCTTTTGGCGGTGACGTTACCCTCGGCTAAGTAGTCTGAGTCAGCAGGGATACAGTCCTAAATAGCCGGGTTATAGTATTAATAGTAGTTAACTTATGAGGGGATCAAAGAGTTTGGACCCCCGCCATCCAATACCGTGAAGTATTGAAGGAGGTCCTACTAAATTTGACCCAGGTCCATTGCAGGACCTCTAAACGCTGAACAATGGCAAGACCTTTACCAAACCGTTCCCTTAACCCCCTACCAGGTAGCCAACATATCTCCATATAGACCGTGGAGATATGAATGGTGAAAATCCTTTATTTTATATAGACAGTAAAATAATGCCAAGACACCACGGACAAACGATAAGGAAAGATCACCTTCAACATAAGTAACTAGTTATTAAAGTCATTAATACAAAACCAAATAAAAAGTGCAAAAGATTAGAAATAAAAAGTATTATACTAGACACTTTGTCTTCACCAAGTGATGTAAGAGACTTAGGCAAACATGGCCTTGATTATCAAGAACTCTTACGATCAATCTTGGATCCCGAGACGACTCACACACTCTACGATGGACAATGGATGATGGTGGTGGATGATGGTGTTGTGATGGTGGTGGGTGGTGGATGAAGTGTGAGAGAGGTGGTGTGCCAAGGGATGAGATGAAATGAATCCAAGCACTCCTATTTATAGGCTGAACAGAGAGCTGGACACGGCCCCGTGTCCGCTGGGCACGGCCCCGTGTCCGTCTGACACTCTCTCTCCTCATTAATTGTAATTCGCAATTACAATAAATGCGCCTGCTGTACTTTCGACACGCCCCCGTGTCCGCTGAGCACGGCCCCGTGATGGGCAATAGAAGCTTCTATAGGTTTGTCTTTTCTGCTGCTTCTTGGGCACGGCCCCGTGCTGGCTGAGCACGGGGCGTGTTCAGTCTTCTGTTTTCTCTATTTTGCTTTGGAAGGTGCCGTTGAGGGTTCGGGCAGTCCACTAATGTTCATTTTCTTGTATTTATGTTGGATTTAGCTGTCTTTTTGCTTCTTTTGCGTTTTTGAGCTCATTTAATCCTGAAAATACAAAAGGAAGACAAAAACACTCTATTCCAATATTAGCACTAAAAAAGGGTTAGTTTTATGCCTCATTTGATGTAATTTATATGTTGCATTTTACACACATCAAATACCCCCACACTTGAACTTTTGCTTGTCCTCAAGCAAAACTCTTTAATATGTGGCTTACACTCCCAAATGGAATAGGTAGAAGAGAAGGTTTTGGGCTTGTCGTAGAGTGTCGGGATTTCCAAGATCTTTTTGGGTTTTATTTTTATTTATTTACACTCCTATTCGTAATGATTTATTTAGAACTGTTCATAAAAGAAATTACTTATTTGAGCATAACATGCCTTTTTTAAAATTCTATTTATATACAAGTTCACATACCTCGCGGGGAAATCACTCACACTCGGCCGAAGGTGTATTTTTAGTGAATCACTCGAGAGCGGCACGGAACTTATTCCTACCATAGGCTTGCCAAGAAATCAATCCTCCTCCTTTTTAACTTTTATACCTTTGTAGATATCAAGAGGACTTTGTGGGTTAAGGGTTGGCTAGGGTTAAAGGCAGGTGGTTGGGTTAGTGGTTAGTAGAAAAAGGGCTAAAAGCGTAACAAGTGTCGGTTTTCGTATTTTTGCAACTTTTTATTTTGATGAAGCTTTTATTCAAACTAAGTTATTTTTTATTAACTTGTTTGTTTATTTTCTTTTTGCTTCATCATTATCACAATTTTTTTTTATTTTTTTTTATCACGAAGAACCGAACTTGTTACTAAAATAAAGGGTTAAAAATGAAAAAGGTTTTGGTGGATGAAAGGGTTTTTGTTTGGGTGATGAAACGAAAAGGTTTAGGCTCAAAGGGGCTAACTAGGGGGATTTTTGGGTAGGTGGTAAAGGAAAAAGAAAAATAATGGTGTAGAAATGAAAAGGGTTAGTCCTAATGCCTCCATCATTTACTTACTCGGGTTTAAGTTGATAAGGACCGGGAATGTATTGTCATGGCAAGTTCTAGAGTCGTAAGAACCAAGCGGCTATTCACACAAGAAACGAAAAATGAGCATTTAGTCAAATGATATGAAATTGTGTGCTCAATTAAAGGCTCAAAACTCACTTTTGTGGGAATGGGTTTTTATGTGATCAAGTATATAATCAAATTTTAAATAAGTTTGCTATGCCTTTTCATAATTTTCTTATGTTGGTTCTTTTTATCACTACGCTATCGGTTGTAAATTTGTAAAAATATAACCTTTTTGAGAACTTGAATTTCCCGAGTTAAACCTAGACAAGTAAAAAAAAATGAAATTTTTGAAAAAATTTGGGGTGATTAGCGGTTCCAATAGAGTTTTGTGTAAGGCTTGTATTTAGGATTTGCAAAATTCAAGGTTTTAGCATCCCCCCCCCCCCCCCCACACTTAAATTACACATTGTCCTCAATGTGTCCCAAAAATAAATTTTTAGGTTGATTAGATGTGTAAAATAGTGTTTAAAAAGCAAAAATTTGTGTTACTGGGCACTGAACACGGCCCCGTGTTGAGTGGGCACGACCCCGTGTTCAGGTGCCAGTAACAAGAACTTACAGAAGGTGGACACGGCCCCGTGTCCACTGAACACGGCCACGTGTCTGACAAAATTCTGCCGAACAGAAGCCAAACAGCAGGTCTGGGAGGTGAGCACGGGGGCGTGTTGGCTGGACACGTCCCCGTGTGGACAGTCTGAAAGCCTGAAAAACAGGTTTCTTCCTCCGGTTTTTCCATCCTGGCCCTATAAGTGCTGAGGCTTAGCACCCCAAGCCTTGGTTTGTACCTGTTTCAACACTTAATACCACACCAAGCAATACAAACATCCTACATTACCACAGTTAATTGTTCCAAGCATAAAGTAAAAGAAAAATAAAACGGAAAATAAAAGTGTTTAAGGAAAGTAAATTGTTCAACTTCTGGCACGCAGGCCACCAATCGTTCGATAGATAAAGGGACTTAAACCTGTGGGCTCGCCATCAACCCGCTCCTGCTCCTCCAAACCCTCTAATCCATATCTTCATCGCTATCATCACCTCCATCCCCATGCCCCGCCATATGCTCCCGGATGCTGCTGATATCGTCTTGTATATCGTTGATGTTGCGTTCAATAGCTCCGACCCGGTGGTATGTGTTGTTGGCGAGGTTGTAGGCGTTCCTGGTACACATAAGGTTTTCCTGCATAAGATCATGTAAGCTTTGAAAATTAGGAAAACCGCCTCCTTGTGAGGAGGATTGACCCGGATCACCATGGGGTGGATACTGGTGGTGGGGAGGTGGTGCGTGAAGAACTAGGGCCTCCTGTGGGTTCCATGCATAGCCTTGCGTTCTTTGGAAACTCACTGTTCCGTCTTCCGCCTCATAGAGTAAGTTCATGGCTCGGAAAATGTGGTAGTCAACTCGTCCCGACCATGGGCTTCTTTCAAAGGCTCTTGGAATTCGCGTGTAATGCTTAAAAAGACGGTACACCCATCCTCCGTAGAAGATAGGCGTTAGAGCTCGAGCAAGGCGGTTGAGATGCATGTTTTTCAACAGGAGATACGGAACATCAAGAGGCTTTTGGTTGTGGATACAGTGGAGGACAACCAAATCTTTCAACCCTACAACACCACTACTGTCGTGTCGTTGGTTTAGAGAGTAGGTGAGGATCCTGTGAATGTAGCGATAGAGCGGATCCCTCAGCTTTGTACTCTTGGTGCTACGAGGGTCGTAGATTCCTTCACCGATTTGAGCCCATGCAGCTTGTCTTTCATTCACCTCCAAGTCTCGTAATCCCCCGGTATTTTCTTCGTTTCCCGATTCCTCTTCTGGATATAGACCTATTATGGCTCCAAACTGTGCCATGGAGATCGAGTACATTGTTCCTCCACACCGAAATACAACCCCAGTATTGTCAAATGGGTCACACATTGAATCGAAGTTGAAGGTACTGTAGAACTCCATGGTACATTGATGTACTGATTGAAGCCTAGTGTTTAATGCAACAGCTAGTGGTCCCGTAACGATGTTGTTGAATCGGTTCAGCTGGTTTACCAAGGTTAACAGATCTGTGCAAGCTCTCCTCGGGTACTCTTCGGGTCTTGTTTGGAGAACCTCATACCTTGCCCTTGCATCAAGCTCACTTGCATTGAACCTTGTGAACTTTGCCATCTGAAAGAATATACCAAAGATTAGCACGAAACATAAATGTTTTCGGACAAAACTGCAAACAGTGGGCTGGACACGACCCCGTGTCCAGCGGACACGGCCCCGTGTCCAGAGGTCTGTTACTCAAAAACTTCAATTTTCGACCCGGTTTCGAAAACTTGAAAATTTTTGGTCCAATAGGTGCGGTTTCCCCCGAAAATGAAACCCTAAACACCGTTTTTCCCAAAAATATCCCGTTTACCTTATCAATTTTGTCTTTTTCGGTTCAAGAACAAGGGTTTTGGGGTTTTTGTAAGAAATCGGGTGAATCTATGAACAATCTAAGTTTATTTACTTCCCCTAACACTAATCTAACTAAATGCAAGCAGATATAGGCAAAAATTTTAGGTTCGATCCGGATGAACATCAAGAACCCTAGATTTTCCCCCAAATTTGTGGTGTATTAACTACATGCAAGTAACTAATCTAACTACTAAGAGTGATAGAATCATACCTTGACGTTGTTAGATCGGTAAGAGACGTTGGAATTTCGCGAAAAATCGTCTGGAACCAGAGCTTTTGTGGGGAAACGGGGCGTGTGGAATGAAGAAACTGTTTTGAAAAAGGGGTTTTATCCCGTCTGCAGCGCGAACACGGCCTCGTGCCGAGCAGTTTTTTTTTTTTTTTTTTTTTTTTTTTTTTTTGTGTGCGCGTGTGAGTGCCCCTTTTCCCCATAAGCTATGGTTTAGAAAACTTACCGCTGTATTTTGTCATCTCAATCGTTCGTAACTTACCAGGCATGATGTTTTTATTCTTCCACGATTTGAAGCGAGATCTCTTCTTCCTCATCCTCAATGAATCCTTTATAGAGTTTCAGCCGTTGGCCATTGACTTTAAATGGTGGCCCATTTCGAGGTTTAATTTCTACTGCACCGTGTGGAAAAATATGGGTGACGGAAAAAGGTCCTGACCACCTAGACTTTAATTTACCAGGAAACAATCGAAGTCGTGAATTAAACAAAAGAACTAAGTCTCCCACCCGAAATTCATTAGGTTTAATATGTTTGTCATGTAAATTTTTCATTCTTTCCTTATAAATCTCGGAGTTTGAGTATGCATAATTCCTAAGCTCGTCTAATTCATTTATTTGACAAAATCGATTTTTACCAGCAAATTCTAGATCTAAGTTTACATTTTTGATTGCCCAGTAGGCTTTGTGTGCAATTTCTACTGGTAAATGACAACTTTTTCCATAGACTAGCTTATATGGGGTTGTACCTATCGTTGTTTTATAAGCAGTTCGAAAAGCCCATAAAGCATCATCTAATTTATCAGCCCATTCCTTTCTATTTAATCCTACGGTTTTTTCGAGTATTCGTTTTAACCCTCTATTAGTCACTTCGGCTTGTCCGTTTGTTTGAGGGTGATATGCTGTCAAAACCCGGTGATAGACCCCATATCTTGTTAAAAAATTTTCAAGTTGATGGTTGCAAAAATGGGTACCTCTATCACTTATTAAAGCTTTAGGTGTGCCAAAACGAGAGAATAATTTTTTCAGAAATCTTACCACTACTCTTCCATCATTTGTTGGAAGTGCCTCGGCCTCGGCCCATTTAGACAAGTAATCCACTGCCGCAAGTATGTATTTGTTTCCTTTTGATGGTGGGAAAGGTCCCATGAAGTCGAGTCCCCATACATCAAAAATTTCACAAACAAGAATGCCATTTTGTGGCATTTCGTTTTTGGAAGAAATATTACATGTTCTTTGGCAAGCATCACATGTCTTTACAAGATTTTGAGCATCTTTGTAAATGGTTGGCCAATAAAATCCTGAATCGAATACCTTTCGTGCGGTACTGGCAGCACCATGATGTCCTCCGTATGGACCTTCATGACAATGGCGGAGAATTCTTCGTGCTTCACTACCATGTACGCATCGTCTGACGAGTTGGTCGGCACACATTTTGAAAAGATATGGATCTTCCCAAAAATAGTGTTTCACATTGGCAAAGAATTTTTTTCTTTGATGATGTGGCCACCCTTTTGCGACTATTCCGCTAGCTAGGTAGTTAGCAAAGTCGGCGTACCATGGTTCTTCCTTAAATTCCACCATTTCCAGGGATTCAGTTGGAAATTTTTCGTTGATTTGCTCGTCCCTGGTTGCCTCCAAAGCTGGGTCTTCTAAGCGCGAAAGATGATCTGCTGCGGTATTTTCTGCTCCTCTTTTGTCCTTGATTTCAATGTCAAATTCTTGGAGGAGTAGAATCCACCTAATCAAACGTGGTTTTGCGTCTTGCTTCTTAAAGAGATATCGAATGGCTGCATGGTCTGTATAGACTATAGTTTTAGAAAGAACAAGATAAGAACGAAATTTATCAAAAGCAAATACCACAGCTAGTAACTCTTTTTCAGTTGTTGTGTAATTTTCTTGTGCATCGTTAAGTGTTTTACTAGCATAATATATTGGGTGGAAATGCTTTTCCTTTCTCTGTCCCAAGACAGCTCCAACTGCAAAGTCACTAGCATCACACATGATTTCGAAAGGAAACTTCCAATCAGGTGTTATCATGATAGGCGCATTGACTAGCATTTCCTTTAGTGTTAGAAATGCTTGATTGCAATCCTTGTCAAAGATGAAAGGAGCATCTTTTTCAAGTAATTTTGTTAGAGGCCTTGAGATTTTTGAAAAGTCTTTGATAAACCGCCTATAAAATCCGGCATGCCCTAGGAAACTTCTAATAGCTCTTACGGAGGATGGAGGAGGTAACCTAGAAATGGTATCTATTTTGGCTCGATCCACCTCCATTCCTTCGCTTGAGATCTTGTGACCGAGTACTATTCCCTCCGTTACCATGAAATGGCATTTTTCCCAATTAAGGGCGAGGTTAGTTTCCTCACATCAGGATAGCATTCGTTCAAGGTTATCGAGGCATTGGTCGTATGAATCCCCAAAGATAGAAAAGTCGTCCATGAAGACTTCCATTGTCTTTTCTATCATGTCATGGAAAATGGCTACCATGCAACGTTGGAATGTTGCGGGGGCATTACATAGACCAAACGGCATGCGTCGATAAGCAAAAGTTCCATAGGGACATGTGAAAGTTGTCTTTTCTTGGTCTTCGGGTGCTATCGGGATTTGAAAGTAACCTGAAAAACCATCCAAGAAACAGTAAAATTTATGACCGGATAATCTTTCTAACATTTGATCAATGAAGGGTAAAGGAAAATGATCCTTTCTTGTTGCTTCATTTAATCGTCTATAATCTATACATACTCTCCATCCTGTGACGGTTCTTGTTGGTATTAATTCATTCTTTTCGTTAGTAATTACCGTCATACCTCCTTTCTTTGGAACTACTTGGACGGGACTTACCCAAGGACTATCGGAAATAGGATAGATAAGTCCGGCGTCAAGTAATTTGATGACTTCGTTTTTAACCACTTCTTGAACATTTGGATTTACGCGACGTTGTGGTTGTATGACTGATTTGTAGTCATCATTCATCAAAATTTTGTGTGTGCACATAGAAGGACTAATTCCTTTTATGTCAACAAGTTTCCAAGCTATTGCATTTTTGTGTTTTTTCAAAAGATTGATTAGTTTTTCTTTTTCTAAGTTATCTAATTTAGACGAAATAATTACAGGTAACTTACCATCTTTGTCTAGAAAAGCATATTCCAAACCTTTTGGAAGTTCTTTGAGCTCAAATGGTGGGTCTTTAGGAGACTCCTTATTTGGTTGCTCGTTTCGATCAAGAACTTTAAAAGTTTGTTCTATGGCGACCTCTTCTTCATCAAAGTGGTCAATCTCTTCACTTGTATCGGGTGGTTCATCTTCATCTTCAATTAGGGGGTCATTATTGCCGAATGGATATTTCATTGATCGTTCGAGATCGACACTTCTTTTAAATGCCCCTAATTGAAGAGGTAAATTATTGAACTTCCGGTTTTTCAAAGCTTCGTGAGTTTTTACAAATGGTCGTCCCAACATTAGAGGAGCGTCATCGAGGATGACAAAGTCGGCTGGGATTACCATTTGATTTGTTTGAACCAAAACATCTTCAACTATACCGATTGATTTTATTACTTTCCGATTGGATAGAAAAATGGGTATTTGAAGTGGAGAAAAATCACTAATACTTAATTTTTCGAAAATGTAGTTAGGCATTATGTTAACACAAAGATCTTTATCGATTGTGACATTACTAATAAACGAATTTTGAAAGAAACATGGAACCGGTGTAATGTTAATTTCAAATGGGTCTTCTTTTATTAGCGAAGTTTGATCATTAGTTAACTTAACACTTACCGTTTCGTCAATTTTAGTGTTAGTGTTTAACTCTTTTAAAAACTTAGCATGAGTGGGTACTAAACAATGATTTTCGAAAGAAGGTGTCAAGAGATTAATTTCTTCAAAATTAGACTCTTCTTGGATTTTAACGTTATTGGACTCACCTTTTTCGTTGCTTAGCTCATGTGTCGGTTTTTCACTTATTTGTTCTTCCATTTTTTCATTTTTAGTTATCTCTTCCCTTTTTAATTCTTCTCTTGCGCGGGACTCCTCTTCCCTTGCGCGAGCTTCTTTTATACATCGATCGATAACTCTAATGTGTTCTAATATCCTATCGGTCACTTCGGTTATAGAAAAAGAATCATTATTTTCTAAGCTTGAATCCGGTTGTTCGACCCTTTGTTCCTCATAATACCCATATGAAGTTGATGGTTCACACCATTGTCCTTCATTGTAAGCATATGATGGATAAGGTTCGTAATTTTGTTCTTCATAATACTCATATGAGGTGGGTTGTTCACGCCAAGGTTCCTCATAATAAGCATATGAAGGTGGTGGCTCATATCTTGGTTCCTCAAAGTATGAGTAAGAAGGCTCATACCTTGGTTCATCAAAATATGAGTATGAGGGAGGAGGTTCATACCTTTGGTCTTCATAGGATGTGTATGAAGTTGATGGCTCGTACCTGGGCTCCTCATAGTAAGTGTATGAATTGGATGGTTGATACGAGTGATTATTTTGAATCGAACGTGTATTACGACAATTTGTGCAATAATTACCCCTATAATCATCCTCATCATAGGTGTAGTTGTAACCTCCTGAGTATTGATCCATAAGAATCACTCAGCAGACCACAACTGAGTCTCGGGACCAGAAAATGGAACAAAGATTGAAACAGAAGGCTGGACACGGCCCCGTGTCTGGTGAACACGGCCCCGTGTACAGGATCTGTATCTGGGCGTTTTAATTAAAGTTACTGGTCACGTTGAGCACGGGGGCGTGTTTAGCGAGCACGGCCCCGTGTTCAGACTCTGTATCTGGGTATCTAACTAAAAATATGCAGCACGGGGGCGTGTTCAATGAGCACGGCCCCGTGTTCAGGCTACTGTAAATGCAAACTAAACTAAAATGCAGAAAAATGTGCGCGCGTTTTGAAAAGGTTTTGAAAAACTGATTAGGCCGTCGATTTTAAACTTTCTCAAAATCCTTGTGTCCCCGGCAGCGGCGCCAAAAACTTGATGTGCGATAAAGTGTTATATATATTAGGTGTATATTTTAAGCCCTTTTTAACACTTATTTTAGCCAAGTTTTAAATTTATAAAACACGATACTTCACTAACACTAAACACACATATGGGCAAGTGCACCCATCGTTGAGTGTAGTATAGCGTTGGTAAGATACCGAGGTCGTCCAAGGACACAAGAACTTTTAGTACCGGTTTATCCTCAACGTCTAACCAAAATAAAAGTTTAGAAAAATGTTTTAAACTAAGAAAAATAAAACTAACTAAAATGCTGAAAATAAAAATAAAAATGAAAACAGATAGACAAGATGAATCACTTGGTTCCGACTCGTATCTAGTATAACCTTTGATTATTTCCACACTTTTGCACATAATTAAGAGATTATCTTAGTTATTGTAGTAGGCCCCTCTTTTGAAGGCGACGTTACCCTCACCCCAGTAGTTTGAGTCAGCAGGGATACAATCCTAAAAGGGTGGATTATTGGAAGATAATGAATTAAGTTATTAATGCAGTATTGTGGTAGGCCCCGCTTTTGGCGGTGACGTTACCCTCGGCTAAGTAGTCTGAGTCAGCAGGGATACAGTCCTAAATAGCCGGGTTATAGTATTAATAGTAGTTAACTTATGAGGGGATCAAAGAGTTTGGACCCCCGCCATCCAATACCATGAAGTATTGAAGGAGGTCCTACTAAATTTGACCCAGGTCCATTGCAGGACCTCTAAACGCTGAACAATGGCAAGACCTTTACCAAACCGTTCCCTTAACCCCCTACCAGGTAGCCAACATATCTCCATATAGACCGTGGAGATATGAATGGTGAAAATCCTTTATTTTATATAGACAGTAAAATAATGCCAAGACACCACGGACAAACGATAAGGAAAGATCACCTTCAACATAAGTAACTAGTTATTAAAGTCATTAATACAAAACCAAATAAAAAGTGCAAAAGATTAGAAATAAAAAGTATTATACTAGACACTTTGTCTTCACCAAGTGATGTAAGAGACTTAGGCAAACATGGCCTTGATTGTCAAGAACTCTTACGATCAATCTTGGATCCCGAGACAACTCACACACTCTACGATGGACAATGGATGATGGTGGTGGATGATGGTGTTGTGATGGTGGTGGGTGGTGGATGAAGTGTGAGAGAGGTGGTGTGCCAAGGGATGAGATGAAATGAATCCAAGCACTCCTATTTATAGGCTGAACAGAGAGCTGGACACGGCCCCGTGTCCGCTGGGCACGGCCCCGTGTCCGTCTGACACTCTCTCTCCTCATTAATTGTAATTCGCAATTACAATAAATGCGCCTGCTGTACTTTCGACACGCCCCCGTGTCCGCTGAGCACGGCCCCGTGATGGGCAATAGAAGCTTCTATAGGTTTGTCTTTTCTGCTGCTTCTTGGGCACGGCCCCGTGCTGGCTGAGCACGGGGCGTGTTCAGTCTTCTGTTTTCTCTATTTTGCTTTGGAAGGTGCCGTTGAGGGTTCGGGCAGTCCACTAATGTTCCTTTTCTTGTATTTATGTTGGATTTAGCTGTCTTTTTGCTTCTTTTGCGTTTTTGAGCTCATTTAATCCTGAAAATACAAAATGAAGACAAAAACACTCTTTTTCCAATATTAGCACTAAAAAAGGGTTAGTTTTATGCCTCATTTGATGTAATTTATATGTTGCATTTTACACACATCAGTTGGATAGTGTTTGCTTCAACTAGTAAGCGCGGGGTGCGCTTTCCTTCCCAAATCTTTCGCATAAATCTGACCAGATTTCAGAGGCATGTTGGCGTATTTCACACTACCCCTGATATCTTCTCCATAGCCGTCGTGAGCCAACCTTTTACCATGGCATCGCAACCCATCCACGCCATGTAATCAGTGGCTGTTTTTCGGGTTTCTTCAACGATAATCAACAAATCCAACCTTGTTCTTGGCAAAGAGAAAATTCAACATCTCTTGGGACCAATCGGTGTAGTTGTTGTCGCTGAGAGTGTCGTTGACATCGACATGCATTTGCTTCGGGTAATCTGAAGCATGGATGTATAAAGGAGAGTTGATGTCCGGTGATGAGCCTTCCTTCTTCGTGCCTTCGTCATTGCCGGCCATGGTGACGATCATTGACCTTGTATCTTACGGTTTGAACCGCTCTGATACCATCTAAAATTGATGGTAAAAGATGTTCATATGTTACATATATTTTCTGTTAATACATCGAAGAAAGCAAAGGAATAAATACAAAACCAAAGCTGCAATCATGGAAACACAATAAGAGGAATACGTAAATTATGGGAATCAATAAGGCAATGATTGGGCAATAAAAAATAGGAGATTCTAATACCCTGTCGTTTTCACAATCGGTCAATGTTCCTGGACACGAGTATTTCTCGTATTTAGGACAAAAGACACAGATGGAAACCGCTAATCAGGCAAAAATCGATGTCTAAGAAGCCAAGATGAAGGTGCTGATAATCATCATAGTAGAAACCAAGGTAACATACATACATACCTTAAATTGAATTCTAACTTGAATAAACTAGTTTAGTTATAACTAATGATTAAATTGGATGTAATTAAAACAAAAAGCCGCAGAAGCAATTTTTTATGAGAAAGAAAAAGAAGCAGAGGCTCAAAAGGCTACAGCCGAGGCCACCTTCTATGCACGTCAACAAGTTACAGATGCTGAACTGTATGCAAAACAAAAAGAAGTTGAAGGTCTAGTTTCCCTTGCACAGGGGACATACATAAGGACCCTTCTGGGTGCATTGGGGGTAACTATGGGGCTTTAAGAGATTATTTAATGATCAATGGTGGAATGTATCAAAAGATTACGAAGATTAACGGGGAGGCGGTCAAGGGGTTGCAGCCTAAGATTACTACTTGGACTGGTGCGGGTGGTGTTGGGGACAGCGGTGATGGTAAAGGTGGTGCTATGAAGGAGGTTGCCATGGTGGACAAGATGTTACCGCCATTGTTTAACACGGTTCATGAAGATAAACTTGTTGAATGAATTGGAGAAAATTAATTTGAGTTAGGGTTTTTTAAGGTTGAAGATATAGGAGATTAAAATTGGATTGTTTAATAAATGATTTATTATAAAAAATAGCAAAAGACAAAATTGAGGGCTTGTATTTATACATCTATCTGTATTTACAAAAATTGTCCTTTATATGTATAAAGACTAAACTACCCTCATGTGACTTGCATGTGACCAGATTTAACAAGAAAATCTAACTAGGTTAGGCAAATGACAAAACATGCAACAAAATTCCCTATAAAGGGTAAAACCTGTCAAAATTCATTGAAAATGACACCTCCTGAAATATGGTATAAAGATAAATGACAAAACTTATAATTTTTCCGAATATTTAATAGTCCCAAAGTTGAGTTTGACTATTGAGATTATTTTACATACTTGTTAAGAGAATTAGGGTATACGGAGTGGGGTGCGGCAAAGTGTGGCAAACTTAGTTTGCCAATTGGTAACACCACCGCCAACATAGTTTGCCACTCAAAAGTTTCCGAAATCGGTATTGGCTTGCCGAAGTGGTGAAGGGAGGGTATGAGAGAGAGATGGTAGTGTGGGGTGGGGTCCATTCCAATCTCAACCAATCACACATTTTTTTAAATAGTTTACCACTTCACCAAATGTCTAACCATTGCCAACACTTTAGAGCATAGTTTACCACTTTGACATGACACACTCTCATTGGTTAATTTTTTAGTTTGCCACTCTCAAGTGTCTAACCACTCCTTATACTCTTAACTATGGTTCAATGTGTTTGGACCTTTTTATACAAAAAGAAATATTTGTAGGATCGTGTACAGACCTGAAATGAGTCGATCAGAGGTGTTCTACTCAAAATGAAAGGCGGAAACAGACATAATGAGTTGAATTCAGCTAGATATCACTTTTAACTGTCTTGTATATTGATTCTGATACGATTACAATTCTGAAGACACTTCGACAGAGCTTCGCCGTCGAAAACAATCAATCTAATTCCGCTCCAAATGACACAGCCTATCACCTATTTATAGATCTCCTGATTCTGCTTGAACAGACTCAAGCGGAATAGCATTTCAAGCGGAATCTCAACAATTACATCTCAAGCGAAATCAATACTTCAAGCGGAATCACATGCTCAAGCAAAATCAGCACTTCAAGCGGAATATGCAGCTTCAAGCGGAATCACTTGTAATCTTGATTTCTTGAACTTCGTGCCATTAATAATGCAAGACTCGATATAAGACGAAGTCAACAGACGCATGCACCAACAATATTACAATTTGTTTATTTTTTATGTATGTATATTCTAGCTAATTAACATTTGTGATCCCACATTAATACATAATATGTCAAAATTCAAAGACTTTAAATATGTCTATAGACTATAGTTGTTGATAAAGACAAGAAAGTGAAGCATGTGTATGTATCCGGCATGAATAAAGAAACCCTTATTTTATTTACCGCTATAAAACCCTTACATTTTTTCTTACACCATAACTAGAGTTTTTGGCACAAAACATTGTTTCTAAATGCACTTGTGTATTTACTTAACATTCTATTATAAATACTAAATCTATTCATGAAGAAATATTTTTATCCAAAATTATTTGCAATTTATGTTTTAAAAATATTTCACAACTAGTATATATTAGGGGTGTTCACGAACCGATCCGATCCGAGCGAGGGTCTGCTCGAGATCGGTTCGAATTACAACCGATCGGATCGGTTCGAATTACAACCGATCGGATCGGTTCGGTTCGAATTTATAAAACCGAGCATAAAAGTGGTGCTCGAGATCGGTTCGAATTTAAATCAATCGGATCGATTTCGATCGGTTTCGCTCGGTTTATCTCAACACCTAAATTAACAAATGTGCATCAACAACAAAAATTGAATCAAAAGCAATACATAATTGAAATACATAAGTAAAACATGTCCAACCTTTCTCTGCTTCTAAGTTGTTTTTATTAAACAGTTTAAAGTCCCCTGTTACAAATTAGTTATTTCCAAACGACCCCTTTGCCAGCGAACAGATTATCGCTTAAACAGGTTTCATCATTCAACAAGCTTGAAACAGAAACGATTTACAGAAACTATAAAAACATTTAAGCAGCGACTCAGTTGTTTGATGATTGTCCGATAATGTACGTGATTGTCCGACTGAGTGTGAGTGTGAGAGTGGACCGGACGGTGACTGGATTGTTTGATGATTGTCCGACAGTTGTTTGATCTTTGAAGACCGGAGTGTCACCGCCGGTGACTGGATTGAAGACTGGATTGTCCGGAGAGGCGGAGAGTTGAGAGTGACTGAGTGAGAGGCAGGCAGGCAGGCAGCCGCGATTTATGTTTAGGGTTAGATAATAGATAGGATTTGTATACTGACTATAGATTTAGGTTATTTCATGCGCTATACTATTTGGGCTTTTAAATTTGGTTGGGCTATTATATTTTTTTTTGGGTTTTAATCTACAAAATCTATAATATATATATTTATATATGTATATATATATATATTAATTATTAATAAAAATAATTCGAGCGAAACCGAGCGATCGTCGAGCGAGCGGAGCCTTGCTCATGCTCGGATTGAATTTGAATCGAACCGATCCGATCGGCTCATTTACAAACTGAGCGGGAATCGAACGAGCATTTTTCGATCATTTTTCGAGCGATCTTCGATCGTCGAACAGTTTGGACAGCCCTAGTATATATGGAGAGAAAGTGATGTGTATTCACACACCCTATACATATTACCTGTAGTAAAATAATAAATATAAAATAAAATGTAAAATGAAGAAAATATTAACTTTAGTTAAGTGTTTAAATATATTCTTTTCTCGGGCGGGGAGTTGAAAAAGGAGGTACTTTGGACGGTTGCGAAGCGGGAAATCTGTTATAAATATTTGGTGGGTCCCACGGAGTGCCGGAGCACATGCGAATGCAACGACTTAACTACTATTTTGCCGCCATTGTCCCACCTTTTTCCCTTTTTTTATTACAAATTAGAAATAAAAAATTATCATTTTTTTTTTTCCGCAAATGTAGTTTGATATTTTAAAGTGGAGTTCGGTTTTCCGGGGGAACGCCATCCAAGTCTGATACCGTACGGGGCCCGATAGAACATCGTCGGCAGATCTTGGCTGGGGAATACCGTCTTTGACGGGATTCAGTGACAATGGGCCACTCATAAGAAAGTCACCGTTCAAAAAAAAACTACATTTTCTGTCCTATTGTTTGTGGAAAATAACACTTTAGTTTAAAAAAAAATTGTGTTAGACCAAGGGGTATGGGGCTCGTCTCCCCCTGTCCCCGGCGTTCAGGCTCGTCCCACACCGCCCCCGGCGGTCCGTCTCCGTCCCCGGCGTCTTGCAGATGACGGAGGCGACGATGCAAATAGTGTGCCCCCTCTCCTCTTTCCCCTCTGACTTCTCTCTCTCTCTCCTTGTAATATATTATTTTTTTTATTAAAAGTGGGTAGTCCTTCACACCCTTGGGTAGTCCCCAAGAGGATGGTCCTCCTCCCGTGATGACGTGACGCCTACGTAGCGGGTAGTCTCCAAAGAGACTATCCATTCCATACCCCATGGTCTTAGTTTCACTCTCAACATTTTTGAAACGTGTTACTTAGTCCAAAAAGATAACGCCTTGCGCCAGTTCCGTTCTCAACATTTTTAACGGGCGTTATCTTTTTGGATTGAAAAGACACGTTTCAAAAATGTTTTGGACGGAACTGTCGCAAATTTTTTTTTTGGACCGAAGTAGTATTTTTCACCAAACTATAGGGACCAAAATGGCAGTTAACTCTTTCAAGTGAAGTTTATGGATTTAAGTCTTTTTTGTTGTTTGATCTTTTAAAGTGAAGGTTATTTATTTAAGTCTTGTTTGAAGTAAATTTGTTCTGGATTGAGCCAGAGGTTTTATCACAGTGACCATGCAAGCAGTGGGTTTCCTTCGTAAGGGTGACGGGTCGACTCATTAGCTTCATATTTTCATGTGTGGTCTTCTGCCATTTGATTTATGAGGGTGATCGAGCTTTTGTTGATCGTTTAAATAAATGTACTTGATCACATTTGGTAGTTAACTAATGCATTTTTGGATCAAAATTTTAAAAGTTTAAATCCAACAAATACAAAAAGTGATGTAAACGTCTTTAAAAATTTAAGAATTGTTGTTCCAAATAAAAATCTATATCATGATACTAAAATCGTTAAACTATATATACACTATACCATGATACGAAAATCGTTAACTATATACACATTTTGAATACAATATTACAATTTGGTGATTATACTTTTCTATATCATAACTCGTAAGGTCATTTTTCTTTCCTCTCATTTTATCTTTTTTATTTAATAATTCATTTTTTATAATAAAATTTCCTGAAATACTTTTACGTATAAAATCATCATTTAATGATCTTTGAATTTAGATATAAAAATTCATGATATATTGTTAATGATATGAACATATAACAAAAATAATAAATTATTCAAAAATGACATAACATGATATACCAACACAACTCTAAAAGTGATGGTTCGTGTACAATCAACATGGACACATAAAAAAATGAAGGATTTTGGTCATATTGTGACACGTGATTGTTGCACAAAGTTTTTGTTCATGAATTCATGTACGATCAACATGGACACATAAAAAAATTGAAGGATTTTAGTTATATTTTGACACATGATTGTTACACAAAGTTTTTGTTCATGATTTGATCACATGAGGCCAATTGATCATAACTATGTCAATTTATTTCTATAAAACCACATTAACTTTTTATTTTATAATTTCTTAAACATGATATTTCTCTCTTTAGCACATTAGTATATATAATAACATTTTAGGTAGTTTTTTTGCTACAGTAGCTAACAAAGCCTCCCTTTTCAATTTAAGACATAAATTCGCTTTTATTTTGTGATTTTCCCTGTTTTGGTCGTCATTTGCTTACTACGTAGTATAATTTTACGACTCCACCCTGCAAAACGGAGGTTAAATGCTAGTTAATGTTAAACATAAATTTCAAATTTAGTCAATTCTCACAATTAAATGTCTTCGTGTTAGTGATTGTTAGAACGAATTCTAAACATTTCTATTTATGCTCTCACCGAGGTTGATTATTGAGTTCATGGCAAAGTCCTATCAGATCATTACCGATCATAAATATTGTATTCCATGGTGTAATCAATTAGATCCACCATGTAAAGACCAACAACAAAGTTCATGTATTTTATTGATGTTGGGTGACTATAACTTATGTTAGAACATTCTACCATTTACTTAGCATTATAGCCTACTGGTATTTTTGGAGTGAGATAAGATTTAGTGACCATTAGGTTCTGTGTTCGATTTCCACAAGGGAGCTTTCCCAGATTTATTGAGTTTCCTTCTGAATTGGTGTATAAACATTACTGCCTAGTGAAAATGGATATGATCGGATGGTTCCGCTAGCGGCATGATGATACTCTAGTGCTCCGTCAATGATCCGAATTTGTCGTTCAATTTTTTTTGTACTCGCTTACTTCATAATCTCTTATTGCCCTTCTTTTTCATGATGGTTGATGATATGGTCAAATGATGGTAATGGGAATTAATAGCATTGATAAAATAAGGATTGTGATCACATTCCTAATCAGGAAGCACACAACAACAACAATTTCAACATGACCACATCTCATAATTGTTCATTTTGATTTAAAACTATTATGTGAAACAAAAATGGTGTAACTTGCATTCATATAGTGGCGAAGCTTGAGATTTCCGACCGAGGGGTCGAAAACGTACACACCAAAAAATTTCTATAAAACGGGGGTCGAAAACGTATATAACCAAAAATTTCTATACGAAAACTACATAATCTCCACTATTGAGCGAAAAGTCCGGGGGGTCGGCCGCCCCCACTATCCTACGTCCTTGCATTCATATATTATGTATCACTTAAATCAATTTTTCTAACTTCATATTCTCGAATTTATACAACATTATAACTAAGGTGCCATTGTGACTATAGACAACAATTAGTTGGACATGAGACAATCACTATTCTTATGTACTCAAAGCATGTTTTTATACATATGTATAAAATAACAATGTACTCAAAACATGTTTTTATACATATGTATAAAGTAAGACAAAACGATAACAAGGTCATTTTCATTATATGCAATATTTATATCAAATTTAGTGAAAGTAAGAAAAAAATAATTTAATGTATGCTCGTAATTTTAACCATCTTATATTTATCGTTTAGGATACATAGTGAGAACATATAGTTATATTTTGTTGTGGGATAACACGTCGTACTCAAAATAATAAGTTAGGTACAAAAAATTCCAAAATGGCACGTAATGTCATTGATTAGAAATGAACGTTCGAGAACGAAATTTGCTAGAAATCAACAATAGAAAATTGTGAAAAGGCAAGTTACCATTATGGTCCGCACTCATATTTTTAAGTCGTATGTTCTACTTCGTAATTATTCATTAAATGGTAGTTAAATTATATTTATCAAATGTTCCTATTAAATATTTGTAGAAAGTTATCATATAATGGGCATGGTAATATCAGAACATATTAATCAACATGAGTCGAGGAACTTTGTAGTTAACTTGCACGATGTAGGATAATGTACTTTTAAACTATATAAAAAAGAAAAGAAAAAGGAAATAAAAAAGGGGAAAATCTGATTGGCGGGAATGAATGAGTCTCACATGCATACTCCTATAGAGCTCGCCATTGTGGTAACGAAATTGCCTATAACGCCCCCCATAGAGCTCAGGTAATGGGTGAAGGGCACCATAGGACGCCAAAGAGGGTGAGGTGGTAGGAGACGCTATACCACACCATGTGGTCTAAGAGTCCGTGTCCTTCATGATTCATGGTGACAATTAACAAAGATGGTTCACAAGGGTATTCAATATTTGAATCAATCTAAAAAAAGCTTGAAACTAGAACCTAACTGAGTTCTATTTTGGTTTCAATATTTTGAATCGCATCGGAATGGAATTTCGTTTTGAAGTCGATTTTGAATTTGTGATCTTTGGACTGATCAAATTTGAATAATATAATTCAGTTATAATATATACATATAGGGTCAGGATTTAGAGAAAACTGTGAAAAGTGTGAGAACAGTGAGAACGCTTATGGACCGTTAGATCAAAACAATCCATGGACTAGATTGGCGCGGTTCCGTTTTCGTAAATAACATCAATTTATTACTTCATTAAGAGTAAAAAGGTCTTTTTACTGCTCAAATTCAAAACGCCAAACTAATGAGCAAGACGCCATTCAAAACGACTAAAACACCATTAATACAAAACGCCAAAGCTTAATAATAAAACGCGTTGCAGTCTTAGCAGGTAGATGGAACAAACCGTAACCGAAAGTCAATTATTAACATTTATTAAAAAAAAATCTCTCCTAAACTACATCTTCTTAAACAGCTCCGTGATTTAGCACATTCGAACGATGCAAGATCAAGGGTTTTGATGATATTTAAGTATAGGATGCAACAAAGACGAGACGAGATTATGGCGTTATACGCCAATGCACAAGATGAAGATGATGAGTCTGAAGAAAGTGATGAACAAAGCGATGGGTACATCTTTGATGTAATACCATCCACATAAGATATTAGTTTGATTTGATTTCGTCTTAGTTGTAATCTTTTGAATTACTAATGAATTATAATTAATTTAAAAACAACATTAACGCCAAGAAATTTGCCTTTATAACATATATGAGATTAATTCAACTGGTGAAATCTTCAAAAACGCCTAAAAATTTGTAAAGTTTGAATTGTTAAAGGTATATAATGAATTTGGGAACGCAATGGACGCAAATATGTTAGAATTATTAATTGATTTTAATGAATTTGGGAACGCTATAAACGTAAAAATATTTACTATGCAATACAAAAACGATTAATTCATCGAGACAAATCTAAAAAAAAAAAAGTCAGTTAGTTATTGAATCTAACTAAACGTCAAAAAAATCTTACACGTCATAAATGAAAACGGTGTTGTGAGACGAATTGGAAAAAAGAATATAAAAGGACAAAAAAAACCCCTGCGCCTTCATTATATCGTGTGTCACGTGTACGGACATGATCCGTTCTCACCGTTTTCACACATTTAACCGTTTTTTTATCCCGCTTCTATACATATATATACATAGGGACGATTTTGGCAATTTACTACCAAACATGCCCAAACCACAACTATTTGGCAATTTACTCTTTAAGTTTTAACAAAGAAATAGTGAGGTGCAATCACATATTTTTCTTACTCTGTGTTCTAGTTTTATTTTCTGTGTAAAACTATTACACAAACAATCACACCAAAAAACAAGAATACATCATAAGTTTTTTTTTTCGTTTAAAAAATATTGTGATATATATATATATATATATATATATATATATTTTTGAACGGCAAATTTGGATCACTGACGGACCACTGGAGTATCATCGTGCCACCAGAGGAACCACCCGATCATATCCATCTCCACTAGGCATAACGCCACACCAATTCAGGAGGAAACCCAATAAACATGGGAAAACCCCCTTGTGGGAATCGAACCCAGGACCTATTGGTCCCAAAGTATTATCCCACCACCAAGATGCCACTAGGCTATAAAGCCATGGGTTGATGGTCAGAAACGTAGCTGTGGTCAACATCAAACTGTCACCTTAGTCAGTAACGGTTTTAAGAATTTTAATCCCAACCGTCCATGTAACATAGACAAAAGTTTGCTGTCCTTAGACTAATGGGTATGGGGGTCGGCTAGCCCCGGCTCGGTCCGGCGCCGAGCCCCCACACCACCCCCCCTAGGCTCGGCTGCGGCCCAAACGTCCCACACCAGCCGATTCAGACGAGGCCCCACCTGAATATTTTATTTTACTTTTTCAATTTAAATACCCCCTCTCTCATCCTTTTTCAATTTAAATACCCTCTCTCTCATCCTTTTTCAATTTAAACACCTAGAAAATTATAAAATAATGAGGTGGGGTAGCCTCATCCTCCATCCCCCTCAAATGTGAAGGAGGCCCATCCCACACGAGCCGCCTACGTGGCGACTCATCCCCTCCAAGCCCATCATCTCCATACCCTTTAGTCTTATACCCTGACTTAACAGGTAGGGTTGTTTTTCATATTCTTTGCTTCTTCAAATCAATGCCTTTTACTTTTACTTTTTCCAAAAGATTTACTGCTCATCACCCAAAATTCAAAATCAAATTTCATTGTTTTTCACTAGTAATAATTTTTCATAGAATAGTTCAATAAAATGCTAGTAAAAATATCTTTAATTGCTGCTTGTCAAATCAATTTTCCTGAGAGGCTATTTGTTTATCTTTTAATGAGACTCTTAATAATTAAGACCTTTTACTGGTTCAGAACTTAATGGTTCAAATTGTTTGTTTCACGAGCAGATGTCTGAATGGTTCAGACATTTGTCTCTTAATGATTAAGCATTACACTAAGTCTGAATAGTTAAAACTTCTAATCTGAATTGGTCAAACATTTGCCTCTAGACGGTTAATCATTATACTGGCTCTTAATGGTTCAGACCACTTACTGATTCAACACTTAATGGTTCAGACCTCTTATTGGTTCAGCACTTAATCATTCGGAAGTTGTCAAACAACCCCTAAGTCATTTAATTTTACAAGAAAAACCGTCTGATACACCCAGTTAAACGTTTCTAAGCTCAATTTGATACGCTATATAAACCCATTAACTTGTTTTTTTTTTTTTTTTTTTAAAGGCAAGGTAAATTTATTAGAAAACACTAGCTTTTGCCGAAAGCTAAAAGTACATTCAACAAGTATAATGTAAGTTTATGTTATAGAAAATAAATGATACTATTCGTATGAAAGAAATTTGTATCGAAATTTTATCAAAATAATTAATAAGTTTCTTAATATCTTCGAATTAGAGCACCTAGACGTATCCAAAATATATTGACACTTCCGTTGGCTCCATAACTTGTTTTTATTCTTTTGGTATTTTCACAATGACTCATTTATAGAGACCACAACCTTTTGTTTATTCATATGCACTTGTTTGTTAATATTTGGTGATGTTACTAGTCATATCGTCAAAATAGCTGACATACTAGTGACACTCTGAAAGATAAATTTAACAACTTTTAATTAATGGGTTCGTTATGATTACAATAATCCAAATCTTTGTATAAGACTGACTACATGGAGTCATGAGGGTAAGGGCAAAGCCCCCACCCTGCCACATATGCGTCGCTTAGACTATGTAGGCTTTGCCCTCCACATCGAAAAAGGAATAGGGTGGTCAAGGCAAGAGGGGGCAAAGGCAAAGTCCCAAAATTCAAGTTGGTCATATAGAACAAGAGGGGCAACGCCTATGGAGATCCTCACATTTGCAAGAGGCAACGCCCTCCAACAATGGTGGCGAAGTGGCGTGGAGGGACAATTTCTAAAACACATGAAGCAAGAAATTAGAAAGGTGTGAGCCTGACGCTAGGAGATTTCTAAAACAAACACTTGGATAATATGAGAGTTGTGTGGGACACTTTCAGATTATGAAACAATTTGATGGTTCTCTCGAACTCTTCAACCGGATAAAACTTACACTAGTAGAAAAATAGTTTTTTTAGGCGTTTTGTGAATGTATTTTGGGTGGTTCATCTTATAAAACCGCCAAGAATCTTTATTAATTTTTTTTACTATAAAACCGCCCAGAGTATATGTAAAAGCGCCCAAAAAACCTTTTTTTTTATTATTTTTGATTGTTTATTGAATCATTTTTGGGCGGTTAACACTACAAAACCGCGCAGAATATGTGTAAAAGCGCCCAAAAAACGTTTTATCATTTTTTATTGTTTACTTTAGGCGAATTTACAACAAACTACCTACGAATCTTACTCTCCACCTCCCACTTTCAAACAAAATATCAAAATCAGGTGCCCCTAATTTCTTCCTCTCATCATTTTCTTTTTCTCTGTTCAATCCTCCTCCATCAAATATCAAGGTATAGTTACATATATTTATCATTCATATCTATACATGTATATATATTGTTGATTTATAATATATGAATTGGTTATATTTTTGTTATTTGTAGATATAATTGAATTATTCTGACCTTTTTTGTTCTTCATTCAAAGAAGTAAAGGTAAAAAAAAGTTATATTCATGTATTCTATTTTTATAAGATTGTTTATATGCATGTATTACGGGTGTTCATGGTTTGGTTTAAAACCGTGAAACCACCCAAACTGTGAAACCAAACCGTTAGTAGCGGTCTGGTTTTAAATTTCAACAGTTTGGATTTTGATTTTCATAAACCGTTACTAACGGTTTCGCTCACGATTTGACCTAAAAACCGTCAAAACCGGACCGTGAAGACCCTTAGTATGTTGGATATTTTTGTGCGAGTGTGTGTGCGTATACGAATACCTATGCATTTGAAGATAACCTTGTAGAGTATACCCGTCCAAAATTTATCTAATAGAGATAAATTTTGGATTGTCCCCGTTGGGACTGCTTTTTGAATATTCTATCTCATTAGGACATGTGTACATTTAACGTGTTGACTATTTAAGGAAAGAATCGACAGTTGTTTCCCCTACTCCTTCGGGTTTGCGGTTTAACTGCATACTTGGGGAGTTAAGGGGAAACGCTGCCGATTTTTTTCTTAAATAGTTAACTCGTTAAAATGTATACATATGAGATAGAATACTCAAAAAGTGGGTTAGGATCCACCGCCTTAGAGTACCTATTAACAACTTGTACATAAATTGGATATCACTTACTTGATTATTTTAATTTTCAGATGGAAGATAGAGAATATTGGATGTACAAAAGTGGGCGTCCTTCTGAAATATATACTCAAGGCGTTTTTACTTTTCTTAGGGTTGCTGAAGCTCATCGAAGAAATCTTGGCTCTAAATGGATTTGGTGTCCTTGTATGATTTGTAAAACCTTTCAAAAAACTGAAAATATTAGAGATATAGAATATCATTTGCTTGCAAATGGTTTTATGCCTAGTTACACTTGTTGGTCAAAGCATGGGGAATCACGGGTTGACGGTGCCACGACATCGGTTAATTTAGACAACGAGGAATATGAAAATTTCCAATACGAGGACAATTTAAATGATGACGATTTAAATGAGGACATTTCAGATGATAACAATTTAGATGACTTGTTTAATGATTTAGAGAATGATATCGGTGATAAAGGAAAATTACAACAATTACTTGAAGATGCAGATAAACCATTATATAGCAGTTCTAATATTTCAAAACTTGAAGCTGTGTTAAAGTTGTTTAACTTGAAGGCAAAAAATAGATGGAATGATACAAGTTTCACAGATCTATTAGTTGTTTTGCAAGATATTCTTCCAAAAGATAACGAGTTACCAATTTCGTTTTACCAAGAAAAAAAATGATGAATCCAATGGGATTGGAAGTTGAAAGAATACATGCATGTCCAAATGATTGCATCTTGTATAGAAATGAGTACAAGAACAGTCATAAATGTGTTATGTGTGGTGAATCTAGGTACAAGCGAAAAAGTAAAACTGGTGAATACGATAACGATGTGACAAAAAATGGACCACCGGCTAAATTAATATGGTATTTTCCAATTCTACCGAGACTAAAACGATTATTTTCAAACGAGAAAGAAGCAAAATTATTACGATGGCATTCAGACGAGCGTATAAATGATGGGAAATTAAGACATGTGGCAGATTCACTTCAATGGAAGAATTTTGATAGGAAATATCTAGAATTTAGTAATGAGGTTAGAAACATAAGGTTTGGGCTTAGTTCTGACGGAATCAATCCTTTCAGAAATGCTAGCAGTCGTCACAGTACGTGGCCGGTTCTTCTTTGCATCTATAATCTTCCACCATGGCTATGCATGAAACGAAAATACATAATGATGTCGTTGTTGATTTCGGGTCCGAAACAACCTGGTAATAAGATTGATGTTTATCTGTCCCCTTTGATCGATGATCTAAATCTTCTATGGAATAGTGGTGCAAATGTGTATGATGCTTATAAGAAGGAATATTTTAGATTGAGTGCCATGATTTTTTGCACCATAAATGATTTCCCAGCGTATGGTAATTTGTCCGGATACACTACCAAAGGTAAAAAAGCTTCTCCAGTTTGTGAAGCCGATACAAGTTCGGTGTATTTAAACAACTGCAGAAAGATGGTATACATGGGACACCGAAGATTCCTTCCGCGTGATCTTAGTTATCGGAATAACATGACGAACTTTAATGGAAATACCGAGACTGGAAAAGCACCGAAGAGTTTTGATGCATTTTCACGAGTTAAAAATCTAGATACTGTTTTGGGAAAAAAACTCGTGTTGATAAAGATGGCATTTGGAAAAAAAGGTCAATCTTTTGGGACTTACCATATTGGAGGCATTTACAAGTTAGACATTGTCTAGATGTTATGCATATTGAAAAGAATGTATGTGATAGCTTGATTGGCTTATTATTAGACATTCCTGGAAAAACTAAAGATGGTATCAATGCTCGGAAAGACATGGAAGAAAAGGGTATACGTAAAGAGCTTGCCCCCCAAGAAAAAGGTAATTGTATTTATCTGCCACCTGCGTGTTATACAATGTCAAAGGCAGAGAAAACAAAGTTTTGTAATTGTTTACATGATATTAAAGTTCCATCTTGCTATTCTGCAAACATTAAAAGGTTGGTGTCGTTGAAAGACCGTAAACTAATTGGTATGAAGTCTCATGATTGTCATGTTTTGATGACACATATGATTCCTATTGCTATCCGTGGATTGTTACCAGAGAGCACACAACACACAATCACAAAACTTTGTTTGTTTTTTAACATGATTCACTCAAAAGTTATTGATCCCGAGGAACTGGATGTATGGCAAAAATAAATTATCATCACACTATGTGAGCTAGAGATGTACTTCCCGCCGTCCTTTTTTGATGTTATGGTTCACCTGGTGATTCACATCGTTGGAGAAATCAAGGCTTGTGGTCCTGTATTTTTGCGTTATATGTACCCTTTTGAAAGATATATGGGTGTCTTAAAATCTTTTATAAGAAATTATAATCGGCCTGATGGAAGTATTGTTACAGGATATGCTTACGAGAAGGTGATTGAATTTTGTACAAGTTATTTGGAAGGTGTCAAAAGTATTGGTCACCCACAATCTCGTCACTCCGGTAAACTTCAAGGGGTAGGAGGCGTGGGTATGAAAATATTGAACCAGGAAGATTTAGAACTTGCACATTTTTCTGTCTTAAATCATATAACTTGTCTTGCTCCGTATGTTAATGAACACTTGAAGTTAATACTATCAACCTACCCAAACAAGAGCAAAATGTGGCATGAAATTAAGCATAACAAAGAGTTTTCTTCATGGATGAAAAAAAAGGTAACTGATGGTCAATCAATTGTTGAAACACTCGTGGAACAATTGGGGCAAGGTCCGAACTATAGAGTAAAATCTTACCAAGGGTATGACATCAATGGGTATATGTTTTACACAAAAGATCAAGACGGGAAAAGTACAATGTAGAATAGCGGGGTTACAGTAATAGCATCAACAAGTAGATACGATAGGACGAATCCTAATGTAAGGTTAGAAATCGCCAATGAGTCTTATTACGGTGTCATCCAAGAAATTTGGGAGCTAAAATATTGCATTTACACTATTCCTGTGTTCAAATGCAAGTGGGTGAACAACAGTACAGGTGTTCAAGTTGACAAATATGGCTTTACACTTGTTGACCTTGCAACAAATGGCTATCCATCTGAACCATTTATTCTCGCTTCACATTGCACACAAGTGTTCTATGTAAATGACCCGAGTAAACGAAGATACCACATCGTATTACAAGGCAAATGACATATCCTTGGTGTTGATAATGTCGTCGACGAGGAAGAATACGACCATTTTGACGACCAACCGCCATTTTCTGTTGGTATTCAACCGTTAGTTGAGCCAATTAGGGGCGCCACCTACTCACGATCCGACCACACCGATGGGATGTATGTTGACCCACCAAGTTAAACTCAATGATTAAGGTTTGATATGTATATATTATTTCTACGATAACTTTAATTTGTAGTCGTTAACTCTATTTTTTAAATAATTGTAGGATTTTGAATCAAGACGTGGAAGTGGACGTGGCTCAAGTATACGGGATAGAATAGTCAATTTTTCTAGGAATTTTTCGTTTAGTGACATTTCTTTGATCGATATTTTTATTTTTGTTGTTTGACGATCCCGTTGTAAAGCGCGAGTCCTAAATCGAATTAGTTGTTTTTTTTCTTTATTTTAAGTTTTAGTCTAATTTTTGCGATTTAACAAGCCGCAATGCGCATGCCTGGTTCAACGTTGTTATGTCTACTTTTTGTTCGGTTGAACAGTTCCCCACGTTGTGCCGGTAGCTAGCGAAAGCTTCCGGCCAGTAACGGGTCTCACCGGGTTGGCGGCCCTTCATCGCGTTGTGCCGGTATCAAGTGTGGGTAGCGGGTTCGGTTAGGTGGAGTGAAGGGTTAGGGTAACGATGTGGACAAGCGGTGGGGCTGGGGGGGTTTTATAGTGACTTGGGTGAACCGTTTGGCTTGGCCAAACGGTTATTTTTTTAAAATTTAATCCTAGCCGCTATGGCCTAGCCAACCCAACCAATGAGAGCCGGCCATGGAGGACCGCTAGGCATGCCCAACGCCCGGGCTGAAACTCCCGCCCAAGGGGCCACGCCGAAACCCAAACTCACCTGGGATGGTGACTTGGGCATTTGTATCCAAACCACGACCCAACCCTCGCCCCATACCTCATAGTTCAAGCCAAACGGTTATTTTTTAAAATTTAATCCTAGCCGCTATGGCCCAGCCAACCCAGCCAATGAGAGCCGGCCACGAAGGACCGCTAGGCATGCCCAACGCCCGGGCTGAAACTCCCTCAAAGTATGATAACCAAGTTATTTTCAAGCCATCCTTTGTTTTTTTTTAACGGCATAATAACATTTGTTGTTTCGATGTATTATCCAAAGAAATAGACTAATTCATTTAACTTTTTTTTCAAGCCATCCTACACAGCTTTGGGAACATGAAGCCACCCTACACATAGCTTTGGGAATATGGAAAACCACCCCAACTATAACCTCTTTTTTAATTTCCTTCACTTAATATTTACTCTTCTTCTTCAAAGAAGTTCCAGACACATCTAAGGAGCTTTTAAATGTTGTTGTTCATCTTTGTATTCTCTTCTTAAAATCGAAATTTTAATAAAATTAGTGTTGGGATTGAACCCTACCAGAGGAACAGATAATTAAAGCCAAAACTGGATCAGCGCAGTGGATCCAGAATAAGCAGATGTTACATACAAGTCTCTCCCCTTGAAAGTGGTTTTCAACATCTGCTGACCTCAAATCTACTGACCGTATAAACTGCTGATCTTCAAACTGCTGCTGAAGTAAAGGCCTGATAAGAAGACTAAAGCTCTGCTGTTCATTCTACTGCCTTGAGTCAAGCACTGCTGATCCGGACAAGTACTGCTCGGTTCACAGCAGTGGAGGGATGCAGCAGTTGTTTATTCTGTCTTTATGTAATGTAATGTAATAGCAGTAGTTAGCATAGCAGTGTTTGTATTGATCAGAGGTTAGAGTTTGTTAGGAGGTTAGATGTCACTTTCATGGTGACGTCGGCTTAAGATGCTCAGTGATTTGCTAGTGCCTATTTTGGTAAAGTTGTCTCGTTTGTGTTACAAGAGTATACAAATAAACAAAAGTGTATTCATGTTAACCTTAGGAAAGGCATATAAATTTAATCAACAAGAAGTATAGCTAGGAAGCATGCATGGTAGAGTACAAAAGTTTTAAACAACACATAAGAGGCAAGATTCCTAAAACTATAGATTAGGGCAAAAGCATGGCAATTTTCCTAATTCCCTATAGTTATGGCTCTGATACCAATCTGTCACACCCCAACCGATGGCGGAAACATCGGGATGAGACGAAGTGTGTATAGATTGCTAGAGACTTCATAACACTATGTGACAATATTTAATTAAATTCAAATTTCATTGCAAGTGCTAAATTGTCATACAACATTTAAAATAGAAATAACAACATTGTTCAAATTTCAACATAACATCAAAAGATAAATAGATTAAAGGTGTGTATCTAGTCCACCCTAAACTTGTTTCATCATTCATCCATACTTCAACAATCAACCTGCAACATGTATTAAAATAGAGTTTCAATGCAAAAGAAAAGGCGAGTATACAAGTTTAATTACATAGCATACAAGGATAAAAACTCAAATCCAACATGATTCATAATATGTGATTACTAGTATGCAATTTTGGCGTACCATATGATCAAACTCGAGAATACAACGCATAAAAGAGCCTAATCCCAAAAGTTTAGCTGGGTGGTAATGTTTAACTTAACAATACCCAAGAGTGTAACGGGTGGGGCGTTAATCCTATAGCGCTATAATTGTTAAGGTGGGCGAGCAAAGTTAATGGGCATATAACGTTCCAAAGCGTTCACATAGCATACGTGAATAACAAGTAAATCACATTAGTTTCATGTTTAATCATTGATAGAGTAAGTTTAATTGAGTTTAAAAGTTGTTTGTATAGTTATACATGTTGCATCCCAAAGTGTAAAGGGGAAAAAGGGATCGAGTATACTCACGGTGGTTGCAAGCTTTCCTACTTGGAATTCCCGCGAGTGAGTTTGTGGGTGGATTAGTTTGGAGCACCTAGTCCTTCTACACGAGGAAACATAGGTGTGTGAGTTTGGCGTTCAACGGAAGATTATAAATTTGGAGTGTTACATAACATAAAGTATAATATTAAAATAATCATCTTTAACTTATAACTCTTATATGACACTATGTAACCACTAGGGTTATATTGTATTTCATGGGTAGTACACCCATTAGAATCATATCAAGGTTTTAAAGTCTTAGATGATATTCTACTACTTTAACATATAAACACAAGTTCAACATTAAAGGTTCGAATGAGTATATATATATATATATATATATATATATCTAGGTTACATATTATTTAGTCCCATAATTCATGTAGGAGGTAGAAGATTAGGATCTTCATTTAGGCACCTCGAGTTATCATGGAAGTCATGTATGGGGTAGGAAGGACAAGCTTCCGTTTAGGAACCCCTTGAACGTTCACCACTTCACTTGATGTAAAAACAACCAAGGAGGGTCAAGAACTATGATTAATACAAGTATGTAAATGAACTAAGCTAAGAGAAATCATCAAATCATGTGAGGATTTTATGTTGGAATAACCCAAGTTGTTCCACTATCACTCTACATCAAGATCTAAGCTTGAACATGACTTGTGTGGGTGAAATACCCTAAACAAAACAGAAAGTATTTTGAGGTTTAACCTCTGATTTGTATGTCTCAATCATGTTTCTAACACTTAATCAACCATGGGATAGGTTGTAAGCATTAGTACATAAGTTTGAGGTGAGTTTTGATAAGTTTAAACAAGTTTTAAAAGAGTATAAACAAAACAGAAAGTTTATGGACATATTTAGGGCAATTCTAGGTCTGATTTCTCCAAGGAGAAACCAAGGAATCAAACCCCAAGATTAACCAAAGAAGTAGGAAGAAGAACCAAGTGATTTGGTTGAGAAATGAGCAAGTTACACTCACTTTTGTTAAAGAGTATGAATCTGTCCAAAAGTCTGATTTGCAACAGATTTGAGAGTGAATTTGTGAGGTGTAGAGAGTTGTGAAAGTGTAAAATGGGTTAGAGAAGGGTTGTATTTATAATGGAAGAGTTTGGAGGTGATTGGAGGTGTTTAGAGGTGGATTAAAGGTGATTGGGTGAGGTTGGATGTTGGGATTTCGTGCAAAATCGCGTAGAAATGCAGCTGTTTGCGTTTTCTGCAGATCTGATGTCCATGCGGGCCGCGTAAGGATCAGGGGGACTTTACGCGGGCTGCCTGAACTTACTGCTCCGGATTTAAGTTTCCTTTATTACAATTTGGCCCCCAAAGTTGTTATTTTAGGGTTTCTAAGGCCATTTAGGGACTATATTTGCCACGAAAACATAGTTTGAGATAAATTTAAGTATGAGGAGTATAAACCAAGTATAATTATGCGTATGAGGACCGTATGTAAGTATCGTTTACGTTCAAAGCATGATTTATGCATAAGTTTCACATATTTACAAGTTTAGCACATAGTTTCCAAGAATAACGATTAAACATCAATTGATTCACAAAATTGAACATACGAGCATACATAGAGTGTGTATAACATATTTGTAACAAAATACGAGTTTCATTAATGATCCAAGTCTCGGTTTTACAACGATTACAAAGAAAGAACGATTACAAGAATACAAAGTTTCCAAAAATAGAAATACGAACAAAACTTTCTATAAATGGAAAGTACAAAAGAGCCGGGCGTTACATCAGTACCTGTAAAACAACCAGGATGATGTCACAATCACAAGATGATAAGAATAACATTGGCTATCTTTTTAAACCACCTATGCTTAAACGTAATGAATACAACATCTGGGAGAGAAGGATGGGTCATATCCTTGCTCAATAGAACATTGGATGTTGGAGGTCTGTTGTTTTTGGTCCCCATGTTCCTACGGTGCCAAGTGCTGAGGATCCAAAGAAGTTCGTTCCTTAACCAACTGAGAACTATACTGAATTTGATTTTCAAAAGTTCGAACTCGATGCCAAAGCATTTAGCATCATAGCATCTGCATTACCAAATGAGATCTATGCTGGACTGTTACATTGTAACAGTGTCAAAGAGCTATGGGATGCATTGAAGAAACAGTTTGGGGGGACTGAAGAAGTCATTGAAAACAATAGGGAAATTCTGAATCAGCAGTATGAAACATTTTGTCACATCAAGAGTGAATCACTGACTCAATAATTTGAGCAGTTCAGTTGTCTCATTAGTGAACTAAGGCTTGTTAAAGTAACATTTCCAAATTCAACTCAAAATAGCAGGTTCCTTAGATCACTACCAGAAAAATGGGATACCATAGCTTTTGTCACTAGAAACTCTGCAGAGTTCAAAGATCTGACCCTGACCCAACTTCATGGTAGACTCCTGACCTATGAAAGGGAGTTGAACCAGAAAAAGAAGTTGCAAGAGTCTGGAAAAGTTGCTGATGATTATTCATTCGGTAGCACAACTCTGTTTGGCCAGGAAGAATCTGGTAGCAGTGGTAGGGATCAGGGTTATGATCACTTCGTTGATATAACTGCTGGTGCAAATTTTAACAACCCTGATCCTCACTCTGCAAACTATGCATTTACTGCTAATGAAAACCAGATGTCAGATAATTTGTGTTTTGAACTCAATGATTTACAACATTTTGATCCCACTGACTTAGAAGATATGGACATTTTGCATCAGTTGGCTTTGCTTAGTGTAAGAACAAGCAAATTCTACAAAAGAACAGGGAGAAAATTCCCAGGGTTACATGGGAATCTAAGGGTTGGGTTGGATAAATCGAAAATCAAGTGTTACAAGTGCAATAGGCTAGGTCATTTCGCTAGGGAATGCAAGAGTCAAAATACTGGTCCTATAATCACTAATCCTAGCTCAAATCCTAGACCTCAAAATCAATGCACTGTGCACTATACCCAATATACCCCTGCAGCTCATGTTAACACTGCTCACTATGCTGCAACCCCTGTGCCTGTGCATTATGTCCAAACTACTGTTCCACAGATTCAGTATGTTCAAACCCCTGTCCCCCAGGCACAAGTGCAACCTGTTGCACCTCAAACAGCTGCTCCAGCAGTGGTACAACCAGATCAGTAAAGCTTTTTCACTCAAGGCTTTGTTGACTGGAGCAGCATGCCTGATGAGCTTGGTGATGAAAATTTTGCACTCTATGCTTTTAATGAGCCTTCTAATGATGAATTTTGTTTGATGGCATTAGAGTCAATACCAGAGGGGGTTGAAACTGAATGTGAACAGCTAAGTGCTGAAACAGTGGATGAGGTGACTGAAGCAGTGGTTACTGCTGTGGCTGATGAACTACTGCTGGGAGAAAGTTCAGGAACCCTGATTGAACCACTGACAGATCCATGGTCCAAAGAGGACAAAGAAGAAGAGGAAGAGAAAAGAGCAGGTGAGAAAGAAGCAAGAGCTGATGATGAAGAGGTTCATCAATGTGATTGTGCAATGATGGCTGCTGCCAAGGTATCACCTCAAGTTCTTGAAATACTGTGTTCAGACAATTGCATTATTGCTTTTGCTAACATCAAAGAGGTAAATGAAAACCTTAGGAACAAAGTCTTGTCTGATGAAGTCAAATTTGAAAAATTATTAAAAGAACTTAGAAACAAATTGGCTGAAAAAGATAAAGAGATCAGCAGTCTGAAAGAAGAGCAGAGCATAACCAAAACTCAACTCCAAACTATGGTAGAAAAATACCAAGTTTGCAAAAAGGAGTTGGAGTCCACCCAGATTAACTGTGAAAAATGGGTGGAATCATGCAAAGGGTATGAGGTTATGCTTGAAAAACAGATTAAAAGCAATGTGAAATTTGGGGTTGGTTATAGAAAACATGATGATGAAAACATTGCTTTTGAAAAATCTGCTCAAACCACTGATGAAACAACTGAGTACATTCCCACAAACAAGAATGGCCAAGAAGTGAAAATCACTGATAAACTTGGTAACAAAATCACACTTGACAGACCAATGGGATCCTCTACTTTTGAGGAGATTGAGAAATACCAGTTTAAACCCACATGGTCTGATGAGTGTGACATTCTTGAAAATTTCAAGCCTATGGACTTTACAACCACTGATGGTGTTAAAGCTCCAAAAGCTAAAGTCAATCCTCTCAAGGATATCCCAGCAGAGGTTAAAAACTCTGCTGCAAAGGAATCCGAAAAGAGAAAGAAGAGAGAAAAGATCAATAACTTGTTTTGTGAATTTTGTGAGAAAAGGAATCATCTAACAAAAGATTGTTTCCATTTGAAAGCATATGATTTGAACAAAACAAGTGTCATTGTTTCTGTAGAAAGTTGCATTGTCTGTGGTAAATCAAACCACAAAACTCAAGCATGTGTGTATCTCAAAAACTTTGATGTAAAAAAGAATGAATACACTGCTAAAACATCCTTGAGTCCATCAACATCATCTGTCAAATTCACCAAGAACCAACCACTGTTTGAGCCAGTTCAAACAGCTGTCACAAAACAGCTTAACCAAACATCTGTCAAAAGAGATGTTCAGGTTACTGATGCACCCCCTGCCAATCAATACAGAAGAGGTAAGGAGAAACAGTCTTACCAAAGGATTCCACACGTTTATGAGACCTACAAAAGGCCCTCTAAACCTAAAGTGAACATGCATCCTTTTGGTTACCAATAGGTGATTGGTCAAGACCCCCAACAGTGGTTAGCAAGAAACAGTCCTAAAACTGTCCAAACCCCTGACCTAACCACTGTCCATCAATGTGCATCCATCCCAGACACTGTTGAGACCCCATCCAAAGCCTTATTGGCTTTGGAAACCCTAATGAACTAATCCTTTTACTTCATGTGTAGGGAGCTTCTGCCTGCTTAGATAGCCTTTGGTATGTTGATAGTGGAGGCTCCAGGAACATGACTGGATGTAAAGCCCTACTCAAAGATTTCAAAATTCATGGAGGGGGTAATATATCCTTTGGGAATAACAGTAAAGGGAAAGTTCTGGGGTCTGGTACAGTACAGTCTGGCAATGTAAAATTTGAAAATGTCAATCTGATAGACAGTCTGAAATTCAACCTCCTGAGTGTTTCACAAATGAGTGACAAGGGGTATGGGTCATTCTTCACAAAGGAGTGTTGTAGGATTGTTGGACCAGAAATGGTCAAAAAGATTGAAGCAATAATAAAAACTGGTCAAACAAAACTTGTTGCTCAAAGAAGTGGCAATGTTTATGTTGTTGATATGTCAAAAGAGTGTCCCAGAGCTGATGTCTATCTGTTCTCAGCTACCTCTAACAAAGAGACAGAACTGTGGCACAGAAGACTGGGGCACACAAATCTTAAGACAATCACTGAAATTTCAAAAAATGGTTTGGTATGAGGCCTACCACAAAAATTGTTTTCATGTTCTGAGCATTGTGTTTCCTGTTTAAAAGGAAAGCAACATAAAAGCTCTTTTAAGTCCATTGAAGAGTCCAAAACAACCCAGTGTTTGCAAATGCTGCACATGGATTTGTTTGGCCCAGTTCAAGTCATGAGTCTCAAAAAGAAGAAATACTGTTTGGTTATTATTGATGACTTTTCTAGGTTTACATGGACTTTCTTTTTACACTCAAAAGATGAGACTGAAGGCATTTTGCAAGACTTTGTGATACAGGTTGAAAAGCAATTTGACCTTCCAGTGAAAGTCTTCAGGAGTGACAATGGCACAGAATTCAAGAATAAGGAGTTGGATGCCTTCTGTGTGAAGAAAGGGATTGCAAGGCAGTACAGCATCCCTAGAACACCAGAGCAAAACGGGGTTGTGGAGAGAAAGAATAGAACATTGATTGAAGCTGCTAGAACTATGCTTGCTGATTCAGGTTTGCCTTTGACTTTTTGGGCAGAGGCAGTAAACACTGCTTGCTATGTCCAAAACAGAGTTTTAATCAACCCCAGGCACAAAAAGACTGCCTATGAAATTCTGTACAAAATCAAACCACTGATCTCATATTTCAAAGTCTTTGGCTGCCCATGTTTCATTTTGGACTTAAAAGATTCCATCTCAAAATTTGCAGCCAAAGTTGATTGTGGTTATCATCTGGGATACTCAACCACTGCCAAGGCCTACAAAGTATTTAATATACGGACCAAGGCAGTGGAGGAGACCTTGAATGTGAAGTTCAATGAACTCTTATCAATGAAAATCCCAGCAAATCATGCTGATCTGTTTGACCTTGAGAAAATTACTTTTGAAAATACTGCTGTCAAGACTAACAGTGCAGGTACATCAGTGGATGCAACACCAGACTATGGGTATGAAATCATCATCCCTCAAAAGTCTGCCACAATGGGAAAAGCATCAGTTGTTTAAAACAGCTGTCAAAGCTCAACCACTGCTACCTCAACAGTTGTTGACCAAAGTAGCCCATCAACCACTGCTTCCACATCAACAAACACTGCTGACAAAAGTCCCCAAACAGTGGATAAAAGTCAGCATGTGTCCTCACCATTACCACCAATTCCACCACCTTTTGAAGCCACTACTGGGTCATCAAAGTCACCAGCAGTGGTTAGCTCAGATGATACACATTTGCAGCCTTCATCAACAAATGCCATCATACCATACCAAGGGGATTTAATCTTCTTGAGATCTCATCCACCTGATCAAATCATTGGCAACATCAATGAAGGGGTGCTCACAAGAAGCCAAACCCAAAACATTTGTCTTTTTGCTGGTTTTCTATCACTCCATCAGCCAGTCAAGTACCAAGAGGCACTGAAAGACAACAGCTGGGTAGAAGCATGCAAGAAGAGCTCCAACAGTTCAAAAGACAACAAGTATGGGAACTTGTACCACTGCCAAAAGATGTCAGTCCCATCGGCACAAAGTGGGTCTTTAAAAACAAAACTGATGAAAGGGGCATTGTTGTCAAGAATAAAGCCAGGCTTGTAGTTCAAGGTTACAGACAGGAAGAGGGGATTGATTATGATGAAACATTCGCCCCTGTAGCAAGATTGGAAGCTATAAGACTGTTCCTGCCCTTTGCTGTCAACCACAATATGAAGGTGTTTCAAATGGATATCAAAAGTGCTTTCCTCTATGGTACAATTCAAGAAGAGGTGTATGTCTGTCAACCTCTAGGATTTGAGGATCCATTTTATCTAGATCATTTCTACAGGTTAAACAAAGCCTTGTATGGCCTGAAACAAGCACCTAGAGCCTGGTATGAAACTCTTTCCAACTTCCTACTCTCAAATGGTTTCAAAAGAGGTACCATTGATAAAACACTGTTTCTAAAATGGAGAGGGAAGGATTTAATGATTGTCCAAATTTATGTGGATGACATTATTTTTGGAAGCACATGCAACAAAATACAAAATGTGTGAAGAGTTTAGGGAACTCATGACAGTTGCGTTTAAAATGAGTGCAATGGGTGAGTTGCAATGCTTTCTTGGTCTCCAAGTTCAGCAAATGCAAAATGGTACTTTCATTCATCAAAGCAAATATGCAAAAGAACTTTTAAACAAATTTGATATGAATGATTGTAAACCATGCAGCACACCCATGGCAACAAATAAGCTGGTCATGTCTGATGAAAAGGATGAGCTGATTGACCAAACTCTATATAGAAGCATGATTGGGTCTTTGCTGTACCTAACTGCATCTAGGCCAGACATCATGTTTGCAACATGTGTTTGTGCAAGAAGTCAATCAGCCCCTAGAAAATCCGACCTTATTGCTGTAAAAAGGATATTCAGATACATAAAAAGTGCTCCCACACTTGGTATCTGGTATCCAGCTAATGGGAATATCAAGCTTTCAGGATTTTCAGACAGTGATTTTGCTGGATGTAACACAACAAGGAAGTCCACATCAGGAGGGTGCCAGTTTCTAGGTGATTGCTTAGTTTCATGGCAAAGCAAAACGCAAGCAGCTGTTTCAACATCCACTGCTGAAGCTGAATATATTGCCGCTGCAAGCTGTACAACCCAACTCCTGTGGCTTCAAAACCAGTTGCTGGATTTTGGTATCACTGCCTTAAAGACACCACTCATGTTGGATAGCCAGGCAGCAGAAAATATCATCAAAAATCCAGTTTCCCATTCAACCACCAAACACATCGACATCAGACATCACTTTGTGAGGGATTGCTATGAAAAAGGTTTGATTTCTCTGCATCATGTCCCAACTAAAGACCAGCTGGCAGATGTGCTCACAAAAGCACTTGATACAGCCACCTTTGAAAGCTTGGTCTCTAGAATTGGGATGCTAAACATGGAATAACAAGCAACATCTTGTTTTTCTATGAATAAAAGCATTAAAATGTTTTCAGAAAATCAAAAATCCATCCTTAAAAATAGCTAAAAATGAAATTTTCATTAAAATCCTTAAAAGTCTGCCATAACCACTGTTTGTTCAAAAGTCTGCTCTGCTTCAAAGTTTGTCCACTGCTGAAAGTCATCCCCTGTTCCCTCATTTCTTTGATAAACACTGTTGTTCAAAAGCAGTGTCTTATCCACTGATATGCTATCCACTGATAGTGAAAATCATCCACTGCTTCCATAACCACTGCCTTCACCAGTAACTTTCATAAAAGTATTGTCCTTCATTTCATCAGGGGTTGTCACGTGGGCAGTACATTGTGGTCAGACCTTTTGTAACCGCTGCCACGTCAGCATTAACTTTTTCCTCTATAAAACCCCCACTCACCACCAAAACAGGGTTTTACTGTCGAATTGAATTCTCAAAAATTCTCTTCTCAAAGTAGTTTTTCCACCTCATTTCTTCACAAATTTTTTCGATCCTCATCCTCAAAATGATAAAATCGAAGCCATCTGCAAAACCCACCTCCAAATCATCGTCGAAAGCGGCTTCTCAAAAGGCCAATCTGTAACACCCCGAAAACGGGTTTGGTAATCAAACTCTGTTAATGCTAAAAGACGGGTAAAGTACCGTTAGCAGTAAAAATAACCCGGTAAATAATTGGATTTAATTAAGAAATCCTAATAATTAAATACGAGCGAATCAAAGAATTAAGGAATCTAGTTTATAAGAGCCCGAGTCAACGGGACTTAAAATAAAACGGGTTTTTAACTCCCGGAACCCACTAAGTTAACTAGGTAAAAATTAACCTAGTTAGTAATGGGTAATTAGATAATAAACTATGAGTTATAGTTTCATTTATGAATCTCTAAACTTGAGGGACTAAACATGGGCAAATGTAATGAAGTTTAATAAAAAAAAAACACAAACCACACATACGTATGTGGTGTCTGCGATTTCATCAGAGCCACAAGGAGCTCTCAAAACTCAACCCTAAACTTCAAGAAATTCACCAAATTGAAGGGTGAATCAGAGCCAAATCGTATGCATGAACACATAAAAACAATCACCAAGCTTATGGGATCATAAGGTATGTCGAATTTCAGTATTTTGTTCCATCTCAGATTCTTGATGAACCCTAGAAGTTCGAAAATTGATCTTGAATGATGGTTATTTGGGTGAAAATAGGATGTATGCACGATTTGAAATAAACCCTAGCTAATAAACTAAGGGATTTGAGTGCATGTTAGTAAAACTCATGATCACTATCTAGGTGTTTAATGGGTTTTGTAGAAACATGATGAACACTAGAATCATGATTATCAAACTAGTGTTATTTGAACTCTATGAAGTTAATCTTGACATTTAACCATGAGTTAGACGATTATTTAGTAAAAAGATGTTGAAATTGGCAAGATATGTAATCATGGAGTTTGATTGTTAATTTTATAAAAGTATGCTCACTAGGTGTTTGATAAAACGCCTAAGAGAAAGCTAAATATTGAAATTTAGAACGAAACGCCTATTTGAATAATATGGCTAGTTAAATGAAATATGAAACAAGAAGAGTTATAATCATCAGGTTGATTTGAACTTAATGTTGTAAATCTTGTGATTGAAAGTAGTTAGCTTTAATAAACTAAGTTAACTAATCTTGAAGTCGAATAGTAGCTTCGACATAGAGAATAAGTAAGGTGGAATGGTCGTGATTTTTAAATGACTAGTCTAACCACCTTGTAAATGTTGGCAATAGTTTGACGCTTAACGAGCTAGGTGGAGGCTTGAGAAAGAAGCGGTTAAACGAATCAAGCGCGTGAAGAAAGGCGTAAACCGGATGAGAGGTAAGTGTAATTTTCGCACTTATGTAGATTACTCGTTTATTCTATACGAAATAATCACCATAACGATAATATTGAAATGTGGATTTTTGTTGAGATTACTTTGTGGTGTAATCTAATGATGAGGAAAAATGGTGAAAATGGAAATTGGTCAAGAGTCGACTAATGTAATTAAGGTTAAAAGTGTGCCCATGGCGTAAGCCGAAATGGGTTGAATTAGTAAGAAAAGAGTTTAAGAGATAAAGGATTTGGTAATATAATCCGGGATGGGATGGATGTATGAATTGGACATCAAAAACCATGTTTTTGATTTAAATAGATAACGTTGGGTATATAGTCCAAATGGGTCAAATGGCGGTGATAACACCATTTGACAATACCGACTAATGCGGTGGTCAAGTCTTATTTTAACAGGATCAATTGGTGAATCGGATAAATGCGTCGCCATAGATTGAGTGACAATCAAAGCAAGGTACAAAACCGGGTCTATTTGTTGTCCCGAGCCAGGTACGTATAAATATGATTATAGCTAACGTACAAATTTGGGCAAATAAGTAGTGAAGGTCCTTCATCATAAATGAAAGGTAAAATGGACCATTACGCCCTTGTCAGCTAAATTGAACAAATGGCCTTTAACGGTAGTTTGGAAATGAGTTTTATGCTTAATTAAATGCTTACAATAGGTACAAGAAGGAGAAAGATGTAGGACTTTGGTTAAACGACTCTATATGGGTCTTACCGTAGAATAACAATCCGAGGAAATTAAACTCGGATTACATAGAACATTACATTAAATTCACCACACATATAGTTGTGGTGGAAGATTATTTGATAAATATTGAGGAAATAAGATGCTAGAAATAGACGAGTATGATGTATGCGGAAAAGTGCTTAAATACCCTTAACGGGTCAAAATAATCATTTAAGTATAAACGAGTTTAAGATTATACATAAACTTGTGAATTGAACCTAATATGATAGACAACATTGAAATTATAAGGTTCATGTGAAATCGGGATCAAACAATCATGTTTGTTTGATAAAATGCATAAACGGGTTAAAATTCGGTAAAAAGGTGATGAGTCGAAGGCTTAAAAGTCTAAAAATTTATTTTGTTGGATGTTGGGTTTTAACTCCATAAGATGGAGGATTAAATTACGGACGCGTAGGAAAAAGAATCGGGTAAAACGGATCAAAAACGAAGAAGTTATGGCCGTTTCCGTAAAAACTGGCATAGCTGAACTGAGCTGCAGACCTGCTGGAAAACGGTCTCCCTCGCGTGGCGCGAGGGAGCAACTGGGTTCCTTCGCGTGGTGCGAAAAACCCTGTTTTGGCGAAATTTTTTTATTTTAATCAGTTTCGCTTCCCGGACTCGTTTAAATACGTTTTAAGTTACGTATGACTAATCCAACTCATGTTTTATGAGTTTCAGGTATAATTTTAGCACCGGAGGACGATCAAGCACAACGAAGAACCGAACACGATTAAGAAATAAGCTTCTGCACTTTGTATCGTTGTTATGTAAAATGACAAACTCACCCATAATATGTTGTATAGTTTTTAATTCTGTAAATAAAGTTTAATGAACCCGTATTTTCAATGTATTTGAAATCATAATTACTCGTTTGTTTTCGTAAATTATACGAAAACCTTTAAATAATAATAAGGGTGTTACGCAATCCCACCGAAATTCCACACAAACCATCCCACAATCTTCTGGGTCTTCTCACAAAACCCGACACCACAGATGCTTTCGACTCAATCATTGACAAAATGGCAAAATCAAAGTACAAAACTTTGTTAACAGCCGATGCACCAATTTACTTAGCAACCCAATGAGAGTTTTGGAAAAACGCAACCCTTGACAAACAAGGTGAAAATGTGGTAGCCATTAACTCCTCTTTAAAGGGTAAAGCTGTTCAAATCACACCACAATCTATATCAGAAGTCTTTAAACTCGAGGATCAGCAAGGTAACACTTATTTCCCTAAAAACGAGTTAAAAATTGACTTCATTGAGAGAGGGTATGCAGACACAATGATGAAGAAAGCTACCTTACAAAAAGGTTTCTTTCCTTTTGCAACGAGGTTTTTATTCCATACCCTCCTCTTGTGTGTTTCAAACAAAACCACTTCTTTTAATGAAATACCATTAAAGATTCAAAATCTGGGATATGCTATTCTTCAAGCAGAAAATTTTAACTATTCTCGGGAAATCTTTAATGATTTGGTTAATAATGTTGAAACAAAATCATTCTTACTGTTTCCAAGGTTTTTAAGTTATTATTTTGAAAAGAAATTCAGTAAGGATGATATTGCTGCAATACACCAAGGTGACTATTTTCAACTGAACAGGTTAACTGCTGAAACTTTTACAAGAATGTTAACACCTTGCAAAACACAAGCAGAGGTGCCTGAGCAAAATTTAGCAGCTACCACTGCTCCTCTGGTATCTGCTGCTGAGCCCACTGCTCAAGGTGATCAAAGCAGCAGAACAACTGTTTTGAAACCCACACCTACAATCCACAAAAAGCCACACAAAAAGAAAAGTCAAAAACCCCCCAAACCCATTAAAAAGGCAACTCTGGAGGATGAGATACCAGAGCAACAGCCTGTGACAAAACAAAAGTCACAAGAAACCACTGCTGCTTCTTCCTCACAACAGCTCGTACAAATATCTCAACCCATAACCGAAACTCCTCCTGCTTCTTCACAAAAAGAACAGGTTGTACAAATAGGGCCTCCACATTATGATGCTCTGGAAACACTCGTTTCCATCATCCACAGCCCAATGCCCGGGGAAAATTCTCTTTCTACACCCAACCTCACATCCACAATTCCCCCACAAACAAAATTTTTGTTGGATGCAATTGATTTGAGCTAGGCACAAACCAGTCCTTCTCAATCACCCATTAATGAGAACATGCCTCAACAAATGACTGGGTCTGTTGTATCAATCTTTGCTAACCCACCAACACAACCTGAGGAAGTTACACCCCTTGAGTTACACGTAACTCTTGGTGGTAATCCAAGTGAAGCAGCCACTACAACTGTTGAACCCATTGGTTTGCAGTTGGACAGTGGTTACATTCATAAGACTTCCTTGGAGGCAATTCCTTCCATGGCACCTCTGACATCTACCAGTGGACTTTTCTTGACCTCTGGCAACATCAAAAGACTGTCAAGTGTTGAAGGGAGAAGACCCCAGTACCAAGAAAAAGGGGCATCAGTGGTTAATGTTTGGAGTAAACTCCCTACCTCAACCACTGATAAAACCACTGCTAGTGGGAAATCAGATGATCCCATTAAATTGGGTGATGGTTTAAAGTACCAGAAATTAACGGATCGTGTTGAAAAACTTGATAACTCTGTTGCAGAACTCAAAGATATGCTGCAACAGTTGTTACAAGTACAAAAGGTGCAATCCACTGCTGTTCCACCTCAAGCACCTGCTCCACCACAAGCACCTGCTACAAATGAACTCTGGAATCTATTTAAACCTTTTCTCCATCAACAAGCACAGATGGCCGATCAGCAACATGAAAAACATGTACTAAAGCTGAGAAATACATTGGAGTCTAGGTTCAAGAACACTCAGGCTGATCTCAAAGCTCTAAAAGCCCAGATCCTGCATACAACTGGCACAGCTCCTCCAACTGTCCTTTTTATTGATCAACTTCCTCCAGATAATGCCAAAAAGGGGGAGAAAATTCAGGAGTGGAAGAAAAAGGGAATAGATGATGGTCTTTACATTGAACCAGATAGAGAAAACATGACCAAAAATATTCCTTTGCCAGATGGTAGCAAGAAAATTGATGAGACCACAAATGCACTGGCAGAAGCAGTTGCAAGTGTCAAAAAGGATAGAGAGGCCAAGAAGAAAGCTAGGGTGGATTATCCAGATCATGGTACTTCTGGGTCAAAGGAAGATGAAAATCATGTTGATGAAAAGAAGAAGCCTACTAGAAAAGTAAGGCAACCCAAATCCATCTCAACCAGACGTTCAAAGTCTGCTCCAAAACCGCCATCCAAAACAGCTGTTGTAACTCCTGTTGTATCAACTACTGCTGGTACTTCAGTGGTTTCAACATCTGTTCTCACTTCAACACACACCACATTAACACACACCACATCCACTGCTTTACCATCATCACCACCAAAAACAACTTCACCTGTTGACAAAAAGCAGAAGACAACAGATGTTACAACATCTGCTGTAATGACAACAGTGGTTGAAGCACCAGTTGTTTCAACTGCTGTTAGTCAATCACAAACCACTGCCACCCAATCTACCACCACTGTTTCACCCAAAGCATCATCAGTCCCTCCTCAAACAAAAAGGAGAAGGCTAATCCTCAAAGATGATGACACATCTCCACCACCAACATCTTCAAAATCTTTGTCACTTGTCACAATTCCAAAACCCATACCTCTCTCTTCAGCTCAAACTCTAAAGCCACTACCTCCTGCTGGTGTCTCATTTCCTCTGGAACTCATTGCAGTTAGGGAAGAAATCAAATCCTTCTACTATGAAGACGACCCAGCTAAAAGGAGTTTGCCATCAGTTGAAGGATATCCCAGGCCTAACAATATTGAAGAATATTTGAAACTCAAGGCCAAGCAAGCAGAGGATATCGCAATTAAAAACAGACAAGGGAAATCTGATAGAGAATTTCAGCAAAACTATCAGTTTCTACTCACATAGGTCAGTGCTATGGAGAAATTTGCCAAAAATGTATGTCAGCAACTCTCAGAAAGGGCAGATGAGTCCTTGAGAAAAGACTACATTGAGAACATCATGACCTACAAGAAATACAAGGGGGAGAAACATATGTATAAAAACTGGACCATTACTGAGCTTGAAAAAGAGGCAGCCAGGATTCAAGAAATGATAAAAAATAAGGTCAAGCAAACTCCTCCTGAAAAATTCAAACAAATTGAAGCTGATAAGGTTTTAGAGTTAAAGAGAATGAAAGAAGAGCTGATAGCAGCTGATTATGGGTCAAAGAATTCTGTGACAAAGTGGAGAGAAGATAGGGTCAGGGCTACCTACAGAAAGTTAGAGGGACTTAGAAAGAAAGATCCAACAGTTCCAAAAAGGCCTGACTACTCTAAAGCAGAGGTCTCAAAAAGAGCACCAAAGCTGCAAGTCAAAAGAACTACTGCTCCAACTGGTGCTGCCATCTACAAAAGGAGTCAAAACCAGTCAGATGCTGAAACAGTTCAAGATCTAAATGCTGGAAATGCCATTGTAAAATAGGGCATTAGATTAATGATGAAAGAAGATCCTGAATTGGAACAACCTGCAAGTACTGCTCAGCCAATCATGAATAGGCCAGCATCTCCAAACTCCTCAACAAATAAAAATCTCCCAAGAAACCCACCAGGCTCAAAAGTACTAAAGTGGGAAACTGATAAACAGACCCATGTATTGACTATGTTCAGGTCTGGTGGAGAAGTGAAGAAAATAACAAGGGAATAAGCTCTTAGCCTGAGTCTTGAAGATATGCAGGATCTCCTTGATCTTCCACTTGGCAGGGATGATGATGATACAGATGCCCTAGACTTTGAGTTACAACTTAAAGGTCAGATAAGGGAACTGTTGATGAGGCAATAAAGTTCCACAATAATGAAGAGTTTTGGCATTATCTGTTCCAGGGGGAGATTGTTGGGATTGAACCCTACCAGAGGAACAGATAATTAAAGCCAAAACTGGATCAGCGCAGTGGATCCAGAATAAGCAGATGTTACATACAAGTCTCTCCCCTTGAAAGTGGTTTTCAACATCTGCTGACCTCAAATCTACTGACTGTATAAACTGCTGATCTTCAAACTGCTGCTGAAGTAAAGGCCTGATAAGAAGACTAAAGCTCTGCTGTTCATTCTACTGCCTTGAGTCAAGCACTGCTGATCCGGACAAGTACTGCTCGGTTCACAGCAGTGGAGGGATGCAGCAGTTGTTTATTCTGTCTTTATGTAATGTAATGTAATAGCAGTAGTTAGCATAGCAGTGTTTGTATTGATCAGAGGTTAGAGTTTGTTAGGAGGTTAGATGTCACTTTCATGGTGACGTCAGCTTAAGATGCTCAGTGATTTGCTAGTGCCTATAAATAGAACAGTGCTCTGTACTGTTCTATTAGCTCTTTGCAATACCGTCTTCTTTGCACGAACAAAAACTGAGCTCTGGCTAAGGGGGAGTTTGTATTCAATCATTGCAATTGTAATCATAATTGAAATAAATTCAATCTTTCGGTTCATTGTGAAACATGTTTGATCAAAGCAATACTCTCGTTTGATTGTATGCAAAGTTTGTTTCCATCTTAATTCCGCTGCACAACTCATTCATTTCCATCTTAATTTCAAACGTAAAATACAATCAAAACCAAACTCAGATCCAACAATTAGTACCCGCCAAAATCGAAATTTTAGCAAAACCCAGCCCGCGTAATCATAAAACCCAGCCCGCCCCACCCCTTGGAAACCTCCATCAAACCCTTGAAATAAACCTCCATCGACGAAACCTCCATCTTTCTGGTCATTCATCTCCATCGCGCAGTTTCTACAGTGTACGTCTTCCCCTTTTTTTAGTAAGAACCCTAGTTTTTTTTTTTGCAAGCTTTTAGTTAAAATTCACTATTTTTGAATATACATGTTTATGTTCATATTCTTTGAGAAGTTGAATACATGTTAGATTTTGTTGAATGTGATTCCACGTGTGGTGTCTTTATGTTGGATTTTGTGGGGTTTAAGAGTATCTTGTGGTCCCTTGATTCCATGTATGTTAATATGAATTTGTCGATTGTGTATTTGGGTTCTCCTTATCCACTGTGATTAATAATATATTTCGTTGGACTTTAACTCTCCAGATAGATAGATGAGGTGTTAAATATGACATATTATAATAAATTCACATGTGACCAACTGAACCCTTCTGTAAGTTGCATATTTGATATGTTATATATTTTTTGGGCATTTAAGGTAGGCTGCCATCTTTGATATATGATAGTTTGTATCCGCCCTTTTCTGGATATGTTTGATACATCTCCCTTTGAACTTGAACACTTCATTCTTTCTGCCTTATACATTCTATGATACATCTGTTTATAGATTACTATTTGCGTACTGTTTTGTAAGTCTATTTGTCAAAAAAGTATGAGACCGATGCCTTTAGGTTCTAAAGGCAAAGGCACGAGGCGCTAATATCGCGTACACGTGGCATTGCTATATGTACAACAAAACAAGTTCTATTTACAAGTAGATGTGTCTCACTCATTTGTTTTACATATTAACCTTTTCATTAACAAAACAATTTATAATTTCTTTATCCCTTAGGTTGTTAAAATACTAATGAGTTTGTTAATTTCTTTTTTGTTGTGTAATTTATCAAAGATGTCAAATCGTGGGAAGGGTGGGAAACGTGGGGCAGCCACATTTTCCAAGAAGGATTGTGAGTTCACAATTGAACTCAATCAGCTAATGCAACCAATTGGCAGAAATGCCAATGACTTCACTTCATGGTTAGGAGTGAAATTGAAAGCTGAATTTTCGTATCACATCCCGTCTGGTAAATTTGGAAAGGAAAAATGGGAAGAACTTTGGCTAGATATCAAGGTATATAAATTTATATTTTGTTAGATATTTGAATTATAATTGTTAATCTTTTGTTTTATAAATATGCAGAGACAATGGCATATTGGTAGCGAAGCTCCTAAAAAATTCATACTAAAAATGCTAAAAAAACGTCATACAAATTGGCGGAGTTACCTTACAACAGAATTCGTAAGGAAAGGCTTAACTCCTTTTGATACGTATAAGAATCTCGATTCAGAGCATTGGAAAGAATTCGTCACCCAAAGGAGTGGGAAGGAATTTGAGGTATATGTGAGTTACATATCATATTATGATTAATAACTAGTGTTATATATATGTAACTATAACATAATAACAATTTGTTTATTAATGTGAAGAAAAAAAGCCGAAAAGCAAGAGCAAATGCGAAGGCAAACAAAAACCCAACTCGCTTAGGACGCACCGGGTTTGCAGCTTTGAGTCCTCGCCTTGAGAAAATATGGTTGCAACTTGTACCTGTGTATTCTTTCCTTAAAAATGTTCAAGACTATCGCTCCAAAAGGTATATTGTTAGTAGAGCAAAACAAAATCGGAAAACTAAATTGTATTCACTATGTGCAAGCACGCGAGCAGAGTCAATTAAACTAGTAAGTAATGTTTATTTGTTTAATAATATATATTATTGTCAAATGTTCTAATAATTGTATATATGTTTTGTAGGTTGTTTTCGAAAGAAAAATGATTGATGATGGTAGTTATTTTTCTAACAAGGAGGATCCACTAACCAGGTTACTAGGACCTGAGCACGGAGGCTGATCGCGTACGGTTTCTAATATTATAGGTAATTTTATTTGTGATATAATGATTGTATTATATAATAGCTAAATGTTCATATTTGACTTTATAATCTGGCTAATTGGACGTCATATACATTTAGATATTATTTTTAACATTATATTATGGTTAAGAGCATCTGAACTTTATGTCTATAGCAGTAAATATAAAAACACAACTTGTTTTTTTATGTCTGTAATTTGTTCTCAACATGTTTGAATATATGTTTTAGTCACTTGATTGGAATATTATTCCCATTTCATACTTAGGTGTTTATATTGATTACAGGACGTACACAGGTTTGGGAAGGCTTGTTTCAAGGCGGTAGATAACAACATCAAGATAACATGCCTACCAATCAAACAAGAAGCTACAGTGGGTTGGACTCTAGCCCTAATAGTTGTGGCGAGAATGATACATCTGGTGGATGTCATATTCAATATCCATTAATTGAGGTGATTATATTTGTATGATGTTGTAATATACAAAATGGTTTATATATAATATTTCTTTTAAAAATGTAATTGCAGGAGCCAACATTATGTGAATTGTTACACCCATCCCCTTCTAAAAGAGAACAAATAGTTGGGACGGCGTATCTTCATCCTAGTCCGAGTAGGACTATACATACGGGACCTATGGTCGAGGGCTACATGAAAATCCAAGTAGTTGAAATCTATCAGTTGTACAAGAAAACGTCTCTTCGTGAACTTTCACGCTATGATGCACTTAAATATATAGGTGATGCTATTGGTTGGTTTATTAGTGGCCACTTTCTTTGGTAAAGGTATTGTTGTATACAAATTATATAATAGTTTGTTTCTACTCTTAGTAAGACTTTTCTAATATGTTTCTAAATTGTAGCTTTCAAGCACTGAAACAACTTCTCAGAATCCAGCATTGACGCAACCAGCTCAGGACAACACATGTTATCGGCCTGAGGTTAGGATCCTTGTTTGGTGTTGGGTCGGGTTTCTTGGGTCCGGGTAGTAGATAATTTATAATAATTTTGGTTTATAATATAACAATTTTAATGGCTCTTATAGTTGGAGGTTCCTATTGAACAAGACCAAAGTCATGAATGTTATCAAATTGATGCGACTATGATTGAAAGTTTTGGTGATTAGGTAATCATGCACTAATAATCTGTTTATAAATCTCTCTCTTTCTCTTTCAATATGTATCTATGTGTGTGTGTATATATATATATATATATATAAAAGAATCAATGTAGTAATAATTTGTTTTTTTAACTAATGTAGTTTCTATTTGGCGCACATGATGTTTCCACTCAACATGATGTTGACGGATCAGAAGAGGAATTGGATGAGATGGTATTCAAAAACTGATATATCATACGTATATATGTATTGGTTTTTTTCTGAAAATTTGTTTTTCAAATAATGTAGTTTTCCCAGCATGAGGTTCTTGTTGAACAACCTCAAGCTCCTACATTGTCAAAGCTTGAACAAGACATAAAAACCGCCTTGTGGAATATCGAGAATTTGCACCCTCAAAGTATGATTTCATTGGCTACACAATTAACAAAACACTAAGACGGAGATATGAGCATTGAGATTAATTGGCCTCATGGGATGTACCCAGAAATCGAGTTCAGTCGTCGAGTTGAGTACGTTGAATATGAGGGTATGTTGCAATTTCTAGCGAACGGGTTGCTTGATGCCAGCTTTATACATTGGTGTCAAATGTAAGTTACTATTATTATTATCTTGCAAGTTAATAATATTTTTATCTCGCAACTTAATAATATTTGCTTTATTGATATTAGGTTTTTGTTCGGCCATCGTCTAAAAAATGCTACTCAAGTCGCCTACTTCAATACTCAACGAATTACCAGGAAAAAGTGTGAGGAAAATTTGCCTAGTGTTAAAGAACACTTGGTCGAGGTTTACAAACTTCATGAGGGAAAGAAATATTTTCTTGCTCTATTCTTATATAGGTAATATATAATTTTATTTTAATGTATAATAATTAATTTTCCTATTTTATTACTGATTTTTTACAATGACCATATCTTTCTTCTTTGAAGTCGTCATTGGGTATTGTTTATCGTTTCCCCTTCGGAACGTAAAGGTTGGATTTTGGATTCGACTTATTTGAGGGGCAAGAAGAATAAAAGTCATTATTCTCTAACAAATGCAATAGAAACTTCATTTGGAGGCCGTTTTACTTGGAAGATGGTTAAAGTATGTTATTCATAATTCATTTTATAAAATTAAGTTTTATTTTATTAATTGATTTTTCTTTTAATTTAATGTAGTGTAAGCAGCAAGAAGGATCATGGGAGTGTGGATTCTTAGTAGTTAGAAACATGTTCGAGTTTGTTATTTCAAGGCAGTTCGGTTTTCCAAACAATGTAAGTTTTCTATTTTTTTACGTTCTTTGACTTAAGCGTGTTGTTCGTGTTAATTAGGTTTATAATTGTATTATTTGACTTAGAGAAGAAACAACATCATCAGATTTCATTGTGCTTAGATTTCATTGTGCTTAACTGGTTATGGTATAGTTGTTTGGCTGTTCTTATGTATGAGCACTTTTTAAATGGAAAATATTTTTTTGGCATTCTAATTCAGACGCAAGAGCCTGAAAAAGGAAAAGAAATGGTATTTAAAGGGGGATTCTTTGTATGTGGTATTTTGTTTTTGTTATGCAAAATAGACCTGCACTTGTGATTCAAAACCGTGATCTTCACTAAATGACAGAATTTAAATTACATGTTTAATAGATTTATGTTAGCTTAAAGGAGAAATAATAGTGTGAGATTTGGTTTTACAATGTGAATCGATATTACAATGTGAATTTAAATCCTTTTATATTCTTCCAGTTACGCGGGTTTGGATGTTAGCAGATTTAGGTTTAATATATATCGACTTTGTTACTCTCTCTCTCTCTCTATATATATATATATGTATCTCACTTATTTTTTTATTTGTCTTTTTAGATGTGGAACGACACAACAGAGATAACTGGAGTGGAAATCGACAAGCTGGTTGAAAACATCATGTGTCGGTTTTTTGCGGCTGTGTTTAATGATAAAAGCAAGAACTAGAGACTACCTTAGGTATTGAAGTTTGAACAATTTTTGTAAACCAAGTATGAGACTCATCAAACATGTTTATGTGTTGGTGTTTGGCTGCATTTTTTGTAAACTGAGTATGAGACTCATGTTGTTTGGCTGCGTTTTCTGTAAACTGAGTATGAGACTCATGTTGGTGTTTGGCTGCATTTATATATTTTAAGTTATATTTGGGATTCTTCATTTTTGATTTATTTTTTTAAGATTAATTATTTTGAATTGTGCTTGAGGTAATGCTGGATTATTAATATTATTTAGCTGTATAATAAAATTATTTTGGCTTAGTTTGGGCGATACTTATTTTGAGCGGTTTATAGTGATTTTGGGCGGTTTCAGGGAGCGCCCAGAATACATTATATTGACTTTGGGCGGTTTCAGGGAAAGCCCAAAATACATTTTACCTTTTTCCAGCGATACGTTTCCGGGCGTTTCTAAAACCCCCCAAAATGTTGTTTACACCGCCCAAAATCAATTGATTTTGTACTAGTGTTAGAATTAGAATTCATCAAGAACAAGTATGGATCTTATGATTTTCGTGGACCAGTATAATGATTAATGAACAAATGGAATGTGATTCGAGTTCAGGGTTGGTGCCAGAAATCGCATCCTAGCAGTCTTATTTTGAAAAACAAAATTACCTCCAAAAAGATGTCAATTTTTCCACTAAAACTTTCAAGTCAATTTCCAAATAGATAAAAAATCTAATAAATTTTTAATGAAGCAATTTAGTCACAATAATTTTTCCCAACTTGACCCCAGCAAGGGAGTTTTGCCCCTTAAGTCCTGCTTGAAGAGGCGCTGCCCCTAGACCCCCGTCAAGGGGGATGGCCTCGTTGGAACCCCCATTGTTTAACATGAAGTTCGTTATAAATGAACAAACATGAACAAAAATTTCGTTCGTTTAGTTAAATGAATGAACACAAACATAGGCCGCATTCATTCATTTACCTTTGTGTTCCTAAACATTAGTTGGTGTTCATGAACGTCCGTTTGTTTATTTTTCCTAAATTAACAAGCGAACACGAACTTAGTCATTTCCTTAACAAACAAACCTGAACGTAAAATCTTGTTCGGTAAGTGTTCATGAACAATTCATAAACACATATATTCGTCTCACTAATATCAAGAGGTAGTAATTACCTCTTTCGCAACTCACTAACTCCACTGCTTCCCTTCACAATCTTCTTGCTACACTTCTTATATATACTTTTTTTGTTTCTTAAACTTTTAATAAAGTTATATTTATGTTTTGTTTGATCAAAATATTAATTACTATTGTTATTATGAAACTTGTTAATTTATGGTGTTCTTGATATTAATTATTGTGAACAATCACCAAGAAGGCTACGAACACCCCCTACAACCATCACAAACCACCACTTTGCACCTACCATTTCATCTAAGGCTTTATCTTTTAGTGTTATCTTTAGTCATGATCCAATTATAGTGTTATACACGAACAATAATCAAAAGCAATTATAAAAAATAAGACAGAACAATTATTTCTTAGCATCACACCATTGTCTTTTTTAGTAATTTTAAATAAAAAATAAGACAGAACAATTATTTCTTAGCATCACACCATTGTCTTTTTTAGTAATTTTAAATTTATAAGATCTCTTATCAATATCTTCAATAATTTTTGTTATATAGAATAGAGCCGGTCCTGCCTTCATAGCCCAGTTGGTTGAGGGCCGGTTTGGTCTCCTAGAGGTCACCGGTTCGATTCCCGCTTGTGGCGAAAGGGGGTAGAACACCCGTGCGCAATGATGGTGACTAACCCACCGAGGGGGGTTTGATCCTGAGCGTCACCCCGGTTTTCACCCGGCTGTTACTCCAGCGAGGCAACTCGTGTGGAGGCAGTACGGTTTCCGGGGGAACGCCATCCAAGTCTGATACCGTACGGGGCCCGATAGAACATCGTCGGCAGATCTTGGCTGGGGAATACCGTCTTCGACGGGGTTCAGTGACAATGGGTCACTCATAAGAAAGTCACCGTTCAAAAAAAAAAAAAAAAATATAGAATAGAGCCGAAAAGCGGTGATGTGTGTAATGGCCATCATTAGCGGGAGTTTAGTTTGGACAAAAGTTAGTGTTGAATGTGATCTTTGTGGCTAGATTGTGTTTTGATATGTAAAGACTTTTCACTACAAATGTGACTCTTCTAGCTTTTATATATGAGTTTACATTTTCTAAAGGTAAAATATAGATCTCATATAGGTTTGAGTAAATTAACAAAATCGTCTCAGAGGTTTGTGCGTGTTTGCTAGTTTCATCCAAAACAACTTTTTTGTACAATATTGCCCTTCACTTTTGGGATTTTTTGCCATTTCATCCAAATGTCTAATTTGCTTTATATTTTCTGTCAAATATTTGGATAAAAATGGCAAAAAATCCCAAATCTCAGGCACGATTTTGACAAAAAAGTTAGACGTTTGGATGAAAATGTCAAAAAATCACAAAAGTGAAGGGCCAATATAGTACAAAAAGTTATTTTGGATAAAACTGATAAACACACCCAAACCTCAAGAACAATTTTGGCAATTTACTCTATAGGTTTTAGTATTTAGATACTTGAGATTAACTTCTCTATTCCTACGGGGTAGAGGTAAGGCTGTCTACATCTCACCCTCCTCAGACCCTACCTTAGCTTTTGCTATTGGTGGGATATACTGAGTATGATGATGATGATGATACTTGAGATTAACTTCAATTAGGAGATGTGGAACACGTTAATGGAGATTTGGTTTATCTATATTTAACATAATGCATTTTTTTTAAAATCAAGTAGTTTTGGGTTTAAAGTGAAACATCAACTTTTTTTTTTGAAAAAAATCCCAAAACATAAGGTACAACACCTAATGCCTCAACTTGTAAATTTATATTATGTAAATTTCTATAAATAATATAGTCCATATATAGAATTATAGATCATATCAATTTCTACAAATAATATTTTTGTCTTGTTTAATATTAAATATAAAACAAGCATAACAGCATAAAGTACAAGATGTAATTCAATTAAGATATTGTATGAAAGTATGATTTTTTCTATTCTCCTTTGAGAATTGGATGATTTTTTATTGAGTAGAAAAAGATGGATTTTTTTGTCTACCTTACTTTCTTTATTTTTCCTTGTATCAATAACTCAATCAAAATGCAATTATCTCGACGAAAAAAAATGTCTGTTATGCTTAATATCTTTAGTTTGATCTGTCTTAATTCTGCCCTTTATCCGAGTAGCCTTTTCTTCGCCAAATTGCCCGAAGCCTATGCTTTTTTGAATCCAATCGTAGACTTTAAATATCACTAATGAGTTTTGCACACATTAGTTGTGGATATGAAATTAACTCAACACTTTAGCGTAGCAAATATACGAGTTTCACAGGAGTGACTTTACTAGATGTTTTCACTTAACTACAAACAAATATACGAGCTTACATGAAAAATAACAAAAAAGTAAATATTGATAGTATAATGGGTCTAATATTATATTTATGTTGTTCGTAACTTTAACTAAAGTTAGGCTTAGAAGAACTAAGAAGAACCCATCTTTAAGATATTAATGTTCATATAAATTAATCATCTTTAAGTAAAATTGTAGATTAAATAAAAATGCATTGGTTATAGATAAGAGAGTTGTTTAAAGTTTATATCTTTTTTTTTAACGGCAAATTTCGATCATTGACGGACCACTAGAGTATCATTGTGCCACCAGAGGAACCACCCGATCATATCCATCTCCACTAGGCATAATGCCACACCAATTTAGGAGGATACCCAATAAACATGGGAAAACCCCCCATGTGGGAATCGAACCCAGGACCTATTGGTTCCAAAGCCTTATCCCACCACCAAGATGCCATTAGGCTATAAAGCGATGGGCGTTTAAAGTTTATATCTACCATTAGAATTAGTGGGGAGAAGCTTTTAAAAAGTTTCAATCTTCTTGTAATTATGATTTGGAATGCAATGAAGAATGGAGTCTTCTAAAGCAAACACCTTCTTTCTCCATTGAATAAGGAATCAAGGCCAATTTTTAATTCTAATAATGAAGGGTGTAGAAGTTGACATAATATTTTTGAAAGAGACCAAAAGAAACCTTGCAATTCTATAAAACATTATCCTTTTTACTGTAAATGTATTCACTTTGATAGATGAATTATACAAATTTAATTCTATACAAGCAAGGTGAGCTAAACAATACTAACTCATATGTGAGGTTATAACAATTCGAACCGAGCTGACTTGGCTCATAATCTTCAAACAAACTGAAAGTTGAACTCATATTTAAATCGAGTCAGCTTGTGGTTTAGTGTTTTTTTTTCTAGTTTTGATGATCTGTGGGCTTACAAATTTAAAACCAAGTTAATTAACGAAAAACTCAAAATATGAAAGTCTAAGATAATGCTAGATTAACAATATAAAAGGAAAATCAAAGATGACAATGTAATTCAAGTGAATTATCTTTAGCTTGAAATTTATACAAGATAACAAGCTCGTGCTAGTCACCTCGAGTTAGAGGCTATTTGTTTCAGCTTTTAATGAGTTTCTAATGATTCAGACCTCTTACTGGTTCAACATTTAACGGTTCAGATTGTTTGTTTCGCGAGCAGATGTCTGAATGGTTCAGACATTTGCTACTGAATGGTTAAGCATTATATCAGACATTTGTCTCTAAATGATTAAACATTATACAAGTTCTTATACCATGTGTAGTGGGGCGTTTTTTTTTTAAATTAAAAAAAAACGCCCGAAAACGCACAAAGCACCATTACACTAGGCGTTATTTTAAAAAAAAATTCAGAAATTTGCTTTTGGCGTGATGAGGAAAACGCTGCAATATCCATTTGCTTTTGGCGTGATTCTTGCATTGGCCAATGGGAGAAGAAGGTCCACTCCATGTGGCCTGACATGGTGGGGTCTTGCATTATCCATTTGATTTTTTTTTTAAATCCTTTTCTCTATAAAAAATAATAATTATTTATTGATTGAATGGGGGTTATTGGCATAATGCCCCACTACGCCACTTTTGCTATAATGCCCCATCGCTGACTAGGACGCCACGTGTCGAATAATGCCCCATGGTGGGGGCATTATAAGTTGTTACCACTACACATGGTCTTAGGCTATGGGGTGTGGATGGAGCCCCATGGGGCTTTATAGGTGCCACGTAGGATCCCCGTCAGCCATGGAGCCCCCCTTTAATTTGGAGGGTGTGGATGGAGCCCCTATTAAACAAAATTAAAAAAAAAAAAATCTTTGATTGGTCAAAAACTATGTGGCCCCACCTGAACCCTCGTTGCAGCTCGCCATGGTGGTAGTGGGCCTTCAATGGCGCCCCTTCAATGGCGCCCCTTCAATGGCGGCGGGGGTGTGGTGCTCGGCGCTATGCATGCTTGTGTGGCAAGGGGGTGGCGCCCCATAAAGCCTTACACCCCATAGCCTTACTAGTTCAAACCTCTTGTTAGTTTAGCGCTTACACATTCAGAAGTTGTCAGATAGCCCTAAGAGTTTTAAAAGAATAATTATAAACTAGTTAAAGATTCACAAATTAGTTTTCCAAGCGCTACATGATGGTTGACGATAGTTATAGCCAACCAAAGGAAAAAATAGATAAGAAAATAGTTTGGAATCTCTGACGTTTTGCTACCAAATTTTTAAATATTTATCATGTTTTAATTTAATATTTTATATTATCCTCTTTTTTAATATTTGGAACATAATAATTTTTTTTCTACTCAATTAAATACCGTCCAGCCAATCAACTCAAGTAAAGAGTTTCAAAAGGGTAAATTAGTTGATTACAAACGAGTTCTGAGTTATTTTTCAAAGAAACTTGATAAGAAAAAAAAAATGGAAGGTTGGTTGTTGGAGTTTCGTTCGTGAGAAAATGTTATGCGTGAGCTAGGTTTTACCATCGTGTGTCTTTGGTTGGTAGGTTTCTTTAGAATTGGTGACAGGCCAGGTCACCAATGTTGTCTGCAAACACAGGCATAGATGACCTTTTGCCAATAGATGTCCTGAATAGCCAGGCTAAACGAGTTACGAGTCGTTATTTTCCTACATGACTATTGTTGATGGTGATAAACGACCAAAGGAAAATAAATAAACTATGGGCATTCTCACCGTCTAATAACCAAAACTTTATAAATTAATCATGTTCTAATTTGTTCCGAAATTTTAAATATTATCCTAACTTTTGACATACTTTTTATATAATACAACTATTTTTGTCTCTACTAATTAAATCTTATCATGAGTTATTTGATAAAGAAAAGTCATAAATTTTGTTTGTTTGAAAAAGAACGTGTTTAGTTGTTAGGTTTGAAAATAAATACAACTACCATCATTAATTATTGAGTCACATAATCACCTCTAGGACGACTTCTAATATCATTAATTAGCTTACATATTGCGGTTGAGTTTTAAGAGTAAGTAATTACCTTAACCTAGCAATGGATGTGGTTGGTGTCCTAGTCAATCACGGCAAAAAGGTGGAAGGAAAGACTACAGTCTCGTGGAAAGGATCCAAATTTGATGTCTGGATATCCGAAGTGAATGAAGGATGGGCTCCGGAGTACATCACGAAGTACAGGGCTAACCAGGATCCGGGCTCATCGTCACATCAGGTCCCGGGCTTGTCGGAAAATCCAAACGACACAAATTCTCCGGTAGGGTTGGGGGAGGCAGATCAAAAGTCCCAGGAGGAAAACAGGGAGTCAGGGAACGAAGAGGCAGAAAACGAAAAGTCTCATGGGGAAAAGAATACGGCAAAAGAAACAAAAGGCCCAGCTGATGAAGAAGTAATTATGTCAGAGAATGTTCGCACCGAGGAAATTAATGATGGGATGAATGTTGGGGTGATTCCCAATACAGATAGTAATGGGGGGGACAGACACATGGATGAGCACGTGATGGAATCTAGTTTTCAATCTAGTGAAATAGGGGACATCAGTAAAAAGGCTGGAGAGAATGGGCCGACCCATGAATATAGTATGGATCAAGAGTTTAAAACCCAGAGAAAAAGGAAGAGGAATCTGTTAGGGGACATAAAAGGCCTGGCACTTAAGCCCAACAATCAGTTGAGAAAAAACAGAGGCATAGACTTAAATATTGAACTTTCGGACGAGTCCAGACTTAACCCTAGAAAAAAAGTGACGAGAAGGAAAATAAAACTAAGAAAGAATAAATTCAGAGGCAAGCAAGTAAGGATAATAGAAGAAGGATGGGAGAACAGGGGTTACTCATTGGAGGACGACTTCGAATCGGAATGGGAAGAAGAAGCATCGTCTGATACAACTCTTGCACCTGAATCAAACGCCGATCGCAGTAAAGAGAAGCTGACTGCAGATGAGGTAGAGGAGGAATTAAAAGGCACCAAAGTAGTTGGAGATTTTCTAGGTGTCGATCTGACCAAAGGAATCAACATAGTTGAAAAGATCATTAATGAGGAACAGGTGGATGCACTTGAAAAATGAATTGGGCATCTTTAAACTTAAAAGGTGCAGGAGGTCCTGGGAAGGCGTCGTTAGTCAGAAGTTTGATTAAGGAGTATAGGGTAAGTTTCTTAACACTACAAGAAACTCAAATGAGTAACATGTCGGAAGCAAAAATCAGAAAATTTTGGGATGAAACGGCTATGGATTTTGTTAAAGTAGATGCAATAGGGAGATCGGGAGGCCTAATTTCAATCTGGAATCCAGGTATTTTCAAAAAAAATGCGGAATTGGTTGACCAAAATTACATTATGTTAAAAGGTGTATTAGTGGGAGATGGGACAGAGATAACAGTAGTTAATGTTTATGCTCCTAGTACTGGGGTGGAAAGGAGACGGGTTTGGAACAGGTTACTATCCATCCGCGACGAGGTGCAAGGATTATGGATCCTAATTGGGGATTTTAACGAAGTCCGTGTTCCCGATGATAGGTGTAACTCAGTGTTCGATAGTAATAATGCATTCCATTTTAACAATTTCATTGGGGCAGCGGGTTTACTAGAGTATCCAATGGCAGGAAGAAGATTTACGTTCTTGTCTGGCGATGGTAAAAAGATGAGCAAGATAGACAGAGCTCTTGTAAACAACGAATTCTTATCGAAATGGCCGAATGCTACACTTAGAGCACTGGAAAGAACGCTATCAGATCATAGCCCGATCATACTGACCACGGAGCCAACAGACTTCGGACCTACCCCATTCAGGTTTTTTAATAGCTGGCTAGAAATACCGGGAGTGGATGAGGTGATTAAAAAGGGCCTGTCATATCATGAAAATACAAGGTTTAAAGATCAATTGCTGGGTTACAAGCTAAAAGGGATCAAGGAGGAGGTTAAAATTTGGAGAAAGGCCTGCAAGGAAGTCGAAGAAAAGGAGTACACAGAAGCGTTAGATCATGTCAAAAGGCTGGATGCAGTTGCTGAAGAAAGGGGTTTGGCGGAGGATGAAATTGAACTCTGGAGAACTAGTAAAAACAAGGTAAGAGAGTGGTTCAGGAGGAAAGCCAAGGATTTGCAACAGAAAGCGAGGAACAAATGGATTTTAGATGGGGATGAAAACTCGAGATATTTCCATACAATAGTCAATTGCAACATAGCAAGGAATAAATTAAACGGGCTTTGGATCGATGGAAATTGGATTACATGTCCAATGGTTATTATGAAACACATCCAAGATAAAATGAATAAAAAATTTTTGGAACCTATAGAATCAAGACCGAAAATAACATCAGATGGGTTCTCGAAGATTTCGGAAAGAGAGGCAAATCAGTTAATCGCTAAGTTTTCTAGAGAGGAGATAAAGAAGGCGATATGGGATTGCGGATCGGATAAGGCTCCGGGGCCCGATGGTATCACTTTTGCAGTAATAAAGAAATTCTGGGATGAGTTCGAAGGACCAGTGAGTGAGTTGATGGAACAATTTCACATACATGGGTCGATACAAAAGTCATGCAGCGCATCGTTCATATCATTAATCCCAAAGGTAAATGATCCAGTAACCTTATCGGATTTTAGACCTATCTCACTAATTGGCGTCATTAACAAAATTATATCTAAAGTTCTTGCCAACCGGTTGAAAGAAGTGCTTGATAGTATCATATCACATGAACAATCCGCGTTTATTGCTAACCGGAATATTGTCGATGGACCTCTGATTGTTAATGAAATAGTATCATGGGCAAAAAAGAACAAGAAAAAGATTTTTTTATTCAAAGCGGATCTAGAAAAGGCGTATGACACTTTGAGCTGGAAATTTTTGATTTCTGTACTTACACATATGGGGTTCCCAGCCAGGTGGAGGAACTGGATTATGGGCATTTTATTCTCAGGCAAAGCCTCGGTCTTGGTCAATGGATGCCCTACAGGTGAATTTCAATACAAAAGGGGATTAAGACAGGGAGATCCACTGTCCCCATTTCTGTTCACAATTGCGATGGAAGCCTTACACGTACTGATGAAGAAAGCGGTGAGAACAGGCGTATACATGGGTCTAAAATTACCAAACAATGGCCCATGTTTGTCACACTTATTTTATGCAGATGACTCGATCTTTATGGGCGCGTGGGACCAAGAAAATCTGAAGTCTTTACGTAGAATAATGAGAATATTCTTCCTGGTGTCGGGCTTGAAGGTAAATCCAAACAAAAGTTTCTTGTATGGGGTGGGCACAGATGACGGAGAAACAAGTATCATGGCAAGTATATTGAAGTGTAAGACAGGCAAGCTTCCGTTTATGTATCTTGGGTTGAAAGTGGGTGCGAACATGAATAGAGTATCTAACTGGAAAGAGATAATTGACAAGTTCAACAAAAGGTTGTCAAATTGGAAGGCTAAAATGTTATCTTTTGCTGGGAGACTCACGCTAGTAAAGTCGGTATTGGGTGCATTACCTAACTACTTCTTATCTTTGTATAAGGTTCCAAAGAAAGTGATAAAAATTTTAGAGGGAATCCGAAGTAGGTTCCTATGGGGGGGATGTGGGGGTATAAATAAGATACGTTGGGTAAAATGGGAAAAGATTTTGTCGACAAAGAAAATGGGGGGGTTGGGAGTTGGCGGAATAAAAGAGATGAATATGGCACTGTTAATGAAGTGGAGATGGAGGTTCAAAGAAAAACCTGATCAGTTGTGGGCTAGAATCATAGCATCGGTCCATTGTAATAGGAGAGTTACCAACAGTATCCCGATAAAGAAATCTTCAGCTGGGGTATGGAAAGCAATTGTTGGAGTCGAAGATGATTTCAGGAAAGTGGGTATGGAAGTAAATAGAGCTCTGAGATGCAGCGTGGGTTCCGGAGAAAAAACGTTGTTTTGGTTGGATACATGGGCTACAGATCGTCCCCTAAAGGAGGAGTTTCCACGATTGTTTCGCTTGACAAAAGGTAAGATGAACAAGGTTAGTCAGAATTATATTAGTAATCAGAATGGGTATCTTTGGGACTGGAAATGGGTCAGGCTTCCAGATTGCACCGAAGAGAAAAATGAATGGGAAGAATTAAGAGGGTTATTGCTAAAACAATCGCTTAATAATAATAATGAAGATTTGTGGAGATGGAAGGAGAATAAAGAGAAAGGCTTCGAAGTAAGAGAGGTGAGGAAGGACTTATCCGGCACAATAGATATCAACACGGCGCCAGGCGGCATTGAATGGAGTAGAGTGGCAACTGCAAAAGTAAACTTATTTTTGTGGAGGGCTGTGGAAGAAAAGATCCCAACTCGGACTGCACTAAGAAGAAGGGGTATACAACTGGATTCGGATTTATGTCCGATGTGCGGTAGTGAACCGGAATCGGCTGCCCATGTAATTATTCACTGTCCAGTCGCAAAAGAGGTATGGCTCCAAATTTGGTTGTGGACCAAAACTCCACTCCGTGATCATCAGGAGAGTATGAAAGCAAGGTTTCAAGACAAAAACGATTGGCCCAAGAGGAAGGCTAAAATGATATATGCAATTCATCTTTTAACGGCTTGGTATCTATGGAGAAATAGAAACGACAAAGTGTTCAAAAACAAAGTCACAAACCCAAACAAGATAGTGGAAGAGATTAAAGAAGAATCTTTCGATTGGATGAAAAATAGAGCAAAGCTCATGGAGCTAACTTGGATAGAGTGGAAGAATTTCATGATTACGGTATAACTAGTATCATTAGTTGATTTCTTGTTATGTTTTGTTCTGCAAACCCTTGATGTATCGTGAGCAGAAAATTCTGGATTGTATTCTTGACGATGAAAGGGGCGGCATATAGCGTCTTGCTATGTGTCGTTTTTTCCTTTTGGGTATCAATAAAATTGGATTGTTGTTGTTCAAAAAAAAAAAAAGTAATACATTCTAGATAGTGTTTTTAGAACCAGATCGGCCGGTCGGACCGAACATATTCTTACATATGCGTTCTGATTAAGTATTTTTTTTATTTCTAATTTCACCCTTACGCTTCAAATAATACATCTTTTTTACTCATTTCGTTTTTATTTAACTTGATTTTTTCTTCAATAGCTTGCGTCCATTATCTCTTTTTTAAAGTTGAGTGCGTGACCGTGTTTATGATGGTTCTAAGATTTACCCGTTTTGTGTGGAATCAATTTACATACACTTTTGGGTGTAGGAGATGAGTGTTTTCTGATAAACAATGAAGAACAATCATTAATCTAAGAAGATAAACAAGAGTGAAAACAATTCATCTTCGCAAATTCATTGAACCTCCATGGATTTTGTATTCATTGAGTTCTTACATCATATACCCATGAATATAGTACAAACACACACACCTCCATTTGGTGTAGGTCTATCTATAGTACAATAATTGGAAAATACAAATATTTTACTAAATGCTTTCCATAAATTGCAATTTGGTCCCAGTCTTCGAGTCTTTACTTCTTCACGGTCTTAATATTAGTCACTTGTTATAGTGAATTGATTGTATTTCTTCAACAATTTATGCTATAGGGTGTGATCATAACCCTCATGACCCTCCACATCAGCGCCATATCACCTACTTCTAATCCATCATCCAAAACCACTACTCTAAAGGCGTGGTCATGACTTAAATAACTATTATCTTATTTTAATTTATTTTTATGAAAAAGGAAAGGAAGTATTAAATAAGGAAAGGTGGACCATGGTTGCCATGGTTTAATCCATGTGAATCATGGTGGATGAGACAAATGGGTGGTGTAGCAATCTATTAATGATGCTACGTGACGATTGATGACCCAACCATGCCACTCACACCCTATAGCCTTATAACCATTTTCATCTTTCCAAATCTTGACACTTTTGATCAAAAGTCAAAACTCAACAATCTTCCCCTATTTGGTAACATGAAAAATGCGTAAGTAGAAATACAATGATATATGGTGGAATAAGGAAATGTTATTCCTTTCACTTGCAACTTGCCAACAGATTTTTTTTAATCTTAAACATGGGAGCTCGTACTTCCCATTTGGAATTCGAAACAACCACATGGGTCAAAGAAAATTACCTATTGAAGTGCAAACGAATGAATTTGAGCTATAAATTAATGAAAAAAAAGAGTAAATTACGTTTTTGGCCCCTGTGATTATATCATTTTACTATATTAGCACAAAATGAGATTTTTTTAACATATCTGCCCCCATGGTCTCTATAACTAACCATTTTGGCCGCTAAGTCTAGAGATCATGGGGGCCAAAATGGTTAGTTATAGAGACTATGGGGGCATATATGTTAAAAATTCTTATTTTGGGCTAATATAGTAAAAGTGATATAACCACAGGGCAAAAAACGTAATTTACTCAAAAAAAAAAAAAAAAAAAAACTAGAGAAGCATATATATCTAATTGTTATTTGTTAATGATGGTTTGTTTTTGTTGGGTTTTTTCCCCAATTATGTTTTTTAATGTGTGTTACATGTATATTCATGAGTGTTTTTTTATATTGTTCATGGGTTTTAGTTAGGGCTGTAAACGAACCGAACGAACACGAACAAGATCTTGTTCGTGTTCGTTTGTTAAAAAATATATGTGTTCGTGAACCGTTCACGAACACTTATCGAACGAGATTTTATGTCTGTGTTCGTTTGTTAAGGAAATGAACTTGTTCATGTTCATAGTTATCGATAACTATGTTCGTGTTCGTTTGTGTTTGTTTGTTTGTTAATTTTAGGCAACGGATGTTGACGAACACAAATGAGCACAAACTAGTGTTCATGAACACAAATGAAAACAAACGAACACAAACAATCGTTCATGAACAGAATATATAATACACTGAACTTCCCGCCGAACGGTTCACGAACTGTTCGCCGAACGTTTGGTTCGTTTACAGCCCTAGTTTTAGTTAATTATTGTATGTTTGAATTTTAATGTGTGTTTAACACTTCATGTAAGTTGACAATCTTCAGTGGGTGGATCAAAATTCTTTACCTATGCGTCTAACCTTGACTCATAAATTAAGTAAATAAATCGGTGTGAACAATAATTTGACTAATCTTGAGGACTTTACTAAAGTTGATTTTACCTATCATATTCATAACCTCAATGATAATTTTTATCTATAGTTATGTAAACTTATTTGAATGTTTTTATTCTTAATCATTTTGTTTTTAGATATTTCCAAAAAGTTGAAAAGAAATTCATATGATTTCTTTTAACATAAAGATACCCGTGAACAATTTTGTTTTATTTATAATCCCATTCTTTATGATTTTTGATGTGCATTCACATGCCATATGAAATTAGTGAAAATTGTTTGCCAACTATCTTACGACAATGATTCATGTCAATGTCATCCTTTTTCTTAGTTTATAGAACCCGACTTACAATAACCCATATCCATGAAAAGTAAATTCTGAATCGGTATGATGAATCGGTTTAGAAGAGTTTGAAGGCTCAATCAACTAATCAAAACCAAGACCAGACCGACACAAACCTATGACTAGCGGACTGTTCCTAAAGATATGTTTTCTACAAATCCTAGTCTCAGGTCGACCTAGTTCTAATATTAGTTCAGTTTGGTCTTTCATCCGTTCAGTGGCGGATCTAGAAAATAATTATAGGGGCAACGTTTAAAAAAAATCTAAAGAGGTAACGAAATCGAAAAAATGTCAAATTTTTTTTAAATTTATACTACAGCCGGAACGCTAAAGGGCAACTGTCAGGGGCGCAACTTAGGCATAGCCCGAGGGGGCACCCGACCCCCCGAACTTTTCGATGCGTAGTGTTATGAATAGTACTTTCGTATAGAAATTTTTTAGGTATATACGTTTCCGCCCCCCCCCCCCCCCCCGGTTTCGGAAAATTTGGGGGGGGGGGGAGCTTCGCCAATGGCAACTGTTGTTACCCCTTGTTACACTCTATATTCGCCCTTGCTTTGTTCACTCCTATTCATCATCATATATCACCTATTAGTGATAATCACCATGATGAAAAATCATAAACACAAACATATACCAAATATGTAATTATGTAAAGAAACAAAGACATACATAACACAACTTAAAACCCTAAATCTTAACTCAATAATATAATCCATAAAAACTCCTAATCAAACCCACATTTAAATATGTAACCTTAAACACAACAACACTAAATCAGAAGTAACCTTATTTAGTATTTGTTTTGGTTCTACAGTTTTTACTTTTAGAAGTATAATTATGTATTCATACGATGGATTTTTGGTAATACAAATCTAGCTCATGTATAATTTAAAAAAAAACGAGGCAAAGGGTGTGTTCAACTGATAAAAGGGGCGTAGGTTAGTAGGTGCCCGGGGGTGCACCCACCCCTTCGAATGTTTCGGTTAAAAGTGTATAATTTTCGATTTTTTGTCCAAAAATTTTAAAATTATATAGGATCGCCACTCCAATTATTTTGCCTAAATATTTATAAAATATATAAATCAAAGTAAAGTTTGTTACCACTTTAGATCTTAAAGGTCGTCGGGCTGAGTTGTAATTCTTCGTCCAGGTTTCATTTATCTCGTACCATTATATATATATATTGGTCTTTTGTTTGTTAAACAATATCTAGTTTTTTTTTATATGTAAGAACGGGTCCTTTAAATGAATGAAAGTTTTTTTTGTTTTATTTGGAACTATCATTATTTGACCGGACCCGAATCGAATAGCCGGCCCGACCCGAAACATAACGATATGAAAAGAAATTTTGAGTCCCATGACTTTACGTCCTCTCGAAACTTTTGGTCAAGCTCCGCCACTAACTGATAATACGTTTTTTTAACCGGCCAAAAGGAGCATATTAGGAAATCTCAAAACCTTTAACCAAACGTAAAGGCTGTAATTGTACAACAAGGAAAACAAAAACATTAATACAAATTTTCAATCATTTTAAGAAAGTTATTTCTGTAAAAAAATATAAAAGTAAACAAACCTATACGAATGATACACACAATGTCACTAAATGCATGAACAAAAAAATTAATTCGGGACAAAATAAGTGCAACTTAAGTGGGTCTACTGTGCTAAGGAAAATAATAATGTTTTTGTTTTCGGTCAAGTGTCAAATTCAAACAGATTTGTAAATAGATTGTGTTGTTTGTGTTTTTTGTTGTTATTTTCTGCAACAAAAAAAAAACTAAATGATTGCTATTTTGGTGATGTTTTCTATGAAACAAATATTCCCACTTTGGATTCAATAATATACTATTTATGCCAATTTCAAACTTTTACGCATGCCATTCAAAAGAAAAAAATAACACTTAGGGTAAACGGTATGGTTGCGGAGACTCATTCGGGGAAGGGGGTCACCGATCGGTAAACCACACCGTGGTGATGAAGGTGTTCGGTGAGTGGTGATGAAGGTGTTCGGTGTATAGTCACCGATTTGATTGAAGGTGTTCAGTGAGTGGTGATTCGGCTAGGGTATTCGGTGTATAGTCACCGATTTGATTGAGTGGTGATTGAATGAAATTTGACCGTTAAAAAATATATAACTTAAACACCCTAGAGTGATTGAACCATACCTAGTGATTGAGTGTAAAATGGGGAGTAGAATGGAGAGTTGACATGACATGCTATTATTGGGTAGAGAATGACTCAAACACACTAGAGTGATTGAACCATACCCTCCACCCTTATATTTTTTTTATAAATTTAACTTTAAATTTCTGTCTTTCTCATTAATGTTTGTGTGTGTATAAGTTGTGTTTTATCTGGTCACACTGGTTAGATGGGTATTAAATGACCAATAATTCTTTTTTTTTCTTTTTCTAACTGTTCTTTTAGTGAAAAACATTATACATGTTTTCATTTATATTAGGGATATTGGATTTAATTAACCTCAAATTTCACCAATTGGCTCATAATACTTCCAATTTTTTATTTGTACACCAGCACTTTTAACTTTTAACTTATTGGCCCATAACACTCTCTAACTAAATGAACCATAGCCCAGTTAGCTAATGTTAGCTGCCACGTCATAAAAAATGTCATGTCAGCTGCCACATCAGCTAACACGTCATCAAAAAATGCCATGCCAGTGCCACCTCAGCTGCCACGTCATCAAAAATGTCACATCAGCTGACACATCATATGCCACGTCAACAAAAATGCCACATCAGCAAAAACTACCGTGTTAGGGTTTAGTTAGTTAGGGAGTGTTATCGGCAAATAAGTTGAAAGTTTGGAATGCTGGTGTATAAATCGAAAGTTGAGAGTGTTATTGGCCAATTGGTGAAAGTTTGGGTTATTTAAATCCAATATCCCTTTATATTATCAATATATTTGTGTCGAACCAAAATTAAGTACGAGTCTAAACATGTTTGGTCAGATTAACCAAGCAAAGTTTTCACTTCTTTGCCATTGTATTCGAATCTTTTTAAACTATGAACGTATTAGACTATAATACTATATATAACAAATATACTTTTCGAATTGGTTTACCAATTTGGTAGCAAATCGCCTTGTCTTATAAATAATTGAGTTGGCCATGAAAATTAGTGACGTAAATAAAACTTTTAAGCTTAGGGTTGCAATAACTTTTTTTTTACTGCCATTGAAGTACTTTATTGATGACAAATTGACAACTATTTTAATCAAATTACAAGATAACAACATTGTTAAACTACCTATATTTAGGGCTGCAAACGAACACGAGCAAGATCTTGTTCGTGTTCGTTTGTTAAGAAATATGTGTTCACAAACTGTTCATGAACACTTACTGAATGAGATTTTATGTTTGTGTTCGTTTGTTAAGAAAATGTACGTGTTCGTGTTTGTTTGTTAACTTTAGACAACAGGTGAAAACGAACGTTGATGAACACAAACTAATGTTCATGAACATAAATGGAAACAAATAAACACAAACAAGCATTCCAGAACAAAATATTTAATACAATAACACTTATTAAATATTTTATTTGTCGGAGTTTTGAAGTATTTAATTAAAATATTAACACTAAAAACACTAACGAACTCTTGAACACAAACGAATACGTCATTAAGGGAGCTGGGTTTGTACCGATCAGGTCCAACAAACATACAAGGGAGCCATGGCCCAACAAACATATAGGCCTATGAAGATTTTAAAGATGAAGTTAAGTGCATGGTAAACACTTTTCTTAATGTAGTAGGCTGAAGAACATTGGACTTATTTGGACAGTTGGAAATTTATTTCATTTATTTTTTTGATGGGCCAGTATATGATTTTGGGCTTTTTTAAGGGCTGAACTTGCTGAAGCAAAATTTTTAAGGATTTAACACAAAACTACATAGAAGCATGTAAGGATTTAACCTTGAGCGGCATGGAGTCTTCCCAATTCACTTCCAAAGACCCCAAGTCTCCCTTTATATTAACCTTGCTTACATGGGCGTACCCACCCCAAGCCGTGGGTGGGCGGGCGGACGGACGCACCCCTTGAAAAAAAATATTTTTAGTGTTATTTTCCGACCGCACCCCTTGGTAATTTTCACTTGCACCCCTTGAAAATTTTCAACCGCCCCACTTAAAAAAATATTATGAATTTATAAAAAATAAACACTGATTATTATTTAATATATAAGTATATAACACAATTTATATAATTATTCTTTAACCACTTAATTACTTAACCCAATCTATTTTTATTAACCCAAGGCCAAACCTAGCCCAAATCCAACCCAAAGAAATTTGAACTAAATAAAATAACCCAAACTCATCCAACCATTCCAACTCCAAATCCTGCCCCAAAAAAACTCCCAGCGACTTAACGTCACTGCTCACGACCGGACGACATTTTTTGCCGGAAAAACTAAAATTCCGGCAGGACCGACCCATATTACGCCAGAATTCCGAAGAACTAGTATGGTTTCTTTATTGAATTTTTTTTTGTTGTATTATGTGATGATTATGAGAAAATATCGATGTATAAGGGTTTGATATTTTTATGTTTTTTTTTTATATATTTTTTTTGTTGTTCTAGACTTGCAGTTAAATGATTTTGTTGTTTTATTTATAGCTTTGTTTGTTTAAATGATTAGTTACAAGTAATTAACATTTAATACTAGGCTTGAATATTTGAAAATTACGGATTATGGTTGAACATGATTGTTTATTTTGTTGAAGTCTCTAGTGTTGTTTTATAAACCGTAGCCTAACGGGTTTATCGTTTATCCTTTTTATTATAAATTTATTTTTAGTAAAATATGTTTTTGTGCCGTAACTTATATTAGTTGAGCATTTTATACCAAATTTTAAGGGTTAAAAGAGAAAATAACATTATGCTTTATAGTTTATACATAATTGTCTTATGCACCACATTTGTATCGTTACTGTGAAATGTTAATTTAGAGTTTCAATAAGTAAAACTAAAATTCATACAAACGAAATGTGATCGTATCAATCTGTGTATATACGTATCATGTTCAGGTTCATGTGCCTCAATAAACGCCCCGTCTCAATGGCACCCGTAAAAACAATACTTTATGTCTTTATGGCCAGTTGGCCACCGTATCATTCAATTGGGCCCCACCCACAGATAGCAAATATAGCATAATTGATTGGTAAAATCATGTGGGCCCAATATGGGCTCATTTTACAGCAACTTTGCGGCCCACTATCTTCTTGGTCGGCTACCGAACGGCTGAACGCCAAAAACAATCAATTATAAAAACTAAATAAAATATACGCAATCATCACTATGATCAAATGTGTCGTTTCCATATTTGGTATGTGAAAGTTTAATGTAATTTGTATGTAAATGTAATGTAATAAGCCTATTTAGTTATGAACTTATGATAAATGCTAAAAAGTTTTTAAGATGTTAAAATCGAATTGGTTTAATACAAATCGACTATTAGGTTTTTTTTTTACTGCAGACTAATATGTACCTTTTAAGATTTGAACCCTCTACCTTTTGACTAAAGTGGAGAGTAACACTATTTTCTTTAGGGACAGTGATAGTGGAGGACGACAATGTAGTGGCGATTGACTGTCGTGATGCATAATAGTAGTGAGGGTCAGTGGTGGTGATGGATTCGAAGATGGTTGTTTGTGACAACTTTAGTAGGTGGTGGTGTGTTATAGCCTACTGACATTTTGGGGGTGGGATAAGGTTAGGTTCGATTCCCACAATGGGTTTTTTTTTCCTATATTTGTTGGGTTTCCTCCTGAATTGGTGTATAAACATTATTACTTAGTGGAGATGGATATGATCGGGTGATTCTGCTGGTGTATAAACATTTTCCCATATTTATTAGATAAATACATCATGTATGATTTAACCCCCCAATCTTTTGATTGCGTAATAGTATAATACACTACTTAATCACCAAAATGTGCCGTTAAGAGCCCTTAAGGAAGCAAGTAAAATAATAAACTTGTTGATAAAACAAATAAGTCTAAGGCTAGACGGTATGGGGGGTCGTCCCCCTCCGTCCAGGATCGTCGCCGTCCCAAACACCCCCCCCCCCCCCGGTCCTCGTCCTGATCGTTGCCCCCTAGCCGTTTGAGACGATGCAGAAAAGGACAAAAGTTGTGGGGTTTCGATGCTTGTTGCCCGTTAGAATAAAAAAAATTATTTCCAATTTAAAAAAAAACTTTCAAACGGCTATTTCCTCTCTTTTTTACCAAAATCCAAACCAAAATTATATATATTCCCCATTTTTTACACCATTTTTCACACTTTTCATCCACTACAACTCATCTCTCTCTCATTTTTTATAAACATTCTTCAATACTATTCTACTATGGATCCCTTCAACCCGAACCCACCGAACAACCCGAATGTATTTTCGGTGCCGGGATACTATCCGACGATGGAACCGAACCAATTCGGTCAATTTTCCTCAAACGCTTTTGTCGCTTTTCAAAACTCACTGAATGTTTTTTGCGCACACGCAACAAAGTCAAGCCATACAACAATTGATGATGCGGAATGCTTTTAATATCTAACCCGTGCAACCCGTTCAACCCGAACCGAACCCGACGCAACCCATTCGAACCTAACCCGACGAGGATGTTGTCGAAGTTGTTCCCGAGACCCAACCGCAAAAAGGTAAACGAAGAAAAGGCAAGCAAGTTGCGGGTGAGCAAAGCCAACCGTCCAACCAAAGCCGAAACCATCGACGCAACTCGAGGAACAAGCCTTAGCGAAGGCTTACATAGGCACGTCCACACACCCGATTAAAGGACGTAAAAATAACTTGTATTTTTTTTAAGTATATACTTCGTAGTATTATTTTTTTAATTTTTTGTAACATATATTTTTGTCCAATGTAGGTAACAATCAAACGGGTGAGGGGTTTTGGAAGGCGGTTTTGGCAAAGTTTCTTGAGCTAATGGAACAAGGGCCGTATCGAGATGTCGATTCGGTGTCTTCTTAGTGGCGAAAAATGAGCGGGTTCATCAACAAGTTTTCGGAAGAATATAATAAAATTTATTCAAGTGGGCGTCGTAACGGGATGAACGACGAGGATGTGTTCAAAATGGCGTTGGATGTTTACAAGACGAACCATGGCTCCACGTTCGCACACGTTCTGGCGTGGGAAGTTATGCAATTGGCCCAAAAGTGGGCGCCGGTTCTGAACGAGGTGGAGATGGCAAAGCCGGAAAAGGACATCGGAATCCGGTAGTTATAGCGCCGACGGATCGGACGCGAGATGTCACACCCCCAAAATCCACCCGCGGAGTGTCACCGCTTGGAGGCGTGACTGACCAGGATCAAGCCACCAATCATATTGAACAAATAAGTAATAAGTAAAAGTAAATGCAATCCACACAATACAATTGGTGTTCAATCAAAAACATAGCATAGGTAGCGGAAACATAGTTATGAAAATCCAACACAAGTGTTTAGTTTAAAGAGTCATAAAGTTTTCATCAAAACATCCACAATCCGTGCCCACAACGACCGCGCATCCCGTGCAAGCTCCAAGAGTACCTATGGTCCTGCAAGGCATGTAACAGAAAGTCAACAACTAGTTGAGCGAGTTCACAATAAGTAAGTTCGTTGCATAACTAAGCGTTATTAACTAAGCCGTTGTGTAGGTTCAATTGGTGGGGGCTTCCCACGTTGTATGTACTATTAGTGGGGGCTTCCCATGTTTGTATTTACTAGACTAGTTGTACCATAAGTGTTCTTCTTGACCCGAGAACAGGATTTGCGTACGAGGTTTACGTAGGCTTTACGTAAGTGCCCTTCTCAACCCGAGGACAGTGGTACGCGGGGGTTTACGTAGGTTTTACGTAAGTGTCCTTCTTAACCCGAAGACAGTAGTATGTATGAGTTTACGTAGGTTTTACGTAAGTGCCCTTCGTAACCTGAGGACAGTGGTAAGTACAAGTTTACGTAGGTTTTACGTAAGTGTCCTGCTTATCCTGAGGACGATGGTAGAAAGTCTAGCAGCAGTGTAAGTACAAGTAATTGTTCAATCCCATTATTCAAAACCCATTCCCTACCCCGGGAATCCCATGCCTCGGTAAGAGTGTGAACTCACCTTGGTTTGCTCGGTATGCTAAATTATGTGTTCATAAGAAATCAGTCACGACCTATAGTACGCACGTATATATATAAAAATCAGTTTCGTTCGTAATGACTCGCATGCAAATCTAACATCACCTTGTGCTAGGCAGTTAACATCATGTATCACGCAACAGTTAATCATGTTCAAACAATCCATGTTACACATATAGGTCTTTTGTAGTTTATTCTAATATGACTATCCAGTAATACTTAACAGAATTAGCATCCAACAGAACTAACAAACTGACTGGGTTTACTGAACTAACAGGGTTACACAGTTAGTAAGGGTTACACTCTTAACAGAGTTGCATATCATAACTGAGTAAATAGAGTTAATAAAATTAATTGATTAACCAAATTAATCAACTTAACTTAACGGAGTAAATAACTAATAATGTTATGGGCTTAATAAAGTTAACAAAGTTAACAAGATAAATAACTTAACCAAGTTAATAACTAACTAAGCAAATAAACCAATAATGTTACTGAATAACATAACGAAATCACATGTGACAGTTAAGGCTTTGGCGAAATCCTTTTTTGGGCCGAAATCACCTTTTTGGGCCGAAAACACTTGGGCCAAAAATCCCCAAGGTGTTTTCGTTGGGGTGGAGTGTTTTCATCAGGCATCATCATCATCAAATACATTCAACAGCAACCCTAAACAACATTACAGTTTCTACGATTTCAACCAACAATCGCTCAATCAGAAGAATCAACATCATCACAACAGACTTTCAACAAGAACAGTTTTTCTTAATTTCATACCCACATTACGAACCTACCATTTTCAATAGCTTATAATCGATTCACTTAACCACAGAGATTAACGAAGACCAGTTAATAACAGAGATTTTAACCCATTTGTTAATCAATCGATGTTCAATCATATGCTCATACATATCTCATGATAGCAGTTAATACAGAATGTTAAACAAACAATCTATGATGATTTCGATCAAACAAACAACAATAGCCGATTACTAACCTAAAACGAAGAGACAACAAAACCGATTGATGTATATGTTCAAGGCTGCCGTCACACACAGGAGGAGAACTCTAGGGTTTGCCGATTGAAAAACTCTCCGTAAAGGTTGTAAAAATATATATATATATATATATATATATATATATATATATATATATATAATTCACTACTGGGTCTAAAGCCCATTCTGATTTCGTTGGTCACAAAGTGGACGAAAACACACAAGGTGTTTTCGTGAGTAGGTGATTTCACAGGAGGGGTGGTGTTTTCATATGAGCAGGGGTGTTGGGCCAATGATCCATATTAAACTATACAACCCCAATTAACACAAATTACACTATTATCATACACTCAAATATAATGCACCCCAATTATAAAATATCAATCGCAATACGATTTAACGTTTTACAAATGTAAGTGTTGTGAAACAAACAAGTCGTGTAAACAAACAACATTAACAATTAACGTGCAATTAATGCGAAGATGGAATCTTGGAAACTCGAGTTGTCACATTATCCCCAACTTGAAAGAAATAAATTTCGTCCCGAAATTTAGCACGTGGTTACTGAGGAAGCTAGTTAAGTTGTATCGTTTACTGGTTTTTCCTGGGGTGTCACACGAGATGTAACATAAATTTAAACGATGACGCCGAGTTCGATGAAGAAGAGTACGCGGTAAAGGAAGCGGAACGTCCCCCGGGCCGGGACAAATCAAAGAAGGAGGCGGCGTCAAAGAAATAAAAGCAAAAGGTCGATTCGAAGGTGGAGGAGTTTATGACGCAATTTAAAGCATACACCGAGGTCACGGCCCAAAAGGCGAGGTCGAAGGAGCGGGCGATCGAAGAAAAGTCACGTGTGGCGGGAGAAAAGTTACGATTGTCCAATGATAAGGTTCGGCTCAAGGAGTGGGAAATATTAACGATGGATGTTGATAGTTATCCCGAACCGAAACGCTCGACTTTGATAAAATTGCAAAATGACATCATGAAGAAGCATCAAAGTGGATGATTTTTATAAGTTTATGTTTTTTTTTTTTAATTTAGTAGGATTTTTTTTAAGTTTATGTTTTTTTTAGTTTATGTATTGTTTTTTAATATTAATGAAAGTATTTTCCTATTTTATTTGTTAAATGTTAAAAAAAGCGAAAGATTAAAAAAAACCAGCTAAAATGGTGGGGTAGGAATGTAGGATCATCCTCCCATTTCCATTGTTTTTTGAGATGGACCATCCTCAAGAGGACTATGATGTGACGCCTAGGTGATGGATCATCCTCCAAATAGTCACCATACCATACCATGTAGCCTAATAATTCTTAATCGAACAATCAGTGAAACATTGATTCCTATAAAGCGCTTTATTCAAAAATTCATAAACAAACACCCACAAAATCATGTTATCCAATAAAACTATTTGAGATTGCAAGAATGTGATAAGATCAAGATAAAAGGTTGAAACTATCCCATAAAGTGGATGAGAAAGACCACAAATTGGACCTCCCTCAACTTGCAAAAACCCTTCACATGTCATGGCCACCACCATCACCATCTTTCATACATGCAACATCCCCCCCCCCCCCCACCCCACACACACACACATATATACACACATATACATACATATATATGTAGTATATATATAGACACACACTTCTCTCTAATGCCACAAATCCTTCCTAGCCCAAAATTGTCCAAAGAAAAAGTTCATTTTCACAATTTGAAATCAAGTCTCATATTGACTCTTTTTCTTTCATTTTTTCCAAAACCGGAAAGAATACTCAATACCAATTCATCATCATTTCAAAATTAGAAAGAAATACGCGCATTTGAATCTTTTCTTGCTTCCATTCATGCAATTTGATACATTCATCCATGTTCTTGCATGTGAAGACAAGGTATGCATAGTGCAGCCAAGAATGATTTGCCGGTGTACTCATTAATCTATTTTTGGATTCGTTTTTTTTTTCTTAAAACCCAAAACGCCACACTCAAAAGGTGATAACTTTCGTTTGTGTCCAATAACGCATCCGCTAAATATTAGTTTATAAACAAACGTTATATAACCATTTTAAGGGTACTTCGACTGACTTTAGTCATGTTTTCATCCAGGGGCGGACTTAGAGTGTTAGTAGGGGTAGCACGGGCTACCCCTCAACCCCGTGTCCGCAGTGTAAAAATACCCCTTAACTCCATTTCCGTAGTGTAAAAATACCCCTCAACTTCGTTTCCGTTATATAGAGGATACCTTTGATCCTAAAAGAAAATAGGATACCCCTAACTTTTTGTGCTAGTTCCGCCACTGTTTTCATCCAATTAAACGTAAATGTAACTTTAATTTATCGGCAAGTTTTACTTGGCTACGATATCTATCCAGTACTCACATGCTAGAACTATGGTGAGTTTAAGGAAGACTGTTGACACATACGGAGTATCATCTTATGGTAAGTTTCGTTTCCTATTTTAGTAACAAACTATATTCAGTTAATTTATGCCTTTAAAGATTAAATTATATAATGTTTTCACATGTTGACAATTTAGATGTTATTACTCATATTATTAGTATTGTACAAACAAAAGAATGACAAAATAAGCATTTGTGTGTGAGTTTTTGGATGTTTAAGAACTTTGTTTTGAAATATAGGTATTATTGTTTGACTCAATACCTTTAAAAAGGTTTTTTTTTTTTTTATAAGTATTTAACTTGATAAATAAGTTTATTTGTAAAACAAAACTTTAAGTCTATACATAGGAGTTATTTGTAGAGATTCCTGAGTCCGAAAAATAGTGAGCTATTTAAAATATTTTGAGCCATTGATAGAAAAATGACTTTTTACCTAAGACTACACGGAGTAGTGGACGTTGTGGTGGATGGCAACACCTCTACGTCGGGAACACCACCCTGTGGGGTGGCGTGGTGGTGAGGGCGGATGATTCTCCACTCACGTGGGGGCAATTCTTGTGGTGAGATGGTAACTTTTTATTGGTTGATGGATTTTGAGTTGGCTTTAATTGGTTTTTGTTTATTTTTCTGTATTTGCATATAAAAATGCAACTTTCACGCCCTTCCCATATCGTGTTTTTTTTTAACCATTTCCCCTTGCTGACGTGACTGTCACATGACGCTTAATGCTCCCTCTTCATGCCCTCCCAATCCATATAGTCTAAGGCTTAATCCGTCAATATTCAACACCATAAATCAACTCCAAAAATATAATAAACTTTAGACCGAATAAGTGCAAATTGCAATATATTTTGTTAGCACTTATTTTGGTTGATTAGATTATCTTTATGGTCAATATTCCTGAGATGTTTTGCATATATGGTTGGTAATAAATCACTATATGTAACTTTGTATTCCCTAAAAACACACTTTCGGTTTCTATTTATCGTAATGTCATATCATGTTACTTCTTTCTCCTTTCACATGAATACATGACAAGATCAAATACCATTAAGAAACACTATATATTTTCTTCTTTTACGTGAAATATGTTTCTCAACTTTATGATATATTAAAGTCGAAAAATATCAAAATACATGAAAAGGCTAATAAACTTGCATAAAATACACATAAAAAAGGAAAATCAAATCTTAATAATTTCAATTTTGATTTATTGGCCGGGATTAATCCCAACTCAAGTGACGTTTACAGATGAGTCCCAATTTTGAGCATATTGCGATCCCATACTAACTGTTAGTTTTTGTTGATGTAAACTGCTTACGTGACAAAAATATCAAAATTTGGATTACATAGACTGCTTATATGACAAAATTTTGATGATGTAAACTGCTTATGTAGCAATTCACGCGTTAGCAAAAATTAACTGGGTTACCTTTCAGTTATATGGAATAGCTGAAGGAAAATATGTTAAAAGTTGAAACTGTCGGTAAACATTTCCCAAGTTAGGATTAATCCCTAGCAATAGGTCAAAATTAAAATAATTAGAATCCAATTTCCTTTAAAAGATACAATATAATTACTTGTTACTTCTTGTAGTTGTCAAAACAATATAGGGGTAGGTTGAGTTCTTTCTACTACTAATATTAATAATTTAGATCTTGTTTAAACACATAAAAAAAAACCCTTCAACCACTATTTTTAATTTCATGTATGTGTTGCATCAATAGTAGATGGTGAAACTGAAGACCAAAGTCCAGAGGAACCAAAACACCAAATTACCACCTTAGTATATAATCAAAATGTCATTAAGAACATGCTAAAAATGTATACTTTAGAAAACAGGATTATAAGAGTTCTTATGAACGTGTTGAAACTTTAATCTTTAATCCGTTTTTCATCGATAAAATTGTCATCATTCTGTACTCCACCGCATGCCCTTCTACCAATTCAAACTTGAAAAATCTACACAAAATAGCGAGCGCCATTTTCATTTGCAGGTATGCTGAGTCTTTGCCGAGGCATATTCGTGGGCCCGCCTGTTATATAAAACGGTCATAAAATAACCACGTCACACTAAACAATATAAAGTTTAGAGTAAACTTCTATTTTGCTCCCTGTAGTTTGGTCGTTCTAATGGTTTTGCCCTAATCTTTTAAAAATAGCCATTTTACTCCCTGATCTATGAAGCCCATCACGATTTCACTCTCCGCCCCAAACAACATCCATTTTAGAAATAAAATATAACATGTATCAATCAACGCGATCATAAGTAAATGGTTGTTGTTACTTACTTGAAATGCAGTGAACTTGAATGGAGATGCGTTTTGGAATAACCCGTCTTTAAGCCATCTTTCGGGTTTAAACTCGTTTGCATCAGGGCCCCAATTGTACTCCATTCGACCCATTGAATAAGGAACATATGTTACCATACCACCCGCTTTTACTTTCGTTCCATCGGGCAAAATATCATCGTTCAAGATTCCTTTCGGGTCCTTATAAAAATAAAACAAAAGGATTAAGTCTTTAGTAGGTTCATGTTTAACTTAACTTCGCCAACAATAAACATTTTAGCTTATTTTATCGGTCCCAAGCCCGGGCAAAGGAGGGTTTTTCTCAAAAAGTATTTTTTTTTTGGAAAAAGGTCTCGAGTTTTTAATTTGCTTTAGGCCACCAAAATGGTTGAGCTGGCCTGCACATGTCTAACACGAGTTTCGAGTTTGTGCTGCTCAACCTACCAACCCTCGAACGCAACCCGCTTAACAAGAATAATGACTTACTTGAGGTACAGCAGGATACAACCGAAGTGTTTCTGTGATGACAGCATGCAAATAATACAACTTTCCCAACGTATCATAGCTCATAAGTTCAGCAAACTGCTTTGTTCTTTGGTCAAAAGATTCAGGATCTTGTGTTTCACAAGGTTTTAAACATACATTCTCTTCTTCGGCTCGATCTTTCTCAAAAGATTTGAGTTCTTCGTACAGTTTCTCCGCAACATGATCATGAGTCATGATCATATAAATGGCCCACGAAAGAGTCGTTGCTGTGGTGTCTCTTCCAGCGATCACAAAGTTCAATACGACGTCTCTTAGACTCTTGTCGTTGATGTTGTTTTCGGGGTCTTTTCCTAACTCGATGAATCTTGATAATATATCATGCTTTATCTAATGAATGCAGGAAATAAAGATTAAATGGAATCAGTTACTAGATTTGTAGACGTCACGCGTTGCAGCGAAACGTAGCAAATGATAACGTAAAACAAAAAAAAAAACGAAGCATGTTGTTTAGAAAACCAAACCGTCAGAATTGTTTCACTTTATCATAATATCATCATAACGTAAAATGATACTAAATAAATAATTTATTTTGAATATAACTTCGTTATTAACAAAACTTTTGCCAATAACAAAACCATTAGTAAATTACTTGCATTTACCTTGCCATTATTAGGAATCTCTTGAGTTTCTTCTATCTCTTTCTTTCTTCTTTGGATGACCGAATACGTAAAATCATCGATGATCTTGATGCTTTGGTCAAGAACAGCTTCGGAACCGACCCCTAGAAACTTTTTAATTTTCCATAACGGATCGATGAACCGAAGAGTGACTATAATGTTTGCAGCGTCGAATGCTTTGGCGAACCGATTGTCGGGTAAGTTAGGACTTAATGTCCCTATCTCTACTCCAAATCCTACCTTACATATGGAGTCCAAAGTCATCCTCATCAATAATTCCTATAGAAAAACAAACACAACTTTTAGCACATATTAAAAGAATACACACATAAAGAATATAGATTTATGTGATACGTCCTTTACCGAGGACCACCAAAGTAGGGTGCTAAACGGGTCGGGTTCGTGGGTTAGTGGGTTCAACCCGACCCGAACTCGAAAATTTTAGACGAACCCGAACCCGACCCGAACTCGAAAATTTTAGACGAACCCAAACACGATCTGAACCTGAAAATCTTGTCATACACGACCCGAATATTCATGGGTTGACCCGGACACGACGTGTTCAACACGATTTTTTTTTATTTTTAAATTTTTATGACGCAAATTAATATATTAAAACCAAAAAATTACTAGAAAAACACAATCAATTTCTTTTTTTAAGTTATAATTATGGCATAAAATGCACGACCAACTTAATTTATGACATAAAAGATGCTGTAAAAATATAATATGATATAAATTGGTTAAACGGGCCAACCAGCCAACCCGATCGGGTTGACCCGAACCAACCCGTTTAGCTAAACGGGTTCACGGGTTCAACCCGAACTCGTTTAGACTAAACCCACACCGACGAATTTCGTTTAGGTTTGTGTCATGTTTTCAGGCCGTGTCAGAAATTCACACCCCTGCTGCACCGAAGGATACGTCCCTCGTTGAAGGTTCTTTGATTTGTAGTGTTACCTGAATGTCTAGTTGTTGATGGTCAAAGGCTGCTTGACTTAGAATAGAAGAGAGTTTGAGGCTATACTCTCTAAAAACCACAGTGCTAAAGTCCCTTAAGTTCTTAGAAGCAAACTCAAAACTTGATGTTTTTCTTTGTTTCCTCCAATTTTCACCATCTGAATTGAAAATACCATCCCCAAGCAACACCTCCATATATGAATGATACACTTCCCCCTTCAAAAACCCGAAAGAAACTTTAAAACTTTACGCGTATAAAGAACCGAAAACATCATCATCATCATCATACTCAGTATATCCCACCAATAGCAAAACTAAGGTAGGGTCTGAAGAGGGTGAGATGTAGACAGCCTTACCTCTGCCCGTAAGAATAAAGAACCGAAAACCTTAAAAGAAAATACTACAACAAGTTGGAGTAGTTTGTGCATAGAAGTAATATACCTTTGGGTAGTTTGCAAAGTTGGTTTTAAGAATATGTTCTACATTAGCCGGATCGGCTATGTAGGTGTAGGTGGTGAAGGGCATTGGAACCACAACGGTTCTTGACTCGGATAGGTAATTAACTAGCCAATCGTGCATGCGGTTATAGTTCATTAGTTGCTCGATAGCGGCTCCAACAAGTGGCCAAGTTTTCGGGCCTTTGTTGGTTCGTTGGCTCCATCGGTGAAGGAAGATCCATGCGAAGACCGAACATGCGAAAATCAAGATACTTGTTTCCATCCTTTTAAGTTGAAAGTGTATGAGTTTGTTCAAGTTCTAAGGTCATGTAACAAAGGGTAACTTCTTATATGTGAAAATAAGTTAAAGAAATACATAAGTTGTTGTAATATTGGTTACTAGTGAATCAACTATACTTTTGTCAACAATCTTTGTATGAGAATTAGGTATTTCAATTAAAAATGGTTTCATAATCTTGGTGTCTTTAACCTAGACATTTCCAAACCTTTTAAGTAGTTGAAATTAGAGTCAAATGCCATTTTAGTTGGTTTGAGTAATTTTGCGAATTTAGTCCAAAGGTTTCATTTTTGGCTCGTGAGTCCAAAAAGGTTTCACCGTTGCCATTTTAGTCCATTGGGTTAACTTCATCCAATTTTTCAGTTAACGAGAATGGCAATTCGGTCATTTTATATGTAATTCTATTAACTAAAAGGTCAATTCAGCCATATAAAATGACCAAATTGCCCTTCTCGTTAACATAAAAAATGGATTGAAGTTAACCCAGTGGACTAAAATGGCAACGGTGAAACCTTTTTTGACCTACAGGCGAAAAATAAAACATTTGCACTAAACTGGTAAAATGGCCCAAAACACATGAACTAAAATGGCATTTAACTCTTGAAATTATTTATTTCTTGTTCATATATAATTTTGTATGCTTTGAGGAAAAAAATATGAAGATACTATTTTATAATATTTAGCAGGGCCGACTCAAACATTTTAAAGGCTCAAAGTGAATGATAATACCGGGCTCTTTTTTCACGAAATGATTTTTATTTTGATTTTCATCTTAATAACACAATCGAAATGTTTAGAGATCAAAAGGTTACCTCATGTAGCAAAGTAGAAGTTGTTCGAAGAAGGTTTAGAAAACGCAACAACAAGATGAGAAAGATGTGTTGGGTTTCAAGGACCAAGTTTGGGCTTTTATAGGCCCAGCTGCTTCTTTGTGGGAAAAGGTGATGGGCTAGTATTGTATGACGTGTGCGAAATGAGATGTAGCTCAAATATGCAAGGTTAGTGGCATGTTACAAGAATGTGCCAAGAGATGTGGTCAAACAGGGTTTAAAATTTTGATGAGCACATTATTTCCTTTTGTTTCATATATAAGTTTTTTTTGTATATTACTTGTGATACGTGCCCACTACCCATGTTCATGCAACCCACGATTCCTATTATAGTTCTTATTTTGTTTGTTTTCTTTTTGCAGGTGTAAGGGTTAGTAGGGTTTAACCCATTAAGTCCATTATCTATTTTTATTCAGTTGTAAGCCTTTATATAAGGCAGAATGTTTATGTAGAAAGGTATGAATGAAAATTAGTCTAAAATTCTCTCTAAATTGCTTTCTGGTTTCCTTTCTATTTTCTTTGGCCAACGAAATCGTTGGAACCACATCAACTTGATCAAAATACCAAAAAGTTAGTCACAAAAGTAGGGATAAAAGAAGACGGTTAATAAAGCCACACCTTAAATCTTATTTTTATATTCTATAAACATGCCGTATAATGTTATATGACATGTATACATAGTGTGAAAATAACCCCTAAAAGAATGTTATGACTCTGCAATGATTTGCACATCATAGGTGAAGACATCCCCCCCCCCCCCCCCCCCCTCTTTTAGTAACTTTTTTCATTGCTACGTAGGCATGGGGGCTTTATCTAAAACACTCATTTACAAGTGTGTAGTGGTTTAACTAAAAATTAAAAAAAAATATGTGTTTAATTAATGAGCATCACCTTTTTTTTCTTTCACGCCCGCCATTAGCTTGACGAAAGTGCCCACGATGATGTCTCATGGTTAATACGGGTGTATTGGTTTGACGATGACGTGGTAAAGGAGATGTTATACCACAACGCATGGTCTTACTTGGTAGACTACCGCTTGCAAGAAAAAAGCCTAAAGATCCATTTTGTGACACGTGGGAGATGAGGCCTTGAGTCATCTTTTCAATTGTTCAAAAAAAAAGCTTAAGTTTTGCGTTTCCTTTATGTATATTAGGAAACATCATATGTTAAATAAATCATATTTAGTTTAACGTATAAATGTTTTCTTTTAACTAACCTTACATAGGATATATATATATACACACTAGAGGGGTAAGGTTATTGTAAAAAAGGTTAAAAGTGTGAGAAATGTGAGAAATATTGTGGAGATGACATGTGTCCTAAATCTAAATTAATTCAAAAGGGTAAACAAGTAATTTTATCATTAATTCAATTAATTAAAAACTTCCCATAACCGCCACCTTAATTATAGAAACTGGATTTTTTTTTAAAAGATCTCTATAAACACCATTCAGCAAGTATATAACACCATTCAGTAAGTATATAACACCATTCAGGACATATATAACACCATACAATAAAGTATATAACACCATTCAATAAAGTATATAACATCATTCAGCACATATATAACACCATTCAATAATCATTACGTCTCTGTATCATCTTCTCCACTTCCGGCACCACCACTGCCGCTCCGCCGCCGCTGTCGTGTAGAGGTGGCCAACCACCCGACACCACCTTGCTGGATATCTTTTAGTCGCTCGTACCAAACCACCAGAAACCACCTTGCCGGAACCCCTGCACCTTCGGACACCCAAACCACCGCCGGAACGACCTTGCGCTAATCGCTGCACCGCCGGAGATGATGAACTGGTGCTGCTGCGATGTAGAGAGAGATCGAAATTGTAGAGAGAGAGAGATCATCTGATCGTGCGATGTAGAGAGAGAGATCGAAATTGTAGGGATTTTGATTTACAGTTTCCTATTTTGAATGAACATAAAGACTTTATTATCCCTATAATTTTCAATTCAGTCCAAAAAAATAAAATAAATTTTACAATTTGGTCCCTATTAATCTCAACCATTAGATTAAAGATCTAATGGTCTAGATTCTTTCTTACCCTTCTCACACTTTTGGTCTTTTTTTTACAGGAACCTTTATCCACACTAGAGAGTTGTTCGCACGGTACGTCGGAAATACAGACACTCGTAATCACATCACGTGTTAGTTTTTTTAGGTAAAAAAAAAACTATAACAATATCATAGTCAAATTAAAGAAAGCGAAATGCCCGTTTGTAAAACCCGTTACTATAAGATATAAATTCACATTTTCATTCCATGAATAATTCAAATTCATACTTCATAAAAGAAGAACTAGCTAATGTAACGTAAAAGTTTGATTACACATAACTGGACGTCATTTTTAAATTTCCAAGAAAAACTTGCCCCTTTTTTGTACATAAAGCCTTGTCAGGGTTTCACGTAGTTTCAGAAGCGGAAGTTATTGACCATTCGTGACTGTTCGGTTCTTTTTGTGGCTTGATCTTCGTTCGATGCTTAAACTTGGATGCTACCTATCATAAGATTCCATACAAACGATTAGTGTTTAAGTTAAATGACCAAACACATTATAAGTATATTACTAATAGACAAAGGTTAATGGAAAAATAAAAATAAAAATTAAAAAATTCGGGTATATAGTTCAGGTAAACAAGTATGTGGTTTCGGATAATCGGGTCGGGTATCACCCGACCCATACCCGTGAAAATTTGTAAAACTAATCCCATACCCGGCCCAATACCCATCGGGTATCGGGTATACCGGTCTCATTTGTGTCGGATTTCGGGTATACCCATCGGGCTTGGGTATTTTTGTCATCCTTACTAGCTCGATTCTTGAACTAAGCAGGTTTTACCTCACCGTACTGTCGTGCCTTCGGGCGAGTATTCACAGGCTTCGGCCCCAGGTGAGAGTTTTTCTCGGTTAGAGACGAGTGTATCAGGTGAGAGTTTTTCTCGGTTAGAGACGAGTGTATCCCGGTATAATGAATTTCGCCTGTAGACTATTTAGAGGATTAGTTGGCGATTAAATAAAAAATATAAGTACTCATACATGCAATTCTTTAGTTCCACACTTTCATCCCCTTCATCTTCTTCACCCGTGAAGATCGAACAACCCCCTCAAAAAAATTGAAACCCAATTGACTAATCCTCCATCCACTTCACATTTCAACTCTTCAAAAACTTTCAACATCACTCAACAATCTCCGTTAACAATGAAGCTTCAAAGATTTGTGATATGTATGGTAACAATGATGGGGCTTTTGTTATCAACCGGTCAATCACTACGGTTCGAGCTGGAATCGGGTCATACGAAGTGTATAGCAGAAGATATAAAGAGCAATTCGATGACAGTTGGTCATTATTCCATCGTTAATCCCAATGAAGGACAACCGTTACCTGAATCTCACAGAATCACTCTCAAGGTCAATTCAATAACTACTTTTATATGTTTATTTATCTTTTGTTAGCTAGTACTTTTGAATTTTGATCTTTTGTTAATTAGATTGTAGTCTTAAACATTTAGGGTTCTTTTAAACTGAAGTGTAGGTTTTTTAATTTGCCATTCTGGTTTTTTTTATTTTTTTATTTTAGGGTTAGAATCAAATACAAAGTCTCCTAAAAATAAGAAGTCTTAAGAAAGGTATCAAACACACTCCGATTGACCTCATTCAAGCGGTATTGGAATCGTCTCATCGAACTCTACTCCACGAAACGAGATTTTAGGTTTTTGCTTTTTTGCTTTTGGATGTTTAGCTTGTAGATTTTAGAATTTTTGTTTAGATCGTTGTGTCTTTTTATTTATCATCGTGTCTTTTCCATATCTGCATCATTGTGTATTTTTTGCGACTCATTGTGTCTTTTTTCCTGGACATTGTGTTATATTTTTCGGCATTGTGTTATATTTTGTGATCCATTGTGTCTTTGTACATTTCTTATTTTTAGGAGACTTTGTAGAATAACTTTACCCTTATTTTATAAAACTTGTGTTTAATACTATAATTAAAGGCCATCCAAAAAGCTCGAGCCTTGAAAAAATCATGAAAAGCTAACTCAAAATTGGCTTGTTTGTAAACGAGCCGAGCCTGAGCCAAGGTAAGCCAGCCCTCGTTGGCTTGTTTAAATTAAAGCCGAAATTTAGTATGTATAAATTATAACCCAACTTATAAGGCAAATTGGATTTAAATAATCCAATCTTGTTGTTTTTGGCCAATAATAATCCCAACTAAGTTTATTCCCGCAAGTGGTCCAACCTTTTTCATTTTGTTTGTATAATGGTCCGCTGTTAAAAAAACATAACGGAGTTAAGTTTTTTTTTCCGAATTACAGACTGATGTTTTAGGGCTTTTGATCAGAACGAGGATACGAGTCGATTGATAAAATTTACCTTGAAACAGTGCTCCAATCGACGAAAACGGTGCTTCAATTCGGGTGTTTAAACTTCCAATTAACAACAATTAAGCCGTTTGGAGCACCGTTTCGAGGTACACCAATTGACTTGTATCCTTGTTCTGATCAAAAGCCCTAAAACATCGGTTTGTAACTCGGAAAAAAACTTAACTCGGTTAAGTTATTTTTAACAGCGGACCATTATACAAACAAAATGAAAAAGGTTTGACCACTGGGGGGAATAAACCCAGTTTGGATTATTATTGGCCAAAAACAGCCATATTGGATTATTTAAATCCAATTTGCCAAATTATAATATGCATCAGTTATAATTTTTAAAGGTGGGATCATATATACTGGGTAGGGTTCGACAAGCCAGTTCCAAAGCCACTGGAAGGAGTTCAATCAGAGTACGTTTGAGCCGGTTTTCTACGATTCTTAGGTTACGGACATTATGTACCGGAACCACCCTCATAAGTATTGTATTTTATAGCTTATGCTTTATGTCTATGTTAAAAGTTTTATTTATATTTGCTTGTATATATGTGTGTGTGTGCGCGTGCGTGTCTATTAATACGTGTAAAATATACAAAATTCTAAAAGCAAATGACCCGGCTTGAGCTTTTTGCGAGCTGAATAGGTTACAGTGCATTTATCCTTGAAAATCCAGGAATTGTTCAAAAAAAAAATTATAATAAAACATAAAACAATCCGAGTGGCTTGTTTAAAGCTGTTGTTTAATATAGGTCTAGGTAAACTTAATTTTGAAATGTGTGTATTCTTTGTTTGACTTTTATAAAATTCAGTTTTGGACTTCTGGTAAATATATGATCCTTTTAGCCTTGATTTTTGCCTTATGGCATACAGTTGAATTAAACTGTTGCATTGGTTGCTGTTTTTATGCAATGCAGGTAACTTCGGCTTTTGGGAATAGCTATCACTCCTCTGAAAATGTGCAGTCGGGTCAATTTTCCTTTCAAGCTGTTGAAGCCGGAGATTATATGGCATGCTTTTATGCCGTTGATCATCAACCACGGCTTAAAATCCCTATTGAATTCGATTGGCGGTCTGGTGTTGCGGCTAAAGATTGGTCCACTGTTGCCAAGAAAGGTTCAGTAGATGTAAGCCTATTTATCTATCTTTTTTTTTTACCATATATAATGTTATACATTTGTGTTTGTGTTATTTTTTCCTTCCTGTTATGCAAATGATCTTAGTTGGTAACTATGTAGTTAATGCGGTAAAAAATCGGATATCTGTCAAGGACCGATATTTGAGATATAGGTTATGGTGGTGGGAAATCGGTAATTTTAATATAGAGCAATTGAACACTAACAATTCAGTATCATCTCCTACCATTAACAAATTAACCTTTTGCAATTTGCAAAACACTAACATTTGTAGCAAGTAGAAACTGATTAAGACTTAAAACACTAACAATTAATAATTAAGACTTAAAACATTAATAGCAGCAATAAGAAGAAAGACGAATGGTAGAACTAAGAAGATAGATACTGATATCGGGAAAATCGGTGATGTATCGGTCGAATATCGCCGATAAGATCGGTACCGATATTTTGACCGATATTTGACACCGATATTTTACATGGGGATCGATAATCGATAATTTGGGTGACATGTCAACATGACCCGAAACACTTTTTGTCTAAAAGTTTAATCTTTTTATAAGTGTGTCAGTTTAATACATAGATTATTTTAACATCAATCTAAATTCTTGAATAAAATTATTTTTGATGTTTTATGCGTAAAACACACCTTGGATGATATTAAACTCGTTCCCTTTTGAGCTATGTTTTTATAAAATTTGTCAATGATAGAAAGATAACCCCAATTAACGTGTTTCGTTTTGGCAACGTTGCTTATTTTGCAGGCAATGGAATATGAGCTGAAGAAACTTGCGGATACCATCACTTTGATTCACGACGAAATGTTTTATCTCCGAGAAAGGTTAGTGATTGATTCACCAAAGTATTTGTAGTTCTCTTACAGGGGCAAAATTGTCCATCTCTAATATTTGTACTTTAAAAGGTGAAGCTTATGTAGAATTAAATTGTAGCTTACCCTTTTTTAAAAAACGTTGGTATTTTGGTTATAGTACTAATCTTTAGGGGTGAGCGGAAAATTTGAATAACCGAGTTGAGAAATCGGTGGCTCGGTATGATATTTTTTATAAGCGACTTTTGTGGTTCGGTCATGGTTATATGTGTATAAATAACCAACCTTTATATTTTTTATTTTATTTATAAACAATATGCTATATGTCTGAAAAGTTTCGTTTTTTTAAACATATAAGTTATTTATTCTTGTTTGTAAATTAGAAAGATTGTAATGTTTTATTTGACTCGAAAATATATGGATTTATTAATTAAAGTTGGCTTCAATCTATCCACGTCCAAAGTAGACGGTTAACATAACTGTTTATAACTGAATTTAATCGGTTATGAAAACTTAAAACCTAAATATCTGTTATAGGCTCGGTTTTATCCGATAACCAAACAAAATCAAACCATACTAAGTTGCCAACCCTTACTAATCTTTATAAATTCTCCAACGTTTTTTTTCTAAAAATGACTTCTCAAACCAATATATTTGAACACTCAAAATTTAGATAAAAAAAATACTTAGTATTTAAGATATAAATAGCCTCTATGTACAACTAAAGTAGCTCAAAAAAAAAAAAAAAAACAAATATACAACAAAAACGCTTTATGTACAACCTAAGTAGCTCAGTTATGTGTACAACATAAGATGCTATATGTTAATATTGGATTAACATATAGCTTCTTATGTTGTCCATATAGCTGAGCTACTTAGGTTGTACACTTGTACATAAAGCATTTTTATTGTGTATTTGCTTTTTTTTCTTTTTTTGAGCTACTTTAGTTGTACATAGAGGCTATTTATATATTAAATAGTATGTATTATCTAAACAAAGATAGGCAACGTAATCAATATTATATAACATTTACTTATATATTTTATATGAATACATGGCGCATCGAGTATGTGAAGCATTCGCCTTGCGCCTAAGCATCTCAAAGCGCCTCTTGCTTTTTAAAATCCAACAATCATCCTTTTTTTTTCTTGTAAGTATATGTCTCTAGGGTTAATGTACACATAAGCCGCCCAAGTATTGATTTGGGTTCATTCAGTTGTATTTCCACCTGAAAGCGTACCACAGTTCACAGATGGTAATGACAAAAATGTCCCTGCCTGAAAAAATTCTGTGTTCTGGAAGTATGCAACAGACCAATGTTTTAAAAAGTCCATATTTTTTCTTTACAATCTTTCTGACCCGTAAAAAGGGTTGTTTAAAAAGCTCGCGACTTGCTCAGAATCGGCTTGTTTGTAAACGAGCCAAGGTCGGCTCAGCTCATGACTCGCTCATTTGTATATATCAATGAGTAAAAAGCTTGAAAACAAAACAAAAAAATAGTTAAAGATTTATGTTATTATAAACTCGATAAGCCGAGTCTAATCCCGGCATTTCAGTTCGTTAAGTTAAACGAGTTGGCTCGGTTTCTAAATGAGTCGAGCTCGAGCCTACCCTGGCTTGGTACGGCTCGGCTCAGTTACAGCCCTAACTGTGACATCACCTCATCAAGCGTATTTTTGTCGAGTTGAATTTATACCCGTAACAGGTTGACACGTCTTCAAAAAAACTGCATTAATACATAGTTTTTATATGCTTACTGCAGGGAAAAAGAGATGCAAGAGCTTAACAAAGTCACAAATTCAAGAATGGCGTGGTTGAGTATTCTTTCGCTTTTTGTATGCTTATCAGTCGCGGGGATGCAGATTTGGCACTTGAAATCTTTCTTTGAGAAAAAGAAGCTCATATGATTTTAGATCTTTAGTTATATCAATGGATTATAATTTATATATTTGTAGTATCTCAGCGTCCACGAATTCCCAAACTTGAGAAAAATCAAACGAACTGATATTTTGCATTTTTTTATATGATCGTTATTAGGGCGGGGTTTTGTTTTTTGGGTTTCGGGTTTTTCAGGTCGGGTTGTTCCGGTGTTTGGCTGGGAAAATGTGACCCGATAACCGACTCAATTAAAGCTCAGGTTGGTCGGGTTTGGGTTGATTCGGGCTGGTTTAATCGGTTTTCGAGTTAAGCTGTAGCATCACTAAATCAGTAGGTATATATATACAATCAGTAGGGAATTACTTCAATAAAGGATAACTTTATATAAAAGTTTTCTCTTATACAAAAAAATGGATGACAGTATTTAGTGTAAACTGTCATAATGGTCCATGAGGTTTGGTCACTTTTGCTACTTTAGTCTAAAATTCAAACCTTTTGAATATGGGTCCATGCGGTTTCAATTTTGTTGCCATTTTCATCCAAAAGCAAAATCTAAACATCTAGTTTTTTTTTTGTCTTTTTACTCCTTTTTAATGAAGGGTAAAATGGTCATATTTTTTTTAATTTGTTATAATAAAACGTTAAAAGACCATTTTGTCCATCATTAAAAGGGAGAATAAAGACAAAAAAGTTGGATGTTAACTGAAAAATCTGACCAAATTTTGATTTTGGATGAAAATAACAACAAAATTGAAACCACAAAGACCCAGATTCAAAAGGTTTGAGTTTTGAACTAAAGTGACCAAACCTTAGGGACTATTTTGGCAGTTTACTCCTAAATTTAGGCCACTGACGGGTCTGTTGACCGGACCAAAACGCTGAGCTTTGGTCGCGTTTTGGTCCTGTCAACCAGACCGGGTGTCAGTCTTTTGTCTGGTTGACAGGACCAAAACGCGGCCAAAGCTCGGCGTTTTGGTCCGGTCAACAGACCCGTCAGAAACCCGTCAGTCTTTGTTAGGTTAACCGGACCAAAACGCCGCGTTTTGGCCACAGTTCGACACTGCAGGGTGTGCATATAAGGAAAAAAAAAACATCTTTTAAGGTGTGTAGATAGGCAAATGGGTGTGCCAATAGGTACACCCTAAATTTAATACATGTATAATTCATTCAAAAAAATAAAGAAATGGGATGGCAGTAGGTAATCTAAACATGTATCAATACATATATAAAATCAAAATAATGCAACATGTATAAATTCATTAACATATAAATTATAATTCATTCATTCATCAATTATTGCACCAACATATATAATTAATTCATTTATTCTTTAGTAGGTTAGAAGGTAATACATGTTGCATGAATTTAATCTGGAGAGGTAATCGGGTAACCAGCTGGTTTCAAATTCGGGTGGGAGGTTAATCAGTTAGGGGTTCATCAGCTGGTTTCAAATTCGGGTAAAAAAAATGACAGGCCTAGTTAATACATAGGTTTTGGTTTTACATTAAGCTTGTTTGGTTACATCTAGAGGTGCCAAAAAAAAAAAAAAAAAAAAAAACGGAATCGTACCTGGAAAAAAAAAACCGGAACTAGATATTTAGGAACTGAATTCGAACCGACCCTACCCGTAGGGTATACATTTTAGGACCAAAAACCGAACCCAGAACCGGAACTGATTTGTACCCGATTATATTCGATAACCGGTTCCAATTCAATACCCGAAACCGGGTTTTCCAAATACCCGAAAATATATATGTTTTTTCTATCTCCTTTATATATATATATATAAGGGTAGGGATCCTAAGAGAAGTCCACCCTATTTGAGAAACTTGAGAAGCAATCTGGACCACACATTTTCCCTAAGCAAAAAATGCAAAAAAAGGTGAAAAAAATGCAAAATTTTTTTTTTTTTTGGAAAAATCGCAGCTTTTTCTTTAAGGATTAAATTTTTTATTTGTATTTTAAAATTTTTTTTTTTTTTGGGATTTATACACATGTGTATATTGTTAATCTTTTAACTATACATATATGTATATTGTCAATTATACTTATATGTACATACATGTTTAAAATCGAAAAAATATTTGTTATAAATCCTAAACCTTATACCATAAACACTAAAGCTAAACCTTAATGCTAAACCCTAAACCCTAAAGCTAAACCCTAATTCTAAACCCTAAAGCTAAACCCTAATGCTAAACCCTAAAGCTAAAACTAAACCCTAAAGCTAAACCCTAATGCAAACCCTAAAGATAAAGCTAAACCCAAAAGTTAAAGCTAAACCCTAATGCTAAACCCAAAAGCTAAACGCTAATGCTAAACCCTAAACGCTAATGCTAAACCCTAATGCTAAACCCTAAAGCTAAACCCTAAACCATAAAGCTAAACCCTTAATGCTAAACCCTAAACCCTAAAGCTAAACCCTAATTTTAAACCCTAAAGGTAAACCCTAATTCTAAACCCTAAAGCTAAAACTAAACCCTAAAGCTAAACCCTTAATGCTAAACCCTAATGCAAACCCTAAAGATAAAGCTAAACCCAAAAGTTAAAGCTAAACCCTAATGCTAAACCCAAAAGATAAACCCTAATGCTAAACCCTAAATACTATTACTAAACGCTAATGCTAAACCCTAAAGCTAAACCCTAAACCATAAAGCTAAACCCTAAACCCTAATGGTAAACCCTAAATACTAATGCTAAACCCTAAATAACACTTATTTTTCAACTTTAAACATGTATATACATATATGTATAATTGACAATATACATATATGTATAATTAGAAGATTAACAATATACACATATGTATAAATCCCAAAAAAAAAATGAAAAAAAAAATAAAAAATTAAATCTTTAAAGAAAAAGCTGCGATTTTTCCAAAAATAAAAAAAATAAAAAAATTTTGCATTTTTTTTACATTTTTTTGCTTAGGGAAAATGTGTGGTCCAGAATGCTTCTCAAGTTTCTCAAATAGCCTACTACTTCTCACATGATCCTTATCCTATATATATATATATATATATATATAGGGGAAGGTTCAAATGAAAACCACTATTTATTGTTAAAACTCGAAAACTAATTAAAAAAGCCAAAAAAACATACCAATTTTTTTTTTTTTTTTTGCAAATCAATTTTTCGCAGGTTTTTATATATAAAAAAAAATTTCAAAAAAAAAAAAAAAAAAATTTTTTGTGTAGTGCACATGTGTAATAGTGTATGTGTACTACACATGTGTAATACAATTTTTTTTTTTTTTTTTTTTTATATATAAAAACCAGCGATTTTTATAAAAAAATTGAAAAAAAAAATTTGTGTGGTTTTTAGGCTTTTTTTAGTTAGTTTTTGAGTTTTCACAATAAAAGTGGTTTTCATTTGAACCATCCCCTATATATATATATATATAAATCTATGTTTTAAAGTTATATATCTTTGTAATATTTTAAGTTTCTAATATGCACTTTTATTTTATGTTATATGTTACTATGTTTGTTTTTTTTATGGTTTTTAGGAAAAAAAAATTGTAACAAAAAAAAAAAAAAGTTGCAGCCTCAAAAACTTGTGTTTTTCCGCATACCGGACATGCTTTTTTCAATACCCGAAAATAGAGTATTATAATACCCAGAACCGGAAGAACCGGTTCCATACCCAAACCGGAACCGATACATAGGGTATTGTTTTTTAAGCCAATAACCAGAACCGGAACCGGAACCAGGTTCAGCAATACTTGATTTCCCCCTTTAATTCAATACCTGTAACCGGTTCCATACCCGGAACCATTTATTAAAAATACCCAATATGTGCACCTCTAATTACACCTAGAACTAACGCTTCACATATGTGAAGCTCTTGCCTCGCACCTAGGCTTTTGGGACCTAAATCTCTCGGAGCGTCTCGCGCTTTTTGTAACTAAAGGATTGGACTCATGATTCTTGTTCCTTGGGTTGTGAACCACCATGGGCGAAGCTTTTAAAGGGTGGGAGGGAGCGACCGACCCCCCGAACTTTTCACTCAGTACTGGAGAGTATGTAGTTTTCGTTTAGAAATTTTTGGGTATATACGTTTTCGACCCCCATTATAATATAAATTTTTAGGTCCGGTGACATCCGCTCCTCCCTCCGGTCGGAAATCTCAAACTTCCCACTGCTCCCACCAAACTATTGGGCCCCCTAAGTGGCTTTTCATAACTCCAAAAACTTGTTCTTACAACGTGGCGGTATGACCCTAACATTTTCACGCTTAAGGGGGGCATGCTTACGATATTATAATGGACATTAAATAATTAATTAACAAGTTAATGATGTCAAGGTTCAACATCAATGAAGTCAATGGTTTACTTTTAAGATAATATAGAATATATTCCATTGTCTAAAATAACATATCATATACATAATACAAGATATTTTTAAATAGAGGATATTATAAGCATTCTGTTATGTATCATAGTTAAAACAATAGAGACATTTATTTAACAAAACCAATTTTAAGAGTATGTAATCCCGTTTGCTCTCGTGTTGATCCAACATAGCGCTTTCGTCTTTTAGGGTTCTTTGCGATCTAAATTCATTTCATTGTTTAAACTTAGAGTAAATTACAAAAATCATCTTTTATGTTGACATCAGATTGCAAACCATGTCCTTTGCCTTTAATAATTACAAAAAACGTACCTTATGTTTGCAAAACCTTGCAGATAACATCCTTTGGCCCTAACCTCGTTTGTTTTTAACGTTAAATCTGACCACATACATATATTGTTGCAATGTTATAGTCGTCCTTTAAAATATAAACAAAACAAGAATGTAAGATACTCTCTTGTCCTCTTGTTTTGATGTTGACTAACATCTTATTATAAAAATAATGTTTCCATCAAACCCCCCATGAAATATAAATATACAAAACGACACTCATTTTAATATACATCTACATTTTGGTCCTCATTTTCTAGCCCGAAACATTACAAGAATAAAACAAAGAATAATTAGGTTTTAATGTGTTTCTCTACATAAGAAAGCACTATGTCAGGCTGACAAATAATAAAACATTTTTATGTAACATGTCAACCGAAATGCACCAGGAGCGGGATAACATAAAAACCAGGTACCTCAAGAAGGTTGGGTTTGAGGAATAACATGGAGGAGAAATATGACCAAGACCGGTCCCGGGTAGTGGTCCCCATGATATTATGATGATGTCAAAAATGAAACCGCACGAGTTCATTGTAACAAAAAAGGCCTAGGCTGAGTTCATGTATGCAAGAAGACCTCAATTTGTGAGAAGATTTACAAGGGCATTAATGGCAAAGATCTCGCTTGTACGAGGATCTCCGTACACAAGGCTCGAGGAGGAGATTCATGGCCGGCTCTGAGGGTGGGCGGGGAGGACCACCGGCCAGGATCCGATATTTCGAAAGGCACGGTATTCTAAAAAAAATTCCGATATGTATAGGTAAAAAAATAAACTAATAGGGTATACCCATACAAACACCAACATAGGCTCACTTACAAAACTATTTTTATGATTTATATTAGTTATTAGCCCATTTGTATTAGGTTTAGATTTTTAGTGAGTCAAATACTCACTTTCATTAAGGCCTAAGGGCACGTTTTTTTTAGCTCGAAAAGGGTACACGAATTCTCAGGGCCGACCCTGAGGAGATTAATAGAGTTCTCCGCTGGACAAACCTTAAAACCAGAGTATAAAGGTTGACAATGCAGAGATCCTATAGCATTCGATAGACAACTTTATAAGAATGGAAATCACCACAATAAATATTGACCAAACAAAATTCACCAAAATAAACATATGAAACGTCTAGATTTAGAGAATATACGAAAAACGATTGAGTTTAAAATGTGACAATTGTCCCAAGCGTTTAAGAAATAGCCTCTAAAATGATGATGGCCCCACCATGAGAACCGATAACAAGGAGACATGTGTTGAAACGATGGCCGACTTTTTTGTTAAGTATTAACATTTCTAATATCAAACCGAATTCTAATATCTACCTTAAGCCTTAAAACTGTCACAATAATGAATAATGCAACCCACTTACTTTTTTAAAATCAACCAATTCTTTTTCTGCATGGATGGCGGCCACCGCCGGCACCACCACCACCGTCGTACTCCTCCTCCTCCACCTCACCACCACCACCACCTCCACCAACATTTACTCCGGCACCATCACCCCCAACTTCACAGCCTCCCACTACCAATTCATCGAAAACTCCGGCGACTTTCTCCGATCACGTAACCGCAACTACACCGCCGCAATCGCCAACCCGCAACCCACATCGCCGTCATTCTACCTTGTTATTTACCACACCGCCTCCCACACCGTCATCTGGACCGCCAACCGGAACAACCCAATTTCAAGCTCCGGTCAAGTTCGCTTTTCCACCACCGGAATAACAATCAACAATGATTCCGGCAAACCCATTTGGTCAACGCCCGTAATAAAGTCAACGGTTGCAGCTTTACAACTCCTAGACTCCGGAAACTTAATCCTCATTGACCAACTTAACAACACATTGTGGCAGTCGTTTGAATTTCCGACTGACACAATTGTGTCTGGTCAACGGTTTCCTGTTTGGAAATCGTTGACCGCTAGTATCTCTCCAGCAGATTTTTCCGCTGGGGAATACATGTTTACGTTAACCCCTGCTGACGGGGTGCTAACCTGGCAGGGGTTATCGTATTACAAACTCTCAATGGATCCAAAATCTTATAAAAATTCTGACCGACCCGTTTCGTATTTAACACTAAACGGGTCGGGTTGTAACCTGGTCCATGACCCGGGATCCGAAACAATAATTAAAATTCTGCTGACGTCAGCAGTTTCCGGCTCCGATTACCGGATATTAAAAATTTTAACCGACGGTACACTTGTTATTATGCGGTACACGAATAATAATTGGGTGACGGATTTCACGACTCCGGCAGACGGTTGCCGGAGTCCGTTCCGGTGCGGTATGGCCGGAGTTTGTGCCTCTGGCGGCGGGTGTTCTTGTCCGGAGGGGTTCCGTACTGATCGGAGTTCAAACTCCGGTTGTTCGTTGCCGGATAATTCGCTATCGTTGCCGAAATCTTGTGACGGAACGGGGTCTCTAAGTCACCAGCAACCGGAAAATTATGTTTATGTTCCGGTTGCTGGTGTAAAGTATTTTTTAATTGATTTTATAAATCCGGTTCAAAACGGCGTCGGATTGATGACGTGTCAAGATATTTGTTCAGCCAACTGTTCATGTTTGGGTTTGTTTTATGGGAATAAATCTGGATCATGTTATTTGATTGAAAACCATTTGGGATCATTCATTTCAAGCAATGAGGAAAATGACAGTATGGTTTTCATCAAAGCAATTGATTCGAGTGATCGAAATAGTACATCGGATTCGGACTTTCCGGTTATGATTATGGTGTTACTTCCGGTTTCGGGTGTGTTACTGATTTCGATTTTGGCAGTTTGGATGAGGAGGACGAGATATAAGCGGATGAAATCGGATTCGAAGAAACTAGTTGATAATTCGTGTTTGGATGATCTCGAAATGTTTGTTATCGCAGGTTTACCTGTTCGGTTTGGGTATGAAGATCTTGTCGAGGCGACGGCTAACTTTAGTACCCCGGTTGGGTCGGGTGGGTTTGGGACGGTTTATAAAGGCGTCCTTCGTGACAAGACGGTGGTGGCGGTGAAGAAGATCACCGCGTTAGGATCTCAAGGAAAGAAGGAATTCGGTACGGAAATCGCGATCATCGGAAACATTCATCATGTAAATCTTGTTAAACTTAAGGGATTTTGTACTCATCGGCGAGATCGGTTCTTGGTGTATGAGTACATGAACCGGGGTTCATTAGACCGAACCCTTTTCGGGCCTGGCCCACCGCTAGAATGGCAGGAGCGGTTTGAGATCGCGGTTGGAACGGCTCGTGGTCTTGCGTACTTGCACAGCGGGTGCGAGCACAAGATCATACATTGTGACGTTAAGCCCGAGAACATCCTTTTAAGCGATGATATGCAAGTAAAGATTTCGGATTTTGGGTTGTCGAAACTACTGAGTCCCGAGCAATCTGGTTTATTTACAACTATGAGAGGAACCCGCGGGTACCTAGCTCCCGAGTGGCTCACGAACGAGGCTATCTCGGATAAAACCGATGTTTATAGCTACGGTATGGTATTATTGGAATTGATTCAAGGTCGAAAGAATTGTCGCACGCACCAACCCATGGCTCGGAGAACCCAACTACTGGCGCCCAAGGCCAGTCTTCGGGTTCATCCGGATCCCAAAACCGCCATCGTGCACGTCCACTCTATTTCCCGTTGCAAGCACTAGAGATGCATGAACAAGGTAGATACTTGGACCTCGTGGAACCGAGGTTGGCGGGCCGGGTGACGAAAGATGAAGCCGAGAAGCTAGTCAAGTTGGCTCTATGTTGTGTCCAGGAGGAACCATCATTGCGACCCACAATGGCTAACGTGGTTGCAATGCTAGAAGGAACGTTGCCGGTGGGTACGCCAAGGTTGGAGTCTTTAAACTTTTTGAGGTTCTATGGAAGGCGATTCAGTGAACCGTCAATGGTTGCAACCAAAGCAGAGGTTGAGATACCGAGCGGTTTTATGGTGTCCACCATCGAGAGTAGTGGCACGAGTGTGTCCCCGGACTTGTTTTCGTACATGTCTTCGCAACAAGTATCCGGACCCAGATAACGTTAAGAAAATACTTGTATGTTAATTCTGTACACTTACAATTATAAGTACTTTATACAAAGTTGTCACATAATCAAATAAAAGAAAAAAATAACTTGTGCATACACCAAATTTTAGACTAAAGGTTTGGTAGTGGCCGCGCGAACGCAGGCCACCGCTGCCACAAATTATGACGTAGGCTCGACCACTTGGGCCGACCTTAAGCGGGCACCCCTCCAAAGTGCAATGGAGGTCACCAACCTAGGCCATGAACCTTCTTGATCGCTCATTGACCCCGTCCAGGTAAGTGAGTATTCAACTGGCCCATTTTTGTTTTTATACATCACCATTCCCCCTTTTCTTTCTCTCCCCACCGATGTGGGATAACCTCTAAACTTCTTATTCAACTTTTTTTTTTCTTCATTTGTTACTCTCAGCTTTTTAAACATAAGCAAACTGTTTTCTCAATCATAAACTTTGATCTTTTTGTTATTATATGTGTACAAAGAAATATATTATATATTTTGAAAACTTGGTAGTTTATTCTACGCATTTGGTTCATTGCGTTTTAGCTCAGAATCCGCTTTGTTTTCATTGTGAGACGTCTCAGATAACACATAACCAAAAACGATCAGTTACAAGTAACGGTTGAATTGGCATTGGCACCTCTGCTATGCACTAGCTCAAGGACAGACCTGGGGCCTTACGGCTAGGGTCACGTGACACCTAAGGTTTTTTTACGCGTAATTTATACAGCCGAAACCTAAGTGACACCTTAGGTTATTTTGACAATGCCACCCAAAAAACCAGAAGATGACTATTGGCATGAATACAAATAGCAGTATTCACAGGCTGGACTGATTTTGATAATAATGTTGGTCCGAACCACCAGCTACGATTTTGATGAACAACAAGCCAAACAGTTCGGGTTGTATAGATTTTGGTCAGACCGGCTGGTTTTAAAGTTTTAGATCGAATTGTGAACCCACAATTGAACCACCCATTCAGGAACCGTCAACACTGAATTGTGAACCAACTATTTAACCATCAAAATGTGAATCGAATAGTTAATGAAATCCCTAACTCTCACACACACTAAGTTTAAACGAATATAACAGAACCATAGCATTCGGTTTATCGCCTGTATAAAACTTTATCGAACTATACATTGAGCAGAGGCCGCGCGAACGCAGGCCTCCACACACACTTGATCGATGGCCTCTTGGACGCACGAGGAAGAGCTAGCACTTGTCACGAGCGTCGTGGACGCGATGAAGGGCCGCCAACCCGGTGAGACCCGTTACTAGCCGGAAGCTTTCGCTAGCTACCGGCACGACGTGGGGAACGACCGGCACAATTTAAACGCGTGCCAACACAAGTGGCGCGAGCTACGACCGAAGCTCGATCGTTTTAAAGCCTACTACGACAGCGTCCCGGGCGGTGATATAAGTCACGAAGACCGGGTGGCGGTGGCCAACATCGAGTTCCGAGGCAAGGAGCGAAGCCGTTTGACAAGCTCGCCCTTTTCGAAATCTACCTAACGCTTTAGGCTTTTTTTTTTAAATTTTGTAATCCTTTTTTTTGTAGAATTTTGTAATTTTTAGGAAATTTTAATAATAATTTTAGGCTTTTTTTTAATTTTGTGTGTATTTTTTAATTTTAGGCTTTTTTTTTTAATTTTAATAAAACTGGCCAACCTACGCGGGCTAGCCACGCCCCGCCATACCGACCCAACACGTCACTCACCAGCGGGGGGGCTCGAAGTCCACGTGTCAACCCATCTCCAAACCCTCGCCCCACCATACCCTACGTTCTTATAATAAAAACCCCGGGTATTTAATAGCATGTAACTAAAATACAATTGGAAAAAAACTGGAACTATGTTATGTGTTTAGTAGTTGTGCACAACATTTCAGTGAAATGTATGAAGAAGTGATTTAGACCATACAGAGTGGAGGCGTGGAAGTCACAACTACGCCGAAACACCACCCTGGAGGCGGCGTTGTGGCTGGCGTGAGGGAGGAGGCAGGAGGATTTCACCCAGCGTTATGTTGTTATTGAAGTTGAACACCCGTGCTCCAACATTCTAATATACCCTTGAGCTTGTTTTTTTTTAGAAAACACCAGATTAGTTAATGTCTAATATACCCTTGAGACGCATTCTACAAAACATTAAAGTGCGCCCCTTCTTGACATTCTAATCAGATTTTTTTTAACGATTAAAATCACTAAACCTGTCATTTGCAGGATTTAAACCCCCCAACCACTTGATAGAGAAATATAACTAGGGCTGTAACCGAATCGAACGTTCAGCGAACAATTCGTGAACCGTTCGGAGGGAAGTTCGTAACGAACGAACATGAACAAGAAATTTCGTTCGTTCAGTTAAATGAACGAACATGAACAGAGGTTGTCATTCAATTGTGCTCGTGGTGTTCGTGAACATTCGTTCATTTGCATTCGCTTATGTTTTTGTTTGTTTGTGTCTTAATTAAATATTTTTGTAGTTTCATATATTTTATCTATACTTTTATATTATTTATTTTTTATTTATTGTATTACCTTAACAATTAAACCAGAAACCCTATTTCCACCTTGTTTATGCACCATTCCCATTCCATTTCTCATTATTTACATCGACGAAGATCGTTCCACAATTAGGGCTTCAAATTCCAGTGCTACTCTCTAGGCCATCCACCTTTAGCTTTCGTCACGTTCGCCAAATTTATTTGTGTTCGTGAACCATTCGTGAACACACTCATTTCCTTAATGAACAAACATGAAGATAAAATCTCGTTCGTTAAGTGTTCATGAACCGTTTGTAAACACATTTATTTCCTTAACGAACGAACACGAACAAGGCCTTGTCCGTGTTCGTTTGGTTCGTTTACATCCCTAAATATACCACTTTACTATCAGGCTATCCTCACTTGTTTGGATTTTCTAATCAGATGTTAAGTTGAGTTCTAATATAATATTGTTATTTTTATTGCACTAAAATCACATTTAATGTATATGTTGATTATATGATATAATGTACTACATTATATACTGAGAAACATGACATGTAACCAACCTTGAAACATAAACATGGTACAAAATTAGTAAGAAAAATAAATAATTAATTGTATTTTGATCCAGCTATTTAATTCTGTTTTTATAACTTGAATAGTTGAATGATCTTTGTGTAAATATTTTGTAGTTTTGTATTTCAATGTAGCTGGTGCAGACGACGACGTGCAGTGGTGGACCGGTAACCTTTTTCAAGGGTGTCTTCAGTGTTCGGATGTTTATCAACTAGATCAAATATGTTTTAGTTTGGGTCAGACTATTCTGGAAACTCAATTTCTAGCATTATTCAAATCATGGTTATTAAAGCGAGCGTCCAGGCGCAAATAAGGCCCCGGGCCCAACAAATCGCCCTGTGTGCGCCTCGAGCCTTTAATAACTATGATTCAAATTCAAAATTCTAATTCTCACTTCCTCGGCTTCTGCTATTTAAACCAGCTTTAGAGATTATCCCACATCGGTGGGGAAAGAAAGCAAAGGGGGAGTTGTGTTGTATAAAAACAAAAATGGGCCAATGGAATACTCACTTACCTAGACAGGTCAATGGGCAATCAAGAAAGTCTATGGCCTAGGTTTGTACCTCCATTGCACTTTATGGTCGAGTCTACGTCATAATTTGTGGCAGCGGGGGCCTACATTCGCACGGCCCTCACTAAACTTTTAGTCTATAAAGTTCATAGATTAAAGAATTTGATAACTAATTTCTATGGGATATCTATTTAGAAATATGTTTTTTAAGCTTTTCAACTATTTTATAACCTTTTAAACCCAAGCATATCTATTTTTAACTAGCGCTGTTCACAAGTCGAACCGATCTGACCTTTGCTCGTGCTCGGTTCGTTTACAAACCGAACCGAACCGGGCGTTTTTTCAACCGAGCCAAAGTCGAGCGAACGTCTTTCGATCCGAGCATTTTTCGAACAAACGTCGAGCGAGTATCGAGTGTCGCAGAACAAACAAGGAGGGTGACGATGGGAGTGCTAGTTATTAGAATAAAGTGCAGTTTTCGTCCAATAGAACACAAGTAAAAAGTTAACAAATAACAAGGAATACAAAAACACTCAACTAGTTCTATCGAGATTAGCTAAGCGGGATGATAAATTGTCGACCGATTGAAAGATACCCTTGTTTTATCAGAAGTTTGAAATTGAATGAACCGAATGAAGCAAAACCCTGGCGAGTTGTCGTCTTCGCGAGGGGCGATTGAGAAATTGAATAACTATCGCCAATGGGGGGTTTTGATTAGGGTCTTGTACTTCTGAATCGAATGGCGAGTTGAGACTTGAGTATTGATCGAAGCTTCACATTTTCGTATTTGAAATTTTGACTCGATTACTCAAATGGACATTTAAGTATTGGACAATGGACTATTAGTATTGGATTTTTATTCTAATTACTTAATCGAGTTCTATTTGGATATTAGACCAAACATTGTTGATGTTGACCTCTAGTCATTCATTAAAAATGATACACACACAAATATATATATATATTAAAAATAAATCGAGCCAACCGAGTTGAACCGAACTAAGCAGACCTTTGCTCCATCAATTTACCTTAATTCTTCAAACCAACAATTCTAATCAAAATCTATTTCGATCATCCTTTGAATTTCGTTCTCACAATCTTTTTTTAATCAATTTCTTATTATATCCTATTTAATTTAAATCGATTTTTTTTTTCATTCTCATATCACAAATCTTGATTGTTTCAGTAACCTTTTGGATCTAGTCAAAATCGAACCCCTTTACTTCTCACCAATTCGTATTTATATGGATGCACTCCAAGTGTTTAATGAAATGCCTATGCTTAAATTTTGGTTTTTACATCAAAATTTTGTGTCTCAACTTGGATCGTGATTTTTTTTCACCTTAATGACTACCCCTTCTACGCCTTTGAGTGGCTCCTAGCCATGTCCTTTTCGTATGTTTCATTGTTGCCCGGATGGTGAAGTGGGAAATAAGGGAATTTCTCGGCTGATCTCTCGTCTCAAGAGGTTGCACCTTTCTAGCGATGAACGTAGAAGTGTGTTGCGTGAGGCTATTTCTACAGACCATGGGTTGTTTATGGACGTGGAAGGTACTTTGAAGTTTTTTGGCCAATGGATGTGTGGAAAGTGTTTGAGTATACATGCATTGAGTCGTGCATGCCATCACCCCGATGGGCTTGTCTGTTTTACCATTCGTGATAATGACATAGATAGCTACATTATAGGGATTTCGAGGCCCTCTCCCAAGGCGCACGTGACCAATGTTCATGAGTCGTTCATGTTGGATATTGTTCTACTAGATCGTGTCTTTAAAGCATCCATTGTCACCGTGAAGAGCATCCCTCATAGATGTCGGCTGGCTTTCTCTCAGGCGTTGAAAACCGCTCTCTACAAAGTGGTTGCCCAACCTAGATCCGTTGAAGCGTGGGTTAGGTTGTTCCTTCTTGCTCGCTGCACTTTGCAAGTGGTCAGACCAAAAAAAAACAGGCAAGAAAGAAGGTCTGGGAATAGGAAGGCATTGCAACAAAGATCAATTCTAAATTCTTTAGCCACATGGGGGAAAGAAGATGGTATTTTCATGTTAGTTAAAAATATATTTGATAGTCCTGCTTTGGGGTCTCTAGGTCAACGAGGTGTTGATAATCCTGAGGAGAACACTGTTACTAACACCAATGTTAGGCAATGTCTTCGGAAGGTTGCTGATGGCCACTTTACAGCTGCAGTGAAGGTGTTATGTTCATCCGTTGTTGCTCCGTACAATGATAATACCTGTAACAACTCTCATCAAAAGTCATAATTATTAAATTAATTAATCCAATAGGAAACCCTAATTGAGACACCCAAGTGATTCTGAACAAACCCTAAAATTTTCAGAATTTTCAGAATCAGGATTAGGGCCCCTAAAACTCACGGGGGGTTAAACCCTATTGACGATTATCCAAATTGTGAGCTGTAGAAATCAAATTTTCGAAATCCACCAACTCAGCAAGCCTACCCATGCACGTAGCTACCCTATGAATATAGGTTGGCAGTCGCGTAGCGCGACGACTAAGGGGGTAGGCAGTCGCGCTACGCGACGGGGTAAAATTTTCAGTATAAATAGGTTGGTTTGGGACTTGAGTTCTGGTACTGAAACGACGGAAAAATTCGAAGTATACTCTAAGTTATAGCAGGAATACTCTAAATAACACACACGGGTCTTGAATCGCTGCCGCAAAACAGGGTATTAGCACAATCACTGCTACGATTCATTTATCTGACGATCAATATATCCAATGAATGTTTAAGTACCACCCACATTAGGGTTATACTTTGTCGTTCGTCGTTAATTCGATGGATGAGTTGAAGTATCGTACTTTGTCGTTCGTCGTTAATTCGATGGATGAGTTGAAGTACCGCACTTTGTCATTCATTGTGAGAATTTGATCTCGTAAATTATCGTAATTGCTGGATTGACTACTAACCCCGTTTTGTGTGCATTGTATTTAAATTAGGTTAACAAGACTAATTCATAAACTAGACTCTGTCCATATTAAATCAGCAATGTGAGTCATTCTCTCTTTTTATCAAATCTATTTACAAAATTATGTTTATTTTTAAAGTTATAATTACGGGGATTAAGTCTTTGTAATCACCATATTACAGCCGGTATGTGGGGTTTTGTATACATTACTTGATAATCTTCACCATTGGGGCAGCCAATGGTTGATATGACCATAGTCACAGACACCATTGGACGGAAGGGCCAATGGGTCGAGTGACAAAGTACTGTGGGTAATTGGTTTGATATCAGAAACATTGTAATCGCTCTTAATACTGTAAATTATAACAAATGTGTCATTTTAGTAAATAGAATGATTCACTCAGTATTTCCCGCTGACAAAACCTTTTTCAAACATGTTTCAGGTGATCTGTTGTAATTCAGGAAAAGTGCTGGGGAGCATTTCAAGCTTAAGAATAGTGGCTCATTATATAAATAAAGAAATAAGTTTTGTAATATCACGATTTCATAGTAAAAATATAATATTGTAAACTATCGGGGTTTTATCCCGAAATGTGAAATAAAATAAATCGGGAAAATTTTAGCTTTAAACGATCCTTTTAAATAAACTTCCGCTGTTAAACTCAATTAAATCAATACCGCAGGATTTCTGTTCCGCGGCTCCTGAAACGGGTCCAACCGGGTCGGGGGCCGTGACAGAAATAAGGTGGTATCAGAGCCACTGAGTTAAGCTAATTAAGTATTTAAAAATACTTAATTTTTTTCCTGATTACTATTATGTGATTATTTGTATTATTAACTGATTATTTGTTAGTTACAGTATGGGTAAGAAAAAGCTGTCAAATATCTATCTTAAATTAGATAGATTATCCAACGAGAAGGGAAGTTCATCCCGAACCAAATCCTCGAATCAGGCTGAAATTCCTGAAGAAGGAATATTTGTGCGAAAGGCAAATTATGAGGAAACACTTTCTCCTAGAAGGAGGGAGATGATTCTTAAGAAAAGTAAAGAGAAACTCCGAGAAAAGAGGATTAAACGAGAAACCCAAGAATTAATTGATAAATCACCTTGGGAAGATAAGCTAGATGAGAAATGGGCAAATTTATATATGCTAGCCACAGTAGCAGAAAATATAAATATTTAAATACTTTAAAGTTTTTAGTACCTTACCCTTATAATTTAGAAACCCTGTAAAATAAATAAAAATTTTAAGTGTGTTTTCCAGTTATCTTTGTAATCAACTAGTACACAGTATCTAATAAATTAAAAGGTTATTTGTAAATTTTAACTTAGTATTTTGTGCATTTTGCATATATGCTACATCAGCATGAATGGGATATCTGAAGCTTTTCAGAACCTTAATCTTTACCCAGTAAATATCGAAGCTTCCAAAGAATATACTAGCTACTTTCCCGATATAGAACAACCGGTAGAATTCAAGGTTCCACCTTTGAACAAGCCAAAACGAAAGAAAAAGAAGAATTACGTGTGGGGAAGTCGCATACGTAAGAAAAAGCCAGCCACAAAACTTCCCAAAATAAACAATCCTTTGAAAAAGGGAAAAGAAATTATAACCGGAGAAAGTTCTAAACAACCGGAAATTGAAACCAGGAAAAGTCCTAGACTACAGGAGATGAAAACTAAAGACAAGGAAGAGGTTAAGGAGATAGGAATACAGATAGAGACTGAAGCCAAAGAAGATTCTAGGCAGATGGAAAGGCAGTTTGAGGAATACTCTAAGGACATAGAAATGGAAGTTGGGCAAGGCTCTAGACCAACTCAGAGAGAAATCGGAGAGAGCTCCAATCAAAACCAGGGAAGGACCTTTCAAGAAGAGATAGATTTCCTATTGGCAAGCTGTGAAACCATTCAGCCTGTCAATAATAATAATAATAATATTTATAATTATCCTCTTGAAAACCAACTCCCTATGAATTGGGAACCAGCAATTCCAGACCCAATAGTCCACTCCCAACCCATAGGAATGGACGAATGGTGGACGAACGATTGGCAATTTCAAAATATTGTCAACGATCCTTACTCTTTTCTTCCACAATTCGATCCAGAACCATTACCTAATCCACCCATGAGCAATGAAAACATGGCTGAACTTCGCCACTTTGGCGAAGAGTTGTTTGATGCTGGAACTAGAATCAGGGAAATAGAGGGACAGATTGCTTGGAAGTACGATGAGAGGGAAATGCGTTTTTAGAACAGCAAGTGACGAGAGATAGTACGATGATAAAATGGTAGTTGTATAATACTAAAGTTAGTCTGTAAATAACGAATAAAACTTTGTATGATATTTGTGAGTAAAGATGCATACTAGATATAAAATGAAATCGAGAAATCGATTGTTTTGACTATACTTGTATTTTAAAATTTCTGATTGTTTGTATGTAATTGTTATTTAGCAAATACTAATAAAATTTACATACACATTATCAGATGGCAAACAGTGGTAATGAACCTATAAATGAAGTTAATCAGTCTGAGCGACATCCAGGAGATCAATATATGACTCGGCAAGATATCGAAAACATTGTTGCTCAAGGGATAGCCAATGCTATTCCAGCATTCGTAGCTGCTATAAAGAATCCAATTGAACCACAACAAATTGTCCCTAGTAAACAGATTACTGAAGATAACTTCAGTAATAGTGTAAATGGAGGCAATAATCATAATAAGGAACCACATCAAGCTCCATTACCCAAGAAAATGAAAACTGCAACGCCTGGTTGCACTTTCAAAGAATTCCTTGCTTGTAAACCCACTGAATTTGCAGGCAATGAAGGAGCAACTGCATCACTGCGTTGGTTAGAGAAAACCGAAGCAGTTATTGCAATAAGTAAATGTGGTAAAGATGATCAGGTCATGTACTCATCAAATCTCTTCAAAGAAGGAGCACTCGAATGGTGGAACACTGTGTTACAATCAAAAGGAAGAGTAATAGCTTATGCTATGACCTGGGAAGAATTTAAGGGTTTGGTGGAAAGAAAATTCTGTCCCGAGTATGAAAAGGAACAGATGGCGAATAAGTTTCTAAATCATCGGATGATGGGTGTAGATTGTCGCGGTTATACCTCGACATTCTTTGAATATGCTAGAGTGGTACCAACACTGGCATCGCCAGAACCGGTACTTATTTCTCGCTATATTTGGGGCCTAATTAGCGAAATCCGTAATATTGTTAAAGCTGCGAGACCTCGCACTATTGATGATGCGGTAGAATTAGCCAATACTTTAACCGATGAACTGGTACGCACAAGAGATGAAGATAGGAAAAAGGAACTAGCTCAGAAGATTACCCAAGGATTTCGGGCGGGTAATAGTAATAATTTCAAGAAGAGAGGAACAGGGCAATATTCAAATCCACCTTTCTGTAGAAATTGCAAAAGAAAGCATTTCGGAAAATGCAATTTAACCTGCAATCTTTGCAAGAGTATAGGACACCGTGAAGAAAACTGCAGAAAGAAAACTGTAATTTGTTTTAACTGTGGAGAAGCAGGGCATTATAAAACAGAATGTCCTAAATTGGTTAAACCAGTAGATAACAAGCCCAAGACGACTGAAGGAACTACTAAGAAGAATGTCAGGGCATTTCAGCTGACCACTCAAGAAGCAGAACTCATTCCGGATGTGATAGCGGGTACGTTCTTAGTTCACAACGTGTATGCAAAAGTATTATTTGACTCTGGTGCAAACCAAAGTTTTATAAATACTTCATTCTGTCAAGCTCTTAGTTTACCTTTAACCAATATTAGGCAGATTTTTACAGTTGAAACAGCAGACGGAAATTCAGTTAAAATAAATAACGTTTTGCAAGAAGGAAACATAGAACTTTTAGGACATAAATTCTCTGCAAAACTATTGCCGATGAATTTAGCTGAATTTGATGTTGTATTAGGAATGGATTGGTTAATAGCCAACCATGCTAGAATCCTTTGTGATCAGAATTCCATAGAAATTCAATCACCCACCGGAGAAGTGATTAGGATTACAGGAGATAAACCACGTAAGCCCATGAAGTTCATATCAGTAATGAAAGTTGCTAATTATGAACGAAAACAAGGAATAGTGTATATGATTTCGGTAATCATTAGCACTAAGGGAAAAGGTCTTAAGGAAATACCAGTAGTCTCAGAATATCCTGATATATTTCCAGAAGATTTACCAGGATTACCTCCAGACAGGGAAGTAGAATTTAGAATTCATTTAATTCCAGGAACTACACCGATAGCCAAGGCACCTTATCGGTTAGCACCTACAGAAATGTTAGAACTAAAGAAGCAATTAGATGAATTACTAAGTAAAGGATTCATACAACCTAGCTCATCCCCTTGGGGAGCGCCAGTGTTGTTTGTGAAGAAAAAGGATGGTTCAATGAGAATGTGTATCGATTATAGGGAATTGAATAAGGTTACAATTAAGAATCGATATCCATTACCTAGGATTGATGATCTTTTTGATCAACTTCAGGGGGCTAGATATTTTTCTAAGATAGATTTACGCTCCGGATATCATCAATTGAAGGTACAAGAAGAAGACATACCTAAAACTGCTTTTAGAACTAGGTATGGTCATTACGAGTTTACAGTCATGCCCTTCGGGTTAACAAATGCACCTGCAGCATTCATGGACATGATGAATAGGATCTGTAAACCGTATTTGGATAAATTTGTAATTGTTTTCATAGACGATATACTTATTTATTCCAAAAGTCAGACAGAGCATTGTGAACATCTTCATGCACTCTTAACTTTGTTAAGAAAAGAAAAATTGTACGCCAAATTCTCAAAATGCGAATTTTGGCTAAAAGAAGTGCAATTCTTAGGACACATGGTGAATCATGAAGGTATTCATGTAGATCCTGCTAAGATAGAAGCAATTACCAAATGGAAGGTTCCACAAACAGCAATGGAAATAAGAAGTTTTATAGGATTAGCTGGGTATTATAGACGGTTTATTAAGGATTTTTCCAAGATAGCTGTACCATTAACTAAGCTAACCTGTAAAGCCACTAAGTTTGAATGGGGATCTAAACAAGAAGAAGCTTTTAGAATTTTGAAGCAGAAACTAACCCATGCACCAATCTTAGCTTTACCAGAAGGAACTGAAGATTTTGAAGTATATTGTGATGCTTCAAAATTAGGATTTGGATGTGTGCTTATGCAACGCAAGAAGGTAATTGCGTACGCATCAAGGCAATTGAAAAAGCACGAAGAAAACTATACGACTCATGATTTAGAATTAGGAGCCGTAATTTTTGCCCTTAAGATTTGGAGACATTATCTTTACGGAAGTAAATTTACTGTCTACACAGACCACAAAAGTTTAAAATATATATTTGGGCAAAAAGAGTTAAACATGAGGCAAAGGAGATGGATGGAAATCTTAAGCGACTACGACTGTGATATTCAATATCATGAAGGAAAGGCAAATGTAGTTGCAGATGCCTTAAGTCGTAAGTATTATGAGAAACAACGACGAGTTCGTGCTCTCAGATTAAATCTACAAATAGATTTAATGGAACAATTGAAGAATGTTCAAACTACAGCAATCAAGGATGATGCTGAAGGAATGAAAGGACGAATCAAGGAATTAGAACAAGGAGCAGATGGAATTTGGAGATTCCACAAAAGTAGAATTTGGGTACCTAAGCAAGGAGACTTAAGGCCTAAGATTTTAGAAGAAGCTCATAAATCTAGGTATACTATGCACCCAGGAAACAATAAGATGTACCAAGATTTAAGAAAGAACTTTTGGTGGATAGGAATGAAAAAGGACATAGCCAGCTATGTTTCTAAATGTCTTACTTGTTCACAAGTTAAGGCAGAACATCAGAAACCTTCAGGTCTACTACAACAGTTAGAGATGCCAGTGTGGAAATGGGAACTTATAACAATGGATTTTGTTACTAAGTTACCCAAAACCAGAAAAGGTAATGATGCGATTTGGGTAATTGTGGATCGATTAACCAAATCAGCTCACTTTTTACCAATGAAAGAAACCTTTAGCATGGAAAGACTGGCTAAATTATATGTAGATGAAATTGTATCCTTACATGGAATTCCACTCTCCATTGTTTCGGATAGGGATAGTCGTTTCACTTCTCATTTCTGGAAAAGTTTCCAGCAAGCTATGGGAACTCGACTAAATTTGAGCACTGCATATCATCCCCAAACAGATGGGCAAAGTGAAAGAACGATCCAAACTCTAGAAGACATGCTCCGAGCATGTGTAATAGACTTTGGTGGAAGTTGGGATGATCATTTACCATTAATTGAATTCTCCTATAATAATAGTTATCATTCAAGCATTGATACTGCTCCATTTGAGGCACTGTATGGAAGAAAGTGCAGAACTCCCGTTTGTTGGGCAGAAATAGGAGAAAGTCAATTATCAGGTCCTGAAATTGTGCAAGAAACGACTGATAAGATTACTCAAATCAAAGAAAGACTGAAGACAGCCAGAGATCGCCAGAAAAGTTATGCAGACAATAGAAGCAAGCCGTTAGAATTCCAAGTTGGAGACAGAGTACTGTTGAAAGTTTCTCCTTGGAAGGGAGTTGTTAGATTTGGTAAGAAAGGAAAGCTAAGTCCAAGATACGTAGGACCATTTTCAGTGATCCAACGTATAGGACCAGTAGCTTATCGTTTACAATTACCAGAAGAATTATCTGGAGTACATAATGTATTTCATGTATCCAATCTCAAGAAATGCTTATCAGATGAATCTCTGGTAGTACCTCTTCAAGATATAGAGGTAAACGAAAAGTTGAAATTTGTTGAGAAACCTCTTCAAATTGAGGATCGAAAGATCAAGTTTCTCAAACACAAACGACTAGTTTTAGTCAAAGTAAAGTGGGACTCAAAGAGGGGAGCTGAATACACTTGGGAACTGGAATCAGAAATGAAGAAAAAGTATCCACACTTATTCCAGTAAATCTCGAGGACGAGATTTTTCTTAAGGTAGGAAGAATGTAACAACTCTCATCAAAAGTCATAATTATTAAATTAATTAATCCAATAGGAAACCCTAATTGAGACACCCAAGTGATTCTGAACAAACCCTAAAATTTTCAGAATTTTCAGAATCAGGATTAGGGCCCCTAAAACTCAGGGGGGGTTAAACCCTATTGACGATTATCCAAATTGTGAGCTGTAGAAATCAAATTTTTGAAATCCACCAACTCAGCAAGCCTACCCATGCACGTAGCTACCCTATGAATATAGGTTGGCAGTCGCGTAGCGCGACGACTAAGGGGGTAGGCAGTCGCGCTACGCGACGGGGTAAAATTTTCAGTATAAATAGGTTGGTTTGGGACTTGAGTTCTGGTACTGAAACGACGGAAAAATTCGAAGTATACTCTAAGTTATAGCAGGAATACTCTAAATAACACACACGGGTCTCGAATCGCTGCCGCAAAACAGGGTATTAGCACAATCACTGCTACGATTCATTTATCTGACGATCAATATATCCAATGAATGTTTAAGTACCACCCACATTAGGGTTATACTTTGTCGTTCGTCGTTAATTCGATGGATGAGTTGAAGTATCGTACTTTGTCGTTCGTCGTTAATTCGATGGATGAGTTGAAGTACCGCACTTTGTCATTCATTGTGAGAATTTGATCTCGTAAATTATCGTAATTGCTGGATTGACTACTAACCCCGTTTTGTGTGCATTGTATTTAAATTAGGTTAACAAGACTAATTCATAAACTAGACTCTGTCCATATTAAATCAGCAATGTGAGTCATTCTCTCTTTTTATCAAATCTATTTACAAAATTATGTTTATTTTTAAAGTTATAATTACGGGGATTAAGTCTTTGTAATCACCATATTACAGCCGGTATGTGGGGTTTTGTATACATTACTTGATAATCTTCACCATTGGGGCAGCCAATGGTTGATATGACCATAGTCACAGACACCATTGGACGGAAGGGCCAATGGGTCGAGTGACAAAGTACTGTGGGTAATTGGTTTGATATCAGAAACATTGTAATCGCTCTTAATACTGTAAATTATAACAAATGTGTCATTTTAGTAAATAGAATGATTCACTCAGTATTTCCCGCTGACAAAACCTTTTTCAAACATGTTTCAGGTGATCTGTTGTAATTCAGGAAAAGTGCTGGGGAGCATTTCAAGCTTAAGAATAGTGGCTCATTATATAAATAAAGAAATAAGTTTTGTAATATCACGATTTCATAGTAAAAATATAATATTGTAAACTATCGGGGTTTTATCCCGAAATGTGAAATAAAATAAATCGGGAAAATTTTAGCTTTAAACGATCCTTTTAAATAAACTTCCGCTGTTAAACTCAATTAAATCAATACCGCAGGATTTCTGTTCCGCGGCTCCTGAAACGGGTCCAACCGGGTCGGGGGCCGTGACAATACCATACAGGCTTTAGAGGCTAAACACCCGCACAGAGAACCTCCATCTATGCCAGGTACTATATATTCTGAGCCTCCCCTTGTAGCAGAGGTGGATAGTGTCCCCTGTTGCATTAAATCGTTTCCTAAAGGAACCTCATGTGGGAGGGATGACTTGAGGGCACAACACATTTTGGATGCTTTATGTGGAGAGGGGTCTGCTATTGCCACTGATCTCTTATGCGCTATCACTGCGGTAGTCAACTTATGGTTAGGGGGAAATGCCCATCGTGTTTGGCAGAGTTTGCCGCGTCTGCTCCCCTTACACCGCTTTTAAAACCCGACAATGGGATTAGACCTATTGCAGTGGTACTATATGGAGGCGTTTGGTTTCCAAGGTTGCTATGATGGGTGTTGGTAAAGAAACGACCAAGTACCTTAATGATTATCAGTTTGGGGTCGGCGTGTCGGGTGGCGCTGAGGCCATTTTACACAGCGTCAACAGGGTTCTAAGTGAACGTCACACTGATGGGTCTCTTGCAATGCTTACTGTAGATTTTTCTAATGCTTTTAACCAGGTGGATAGATCAGCCTTACTTCGTGAGGTCAGGATGAGGTGCCCTTCTATTTCTTTGTGGGTGGAATTTCTATATGGGCAACCAGCAAGATTGTATCTTGGAGATGGGCACATTTGGTCTACCACGGGAGTTCAGCAAGGGGACCCATTGGGACCACTTCTTTTCGCTCTTGTTTTACACCCCCTTGTGCATCAGATTAGAGACAAATGCAAGCTTCTACTTCATGCTTGGAAGAGGTGGCTAGAGTGTTGGACATCATTAAGGTGACGGGTCCAACATTGGGTCTTGAACTTAATATTAAGAAAACTGAGCTATTTTGGCCTTCTTGTGATGGTAGCAAGTTTCGTGAAGGGTTATTTCCCAAGGACATCGGGAGGCCATTAGTGGGGGTGAAGCTTCTTGGGGGGCCGTTAGTAGAGACGCAAGCTTTATTAGTGGGTTGGCAAAGAAAAGAGCTGCTAAGGCGGTAGTTTTGATGCGTCTTCTGCCCAAATTAGGTGACCCGCAGGGTGAACTACTCTTACTTCGATCCTGTATGGGCATTGCCAAACTTTTCTTTAGCTTGAGGACATGCCAACCTGTACACATGGAAGATGCAGCGTTGTTCTTTGACAAAGGTTTGCGTGAGGCGGTTGAGGAATTGGTGGTTTGTGGAGGTCCTTTCTTTGGAGACCTCTAGTGGCGACTTGCTTCTTTACCTATTAGGTTTGGGGGTTTGGGGTTGTATTCGGCTGTAGAGGCTTCATCCTATGCTTTTGTGGCCTCGAGGGCTCAATTGTGGGTGTTACAAGACCACATCTTAAGAGACAGGGGCATGTGTGGTATGGATTCTGATTATGTTTGTGCTTTGGCTTGTCTTCGTGATACGATTCCAAGCTTTGACTTCAGCGGTTTCACTAATAAGGACATCGTCCCCCCTAAAGCCCAACATGCATTGGCGAGTGCTCTTTTTAGTAAAATTCTCCACGAAATCGAAGTACAGTTTGACTTGACCGTTAGACAAAAAGCCGTTTTTGAGTGTCTCCGAGCACCACATGCACAAGATTTTCTTCTTGCTATACCTATAGATGGGTTAGGTCAGCTTATGTCGCCGGTGGAGTACCGTACTATCCTTAAGTATCGCCTCATGATTCCTTTGTTCCCAGTTGATGAGGTATGCCCTGTTTGTCATAAGGCGTGTTTGGATTCTTTTGGGGAGCATGCAGTTCATTGTAGAGAGCTCCCGGGGTTCAAATACCGACATGATTTGGCTAGGGATGTCCTTTTTGACTTATTGAGGTGCGCTGATATTTCTGCTAAGAAAGAGGCACCCGTTAATTTCTTGACAGACCCGTTGGAAGGGAGATCTACTCTTCGACCAGCTGACTGTCACACCCCGATATTTCCACGTATTACCGGTGGGCCCGGTGGGGAGTAACGTGACGTAGTTGATATCATCATAGTCAAGCAACACAATATATAAATGCACAGCCTAAAATTAATTAAAAATCTTCAAAAATCCCAAAATATTATATTATATCAGTGGGTAAAAGGTTTGGTGTCAAAAATTGGGTTTAGATAGGCTTTATGCTAATTGCGCCGTTTAATTACTAAAAGGCGTTATAATTACGCTAATGAGCATAACTCCTAATCTAGACCTCCAACTGATGTGAAATTTTAGGGACATGTTTATAAAACAGTAACAAAGATTATTGTTCTTTCACATAACCAAAATTCTCGTTTTATGGTCAAAAGGGCATATTGGTCAACATTAGGCAATTAACGGAAATGTGTAAACGAAAGGGGCAAACAATGAACCAAGCACAGAGGGTTATACCAACATGTAACCGGGTACTAAGGAAGCCCTAAGGCATTTCTAAACCTATCTAAATCGGGTCAGAACTGAAGTCAAAGCAAAAGTCAAAGTTTTGCGACTTTCGGTTCCGAACCGGGTCTAAACAGAAAATTGTCGGATCAAACAAGCTTAGACCAGTTCTTATACTTATTATCAAGTTATATGAATGATAAAATAGGTTACATGCCTTCTACATTGCTAATCACATGTTAATTCGCAAATTATAGTTCTGTTGACTTTTTCTAATCAACTTTGACCCGACAAATGGTCTAGTTAGAGTGGGAATCAGAGGGTGCCCTTTTAAGGGTTTATTGCCCACATAATTACCAACTTATAACTACTTTCAATTCGACTAATCACTGGACCATTAATGATTAATCGTTAAGTCAAACGGTAATTACGACGGTTTGACTTTTAAGCTAAAACTAAGTAAAAACTCAATTAAGAAAGGTTAAGCATACTTACCAAAGTCTAATGCACTATTAGAGATGGCTTGGGTCTGCTCTTATGCTCCAGGAAGCTCCAAGAAAGCAGATGGAAGGAATGATCACAAAGTTGCAACCAAAGGGCCTTTTTATAGTGATTTTGATCAATTATGATCATGACAAATCATGCTACTCTTGTTCCCTGATCATTAACATGTGTCCCTAAGGCCTAGGAACTGTTAGGGGTCGCCCATGTAGTGAAAAATATCTAACTAAGTCGGTTACCACGCTCAAAACAGGTTGTTGTCCGATTTTCTGCATCTGTGCATGCCTTACGGACCGTAAGGCTTGGGGCTTACGGTCCGTAAGCCTCTTCCAGGGGATAAAATTTGTTGGCTTTTGGCACTTGGCTCTTGGTCCTTTGAAAGGTCATCCAACCTTATTTTCTTGAATTTTGAGCCCCTCAATTTTACTTATAAGGGCTTCAAGACTTGTTTAAACATTGGCAAGTCCTTGGTTAACTTTGTGCTTACCAGAGAAGTCATAATTTCCAACGTTGACGCTTTTAACCCCTCGTATACGAATTTGACCATAACTTTCTCATATGATAACGAAACTTTATGAAATTTTTATCACACATTCTAGTGAGCATAATTTACCGTTACAAAGCTTCGGGTTTGCTAAAAGGTCACTCAGAGGTATACTTTAAACATGTTGACACATTTAACCCCTGTAGTTTGTAATCTCTCACTTTCTTTCACAATTTGCTTCGTATGATCCATGATTCATTCGTTTAAGGGTATGAGCATCATGTAGGGTTACTGTAAAGTATATTTATCCCTTGTTGACATTTTGAACCCTTACATTCCATGTTTGTCAACTTTAGTCCCTCTAGAGTATACTTTCACACGTTCAAACTTATGACACGTGTCAATACATTATAGGACGTAAATTTTTGAGGTGTTACATCCTCACCCCTTAAAACAAATCTCGACCTCGAGATTTACTGAAACAAATGAGGGTACTTTTCTTTCATTGTGGACTCAACCTCCCACGTATACTCGGGACCCCTGCGGGCATCCCATTTGACCTTTACAATAGGTACATGCTTCCTACGAAGCTTCTTAACCCGTCGATCCTCAATCGACAAAGGTTTTTCAACAAACTTTAAGCTCTCATCAATGTGCACATCTGTATGCGGTATGACTAGTGATTCATCAGCGAAACACTTCTTCAGATTGCAGATGTGGAATACATTATGAATACCACTGAGCTCTTCAGGTAAGTTTAACTTATAAGCAACTGATCCGACACATTCGATGACCTCGAATGGTCCTATGTATCTTGGGCTTAACTTACCTTTCTTACCAAATTGCATCACTCCCTTCCAGGGTGATACTTTAAGCAACACTTTGTCACCTACCTCGAATTTAAGAGGTTTACGCTTTAAATCCGCGTAGCTTTTCTGCCTATCTCTGGCAGCTTTCAGGCGATCACGAATCTGGACAATCTTGTCCATTGTTTCAAAGACCAAATCAGGTCCTGATAATTGAACTTCCCCTACTTCCGCCCAACAAACAGGCGTTCTGCATTTTCTACCATATAATGCCTCAAAAGGCGCAGCCTTAATGCTCGTATGGTAGCTATTGTTATAGGAGAACTCAATCAATGGTAGGTGTTTATCCCAACTACCACCTAAATCAATCACACATGCACGTAGCATGTTTTCCAAAGTCTGGATGGTACGCTCACTCTGCCCGTCCGTCTGAGGGTGGTAAGCCGTACTAAAATTTAAGCGCGTGCCCAAGGATTGTTGGAAACTTTTCCAAAAATGTGACGTGTATCTAGTATCTCTGTCAGAGATAATAGACACGGGTACGCCATGTAGAGCTACAATCTTATCTACGTACAATTGGGCCAACATGTCGGAGCTATAAGTCTCCTTAATGGGTAGGAAATGTGCTGACTTAGTCAGTCTATCTACTATTACCCATATGGTATCATTTCCTTTCCTTGTCTTTGGCAACTTGGTGATGAAATCCATTGTTACCATCTCCCATTTCCATGTGGGAAGTTCAGGTTGTTGTAGCAAACCTGACGGCTTTTGATGTTTGATGCGTGTGAAGTGTTATATATATTAGGTGTATATTTTAAGCCCCTTTAACACTTATTTTTAGCCAAGTTTTAAATTTATAAAACACGATATTTTACTAACACTAAACACACATATGGGCAAGTGCACCCATCGTGAGCGTAGTATAGTGTTGGCAAGATACCGAGGTCGTCCAAGGACACAAGAGCTTTTAGTACCGGTTTATCCTCAACGTCTAATCAAGTCAAAAAGTTTAGAAAAATGTTTTAAACTAAGAAAAATAAAAACTAACTAAAATGCTGAAAATAAAAATAAAAATAAAACAGATAGACAAGATGAATCACTTGGTTCCGACTCGTATCTAGTGTAACCTTTGATTATTTCCGCACTTTTGCACTTATTTAAGAGATTATCTTAGTTATTGTAGTAGGCCCCTCTTTTGAAGGTGACGTTACCCTCACCCCAGTAGTTTGAGTCAGCAAGGATACAATCCTAAAAGGGTGGATTATTGGAAGATAATTAATTAAGTTATTAATGCAAATTATGGTAGGCCCCTATTTTGGAGGTGACGTTACCCTCGACTAAGTAGTCTGAGTCAGCAGGGATACAGTCCTAAATAGCCGGGTTATAGTATTAATAGTAGTTAACTTATGAGGGGATCAAAGAGTTTGGACCCCCGCCATCCAATACCGTGAAGTATTGAAGGAGGTCCTACTAAATTTGACCCAGGTCCATTGCAGGACCTCTAAACGCTGAACAATACCTTTACCAAACCGTTCCCTTAACCCCCGACCAGGTAGCCAACATACCTCCATATAGACCGTGGAGATATGAATGGTGAAAATCTTTTATTTTATATAGACAGTAAAATAATGCCAAGACACCACGGACAAACGATAAGGAAAGATCACCTTCAACATAAGCAACTAGTTATTAAAGTCATTAATACAAAACCAAGTAAAAAGTGCGAAAAGATTAGAAATAAAAAGTATTACACTAGACACTTTGTCTTCACCAAGTGATGTAAGAGACTTAGGCAAAGATGGCCTTGATTGTCAAGAACTCTTATGATCAATCTTGGATCCCGAGACGACTCACACACTCTATGATGGACAATGGATGATGGTGGTGGATGATGGTGTTATGTTGGTGGTGGGTGGTGGGTGAAGTGTGAGAGAGGTGGTGTGCCAAGGGATGGTTTGAGCTTGAGCCAAGCACTCCTATTTATAGGCTGAACAGAAGCTCGGGCACGGCCCCGTGTCCACATCCTTCTCTTTCTTCATTTAATGCAGCTTTGTCTTATTAGTTGACCACGCCCCCGTGTCCGCTGGGCACGACCCCGTGTGCAGGAGAATCTTTGTACTATGAAGATTTGCCTGGATTGTGCGAATCTTATAGTTGACCACGGCCCCGTGTCTACTGAGCACGGCCCCGTGGTGGGTAATAGAAGCTTCTACCACTTTGTCTTTTCTGCTGACACTTGTAATCTTGTTTTGCTTGGGAAGATGCTGTCGTGGAGTCGGGCATGTCACGTCTTGTTCCTTTTCTTGTATTTATGTTAGATTTTGATGTCTTTTTGCTTCTTTTATTAATTTGAGCTCATTTAATCCTGAAAATACAAAAGGAAGACAAAAGCACACTTTTTCCAACATTAGTACTAAAAAGGGTTAGTTTTATGCCACAATTGACGTAATTTATATGTTGCATTTTGAACACATCAAATACCCCCACACTTGAATCTTTGTTTGTCCTCAAGCAAAACTCTTTAATATGTGGCTATTACACACCCAAATGGAATGGGTAGAAAAGAAGGTTTCGGGCTTGTCATAGAGTGTCGGGATTTCCAAGATTCTTTATTTAGTTTTAGTTTTATTTATTTACAATCCTATTCGTCATGATTTATTTAAAACTTCTCATAAGATAAATTACTTATTGGGGCATAACATGCCTCTTTAAAATTTTATTTATATACAAGTTCACATACCTCACGGGGATCACTCAACACTCGGCCGAAAATGTATTTTTGTGGATCACTCGAGAGCGGCATGGAACTTACTCCTACCATAGGCTTGCCAAGCAATCAATCCTCCTCCTTTTTAACTTATAAACCTTTGTAAATATCAAGAGGACTTTGTGGGTGAAGGGTTAGGCTTGGGTTAAAGGTAGGCGGTTGGGTTAGTGGTTAGTAGAAAAAAAAAGCGAAAAGCGTAACAAGTGTCGGTTTTCATAAGACTTTCTATTTTTGTAACTTTTATTTTGATGAAGCTATTATTCAAACAAAGTTATTTTTGATGAACTTGTTTGTTTATTTTCTTTTGCTTTATCATCAACACATTTTTTTTTTGAAAAGTCATGCGAAAAACTGAACTTGTTACTAAAACAAAGGGTTAAAAATGAAAAAAAGTTTTGGTGGGTAAAAGGGTGTTTGGGTTATGAAATGAAAAGGTTTAGGCTCAAAAGGGGCTAACTAGGGGGATTTTGGGTAGGTGGTAAAAAAAAAGAAAAATAATGGTGTAGAAATAAAAAGGGGTTAGTCCTAATGCCTCCATCATTTACTTACTCGGGTTTAAGTTGGTAAGGACCGGGAATGTATCGTCATGGCAAGTTCTAGAGTCGTAAGAACCAAGCGGCTATTCACACAAGAAACGAAAAATGAGCATTTAGTTTAAAGATATGTAATTGTATGCTCAATAAAGGCTCAAAACTCACTTTTGTGGGAATGGGTTTTTATGTGATCAAGTATATATAATCAAATTTTAACTAAGTTTGTCATGCCTTTTCATAATTTTCTTATGTTGGTTCTTTTTATCACGACGCTATCAGTTGTAAATTCGTAAGAATAAAACCTTTTTAAGAACTTGAATTTCCCGAGTTAAACCTAGACAAGTAAAAAAAATGAAAATTTTTGAAAAAAATTTGGGGTGATTAGCGGTTCCAATAGAGTTTTGTGTAAGGCTTGTATTTAGGACTTGCAAGATTCAAGGTTTTAGCATCCCCCCCCCCCCCCACACACACTTAAATTACACATTGTCCTCAATGTGTCCCAAAAATAAGTTTTTAGGTTGATTGAATGTGTAAAAGGTGTGAAAAAGCAAAAAATTTGTGTTACTGGGCGCTGAACACGGCCCCGTGTTGTCCGGGCACGACCCCGTGTTCAAGTGCCAGTAACAAAATTAAATCAAGAGAAACAGAAGCCTGGACACGGGGGCGTGTTGGGTGAACACGGCCCATGTCCATTTACCTGAACTGGGTCTTTTTCTACAGACTGTGCAGCACGGGGCCATGTTGGGCGGACACGGTCCGTGCCGAACTTACTGTAAACGAAGAATTTCGTCGGACGGTTCTGTTTTCATGCATGGGGTGCTGGTTCAAGTTTCCCTTGTATCCTTTGTCATCTCACGTGTGTTTTATTCAATTCAACACCACCCAAACACCAAATTAACTAAAACCATCATTCATTAATCATAGAGAGAATTACATAATAGTCCTAAAAATTAGAATACTAGATAGTTAGGTCAAAGAAACACAAGAAATCTAAACCAAGAAGTTCTAGCCTTATTCTAAGCAAAATTTCCGAAAAGGTAGATTTTCCGGTTAAATGTGGCTTTGACAACTTCTTTTTCCGGGTATGGGTTCCTCACACGTCGGCGAGCCACTCTTCTATCTCCCTAGGGAGAAGAAAAACGGGCTCATGAGCATCGGGTTGAGGAGGTGCAACTTCCACCGGGATTTCTTGTAGTTCTTCAAGAGGAGGTTCCGCCGGAATGTCGTCCCAACCGGTAGGATTTTGGATTCCAAGTGCTAGGTTCCAATCCTCTTGAGGGAGGACTGGTTCCATGGGCGGTGTTACAAGAATGTTTAACCTCTGGTGCAAGAGGTTTATTTCTTGAAATCTGTTTTCCAACCCCACCGAGAGATAATTTATACGGTCTATGAGGACCTCCTCCACTGAAGTCATCTCGTCAAGGGCTTCACGTAGCGCCATTACGTATCTTACGAGAGTGGCTTCAATCGATGGCCTCCTTTCCTGTCGACTGTTCCTTGAGTGCGCAGTAGAGGTTCCACTATTTTGGCTAGACATTCTACGAAAACATACCAAAAATAGTGTGTTTTAATGAAACAGTACCACGGACACGGCCCCGTGCTCAATGAGCACGACCCCGTGTTCAACTTTCTGCAGATTTTTAGAACAAGGAATCTTGGGGTTTCAAATTATTTTCTTAACTTATGAAGCTTTTCTGAGCGGAAATAACTTAAAACAATGTTGTGTAACTTATTTTTAACAAGATTCCTTGAACAAAAATTCAATAAACATCACAATGAGGCTTGAAATCAAGCTTCAATGGAAGTGTTGTTGCAAGAAAGGTGAAGAAGAAGGTAATGGATAAAAGAGGAAATGATAAGATGTTTGTTGGAACCTTCTTTTAGAACTTACCTAGGATGGTAGGTCAGAAAATCCCTTCAAATCTCTGTCCCTGGATGGTCCAAATGTGCAGGATTCTTGGCTGCATTTATAGAAAACGACAACGTGCTGGACACGACCCCGTGTGCAGGCAAGATCCTGACATGTTTTGTCCGTATTCTGACAAAAGTCAGAAGGGAATCTTTTGGTGGACATGGGTGCGTGTTGACCTGGGCACGGCCCCGTGTTGGAAGGCTGTTTTATGAAATGCGTCTAATTTTAAGGAACTTTTCCGAATCGGGCGGTTCCTTACTGGATGGAACAACCCCAAAGTGCCTAAGATACCTTAATTGATCTAGATTAAGACGAGAACGCAAGAGGTTGTCGGTGAGGGTGATTCCTATGCTATATGTAGGTGGACAAGTCCAACCCTTTTCCGGGCTCTCGTTAAAGAAGGTGTATGTCGAATCGCTCAGGTCTATGTATGCATCAAACGAAGTTGATGGGGAGTCCTTCACGGCACAATCGACACAGGGACGACTATCACTTAAGTCCTCACTAGAGTTAGGAGTATCTTCGGAAACAACGAAGTTGTTTGAATGCGTTTCCAACCCCTCTTCTTGGCTATTGTCTTGGAAAAGATCATTGAAATCTTTCCTAAGTTCTTTTAACCAATTAACGATTAGATCTTCTAGTTGAAATAATTCATCGAGAAGCATTTCTCCCAGAATATCCGGTTGGGAGCATTCGAGGGAGAGATAAGGATTATTTTTACTTTCGCCCCTCTTAAGGATACTAGGAAACGATGGGTCTATATAGTGGGGTTTATAATTTAGAAAATAACATTCTAATTCCTTATGGTTACCACCACAAAATTGACACCACATTGTACCATAAGAGTGCCGAAAGTAAAAAGTATCAGTATCACTCATATTTGTGTCAGAAATTACCAACCGTCGGGATCTTACGGTTCTGTTTTTAGTAACTGAAACTTGGGCACGGGGGTGTGTTGAGTGGGCACGGCCCCGTGTTCAGCTTACTGTCTGACTTAAAACAGGATTTCCAGTTCCAATGATTGGGCACAGGGCGTGTTCAGCGGGCACGGCCCGTGCTGAGTTCTGCAGAAGCTAAAAAAATTAAGAAAAATCCTAAAAAAATAAAAAATAAGAAAAACGATCAGGCCGTTGATTCCTAACTTTCTTAAAATCCTTGTGTCCCCGGCAACGGCGCCAAAAACTTGATGCGTGTGAAGTGTTATATATATTAGGTGTATATTTTAAGCCCCTTTAACACTTATTTTTAGCCAAGTTTTAAATATATAAAACACGATATTTTACTAACACTAAACACACGTATGGGCAAGTGCACCCATCGTGAGCGTAGTATAGTGTTGGCAAGATACCGAGGTCGTCCAAGGACACAAGAGCTTTTAGTACCGGTTTATCCTCAACGTCTAATCAAGTCAAAAAGTTTAGAAAAATGTTTTAAACTAAGAAAAATAAAAACTAACTAAAATGCTGAAAATAAAAATAAAAATAAAACAGATAGACAAGATGAATCACTTGGTTCCGACTCGTATCTAGTGTAACCTTTGATTATTTCCGCACTTTTGCACTTATTTAAGAGATTATCTTAGTTATTGTAGTAGGCCCCTCTTTTGAAGGTGACGTTACCCTCACCCCAGTAGTTTGAGTCAGCAAGGATACAATCCTAAAAGGGTGGATTATTGGAAGATAATTAATTAAGTTATTAATGCAAATTATGGTAGGCCCCTATTTTGGAGGTGACGTTACCCTCGACTAAGTAGTCTGAGTCAGCAGGGATACAGTCCTAAATAGCCGGGTTATAGTATTAATAGTAGTTAACTTATGAGGGGATCAAAGAGTTTGGACCCCCGCCATCCAATACCGTGAAGTATTGAAGGAGGTCCTACTAAATTTGACCCAGGTCCATTGCAGGACCTCTAAACGCTGAACAATACCTTTACCAAACCGTTCCCTTAACCCCCGACCAGGTAGCCAACATACCTCCATATAGACCGTGGAGATATGAATGGTGAAAATCTTTTATTTTATATAGACAGTAAAATAATGCCAAGACACCACAGACAAACGATAAGGAAAGATCACCTTTAACATAAGCAACTAGTTATTAAAGTCATTAATACAAAACCAAGTAAAAAGTGCGAAAAGATTAGAAATAAAAAGTATTACACTAGACACTTTGTCTTCACCAAGTGATGTAAGAGACTTAGGCAAACATGGCCTTGATTGTCAAGAACTCTTACGATCAATCTTGGATCCCGAGACGACTCACACACTCTATGATGGACAATGGATGATGGTGGTGGATGATGGTGTTATGGTGGTGGTGGGTGGTGGGTGAAGTGTGAGAGAGGTGGTGTGCCAAGGGATGGTTTGAGCTTGAGCCAAGCACTCCTATTTATAGGCTGAACAGAAGCTCGGGCACGGCCCCGTGTCCATTGGGCATGGCCCCGTGTCCACATCCTTCTCTTTCTTCATTTAATGCAGCTTTGTCTTATTAGTTGACCACGCCCCCGTGTCCGCTGAGCACGACCCCGTGTGCAGAAGAATCTTTGTACTATGAAGATTTGCCTGGATTGTGCGAATCTTATAGTTGACCACGGCCCCGTGTCCGCTGAGCACGGCCCCGTGGTGGGCAATAGAAGCTTCTACCACTTTGTCTTTTCTGCTGACACTTGGGCACGCCCCCGTGCTGGCTGAGCACGGGGCGTGTTCAGTCTTCTGTAATCTTGTTTTGCTTGGGAAGATGCTGTCGTGGGGTCGGGCATGTCACGTCTTGTTCCTTTTCTTGTATTTATGTTAGATTTTGATGTCTTTTTGCTTCTTTTGTTAATTTGAGCTCATTTAATCCTGAAAATACAAAAGGAAGACAAAAGCACACTTTTTCCAACATTAGTACTAAAAAAGGGTTAGTTTTATGCCACAATTGACGTAATTTATATGTTGCATTTTGAACACATCAATGTTCAGCTTTGACTTGTGCGTACGTCAAACATTTAGCTACATAAGCAGCTATAGACTTCTTCAAGCCTATCCACCAAAAATCTGCCTTTAGATCCTGGTACATCTTATCAGCTCCAGGATGAACGGAATATTTAGAACTATGGGCTTCTTGGAGAATAACATCTCAAAGTCCTTCATAAACTGGAACCCATATTCGTCCATTCAGCCTCAGGATTCCGTCCTTGCCATAGGATAACTGCTCCCCAGTTACCCCTAGCTTTTCATTAGGATAGTTAGCTTCCAACACAGCTTCCTTCTGTGCAGCTAACAACCTTTCATTCAGACTGTTCTTTATCTCAATGCTCTTGGCATTGATTCTTATAGGTTTCACTCTTTCTTTTCGACTTAAGGCATCGGCGACTACATTCGCCTTGCCAGGATGGTATCTTATTTCACAGTCATAATCATTTAAGGTTTCCATCCAACGTCGTTGCCTCATGTTCAAATCTTTCTGGTTAAACAGGTGCTGGAGGCTCTTGTGATCAGAATAGATCACACACTTAGTTCCATATAAATAATGCCTCCAGAGTTTTAGTGCAAATACAACAGCACCCAACTCCAAGTCATGGGTGGTGTAATTCTTCTCGTGCACCTTTAACTGGCGTGAAGCATAGGCAATGACTTTGCCCTTCTGCATAAGCACACATCCCATCCCGGTGTGTGATGCATCACAATATACTACGAACTCATCGATTCCATCAGGCAATGTCACTACTGGAGCGCTGCTCAACTTCTGTTTGAGAATATCAAAGGATTCCTGCTGCTTAGGACCCCAGTCAAACTTAATCTTCTTACGCGTCAGCGAAGTCAGGGGTGCAGCAATCCTTGAGAAGTTCTCAATAAATCGCCTATAATATCCTGCCAAACCTAGAAAGCTACGAATCTCTGTAGGCGTCTTTGGCTCTTGCCAATTCATGACAGCTTCAACTTTAGCGGGATCCACTTGGATACCACGCTCACTAACAACGTGTCCAAGAAATTGGACTTCTCGAAGCCAGAATTCACACTTCGAGAACTTGGCATAGAGCTTCTCTTGATGAAGTAGCTTCAGAATACATCGAAGATGCTTCTCGTGGTCGGCTTGGCTCTTCGAGTAGATGAGAATGTCATCGATGAAGATGAAGACGATGACGAATTTATCCAAGTAGGGCTTGCAGACGCGATTCATGAGATCCATGAATGCGGCAGGTGCATTAGTGAGCCCAAAAGGCATCACTAGGAACTCGTAATGACCATAACGAGTCCTAAATGCAATCTTGTGTACATCTTCATCTTTAACTTTCAATTGATGATAGCCTGACCTCAAATCGATCTTGGAGAAGTAACTTGCCCCTTGCAGTTGATCGAACAGATCGTCGATCCTGGGCAATGGATACCTATTCTTGATAGTGACTTTGTTAAGTTCGCGGTAATCGATGCATAGACGCATCGATCCATCCTTCTTCTTTACAAACAGGATTGGCGCTCCCCAAGGAGACGAACTAGGTCTAATGAAATCCTTGGCTAGCAAATCATCTAGCTGCGTCCTTAATTCATTCATCTCTGTTGGTGCCAACCTATAAGGCGCTCTCGCGACAGGAGCTGCTCAGGGGATGATGTCGATTCTGAATTCTACTTGCCTATCTGGTGGTAGACCAGGTAGTTCTTCAGGAAATACTTCAGGGTATTCAGAAATGACGGGGATATCTTCAATCTTAGGTTTCTGCTCATCAATAGTCACTTGTGCCATGTAGATGACACAACCCTTCTTCAAACACCTAGAGGCCTTGAGCACAGACACTTGCTCAGGCAGTCCATACTGGGTATCTCCCTGAATGGTAAGTGATTCACCAGACGGAGTCTTGATCACCACTTGCTTCTTATTGCAGACAATCTGGGCCTGGTTATGAGATAACCAGTCCATGCCTAAAACTATGTCGAAACCGGCTAACTTCAAAGGAAGTAAGGTTAATGGAAAAGAGTGGTTCTTAATGGATATAACACATCCATCTAACATGGTTGACGCGGTTTCTAAGGTACCATCAGCTAATTCCACCTCATATTTCACACTTAATGTTTTAACAGGCAATTTCAACAATTCACAAAACTTATTATCTACGAACGACTTATCAGCACCTGAATCGAAAAGTACTCTTGCATAAACATCATTTATGAGGAAGGTACCTGTGATCACGTTATCATCTTGCACTGACTCCTTAGCATCCATTCTGAAGACCCTAGCGTTGGTCTTTTTACCTTCTTCTGGTTTCTTGGCATATTTTGGGCAGTTCGACTTAATGTGCCCTTTCTCGTTGCAGTGATAGCAGGTTGCATCCTTCAATTTTTTGCAATCCAAGGTCTTGTGTTCCTTGGAATTGCAGATCCCACATGCAAAAGTCCTGGACTGTGTCTACGGGTTCGATTCAAGCCTACACTTTCCAAAGTGATGTTTTCGGCAAGTCTTGCACTTTGGCTTTTCCTCTGTTCGTTGACTATTCTTTCCAGACCCAAACTTCTTGGACTCAGTGTTTCCCTTGGGCTTCTTCTCCGACCCTCGTGAGTTATCATCCTCATGCTTCCTCTTATTCTCTTCAGAGTTCTTGAGCGATCTCAACCGGACCGCATCTAGAGTAAGGGACAGAGAGAGATCAGCTGCTGACCTAAACGTAGCAGGTCTTGAAGCCTTAACACTGGCTTTGATTTCTGGAGCCAAACCCCCAATGAAGCGAGCAATTCTCTTGGGTTCTGGGGTTACGAGATACGGAACCAGTCTGGACAGGGTATTGAAACTGGTGAGGTAAGCTTGACAATCTAAATTCCTCATCACCAACGATAAGAAATCCGATTCAATTCTTTCGACCTCATGCTGTGGGCAATAATTTTCCCTAATGAGGGCAACAAACTGTTCCCATGACATATTGTAGAGGGGGATCTTCCCAGCAGCTTGAATGAGAGACTTCCACCACGCTAATGCCTCTCCTTTGAAAGATTGGGATACATACTTCACTACATCCCTTTCAGCACAACCGCTGATATCAACCACGATGTCCATTTCATCCAACCAGGTCATACAATCAATCGCCCCTTTCTCCCCAGTGAAATCCCGGGGTTTGCAGGAAACGAAGTACTTATAAGTACAGGACTTGGTACGCGGTTCATTTTCGAACACTATCCTTTTGGATGGAACACTGTGTTGATTAGATGATTGTCGATCATCATCTTTCTTTGGTCCTTCTTTCTTAGGTGGTGGCTTGCTATGAGCCTCTGACTGAGTTTTAGGGACAAATTTAGAGGGCGGTGTGGATAGGGCCTTGCTTCGAGTCCCGCTAGATCCACTATACTGCTCCTCCATAGCTTTTGATACTGCTGTATCAATCAGTGTACGTAGTTCCTCTCTGGTTACATAAATTCTGGCATTCTCATCATTCTCCAGGGGATGACTGTTTATCTCTTCCGACCTAGCCATGTAGCTTTAATTGCTACATAAAATCAAATGAGGCAAGGTTTATATATAAGCTTATACAGTTTTAAATTTATTAACCAAGGTTTTTAAATAACCATTGAAGTTAATTTATTAATTATATAACTGTTCAGGATCTTTATCATAATCCTAAATCATAAATTAATAATAGCACAAAAGCCTAGTCACGTAGACAAATTTAATTTATAAGCTTAGATTTTATGAAATCGAGGCATTAAGGTTTGAATCAAAGTTCATTACCTTTTCTTGACAGGGAGTTGTAAAACTGTCTTTAGTCGCAGAGGACGTTAACTATAGCCCGTGGGCACTTCATCCTTAAGGGATGATTATATATATAAGGGAATTTAGAATAACCCATTTAAGAATGACTTATGTGATTTTATCGTATCACATTTTGTCAAGCATGATAATATGCTTTCAGATGTTTAACAAGGATGTGAATCTTTTGAATAAGTTTTACCATCTTGGCCATGTCTGCAATGACATTTAGGCTAGGTTTTACCCTTTAGATTCTTTTTAATATCTAACACAGAACAATCCTAAATTGAAATGTTAGCAAGGATCTGAATCTAATTGTGGAACTACCATCTTGGCCCTGTCTTACGGTGACATATGGCTAGGTCTTGTCCTTTTTAGATTTTGTCATTTTATTATAATGGTAGATTTTATAATGTAGGGATCTAATCGTCCCATTAAAATTTAAACAAGTACATGGTTGCCCTAAACGGGACTTCTAACAGAAAATGATTTACCCATGCAAGGGCAAATCAGAAAAATAACAAAGGAAACAAATAAAAGACAAATAAAACGAATTTGGATTAGTCCTATGTTCTTGTCTAGACTCAAGAATGTGCAACTGTGTAACTGAGATTAAACACAAGGTTAGTGTTTAATTCACTCAGTGTTGGCTCTGATACCAACCTGTCACACCCCGATATTTCCACGTATTACCGGTGGGCCCGGTGGGGAGTAACGTGACGTAGTTGATATCATCATAGTCAAGCAACACAATATATAAATGCACAGCCTAAAATTAATTAAAATCTTCAAAAATCCCAAAATATTATATTATATCAGTGGGTAAAAGCTTTGGTGTCAAAAATTGGGTTTAGATAGGCTTTATGCTAATTGCGCCGTTTAATTACTAAAAGGCGTTATAATTACGCTAATGAGCATAACTCCTAATCTAGACCTCCAACTGATGTGAAATTTTAGGGACATGTTTATAAATCAGTAACAAATATTATTGTTCTTTCACATAACCAAAATTCTCGTTTTATGGTCAAAAGGGCATATTGGTCAACATTAGGCAATTAACGGAAATGTGTAAACGAAAGGGGCAAACAATGAACCAAGCACAGAGGGTTATACCAACATGTAACCTGGTCCTAAGGAAGCCATAAGGCATTTCTAAACCTATCTAAATCGGGTCGGAACTGAAGTCAAAGCAAAAGTCAAAGTTTTGCGACTTTCGGTTCTGAACCGGGTCTAAACAGAAAATTGTCGGATCAAACAAGCTTAGACCAGTTCTTATACTTATTATCAAGTTATATGAATGATAAAATAGGTTACATGCCTTCTACATTGCTAATCACATGTTAATTCGCAAATTATAGTTCTGTTGACTTTTTCTAATCAACTTTGACCCGACAAATGGTCTAGTTAGAGTGGGAATCAGAGGGTGCCCTTTTAAGGGTTTATTGCCCACATAATTACCAACTTATAACTACTTTCAATTCGACTAATCACTGGACCATTAATGATTAATCGTTAAGTCAAACGGTAATTACGACGGTTTGACTTTTAAGCTAAAACTAAGTAAAAACTCAATTAAGAAAGGTTAAGCATACTTACCAAAGTCTAATGCACTATTAGAGATGGCTTGGGTCTGCTCTTATGCTCCAGGAAGCTCCAAGAAAGCAGATGGAAGGAATGATCACAAAGTTGCAACCAAAGGGCCTTTTTATAGTGATTTTGATCCATTATGATCATGACAAATCATGCTACTCTTGTTCCCTGATCATTAACATGTGTCCCTAAGGCCTAGGAACTGTTAGGGGTCGCCCATGTAGTGAAAAATATCTAACTAAGTCGGTTACCACGCTCAAAACAGGCCGCTGGGCTTACGGTCCGTAAGCCTCTTCCAGGGGATAAAAATTTGTTGGCTTTTGGCACTTGGCTCTTGGTCCTTCGAAAGGTCATCCAACCTTATTTTCTTGCATTTTGAGCCCCTTAATTTTACTTATAAGGGCTTCAAGACTTGTTTAAACATTGGCAAGTCCTTGGTTAACTTTGTGCTTACCAGAGAAGTCATAATTTCCAGACAAAATTGGAGAAAACAACCTTTATGTATACCCCAAACTGCACTTTATACCTTTCACTATGAAATCCGCCAAAACCAACCTTTACGTTTATGTTTTGCTACAGATTCAACCTTTAACACAAACTCTGTTAAGATTCTTGGTTAAATCACCTCACATGCTTTGCATGTGAGGGTATTATTGTCATTTCAACTTATTCTTTTAATATTAGTTTTTTTTAACACAATTAAGAGGTGAAATGAAGATTTCCCAAAGTTTAGGGGTCTTTATGTTTCCTTTCATTAACTTTCGTTTATCAGCCTTCATCTTTATCATCAATACATCATCCATTCATCTTTATCATCAATACATCATCTTTGTACCTAAAGTATTCGTTGATAAGTTACAGAATAATTCATTGGATATGCAATCATCATGTGGAAACAAGAAACATATTCGTAGTATTAATTCCTGTATATTTTCATAATCTTTTAACATCACAGAGGTGACAGATCAAAACTTTGATGAAGAAGATTCTGCCATACAGTTGGTGAACACAGCTTGCAACAAGAAGTGGAAGGGTATTTTTGCTGTTTCAGAATCAGCCAATGATCAGGTCCAACCCAAAATTAATCTTATGAAAGTACATATATTTAATAAAGGTGGAAAAGGGTCATAATGGGTACTTTTTAGTCAGGTCCAGAGGTGAGGAGGAGACCGGAGACATACGGTTTTGATGTTAAAGGTGATGATGGGCGGCTGGTTATGTCGGGTGAAAACGTTAAACGGAGGTTGCAGTTGCAGGTGAAGTGGTGGTGGTTCGACGGAGAAGCTGAAGATGGTGGCGGTGATTGAACAACGGTGAAGATGGTGGTGGTGCTCGGGTTTTGCAGGTCTGCGAATAATGTACGATAATGGTGATAAGAGATGCTGATGAAGAACGACGATGACCGGAGGTGAAGACGATGACCGGAGGTGATCGAAAAGGTTGCAGGTTCGGTGGTATGACTAACGATGATGAACCACGTCGACGGAGGGTGTCGGAGGGACGGTGGTCGGAGAAGATGAACGGTGAATGGCGAGGATGGTGAAGAATGGAGATGGTGTGTTGACGGAATAATGATCTGGGTTTTCTGGTTGGCAAATAGTGAAATTATATAATTTATTAATAAACAAAAAAAACAAGGTTGAAATGACAATAATACCCTCACATGCAAAGCATGTGAGGTGATTTAACCAAGAATCTTAACAGAGTTTGTGTTAAAGGTTGAATCTATAGCAAAACATGAACGTAAAGGTTGGTTTTAGCGGATTTCATAGTGAAAGGTATAAAGTGCAGTTTGGGGTATACATAAAGGTTGTTTTCTGCAATTTTGTCTAATTTCCAACGTTGACGCTTTTAACCCCTCGTATACGAATTTGATCATAACTTTCTCATATGATAACGAAACTTTATGAAATTTTTATCACACATTCTAGTGAGCATAATTTACCGTTATAAAGCTTCGGGTTTGCTAAAAGGTCACTCAGAGGTATACTTTAAACATGTTGACACATTTAACCCCTGTAGTTTGTAATCTCTCACTTTCTTTCACAATTTGCTTCGTATGATCCATGATTCATCCGTTTAAGGGTATGAGCATCATGTAGGGTTACTGTAAAGTATATTTATCCCTTGTTGACATTTTGAACCCTTACATTCCATGTTTGTCAACTTTAGTCCCTCTAGAGTATACTTTCACATGTTCAAACTTATGACACGTGTCAATACATTATAGGACGTAAATTTTTGAGGTGATACACTGACATTCTGGTCTTTGGATGGGTAGGAGGAAAACATGCTTGCGTGGATCTAACAGGGGTTTCCCCGCTTGTGGGTTTAGGGGGTAGTGCTTTCACGGTGGGTCAGGCTGCTTTAAAGGCTGCCTCGGGTAAAGTGACCAAACATGAGAAAGCGTGCCTTGACAACCAGCATGTGTTTATCCCATTTGCTTTTGATACTTTTGGTTTTCTAGTGCCAGAGGCTGTGGATCTACTTATTAGAGTTCAAAGGGTCATGCATAGTAATGTTATGACCCCGAGATCTATGGACGTAGTTTTTAAAAGGCTTAGTTTTGCTATTGAAAAAGGGGTAGCGACGCAGCTTGTTGCCCGTTTACCAACTATCTTGATGTAAATTCAAACTAAATACAATAATCATTATTTCTTTAAAAAACCAAACCGATCCGAACCGAGCATTTTTTCAATCGAGCTGAATCGAACGAGCAAATTCCGAGTATTTTTCGAACGAGTGTCGAGCACCGATCAATTTGAACAGCCATATTTTTAACACCTCGGGTTTGAAATAAAATCAATTTCAATCAACTTAAATTGAAAAATCCTTGTTATGCAACACCCGTAATATCAAACAGAAACCCTCCCATGTGAGTTATCCTAACACCAAACATGCCTTTCATATTGAAGTATTATAACCAGGGGCAGATCTACGTATACCATTACGGGTTTACGCGAACCCGTTAAAAGTTACAAAATTTTAATAGAAAATATATATAAAAATTTGAAGTGAACTCATAAATATTTTAAGAGGTGAACCCCTATACAAAATGAAAGGTTGTTGTAATGGAAAAGTCATCCATTTCTAGACATGTGGTTACAGTTTTCGATTCTCATTGCTCACGGTTTTTTTGTAAAGCTTTTTCTTGTTGATTATATCATAAGAACATGGGTAAAAACATAAACCCTAATTAAATAAATTCAATCATGAACAATAAAATAAGACTTGTGTACCTGATTAGCCAATAATCACACTAGAGAATGAAGTAGACGTCATGTTCGTCAGATTGGTCGAGTTCCTCCTTAGGGTGCAATCTAATGATGGTGATGAAGAAACCGATAAAAAGGGGAATCGGTTAGGAGAAGAGGGGATTTGATGTTATGTGTTTTAATCAAGTTGTCCAACCTTGAAACCTCTACATTAGTCTTCTTATATATGCACCCAAGAGGAAACCCTAATTAGTTAATAAGGGTAATTTGGCCCATCAACAATTACCAACTAATTATTTAATAGGTTGTTATATATTTTGATCTATATAATGTAAATTATTATTATGGCTACCAGATTAAATACAACATAATATATATTTAATCTTACATTCTCCCACTTAGCCGAGTAATCATTTACTATGAGTATTAGATAAGCCTGATCAGGAGTTAACACTCATTTTAGCCTTAAATAAGAACTATAGCAGAGAAATACAACCGTTGAATCATTATGCGACTCAGGACCCCCATTAGTCATACTATAGCCTTAATTTAAAACCTAATCGTTATGATCAAAATACGCATAAGCCCTTTGTTTGATTTGTAACTTTATTTGTCTATATGCTGGCTTGACATATTCTTAGAGATATACAAAAACAAACTGATGAGGAAAATTAACTAATAGTTAATTATTCATAGTACGATATGCAGTTGGGCGTGACCATTAATTAATACCCATTTATGAGCTCTCTTAATAAGACTTATGGGTAATAGCCCTTCAGTTATAGGATCCTTATGTCACGGCCCCTGGCCCGGTTTGACCCGGTCCAGAAGCCGCGGGACAGAAACCCCGTGGTATTTATTTAATTTGGCAGCGGAATTATTAACAGGATCGTTTAAAACTTGAAAATGCCCGATTATTTTATTTCATAATTCGGGAAAAACCCCGTAATTTACAATAAGGTGATTTCTCAAGGAAATCCCCTGTTTTACAAAACATGTTCATTTATTTAATTGAGCCACTTCTTCAAGCGTGTAGTGCTACATGACACTTTTTCCTGGATCACGACAGATCACCTGAAACATGTTTTAAAAAGGTTTTATCAGCGGGAAATACTGGCGAGTCATTCAAGTTACACAAAACGACACATTGTTATAATATACAGTATTAAGGGTGATTACATTGTTTCTATCAACCAATTACCCCAAATCGGTATTTGTCACTCGACTGTATCTGTGACTATGGTCAGATCACCCATTGGCTAACCCGTTGTCCAATGGTGACGGGTATCAAGTAATGTATACAAAACCCCACATACCGGCAGTAATTGAAGATTACAAAGACTTAATCCCTGTAATTATAACTTTGAAAATAAATATGATTTTTAAAGCAATTTGGTAAAAAGAGAATGACTCACATTGCAGATTTAAACGGGCAGAGTTTAGCCTACTGATTAGCCTTGTAACCTAATTTAAATAATAAAGCACACGAAAACTAGGTCAGTAACTTAATACAACTTTTACGACAACTCACGAGATCGAAACCCTCACGACGAATGACAAAGTATAGCCCAATTAATGGCAGCACTTAAACATCCATCGGACTGGTCTCCATCGATCGGACATTAAATCGTATCAGTGATCGAGTTATTACCCTGTTGTCGCGGTAGCGTTTCGTGTTGTGTGTGTGTTTTTGAAGTAAACAGACTATATCTCAACGTACGAAATGAGTTTTTACGTCGAACCAACGCCCAAATTCAAGTGCCAAACCCCTCTATTTATACTGGAAAAACGGCTCCCTCGCGTGGCGCGAGGGCCTGTCGCGTGGCGCGACGGCACCACTTCTAGCATAGGGTAACTTCGTGTCCAACTAGCTTGGGTGAGTCGACGGTTTGTTAAAATTCGATTTCTATCGTAAACTGTTTAGATAATATCAACAAGGAAATACCCCCCCCCCCTGAGTTTTAGGGGCCCTGATCCTAGTTCCAATTGTTCTAAAATTTTTAGGGGCCATGCAATATTATTTGGGGATCTCAATTAGGGTTTCTTATTGGACAAAATAAAATAAGAAATAATAGTTTTGGTGAGAGTTGTTACATCCTCCCCACCTTAATAAAAATCTCGTCCTCGAGATTTACTGGAATAAGTGAGGATATTTCCGCTTCATTTCCGATTCCAGCTCCCAAGTGTACTCCGGTCCTCTCTTAGAATCCCACTTGACTTTGACCAGCACTAGTCGTTTGTGCTTAAGAAATTTGACCTTTCTGTCTTCTATCTGTAGTGGCTTTTCAACAAATTTTAACTTTTCATTTACCTCTACATCTTGAAGAGGTACTACCAAAGATTCGTCAGATAGACATTTCTTGAGATTGGATACATGAAACACATCATGTACTCCAGCTAGTTCTTCTGGTAGTTGTAAGCGATAAGCAACTGGTCCTATTTGTTGGATTACTGGGAATGGTCCTACGTATCTTGGACTTAGCTTTCCCTTCTTCCCGAACCGAACTATTCCTTTCCAAGGAGAAACTTTCAAGAGTACCTTATCTCTGACTTGAAATTCCAGTGGCTTGCGTCGATTGTTTGCATAACTCTTCTGGCGATCTCAAGCCGTTTTCAGTCTTTCCTTGATTTGATTGATTTTATCGGTGGTTTCCTGTACAATCTCGGGACCTGATAATTGGCTTTCTCCTATTTCTGCCCAACAAACTGGAGTTCTACACTTTCGTCCATACAGAGCTTCGAATGGGGCAGCTTCAATGCTTGCATGATAACTATTGTTATAGGAGAATTCAATTAAGGGTAGGTGGTCGTCCCAGTTTCCACCAAGATCTATTACACATGCCCTGAGCATGTCTTCTAGGGTTTGGATCGTCCTTTCACTTTGTCCGTCGATTTGGGGATGGTAAGTTGTACTTAAATTTAATCGCGTCCCCATGGCTTCTTGGAAACTTGTCCAAAAATGTGAAGTGAAGCGACTATCTCTATCCGATACAATGGAGAGTGGAACTCCATGTAAAGATACTACTTCGTCTACGTATAAATTTGCTAATATTTCCATGCTAAAGGTTTCTTTTATGGGTAGAAAATGAGCTGATTTGGTTAATCGATCCACAATTACCCAAATCACATCATTACCTTTTCTGGTTTTGGGCAACTTAGAAACAAAATCCATGGTTATTAGTTCCCATTTCCAAACAGGCATTTCTAATTGTTGAAGTAACCCTGAAGGTTTCTGGTGTTATGCCTTAACTTGTGAACAAGTTAGACACTTAGATACATATCTAGCTATGTCCTTTTTCATTCCTATCCACCAGAAATTATTTCTTAAATCTTGGTACATCTTATTATTTCCAGGATGCATGGTATACCTAGATTTATGGGCTTCCTCTAAAATCTTATTTCTTAACTCTCCTTGCTTAGGTACCCAAATTCTTTTCTTGTGGAATCTCCAAATTCCATCAGCTCCTTGCTCTAATTCCTTTATTCGTCCTTTCATTCCTTCAGCATCATCCTTGATTGCAGCTTCCTGAATATTCTTCAATTGTTCAATTAAATCTAATTGTAGATTTAATCTAAGAGCACGAACTCGTTTTTGCTTTTCATGATACTTACGACTTAGAGCATCTGCGACTACATTTGCTTTTCCTTCGTGATATTGAATATCATAGTCGTAACCACTTAGAATTTCCATCCATCTTCTTTGCCTCATATTTAATTCTTTTTGCCCAAATATGTATCTTAAGCTCTTATGATCTGTATAGACAGTAAACTTACTTCCATACAGATAGTGTCTCCAAATCTTAAAGGCAAAAATTATGGATCCTAACTCTAAGTCATGTGTCGTATAGTTTTCTTCATGCTTTTTCAATTGTCTTGAGGCATACGCAATTACCTTTTTGCGTTGCATTAGCACACATCCTAATCCTAGTTTAGAAGCATCGCAATAAACTTCAAAATCTCCTGTCCCTTCTGGTAAGGCAAGGATTGGGATGTTTGTTAACCTTTGTTTTAAAATCCTAAAAGCCTCTTCTTGCTTAGGTCCCCATTCAAACTTAACTGTTTTACAGGTTAGCTTAGTTAATGGCACAACTATCTTAGAAAAATCCTTAATGAAGCGCCTATAGTATCCAGCTAATCCTAGAAAACTTCTAACTTCCGTAGCTGATTGCGGGACCTTCCATTTAGTGTTCGCTTCTATTTTGGAGGGATCTACGTGAATACCTTCATGATTCACCATGTGACCTAAAAATTGCACCTCTTGCAGCCAAAATTCACACTTCAAGAATTTGGCGTAAAGCTTTTCTTTTCTTAACAGAGTTAAGAGTGCATGTAAATGCTCACACTGCTCGTCCTGACTTTTGGAATAAATAAGTATATCGTCGCTGAAGACAATTACAAATTTATCCAAGTATGGTTTACAGATCCTATTCATCACGTCCATAAATGTTGCAGGAGCATTTGTTAACCCAAAGGGCATGACTGTAAACTCGTAATGACCATACCTAGTTCTAAAAGCAGTTTTAGGTATGTCTTCTTCTTGTACCTTCAATTGATGATATCCAGAGCGCAAGTCGATCTTAGAAAAATATCTAGCTCCCTGGAGTTGATCAAAGAGATCATCAATCCTAGGTAATGGGTATCGATTCTTAATTGTAACCTTATTTAATTCCCTATAATCGATACAAATTCGCATCGAACCATCCTTTTTCTTTACGAACAACACTGGTGCTCCCCAAGGGGATGAACTAGGTTGTATGAATCCTTTACTGAGCAATTCATCTAATTGCTTTTTCAGTTCTAACATTTCAGTGGGTGCTAAACGATAGGGTGCCTTTACTACGGGTGTAGTTCCAGGAATCAAATGAATTCTAAACTCTACCTCCCTATCTGGTGGTAATCCTGGTAATTCTTCTGGGAATACATCCGAGTATTCTGAGACTACCGGAATTTCCTTAAGTTCCTTACCCTTAGTGCTAATGATTACCGAAATCATATACACTATTCCTTGCTTTCGTTCATAATTGGCTACTTTCATTACTGAAATGAACTTCATGGGTTTACGCGGCTTATCTCCTGTAACCATGATTACTTCTCCGGTGGGTGCACAAATTTCTATGGAGTTCTTATCACAAAGGATTCGAGCATGGTTGGCTACTAACCAATCCATTCCTAACACAACATCGAATCCAGCTAAATTCATGGGTAATAGGTTTGCAGAAAATTTATGACCTGAAAGTTCTATATTTTCTTTTTGCAAAACCGTATCTATGTTAACAGAGTTCCCGTCTCTCGTTTTTACTGTAAAAACTTGCCTAAGTTTTATTAAGGGTAGCTTAAGAGCTTGGCAGAATGAAGTATTTATTAAACTTTGGTTTGCACCAGACTCAAATAATACTTTCGCATAAACGTTGTGAACTAGGAACGTACCAGCTATCACATCTGGGATTAGCTCTGCTTCCTGGGTAGTCAACTAGAAGGCCCTTGCGTTTTTCTTGGTAGTTCCTTCTGCAGGTTTAGCCTTGTTATCTGCTGGTTTGACCAACTTAGGGCATTCTGGTCTGAAATGCCCAGCTTCTCCACAGTTATAGCAGAGCCTTGTTTTCTTTCTGCAATCTTCTTTACAATGTCCTACAGCTTTGTAGAAGTTGCAGGTTTCATTACACTTTCCAAAATGTTTCTTTCTACAGTTACTGCAGAACGGCGGGGTGGAAGATTACCCAGATCCTCTATTCTTGAAATTGCTATTATTACCCACACGAAATCCTTGGGTAATTTTCTGAGCCAATTCCTTCTTCCTGTTTTCTTCTCGCGTACGCACCAGTCCGTCAGTCAAAGTGTTGGCTAATTCCACCGCATCATCGATCATGCGGGGTCTCGCAGCTTTGACAATGTCACGGATCTCGCTAATTAAACCCCAAATATAGCGAGAAATAAGTACCGGTTCTGGCGAAGCCAGAGTAGGCATAATTCGAGCATATTCGAAAAACTTCGAAGTATACCCTCGACAATCAACATCCACCATTCGGTGGCTCAGGAATTTGTTCGCCATTTGTTCTTTTTCATATTCTGGGCATAATTTTCTTTCCACCAGACGCTTAAACTCCTCCCAACTCATGGCATAGGCCATGTCACTTCCCTTAGCTTGTAATACCGTGTTCCATCATTCTAATGCTTCTTCCTTGAAAAGGTGAGAAGCATACATGACCTTATCCTCCGCGACACATTTACCTATTTTGATTACTGCCTCAGTTTTCTCCAACCAACGCAGTGTCGCAGTCGCCCCTTCATTGCCTGCAAATTCAACAGGTTTACAGGCAAGAAACTCCTTGTAAGTGCAACCAGGCGTTGCAGCTTTCATTCTTTTGAGAATTGGGGCTTGCAGTACATCATTATCATTATTATTAATGTTACCGCCTCCATTTACCCTATTACTGAAGTTGTCTTCATGAGTACGTTTGCTAGGAATAATTTGTTGAGGTTCAACTGGATTTCGGGCAGCAGCAAGGATTGCTGGAATAGCATTGGCTATTCCTTGGGCAACGATATTCTCTATATCTTGCCTATTGAGGAAGTGATTGATGGGTGTCAAGTGCTATATATATTAGGTGTATATTTTAAGCCCCTTTAACACTTTTTAGTCAACTTTTAAATTTATAAAACACGATATTCACTAACACTAGACACTCATATGGGCAAGTGCACCCATCGTGAGCTTAGTATAGTGTTGGTAAGATACCGAGGTCGTCCAAGGACACAAGAGCTTTTAGTACCGGTTTATCCTCAACGTCTAATCAAATCAAAAAGTTTATAAAAATGTTTTAAGCTAAGAAAAATAAAAACTAACTAAAAATGCTGAAAAAAAAAGATAGACAAGATGAATCACTTGGTTCCGACTCGTATCTAGTGTAACCTTTGATTATTTCCGCACTTTTGCACTTTTTAAGAGATTATCTTAGTTATTGTAGTAGGCCCCTCTTTTGAAGGTGACGTTACCCTCACCCCATTAGTTTGAGTCAGCAAGGATACAATCCTAAAAGGGTGGATTATTGAAAGATAATTAATTAAGTTATTAATGCAAATTATGGTAGGCCCCTCTTTTGGAGGTGACGTTACCCTCGACTAAGTAGTCTGAGTCAGCAGGGATACAATCCTAAATAGCCGGGTTATAGTATTAATAGTAGTTAACTTATGAGGGGATCAAAGAGTTTGGACCCCCGCCATCCAATATCGTTAAGTATTGAAGGAAGTCCTACTAAATTTGACCCAGGTCCATTGCAGGACCTCTAAACGCTAAACAATGGCAAGACCTTTACCAAACCGTTCCCTTAACCCCCAACCAGGTAGCCAACATACCTCCATATAGACCGTGGAGATATGAATGGTGAAAATCTTTTATTTTATATAGACAGTAAAATAATGTCAAGACACCACGGACAAACGATAAGGAAAGATCACCTTCAACATAAGAAACTAGTTATTAAAGTCATTAATACAAAACCAAGTAAAAAGTGCGAAAAGATTAAAAATAAAAAGTATTACACTAGACACTTTGTCTTTACCAAGTGATGTAAGAGACTTAGGCAAACATGGCCTTGATTGTCAAGAACTCTTACGATCAATCTTGGATCCCGAGACGACTCACACACTCTATGATAGACAATGGATGATGGTGGTGGATGATGGTGGTGGATGATGGTGTTATGGTGGTGGTGGGTGGTGGGTGAAGTGTGAGAGAGGTGGTGTGCCAAGGGATGGTTTGAGCTTGAGCCAAGCACTCCTATTTATAGGCTGAACAGAAGCTCAGGCACGGCCCCGTGTCCACATCCTTCTCTTTCTTCATTTAATGCAGCTTTGTCTTATTAGTTGACCACGCCCCCGTGTCCGCTGAGCACGACCCAGTGTGCAGAAGAATCTTTGTACTATGAAGATTTGCCAAGATTGTGCGAATCTTATAGTTGACCACGGCCCCGTGTCCGCTGAGCACGGCCCCGTGGTGGGCAATAGAAGCTTCTACCACTTTGTCTTTTCTGCTGACCCTTGGGCACGCCCCCGTGCTGGCTGAGCACGGGGCGTGTTCAGTCTTCTGTTATCTTGTTTTGCTTGGGAAGATGCTGTTGTGGGGTCGGGCATGTCACGTCTTGTTCCTTTTCTTGTATTTATGTTAGATTTTGATGTCTTTTTGCTTCTTTTGTTAATTTGAGCTCATTTAATCCTTTAAATACAAAAGGAAGACAAAAGCACACTTTTTCCAACATTAGTACTAAAAAAGGGTTAGTTTTATGCCACAATTGATGAAATTTATATGTTGCATTTTGCACACATCAAATACCCCCACACTTGAATCTTTGCTTGTCCTCAAGCAAAACTCTTTAATATGTGGCTATTACACTCCCAAATGGAACGGGTAGAGAAGAAGGTTTTTGGGCTTGTCATAGAGTGTCGGGATTTCCAAGATTCTTTATTTAGTTTTATTTTTATTTATTTACAATCCTATTCGTCATGATTTATTTAAAACTTTTCATAAGATAAATTACTTATTAGGGCATAACATGCTTCTTTAAAATTCTATTTATATACAAGTTCACATACCTCACGGGGATCACTCAACACTCGGCCGAAGATGTATTTTTGTGGATCACTCGAGAGTGGCATGGAACTTACTCCTACCATAGGCTTGCCAAGCAATCAATCCTCCTCCTTTTTAACTTATATACCTTTGTAAATATCAAAAGGACTTTGTGGGTGAAGGGTTAGGCTTGGGTTAAAGGTAGGTGGTTGGGTTAGTGGTTAGTAGAAAAAGGGCGAAATGCGTAACAAGCGTCGGTTTTCGTAAGACTTTCTATTTTTCAACTTTTATTTTTATGAAGCTATTTTTCAAACAAAGTCATTTTTGATAAACTTGTTTGTTTATTGGCTTTTGCTTCATAATCACTATAAATATTTTTTTTTTTCGAAAAGTCATACGAAAAACCGAACTTGTTACTAAAACAAAGAGTTAAAAATGAAAAAGGTTTTGGTGGGTAAAAGGGTGTTTGGTTTGGGTTATGAAATGAAAAGGTTTAGGCTCAAAGGGGCTAACTAGGGAGATTTTGGGTAGGTGGTAAAAAAAAGAAAAATAATGGTGTAGAAATAAAAAGGGGTTAGTCCTAATGCCTCCATCATTTACTTACTCGGGTTTAAGTTGGTAAGGACCGGGAATGTATCGTCATGGCAAGTTCTAGAGTCGTAAGAACCAAGCGGCTATTCACACAAGAAACGAAAAATGAGCATTTAGTCTAATGATATGTAATTGTATGCTCAATAAAGGCTCAAAACTCACTTTTGTGGGAATGGGTTTTTATGTGATCAAGTATATATAATCAAATTTTAACTAAGTTTGTCATGCATTTTCATAATTTTCTTATGTTGGTTCTTTTTATCACGACGCTATCGGTTGTAAATTCGTAAAAATATAACCTTTTTAGAACTTAAAATTCCCGAGTTAAACCTAGACAAGTAAAAAAAATGAAAATTTTTGAAAAAAAATTTGGGGTGATTAGCGGTTCCAATAGAGTTTTGTGTAAGGCTTGTATTTAGGACTTGCAAGATTCAAGGTTTTAGCATCCCCCCCACACTTAAATTACACATTGTCCTCAATGTGTTCCAAAAATAAGTTTTTAGGTTGCTTGAATGTGTAAAAGGTGTGAAAAAGCAAAAATTTTGTGTTACTGGGCGCTGAACACGGCCCCGTGTTGTCCGGGCACGGCCCCGTGTTCAAGTGCCAGTAACAAAATTAAATCAAGAGAAACAGAAGCCTGGACACGGGGGCGTGTTGAACACGCCCCCGTGTCCAGTTACCTGAACTGGGTCTTTTTCTGTAGATTGTGCAGCACGGGGCCGTGTTGGGCGGACACGGCCCGTGCCGAACTTACTGTAAACGAAGAATTTTGTCGGACGGTTCTGTTTTCCTGCATGGGGTGCTGGTTCAAGTTTCCCTTGTATCCTTTGCCATCTCAAGTGTGTTTTATTCATTTTAACACCACCCAAACACCAAATTAACTAAAACCATCTTTCATTAGTCATAGAGAGAATTACATAATAGTCCTAAAAATGAAAAATACTAGATAGTTAGGTAAAAGGAACACAAGAAATCTAAACCCAGAAGTTCTAGCCTTATTCTATTAGCAAAATTTCCGAAAAGGTAAATCTTCCGGTTAATTGTGGCTTTGACAACTTCTCTTTCCGGGTTTGGGGTCCTCATACGTCGGCGAGCCATTCTTCGATCTCCCGAGGGAGAAGAAAAGCGGGCTCATTAGCATCGGTTTGAGGAGGTGCAACTTCCACCGGGATTTCTTGGAGTTCTTCAAGAGGAGGTTCCGCCGGAATGTCATCCCAACCGGTAGGATTGTGGATTCCAAGTGCTAGGTTCCAATCCTCTTGAGGGAGGATTGGTTCCATGGGAGGTGTCACAAGAATGTTTAACCTCTGGTGCAAGAGGTTTATTTCTTGAAAACTGTTTTTGTCACACCCCCAAAATCCACACGCGGAGCATCACCGCTTGGAGGCGTGACTGACCAGGATCAAGCCACCAATCATGTTGAACATTTAAGTAATAAGTAAAAGTAGATGTAATTCAACCAAACCAATATGAAAGGTGTTTCAAAACATAAGTATAATATCAACGTTTAGCGGAAGCATAAAAGTAACCCAACATGAGTATAAGTATGTAATGTCATAAACGTTTAACAAAGCATTCACGATCCTTGTCCACAACGACCGCGCCTCCCAGTGCAAGCTCCAAGTATACCTAACGACCTGCAAGGCATGTAACAGAGAGTCAACAACTAGTTGAGCGAGTTCACAGTGGGTTGTTTAGTAATAATGTTCGTTTCATAAATCGTTTGTTTGTTTAGTAACCCATGTATCGTCATCAATTACATCGCGGCCCTCCAGGCATGTTTGCGAAGATTAGTGGGGGTTTCCCATGTATTGTAGACTAGTTTTATTTGTATCGCGGCCCTCCAGGCATGTGTGCGAAGATTAGTATAAGTATCGCGGCCATTCCAGGCATGTTTGCGAAGAACAGTTTCAGTATCGCGGCCCTTACAGGCATGTTTGCGAAGAGTAGTATAAGTATCGCGGCCATTCCAAGCATGTTTGCGAAGAACAGTTTCAGTATCGCGGCCCTTACAGGCATGTTTGCGAAGAGTAGTGGGGGCTTCCCCATGTATCACTAGTCTAGCAGTATCTATATGTGACCTTTCCCAACCGAGGCCAGAAATCCATAATTCCCAATAATAACGTAAGTACAGATAATCATCCAGTCCCATTCCCTACCCCGGGAATCCCATGCCTTGGTAAGAGTGTGAACTCACCTTGTTTTGCTCGGTATGCTAAGTGTATGCTCGCAAGTAATCAATCACGTCCTAAAGTATGCACGTATGTGAAATCAGTTTGTGTTCAAGTTGTGCATGTATAAACATGTAGCACGTAATCACAATCATATACAAGATGGTTACACTTAACAGCAGTTAAATATTCCAGTTAACACTTAACAGAATTTAACCCAAGTTACTGTGCAGATTAACTGTTCGGCGAAACACACATAATGGCGAAACATAACAGTTGGCGAAACACAATAGTTGGCGAAACACAATAGTTGGCGAAACACATTAGTTGGCGAAACACATTCAGTTTCGTCGTGGCCTTGTTTGGCGAAACAGGATTCTAATTCGTCGATGGTTCATGGCGAAACACATTCTGTTTCGCCGAGAGTCCTGTTTCGTCGGACAGTTCAGTTTCACAGTCATCAGTTACAGCAGATGCGAATAACACATAAACCCTAATCATTCTAACAGCCGTCATCAATAACAGAAATCATATGAAGGTCAATGTGCAGAACGAATCATCATAACTCAATCATCCAAGAATCATTGTCTAGCATAAACCCTAGTTTTTGTGTATAACGTATTAAATTAACATCCAACAATCATATCTTTGAACCCTATCAAGATGCTAACTTATATTCAGAATCAGAACATAATAATAACAATATCCAGAACCGAGCATTCGATTGTATTAGGTTTCGTATAAAATGATTTATATCCAACTACACCATACATACCACAATCTATAACATCAACATATTCTTATAATCACAGCAGTAACATACATCAACTATAAGCACAAGCATGGATCGAGATATCACAGAAACATGAACCGATTAACGAACACATACTAACCGAGATATGAGAAAACACAATCGATCGCTAGGGATATTTCCGAGAAGCTCCTACTGCCGTCACAAAGGAGAGGAGGGCTCTAGGGTTTCGGTTGTTATGATAAATGGGTGAAACTAAGGCTGTTACATGTTTTAAAACCCGAAATAACAAGCTGGGCCCGAACTGGGCTTTTGGCGAAACTGGGCTCGGCGAAACAGCCTGTTTCGTCGAGAAGCTTGTTGACGAAACTGACCTGTTTCGTCGAGATTGGTCTTGGCGAATCTCACTTATGTTTCGTCGAGTTCTCTGATAGTTTAACAGTTTAAGTTACAAACAGCATACAAGCTATCATATTACACATAACCATGCAAACACACTACATTTTATCATATCACTAAGTGTACAGTTACGAAATCAGGCAAGTCAAACAACTAAACAGTCAACGTCAACGTGCATTAAATGCGAATAAAGAAAGTCGGAAATTCGAGTTGTCACATTATCCCCAACTTAAAAGAAATTTCGTCCCGAAATTTAGCATGCAGTTACTGAGGAATCTAGTAGTGTGACGTTGTTTACCTGTATCGTATCGCGGCTCCCCGAGCAGGTTTGCGAAGATTACTGGTTTTCTTGGGGTGTCACATTATCCCCCCGTTGATTTGGAATTTCGTCCCGAAATTCTGTATTGGTAGCTTCAGCCTCAGTAGTAGTTGCATTGGTTCCGAATAACTGGGGATATTTGAGTTCCATTTGATCTTCACGCTCCCAGGTGAACTCTGGGCCGCGGCGGGAGTTCCAACGAACTCGTACAAGAGGGATTCTCGTGTTCTTGAGGACCTTAACATCCTGGTCCGTGATCTCAACTGGTTCCTCGACGAACTGCAACCGCTCGTCGATAGTGAGTTCCTTAAAAGGAACTATGTGGGTCTCATCTGACAGACACTTCTTCAGATTCGACACGTGAAAGACGCTGTGAACTGCACTGAGTTCAGCTGGTAAGTTCAATCTGTAGGCCACTTTACCTATTTTCTCTGTAACTTCGAAAGGTCCAACATATCGTGGATTAAGTTTGCCGCGTTTGCCAAAACGAACCACACCCTTCCAGGGTGAAACTTTAAGTAGCGCTCGATCCCCAACCTGGAATTCGAGTAGTTTCCTGTCTAAATCAGCGTATGCTTTCTGACGGTCGCGTGCTGCCGCCATGCGTTGTCGTATTTGTGCAATCTTTTCTGTAGTATCGACTACCATTTCTGGACCTGTGATTTGACTATCTCCCACCTCTGCCCAACAGAGAGGTGACCGGCATTTACGCCCGTACAATGCCTCGAATGGTGCAGCCTTAATGCTGGTGTGGTAGCTGTTATTGTATGAAAATTCCACGAGTGGCAGATGTTTCTCCCAACCATTGCCAAAGTCAATTACGCACGCCCGAAGCATGTCTTCTAGAGTTTGAATGGTGCGCTCAGACTGCCCCTCCGTCTGAGGATGATACGCCGTGCTCATGTCTGAACGAGAGCCAAAAGATTTATGCATTGCTTGCCACAGCTCTGAAGTAAAACGTGCGTCACGATCAGAGATAATAGAGGTGGGCACTCCGTGCCTCGAGACCACTTCTTTAAGTAAATGTCTGCCAAGGTAGAGAACTTGTCTGTTTCTTTGATTGCCAAGAAGTGAGCAGACTTTGTGAGTCGATCCACGATCACCCAAATAGTATCATTTCCGCGCTGAGATCTAGGTAGGCCAGTAACAAAATCCATGGAAATTTGCTCCCATTTCCATTGTGGTATCTCAGGTTGTTGGAGTGGTCCTGACGGTTTCTGATATTCTGCCTTGACTCTCGCACAAGTCAAGCATTTGCTAACGTATGTGGCTATGTGGGCCTTCATGCTAGGCCACCAGTATGTAGTCTTAATATAGTGGTACATTTTAACCGAACCTGGATGTACCGAGTAGCGAGACTTATGAGCTTCATCCATTACATGCTCGCGTAAATTTCCATAGAGTGGGACCCAGATGCGTCCGGTTACATAATGGGCACCGTCTGCCTTTTGTTCTAACCGTTGCCTTGAGCCGCGCAGAGCTTCAGCCCTGACGTTTTCTGGTTTCAATGCTTCTACCTGAGCATCTCGTATCTGTGAAGGAAGACTAGACTGTATAGTGAGTTGTAAAGCTCGCACGCGCTTAGGCGCGGTGTCCTTTCGACTGAGGGCGTCAGCCACAACATTGGCTTTGCCTGGGTGGTACCTGATTGAGCATTCGTAGTCATTTAACAGTTCAACCCCTCGTCACTGTCGCATATTCAGTTCTTTCTGTTTGAAGATATGTTCGAGGCTTCTGTGATCAATGTATATAGTGCACTTAGTGCCATACAAGTAATGTCGCCATATCTTGAGCGCAAAAACAACGGCTCCCAGCTCTGGGTCGTGTGTCGTGTAATTCCGTTCGTGAATCTTAGGTTGGCGTGAAGCATAAGCAATAACTTTATCCCTCTGCATCAATACACATCCAAGACCTTGGATAGATGCGTCGCAGTAGACTACGAAATCGTCCGTGCCTTCAGGCAATGAGAGGATAGGTGCGCTACGAAGTCTATCCTTTAAGTGCTGAAACGCTGTTTCCTGTGCATTACCCCAACGGTAAACAACACCTTTCTGTGTCAGTAGTGTAAGCGGCTGTGCGATCTTTGAGAAGTCTTTGATGAACCGTCTGTAATAACCCGCCAAACCCAAGAATTGGCGTATTTCAGTTGGTGTGCTAGGTGCAGGCCAGTTCTTGATCGATTCTACCTTGGATGGATCAACATGAATCCCATCCTTGTTTACCACGTGGCCTAAGAAGTGGACTTCACAAAGCCAGAAGTCGCATTTTGAAAACTTGGCGTACAGTTGTTCCGTTCGAAGGAGTTCCAAAATAAATCGTAAGTGCTGCTCGTGTTCCTCCCGATTCTTCGAATAAATCAGGATGTCGTCAATGAAAACAATAACAAACTTGTCGAGATAGGGTTTGCACACCCTGTTCATAAGATCCATAAATACGGCAGGCGCGTTCGTTAGCCCGAATGGCATGACCATAAACTCGTAGTGGTCGTAGCGAGTTCTAAATGCTGTTTTGGAGACGTCCTCATCCCGGACTCTCAGCTGGTGATATCCTGACCTTAAGTCTATTTTGGAGTAGTAGCTCGACCCTTGCAGCTGGTCGAATAAATCATCTATGCGCGGAAGAGGATAACGATTCTTGATCGTCACCTTGTTGAGTTCGCGGTAATCTATGCACAGACGAAAGGTACCGTCTTTCTTCTTCACAAATAATACTGGAGCTCCCCAGGGCGAAGAGCTAGGACGTATGAAACCCTTTTCCAAAAGTTCTTGCAGTTGCTTAGACAGTTCTTCCAGTTCAGTTGGAGCTAAGCGATAAGGTGCTCGAGCTATGGGTGCTGCTCCTGGAGCGAGCTCGATCTGAAATTCAACTTGACGATGAGGCGGTCCATCACCAAGTTGGGATCATTCCTAGTATCACCCTGACCCATCACGAACACTCGACCCCTGGCAACATTGCCGTCGTTATTACCCCCATTGCTGTCTCCATTATTGTTCCCGTTTCCTTGGTTGTGGTTCTAGTTCTGGTTCTGGTTCAACCGTGGGCAGTGTCTTTTGAAGTGACCTTCAGCACCATCTGATAACATCCCTTGTTACCATGCTGTTGTCGCCAATTCTATAGATTTTGTGGCTGTTGTTGTTGGTTCTGGTTTGCAGGACGTGAGTTTCTACCCTCTTTGGCTCCATGGCCAAGCTTGTCGCATCATTGACAATGAATTCGGTTGCGTCGCCCGCTGTGGTGCAAGTTACATCGGTTGCGCTTAGGGTGGTTTCCCTTGTATCCACCCTGCCCTTGAATACTAAAAGGTTGCTGACCAGGACTTTGGTTGTCATCGATCTTTCGCTGCTGTGCCTGGGACGGAATCGTAGTCGAACCCTTGCTAGAGGTTCCATCCCACTTTCATTTGTTGTCACTGGGAATAGCAGAAGTAGTAGTAGTACCAATACGTCTAGGCAGCTTGTTCTGTTCCACTGCCTGGTCTGTGAGATAATGAGCAAGATGAGTAACATCTTGAATAGTAGCAAGTTTAGCCGTCTTCACATGGTTTTGAATTCCTGGTACTAAGCCTTTGAGGTACAGCTCAAAGCTCTTTATGGGAGGATCCACCATAGTTGGACACAAAATTGTCAGTTTGTTGGATCGTTTCGTGTACGCTTCTATCTCTGACCCCGTCATCTTCATGTTAAAGGACTCCACTTCCAACTTGTGGATGGCATCATAACTACTGTATTCACGTTTGATCAGTTCCTTAAAATCATTCCATGGGGTGGCATTAGCAGCCGCCAGCCCAGTCTTTGAACTTGCGCGCTCCACCAAGTTAGCGCGGTGCCTTCGAGAGTATCAGTGGCCTATTTCACCTTACGAGCCTCAGGTCATTCGCACATTCGAAGACCGATTCGAGTTCCTCGAACTAATGGAGGAGTTCAACAGCTCCTTCAGTGTTGCTGAAAGTAGTAGGACGACAGTCCATAAAAGTCTTGTATGTGCATACAGGTGGCTGAGCGTGTTGACTTGTCGTGTGCGTATGAGTAATCAAAATTAAGCACAAGTGTTGAGTTACAAGAGTAGGATCTAAAGATCCTAGAGTAAGTGGTGATGGCAGGTTACACCTCCTGCCTGGGCAGCTGCGAGTGCTGCAGTAACTTGTTCAGTGATCGAAGCCGCCAACTGGGCTTGAGTTAGGTTAACGCGTCCACTCATGATCTTGACATCAAGGAGGACATGTGTAAGAGAGGTTCGCGAATAGTGCGAAGAGAGTGAGCACACAAGTATTCTCAAGCAATAACGTATAGTAGGTTCTGTAATCTGAGCACACCACGAGCAAAGTTCTATGTAATTCTAGCAAGTAGGTAAAGTAACATGAATAGTAGTACCTATGATGTTGAGCCTTGCACGTGGAGCGAAGCGTCATTGTGGATCGTTGAGAGCACTGTTCTGGTTATAGTCTGGTTTTAATAAAATCGTTTTCCCTTTATTAAAACCGAGTTCTCTATAACCAATGGCTCTGATACCAATCTGTCACACCCCCAAAATCCACACGCGGAGCATCACCGCTTGGAGGCGTGACTGACCAGGATCAAGCCACCAATCATGTTGAACATTTAAGTAATAAGTAAAAGTAGATGTAATTCAACCAAACCAATATGAAAGGTGTTTCAAAACATAAGTATAATATCAACGTTTAGCGGAAGCATAAAAGTAACCCAACATGAGTATAAGTATGTAATGTCATAAACGTTTAACAAAGCATTCACGATCCTTGTCCACAACGACCGCGCCTCCCAGTGCAAGCTCCAAGTATACCTAACGACCTGCAAGGCATGTAACAGAGAGTCAACAACTAGTTGAGCGAGTTCACAGTGGGTTGTTTAGTAATAATGTTCGTTTCATAAATCGTTTGTTTGTTTAGTAACCCATGTATCGTCATCAATTACATCGCGGCCCTCCAGGCATGTTTGCGAAGATTAGTGGGGGTTTCCCATGTATTGTAGACTAGTTTTATTTGTATCGCGGCCCTCCAGGCATGTGTGCGAAGATTAGTATAAGTATCGCGGCCATTCCAGGCATGTTTGCGAAGAACAGTTTCAGTATCGCGGCCCTTACAGGCATGTTTGCGAAGAGTAGTATAAGTATCGCGGCCATTCCAGGCATGTTTGCGAAGAACAGTTTCAGTATCGCGGCCCTTACAGGCATGTTTGCGAAGAGTAGTGGGGGCTTCCCCATGTATCACTAGTCTAGCAGTATCTATATGTGACCTTTCCCAACCGAGGCCAGAAATCCATAATTCCCAATAATAACGTAAGTACAGATAATCATCCAGTCCCATTCCCTACCCCGGGAATCCCATGCCTTGGTAAGAGTGTGAACTCACCTTGTTTTGCTCGGTATGCTAAGTGTATGCTCGCAAGTAATCAATCACGTCCTAAAGTATGCACGTATGTGAAATCAGTTTGTGTTCAAGTTGTGCATGTATAAACATGTAGCACGTAATCACAATCATATACAAGATGGTTACACTTAACAGCAGTTAAATATTCCAGTTAACACTTAACAGAATTTAACCCAAGTTACTGTGCAGATTAACTGTTCGGCGAAACACACATAATGGCGAAACATAACAGTTGGCGAAACACAATAGTTGGCGAAACACAATAGTTGGCGAAACACATTAGTTGGCGAAACACATTCAGTTTCGTCGTGGCCTTGTTTGGCGAAACAGGATTCTAATTCGTCGATGGTTCATGGCGAAACACATTCTGTTTCGCCGAGAGTCCTGTTTCGTCGGACAGTTCAGTTTCACAGTCATCAGTTACAGCAGATGCGAATAACACATAAACCCTAATCATTCTAACAGCCGTCATCAATAACAGAAATCATATGAAGGTCAATGTGCAGAACGAATCATCATAACTCAATCATCCAAGAATCATTGTCTAGCATAAACCCTAGTTTTTGTGTATAACGTATTAAATTAACATCCAACAATCATATCTTTGAACCCTATCAAGATGCTAACTTATATTCAGAATCAGAACATAATAATAACAATATCCAGAACCGAGCATTCGATTGTATTAGGTTTCGTATAAAATGATTTATATCCAACTACACCATACATACCACAATCTATAACATCAACATATTCTTATAATCACAGCAGTAACATACATCAACTATAAGCACAAGCATGGATCGAGATATCACAGAAACATGAACCGATTAACGAACACATACTAACCGAGATATGAGAAAACACAATCGATCGCTAGGGATATTTCCGAGAAGCTCCTACTGCCGTCACAAAGGAGAGGAGGGCTCTAGGGTTTCGGTTGTTATGATAAATGGGTGAAACTAAGGCTGTTACATGTTTTAAAACCCGAAATAACAAGCTGGGCCCGAACTGGGCTTTTGGCGAAACTGGGCTCGGCGAAACAGCCTGTTTCGTCGAGAAGCTTGTTGACGAAACTGACCTGTTTCGTCGAGATTGGTCTTGGCGAATCTCACTTATGTTTCGTCGAGTTCTCTGATAGTTTAACAGTTTAAGTTACAAACAGCATACAAGCTATCATATTACACATAACCATGCAAACACACTACATTTTATCATATCACTAAGTGTACAGTTACGAAATCAGGCAAGTCAAACAACTAAACAGTCAACGTCAACGTGCATTAAATGCGAATAAAGAAAGTCGGAAATTCGAGTTGTCACATTATCCCCAACTTAAAAGAAATTTCGTCCCGAAATTTAGCATGCAGTTACTGAGGAATCTAGTAGTGTGACGTTGTTTACCTGTATCGTATCGCGGCTCCCCGAGCAGGTTTGCGAAGATTACTGGTTTTCTTGGGGTGTCACATTATCCCCCCGTTGATTTGGAATTTCGTCCCGAAATTCTGTATTGGTAGCTTCAGCCTCAGTAGTAGTTGCATTGGTTCCGAATAACTGGGGATATTTGAGTTCCATTTGATCTTCACGCTCCCAGGTGAACTCTGGGCCGCGGCGGGAGTTCCAACGAACTCGTACAAGAGGGATTCTCGTGTTCTTGAGGACCTTAACATCCTGGTCCGTGATCTCAACTGGTTCCTCGACGAACTGCAACCGCTCGTCGATAGTGAGTTCCTTAAAAGGAACTATGTGGGTCTCATCTGACAGACACTTCTTCAGATTCGACACGTGAAAGACGCTGTGAACTGCACTGAGTTCAGCTGGTAAGTTCAATCTGTAGGCCACTTTACCTATTTTCTCTGTAACTTCGAAAGGTCCAACATATCGTGGATTAAGTTTGCCGCGTTTGCCAAAACGAACCACACCCTTCCAGGGTGAAACTTTAAGTAGCGCTCGATCCCCAACCTGGAATTCGAGTAGTTTCCTGTCTAAATCAGCGTATGCTTTCTGACGGTCGCGTGCTGCCGCCATGCGTTGTCGTATTTGTGCAATCTTTTCTGTAGTATCGACTACCATTTCTGGACCTGTGATTTGACTATCTCCCACCTCTGCCCAACAGAGAGGTGACCGGCATTTACGCCCGTACAATGCCTCGAATGGTGCAGCCTTAATGCTGGTGTGGTAGCTGTTATTGTATGAAAATTCCACGAGTGGCAGATGTTTCTCCCAACCATTGCCAAAGTCAATTACGCACGCCCGAAGCATGTCTTCTAGAGTTTGAATGGTGCGCTCAGACTGCCCCTCCGTCTGAGGATGATACGCCGTGCTCATGTCTGAACGAGAGCCAAAAGATTTATGCATTGCTTGCCACAGCTCTGAAGTAAAACGTGCGTCACGATCAGAGATAATAGAGGTGGGCACTCCGTGCCTCGAGACCACTTCTTTAAGTAAATGTCTGCCAAGGTAGAGAACTTGTCTGTTTCTTTGATTGCCAAGAAGTGAGCAGACTTTGTGAGTCGATCCACGATCACCCAAATAGTATCATTTCCGCGCTGAGATCTAGGTAGGCCAGTAACAAAATCCATGGAAATTTGCTCCCATTTCCATTGTGGTATCTCAGGTTGTTGGAGTGGTCCTGACGGTTTCTGATATTCTGCCTTGACTCTCGCACAAGTCAAGCATTTGCTAACGTATGTGGCTATGTGGGCCTTCATGCTAGGCCACCAGTATGTAGTCTTAATATCGTGGTACATTTTAACCGAACCTGGATGTACCGAGTAGCGAGACTTATGAGCTTCATCCATTACATGCTCGCGTAAATTTCCATAGAGTGGGACCCAGATGCGTCCGGTTACATAATGGGCACCGTCTGCCTTTTGTTCTAACCGTTGCCTTGAGCCGCGCAGAGCTTCAGCCCTGACGTTTTCTGGTTTCAATGCTTCTACCTGAGCATCTCGTATCTGTGAAGGAAGACTAGACTGTATAGTGAGTTGTAAAGCTCGCACGCGCTTAGGCGCGGTGTCCTTTCGACTGAGGGCGTCAGCCACAACATTGGCTTTGCCTGGGTGGTACCTGATTGAGCATTCGTAGTCATTTAACAGTTCAACCCCTCGTCACTGTCGCATATTCAGTTCTTTCTGTTTGAAGATATGTTCGAGGCTTCTGTGATCAATGTATATAGTGCACTTAGTGCCATACAAGTAATGTCGCCATATCTTGAGCGCAAAAACAACGGCTCCCAGCTCTGGGTCGTGTGTCGTGTAATTCCGTTCGTGAATCTTAGGTTGGCGTGAAGCATAAGCAATAACTTTATCCCTCTGCATCAATACACATCCAAGACCTTGGATAGATGCGTCGCAGTAGACTACGAAATCGTCCGTGCCTTCAGGCAATGAGAGGATAGGTGCGCTACGAAGTCTATCCTTTAAGTGCTGAAACGCTGTTTCCTGTGCATTACCCCAACGGTAAACAACACCTTTCTGTGTCAGTAGTGTAAGCGGCTGTGCGATCTTTGAGAAGTCTTTGATGAACCGTCTGTAATAACCCGCCAAACCCAAGAATTGGCGTATTTCAGTTGGTGTGCTAGGTGCAGGCCAGTTCTTGATCGATTCTACCTTGGATGGATCAACATGAATCCCATCCTTGTTTACCACGTGGCCTAAGAAGTGGACTTCACAAAGCCAGAAGTCGCATTTTGAAAACTTGGCGTACAGTTGTTCCGTTCGAAGGAGTTCCAAAATAAATCGTAAGTGCTGCTCGTGTTCCTCCCGATTCTTCGAATAAATCAGGATGTCGTCAATGAAAACAATAACAAACTTGTCGAGATAGGGTTTGCACACCCTGTTCATAAGATCCATAAATACGGCAGGCGCGTTCGTTAGCCCGAATGGCATGACCATAAACTCGTAGTGGTCGTAGCGAGTTCTAAATGCTGTTTTGGAGACGTCCTCATCCCGGACTCTCAGCTGGTGATATCCTGACCTTAAGTCTATTTTGGAGTAGTAGCTCGACCCTTGCAGCTGGTCGAATAAATCATCTATGCGCGGAAGAGGATAACGATTCTTGATCGTCACCTTGTTGAGTTCGCGGTAATCTATGCACAGACGAAAGGTACCGTCTTTCTTCTTCACAAATAATACTGGAGCTCCCCAGGGCGAAGAGCTAGGACGTATGAAACCCTTTTCCAAAAGTTCTTGCAGTTGCTTAGACAGTTCTTCCAGTTCAGTTGGAGCTAAGCGATAAGGTGCTCGAGCTATGGGTGCTGCTCCTGGAGCGAGCTCGATCTGAAATTCAACTTGACGATGAGGCGGTCCATCACCAAGTTGGGATCATTCCTAGTATCACCCTGACCCATCACGAACACTCGACCCCTGGCAACATTGCCGTCGTTATTACCCCCATTGCTGTCTCCATTATTGTTCCCGTTTCCTTGGTTGTGGTTCTAGTTCTGGTTCTGGTTCAACCGTGGGCAGTGTCTTTTGAAGTGACCTTCAGCACCATCTGATAACATCCCTTGTTACCATGCTGTTGTCGCCAATTCTATAGATTTTGTGGCTGTTGTTGTTGGTTCTGGTTTGCAGGACGTGAGTTTCTACCCTCTTTGGCTCCATGGCCAAGCTTGTCGCATCATTGACAATGAATTCGGTTGCGTCGCCCGCTGTGGTGCAAGTTACATCGGTTGCGCTTAGGGTGGTTTCCCTTGTATCCACCCTGCCCTTGAATACTAAAAGGTTGCTGACCAGGACTTTGGTTGTCATCGATCTTTCGCTGCTGTGCCTGGGACGGAATCGTAGTCGAACCCTTGCTAGAGGTTCCATCCCACTTTCATTTGTTGTCACTGGGAATAGCAGAAGTAGTAGTAGTACCAATACGTCTAGGCAGCTTGTTCTGTTCCACTGCCTGGTCTGTGAGATAATGAGCAAGATGAGTAACATCTTGAATAGTAGCAAGTTTAGCCGTCTTCACATGGTTTTGAATTCCTGGTACTAAGCCTTTGAGGTACAGCTCAAAGCTCTTTATGGGAGGATCCACCATAGTTGGACACAAAATTGTCAGTTTGTTGGATCGTTTCGTGTACGCTTCTATCTCTGACCCCGTCATCTTCATGTTAAAGGACTCCACTTCCAACTTGTGGATGGCATCATAACTACTGTATTCACGTTTGATCAGTTCCTTAAAATCATTCCATGGGGTGGCATTAGCAGCCGCCAGCCCAGTCTTTGAACTTGCGCGCTCCACCAAGTTAGCGCGGTGCCTTCGAGAGTATCAGTGGCCTATTTCACCTTACGAGCCTCAGGTCATTCGCACATTCGAAGACCGATTCGAGTTCCTCGAACTAATGGAGGAGTTCAACAGCTCCTTCAGTGTTGCTGAAAGTAGTAGGACGACAGTCCATAAAAGTCTTGTATGTGCATACAGGTGGCTGAGCGTGTTGACTTGTCGTGTGCGTATGAGTAATCAAAATTAAGCACAAGTGTTGAGTTACAAGAGTAGGATCTAAAGATCCTAGAGTAAGTGGTGATGGCAGGTTACACCTCCTGCCTGGGCAGCTGCGAGTGCTGCAGTAACTTGTTCAGTGATCGAAGCCGCCAACTGGGCTTGAGTTAGGTTAACGCGTCCACTCATGATCTTGACATCAAGGAGGACATGTGTAAGAGAGGTTCGCGAATAGTGCGAAGAGAGTGAGCACACAAGTATTCTCAAGCAATAACGTATAGTAGGTTCTGTAATCTGAGCACACCACGAGCAAAGTTCTATGTAATTCTAGCAAGTAGGTAAAGTAACATGAATAGTAGTACCTATGATGTTGAGCCTTGCACGTGGAGCGAAGCGTCATTGTGGATCGTTGAGAGCACTGTTCTGGTTATAGTCTGGTTTTAATAAAATCGTTTTCCCTTTATTAAAACCGAGTTCTCTATAACCAATGGCTCTGATACCAATCTGTCACACCCCCAAAATCCACACGCGGAGCATCACCGCTTGGAGGCGTGACTGACCAGGATCAAGCCACCAATCATGTTGAACATTTAAGTAATAAGTAAAAGTAGATGTAATTCAACCAAACCAATATGAAAGGTGTTTCAAAACATAAGTATAATATCAACGTTTAGCGGAAGCATAAAAGTAACCCAACATGAGTATAAGTATGTAATGTCATAAACGTTTAACAAAGCATTCACGATCCTTGTCCACAACGACCGCGCCTCCCAGTGCAAGCTCCAAGTATACCTAACGACCTGCAAGGCATGTAACAGAGAGTCAACAACTAGTTGAGCGAGTTCACAGTGGGTTGTTTAGTAATAATGTTCGTTTCATAAATCGTTTGTTTGTTTAGTAACCCATGTATCGTCATCAATTACATCGCGGCCCTCCAGGCATGTTTGCGAAGATTAGTGGGGGTTTCCCATGTATTGTAGACTAGTTTTATTTGTATCGCGGCCCTCCAGGCATGTGTGCGAAGATTAGTATAAGTATCGCGGCCATTCCAGGCATGTTTGCGAAGAACAGTTTCAGTATCGCGGCCCTTACAGGCATGTTTGCGAAGAGTAGTATAAGTATCGCGGCCATTCCAGGCATGTTTGCGAAGAACAGTTTCAGTATCGCGGCCCTTACAGGCATGTTTGCGAAGAGTAGTGGGGGCTTCCCCATGTATCACTAGTCTAGCAGTATCTATATGTGACCTTTCCCAACCGAGGCCAGAAATCCATAATTCCCAATAATAACGTAAGTACAGATAATCATCCAGTCCCATTCCCTACCCCGGGAATCCCATGCCTTGGTAAGAGTGTGAACTCACCTTGTTTTGCTCGGTATGCTAAGTGTATGCTCGCAAGTAATCAATCACGTCCTAAAGTATGCACGTATGTGAAATCAGTTTGTGTTCAAGTTGTGCATGTATAAACATGTAGCACGTAATCACAATCATATACAAGATGGTTACACTTAACAGCAGTTAAATATTCCAGTTAACACTTAACAGAATTTAACCCAAGTTACTGTGCAGATTAACTGTTCGGCGAAACACACATAATGGCGAAACATAACAGTTGGCGAAACACAATAGTTGGCGAAACACAATAGTTGGCGAAACACATTAGTTGGCGAAACACATTCAGTTTCGTCGTGGCCTTGTTTGGCGAAACAGGATTCTAATTCGTCGATGGTTCATGGCGAAACACATTCTGTTTCGCCGAGAGTCCTGTTTCGTCGGACAGTTCAGTTTCACAGTCATCAGTTACAGCAGATGCGAATAACACATAAACCCTAATCATTCTAACAGCCGTCATCAATAACAGAAATCATATGAAGGTCAATGTGCAGAACGAATCATCATAACTCAATCATCCAAGAATCATTGTCTAGCATAAACCCTAGTTTTTGTGTATAACGTATTAAATTAACATCCAACAATCATATCTTTGAACCCTATCAAGATGCTAACTTATATTCAGAATCAGAACATAATAATAACAATATCCAGAACCGAGCATTCGATTGTATTAGGTTTCGTATAAAATGATTTATATCCAACTACACCATACATACCACAATCTATAAGATCAACATATTCTTATAATCACAGCAGTAACATACATCAACTATAAGCACAAGCATGGATCGAGATATCACAGAAACATGAACCGATTAACGAACACATACTAACCGAGATATGAGAAAACACAATCGATCGCTAGGGATATTTCCGAGAAGCTCCTACTGCCGTCACAAAGGAGATGAGGGCTCTAGGGTTTCGGCTGTTATGATAAATGGGTGAAACTAAGGCTGTTACATGTTTTAAAACCCGAAATAACAAGCTGGGCCCGAACTGGGCTTTTGGCGAAACTGGGCTCGGCGAAACAGCCTGTTTCGTCGAGAAGCTTGTTGACGAAACTGACCTGTTTCGTCGAGATTGGTCTTGGCGAATCTCACTTATGTTTCGTCGAGTTCTCTGATAGTTTAACAATTTAAGTTACAAACAGCATACAAGCTATCATATTACACATAACCATGCAAACACACTACATTTTATCATATCACTAAGTGTACAGTTACGAAATCAGGCAAGTCAAACAACTAAACAGTCAACGTCAACGTGCATTAAATGCGAATAAAGAAAGTCGGAAATTCGAGTTGTCACAGTTTTCCAACCCCACCGAAAGATAATTGATACGGTCTATGAGGACCTCCTCTACCGAAGTCATCTCGTCAAGAGCTTCACGTAGCGCCATTATGTATCTCACGAGAGTTGCTTCAATCGATGGCCTTCTTTCCCTTCGACTGTTTCTGGAGTGCGCAGAAGAGGTTCCACTGTTTTGGCTAGACATTCTATGAAAACAAACCAAAAATAGTTCGTTTTAATGAAACAGTACCACGGACACGGCCCCGTGCTCAATGAGCACGGCCCCGTGTTCAACTTTCTACAGATTTTTAGAACAAGGAACCTTGGGGTTTCAAATTATTTTCCCAATTTATGAAGCATTTTTGAACAGAAATAACTTAAAACCATGTTTTGTAACTTATTGTTAACAAGATTCCTTGAACAAAAATTCAACAAACATCACACCAAAGCTTGAAATCAAGCTTCAATGGAGGTGTTGTTGCAAGAAAGATGAAGAAGAAGGTAATAGATAAAAGAGGAAAGGACAAGATGCTTGTTAGAACCTTCTTTAAGAACATACCTAGGATGGTAAGTCAGAAAATCCTTTCAAATCTCTGTCCCTGGATGGTCCAAATGTGCAGGGTTCTTGGCTGCATTTATAGAAAACGACAGCGTACTGGACACGGCCCCGTGTGCAGGAAAGATCCTGACACGTTTTGTCCATATTCTGACAAAAGTCAGAAGGGAATCTTTTGGTGGACACGGGGGCGTGTTGACCTGGGCACGTCCCCGTGTCGGAAGGCTGTTTTATGAAGTGTGTCTATTTTCAAGGAACTTTTCCGGATCGGGCGGTTCCTTACTGGATGGAACAACCCCAAAGTGCCTAAGATACCTTAATTGATCTAGATTAAGACGAGAACGCAAGAGGTTGTCGGTGAGGGTGATTCCTATGCTATATGTAGGTGGGCAAGTCCAACCCTTTTACGGGCTCTCGTTAAAGAAGGTGTATGTCGAATCGCTCAGGTCTATGTATGCATCAAACGAAGTTGATGGGGGAGTCCTTCACGGCACAATCGACACAGGTACGACTATCGCTCAAGTCCTCACTAGAGTTAGGAGTCTTTTCGGAAACAATGAAGTTGTTTGAATGCGGTTCCAACCCTTCTTCTTGGTTATCGTCTTGGAAAAGATTATTGAAATCTTTCCTAAGTTCTTTTAACCAATCAATAATTAGATCTTCTAGTTGAAATAATTCATCGAGAAGCATTTCTCCTAGAAAATCCGGTTGGGAGCATTCGAGGGAGAGATAAGGATTATTTTTACTTTCGCCCCTCTTAAGGATACTAGGAAACGATGGGTGTATATAGTGGGGTTTATAATTTAGAAAATAACATTCTAATTCCTTATGGTTACCACCACATAATTGACACCACATTGTACCATAAGAGTGCCGAAAGTAAAAAGTATCAGTATCACTCATGTTTGTGTCAGAAATTACCAACCGTCAGGATCTTACGGTTCTGTTTTCAGTAACTGAAACTTGGGCACGGGGGCGTGTTGAGTGGGCATGGCCCCGTGTTCAGCTTACTGTCTGACTTAAAACAGGATTGCCAGTTCCAATGATTGGGCACGGGGCATGTTCAGCGGGCACGGCCCGTGCTGAGTTCTGCAGAAGCTGAAAAACTAAGAAAAATCCTAAAAAAATGAAAAATAAGAAAAAAGATTAGGCCGTTGATTCCTAACTTTCTTAAAATCCTTGTGTCCCCGGCAACGGCGCCAAAAACTTGATGGGTGTCAAGTGTTATATATATTAGGTGTATATTTTAAGCCCCTTTAACACTTTTTATTCAAGTTTTAAATTTATAAAACACGATATTCACTAACACTAGACACTCATATGGGCAAGTGCACCCATCGTGAGCGTAGTATAGTGTTGGTAAGATACCGAGGTCGTCCAAGGACACAAGAGCTTTTAGTACCGGTTTATCCTCAACGTCTAATCAAATCAAAAAGTTTAGAAAAATGTTTTAAGCTAAGAAAAATAAAAACTAATTAAAAATGCTGAAAATAAAAATAAAAGAAAAAAAGATAGACAAGATGAATCACTTGGTTCCGACTCGTATCTAGTGTAACCTTTGATTATTTCCGCACTTTTGCACTTTTTAAGAGATTATCTTAGTTATTGTAGTAGGCCCCTCTTTTGAAGGTGACATTACCCTCACCCCAGTAGTTTGAGTCAGCAAGGATACAATCCTAAAAGGGTGGATTATTGAAAGATAATTAATTAAGTTATTAATACAAATTATGGTAGGCTTTCTTTTGGAGGTGACGTTACCCTCGACTAAGTAGTCTGAGTCAGCAGGGATACAGTCCTAAATAGCCGGGTTATAGTATTAATAGTAGTTAACTTATGAGGGGATCAAAGAGTTTGGACCCCCGCCATCCAATACCGTTAAGTATTGAAGGAGGTCCTACTAAATTTGACCCAGGTCCATTGAAGGACCTCTAAACGCTGAACAATGGCAAGACCTTTACCAAACCGTTCCCTTAACCCCCGACCAGGTAGCCAACATACCTCCATATAGACCGTGGAGATATGAATGGTGAAAATCTTTTATTTTATATAGACAGTAAAATAATGTCAAGACACCACGGACAAACGATAAGGAAAGATCACCTTCAACATAAGAAACTAGTTATTAAAGTCATTAATACAAAACCAAGTAAAAAGTGCGAAAAGATTAAAAATAAAAAGTATTACACTAGACACTTTGTCTTCACCAAGTGATGTAAGAGACTTAGGCAAACATGGCCTTGATTGTCAAGAACTCTTACGATCAATCTTGGATCCCGAGACGACTCACACACTCTATGATGGACAATGGATGATGGTGTTATGGTGGTGGTGGGTGGTGGGTGAAGTGTGAGAGAGGTGGTGTGCCAAGGGATGGTTTGAGCTTGAGCCAAGCACTCCTATTTATAGGCTGAACAGAAGCTCGGGCACGGCCCCGTGTCCACATCCTTCTCTTTCTTCATTTAATGCAGCTTTGTCTTATTAGTTGACCACGCCCCCGTGTCCGCTGAGCACCACCCCGTGTGCAGAAGAATCTTTGTACTATGAAGATTTGCCTAGATTGTGTGAATCTTATAGTTGACCACGACCCCGTGTCCGCTGAGCACGGCCCCGTGGTGGGCAATAGAAGCTTCTACCACGTTGTCTTTTCTGCTGACACTTGGGCACGCCCCCGTGCTGGCTGAGCATGGGGCGTGTTCAGTCTTCTGTTATCTTGTTTTGCTTGGGAAGATGTTGTTGTGGGGTCGGGCATGTCACGTCTTGTTCCTTTTCTTGTATTTATGTTAGATTTTGATGTCTTTTTGCTTCTTTTGTTAATTTGAGCTCATTTAATCCTGAAAATATAAAAGGAAGACAAAAGCACACTTTTTCCAACATTAGTACTAAAAAAGGGTTAGTTTTATGCCACAATTGATGAAATTTATATGTTGCATTTTGCACACATCATGATCCTCATTGTTTTGCTCAGATTGGTTAATCTCATTAACTGGTTCATTATCAGCGTGTTCCATCTGGTAATTAATATATATAAGTTATTAGTATAAAATAAATCACCACTAAATGTAAAACAATCGCACAAAAACCACATCACACGTATAGCCAAAACTGTCGATTTTTCGACTTCCATTTTTATATATTATAGTATGCTTCCGTACACACCCGTTATCTTACAAAAGTTTTATTTTTAAGTTATTTTATAGGATTATATTTTTACTACTATTATTATTATTTTGTTATTATACAACCACAACCACACCATCACCATCTGCTGGCATCTCAGAAGCGACGTTCCCTCTCGTCGTACTTCCAGGAGATCTGTTCTCCCACCTCCCGGATTCGATTCCCTGCGTCCACCAGCTCCTCGCCAAAATGGTGGAGTTCAGCCAAGTTCTCATTGCTCATCGGTGGGTTTGGTGCAGGCTCTGGGTCAAACTGAGGGAAAAAGGTATAAGGGTTATTTAAGAGATTCTGGAATTGCCAGTCATTGGTCCACCATTCTTCCATCTCTCCTAGAGGTCGGGTGTTGACAAGGGGATCTGGGATGGCCGGTTCCAAATTAACTAGAAGTTGGGTTTCAGCAGGATAAGTGAAGAGGTTTTCATTGACAGGCCTAAGGATATCACAGTCTACCAGTTTGCGATCCAACTCCTCCCACAATGGCATTTCTTCGGGTCGCCTGGAGCTTTCCCCGATCTCTATTCCTTTTCCTTTATCCATGGGATCCTCAGTCTTTTTAACTTTCTGAGTTGCTGGTTTCTTCCTGCGTACACGCCTCCAGCCCACGAATCTTCTTCTCTTCTTCGGCTTTGGTTTCTCCGGAGGTTGGGCTTGGAATTCCATAGGTTCATCAATGTCGGCCCAATAACCGGAAAAGCCCTCGGAAACTTCCATCTCAGCAGAATGTATAGTGATATTCTGAAGAGCTTCAGACAACTCATCCATGCTGTTTAGCATATATGCAGAAATGCACACAAAATGCTAAGTTAAAATTTTGTAAATTAAATTTTCACAGAATGGAAATCAGTAAAATTAAGTATTTCTAAATACTTAATTGGCTTAAATCAGTGGCTCTGATACCACATTTTTCTGTCACGGCCCCTGACCCGGTTTGACCCGGTCCAGAAGCCACGGGACAGAAACCCCGTGGTATTTATTTAATTTGGCAGCAGAATTATTAACAGGATCGTTTAAAACTTGAAAATGCCCGATTATTTTATTTCATAATTCGGGATAAACCCCGTAATTTACAATAAGGTGATTTCTCAAGGAAATCCCCTGTTTTACAAAACATGTTCATTTATTTAATCGAGCCACTTCTTCAAGCGTGTAGTGTTACATGGCACTTTTTTCCTGGATCACAGCAGATCACCTGAAACATGTTTTAAAAAGGTTTTATCAGCGGGAAATACTAGCGAGTCATTCAAGTTGCACAAAACGACACATTGTTATAATATACAGTATTAAGGGTGATTACATTGTTTCTATCAACCAATTACCCCAAATCGGTATTTGTCACTCGACTGTATCTGTGACTATTGTCAGATCACCCATTGGCTAACCCGTTGTCCAATGGTGACGGGTATCAAGTAATGTATACAAAACCCCACATACCGACAGTAATTGAAGGTTACAAAGACTTAATCCCTGTAATTATAACTTTGAAAATAAATATGATTTTTAAAGCAATTTGGTAAAAAGAGAATGACACACATTCCAGATTTAAACGGGCAGAGTTTAGCCTACTGATTAGCCTTGTAACCTAATTTAAATAATAATGCACACGAAAACTAGGTCAGTAACCTAATACAACTTTTACGACAACTCACGAGATCGAAACCCTCACGACGAATGACAAATTATAGCCCAATTAAGGGCAGCACTTAAACATCCATCGGACTGGTCTCCATCGATCGGACATTAAATCGTATCAGTGATCGAGTTATTACCCTGTTGTCGCGGCAGCGTTTCGTGCTGTGTGTGTGTTTTTGAAGTAAACAGGCTATATCTCAACGTACGAAATGAGTTTTTACGTCGAACCAATGCCCAAATTCAAGTGCCAAACCCCTCTATTTATACTGGAAAAATGGCTCCCTCGCGTGGCGCGAGGGCCTGTCGCATGGCGCGACGGCACCACTTCTAGCATAGGGTAGCTTCGTGTCCAACTAGCTTGGGTGAGTCGACGGTTTGTTAAAATTCGATTTCTATCGTAAACTGTTTAGATAATATCAACTAGGAAATACCCCCCTGAGTTTTAGGGGCCCTGATCCTAGTTCCAATTGTTCTAAAATTTTTAGGGGTCATGCAATATTATTTGGGGATCTCAATTAGGGTTTCTTATTGGACAAAATAAAATAAGAAATAATAGTTTTGGTGAGAGTTGTTACACCTTAAGCATATCATGAATGTATTCGATACAAAACTTAGTTTCCTCAATTCATTCATAAACGAATAATTAATTGCGTACCGAAACTTAATGCAACACCTCTTGAACTGTTACTGTTCAAGGAGTCATGGTAACTGACTTTATCACACTAAGTCTTCAAAATACTAATTATATGGAGTTAATAAACTTATGAGTCCACTGATAAATTTCCAACAACATTTAGTGACTATATTATGTCGTTATAACTTAGGTTGTTATTATCAGTTTATTTTGACTCCTCCATGAGATAGGTTTTGTCTGCTGACATAAAGATATACCCGAAATATCATTTTGTCATCTTTGAACATTACAAAGTTAAAGTAATAAACCGGTTTTAATTCTCACTTCTTCTTTAAATTGTAGCCTCTCGTTTCTTTTAAAGATATTGTAATACTCCATTAGATGCTTCACATTAATCTAGACATATCTAGTGTGTTGCAATGTGAGTAATATCTAAACGAGTATAGACTTGAACTTTCATAAGGCTTCCAATTAATGAAGCGTAAGGAAATAATCTCATTTATCCTATTATCCTCTAAAGGAGAACAGTATTTTTGTTACATATGTAAGGACCCATTTAAGGTTAAACTTATGGAACGAAACTAATGTCCCATTGGGTCTATCTCGGTATGTTATGATATCTATCACGTAAGAGATATCTCTGAGATCTATTATGTCAAAGTTTGTGTTAACAATGCTTTGACTTATGTAACATATACTTGTCAAAAGAATATCATCTATGTAGACAAGTTTGATTTAGTTGCTCCCACTCATTTTGAGGTAGGTACATTAATCCATTTGGTTGTTGATGAAAATAATTACATTAAGATTTCATCACATTATGATGTTTGCATTAACCTATACATGGATTTTATTGGCTTATAGACAAACTGTTCTTTAACCTTCAGTTTGGAACTTTCAGGTTGTTTTATGAACATGTAAATATGCCAGCCATTTGTTAGGGAAAATTGTTTTTAATGTTCATCTAATGCAGCTCAAAACTATTATAAGCTACTAGAACAGTGATGATCCTTAAAGAAATCTTTTGTAAGATAGGTAAGAAAGACTCTTGTGATAATTCATCTCTTCCTGAGTATAACCTTTGACAATCAATCATGCTTCTTCATGTCTTAACGCTTATATCAGGATTTGGTTTAGTTATGAACACTCTTAGGTAATTCAATCAAATCCCAAACGTTATCGAACACATAAAATCAGTTTTACTAGAAAATAGTTTTATTCCATTCAGATGATTGATTGACGTTAATGGCTTAATTTGAAGAGATAGGATCATTAAATATTTCCAAAATCCATTTCAACTTCAGTTAGGGAGGTTATGTAATCATCAAAATTAGTAGGCTTTTAAACCTAGATGACCTCCTGAGTTGATTATTGGGTTTTAAAAGTTTCAGTTTTATGGATTAGCTCTTAGTTAGGTTGCTATCATTTTCAGGATTCTAAGTTTGTAAGAGTTGATACAGTATGGTGTACAGGAGGTGTAATCGGAGTTAAATTCGGAGTGAAACTTAATGACACTCTTCCCCCCGCCTCTTGTATTCCTTGCAAGTCATGATAAGGACTTTGACTGCTCCCACTGACCTTAGAATCTTTAGGAACTCAGCATGCTTAGGGTCAATATTTAACGACCAACAAATTCTAATAGAGAAACAAGTTAATGACGTTAGTCGTTGTGATTTCTCTTGTTGAGGATTAGGTTAGTTTAGGTAAGAAATCTAAGTGTGCCCACAATTAAGCAACAATGAAACTTTTGTAAGAGTAGCATTAGATTTTAAGGAGACAAGTTTTGATGGAACAGTGTCGTGATGGAGCGGTGTCTTGTACAAGAGATGTAAATTGAAGTAATATAAAGTTTTCACTCCCCCACCTCTTGCAAATATTGCAAGTTATTATTAAGACACTTAATGCTCCCACTGATCTTTAATATCTCTAGAAATGCTACAAGAGAAGTTTCAATGAGGTACGTGACGTGGGAACCTATCATATATACGTTAGACTTTATTTGATTCCCTTAATGTCCAGATGTCATAAGAAATCTCAGGGACATATCTAATAGAAATCTTATTAAGTATATACATGAATAGATTTCTTCTAAGACCGTACGCCATATGTGACAAAATTTAGATACAATTTGATAGTCTTTTAAATGATAAATAAATTATGTCTTAATATTCCATTTGGAATAAGTTCCACGAATGTCAATGAATGACTTATGATGGACCCATACTCATTCCTTAAGCCAAGTAATATTTTATGGTTTTTAACATCATGATTTAAAATCACTTAGAATGAGATTAGTTGAATAATCATCCTCATTAATCATGTCATGATTTCTCATGAATTTCGGTTACAATGGATGAAATTTATAGGTCTCATTTTCCTTTTGTAAAATTCTCATTTGCATGATAACAAAAGTTGTGAAAATGTAAGGTATCATCTGGTTTTATCTTAGTAATGTTTCTATCCAGATATTGAAAACAAATAATATGAGAGTTTAAGGTAAGTGTGACTTTATGTTGACCATGCAAACCTCACAACCTTAATAACATAGCTTAATTATGATACTATATTCTGATTAATATTTAGAATTTGTAAGATATCGAATAGCTTTGTTAGAAGACTGCTTGTTATGGTTCTTATAGCGTTAACATTTAATTTTGTCACTAACTCTCAAGTTAGTTATTTGTTGAATTCTGGTAAGGAAACATATGGAACTAGAGTCAACTAATCATGTGTTAATAGGAATATTAAAAATTAGCAGACTTAAATATCATTAGCAAGTGACTACCTAATTAACTTATCCAACTGTTCCTTTGATAATGGATAGTCTCGTTGTTTATGCCTAGTCTAATGGCACAATTATGCAGTGAGATTTTCCGTTGAAGAACCTTAGAGATGGAATCAACACTTGTAATTTGTCTATGGACCTTAGAACAATCATCTTTTAAAGTTTAAGTGGTTGTAAGGTGAGTAACAACTTATTTTCCAGCTTCAACATTTATTTCTTTGTACATATGTTGCTTATCAACACACTCATTATACTTTGGTACTTTTGAGTGCTATAATTGATTTATAAGGCATCAAATTGTACAAGTGAAAATCTTAGTATGTAATGTACTGAAAAATGTACTTATTTCCATGTGTAAGCCCTTAACTTCATGGGTCATGGTATTGTACATTATAATGTATTCACATATACCACTTAACTTTATAGTTTAGAATTTTAAATAAAGGCATGCATCTTAGGAATTCTTGTAATCATTCCACAGATAATAGATTAGTCTTAGGAAAGACTTAATCTGGAATAACTTTTAGTGATAGCATTATGTTAGAGAATTCTTGATTATCATAAGAGACACCATGTTCGATTTATCCGATTCATCATGCTCTAGTTTTCTTCTGTAGTACTTATATCAGAAGAGAGTAATAGGATTATCGTGCCTTAAGAGATAATCAAGGATTTAATTTAAGAGCTAATTCTTACAGAAACTTTAAATAAAGTAAAACATTTTAGGTTTAAGAATTAGAGTGGATGAGATATTGATTTATAGAAGAAAGTTATAGTGAGTAAAGTTATGGGTACTTAAAAAATTAAGGCAGACAAAATGATCATAAGATTAATGAAGGATCATTAATGTGAGGATCATTATATGAAGAAGTTGTGATATGTCTATTACTAACATCAAAATAACAGACTTCGTTAAAATTCTACTTAAACAAAGACAAATCAGCTTTGGCCAGAAGTGTAATCATTTAAGCATGTGTGCAAAGTGATTGTGACAAATCAGCTTTGGCCAGAAATGAGACAATCACTTTAGTTATGCACTTGTCAAGTATACTAGACATAAATGAACTAAATCAGCTTTGGCCAGAAATAAGACATTCATGTTTGTAATGCATACTTAACATAGCTTTTATAATACTTGAACAATAAATAGATGCATCAAATCAGCTTTGGCCAGAAATGATACATCAGAAGCTCATTCAAGTTAAGCTATTTTGGTTTTTGCAAAATTATCGGATTAATTAAGTATTTACAAAACCAATCATTTAATAGCAAACCACATGTTAGCGCGGATCGAACTCCGCAGTGAGTTCGCTGGGGGTTGCAGGGGAACAGAGTGCCCCCGCACGGGGTTCGGGGCGGAGCCCCGAGCTAAAGTTTAGTTCACATTAAACAGCCTAAAGTAATGAGGTTTGAGATTTCGAGTTAGTCTTAGGTCTCGAGTGAGATCTCGACTCAGTTATGAGATATCGACTCAGTTATGAGGTCTCGAGTGAGATCTCGAGTCAATTATGAGTTCTCGACTCAGTTATGAGGTCTCGAGTGAGATCTCGAGTCAAGTCTTGACTCATCTTGTGGTCTCAACTCGGAAACATGGTCTCGAGTACCGAATTTTATGAGATCTGGACTCCATAATGAGGTCTCGAGTCGCAACCATGGTCTCGAGTTGTGAAGATTTAAAACCCTTAGTCGAAACCTTATGGTCTCGAGTCGAAACCGTTGTCTCGAGTTGTAAAGATTTGAGAACGCTTATGATTTCGAGTCAAGACCTTGTGGTCTCGAGTCGAGATCTTGGTCTCGGGTCGTTAAAAGAGTGATCTCGAAACTCCTGTTAACAGCTGTTGTTGTGAAAATAACTAAAAACTCGAAATTTTAGGGATTGTGGGATAGTGTTTCCTGTTTTATTGTTGATCTAAACTTATCAAAGATTTCGAAAATTATAACTGGTTGCCTTTTAACAGTTTTCAAAAATTTTAAGGGATAAAATTACAGGAAAAACACCCAATAATCCATATTACATTCCAAAACTTAAGGAATTTTTCGAGTTTCCTAGAACATGTGATGACAATTAATTAATTTAATAATAAAACTATGAAGCTTTCAATTAATGAAAACCAATATCCATTTAACTTTAAATAATGATTTCATTAGGTGAAATCTCATAAACAATTCACTGTAGGAATTATGATTTCAAAGCAAAAGTAAAATAAAGTATAATGGAATGATAAGAATTAATATGTGGTGAAACTGAGAACGTGAACCACTATTTCACAAGCAATTTGACCACCATCATTAGTGGTATAATTTTGATTGATTTTAATTTTCAAATAAATTTGAAGATCATAAAAAAATCACAAAACAGAAAAAGAAAATCAATCTTAATGTTTTAAATCCTAAAACATTGAGTTCCTTGATTGAATTGATGTAATTAACATTGCTCTGATACCACATGTTGATTATATCATAAGAACATGGGTAAAAACATAAACCCTAATTAAATAAATTCGATCATGAACAATAAAATAAGACGTGTGTACCTGATTAGCCAGTAATCACACTAGAGAATGAAGTAGACGTCATGTTCGTCAGATTGGTCGAGTTCCTCCTTAGGGTGCAATCTAATGATGGTGATGAAGAAACCGATAAAGGGGAATCGGTTAGGAGAAGAGGGGATTTGATGTTATGTATTTTAGTCAAGTTGTCTAACCTTGAAACCTCTACATTAGTCTCCTTATATATGCACCCAAGAGAAAACCCTAATTAGTTAATAAGGGTAATTTGGCCCATCAACAATTACCAACTAATTATTTAATATGTTGTTATATATTTTGATCTATATAATGTAAATGATTATTATGGCTACCAGATTAAATACAATATAATATATATTTAATCTTACATTTCTCACCAAATAACTAAAACAGAAACACGATTGCATAAAATATGACTTCAGAATTAATATATGATAAAAAACAAACTCAATGAACAGTTATCTTTATTATTAAATCAAAATTATAATTAGCATTTATATATGATAAATTATTTAAAATTGGAAATCATTAAGAGATGAGCACAGGTATTCATCAGTTTTTGCCCTCAGATACCGGTGCCGGTTCTGCACAGGTATTCACCAGTTTTTACCCTCAGATACCGGTGCCGTACCAGTACCGACCGGTACCGAACCGTACCATACTAGGTATATTCGGTACCGGTACCCACTTTTGGGGATTTTGGTAACGGTATTTTCGGTACCGGTTGGTACCGAGCTCATCAAATCCTGTAGCAACGCAGCAATACAAGTAATTGCACTGTTTAGATTACTTTTCATACACACAGTGAGTAAACTGTATTTCATTTGAATGAGTTTTTATATACTCAACAACTTATTTTACTTTCTTTTTTGTTTTTTTGAGCAAATGGTATCGGGTATAGGTATCGGTCTCAAATTTACCAAACCGGTGTATTTTCGGTACCGGTTCTGCACAAGTATTCACCAGTTTTTACCCTCAAATACTGGTGCCGTACCAGTACCGACCGGTACCGAACCATACCATACTAGGTATATTCGGTACCGGTACCCACTTTTGGGGATTTCGGTAACGGTATTTTCGGTACCGGTTGGTACCGAGCTCATCAAAACCTGTAGCAACGCAGCAATGCAAGTAATTGCACTGTTTAGATTACTTTTCATACACACAGTAAGTAAACTGTATTTCGTTTGAATGAATTTTTATATACACAACAACTTATTTTGCTTTCTTTTTTGTTTTTTTCTGTAATTAATGAATTGTAGAATTTAAATTAACTTGGATATTTAGAATATTGATGAGCAAATCGTATCAAATCCTGTAAACGAACCGGTATCGTATCGGTACCAAATCATTTTTGGTACCAATTTGGTACCCACCTTTTGGCGTTTTCAGAATCGTTACTTTCGGTTCGACACCGGTCTAGCACCATACCTGTATTTATTGATTTTTACCTTCAAATACCATACCGTATTGTACCGAGCATTTTCGGTGCCGGTACCTAATTTCGATAATTTCCCGGATCGGTACTTTCGCTGCCGTTACCGGTACCGAGCTCATCCGTATTTTAACGTGTTAGCACCGTAATAACTGAACTGAAAACAACCGAATTTTCCAACGTGTAGGACGTGTGGGTCCTATTATTATATATTAGGTTATTTAAAATCGTTTTTTTTTATGACGGGGTGACTATCCTTACCACGTCATTTTATTTATGTTTTGATATTCGGTATCTGTTTGCCTTTGCTGACACACATTTTGTAGTCATTGGGTCCCGCCGCAACGCGCGGCCGGAAAATAACTAGTTCAAATAACAATAATAATTTGAGCATACATAATTCTAGAAATACATCATTTGTCATTGGATAATAAAAAGAAATAATTGAACCAATAACTTTATTATTATGATTTTTTTATAATATTTTTAAAAGAAATCGTGTTATGAATTTACATCGAGATGGTTGGTAAACGGGCAACAAGCTGCGCCGCTACCCTCTTTTGAATAGCAAAATTAAGTCTTTTAAAAACTACAATCTTTGAGGTATGCATTTCCATACAATCTTTTAGACTTTATTAGAATATGGTAGCAACTATTAGTTACACCGGCATTATATAATTTAATTTATTTTAAGTGTATAGCTAAATCAACGCCGCAAAAAGAATTGTAAGATTTTTTTTTATGAATTAATAAAACGATAACTTCGGTTCCATGAGATACCGGCTCCGACCTTAATTGACTAGACCCAAAATTACAATATTTAGTTGTGAAAAATCTTACTATCGAAAAAATTTGAACCCATTGAAAAAATGTCCTGGATCTGCCACTAATTATAACATCCTCTTAAACATTGTACTACGGAACACTACACACACAAACCACACATACGAAACAACACATTACCATAACCAGGTTATTTCGATTTCTCTAGCTTTAAATTTCATGAATTAAGGTGGCGTTTGGTTCATAACCACACATGCGTTCGTGCAGCCTCTGCATATTACCTTAATCAAAAACTTTTACAATTATGCAGAGATGAACATAATCAAAACATATCACTGGTTTTTATAAAACAAAAAATGATGAATCCGATGAGTTTCATTAAAAACTGAGTTTTTTTTACCGGGTCAGGTTGTGTCCTCGGAATATGAAGTTATTATGTAAAATAACCTTAGAAGGATTATAGTAATATAGTGTAGCAAGTACATTAAGGCTGATTCAGATTGTAGAATGTCATCCTGACTAGACGAACTATGTTCACTCTGGACCAACGTTGGTTCGGCTAGTAGACCGGGTACCATTGTTGGTTGTGAGTTTATCCGGACTAATGCGATTTTAGGGTGATTTGAAAGTTTATGTTGTAGCTAGGCTTCTAGTTTACCTTTTCCTGCGTGGCGGACCCATTAATGACTTTTTTTTAACTTGAAATAACGCATTTACTTATTAGAAACCGGTCGAACCAAGAAAACCTAGTAACCAAACCGGACCGAACCGCACCTAGTTCAATGTTGTAGATGTGCAATAATTTTTTTCTAGATTTTTTTTTTAAACTTGATCCAATGTTGTAGGGCTACATCTGATCAATGTGTTTAATCCAATGAAGAAGTGTTTTAACACTTGTATGTATGTCAGCCCAACAATACTACTAAAAGCCCAACTCTAATTGGGCTCAACTCTTAAGATGAACATCTATATTAAAATAAACTGAATAGAGTATCAGACGACTAGACGACTGACGAGTTAGTATCATACTTAAATAATTAATAAAAAATGTCAACCGTTTTATATAACTGGTGATTTGAAACTATTGAAGCATAATCTACTATTAAACCTGACACCTATTGTGTAGTATGTATCGAAATTTAATACTATAAGAGCAAACAATTATTGAAATAGATTCATTGCTTTTATTAATAATAATAAATAATAATAATAATAATAATAATAATAATAACAATAATACCAATGACTTTAAACTTTTTAAACAATTCAATATAAAAATAAGTGTAAAGTACACGGATGGTTTTTGTGGTTTATCAAAATTTTGGATTGGGTCTCTAGTCTTCCGAAAGCATACGGATGTTCCATGTGATTTACACTTTGTAATGCACTTAGTCCCTAATTTAGACCAGCTAAAACATCTAGATTTGTTGGTTTTGAACCAGATACGTTACAAAGTGCAAACCAAAGAGATTATCCGTGTACTTTTGGAAAGATAGGGACCAGATCTAAAATTTTAGTAAGCCATAAGGAACGTATGTGTACTTTGCTCTAAAAATAATTAAAAAGAAAAGACGAATGATAGGTTACTATTTGTTTAAGTTACTCATCACTAAAATGATAAAATTTTAAGTCTGTTGGATTTTAAAGAGTTATTTTACTATGTTACATACAATTATAATATGCGTGTATTTTTTTAATATAATTTTGATAAAAGAAATATTTTTTTTTTGCTATCTTCTTAATATACTTTAGAAACTGAAAGAAGTTTATAAATTTAAATAACAACCATTCAAGAAACATCTTATGCCCTAAATGGTGTAGCGGCCAACGCCTCTACCTCTAGGTTTCTCTCTCTAATAATCTTTGTCATTCCTTTCTCTCTTTATATTTATGTTACTTTGGATATACGCCCGATGTGGTGATCTTTTTTGCCACATACACACATGTGTATAACACTTGTACCCTTATACAACAAGCATACATGTACAAAAAAAATAACAACCGATGGCTGACACATAACCCAAACACTGTTCAAATCATTGACTTATAAATAGATGTGAATGTGAATGAATGAATTATAATAGATGTGAATGATATTTCAAATCATTGAATTATAAAAAGATATGATAATTAAGGTTAAGTTATTGTACAAATGAGTTTTAACATACAAAATAACAACCGATGGCCGACACATAACCCAAACACTGTTCAAATCATTGACTTATAAATAGATGTGAATGTGAATGAATGAATTATAAATAGATGTGAATGATATTTCAAATCATTGAATTATAAAAAGATATGATAATTAAGGTTAAGTTATTGCACAAATGAGTTTTAACATACAAAATATCCTTAACGTAGGAAGTGAAGGAGGGATTTTTTAAGTTTTAAAATTTTTCCCCTACTTATTAAGCACGTATTTTAGTCCCATAATCTAAACAAAAAAATCGTGATTTTACACTAGTAGAGTAATTATGTAATTTGTAGAGTAATAATTACTCTACAAAATTACTCTGCTACTGAAATATTATGATTTTTTTTACATTATGCAATTAAACGTCATTCTTAAGTAGTAGGGAAAAAGTTCTCCTTCACTTCTTACGTTAAAAGTATTTTGTATGTTAAGACTCATTTGTATTTGATATTTACACTATAATTATTAATAGATATGATAATATGATTATAAATGGAGTCTTGGTTTATCCATAATATTTTGTTTTGATCCTTTCAAACAAATCTTATACATATGAATCTATAAATCCATAATTGATTCCCTAACCACTCGAGGAACCACATATCACCATCGTACACCCTTGTGAGATATGCTTTGGACTAATCCCAAAATCCCTTGTGGGCAATCAATTATTTTGTTTGGCATTGATTACTCCAAAATAAACATTGTTTTAATCAAATTAATTAAAAAATTAATGGGTATCTTTTTTTATCACAAGGAAAAATAAAGAAAGCAAACAATGCAAAGTTATCTAATTATGAATAGCAATAACATTTATGTATAGTTTCTTTCCTTTATAAGTTTTTAATTTTAATAGTTGAATGTATATGTGGTGTTATAAATTTAACAAAAATGTAGGGGCGGATCTAGGCCACTATTGTGGGTTCTCGGAAACCCATTCGGTTTAGAAAAAATGAGAAAAATTAGTGAGAATCTCGTATGATTTGAAAAAAAAAAAGATAGTGAGAATTTACCAAAAGAAACACAGTGTAAAAAGTTCTTGGATCTGTCATTGAAAAATGGATTAGTGGAGAGAAAGGATAAATTTCACTTGCATGTAATGATAAAGTTGACATTATCTATTCTTTGCATGGATTTACATATTATATAATATTAATTAGTAGATATGATCACATTTGTTTTTCATTAGACTTCTTTGTATCTTTCACAAAATATTAATTAGTAGATATGATCACATTTGTTTTTCATAGGTACGGACCTTAATAACACACGAACCGTGGCTTATCCGGACATTACGAAGTTTGGACATCACATAATATTTAGATAAAATAGAAAAAAAAAACAAATAATTTTAAGGATCTAATTATCGTAATATATAACACTATATATAACACTATACAACACCATATAAACACCGGGTAACACCATGTAACACCATATAACACTATATATGTCACACCCCAACCGATGGTGGAAACATCGGGGCGCGACACTGAGCGAAACAGATTGTCCAGGAGAATCCATAACAACTATTTGTTATAATATATTAAAAGTTCATGTCCCATATCACAAACATATAAAATAAAAACAGTTATTACAGACATTGTTCTCAAGGATAAATATCCATTCCGACAACTCATATTTTATTTAGTTTGTTTCTAGACTCCATCCTAGCCCAATTCCATCAAATAGCAAGCAAGCATCCTAAACACCTGTCACATACGTTAAAATAAAGGTCAATACACATAGTGTAAATGTGAGCATACAGGTTTAGTAGTAATAGTAGAGTTCGAAAGCGTTTAAGCATAACCGGCATGTACAACGTATAATGGGAAGCATGTAAGTTATCGACAAAGATCCTATCAATACCAATGACTGCGATTTGACTGCGAGTAGCGAGTGCGCAACACATGTTCACCACTACGAACACGTGAAGTAATATCCTTAACAACCCCTGAATGAACAGGTGCTGAGTCCAAACTATAGTACTATCGTTGCTAAGGCAGGTAGACAACAATCAATGTGTAAACATAACAAACAGGCGTTCATCGAGTCACGTATAACATGCAGTAGCGGTTAGCGTTAAAAGTGTTTGCGTTGTGTGTTGATCGTGATTTGAATATAAGTAACGTATGTAACACCCAAAAGTGCGTTAAGCAAAAAGGGATCGAGTATACTCGCAGCGATGGTAGTTTATGGATTGAAGGGAGCGCTAGGGTGAATGAGCCTGATCAGAACGATAGCGTAAGCGAAAGGCGGTGCGTAAAACGATGCAAGTGAAGCAAGTGACGAGTGGTCATCTGATCGGATGGTCATCCATTCGGATGGCCATTCGGTCGGATTGACACTCGTTTGGGGTGGATGTGTTTATGTATGATGGCTTTTGAAGTTTTCTTTGTAGCATTTTGAAAACAGAGAAGTATCTCTACTTTTCAGGTCGTCCAGTCGAACGGGCGTTCGATCGGATGGCAATCCGTCCAGCAAGACATTCCTAAGAAATCAATAAGTGTTGGAGACCAAATGTCATCCGATCGGATCGTCGTTCGATCAGATGGCAATCCGATCGGACGACAATCCTTTTGGGTGACTGGTTCATTTTGAAATTCGTTAAGTTTTGAAAAGTTCGTGGTTTGATCGAGACGTTATGACAACATACTAAACAACGGAACCTCGCCAAAACCCAAGTCGTCCGATTGAACAGGAATCACCCAAATTCGATCAGTTTACTGGTTTGTGACGGTGTTCATGTTCAATCCGTAATCTGTTGTCTCTTGGATAGAATCAAATCTCAGACCGATGCTTCACTAAGAAATGAGTAGAAGACCTGACCGAGCTCCGATTCTACCAGCCTTTGAGTGCATTGAGTGTAAAAGAGTTGAAAGAAAGTTGGAAAAATATCTTTCAATCCTTTTAACTTCGAAAATATTTAGATGTAGGTGCAAACATTGTTAAATCATGTGGAAATCCTTCAGATCTGAGTTGTTCTTGGTGGAATGAAGCCAAAACTTGAAGTTCATAAGAACTCCATGATGACATCATCCTTGAACACCTCAAATCCACTGATTTCACGGTTAAAAGTGAAGATTCAAAGGTGAAAATGATGAAGAAGTGCGTATAGATCATAGAAGTACAAGATTTGAGGTAGAAACTTACAAGAATCGCGAGAAATCGAGAGAAAAGTGAGCTTGAGCGTTCTGTTTGGACAAGAGTGCTGTCACATCAATGAGTGTTGAAATGACAGGGTATTTATAGGGTTTCCAAATGAGGTAAGGGTGCACCAGGTGACGGATCGGATGGCCATTCGATCGAATGGTCATTCGATCGAGGTGGCTTGGCGAGTTAGATTTTCGTGTTTTCGTTTCGTGCGTTGAGCGTTGCGATGTGTTTCGAGCGAGCGATGCGGTAGTATTACCCATTGGTTAGACAAATAACCTAACTACTATATCTAACATACAATCACTATAAATAACTTGCGTTTAGCGTTTATGATTAGATTGCGATGCGATAAAGTTGCGATTGCGATTAAACACCTCGACATAAACATAACATGCACAATTAATATATAATAAGCACACACACGTAAAACAATATCCATAACCTATAATTCGGGTTGCGAGTGCGATTAGCGATAAAACTTGCAATTACGTAGCGATTTATTAACATGTACTCCACATAATACAACTAAGGCAAAATAAAATAGAGTATTGATTACAAGCCAAAGAATGCAATCAGTTATTAAGCAAGGAGTGGCAGATTGCAATTAGCAATCTTTTATTCCTTTGACTTTGACTTCCCAAAAGCGGGTTATTACAGCCTCCCCTACTTTAGGAAATTTCATCCCGAAATTTAAGAAGTAGGCGTAACAAACAGTTGCGGGTACTTCGCCTTCATGTCACTTTCGAGTTCCCAGGTGAACTCGGCGCCGCGTTTGCCTTCACAGCGAATCTTCACAATGGGAATGCGTGAGCGTCTGAGTACCTTGGTTTCTCGGTCGATGATCTCGACAGGCTTTTCCACGGAGTGTAATGTTTCGTCCACTTGTAAATCTTCAAGAGGGACATGTAATTCCTGGTTGGTTAGACACTTTTTGAGGTTAGAAATGTGGAAAGTCAGGTGGACGTTACTCAGTTCCTCCGGTAGTTCGAGTCTGTAGGCCACATTGCCAATCCTTTCCAGAATTTTAAAGGGTCCAACATATCGAGGCGCGAGCTTTCCTTTCTTACCGAATTTGATCAACCCCTTCCATGGTGCAACCTTTAGGAGTACGTGATCGCCAACGTCAAATTCAAGGGGCTTGCGGTGTCTATCGGCGTAACTTTTCTGACGACTCCGAGCTTTTAGTAGATTGTCTCGAATTTGGAGGATTTTGTCAGTTGTTTCTTGTAACAGCTCAGGACCGGTAATTTGCGCGTCTCCGATCTCGTGCCATACAATAGGCGATCGGCATTTCCTTCCATATAATGCCTCAAATGGTGCCATTTGAATGCTAGATTGATAACTGTTATTGTACGAGAATTCGACTAAAGGTAAGTGCATGTCCCAATTACCACCGAAATCTATGACACACGAGCGAAGCATGTCTTCAAGGGTACGAATCGTTTGCTCAGTCTGACCATCGGTTTGGGGATGGAAAGCGGTACTTAGATTAAGCGTAGTACCGAGAGCAGATTGGAATGTTTCCCAAAGACGCGAGGTAAATGGTCTCGTCGGTGTAGATTCGGGCTAATTTCTCTACCTTAAAGTCTTCTCGTATCGGCAAGAAATGGGCTGATTTAGTCAAACAGTCAACGACAACCCAGATGCTGTCGTGACTTGATGGCGTGCGCGGAAGTTTCGTTATGAAGTCCATAGCTATACTCTCCCATTTCCACATAGGGATCTCGAGTTGTACGAGTAAGCCAGAGGGTCTTTGATGTTCGGTCTTGACTTTCGAACAAGTCAGGCACTTCGAAACATAGATAGCGATATCCTTTTTCATGCCCGGCCACCAGTACTTGTAGCGCATGTCCTGGTACATCTTGTCCGAACCGGGATGAATAGAATATCGGGATTTGTGGGTTTCGTCCATCAGAGTTTGTCGCAAATTGGTACGTTTGGGAATCCAAATTCGGCCTAAGTAATGAAAGACACCATTCGATTTATTATCGAGTTGAGCACCGTCATTAAGAATCCTTTCCTTCTTTAAGATTCGTTCGGTAAAACAAGCATGTTGAGCGTCACGTATCAGAGTTTCGAGATTATGCTGGGCTTGAACATTACGAATGCTATGCAAATAGTTTTGTCAACCGAGAGCATCGGCGGCGACGTTTGCTTTTCCAGGATGGTAACGGATCTCACAGTCGTAATCGTTGAGGAGTTCTACCCACTGACGTTGGCGCATGTTTAGTTCTTTCTGGTCAAAGATGTGTTGTAGGCTTCTATGATCGGTGAAGATCGTACATTTTGTAGGTCCCGAAATCTGAGGATCGATAACGAACCGAATCACTTGTTTATAGCAAACACGGTTACGTGTGCGGAATCCACGTAACTATGCCAAATCAAACATATAAAGCAATAACGACAAAGGATTAATCAATGAAACACACTCGATTGATTAAACGGGATGAGAACCGATTACAAACTGATACAAACACAGTTCAGACAGAATTTCGACAGATATTCGTTACTGGTAATTATCTCATCTACCTTCAAAGTGAAAGCAGACTTGGTTTATATAGTCCCTGGGCCCAACAGTCGACGAAACACAAGGTGTCTCGGCGAAACAGAATATGGGCCAAACATTGGGCTTGAAGCAGCCCATTACACGACGAATCAAGTGTGATTCGTCATGACTGTCAGCGAAACAGAATGTATTGTACATAAGTCTGTTTCGCCGTGAGGTGTTCGACGAAACAGCCTGCTTCGTCGTGAACTGCATCAGTTGTTCTGTTTTCTGTATACAGACAGCAAACAGATAGACTACATAAACATATAATGACCATTATACCCTTGTCATGCAACATGCATTGTTCATTAAACATTACATATCAAAAGAAGACAAACAAGTCGTACACAAGCAGATAGGAGGATATCCGACTTGGTAGACATCAAATACATACTCGATAAACGTTAAAGACCGTACAAAATACATCATTAAATACAAGACTAGTTACAGACACTAAAAATGCATCAACAAACTCCTCCTTGTCTGTTACTCGTCTTCGGTCTTCTAATCTTCCATCTCAGTGTTGTTCGGACCACGAACTGCCCGAATGTATTCCCCGGTAGAAGCAAAAACACGCTACGCGCTGAAACTTCAAAGCTTGAAGAGCATCCTGATCTTCATAAAAAATGTCATGACGATATAATCTGCTGATGTCAGCCTCGGACATGTTGACGATCCACATCGGATCCAACATCCGGTAATTTGCACGATTATCTCTAAATACAATCACGGCTTCATGCGTGTCCGAGTCGTAGCACCATAATGCCATATCTTCAAGAAAATCCTGCTGCATAGGCATCAATGGGATTTTATCTACGACCCTCGGAGGCTAGTACACAAGCTTGTATCTGCAAGTGTTGGTTTCAGGATCAAGAGTAAACTTGATCGGTTGATAGATGGGGAATTGTGGCTTGTATGATTCATCCTTCCAGCCCGACTTCTTGTTTACTTTAATCAGTCGCTCAAATAAAGTAGCGCCATCGTAGTTTGAACGATTGATAAGCTCAAGCCTCGTCAACGCAGCAACATCATAAAATGGCAAAGAAAGAATGCTCAACAGTGAGTTGAAATACAGAATCCCGTATTCACGTTTGATGGCAACACAGTGAATATCCTAAACAAACATCCAGCATAGAATTCTTCCACTTGGCTTTGCCTTTTCAAATTGCAAGTAGTCGACTTGAGCTTTTTCAGGCACAGGCTTGGAGACTTTAGATAGAAACTGTTTTCGCCATTCAGAGAATGCATCTGCGGCTTTTTCAGACGAATTACGATTCCTTAAGTGCTCGTCTATGTCATCAATATTCTCCTTCATCCAATCTTCATCAAACGAAGCGAATTCAGTACCATCTTTTCGAACATACGTTGATTTTGTTGCTTCGCCTTCAAACACGATCTCATCAATATCTTCAACATTAGTTGTATCAGTCTCAGTCGACATTTTATCTATCTCAGCATCATCAATTTCTCTCATAGAATGTAGAGCAATCAATTGCTCCTGAGAAAGATCTTCTATTAACTCTCCTTCTTCAAGCAACTCTCCCGTCAATGGATGAATAGCCTGTAAAGCAATATCAGCACTGCTTACGACAGAAGAAGTACCTGCGATCTGGTTGAACTTTTCCAGTGGAAGTTCCCTGAGATGATTCGACCACTGGTGGTTGAACTTCAATAATTTCTGAAGATGTAGCTGCTGGCTCCTTCTGTGATGTACCTGAAGTGTCAGGATTCCCTTGGTCCTCAGTATCATCATCCTTTTTCTTCAGTACTTCTTGTTGTTTACAATGATAATCCCACAGAACAGCAATCCTTCTCTCTTTCTCTTCATCAACAGCCTTCAAACGAGCATTCTCGGCTTTAAGCAAATCAATTTCAGCTTGTTGTCGCTCTATTACCGTTTGCTGTTGACCAACGGTGGACTTCAAGTTGTTAATTTCCACCAATTGTTTAAGCTGATCAGTCTTCGTGAGATTAATGAAATGAGATTGCCTTTGAATCCTATCAGCAGCTGCTTCCAGTTGAGTGAATAGGTATCTGTTCTTTTCGTCTTGAGAATATCCGGAAAATACCCTATGACGTTCAGAACTGATCTCCGAAGTGGTTGCTCTGATTGCAGAAGCCATAGTTCTGAGAGGAACTGCCTGAGGGGTAACAGATGGAGTTTCAGCAGCTGATGTAACTATTGGAGTTTCTGTAGCTGATGTAACTACAGGAGCTTCTTGTACAGGCTCCTGAGGTACAGATGAAGGCTCTTGAGGCACAGGTTTCCTAGGATAAGTACTCAAATATCTTCTTGATTTCTTCTTTTGAGTTTCAGCAGCTTTCTCAGCTCTTCTTTTTGTTCTTCTTTCACCTTCAGGATCCTCTGGAACGTATGCTGGATCATCTTCAGTTCTAATCTTTCTATATCTTTTCACTCCATGTAAATCGATATACATTTCGTATCCAGGCTCGACTATATGATCACTAGAGCTAGAATCAGATTCATCATCGCCACTTGCTGAAGAACTACTAGCTGATGTATCACCAGCTGCACCTTTGCTCGATGCACCAACATCACCAGTATCACCACCATCATCGCCTTCGTCATCACTATCACTGCCTGACGATGCAGAATCCTCTGGACCGTATTTTTCAAGGTATCTTCTCTTTAACTCTGGCTCTTCGTCATCTGATTGGCTGTCATTGTGATGCCATTTATCATCAGAAGGAGCAATGTAACCAGTATTTCCAAGAGCACCAAATAACCTTCTCGGGGGAACACTTTCCTTGTATCTCTTTGCAGCAAGGTTCTTGATTATCTTTAAAGAGTTGAGGTTCATCGCTTCTATTTTCAGAACATCATTGTCAGCTTTTGGAAGATCAGGATGTTGAACATTCATTATCATCTGAAGAAACCGAGGATACATCCAGAACTTGTTCCCGGTTGTTCTACTTCCTGTTCTCGTCATATTTTCTTTCATGTTAGCGAAGATATACTTTGAGATGCTAAACGGTTTGTTTAACACCAAAGCTACCATGAAGCCAACAAGATCAGTTCCAGCCATGTCATATCCAGCTCGTCTATTACTCAAACACTGAATTAGAATATGCAACAGAAATTTGTAACGTAATGGCATATCCCCTTTGTTGATTTGTTTGTTTAAGATGTCTCCTTTATACTTCATGCGTAGTAAACAGCCTCGCGTACACATAATCGGAACAGAATCTGGAGCGTCCGGACTATCTTGTAATTGAAGAACTTCATTCAGTATATCCGGAGATACGATAACTTCCAGATCATTCACATGACCCCTGATAACTTCCTTTCCATCCAGTTGTACAACGCTTGCAGAATTCCAGAAAGCCTTGATTAGAGATTTGTAAACGGGCGTCGAGAATGTAATGGCATAATTGATACGTGACTCCCTGATCCACTTCGTGATATCTTTCAGTTCCGTGAGCTTGTCTTCAGGATCCAGATAAGCAACTTGATTATGACGCTTCTCTGACATAATCTCCTCTTCCGTTTTGTTTTCTCTCTTTGTCGCCTTTTTGCGTTTTCCTTCTTTCGGTGCCTTTGGTGCCTTCGGTGCCATCTGTACATGAAAATGTCCATAATAAGCAACAATTACATTACTTATGCATTTAGACATGTATGGATACAAGTTCATGTATCCACTTAACAGATAACCTATCAAACCAAGTCTACTGTGAACAAACAGCAAAAACAGAAAACTGCTAAGGCATTGACGACGAAACAGAAACACTTCGACGAAACAGAAGATGTGCGACGAGACAGATCTGATTCGTCGTTGGTTTGATTCGCCATGTCTGTTTCGCCGTTTCTGATTCGTCGTCTATTTCGCCGTTTCTGATTCGTCGTATGTTTGATTCGCCGGAATTAGGGTTTTTGCGATTCGTCATTTTTGGGGGGTTTTGTGTTTCGCCGTTTTGTGGATAAACAAAGATCAGATTAAAAAACAAACACATTCAACATCATTATTTATACCCAAACCAACTTATGACAACCCATATACGATTTTCGATCCAAAAACCAACTTGAAACATTTGAAAATATCAACAATCAAAAACCCCTGTTTTGTTCTATGAAACCCAAACCTAAAAACAAATATCAATCAATGTAAAATAACCTAAATCTAACAGTTATTGTAGAAAATCACAACAAACATAAGTTCAGATTAATAAAACAGCAAGTAAGATCGGTTTCCGAGGGTTTCGAACAAAAACACTCCGTTCAAAAGATTCGGAATGTGAACCGGAACATTTTTCTACCTGAAATTTTGAAAGATTTTCGGTAATAAACTGAGATTTAAGTGATTTAGTGGGTGACCGTAGGTATGGGGTTTTCGAGTGTTTGAGTGTTTGGAGATGATGAAGAGGTGTTAGTTTGAAAAAGTGAACACAGGGACCCATTAAATACACCGCCTCATTCGGCGAATCGGACAAAAACGACGAAACCGAACTTGGGCTTGGCGAAACAGAGAATTGGGCTTGGACTTGGGCCAAACAAATAAGCCCACGACGAAACTGATTTGGGCTGATTGCGTTCCGTCGAAGTTTTGACGAAACGGATCTGTTTCGCCGATGATGGTCTGATTCGTCGACCATCTTTTTGTTTCGCCAACATGTTTTTCAAAAACACAGAGGCAGGTAATATTTTGCAGTCTGAACAGATTATGATTAAAATGAACACATTTCCATTCTGTTTGAGTTTTCAAATGCAAGAACGTTTTATGAAGAAGGTTTCAGGCTTCCAGTAGAAAACACCAAGCAACAACTTCGGCTTAATCAAAAACGAACTTTACACAAATATACTAAAAACAAATTTAAAGCACGGTAAACTAAACGAAAAGGCAATAAACTTGAGAAAAACAGTAAGCAACTGTACAAGTGCAATCTTTTTGCGAATTTCAAGGATAAGGAATCATACCAGCTTACGGTCTTAGTCAACATGATTTTGATTTCTGTTTAAAGCTCTGGATAAGTATACTACCTCGATTATCGGTATTGTGGTCCACATAAGCTCAAACTGATCAGACGTAATCATAATTAAGAGATACGATTAACGGTAAGGATTATACTTACTTGTCGGTGTGAATCCACTCACGACACATTCCCGTATCAAGGTATGCACGGGAATTCATCTTACCGGTGAGTATACCGATTATCATCTGTTTGACCGTATAAAAATGTGAGAAACTCACTTATTTTGATTGAAAACAAGCCCTATGTGATAGAATCACTTATTGATGAGGAACTTGATTTTCAGATGCATGAGGGCACAGGAGCAAGTCCGTGAACAGGTCAGTACTTTCGTACAGCAGAGAGACGAACTTGACTCCCGCAAAGAATCTGTGATATATTATCACTTATTTTGTTTGGACATGTGATTGTTGATCACTTATTGAGGTCGAATGCAGTATGTATACGTATGTATGGTATCATGGAAGATCTTAGACTTCGTCTCCGTTATTTTTACGGTTTGATACAACCATGATACCCAGATGATAAGCAGCATAAAGACCGAATATTTCAGATCTCGGCAATCTCTCAAACGAGATTTCGGTACTAAGACCATATGCCAATGAATGGTTCCCACCTGACTTGAAGTCTGTTAGGTTTGTATCATCCTGCACATTTTAGTCTGATTGTGAGCCTACCGATACATCGTTAGTAGAGATACTTATCATTTTCTTTTTGTTTTTCATTTTGAGCACGTTGACCGACTACACCAGTGAACATCATCATTTTCCTTTATCCAAGAAACTCATTTTTGGTTTTTCTATTGTTTTTGAATTTTTCAAACGTAAAGACAGAAAAATAAAGACATCTTTTTGGATTTTGAAGTTTTGCAATGTTTTTGTATTTTCTTGAAATTACTCCCCCTAAAATGCTAAAAGGTTACGAAAAACAAAAATCTTTTTGAATTTTTAGAGTTTATAAAGAAAATATTTACAAAAACGATCAGCCAAAGAAGTTTACTCGGGTATCACTTTAATGCCATTGACCAAAAGTAGATAATCAAAACGTGATTTATCAAAAGCTTTTGTAAACAGGTCGGCACGTTGGTGATCAGTGGGGACATGAACGACATCGATTAACCTCTTGTCAAAAAAATCACGTATGAAGTGATATTTAATGTCGATGTGTTTAGTCTTGGAATGCTGCACAGGATTTCTAGTGATCTGTAAGGCAACATTATTATCAACAAAAATATGAGTAGATAGGAATTCTAAACCGTAGTCGCGCATTTGTTGTTGTATCCAAAGAACTTGGGAGCAACAACTCGAGGCAGCAATGTATTCTGCTTCACATGTTGATGTAGCAACACACGTTTGCTTCTTGCACTGCCACGTGACCAGGCGATTTCCTAAGAACTGACATCCTGCTGTTGTTGATTTGCCATCGATTTTGCAACCACCGAAATCGGAATCACTGTATGCAATTAATTCAAAGCTATCATCCCTAGGGTACCAAAGACCAAGGTCCGGGCATCCTTTCAAATAGCGAAAAATCCTTTTGACAGCTGACAGATGAGAGGCCTTCGGGTTTGCTTGATATCTTGCTAGCAGGCACGTTGGATACATGATGTCAGGCCTCGAAGCAGTGAGATACATGAGAGATCCGATCATGGCGCGATAATAAGAAGAGTTGACACTTTCTCCTTTCAAATCCGGAGTAATCCCGTGATTCTGCGGAAGTGGAGTACCAATGGGCGTTGCATCTGACATTTGGAATCGGCTCAAAATGTCACCAACATATTTAGTCTGATGGATGAATATCCCAGACTCTGTTTGTTGTACTTGTAGGCCCAAAAAGAAGTTCATCTCCCCCATAGCGCTCATTTCGAACTTTTCCTGCATAACACGTTCGAATTGCCTGCACAAAGATTCATTAGTAGAACCAAATATTATATCATCAACGTATACCTGCACCAGCAGAAGATCTCCATCTAGTTCTTTGATAAAGAGTGTGCAATCAATAAGACCTCGTCGAAATCCATTCTCCAGAAGATAGTTGGATAAGGTTGCGTACCAAGCCCTAGGTGCTTGATGTAGACCATAAAGAGCTTTGTTGAGCAACCAAACCCGATCGGGGTGAATAGGATCTTCAAAACCTGGAGGTTGTTCGACATGCACCTCTTCTTGAACTATACCATGAAGAAAGGCACTTTTAACGTCCATCTGGTAAACTTTGAATCCTTTAAAAGACGCATAAGCTAGAAAGATCCGAATAGCTTCCAGACGTGCAACAGGTGCATAAACTTCATTGTAGTCAATGCCTTCTATCTGGCGAAAACCCTGAACAACCAATCTCGCCTTGTTGCGAATAACAATTCCACGGTCGTCTTTCTTGCATTTATAAACCCATCGAGTGCCAATTTTCTTGTAATTCTCCGGTTTTTCAACAAGCTTCCAAACACCAAGCTTTTGAAATTGTTGCAGTTCGTCCTGCATGGCTTCAACCCAAGAATTATCTTTTAAAGCTTCCTTCCAAGATTTCGGTTCTTCTTGTGAAACGTAACACGCAAAGGACCAATCGTTTTGAAGACCAGATTCTCTAATGGCTGAATATAAACCAGCATTCTGGTTATTTCTCAGCTGATTACGCGTCTGCACACCGCTTTGGACATCTCCTATAATGTTTTGCTGAGGATGGGTATTGTGAATCCTCAATTCAGGATTTTCAGGAACACTAGCATTAATACCCAAATTGTTAAGATTAAGATCAGCAACCAACTCCGCACCAGGAATATGAGTGGAAGTGGATGCATTTCCTTCAGCAGTATCATCATTCTGCACTTGAGGAGTTTCTAAAGAAGTGCCATGAACAGGAACAACCGGGGCAGAAGTGCCTTCAGTCGTATCAAGATATTCATCATCTTCCGATGACTCATTGTAGTCAGTGGCATCTTCAAATATCTCATTTTGAACAGTATTGTTAACTGAATTAGAACCTTGAGGGCTAACAATAACAGGTCTTACCAATGGCGAACCAACAGCGTTGTCACTATCAAATAACATTTGAACAGCTGCAGATTCTTCATCAAAGGTAGGCAGATTAAAGGAGTCGAATATCCCATCGTAATCAAACATCCAAGGATCACCCGGAGATCTAACAGGATTTGTGTACCTTTGAACCCTTACTTCATTCCAAAGCTCAATCTTTTTGGTGGTCAGATTCCATACACGAAAATTTGGAGTTGCATATCCAAGGAAGAAACCTTCGATAGCTTTTGCGCCAAACTTTCCATCTGGGTCAATCATGGTACATGGACCGCCAAAGGGTTCAAGGAAAGAGAGATCCGGTTTCCTTTTCTGTAGAAGTTCGAAACAAGTCTTGCCATGCCTCTTAACTGTAAGAACTCTGTTCAAAGTGTAGCAAGCAGTCAACACAGCTTCTGCCCAGAATTGAACAGGAAGCTCCGACTCTACCAACATAGTTCTTGCAGTTTCGATAATCGTGCGATTCTTCCTCTCAGCGACACCGTTTTGTTGTGGAGTATAGCGAGAACTGTATCCATGAAGAATGCCTTTAGAAGTACAGAACTCATCCATCACACGGTTTTTGAACTCAGTTCCGTTGTCGCTTCGGATCCTCTTCACTTTCAAAGTGTATAAATTTTCCAACATTGTGAGAAGATCCTTGAGGATTCCAGGAGTATCACTCTTGTGTGCCATGAAAGCTACCCAAGAAAATCTAGAATAGTCATCAGTAACAACCAGACAGTAAGCATCTCTGAATGTTGTCTTGTGCTTCATAGGTCCAAAGAGGTCCATATGAAGACGTTCGAGAGGCATGCTAACAGTGTTGATTTTCTTCAGATGGTGAGACTTCTTTGTTTGTTTTCCATTCTGGCACGAAACACAGATATCTTGTAGATGAAAACTTCTCACAGGCACACCATTCACAAGATTATTTTTCACCAAATGGTTCATTTTCCTCAAGTGAATGTGCCCCATTCTTCTGTGCCAAGAAATAGACTCCTTCTCTGTGGCTTTTGAGACAAAACATGTTACTTGCGGAGATGACGTAATAGCTTGGCTCATATCAAGAATATAAAGATCATTAACTCTTGGAGCCGATAAGAGAATCCATTCATCAGGAATCTTGAATCCAGGTTTAAGCACATAACAACCGGCATCATCAAAATGCACGGTGAACTTTTTATCGTAGATTTGCGACACACTGAGAAGATTATGATCAAGTTGACGAACATAATTGATCTTTTCGAAACATACCACACCATTGGAGATCATTCCTTCTCCGGTGATATATCCGCCTTTGTCTCCTGCGAACGCGACATAGCCTCCTCTAATATTTCGCACATCGTACAAAAGCCGTAAGTCGCCCGTCATGTGCCTGGATGCCCCACTATCAACAATCCAATGACTACTGATAGTTCCTCCTGGAAAACCCTGCACACATCATCCAATGATTAGTTAAGGATGGGGACCCAAGCCATAGTGGTCTTGGGTCGTCCCTGAGAGTCACGAATAGTGATCTCAATCTGTTGATGATTTTCCAAGCTAACAACTCCCCCTGAACTTTCACCCTTCTTAGGTTTCCAAGTTTGTTTTTGTTTACCAGATTGAGTTTTGTAAACAGATTTTGAAACTTCTGGTTTTAAAAGTGAACTTGGTTCCCTTGGAACAGATTTGACCTCAGATTTTAAAGCCTTTTCTATTTTCTTCACATTTTGATGTCGTTGTTTCGTTTCCTGTTCTTTAACAATTCTTTTATCATGTTTTGGCGAAACAGGACGACATTGAGGGTGAATCTTTTCAGGTGGTGCTTTCTCAACAAATTTCTCTTTAGGAGTGTTTGTACAATCTTTGATGATGTGCCCAAACTCCCCACATTTAAAACATGTTCTCCTCTCAACAAACTTAGGAGAACCGGATCGACGATCAGATGTCGAACCTGTAGAACCTGAGGTACTTGCCTTTTCATCACACCCATTTGAATGTTGAGTATAATTGTTTTGACTGTTACGCTTTAAAATCTTGACTTGTTGTACAAAATCAGTGTTTAATTTGTTTGCAAAAGTCTCAATTTTATCAGTACCCTCAGATGCCACAAATCTGACATCATTGTTTTTCTTTTGACAACGAGCTCCTGATGTTTCAACGTTTGACTTAGAAACATTTGACCTTTGAGCTCGTTGAAATGGTTGTTTACCCTTAGGAGTAAAAGGTTGTTGCTTTGTTGGGGATTTTTGATTTCCAAATTGCTTTTTGATTTCAGCCTTAGGAATTGGATCACATTGAGTTACAGTAACTCCCTGAATCGACTTTCCCAAAAACTTACTTGTGTTATTTTCAAAAACGTTGTCAATCGATGATGGATTGACATTTTTAATTGGAAAATCATTATCTGAATAGATTTTAGAATCACCAACCAAAGTATACAACACATTGTTATTCTTAATGGTAGACACAGATTTCTTGTCATCCATGACAGGATTAATCACTTGTTTGGCAACTTGTTGCACAACAGGAATAGGAGGATCACAAAGAATATGATTCTCAATTGGAATTTCTATTCCCTTTTTCTTGTCAAGTGATTCATCCTGGTCATTGGCATCTGTTTCATCATCAGATGAATCATAATCCTCAACAGTTGGAGGACTTTGACTCACTGTTGTTGAAGTTTCTGTTTCAACAGATGAGATTCCCGAGGAATTGTTCGGTTTGAACCCTAATCCAGTAGTAAATTCCTCATAATTAAGAGGCACACTGGGTTCAAAACGAGGCATATCCTCTTCATCAGGTGGTGCAGCATAATTGTGTCTCAAAGGGGCGGACATTTCTTATACCCAACACCACTCTTGTTTTTCTTCAATTGTTGAACGTCAATTATGTGATCGAGCACAAATCGGGAGTTAGAATAACTCTCCAATTTTTGCTTGATCGCTTCGTGCTCGCATTTTGCAATGGCTAATTCCTTTTTGGTTTCCTCAACGATATTTATGTACTTGTTAATACTAACTTGTTTGTGATAAACAACTTTAGTAGTTTCGGAAACACTTTTCTTTAAATTTTCAATTAAAGATTTAAAGTCCTTTTCGTTTCTTGTTAAAGCCATATTTGCTTCTTTGCACTTTGACATATCAACAACCAAACTTTGATTGTGACTATGAATTTTGTCACATTCAAGTTTCACTCTATCAAAGTCCTGTTTCATATAAGCACAATCAGTACATATTCTAGGAGTTTCAGATGTTACCTGACTCGAAGAGGCTGAAACATTTGCCATAAAGGCAGTTTGAAAAGAAAAAGATCCGTCTTCAGAGAAGAACTTCTCCATTTCCTTAGATGCTATCCCAGCTTTCTTGATAAGAACAGATTTCTGAGACTTCAACTCCTCTGCTTCATTCAACAAGTCATCAATAGATGTCGCTTCTTCTTTCACATCTCCCGAAATAGAACTTTCTTCATCCGAACTCCCGGCATAACCCGAACTGTCGTCACTTTCAGAAAATTCTTCTTTATGAACGTGCTTGATGTGATTGATGATCTTTGCATAGCACGCTGTTCCTCCTCCTTCATTATCACCTCCCCCTAATTGTAAAGACCAATTACACCCTTCATCTGTTTGAACAGTCAATGCACGAGTGTTGTTAGATGGTCCAGACTGGTTCTGGTTGGTAGTATTATTCACAGCTACTATCCCTTTTCCACGATTTTCTTGAGTGCCTTGATTTGCATTTGAAGTACTTGTCTGATTTCTGAACGGGTTCTGATTGCCTTGCTTGGCTGGTCGGGTGCACTCACGTTTGAAGTGACCCTTTTCGCCACAATTAAAACATGTAACCGCTTCTTTATCAAACCCGTACTTTGTTTCCTTTTTACTATCCAAAGAACTTCTTCCTGTTCTACTCATGAAATCCCTAGCCCTTCTAACTACACTTGCAAACGCCCACTTTATATCCATCAACTCCATTTCATCACGATCGATTTGTTGATAATCTTCGTTGGTCATACTGATGTTCCCAATTTGACCTGCAACCAAACCGCAGTATGCACTGACCATTGTATTAATGAGTTCCATGTGCTCCTTTGCTACTTCAATGCTAACTTTTGAGAGGTTCGAAGTATCAACTTTGACAGTGTTCGTGCTTTGGGGTGGAGGATTGTTGGTATAATGTGCTTGTTATGGTGGTGGTTGGACTTGAGATGAGGGTATTGACTGTGAAAGATAAGTACCTAAGTCAAACTCTGGTTGAGTAGTAACTTGAGGTGGAGGTTGAGATTTTAATTTTGATAGCGATTGTGAAAGATAAGCACCTAAATCAAACTCTGGTTGAGTAGGTTTGAATGGAAACGGAGATGAGTTTGTGTTGGAAACAAACGCCGTTTGAAGCTTTGGTTGCTGAACAGAACTAGAACTTGCAGAAGGAGCAAAACCAGGCAAATAAATTTCTGTGTTTTGAGGAGCTCCAATCCTTTTAGCTTTCCGATTTTCCTCTTCGTTCTTGTGTTCCAACTTCTGAACGAATCCATAGATAGTGACAGTTTCCCCATCCAGAGCACCAGTATGCTTTAGAAGTTCAATGAATGGACTCCATACAGGAGGTAGAGCATCAGCTAAACGTGCAATCATTTCCACATGACTTACAGCAACCTTATAAGAACTCATTTCACTTATCAAATGATAGAAACGAGAAGTCAAATCATTTAGAGTTTCATTTTCCAAAGATTGAAATGATTCAAATTCTTTCTTCAAAAGATCATGGCGAATTTTTCTAGAAGCTGCATTTCCTTCTCCTCTTGTTTCCAATGCATCCCATAAAGCTTTTGTGCTCTTACTATAAGAAAATTGATGATAGGTGTCTTTATGAAGAGCTTGTGTTAGAAAAGCAAACGCCTTCTTCTCTAATTCATAGGCTTTCTTGTCTTCTTCAAGCATATGAGAAATACCAGCGGCAGTTGATGCTACTTCTTCTAGTTCCGGGCTACATTCAGTAGTGAAACACGTCCAAAGTTCAACGTTTTGCCCTTGAATGTATGTGTGAAAATGACCCTTCCAAGATGGATAGTCGTTCATGTGATTTAGCTTTGGCGGGCGATTGTTGCTACCCGTCTCACTCTCACTGAGCAATAGATTTTGAATGTTTTGATTTTGATTAGAAACCATTGCCCATTGACCTGCATTTATTGATTGTTGTTTTTGTGGCAATTGATTCATTAAATCGGCAAGTGAAGGCTGATTTTCACTTGGTCTTGAGTCCGAACTCCAATCCCACAGACCTTTGTTACTCATGTTTGATATATAAATGATAATACTTGGTCAAACAGTTGAAAACAAACAATTAGAACACTTCTGCAAGTCCACTGTAAAAAAAAATGACAGCTGATGACGAAACACTCTTCCACGAAACAGACTTGTTTTGTTGAAATAGATGATGACGAAACAGACTTGTTTCGTTGAAGATATTATGGCGAAACAGAAGTTGTTTCGTCGAAGATATTTTTGACGAAATGCTTTTGTTTCGTCGCCTGCTTGTTTAGTCAAAGATAAATCACAGACAACTAGATATTTTTCTGACACAAGTGATGTTTGTAACACCGTTTTTCAACGCAACATGCTTTTCTCAGAAAATAATGATCACACTTTTTACACTAAAGTCAATTTAATGTATTATATGTGACAACACTTAGGTTTCAACAATTTAATAGATCAAGTTCACAACAGAGATAAGAACACTATGAAGATTGTCAAGAACACACTCAAGAACATGAGTTTTCCGGTCAGTTGATAATTTTCCGAAACACGAAAATACACAAGATTTTCACTAAAAACCCGGTTTAAAGCATGAACAAACAATCTAACTAGGTTTTTGATAAAAATCTTTAGCAAATAACAACACACAAACAAATTTTATGAATATTTTTCAGAAAAACATAAATTTTTCAAGAACAAATTTTTCAGAAAAACAACCACAAAAGCTTGATAAAAACCGAACAATGTTTGATTTTAAACAAGGATAAGAGCCAATGCTCTGATACCAATTGTAGGTCCCGAAATCTGAGGATCGATAACGAACCGAATCACTTGTTTATAGCAAACACGGTTACGTGTGCGGAATCCACGTAACTATGCCAAATCAAACATATAAAGCAATAACGACAAAGGATTAATCAATGAAACACACTCGATTGATTAAACGGGATGAGAACCGATTACAAACTGATACAAACACAGTTCAGACAGAATTTCGACAGAGTTTCGTTACTGGTAATTATCTCATCTACCTTCAAAGTGAAAGCAGACTTGGTTTATATAGTCCCTGGGCCCAACAGTCGACGAAACACAAGGTGTCTCGGCGAAACAGAATATGGGCCAAACATTGGGCTTGAAGCAGCCCATTACACGACGAATCAAGTGTGATTCGTCATGTCTGTCAGCGAAACAGAATGTATTGTACATAAGTCTGTTTCGCCGTGAGGTGTTCGACGAAACAGCCTGTTTCGTCGTGAACTGCATCAGTTGTTCTGTTTTCTGTATACAGACAGCAAACAGATAGACTACATAAACATATAATGACCATTATACCCTTGTCATGCAACATGCATTGTTCATTAAACATTACATATCAAAAGAAGACAAACAAGTCGTACACAAGCAGATAGGATGATATCCGACTTGGTAGACATCAAATACATACTCGATAAACGTTAAAGACCGTACAAAATACATCATTAAATACAAGACTAGTTACAGACACTAAAAATGCATCAACACATTTGGTACCGTAAAGGTAGTGTCGCCAAATCTTTAACGCAAAAACAACTGCGCCAAGCTCGAGGTCGTGTGTGGTATAGTTCATCTCGTGGATCTTGAGCCGTCGAGAGGCGTACGCGATAACCTTGTCTCGTTGCATGAGGACACAACCAAGACCGAGGTTAGAGGCATCGCAGTAGACTACGAAATCGTCGTTTCCATCGGGGAGTGAGAGCACAGGAGCGTTACAGAGCATAGCTTTAAGCGTTTGAAAGGCCTCATCTTGTTTGGTTCCCCAAACAAAAGGTTTTTCCTTGTGTGTAAGAGAAGTAAGCGGTACAACGATCGTAGAGAATCCTTCGATAAATCGGCGATAATAGCTCGCCAGCCTGAGGAAAGAACGAACTTCAGACGGGTTCTTGGGTGTAACCCAACTCTTAACAGCTTTGATCTTCGCGGGGTCGACGTGAATACCTTGACTATTGACAATGTGACCCAAGAATTGGACTTCCTCAAGCCAGAATTCGCACTTGGAGAATTTGGCATAGAGGCGGTTTCCTTATAGTAACTACAGAACCAAACATAGATGTTGCGAGTGTTCGGCTTTTGACTTGGAATAGATCAGGTTATCATCGATGAACACGATGACGAAGCGGTCAAGGAAGGGTTTGCACACACGATTCATTAGATCCATAAAAACTACGGGAGCGTTAGTCAGACCAAAAGGCATAACAACAAACTCGTAATGACCATAGCGGGTTCGAAAAGCGGTTTTGGGTATATCTTCTTCCTGAATTCGTAGTTGGTGATAGCCTGAGCGCAAATCAATCTTTGAGAAACACGAAGCACCTTGTAGTTGATCAAACAAATCATCGATTCGGGGCAAGGGATATCGATTCTTGATGGTAAGCTTATTCAATTCCCTGTAGTCGATGCACATCCAGAACGATCTGTCCTTCTTTTTGACGAAAAGGACAGGTGCGCCCCAAGGAGAGGTGCTAGGGCGAATAAAACCTTTATCAAGTAGTTCCTGGAGCTGACTCGAGAGTTCGCGCATTTCGGAGGGAGCGAGGCGATAAGGCGCTCTAGCAACAGGATTTGCTCCAGGAATGAGGTCGATTCGGAAATCGATATCATGAGTGGGAGGTAAACCAGGCAAATCATCAGGAAAAACGTTAGGGAATTCACGAACAACAAGTACTTCTTCCATCATCTTTCTTTTCTTTTTCTTCTCCGCTACTACGACGTGTGCTAAGAAAGCTTGGTATTCCTTGCGGAGATACTTGCTAGCTTGGACACACGACATGAATTGTAATCCCTTCGAAGCGACTTCGCCATAAACACACAATTGATCACCATTCGCGAGGGAGAACCGGATCATCTTCTCGAAGCAAACAATTTCAGCATGATTTTCCCGAAGGAAATCCATACCTACTATGATATCAAAGCTACCGAGTTGCATCGGAATGAGATTAATCGGGAAAGCATGACCGTTGAGATTGAGAGTACAATCACGTAGAACAGAACTGACGGTGACGGTTCTTCCAGTGGCAACTTCTACATCTAAAGTTGATGGGAGGTTAACGCGCTTACGATTTAGGAGCCTTTCAAATTCGAATTATACAAAACAGTTATCGGCTCCAGTATCAAACAAACACGAAGCATATATACCATTTACAAGAAATGTACCATTAACCATGATGCGTGTCGAGTGCGATATGTTTTTGTGTATATTTTAAGCCTTTTTTAACACTTTAGTCAAGTTTTAAATTTATAAAACACGATATTTTACTAACACTAAACACACATATGGGCAAGTGCACCCATCGTGAGTGTAGTATAGCGTTGGTAAGATACCGAGGTCGCCCAAGGACACAAGAGCTTTTAGTAGCGGTTTATCCTCAACGTCTAATCAAATCAAAAATTTAGAAAAAGTTTTAAATACGAAAATAAAAACTAAAAATGCTGAAAATAAAAATAAAATAAAATAAAACAGATTGACAAGATGAATCACTTGGATTCGACTCGCCTTTAGTGTAACCTTTGATGATTTCCGCACTTTTGCACTTTTTAAGAGATTATCTTAGTTATAGTAGTAGGCCCCTCTTTTGAAGGTGACGTTACCCTCAACCCAGTAGTTTGAGTCAGCAAGGATACAATCCTAAAGGGTTGGATTATTGAAAGATAATTAATTAAGTTATTAATGCGTAATGTGGTAGGCCCCTCTTTTGAAGGTGACGTTACCCTCGGCTAAGTGGTTTGAGTCAGCAGGGATACAATCCCAAGTAGCCGGGTTAATGTATTAATAGTAGTTTACATATGAGGGGATCAAGCCATTCGCACCCCCGCCATCCAATACCAGTGGGTATTGAAGGAGGTCCTAGTAAGCTTGACCCAGGTCCTTGCAGGATCTATACACTGAACAAGGCAAGAATCTTACCAAACCATTCCCTTAACCCCCGACCAGGTAGCCAACATATCTCTATATAGACCGTAGAGATATGAATGGTGTAAATCTTTTATTTTATATAGACAGTAAAATAATGCCAAGACACCACGGACAAATGATAAGGAAGTTTCACCTTCAACATAAGAAACTAGTTATTAAAGTCATTAATACAAAACCAAATAAAAAGTGCGAAAAGATTGAAAAACAAAAGTATTACACTAAATGCTTGTCTTCACCAAGTGGTGTAAGAGACTTAGGCAAACATGGCCTTTGATTGTTAAGTACTCTTACTATCAATCTTGGATCCCGAGACTACTACACACACTCTAAGAGGGATGGTGGATGATGGTGGTGGAGTGTGGGTGACGTGGGATAGAGGTGGTTTACCAAGGGATGCCTTTGAAGTGAACCAAGCACCCCTATTTATAGCCTGCACAGAAGCCCGGACACGGCCCCGTGTCCATTGGGCACGTCCCCGTGTCCATCTACTTCCTCTTTCTTCATTAATTTCAATTTGTCTGCATTAGCTCCACACGCCCCCGTGTCCGTCCGTGTCCGCTGGGCACGGCCCCGTGTGCAGAAGCGTATCTATTCTATCAAGATTTGCTTGGATTCTGCGAATCTTAGCGTTGACCATGGCCGTATTGAGCTGGGCACTCCCCCATGTCAGGAATAGAAGTTTCTATAGCTTTGTCTTTTCTGCAGACACTTGAACACGTCCCCGTGTCCGTTGGGCACGAGGCCATGTGCAGCCTTCTGTTTACTTGCTTTTGCTTGGGAAAATGCTGTCGAGGGGTCGGGCATGCTACGTTTATTCCTTTTCTTGTGATTATGTTAGATTTTGCTGTATTTTTGCTTCTTTTGTTCATTTACGCTCTTTTAATCCTGAAAATACAAAAGGAAGACAAAAACACACTTTTTCCAACATTAGTACTAAAAAGGGGTTAGTTTTATGCCTCATTTGATGTAATTTATATGTTGCATTTTACACACATCAAACCACGTTGTTGTCTGCCTGAGCCTGGTGGACGTTGATGTTGAAGACTCGCCTGCGGGCTGCTTGTTGTGCTGGCTGTTGCTGCTACTGCTGTTGATGTTGTTGCGGCTGCTGTTGTGGCTCTTGCTTTACCACTCGATTGGGGCACATATTTGCAAAGTGGTTAGGATCACCACATGCATAGTAGGCTCTTGCATTGGCAGCGGGGGCAGGAGCTGCTTGCTGGCCCTGGGGAACTGGTAGAGCAGGAGCTTGAGCTGGAGCTTGTCGAGGACCAGTATTGCAGTTTGCGGTGAAGTGGCCGTACATGTTGCAATGAACACAAAACCTGCATGCGATACCAACCGGGTGATGATAAGTACAAGTAGGGCAGAGCTGGTGTGGACTAGTGTATGCACGCTTTGCTGGCTGTGCATTGGCGACAGGCGCCGCTACTTGGCGGTGTTGAGGTTGCGGTTGGGCTGGTACAGATTGGAGTGGTGCGACAGTGACTGCACAGTTCTTGTTGCTGGAGCTGCTGTTCTTTCTCTTGCGACGTGAGAGCTTTGAAGATTGCGGTGCGGTGGCGGTGGTTTCAGCGGTGGGAGTAGCAATGACTTGATGTAGACTCTTGGCAGCTTTATCAAAGTAACCAGCCTTGACTCGCTTGTCGTTTATCTTAGCAGCGAGTAAGAAGGTTTCCTCAATAGTTGTCGTCTTTGCAGCGTGAATGAAATCAGCAACGCAATCCGGAAGAGCACGGATATACTTCTTGATCGTAATCTCGGGGGTAGTAACCTGACCAGGGCAGATGATACTCAACTGCTTGAAGCGAGCAGTTAAACCAGCGTTATCTCCACCATCCTGATTAATGTGCCAGAATTCATCCTCGAGCTTTTGGGGTTCATGGGGAGGACAGAACTCTTGCATCATGATGTTCTTCAACTCATCCCATGACAATCCGAAAGCTGCATCGTTTCCTCGTTTGTTCCTCTCGGCCATCCACCCATCAAGAGCAAGGGATTGGAAGACGCCAGTAGCATTGACAGTGCGTAGGTCTTCTGGACAGCCACTCTGGCGCAGGGTGACTTCGATTGAATCAAACCATTGAAACATGGCCGTAGGCCCATCTTCGCCGGTAAATTCTTTCGGGCCGCAGGCTTTGATCTGCTTGAAGCTAAAAGTAGCTTTAGGAGATTCTGTCCTGGATTCTTCCGAGGACTTGCTAGCATTTTCATTTAACTTGCTGACAATTTGCGGAATTACTTTAGCGATTTGACTTGCGACGAGAGAAGCGATTCGCTTGTCAGTTTGTTTGCGTCTAGCAGCTCGGGAGTGTTGCGATCCAAATGACGACATTGTCTGCTACAGACATCGTCACAAGGCTCAAACACAGTCTCGATTAAGTCTAGCGTATTCTATAGCACTACCTTGCGCTGCTCTTATATAAAGCTCAGGAACACGTAAACACATAATACACAGAGGCATGTAAGCACATAAGCACATAATCACATAAACACGTAATCCATGTAAGCACGTAAGCACGTATTTTGCACGTATTCGCCTTCCTATTTTGCACGTATTCACCTATACATGTTGCATGTATTCACCTATCCTTCGTGGTTGCGTAAGTGATCGAGAGTTTCGAGTGCGAGAAACGAGTAGCGATTGCGAGTATCATAGGCGATTTGTGGTGTGAGCTGTGTGTGGTTTGGCGGAGCGAGAAACGTGAAATCGAAACCATCAGTACCACTGTACTGTTTATCTCAAAACGCTAACAAATAGGCATATAAAACACATAAAATTCCACATAAAGCGATAAATCACAGAGTTAGCGGCGGCGAAATCCAGAATTTAAACACACGAAAATCGAGGATAGATTGTCTTGGCTTGATAGACGTCGACTATCCACAGTGGTTCGACTATTCACAAGGACTCTGAGTGCACACTTAGACTTTCTAGACTGTGCTCTTGCCTTAATCCGAGCAATCGGAACGCATCCTTCCAGTTACAGCGTGTCATTCACTCACATGCTCCTTCCTTTTTCTTTTAATTACAAGAATGTCATTCACTCACATGCTTATCTTTTCCTTCTTCATGACATTTTTGTAGTTAACTTCTCTTTAAGTGACATTTGTAACAATCTGACAATAATTTTTTTATTTTTATCTTTTTTTACGGTCAACTATTTGCTTTTTGTTTTTTGCTTTCAAACTTACAAGTTAGTTTAATCGTGAAGAAAATAACTTATAGTGAGTGAATCGAAGAAAAAAATGATAACCGGTTAATTGAATGATAAATAAAAAGAAAAGAGTTACAAATATATTAGTTAAAATAAGTGAATAAGAAAAACACCTATTTTGGTAAATATTTTTCAAATCACTCATTTTGGTAAATAGTTTTTCCACCTCCACCCATTTGGGAAAAACTCAGTCTTTGTGGTTTACCAAAATTTTGGATTTGGTCTCTAGTTTTCGAAAAGTATACGGATGGTCCCTATTATTTGCACTTTGTAATGCATTTAGTCTCTAATTTAGACTTGCTAAAACATCTAGATTTGTTGGTTTGAGACTAAATTGTAACAACTCTCACTAAAACTATTATTTATTTTTTTATTTTAGGAAACCCTAATTAAGACACCTAAGTGATTCTGCACAAACTCTAAAATTTTCAGAATTAGGATCAGGGCCCCTAAAACTCAGGGGGGTAAAACCCTAGTTACGATTATCTAAATAACTTGTTGTCAGTATCGAATTTTAAGATTTCGTCAAGTCAGCAAGGCTAGTTGAGGATGTGGCTACCCTATGGAAATAGGTGACCCCTCACGCCACGCGACGCCCAGAGGGGTACCCCTCGCGTCACGCGAGGGGGGTCAAAATTTACCTATAAATAGTAGACTTTGGGACTGGAATTCTGGAGTTAAAACGACGTAAAATTTCGCTCCGTACACTGAGTTACGCTCTGTTTACTATTAAAACACACACGAATTCCGAATCGCTGCCACAAAACAGGGTAATAACTCGATCGCTGCTACGATTCAATGTCCGATCGATTAAACTATCCAATGGATGTTTAAGTGCTACCCACATTAGGGTTATGCTTTGTCATTCGTCGTTAAATCGATGGATGTTTAAGTATCGCACTTTGTCATTCGTTGTGAGGGTTGATCTCGTGAATTATCGTAAATGCTGTATTGATTACTAACCCAGTTTTGTGTGCACTGTTATTTAAAATAGGTTAACAAGGCTAATCAGTAGACTAGACTCTGTCCGTGTTAAAACTGCAATGTGAGTCATTCTCTTTTTATCAAATTACTTTTAAAATCATGTTTATTTTCAAAGGTTATAATTACAGTGATTAAGTTTATGTAATCACCAAGTTACAGCCGGTATGTGGGGTTTTGTATACATTACTTTATAATCGTCACCATTGGGGCAGCCAATGGGGGATATGACCATAGTCACAGATCCGGTCGAGTGACAAATACTGTGGGTAGTTGGTTGATATCAGAAACATTGTAATCTCTCTTAATACTGTAAATTATAACAAATGGGTCGTTTTAATAAATAGAATGATTCACCAGTATTTCCCGCTAACAAAACCTTTTTCAAACATGTTTCAGGTGATCTGTTGTGATTCAGGAAAAGTGCCGTGAAGCACTTCAAGCTTAAGAAAGTGGCTCATTATAAAATAAAGAAATCATGTTTTGTAACCTAAAGATTTCTCCGTGAAATCATATGATTGTAAATTACCAGGGGTTTATCCCGAGATTGTGAAATAAAATAATCGGGAAAATTTAGCTTTAAAAAGATCCTGATAATAAACTTCCGCTGCTAAACGCAATTAAATAAATACCACGGGATTTCTGTCCCGCGGCTCCTGAAACGGGTCAAACCGGGTCGGGGGCCGTGACATAAATACGTTACAAAGTGTAAACCATAGAGATCATTCGTGTATTTTTGGAAAGATAGGGACCAGATCTAAAATTTTGGTAAACCGTAAATAACGCATGTGTACTTTACTCTAAAAATGATTAAAAAGAAAAGACGAATGATAGGTTACCATTTGTTTAAGTTACTCATCACTAAAATGAAAAAAATTTAAGTCTATTGGATTTAAAAAAAATATTTTACTTTGTTACATACAATTATGATATGCGTGCATTTTTTAATATAATTTTGATAAAAGAAATATTGTTTTTAAATAATTTTTTTGCTCTCTTTTAATGTACTTTAGAAACTGAAAGAAGTTTATCTATAATACTATATAATACATTTCCTATGTACTGAAATGTAATTTTCCCTTGAAATTTTAAGATGGCACATGAAGAGTCATGCCTTCTTCCTTGTTCTTTCATCCCTTTCTCCCAATTTTGCCCCCAATTCAACGTATTACGCCCGTCTACACCTGAACAACAATGCTAGATTAATGATTCAATTGATGAGAGCATTGAAATAACAATCATTCAAGAAACATCTTCCGCTCTAAATGGTATAACGGCTAACGCCTCTACCTCCGGGGTTTCTCTCTCTAATAATCTTTGTCATTCCTTTCTCTCTCTAAATTTATGTTATTTTGGATATACACCTAGTGGTGATCTTTTTTTGTCACATACACACATGTGTATAATACTTGTACCCTTATACAACAACCATACATGTAAAAAAAAATGAACAACCGATGGCTGACACACAACCCAAGAACTGTTCAAACCATTGAATTATATATAGATGTGAATGTGAATGATATTTCAAATCATTGAATTATAAAAAGATATGATAATTAGGATTAAGTTATTGTACAAATGAGTTTTAACATACAAAATATCCTTAACATAGGAAGTGAAGGAGGGATTTTAAAGTTTTAAAATTTCCCCCCCTACTTATTAAGCACGTATTTTAGTCACATAATCTAAAGAAAAAAAATCACGATTTTACACTAGTAGAGTAATTATGTAATTTTGTAGAGTAATAATTGCTCTACAAAATTACTCTACTACTGAAAAATTATGATTTTTTTTTATATTTTGCAATTAAATGTCATTCTTAAGTAGCAAGGAAAACTTTTTCCTTCACTTCTCACTTTAAAGGTATTTTGTATGTTAAGACCTATTTGTATTGGATCTTTACACTATAATTATTAATAGATATGATAATATGATTATAAATGGAGTCTTGGTTTATCCATATTATTTTGTTTTGATCCTTTCAAACAAATCTTATACATATGAATCAATAAATCCAGAATTGATTCCCTAACCACTCGAGGAACCACGTATCACCATCGTACACCCTTGTGAGACATGCTTTGTACTAATTAGGAGTGTGCATGGGTCGGTTTTGACCAAAAACCATAACCATAACCGCGATGTCAGTTATTGAATAACCATAACCATAACCGATCGGTTATGGTGGTTATGGCTATTTGGTTTTGATGGTTATAGTGGGTCGGTTATGAGTGGTTAACCGTGTATTTAGCTTAGCTAAAAATAGCTTATTTTTTTTAACATGGAATAAATTGTTATTGCATACAGGGCCGGCTTTAAGGTAATTATACTAAAGCACTAGCTTAGGGCCACCCTTTTTAAAGGGCCTCCATATCTAATTAGGGTTTTACCTATTAGTATTTGCAGAGAGAAAAAGAAGACGAAGGCATGAGATGGTATGTGCTGGGAAACAGAAATAAAGATACTATAAGAGCATCCCCAATAAGGGATGTTTTTTCATATTTTTTCTAATGCCAAGGTGGCACTTGCCCAACCAATCCCTATCTTTCTCTCACTTGCCCCTCTCACAAACACATTTCTTCTCTCTCTCCCCTCTTCTCTCTCCTCTCTACACTCACATAACTTTTCTCTCTCCATTTTTTCTCATTCTTCACCACAAACATCTCTACACCCTCTCTCCTCCACATCACTTTCTCTCTCTCTAAAAACACCAACAAATCCTCCTATTGTGGATGCTCTAAGAGAGGACGGGGCCGTCCGTTATTCTATCACGGAAGAGAAGTTCAACGCGTTAATGTCCACCGCCGGCAACAAGTATAACGCGTGATGAGTTCAACGAAATCGATTTTCGTTATTTGTACAACGCGTTATTCTTTTGTTTTGTGTGTGTAATTGTTGGTTGGGGGGAAATTGTTGGGTGTGGTGGTGAGTGATGACCACCCCGCCTAAAAAAAGTTGTGAGTGATGGAAAAATGGTTGATGACATGGCGGAACTTGATTGGTGCTTGTGAATGATAGATTTTATAACTAGTGAACCACCCCGTGTCCCCTAATCACTCCCTGCTAGCTGTCATTACAATTAGTCAATCTCTTCCTTTTTTAGTAATTAATAATTATTATTAGTTTTACAATAAATAGAGGATACCAAAAGTTAGTATTTATTTTCCTTTTATTATTTGATTTATTGATATTATTGTTTATCTATCATTTTAGTTTGCAACAGTATTTCATATAATTTTTGTCAAAGATTTTTATCATATTTTCATAATATAAAAAATCTATTACGACCTCTCGGTTAAAAGTTTTGGTTTTACCGCTGCCCTGACTTGCAACCCAACTCAACCATTTTGCTAGGCACCATACACTACAAGAAATACCTAGCAATAGGGGCGACACCCGATAAGTCGCCGCTATTGCCCCGATCTTATTTATAGAAAAGGCCCCACTTTTAGTGTTCGCTTCAGGCCTCCATAAAGGTTGAGCCGGCCCTGATTGCATATTTGTATATATTAGCATATTGCATAGTATTAAAGAATACATATAATCTATAATATTAATACCAATTATTATTGAATATTCAAATAAAGTGGTATGATACATTCCATAGATTCAAATAAACATTCAAACAAAACCACAAAATGATATGAAAAACCCATAAGTACTTAAAATATTCAGTAAAAAACATCAAATATTAAAAATATGGTAAGAAGTCCTAAATCCTACAAAGATTTATTACATGTCGGTTCGGTTCGGTTATAGTGGGTATGGAAAAAATGATAACCATAACCGACCCGCTATTTTCGGTTTTCAGAAAAAATCATCAACCGACCCACCGGTTTTTTATTTGGTTCGGTTTTTTTGATTAATTCGGTTATTGTTCGGTTAATTCGGTTTTTGCACACCCTAGGACTAATCACTAATCCAAAATACCTTGTGGGCAATCAATCATTTTGTTTTGCATTGATTACTCCAAAATAAACATTGTTTTAATCAAATTAATTAAAAAAATTAAATGGGTATCTTTTTTATCACAAAGGAAAAATAAAGAAAGCAAACAATGCAAAGTTATCTAATTATGAATAGCAATAACGTTTATGTATAGTTTCTTTCCTTTATAAGTTTTTAATAGTTGAATTGAATGTATATGTGGTGTTGTTAATTTAACAAAAATGAGTTAGTGGAGAGAAAGGATAAATTTCACTTGCATGTAATGATAAAGTTGACATTATCTATTCTTTGCATAGATTTACATATTATATAATATTAATTAGTAGATATGATCACATTTGTTTTTCATTAGACTTCTTTGTATCTTTCACAAAATATTAATTAGTAGATATGATCACATTTGTTTTTCATAGGTACGGACCTTAATAACACACGAACCGTGGCTTATCCGGACATTACGAAGTTTGGGCATCACATAATATTTAGATAAAATAGAAAAAAAAAACAAATAATTTTAAGGATCTAATTATCGTAATATATTTATATTTACAATAAAATAATGAGGAGAGTGGAAATCGAACATACGTCACAAGAAACATCAATTATTTCTCTAACCACTCCACCGCTATTCTTATTGCACTTATTCATATTCTATTTCTTCAATTGAAATTTTCAAAAAGTTAATTAAAAAAATAGAAATAAAAATACATATAATACTATTATACTATGGATCCTTACGTACAATATCCATTGTCCCCTTCCTTTTTCTTTTAATTACAAGAACGTCATTCACTTACATACTTAAGTTAGAGGGTGTCGTATAAAGCCCCTAGGGGCTTTATCACGCCAAATAGGATCCATGTCACATAGAAGGCTTTAAAGTCTCTCCCTTTAACTTGCATGCAATGGTTTAAAGCTCTCATTTGCTATGTATATATAAAAAAGAAAAAAAGAAATCTGATTGCTTAAAAAGAATGGACCCCACATACACAAGCTATTAATGCTCGTTAAATTTTAACTAATTTATTAAGTGTCCTCTCAACTTTTGTTAGTTTTTTTTTAAACAACTTACATTCATATCCAATAAATTTTAACTAATTTGTTAAGTGTTCCCTCAACTTTCTGTTAGTTTTTTTTTTAAACTTACGTTTTACCCCTTGAATTTTAACTACATTTATTAAGTGTCCTCTCAATTTTTGTTAGTTTTTATAAAACAACTTACATTCATACCCCCAAAATTTTAACTAAATTTATTAAGTGTCCCCTGAACATTAATAAAGTTATTATTATTATTATTATTATCCCTTTTACATATAGTGGTAGAATATTTTCTTTTAAGTTTCAAATTAATCTCTTAAACTTTAAATAATGTAGGCCTTTAATGCAATAGTTTTATTTTCCTCTTATAACTTCCCGTTTGTTATTTTTTAACAGCTGAATTCGCGATAAAATATTCTTAGAAAACATACCAATCTGGTACCTACCGGAAAAATTTATATACATACTTTTATGTTATCTAAAATTGATGTTTTAAACGGTCATTATTAATTAGAACAAGTTGGTTTTGAATATATATTGTAATGATATAACTGCTTTAAAAACAGATTTTTACCGTTTGGTTCGTACATGGATTAAACGTAATGGGGTTTGACTTCTATCTAACATAGTCATGTTTCTGTTGCATGAGTTTTAACATGGTCATGTTTTGTTCCAACATGATCATGTTTCTATATTAGCATGGTCATGTTCTTTAATAGAACTTACTCAATGTTGGGTTTCACATGGCGTACTACAGGTCTAAAACGCAATGTTGGATTTCACAATATGCTCATGTTTCTGTTTTATGTAACGCCCCAAAATTCGAATGTTTATAATTGACACATATTCTTAGTTAATATATCCTGAAATAAATAATTAGGCTATTTTACCTAGTTAAAGTGTGTGGCCAAAATTATTAAATGATGAAAGTTGTGCCAAGTATGTTAAATGGTAAACATGAGGGGCTAGATGGTATAGATTGAAAGATGTTTAATTAAAAGAAAATACACACAAACACACACACACTTGCGTGTGTTCTGGATCGATGTCCAGGAGAAAGAACCAAGGGTTCAAACCCTAGTTCTTGAAGAATCTTCAAGTTAAAGGGCCAAATGAAGTCTAAATTCACAACCGAACGTGAATTAGTGATCACACAAGCTAGGGGATCATAAGGTATGTTGAATTTTGATGTTTAATGAAGTTGAGAAATCTTGATAATCATCACTAGTGGTGATTTATGTAGGAATCATGAAGGTTATGGCCAAATTAGTGATGTATGCACGTGTAGGAACAAACCCTAAGCGAAGACTCTGAGTAAATTGCTAGAATTTAGGTGTTTGGATGAATTACCACAATTAGTTAAGTGGGTTTATGTTTAATCCATGAAATGGTATGAACTTGGTTAGGATTATGTGTGGTATGTGATGTGTATTTGTATATAGAGTGATTATAGTATGGAATTTGTATGATGTTTACTTGTGATGATAAATGAAAGTGATAATTAGGAAAAAACACATGAAATACTTGTACATCATGCTTAGAAAGTAGTACGCACACCAGGTGTTTGATGAAATGTCTAAATGACAATAATATGTGAAATTGTATGCAATTAATGGGTAAACATGTATAGAATGTGGTAATAATGAAATTGATAGTAAACTAACATGAGGAATGCATTTTAGATATAGTTCATAAGAAGATTATGTTAGGATGATGTTGAGTATGCTTTATGCTTGTTTGAATTGACTAATGAAAGTCATACATGAGATATGAATTTGATATGATCGTTCATACGTACAATCATATATGCTAACAAGAATGTGAATGTAATGACATGTACGGATAGGAGTCATGTCAACGCGGACATAAGCATGGAAGGGCAACGGGCCAAGGATAAACACGGCAGCTATGCTTGAACTCGGATGCACGAGGTAAGTGATTTCTGTACTCACTTCTTAGTTTGTTAAGTAATATGGTGTTTTAGCAAATTAAACATGATGTTTGAGGGTAGTTATGTGTTGAAGTTCTTCGTTGTAAGTGTTGGAGCAAAAGTTGACTAAAATGCCCTTGGTGGGTATATTGGGCGAACGACCTTTAAAAGATGTTTAGAAATAAGATAAATGACCAAGTGAATAATTAGGATAAGTACGGAAGCGAAATGTATGTTTTGAGAATCAAATGCAATGAAATATGAAAATACCCTTAACGGGTCAAAGAAAGCTTTTGAGTAAAAATGAGTTTAAAGAATGCAAGACATTCGAGAATTTAATCTTTTATGATAGGCGTCATTGATATTATTAGGTATATAAGAATTTATGGTCAAATAAACAAGTTAGGTGGATAAATGCATGAACGGGACAGGATATGGAAAAAGGGTAACAAGCCGAAGGCTTAAAGGTCTGGAATTTTGTTAATCCGGATGTCGGATCTTAACTCCATAAGATGGATAATTAAATTACGGACGCGTAGGAAAAAGAATCGGGTAAAACGGATTAAAAACGAGAGAGTTATGCTCGTTTCCGTAAAATCCGAACGTGCTGGGAATATGCAGCTTTCAGCTGCATCTGTTCTGTGAAAAAGGGGGCGTCGCGCGACGCGACGGGGGGTCGCGCGACGCGACGGGGGGTCGCGCGACGCGACGGGTCATGTTTCTCCGAAAATCGTTTTCGTGCCTCGTTTTGTCTTGGGAACTCGTTTAAACGCGTTTTAAGTTGCGTATGACTAATTTAACTTATGTTTTATGACCATTAGGGTAAGCGCGCATGTAGATAGGTACATATGTATGTTTGTATATCTCTATACACGTACGTCGAAATGTAAAAAAGCATGTATGCACTTACGTGGGTATGTTGATAGGTATGTGAGCAAGAATACGCGGATATATGAAGGTTTGTATGTGAGTAGGCGTGTATGAGTTTGGTATGTCACAAGTAGGAATGTATGTATATATAGACGTATAATGTCATGAGCGTACAAAATGGTGTAGGTATGTGTATATGTAGATACGTATATAACTATGTAGATTTATTTATAGGTAGGTATGCATGTAGGTTGGCATGTTGTGTGTGAGTATGTATGCTAATAGGTACATATGTATGTGTGTACATATGTATGTATGGAGATATTATGAATGAAGTTTAGGTATGTATGTAAGTCATTCAATACGATTAAGTGTTTGTGTGTTATTCGTGTGCCTGGAGGTTTAAGTTAATGCAGGTACAGTATCGAAGATTCACCGGAACTGAGGTACTCAGAAGGAACGTTTAAAGTAAAGAAATAATGGGACGTAAATATTCCAAGGCTAAGTATCGTTTATATTGATAACATATTAATGTTGTGTATGTGTTTGGTGAGTGCAGGTTGTTCGAGCCAGATTATCATATGAAAAAGGAGCGATCAAAGATCGAGTCACAAGATAGATTGTACGGGAGTGTCGAGTACGTAACTGAGTGAAGCTAGGTTATGTTTCCTTATTGTAAACGAGTATAATAAATGTATTTATTGTAAAAGAATTAACCTTAAGAATGAATTTTAGGTTAGTCGAGGTGTAGGTAACGAAAGGAATTTTTATGGTACGAATTTCCGCTGCGACTTTTGTCATTTACGAATTAGGGTCTTACAAGTTGGTATCAGAGCCCTGGTTTGAGGGAATCAAGTACGAGAAGGTAAGTACTTGAACTCAAACTTGTGTGCTCTTGAGATAAGAAACCCGTACAATCTAAGACTCGGTCAAGATCCAAAGGTAAAAGCTAATGTAAGTATATACTTATGTATACGTATAAAGAAACTGACGGTTTTGTATGTGCAAGGTAAGCATAAGTGTTTGAAGAGGATGATCTGTGAATGCAGTCTAGGATGAATACTAATGCAGGTAAAGAGGTAATAAGCCAAATTTGAATCCAGGTACGTAAATTCGATATGTGGGTATATGTAATAGTAAAACTCACTAAGGGAAGGAAAATTTTAAATTTAAAATAAGGATAGTATAGTAATGAAGTACTGAAAGTGATACACGCGCCGAAACCTAAGTCTACGGATATAAGGTGACAATTACATGAAGGCACGAAACTATTATGTGGATTGTGTACCTGGCCAGTACACGAGAAACGTATGATGTTCGTGAGATCATGATAATTGTTACAGGTATGTCCGGTAGAGTTGGGTAGCAGGCGGGCGTGTGGGTGAAATAGGTAGCAAGACTCTCGGGAAATTGAGAGTACTATGTAGGAATGAAAAGTGTAAGTGATAAAAAAAAATAAAGAATGTTGAATCCGTAAGAAAGTACGGATCAACAAGATATGAATGAAATGTTTGAATCCGCGAGACGGATTCAAGGAATGAAATGTATGAATGAAATGATTGAATCCGCGAGACGGATTCGAGGGAGGAAAGGTATGAAGGAAATGTTTGAAACCGAGAGACGGGTTCAAAGAATGAAAAGTGTGAATGAAATGTTTGAATCCGCGAGACGGATTCAAGGGATGAAAGGCATGAATGAAATGTTTGAATCCGTAAAACGAATTCAAGGAAATGAAATGTAGAAAATGATATGTCTGAATCTGCGAAACAGATTCAACACATGTAAGGAATGAAAGATGTGAATGGTATGATTGAAATCCGTTAGATGGATTCAAATCATAGAAGGAAGAAAAGGTATAAATGGTATGGTTGGAACCGCTAGACGGATTCGAAACATAGAAGTAATGAAAGGTATGAACGTTACGTTTGAATCCGCAGGACGGATTTAAAATAATTAAAAGGATGGAATTAGTCCACATCAGAACGGGTCGATAGTTTGACCGAGGTTGTGTCAAACGAGTCATATGGGTAAATGTAAAGTAAATAAACAAAAGAATGATCGTAATAGGCATGCAAAACCTAAGTTGTGAAATGAAAGAAAGAAGTTTTGAACCAGTTAGGTGTTAAATGTGTTAGTAATAGACACTTAGGAGCCATATTAAATGACAGGCTACGACCCGGACAATAAATTAAGTATGAGCAAAAATGATAAGTGTTGCTAACAATACCGAAATGATGTAATGAATGTTTTTGCACGAAAGCATGAATGGAAAGAAGTACGGACGTGTGCCTCAGTACTTATACAATAATTAAGAAATGTCAGTTAAGCTTTGAAGAGTCAAATGAAGGTGGACGAAATAAGTAACTCGAATGAAAGAATTACATGTAAGAAATGGAATGTGTGATATGTTATAGCCTGGACGTAGGAAATTGTAGAAGGATTTTAAGTGGGTAATTCCCTAGTATAATGAATGTTTAAATGAAATATGCTAACCGCCAATTTTGTTGATGAAGATGTTAGGATTATTGATGTGATGGAACCAATTGTATTGGTGAAAGAATGTGCACGAGCGGAAGCTCATTATAAGGATGTATGAAACCTGGCCTGTACGGCTAGTACTCGAGGAGAAGATGATCGATCTGGGTTACGGATCGTTGGGTTGTGAAATGAAAAAGAGGTTAGTAAATGTTTAACTCATGACTGGGTAGATATGAACTAGTATGACACATGTATATGTGTAAATTAAGTAATGCATGAAGTGAAAGCAATAATAATGTGAAATGAACGAAATGATTTAAAGGTAACGTAAAGATATGCAAGGTACAAGTAACTGTAGAAAACGTAGAATGAGGGTAACGTTAGAGTTAAGCACGTAGGTGTGATTATGTAATAGTAGTTTTGTTGTGATAACAAAACAAGGACTAAATGTTATATGATATATATGTATAGAATGTAATCTTAAGAGATGAGATGGAGGTATTAGGCATGTTACAAACGTGTAAATAAAATAAGAATGTTATGTGAAAGTAAGGCATGGAAAGTATGGACTTGTAAGAAAAAAATATATATATAGATGTGCATGTATAAATTAGGAAATTAGATCGTATGGTCGATGAAGGTAATATGAATGTTAAAACGAATAAAAAGGAATGTTATCAATGGGAGGTTGGAATTGTTTAAAACAAACCAAATGGTATATGGTGCGTGATGCACGATTATTGGAATGATGAATAAACCACTAGCTATGAAGTGCGTTTGAACTAGTGTCAGCTAGGGAAAGCGACACTAATAAGAAATCCGGGATGGGTTCTTAAGGATAGAAGGTCGTCATTGGATGGGCTCATGGCCAGGTTGATGAGCAGGAAGAAAGGATAATTACTGTTAAATAGAAATGAGAAAGGTTTCGGGGACGAAACCTTGTTTAAGGGGGGTAGACTTGTAACGCCCCAAAATCCGAATGTTTATAATTGACATATATTCTTAGTTAATATATCCTGAAATAAATAATTAGGCTATTTTACCTAGTTAAAGTGTGTGGCAAAAATTATTAAATGATGAAAGTTGTGCCAAGTATGTTAAATGGTAAACATGAGGGGCTAGATGGTATAGATTGAAAGATGTTTAATTAAAAGAAAATACACACAAACACACACACACTTGCGTGTGTTCTGGATCGATGTCCAGGAGAAAGAACCAAGGGTTCAAACCCTAGTTCTTGAAGAATCTTCAAGTTGAAGGGCCAAATGAAGTCTAAATTCACAACCGAACGTGAATTAGTGATCACACAAGCTAGGGGATCATAAGGTATGTTGAATTTTGATGTTTAATGAAGTTGAGAAATCTTGATAATCATCACTAGTGGTGATTTATGTAGGAATCATGAAGGTTATGGCCAAATTAGTGATGTATGCACGTGTAGGAACAAACCCTAAGCGAAGACTCTGAGTAAATTGCTAGAATTTAGGTGTTTGGATGAATTACCACAATTAGTTAAGTGGGTTTATGTTTAATCCATGAAATGGTATGAACTTGGTTAGGATTATGTGTGGTATGTGATGTGTATTTGTATATAGAGTGATTATAGTATGGAATTTGTATGATGTTTACTTGTGATGATAAATGAAAGTGATAATTAGGAAAAAACACATGAAATACTTGTACATCATGCTTAGAAAGTAGTACGCACACCAGGTGTTTGATGAAATGTCTAAATGACAATAATATGTGAAATTGTATGCAATTAATGGGTAAACATGTATAGAATGTGGTAATAATGAAATTGATAGTAAACTAACATGAGGAATGCATTTTAGATATAGTTCATAAGAAGATTATGTTAGGATGATGTTGAGTATGCTTTATGCTTGTTTGAATTGACTAATGAAAGTCATACATGAGATATGAATTTGATATGATCGTTCATACGTACAATCATATATGCTAACAAGAATGTGAATGTAATGACATGTACGGATAGGAGTCATGTCAACGCGGACATAAGCATGGAAGGGCAACGGGCCAAGGATAAACACGGCAGCTATGCTTGAACTCGGATGCACGAGGTAAGTGATTTCTGTACTCACTTCTTAGTTTGTTAAGTAATATGGTGTTTTAGCAAATTAAACATGATGTTTGAGGGTAGTTATGTGTTGAAGTTCTTCGTTGTAAGTGTTGGAGCAAAAGTTGACTAAAATGCCCTTGGTGGGTATATTGGGCGAACGACCTTTAAAAGATGTTTAGAAATAAGATAAATGACCAAGTGAATAATTAGGATAAGTACGGAAGCGAAATGTATGTTTTGAGAATCAAATGCAATGAAATATGAAAATACCCTTAACGGGTCAAAGAAAGCTTTTGAGTAAAAATGAGTTTAAAGAATGCAAGACATCCGAGAATTTAATCTTTTATGATAGGCGTCATTGATATTATTAGGTATATAAGAATTTATGGTCAAATAAACAAGTTAGGTGGATAAATGCATGAACGGGACATGATATGGAAAAAGGGTAACAAGCCGAAGGCTTAAAGGTCTGGAATTTTGTTAATCCGGATGTCGGATCTTAACTCCATAAGATGGAGAATTAAATTACGGACGCGTAGGAAAAAGAATCGGGTAAAACGGATTAAAAACGAGAGAGTTATGCTCGTTTCCGTAAAATCCGAACGTGCTGGGAATATGCAGCTTTCAGCTGCATCTGTTCTGTGAAAAAGGGGGCGTCGCGCCATGCGACGGGGGGTCGCGCGACGCGACGGTTCATGTTTCTCCGAAAATCGTTTTCGTGCCTCGTTTTGTCTTGGGAACTCGTTTAAACGCGTTTTAAGTTGCGTATGACTAATTTAACTTATGTTTTATGACCATTAGGGTAAGCGCGCATGTAGATAGGTACATATGTATGTTTGTATATCTCTATACACGTACGTCGAAATGTAAGAAAGCATGTATGCACTTACGTGGGTATGTTGATAGGTATGTGAGCAAGAATACGCGGATATATGAAGGTTTGTATGTGAGTAGGCGTGTATGAGTTTGGTATGTCACAAGTAGGAATGTATGTATATATAGACGTATAATGTCATGAGCGTACAGAATGGTGTAGGTATGTGTATATGTAGATACGTATATAACTATGTAGATGTATTTATAGGTAGGTATGCATGTAGGTTGGCATGTATGTGTGTGAGTATGTATGCAAATAGGTACGTATGTATGTGTGTACATATGTATGTATGGAGATATTATGAATGAAGTTTAGGTATGTATGTAAGTCATTCAATACGATTAAGTGTTTGTGTGTTATTCGTGTGCCTGGAGGTTTAAGTTAATGCAGGTACAGTATCGAAGATTCACCGGAAGTGAGGTACTCAGAAGGAACGTTTAAAGTAAAGAAATAATGGAACGTAAATATTCCAAGGCTAAGTATCGTTTATATTGATAACATATTAATGTTGTGTATGTGTTTGGTGAGTGCAGGTTGTTCGAGCCGGATTATCACATGAAAAAGGAGCGATTAAAGATCGAGTCACAAGATAGATTGTACGGGAGTGTCGAGTACGTAACTGAGTGAAGCTAGGTTATGTTTCCTTATTGTAAACGAGTATAATAAATGTATTTATTGTAAAAGAATTAACCTTAAGAATGAATTTTAGGTGAGTCGAGGTGTAGGTAACGAAAGGAATTTTTATGGTACGAATTTCCGCTGCGACTTTTGTCATTTACGAATTAGGGTCTTACAGTTTTAACATGATCATGTTAGTTACATCACTTTACTTCCATGCAGGTCTAAAACGCAATGTGGTCTCACAACATGATCATGTTTCTGTTTTAACATGATCATGATAGTTACCTCACTTTACTTCACTACATGTCTATAACGCAATGGGTTTCACAAATGATCATGTTTCTGTTTTAACATGATCATGTTAGTTACCTCACTTTCCACTTTTCAGGTCTAATACGTAATGGTTGGCTTTCACAACAACACGATCATGTTTTGTTTTAACATGATCATGTTAGTTTAGTGTACCTCACATTTCAGTTTCATGTTTAACATGATCATGCTTCTGTTAAACATGATCATGTTCTTTCTGTCTGCAGGTCTAAAACGCAATGGTTGGGTTTCACAACATGATCATGTTTCTGTTGTACCTCACCTTCCAGGTCTAAAACGCAATGGTTGGCTTTCACAACATGATCATATTTTGTTTTAACATGATCATGTCAGTTTAATATACTTCACCTTCCAAGTCTAAAACACCATGAGTTTCACATAGTCATGTTTCTGTTTTAAAATGGTCATGTTTCTGTACTCCAGTACACTACAGGTCTAAAACGAGATGGGCTTAAAACACAAAAAAATGTGTTTTTTTCATTGTGTTATAAAACACAATGGATTAAAAGCATAAAACAATTTTATTTTTTTTATTGTGTTATAAAACGCAATGGACTAAAAACACAAATAAATGTTTTGTTTCTAAAACGCAATAGACTAAAAACACAAAGAAATGTCCTTTTTCTAAAACACAATAAGCTAAAAACACAAAGAAATGTCTTTTTTCTAAAACGCAATGGACTAAATACAAAGAAATGTGTTGTTTCTAAAATGCAATGGACTAAAAACATAAAAAATGTGTTTTTTCATTATTTTGTAAAACGCAATGAATTCATTCAAAAACCCAGATCGTAAAACGCAATTCAAAAATTTCTTACACAGATTTAAGCCGATTTATTCGAATTTCTTCAACGATTGACGAAATTTGAATATTAAAAACACTTATCAACGATCGAATCATTGATTGATGACGAAAATCGTACTATGATGTAGCGACTATTGATTAGAAAACGAAGAAAAGGTTGAAGATGGTGAGTTTTTGAAAATGATGAGTTTTGAAGTTGCAGGGAAAGAGGAATGGAGAAGATGAGATAAGATTGACTAAAATACTCTCCCCATTTATTTTTCACTTTTGCCACATGTCACAACCTCATTGCTTCATATCCTTTCTATCCAAACTATACTTCCTATTTGATCATCTCCCTTATTTAGTATCTCCTTTATTAACCTAGTAGGGTGGGGGTTGACTACAAAGTCAATTTTCCTACAAAGTGTAAAAAGTCATAAAACACCATAATGTCAACCATAAAACACACTTAAAATCCACAAATAACAAAGTGAAGATTACTAAAACGTCATATTTGTGGGTTTTGTGTTGTGTTTTGGATGATATGGCTTTGATTATCGAATGACTAACATTAGTGTGTTTTATGTTGATTATGATGTTGTGTTTTATATTCATAGTTCTACGATGATGTGTTTGAAGTTTTTATAGACTATTAGGGGTTTGGATATTGTGTTTTAGTGATCTTCACTATGTTATTTGTGGGTTTTGAGTGTGTTTTATGGCTGAAATTGTGGTGTTTTATGACTTTGTACATTTTGTAGGAAAAATGGAATTTGTAGCCGAACCCCACCCTAACCTAGTATATGTACATACGCGCACACACGCGCACACACATATATATATAGAGAGAAATAGAGATCTGGATGCCTATTATGAGGTTTGTCACGACTTCTACTTATACGAATAAATTTACAAGATAAAAGCAATTGAAGTAATATCAAAGGTATTTCAGAATCCCAAATCAATCACTACTTGAGGGTGGTTCACAACGTCTAGAGCAACTCAAGAAATATCAGAGGTTTTTCGAATTCCTAAATCAATCACCGCTTGTGGTTGGTTTGCAACGTCTAGATCAACCACTCATTGGATTAGCAATAATTTTGATTTTATGACCTATTACCTATTTAATGTATATGTTGTACTTGTAAATCACCAATAATTAAAGGTTGCCGGCGTGACATAAACACAATTTCGTTGTTCTACATATCTCAATATAGTTTTAGAAAATGTTCATGTCCTAGGCATCTCGAAGTCTATAGTATATGTAAACAGACTGGTTCAATATGGATATTATATACATTTAGGACGCACACTACTTCTTATGTCGAGTGATGGCATTTCTCAATTTCGTGTGGCTAGAGGCATATTTAAATCATCGTTACTAGTTGAAGCATCTTCATGAGTTGCATGATATTTGTGATGGTATGTTTGACCTCAAACTACATTGTGTATGTGTTACCAATTTAGCAAAAGGTAACACGTATACATTTCCAACCCAACCATCACATTCTTTAAATAAATTTGTTCATTCTTGGTATCCATCGGAGACATATTGTTGGTGTTGACACAAACTTGTCTTTTGATAACTTGATATCGGCTATGTGTAATTTGAAAGAGAAAAACATGAAATAGTCACTCTACTAGTGTTGTATGTCTTTTTAAAATAAACTATCATGTTTATACCATTTTAAACAACATTTCCATATTATAAATTAGCAACCACTTGTTGCTTATAGGTTAGAGGTGTACAAAAAAACTGATTACGCAACTGAAACCGAAAAATTAACCGAAACCGGTTGTTGGAAAAACCGGTTTTTTTGTAACCGGTTCGGTTACAAACCGGTTAGACCGGTTATAGATCGGTTATTGGGTTTGACTTAGATATCGGTTATAAAATCGGTTATATAAAAAACCGGTTTAAAAACTGGTTAGGCGTAAAAACCGGTTTGACTTATATAAAAAACCGGTTATAAAAACCGGTTAGAACCGGTTAACCGAAAACGGATATATTAAAACCGGTTATAAAAACCGGTTAAACCGGTTAATGGCGCAGATCTGCAGAAAACGGATATATTTTCGTTGTTACGCTTTAGCGTTCGTAGCGTTCTTATTTCCATATGTTATGTAAAACCGTTTGTTCGTAGACTTAATGATATTATGTTTTGACTTTTTACACTTGCGTTGTTATGTTTTTATAAAAAAAAACTGCTGTTTTTTTTTTTAAAAAAAACCTACAAAACAGTAAACAAAAACTGCTGTTTTTTTAACAAAAAAAGCCCACAAAACAGTTAAAAAAACTGCTGTTTTTTAAAAAAAAAAAAAGCCCACAAAAACAGTAAAAAAAACTGCTGTTTTTTTTTTTTAAAAAAAAGCCCTCAAACTGCATTATGTGAACTTGCTGCAGACCGGTTTTTTTCCGGTTTTTTTAACCAGTTACAGAAAACCGGTTTTTTTAATCAGTTTATATAATCAGTTAAAAAACCGGTTATTATACAAACCGGTTATAAACCGGTTAGAACCGGTTGGTACCGGTTAGTGTTTTCCAGTTTTTGAAACCGGTTAAAACCGGTTACGGTTTAAAAAAAACCGGTTTCACTTTGCACCAAAAAAACCGGTTCGGTTAAAAAACCGAAACCGGTTTCTTAAAAAAACCGATTTGTACATCTCTATTATAGGTGTTGTAATCTTTGCATTGAGAGTGCTTCAAAGAAAAAAAAAAAAAAACTACATTTTCACTTCTAGCCTAAAGAATTTTACTTTTTGCATTTTAACTATTTTAATTTTTTAACTTTTAACCTAAAGTTTTTCATCTTTTGCAATTTAATCATAACACTTTTTTTATTTTCAACTTTAGTCCCTCACACTTTTCATCTTTCACAAGTTTTTACGTTTCGTTCTAAATTTTGCGAGTTAACACACAACGCGTGTGTGGGGTTCAACGTTTTTTCGTCGTTTGACAGATTCGTCGCAACACTTTGATCCTAGATCGACTTATTATTTCTTTTCTATGTTTTACGTTTCGCTCTAATTTCATCGCATTAACTCGCAACAATGGGAGTGCGTGGTTCAACGATCTTACATCTGCTTTTCGTCAGGTGCTATTTTGTCCTTTTTATTTATTTTAGTTTTACGATTTTTTCCGATGTTGGTGGTCGCTGGCAATGATGGGACATTGGTGCTACTTAGCACGATTTTACAAACGTTTTTAATCTATTAAGTTTTTTACTAATAATATTTTCGAGTTTACCTCTATATATCCTTTAGTTAAAAAACTAAATTTTACGTCCAAATTTTTATGTAGTTGTCGGTATAAATTCGATTTGCTCTACGTTTCGACGTAAACTTTTTCTGGAAATGAGTCATGTCAGATATAATATGTTTTGGTCAAAAAACCATTTTTAAGTGCATGTTTTATGTACGTTTTGGTATAAATTCGAGTTGGTCTACGTAAAACGTAAACTTTTTTTTGGAAAACGAGTCAGATCAAATATAATACGTTTTCGTCTTTTTATGTATGTTTCATAAATTTTGTTTCGAACCGAATTAAGTCAAATTGTGCTTTTCCGCCTTTTTTTTTTTTTTCAAAAGCTACAATTAATCGCTTTTGATTAAACGGTTTTTCCTTTATACCCGTTGATATTTTCTATGTATGAGTTGTGTCACATATAATACGTTATGACTATATGATATAAACTCGATTTACCTTACATTTTGATCCAATCACAATGCTTATATAAGTCACATTGAGTTCAGTAAGATACTTCGAAACGTGTGTTTTCATATAGTTAATGCATCACATAACATTTGGACTAATCTATTCAATATTTGCGATGTACACGCGCTGCAACGCGCACGGATCTTTTTCCTAGTTTTATTCAAATAACATTTAAATAATAATGTTTTTGTCATTATAATGAGTTTCAAATAAAGTTATTAACACCACCATTTCAACCTTAATTGACTCACTTTATCACCAACCCCTCTTGAGCTTTATACCTCACACCTATTTTTAGTTGTAAAACACTTGTGGATCTATTTTAATTACTTTAAAACCATTGTTCCTAATCACCAAAATCATCAACAAGATCAATTTGAATAAAATCTATGAATTTTCTTTAAATCATAAGCATTGATCCTAATCTTGTATAATCAATCACTAAACATCTTTAGTTATAGTTTTAATCAATCCTAGTAAGTTTATATGTAAACATAAATTTTCCTAAAAACTCACTTTAAGTTATTTTGTTACCCTTTATGACAAGCATATACCTATGCATCATGGCATTTTGTTAGTCATCATGTTAAGCATATAAACTTCTTACATCATTTCCAAGCTATCGTAAGTTTCAAATATTTTTCTAACATCATAGGTCCTCTTTTTAATGTCAAAAGCCATGTTCTAGCCATACTATTGATAGAAAGTGGCCTCAAGGAGCCCTTAGAACACTCTCAAATGATGCATGCAACCTTCCTTGAAAGCTTGATTCCACCAAATTTAGGTTTCTTTGTATCTTCTTTGACCATAGTAACAACTCTCTGTTTACGAGGCCTAGTAAACTAAAGATATTATTTAATAGCTATTTTGCTTCAATATTTTCGTTACAAATCAAAACAAAAATTGAAGATTTAGTTACGATGAAAAATCTATTTGTATATCTTCATCCATGGGATCTTTATTCATACTTATTCAACTGGACGTATTGATCCAATTTTAAAATTTTGTTTCGCAACCCCATTTCTCTTCGTGTTGGAAAATATTATGATTTAGACTTCGAGCTGTTACGGTGTGTATGAATCAAAGATGGAAAGGCGACGACTAAGAGAAAGTGTTAAACATGCAGAATATTAAATCAGATGCTAAGGAAGTAGCATGGTTGTAAAAATTCCTATTAGTCGTCGATTAATCGCTAGTCTCAGATTTACTGAGTAATTTTTATCTAATCGGTCAATTAATCAGTAGGCGGTCAACAGTGATCAAACCCAATCCTAATTGGCCAAAAATCGGTGGTAGTCTAACGAGTCCGGTCAAATTTAGGCCGGATCTTGACCAAAACCTGTAAATTACGACAATTAATCATATTTACTTGAAAATATGGGTCGAATAAGGTGTTAAAACATGTATACTTAAAAATACATAAAAATGTGTCTGTATACATATAAACAAAAAAATAGATATAAAATTCCAATCCGATTAATCGCTTGTCGGTACCTCATAGACCGATTAACGCCTAGCGATTCTTAGACCCCCCGTAGTGGGGCGTTTTTTAAATAAAAAAAACGCTAAACCCCCCCCCCCCCCATTACATATAGGCATTGTTTGGCGTTTTTTTTGAAAAAAATTGAATTGGCGTTTTATATAAAACGCTGAAATGTGCATTGGGGAAAGATTTGACCGTTGCCAACGGTCATTTCTTTAATATTTTTTTTAAATTCCAAAATTTACTCACTATATATATACTACCCACTTTTTCCTATTTTTTATAAAAAAAACTCACACTTTCTCTCCTACTTCTTCTATATTTTATACAAACATGCATCCTTTCCGACCCCCCTTTGGTGTCCCCGCAAGACCCATGAACCCAAACACAACCCAACCGCAACACCCGTTTAACCTTCAAGACATGGACCCGAGCATGTTAACGTACGCGGCTTACTTGAGTGGCGCCACTCCGTTCGTGCCTCCCACCTTCGGCTTTGGTCAAGCCGGCGGGTCGCAACCTTCACAACAACAAGCCGAACCCGATGTCGATGTCGTGCCGGAGACGCAACCCGAATCGGTGTCAGAGAAATCGAAACGCGGCAGAAGGTCGCATAAGAAGAAGGAAAAGGACGAACCTCGACGAAAAAATACTCACCTTAAATGGACGAAGGAGGAGGAATTCACGTTGACTCGGGCGTGGCTCGACGTTTCGGAGGACCACGAAATTGGTAACTTTTAATTTTTTTTTACTTATATTTTTACTTATATTTTTAACATACAACTTATATTTTTACTTTTATTTTTTCAATTTGTAGCAAACTTTCAAACGGGCCCCGTTTTTTGGGATATGGTTCGTGCACTCTTTTATAGCACGTGGGGTCAAGGCGAGCATCGGGACAAAGATTTCATTTCTAGCAAATGGACCGACATCAACAACAAGTGTCATGCCTTCCAAGAAGTGTACAACGTAACTACGATAATCGCCCGAGCAGTGAAGGTGACGTCGGGGGTTTAACGAAGACTTTGGACGAGTACGAGAAAACGAAATTCCCTTTCCCGTACTATAAGTGTTGGGATCTACTACGTAAAAGTCCAAAGTGGGCGCTAGTAGGTACCATGACGTCTGGTAGTAGACGTCGAGCTAAACGGTCAAAAACATCATCCTCCGTTGACCCTAAAACACCGACATCGGATGCCCGCAATGTCGATCTAAATGAGGTGGTGGATGTTGACGAGGAACTTGAAGAAGAGTTGACCCAACCGCCCGGTAGAAGAAAGGATAAGCGAACCGGGAAAAAAACGGTGGAGTCGTCTTCCGATCTCGGTTTGAAGGAAGATTTCGAGGAGATGAACCGTCGTCTCCAAGACATTCGCGACCTCGGCCACCAACGTTATGAGATTATGAAAGAACGAGTGGCCGAAACCAAACGTTTAACGAGATGCAAGAGGCGAGGCAAATGGAAAAGGACATTGAGTTTTTGTCCAAACCGGTCGACCACCTCCAAGGCGACGCGTTGATACTTGCGCAAATGCATCGCCAAAAAATTCGGGAAAAATATGGACTCTAGATCATCTTATTTTTTTTTAACTTTATTTTTTTTTCAGTTTTTTTTGTTTTCTGTTTTTTTTCGGTTTTTTTTTTTTTAATTTCAAGTAGTGTAATTTTTATTTTAAATTAATAAAGATTTTTATGTTTTAAATTAAAAAAAAATAATTGTGAAATGATTGCATGGGCGTTATTGGGCATTATTCCTACGGCACTTTTGCAATAACCCCCAATAATGCCCCATGCTGACTGGACTGCCACGTGTCACAAAACGCCCCATGGTGGGGGCATTATTTGACTAAACCACTACACATGGTCTTACAACCTTAGTGAGTAGCAAATGATTGTGTCTGTAGCGTCTATAATCTCAAAAGGTTATGTAAAAACATTGCTAATAAAATAAATGTTTTATACTAATATTGATGAAAATTTAAGTATTGAAAATAATATAAAAAATTAAAAGTTTTATACTAAAATTGATGAAAATTTAAGTAATGAAGATAATATAAAAAATTAAAAGTTTTATACTAAAATTGATGAAAGTTTTATACTAAAATTGATGAAAATTGAAGTATTGAAAATAATATCAAAAATTAAAAGTTTTATACTAAAATTGATGAAAATTTAAGTATTGAAGATAATATAAAAAACGATGCAAAATATAAAACAATAAATCTCTTGAGTGGTTTTCATCTGCACCAACTAGTGGTCTAATAATTATTCATGTGGGGCTCTAGACTAATTATTTATTCCCTTTTAAATGACACAATAGTTGATTTTATATAATTACTTTCTTAAATACAATAAGGCTAGAGGGTGTAGGATAACCCCTTGGGGCTTTATAAGCGCCACCTCAGCGCCACCTCAGCCAAGGAGGCTTTATAACCCCCCTTTAACATGGAGGGTGTGGTGATAACCCCTAGGGGCGCTATAGAAAAAAAAAATTTAATTGGTTCAAACAAGTGGGCCCCACCTGATAACCCCATCCTCCCTCGTTATCATGTTGGCTGAATGTGTATGGCGCCCCCTCCTTAACATGGAGGGTGTGGGTGTATAGCGCCCGGGGCGCTATAGAGGCTGAGGTGACGGGTATGGCGCCCCCACACCCTCCGGCCTAAATATTAAAAACCAGTAAATATCAGTACATCACAGCTCAAATCCTTTTCTTAAAAAAAGAAATAACAGTTTGTTTCCTCCACATATTTCTCATAGCAAACAGCCAAAAATAAGTTACCAAATTATAATCACAAATTATTCATCTTGTTTTATGTTTCTTTATTTATATCTATAATTTATAACTTGTTTCTTTTTAAATATCTACCGGGCCTGCAGAACTCACGGCTTGTTTTATTGTTACGGATTACTAATTAAGTAATTCATTAATAAATAGCTTTCTGAAATATTATTATTCGTGCAACTTGTTTTCTGAAGTTTATAGATTTGGGTTTTATTTAAATGACTGAGTTAGTTTCAAGTGAACCCGTAAACACATTTAGCTAAAAGGTTAATTAAGGTCAATATGATGAGTTCTGAGGTTAACGTAATGTTTTATATCAAAAGTTAAACCTGCTCTAATGTTTTTGAAGGTACTAAGCAAACAAAGTCAGGGCTTTATTGAATTGTTATAAAGAAAATGAACAAATCAAACATTTTCTATAACCAACCTGAGTAGTGTCTTCCAAGCCGGCAAATCAGCAATATGAATCACAAGTCACCCAATCCTTTTTTTACTCTTAAATACTTGACAACCCTATAAATATCAATAGAATCGGCAATACCAAATCAAAATCGCAAATACTACAGGTTAAATCATTTAATTCGCAAAACTGATTACTGATTTAGTGGTTTTCTTAGGGTTTCTCAATATATATATATATATATATATATATATAGGGTTACGCCCTTATCCTACATTACGTATGCGATCATCTCAGCCGTCAGATCTTCATCCCACATTGAAATCGCATGTTGTTTTTTAACATGCGATTTCATCAAAATTACCACATGCGAAATTGTTACAAAAAACCAACATGCGATTTCATCAAAATTATCACATGTGAAATTGTTACAAAAAACCAACATGCGATTTCATCAAAAATTATCACATACGATTTCATCCATTCTATTTTATAACATGCGATTTCACATCGCGTACATAGCGTATATTAAGCTATTTTGTACAGTACACTTTCTCTATACACACACACACACATACATACATACAAATTAGTAAATGATGAAAAATTAGTTGTTACCCGTTGAGAATCTGCAATCGAGATTGAGATATGAGACATTGTAAACCATATCCCCATAATTACCCCTAATTTCGCCTAATTCACAATTAGTTTCACATTGGTTACTCAAAATACACCGCAAGTAACGAGGGTTGGTGTGTTGCGTTGTTACTTCTGGATTCTGGAATGAAGCATGCATGGACAGTGTCCTAGAGTAAAATCCTAAATCTCAGGCCTAGAAACTTTGTTTAAATGAGCCAAAAAAAACAAAAAAAACAAGTCTAATAAATAAAAAGAAAAAAAATTAGACCCTTGTTTTTTGGTAGCTCTAGACCTTAGCCTAGGTTGTTAAGCCTAACGGTACACATCACCATATTAATATATACAACAACAACAACAACAACACCCAGTAAATCCCACAAATAGCAAAGCTACTTATAGGGTCTGGGGATGGTAGGATGTAGACAGACATTGCCTCTATCCCTAGGGATAGAGAGGCTGCTTCCAGAGAGACCCTCGGCTCCACCAGATTAATATATAGTATATGTTAAACCTTAAAAGTTAAAAGAGAAACAAACGTTGTGTTAGGTAGTTTAAGTGAAATTATTTAACTAACATTTATGTTTTACTTTTGTAAATTAGAGTTGCAATATGTAAAAAAATTAATTAGACAAACTATGTATTTGTCAATCCATGAATACGATTAGGTTCGGGTTTTTGTATTCAACACCACTTATGAGTTACTATCGTATTAATTTTTCAGGTATGTGTTACAATTAATATGTCAATTCATAAACATTACCCGTTTAACACCTTTATGGCTATATGAACAATATTATAATATATAAATTTAATTGAGTATTAAGTTGCAACATAGTAAAACATTGCTCTAGAAACATACAAACAAGGATAAAAGTAGATGTCAATGACAACAACTATGATGAGACATAATAGAAAACACATGATATGTATCTAGTAACTACTAACTTAATTAGTAAGTTGATTTGAATTTAAAATAACATTAAAACGTTATAATTAAACTTTAATTAATTATGAGAGTATGAATGAGATTGGATTTTCATTATATCAAAACAATCTGCATTTCTTCCCTTTAGAGTGTGTGTAAGTAATAAAACGCATAGACAATGTAAAGATTAATGATATACAATCATTATATAAAAGTAAAAAAAAAAATCATATCTTGGAATTGTAATAAACTAGTTGATGTCTCACCCGCGTTGCGGGACGATGACCGAATAATTCTCAATCAATTAAAAAAAACACTACTATAATTTTGCTAGCAAAAAAATAAAATGATGATAAGACCGTATTTTCCGGCTCAGGGGAAACCTGTAATTTTTCAGGACTAATGGGCGAGTGTTAGGCAGCTCATTGACACGGAAAAAAAATTAAATCGAGTCAACCAATTAAAAAAACTTTTATAATTTTGCAAAAAAAAAAAAAAACTAAAACGATGGAAAAAAAACTTTTATACTTTTAGGTGATGCCCCGCCCGCGTTGCGGGGCGATGGCCGAATAATTCTCAACCAATTAAAAAAACAGTACTATAGTTTTGTTAAAAAAAAAGTAAAAAGAGTGGTAGGCAGCTCCTTGACACGATTTTTAGCTGGGGGCAAAATCATATTTTTATGTTTACTTGGGGTGAAAATCAAAAATTCTTCCCAAGGTTAAAATCTAATTTTTAGCTAGGGGAAAACCATATTTTTATTTTGCACTGGGGGCAGGAAAACATAATTTTGAATTGAGGGTGATATCGTAATTTTGAACCGAGCGAAAATTTGTAAATTTTAACTGGGGGCAAAAGCATAATTTTATTTTGAACTGAGGGCAAAGACGTAATTTTAAACTGGGGGCAAAACCGTAATTTTAAAGTGGGTATAAAATAATAAACTGGTGTAAAAAAGTAATTTTGAGCCGGGGGGGGGGGACAAAATTTTATTTTGAACTGGGGCGAAAACGTAATTTTGGCTGAGGGTAAAAGCGGAATTTTTTTTACCCAAGGTGAAATCGTATTTTTGGTTTAGCTGGGTGTAAAGTCATATTTATATTTTGAAATGGGGGAAAATCTTAATTTTGAACCGAGGGTAAAATCGTAATTTTGAGGTAGGGTGTCACACCCCAACCGATGGCGGAAACATCGGGGCGCGACACTAAGCGAATCAGATTGCTCGAGAGAATCCACAACGCTACTTATTTCGATATAGATTAATCAAAGTTTCATAAACAAACTTAAATTGTCACACAACCCAGGTCATGATCAAAATGGTATCAAAGTATCATCAACATCCAACAAGTTTCAAATTATTGTCTTTCTAAGATGAGTTTCTAAGGTCATCATAGCTTGATTTCTTGTTTCCTTGGCCTATCAACCTGCAACATGTATTAAAATAAAATCAACAAAAATGTTGGCGAGTATACAAGTTTGATACGTAGCATAATAGTTTAAGCGTTTAAAACTCATATCCAACGTGAACCACATATAATAAGTTTCAACATGCTAGCTAACGCATTCCAAGTGATAGCCCAAGTTTTCAACGCGTTAACGTGCCTGTCCCAAAGACTAATGTTGTTAGGAGGTTAATATGTCTCATCCTAACAATACCCCCAAGACTTAAGGGGAGGTGCGTTACCCCTATAGCGCTACTATTGTTAAGGTGGAACTACACACAAGGATTAAACTTTCACATAGCATAAAAGTCTCAAGTATCAATAGTTTCATGTTTTCATGTTTAATACGGATAAAGTATGTTTCAAATAAGTTTTAAGTGTCAAGTGTCTTGATATAGAATATATGTTGCATCCCAAAAGTGTTTAAAACAAAAAGGGATCGAGTATACTCATAGTGGGTGCATAGAATCCTAAACACGATAGGGTTGGATCGAAGGGAGCGCTGGATCAGCCTGCGTGCGGGGAACAAAGCATAAGTCCTATAAGTGCTGACCTGGTCGGGAATAGAGTGTCGAATAGTGCGAATATCGAGTTAAAGTGCCTGACAGACTACCTGGGCGGATGGTCATCCGATCGGATGGTCATCCAAGAGGATGACCATTCGAACGGATAGCCATTCAAACAGTGGGTGTTTGTGAACTGATAAAGTTTTCGATGTTTTGATCATAGTGTCCTGTGAAACAAACAATAAGTGTTATCATAATCAGAATATCTGGGCGGATGGTCAGTGGGTGAAGCTTCGTAAAAACATTCTAAAGTTTGAGTTAACGGGGACGGCATGACAACGTGTCAAACAATCGGAAACACACCAAACCCAGCTCATTCGGCCGGATGGGTATCACCCCTTTCTGAACCGACGAGCCGTTCTTGATGGAATTTCCTGTTTGGACCCGTTGATCAGTCGTTCTTCCGGTAGAAATCCATCCTTCGAACCGACTTTTGACTAAAGATGAGCCAGAAGTCTGATAGAGTTTGATTTCACCGGTGTTTTGTATAAAGATCGAAGAAAAGTTCAGAAATCAATGTTAAAATCGGAAGTTCATCAGATCTGAGCCGGAAGACATATGAACTTCTGTCAAATCTGGTATAGAAGTGTGATAACCCTTTAGATCTCGTATAAAATTTGTGAAAATCCGTTAGATCTGGAATCAATCTCGGCTAAATGGTGCTCCACAACCGTTTGCATAAGCAACCGAGTGGAAACCACATTCAAGTTGTCGCAACCCCCGATCCCTGATCCCCGGGAACGGGCGGACGCGAGCTCAGAGTTTGGTGGTATCAGGTTATTAAATCTCGCAGCAGAATTTTCATCAGGACCGTAGTTAGGAAATGTTTATCAGAGTAAAAACCACCATATTTGATATTAATAATAACATGGGCAAAATCCAAGTTTCTTATTACAATACATTTTATAGGGACAAACCCTATTTTATTGAATTTAAAACATCGTTTATTAGGTAACTTTTATAGCCACATTTTCCCCAAGCCTTCAGTGCTCTTCAGCTGGCTTTCATTAATTGGTTGTTCACATTGTGTTACCTGTAACGCGTTTTAAAAACATTTGTCAGTCGGAAATACTGGTGAGTGAATCCCAGTTTAATCAAGAAACATTTTATCAATTAAAACAGTATTGAGAGCGATCACATTGTTTATTTCTACACAATTACTCATTCAGTATTTGCCACTCGACCGGATCTATGGCTATGGTCAAATTACCCATTGGCTAACTCGTCGTCCAATGGTAATACACTGTTATTCAGACTTACTACTACTCGTAGTAAATTTTGTATACAAAAACCCCATAATACCGGCAGTAATTGAAGAACTACAAAGACTCAATCACCACTTAATCACATTTGTAAACAATTAAGGTTTTGTAAAACATTCCAAAAAGGTTAACAAAAAGAGGATAAACTCACATTGCTGTCTTAGGCTTTTCGTAAGGGTTTCCTGAATATAATCTATAATTTATACAAATGTACATTGGTTAATATCATAACCCTTTGAAAATATTAATAATACCCTCCCCGAGACGGCATTCCAACAACTACATCGGGCAGAACCACGACAGTTGTTACGGAACCCTAAATCAACCAGACAACGTAACTATTATGAAACTGGGGTTATAATACTTACAACGGAGCAGAACCTCGCTAATCAGGGGTATAGTACCCAACTATAATGCTTAATACTTTCAGAATTCGAGATTGAGAAGTGTGAATGAGCGACGGAAATTGTAATCTGATGCTATCTATTTATATTGCTGGATTCTGGTCCTGTCGCGGCCCGCGTGAAAGACAAGGGACACTTACGCGGCCCGCGTCAACATTGGTCAACGCTGTAGGTTAGCTGGGTCAGCTACTAGACTCGCCACGATGTTGACACGTGTCAGCACCGGATGCTTCCGCGTTTCATGATCTGTCGCGGCCCGCGTCAACTACACATACACTCTTACGCGGCCCGCTTCAACTAAAGAAGTCAGCGAAGTCAATTCCAACATTGATACTGCCCGCGTAAGATGTTGGGGTGGGTCTACGCGGCCCGCCTCAGCCCTATATTTCTTATTTTTAATTTATTTTATATGTTATAATCTATTTAGGGCTCGGTTTTCCCATACGGGGTGTAATATAAAACATACTGAGACATTTTATAATATATTAGAGTGTCGGTAATATTATAAGGGTGTTGGTTTTACCGAGGGTTGTTACATTCTTCCCACCTTGTTTTAGAGTTCGTCCTCGAGATCTACTGAAATAAATACGGATATTTCCTTTTCATTTCTGACTCGAGCTCCCATGTGTACTCAGGTCCTCTTTTGGAGTCCCACTTCACTTTGACAAGAACTAGTCTCTTATGTTTGAGGTTCTTGACTTTTCTGTCTTCAATCTGTAGAGGCCTTTCTACAAACTTGAGTTGTTCATTTATCTCTATATCCTTAAGAGATACTATCAATGATTCATCAGCTAGACACTTTTTGAGATTTGATACATGAAACACATCATGTATTCCTGCCATTTCCTCTGGCAGTTGTAGCTGATAGGCTACTGGTCCTATTCTTATAATAATCTTAAAAGGTCCAACATACCTGGGACTTAGCTTTCCCCGTTTGATGAATCTTACCACTCCTTTCCAAGGAGAGACTTTCAACAATACTTTATCTCCTACTTGAAACTCCAATGGTTTTCGCCTGTTATTAGCATAACTTTTCCGTCTGTCACGTGCTGCTTTCAGTCGTTCCTTGACTTGAATAATTTTGTCGGTTGTTTCCTGCACTATTTCAGGTCCAGATAGTTGTTTTTCCCCAATTTCTGCCCAACAGACTGGGGTTCGACACTTTCGTCCATAAAGTGCTTCGAATGGTGCAGCATTGATACTTGTGTGATAACTATTATTATAAGAAAATTCTATTAAAGGTAAGTGATCGTCCCAATTACCTCCAAAGTCAATTACACAAGCTCTAAGCATGTCTTCCATTGTCTTAATTGTCCTTTCACTTTGTCCATCTGTTTGTGGATGATAAGCCGTACTTAATTTTAACTTAGTTCCCATAGCCTTTTGGAAACTTGACCAAAAATGAGATGTAAAGCGGCTATCCCTATCAGAAACAATTGATAAAGGAATACCATGTAAAGAAACAATTTCATTTACATACAATTTAGATAATTGTTCCATACTAATTGTTTCCTTTATTGGTAGAAAATGAGCTGACTTAGTTAGTCTATCTACAATCACCCAGATTGTATCATTTCCTTTTCTTGTTTTGGGTAATTTAGTAACAAAATCCATTGTTATTAATTCCCATTTCCAAAGTGGCATTTCTAATTGCTATAACAAACCTGAGGGTTTCTGATGCTCAGCTTTAACTTGTGAACAGGTCAAACATTTAGAAATATAGACTGCTATGTCCTTTTTCAATCCTATCCACCAGAAATTTTTTCTTAAATCTTGGTACATTTTATCACTTCCTGGATGCATCGTATACTTAGACTTATGGGCTTCTTCTAATATACGATTACGTAAATTTCCTAATTTAGGTATCCACATTCTCTTTCCATGGAATCTCCATATTCCATCTGTTCCTTGTTCTAATTCTTTTAGCATACCTTTTAATTTTTCAGTATCTTTCTTGATTACTGATTCTTGTGCTTCTCTTATCTGATCATTTAAATCTACTTGCAGATTTAATTTAAGAGAACGTACCCTCTTTGTCTTTTCGTGATATTTTCGACTTAAAGCATCTGCCACTATATTGGCTTTTCCTTCATGATACCGAATATCACAATCATAATCACTAAGAAATTCCATCCAACGTCTTTGTCTCATATTCAACTCTTTCTGTCTGAAAACATACCTTAAACTTTTGTGATCAGTAAATATGGTAAACTTACTACCATAAAGGTAATGTCGCCAAATCTTAAGAGCAAAAATTATAGCTCCTAATTCTAAATCATGGGTTGAATAATTCTCTTCATGATTCTTAAGTTGCCTAGATGCATAAGCTATAACCTTTTGGCGTTGCATTAACACACATCCATAACCTAATCTAGAAGCATCACAATAGACTACAAAATCTTCAGTTCCCTCTGGTAATGCTAGTATAGGTGTATGGGTTAATCTTTGCTTAAGGATTCTAAAGGCTTCTTCTTGTTTTAATCCCCATTCAAACTTAACAGATTTACAAGTTAACTTAGTTAACTTAGTTAAGGGAATGGCTATTCTAGAGAAATCTTTAATAAATCTTCTATAGTAACCGGCCAATCCTAAGAAACTTCTAATCTCAGTTGATGATTCAGGGGTTTTCCATTTAGTAATTGCCTCAATTTTCATTGGATCTACATGAATTCCTTCATGATTGACTAGGTGTCCTAGAAATTGTACCTGTTTTAACCAAAATTCACACTTTGAAAACTTAGCATAAAGTTTTACCTTTCTTAACAAACTTAAAAGTGCGTGCAAATGCTTTACATGATCCTCTTTACTCTTAGAGTAAATTAGAATATCATCTATGAAAACAATTATGAATTTATCCAAATATGGCTTACATATTCGGTTCATCATGTCCATAAATGCAGCTGGGGCATTGGTTAAACCAAATGGCATGACGGTAAATTCATAATGGCCATACCTCGTTCTAAATGCGGTCTTAGGAATGTCCTCTTCCTGTACCTTTAATTGATGATATCCTGACCTTAGATCGATTTTAGGAAAAATCGGGCTCCTTGCAGTTGATCAAACAGATCACCGATTCTCGGTAATGGGTACCGATTCTTAATTGTGACTTTGTTTAATTCACGGTAGTCAATGCACATACGCATTGATCCGTCCTTCTTCTTAACAAATAATATCGGTGCTCCCCACGGCGACGAACTTGGTTGTATGAATCCTTTCTATAATAATTCATCTAATTGTTTCTTCAATTCTTGCGTTTCTGCAGGTGCCAAACGATAAGGTGCTTTGGCAATCGGTGATGTTCCTGGTATTAAATGAATCCTAAATTCAACTTCTCTATCCGGAGGTTGCCCTGGCAGTTCTTCTGGAAATACGTCTGAAAACTGAGATACTACTGGAATATCTTTTAAATCCTTTCCTTTAGTGTTAGTGATTATAGAAATCAAATACACTATAGAACTTTTTCTCATACAACTTGCAGTTTTCATCACAGAAATGAATTTAGTAGACCTAAAAGGTTTATCTCCTTTAATTGTGATCTTTTTACCTTTTGGTGAATTTACTTGAATTAACTTTTGATCACATAAAATATTGGCTTTATTGGCTATTAACCAATTCATTACTAAAACAACATCAAATCCTACCAGATTCATGGGGTAAAGGTTTGCAATAAAATTCTGATTTAAAATTTCTATTCTTGCTCCCTGCAAGATTTCAGAAATTCTAACAGTTTCTCCATTGGCTGTCTCTACTAAGCATTCATGTGGTAGTTTAGTTAATGATTGATTTAGAAATTTGCAAAACGATGTATTAATAAAACTTTGGTTTGCACCAGAGTCAAATAATACTTTACCAAAAACATCATTAACTAAAAACGTACCAGCTATGACATCTGGAATCATCTTGGCTTCTTCTGCAGTCAGAACAAATGCTCTAGCATTTTTAGTATTCTTGTTGTCTGGAGCTGGAGCTAATTTTGGGCAATTCAGCTTGATATGACCTTGTTCTCCGCAATTGTAACATACCCTGCTGTTAGCTTTCTTCTTGCAGTTTTCTTCCTTGTGTCCCGACATTTTGCAAAAGTTACAGTAGATGGAGCATCTCCCTGAATGCTTTCTTTTGCAATACCTACAGTAGGGTGCAGAGGTAGAACCTATATTTTTCCCACGGTTAGAATTTCCAGAACGAAATTCTTGAGTCAATTTCTGGGTTAGGTTTCTCTTTTGATCCTCTTCTCGGGTACGGACTAACTCATCAGTCAAGGTATTGACTAGTTCTACAGCTTCTTCTATGGTTTGAGGTCTAGCTGCCTTGACTACGTGTCTTATCTCTCCAATGAATCCCCAAATATAACGGGAGATTAACACTGGTTCTGGTGAAGCAAGATTTGGCACTATCCTAGCATATTCGAAGAATAATTTAGTGTACCCCTTGCTATCCACACCAGTCATCCTAAGGTTTAAGAATTTGTTTGCTGTCTGTTCTTTTTCATTGGGTGGGCATAATTTTCTTTCTACCTTGTCCTTAAACTCTTCCCATTCCATATTATAGGTTTTATCACTTCCTTTGTTTGGAGGATAGTGTTCCACCATTCTAGTGCTGCATTTTTAAACAGATTAGAAGCAAACAATATCTTATCTTCTTCAGCACACTTACTTATCCTTAAGACTGCCTCAGTCTTTTCTATCCAACGTAAGGTTGCAATGGCCCCTTCATTGCCCGAGAATTCCATTGGTTTACAAGACCAGAATTCTTTATAAGAACAACCATAAGGCATGGTTCTTCTCTTTTTGGGAATAGGCATTTGAAGTACAGGTCCATTGTTCACGCTGTTTTCTGGTTCACTTGGTCGCTTACTGCTATGCTTACTTTTATTATCAGAATCTTTAACAGTTTGGAGAATAAATGGCATTGCATCTATAATTCCCTGTGCTACTATGTGTTGGATAGCACTATTATCTACTTGGTTTCCATTGTTATTGATACTCGGATTATCATTAACCACGTTAATGTTACTCTGGTTATCGTTATTCAGATTCCCTTGATTTTCTTCGTCGGCCATCTGAATTTTAAACATTTATCCCATATTAATATCACAATTAATATTTTAATATAGTTAATCACATAACACACAATCTAGCCAAAAACGTAGATCATTGCTACTATACTCTTTTCATATACTTATGCGTCTATTACACACTAGTACAGAAATAAAGATTACAATACCAACAGAAATAAAATAGTAATATGCATCCGTACACACATATTTTATTTTATTTTTATTATATTATTATTACTACTTCCTCCATTTTAACATTCACGGATATGGATTCATCCAAAAATCCATATTGCGCTCATCGTATTTCCATACGAGACGCTCTCCAACCTGGCGCATCCTCTCACTGCTTTCTAAAATTTCCTCCCCAAAAGTCCTAAGTTCTTGGACGTTTTCTGCACTCATTGGGGGTGCAGGTTCTAGGACTGGTTTGGAATCTAGGGTGCGGGTTCCTGATATGGAAATAAAAGTGCCTGAAGTTGGTAAGGATCTTCCAAAATTCCCCTAATGTAGTTATCATGGTAATAGGGATCTAAAGGGTCCATACCTGAATAGGCTCCTATAGGTGTGTCTTCAGGAATAGAGTAACGTTGCACATAGTCCCTATTCTCGTCCCACCATGGGTCGTAATTTGGGTCTAGGGAATTTGGTGCAGGTACCCTAGGAATTTCGTCAGGATTAAAGTCATTCATCTCCACTTGAGTTTCCTGGTTTTCTATCTCCATGAGTTGTTCTGGGTTTTGTGGTTGTGGGGCTACTAATTGTTCCAGACTTGGGTCAGCAGCAGTTGTAGCTAGGATATGAAAATTAGCTAGGCTTCTATTAAGCATATCTTGCGTATGAGCATCTGTCTCTCTCTTAATAGCTGCTAAGGTCCTTTGATGTTGCAATTTTCGCATTCTCTTCCTACGAGCAAAAGCTTCTTTACTGAACCATCCTCATTTCTTAGTAGGAAATGGTTCCTCCGACTTAGCTCTAAAGGCAAATATCCCGTCTTCCTGATCAGCAGTATACCCAGAGAGGGCAGGCTGTGATGATGTACCTTCACTCCTAGGTGAATCCGATAACTGACGATTCATATCTGATGGTTCTTGATCACTCATACTGTAAACTAACAGATAGTCAAATAACACATAACAAATAATTACAGTTATGCACATACTTTCATAATTTATTTCCTAACAAAATTTAGAATTTAAGTGTCAGCAGAACACTTCTTTGGCTCAGACCAGTGGCTAGGCTCTGATACCACCTTCTGTCGCAACCCCCGATCCCTGATCCCCGGGAACGGGCGGACGCGAGCTCAGAGTTTGGTGGTATCAGGTTATTAAATCTCGCAGCGGAATTTTCATCAGGACCGTAGTTAGGAAATGTTTATCAGAGTAAAAACCACCATATTTGATATTAATAATAACATGGGCAAAATCCAAGTTTCTTATTACAATACATTTTATAGGGACAAACCCTATTTTATTGAATTTAAAACATCGTTTATTAGGTAACTTTTATAGCCACATTTTCCCCAAGCCTTCAGTGCTCTTCAGCTGGCTTTCATTAATTGGTTGTTCACATTGTGTTACCTGTAACGCGTTTTAAAAACATTTGTCAGTCGGAAATACTAGTGAGTGAATCCCAGTTTAATCAAGAAACATTTTATCAATTAAAACAGTATTGAGAGCGATCACATTGTTTATTTCTACACAATTACTCATTCAGTATTTGCCACTCGACCGGATCTATGGCTATGGTCAAATTACCCATTGGCTAACTCGTCGTCCAATGGTAATGCACTGTCATTCAGACTTACTACTACTCGTAGTAAATTTTGTATACAAAACCCCATAATACCGGCAGTAATTGAAGAACTACAAAGACTCAATCACCGCTTAATCACATTTGTAAACAATTAAGGTTTTGTAAAACATTCCAAAAAGGTTAACAAAAAGAGGATAAACTCACATTGCTGTCTTAGGCTTTTCGTAAGGGTTTCCTGAATATAATCTATAATTTATACAAATGTACATTGGTTAATATCATAACCCTTTGAAAATATTAATAATACCATCCCCGAGACGGCATTCCAACAACTACATCGGGCAGAACCACGACAGTTGTTACGGAACCCTAAATCAATCGGACAACGTAACTATTATGAAACTGGGGTTATAATACTTACAACGGAGCAGAACCAATTAGGGGTATAGTACCCGACTATAATGCTTAATACTTTCAGAATTCGAGATTGAGAAGTGTGAATGAGCGACGGAAATTGTAATCTGATGCTATCTATTTATATTGCTGGATTCTGGTCCTGTCGCGGCCCGTGTGAAAGACAAGGGACACTTACGCGGCCCGCGTCAACATTGGTCAACGCTGTAGGTTAGCTGGGTCAGCTACTAGACTCGCCACGATGTTGACACGTGTCAGCACCGGATGCTTCCGCGTTTCACGATCTGTCGCGGCCCGCGTCAACTACACATACACTCTTACACGGCCCGCTTCAACTAAAGAAGTCAGCGAAGTCAATTCCAGCATTGATACCGCCCGCGTAAGATGTTGGGGTGGGTCTACGCGGCCCGCCTCAGCCCTATATTTCTTATTTTTAATTTATTTTATATGTTATAATCTATTTAGGGCTCGGTTTTCCCATACGGGGTGTAATATAAAACATACTGAGACATTTTATAATATATTAGAGTGTCGGAAATATTATAAGGGTGTTGGTTTTACCGAGGGTTGTTACACAAGTGACCCAAATCAGTTGGTTTTTGAGAAAATATTGAAATGTTCGTGTGATTTTGATGAAGAATATAATGTAGAAGTGATAAATGATGAGGATTAGAGAAGATTCGAGGTAGAAAGCTTACTATTCAGCCTTGAACCACGTCTGAAAGTGTCTGAGAGCGAGGGAGAGAATGGCAGAGTGAAAAGGTAAGAATGAGAGTTCAGGTCGGGTATTGATAGGTGATAGTGACAGGCTCAATTGAATGGGTTAAGTAGGTGTAAGTGGCAGGTGATCGGATGGCGTTCCGGACGGATGGCCATCCTGTCGGATGGTCATCCGGTCGGATGTCCATTTGGACAGCCGATTCGCACTTGCTAGTTTTCCATCTTTGGTTTGATTCGGAGCGAGCATTGCGTTGCGTATTATTGTGAAGGTTCATTGTTTTACAGTATTTGAGTACATGTTTGTATAATCAAGAGTAAATTCGTGTTTTGGTTATAGTTTAAACAAGTTTCTCATTCCATAAATACCAAGAGTCAAGAGTCATAACATAGAATCAAAGAGTCAAGAATCACATTGTTCCAATGTAAAAAAGTGTCACATAGAGTCAAGATTCACATCGTTCATGTCATAAGATTCACGTCGTTCATATATGAAAAGTTTCACGTAAGTATCACATAGAGTAAAAGTATCACATGGTTTATTAAGATTCAAATAGTATCGTTTCTCACATGTTCGATCGTCTCGAGTGTAAAAGCATCACATGATAGGAAGTATAACGAGACTTGCTATTTATAGGTTAACATCAAAACGCAGGGCGTTACAGTCTCCCCTGCTTAAGGAGATTTCGTCCCCGAAATCTGAGAGGAAGACTGGGTAAAAAGCTGTCGATACTTGGTTTTCATTTCACTCTCGAGTTCCCAAGTGAATTCGGCGCCACACTTTCCTTCCCATCGAACCTTGACTATGGAAATTTTGCTGCGCCTTAGCCGCTTGGTACCTCGGTCCATGATTTCGACCGGTTTCTCGACAAAATGAAGGGTCTCGTTTATTTGCAAGTCTTTGATGGGAACTTGAAGTTCCTCATCTGCTAAGCACTTCCTGAGATTAGAGACATGAAACGTCGGATGTACGTTGCTAAGCTCCTGTGGTAAATCGAGTCGATAAGCCACCTTGCCAATCCTTTCGAGTATCTTAAAAGGACCCACATAGCGAGGGGAAAGCTTTCCCTTTTTACCAAAACGTGTTACTCCCTTTGTCACGGCCCCCGACCCGGTTTAACCCGTTTCAGGAGCCGCGGGACAGAAAAATCCCGTGGTATTTATTTAACAGCGGAAGTTTCTTCAGGATCATTTTAAAAACTGAAATATTTTCCGATTATTTTATTTCACAACTCGGGATAAAACCCGGTAATTTACAATCTTGTGATTTCATGAAGAAATCTTTTATTTTACAAAACATGTTTCCTTATTTTTATACTGAGCCACTTCCTTAAGCTTGTAGTGCTTCACGGCACTTTTCCTGGATCACAACAGTTCACCTGAAACATGTTTGAAAAAGGTTTTGTCAGCGGGAAATACTGAGTGAATCATTCTTTTCATTAAAACGACTCATTTGTTATAATTTACAGTATTAAGAGCGATTACAATGTTTCTGATATCAAACCAACTACCCACGGTATTTGTCACTCGACCGGATCTGTGACTATGGTCATATCCCCCATTGGCTGCCCCAATGGTGACGATTATCAAGTAATGTATACAAAACCCCACATACCGGCTGTAACTTGGTGATTACAAAGACTTAATCCCCATAATTATAACTTTGAAATAAACATGCTTTTGTAAATAGATTTGATAAAAAAGAGAATGACTCACATTGCAGATTTAATTTTGAACAGAGCTTAGCCTACTGATTAGCCTTGATAACCTAGTTTAAATAATCAGGCACACAAACTAGGTTAGTAACTTAATACAGCATTTACGATAACTCACGAGATTAAAACCTTCACAACGAATGACAAAGTGCGATACTTAAACATCCATCGATTTAACGACGAATGACAAAGCATAAACCCTAATGTGGGCAGCACTTAAACATCCATTGGATAGTTAAATCGATCGGACATTGAATCGTAGCAGCGATCGAGTTATTACCCTGAATTGTGGCAGCACTTCGTGATCAGTGTGTGTTTTTGTAGTAAACAGTGTCTAACTTTGTGTACTTAAAGAATTTTAACGTCGAACTGAAGCCAGGAATCAAGTCCCAAGCCCCTGTATTTATACCCTAAATTGACATCTCCCGCGTGTCGCGACAGAATACATGGTCCCTGTCGCGTGTCGCCTGGGATGTCAAAGTAGAGTAGGGTAGGCTTGTCACTGGTATAGGCCTGCTGAGTTGATAGTTCGAGAATTTTCAATTTAGACAACGCATTCTAATGATAATCGTGAATTAGGGTTTACCCCCTTGATTTTTAGGGGCCCTGATTCTAATTCCAACTATTCTGAAAATTTTAGGGATTATGCAGAATCACTTGGGTTTCTCAATTAGGGTTTCCTATTGAACAATTTAATTAAATAAATATGACTTTTGATGAGAGTTGTTACACCCTTCCAGTGAGATACTTTAAGTAGAACGTGGTCTCCAACATTGAATTCCAGAGGCTTACGCCTTTTGTCAGCATAGCTCTTTTGTCTGCTCCTAGCCTTGATTAAGTTATCGCGGATTTGAAGAATCTTATTCATCGTCTCTTGAATGATCTCAGGGCCAGTAAGTTTCTTGTCACCAATCTCATGCCAACTGAGGGGAGATCGGCACTTGCAACCATATAAGGCTTCGAAAGGAGCCATCTGAATACTGGAATGGTAGCTGTTGTTGTACGAGAACTCGATCAATGGTAAATGTACATCCCAATTACCACCAAAGTCGATGACACAAGAACGGAGCATATCCTCTAGGGTTTGAATAGTACGTTCGGTCTGTCCATCCGTTTGAGGATGAAAGGCCGTACTAAGATTCAAGTGAGAACACATAGCGGACTGAAAAGTTTGCCAGAGGCGTGAAGTAAAACGATCATCGTGGTTAGAAATGATACGGATAGGTATGCCATGACGACATATGATTTCATCAGTATAAACTCGAGCAAGTTTCTCCACTTTGAAATCTTCGCGGATAGGAAGAAAGTGGGCTGTTTTGGTCAAATGGTCAATGATTACCCATATGCTATCATGGCCGGAAGGTGTTCGTGGGAGTTTAGTTATAAAGTCCATAGCAATGCTATCCCATTTCCAAACAGGTATTTCGGGTTGTTCAAAAAGACCTGAAGGACGTTGATGCTCGGCCTTAACCTTTGAGCAAGCGAGACACTTCGAGACGTACGCGGCGATTTCTTTCTTCATACCAGGCCACCAGTAAGTCATACACAAGTCATGGTACATCTTATCTGCACCAAGATGAATAGAGTATCGGGATTTGTAAGCCTCATTCATGATGAGCTCACATAGATTGTCGCGATCCGGCACCCAGATACGATTGATGTAGTATTGAAGTCCATCAGACTTTGTTTCAAGTTGGTCGATAGAAGCACCTCGTATTTCAACGATTAGACTACCTTCGTTGGCTGACGAGTACTGAACTTCACGGATACAGGCATGAAGATCACTAGTGATCTGAAAACAGCGGATGCTACTAACATGAGTCTTACGACTACGTGCATCGGCCACGACATTCGCCTTGCCAGGATGGTAGCGAATTTCGCAGTCGTAGTCGTTAAGCAACTCCACCTATCATCGCTGGCGCATATTCAGTTCCTTTTGGTTAAAGATGTGTTGCGGGCTCTTATGGTCAGTAAAAACCACACACTTAGTACCATATAGGTAGTGTCGCCAAATCTTTAACACAAAAATGACTGCGCCAAGCTCTAAATCGTGGGTAGTATAGTTTTTCTCATGTATTTTGAGCTGTCTGGAGGCATAAGCGATGACCTTGTCCTGCTGCATGAGCACACAGCCAAGCCCACGGTTTGAGGCATCGCAGTATACCACAAAATCATCATTCCCATCAGGGAGAGCAAGTACAGGAGCGTTACAAAGCAGATTCTTAAGGGTTTGAAAACATTCCTCTTGCTCAGGACCCCTAGCAAAAGGTTTCTCTTTCTGAGTTAACGAAGTAAGAGGAACAGCGATTTTCGAAAAATCCGAGATGAATCGACGGTAATAACCCGCCAATCCCAAGAAGGAACGAATCACAGATGCAGATTTAGGCGTACTCCAATTCTTTACTACTTCGATTTTGGAAGGATCAACATGAATTCTTTGTTTTCTAACAACGTGTCCGAGAAATTGTACTTCATTAATCCAAAATTCGCACTTAGAAAACTTTGCGTATAAGCGTTCACCACGTAAAAGTTCTAACATGAGGAGTAAATGTCGTGCATGATCAGCTCGGGTTTTTGAATAAATAAGAATATCATCAATAAAGACTATCACAAAACGATCCAAGTAAGGTTTACAAACACGATTCATAAGGTCCATGAACATGGCGGGTGCATTCGTCAGGCCAAATGGCATAACTACGAACTCGTAGTGCCCATATCGAGTGCGAAATGCAGTTTTGGGGATATCTTCTTCGAGAACGCGAAGCTGATGATAACCAGATCGAAGGTCGATTTTAAAGAAACAACTTACGCCTTGTAGTTGGTCAAATAGGTCATCGATACAAGGGAGGGGATAACGGTTCTTGATGGTAAGTTTGTTAAGTTCACGGTAGTCAATGCACATACGAAACGAACCATCTTTCTTCTTGATGAATAACACATGAGCACCCTGTCACACCCTAACCGATGGCGGAAACATCGGGGCGTGACACTGAGCGAAACAGATTGTCCAGGAGAATCCATAACAACTATTTGTTATATTATATTAAAGGTTCATGTCCCATACCACAAACATATAAAATAAAAACAGTTATTACAGACATTGTTCTCAAAGGCAAATATCCATTCTGACAACTCAGATTTTATTTAGTTTGTTTCTAGACTCCATCCTACTTGATTCCATAAGAGCAGGCGAAGCATCCTAAACACCTGTCACATACGTTAAAATAGAGGTCAATACACATAGTGTAAAGGTGAGCATACAAGTTTAAAAGTAATAATAGAGTTCGAAAGCGTTTACGCATAACCAGCATGTACAACGTATAATGTGAAGCATGTAAGTTATCGACAAAGATCCTATCAATACCAATGACTGCGATTTGACTGCGAGTAGCGAGTGCGCATCACATGTTCACCACTGCGAACACGTGAACTAATATCCTTAACAACCCCTGAGTGAACAGGTGCTGCGTCCAAACTATAGCACTATCGTTGCTAAGGCAGGTAGACAACAATCCATGTGTAAACATAACAAACATGCATTCATCGAGTCACGTATAACATGCAATAGCGGTTAGCGTTCAAAGTGTTTGCGTTGTGTGTTGATGTGATTTGAAAATAAGTAACGTATGTAACACCCAAAAGTGCGTAAAGCAAAAAAGGATCGAGTATACTCACAGCGATGGTAGTTAATGGATTGAAGGGAGCGCTGGAGTGAATGAGCCTGATCAGAACGATAGCGTAAGCGAAGGGCGGTGAGTAAAACGATGCAAGTGAAGCAAGTGACGAGTGGTCATCCGGTCGTATTGACACTCGTTTGGGGATGGATGGGTTTGTGTATGATGGCTTTGAAGTTTTCCTTGTAACATTTTGAAAACGGAGAAGTATCTCTACCTTTCAGGTCGTCCGGTCGAACGGTCATTCGATCAGATGGCGATCCGTCCAGCAAGACATTCCTCAGAAAACAATAAGTGTTGGAGACCAAATGTCATCGGATCGGATCGGATCGTTGTTCGATCGGATGGCAATCCGATCGGACGGCAATCCGATCGGACGACAATCCGATCGGACGGCAATCCGTTTGGGTGACTAGTTCGTTTTGAAATTCATTAAGTTTGAAAGTTGCGGTTTGATTGAGATGATATGACTATGTGTTTAACAACGGGAACTTCATCAGAACCAGGTTATCCGATCGAACGGGAACCACCCCAATCCGTTCAGTTAACTGTTAGTGACGGGTTGTTCATGTTTAACCCGAAATCGGTTGTCTCGTCGATAGGAATCAGATCTCAAACCGACACATCACTAGAGAAGAGTGGAAGGCCTGAGTGAGCTCCGATTCTATCGGTTTTGAATGCATTGAATGTAAAAGCGTTGAAAGAAAGTTACCAAAACCATCTTTCAATCCTTTTAACCTCGGGAAGGTTTAGATCTATGCGAAAATAGTGTTAAATCATGTGGAAATCACTTGGATCTGAGTTATTCTTGGTGGAATGAGGCCAAAACTTGAAGTTCATAAGAACTCCATGATGACATCACCCTAGAACACCTCAAATCCACTGATTTCACGGTTAAAAGTTAAGATTCAAAGGTGAAAATGATGTAGAAGTGCTAGTAGATCATAGAAGTACAAGATTTGAGGTAGAAACTTACAAGAATAGCGAGAAATCGAGAGAAAAGTGGGCTGGAGAACGCTGGTCGAGAGAGAGAGAGCTGTCACATCACTTTAGTGATGTGACAGAGGTATTTATAAGGTTTCTAAAAGAGGAAAGATGGGCACCAGTGTTGGATCGGATGGCCATCCGATCGGATGGTCATCCGTTTGGATGACCATTCGATCGAATGGTCATTCGATCGTCTGGTTTCTGCCTGTCGGTTTTCGTGTTTTTGTTTCGCGCGTTGAGCATTGCGACGTGTTTCGAGTGAGCGATGCGATAGTATTACCCATTAGTTACACAAATATCCTAACTACTATATCTAACATACAATCAATAAAAATAACTTGCGTTTAGCGTTTGCAATTAGATTGCGATGCGATAGAGTTGCGATTGTGATTGCGATTAATCACCTCAACATAAACATAACATGCACAAGTAACACATAATGGCACACACACGTAAAACAATATCCAGAACACATAATTCGTATTGCGATGCGATAGCGATGCGATTAGCGATAAGTCGAGTAGCGATTAACTGCGATTAATTAGCGATTTATTAACTTGTACTCCACATAATACAACTAAAGCGGTTCAAATACAAAATTGGTTATAAGTCAAGGTAGTCAAATCCATAGTTAAGCAAGGAGTGACAGATCGTAATTAGCAATCTTTTCTTCCTTTGACTTTGACCTTGACTTTGACGTTGACTTCAGTAACACGGGGTGTTACAGTCTCCCCTACTTAAGGGAATTTCGTCCCGAAATTTAAGAAGCAGGCGTAACAAACAGTTGCGGGTACTTCGCCTTCATGTCATTTTCGAGTTCCCAGGTAAACTCGGCGCCGCGTTTGCCTTCCCAACGAAACTTCACAATGGGAATGCGTGAGCGTCTGAGTACTTTGGTTTCTCGGCCCATGATCTCGACAGGCTTTTCCACGAAGTGTAATGTTTCATCCACTTGTAAATCTTCCATAGGGACATGAAATTCTTGGTCGGCTAGACACTTTTTGAGGTTCGAAACATGGAAAGTCGGGTGGACGTTACTCAGTTCCTCCGGTAGTTCGAGTTTGTAGGCCACTTTACCAATCCTTTCCAAAATTTTAAAGGGCCCAACATATCGAGGCGCGAGCTTTCCTTTCTTGCCGAATTTGATCACCCCCTTCCAAGGTGCAACCTTTAGGAGTACGTGATCGCCAACATCAAATTCAAGGGGCTTGTGGCGTCTATCGGCATAACTTTTCTGACGACTCCAAGCTTTCAGCAGATTGTCTCGTATTTGGAGGATTTTGTCAGTCGTTTCTTGCAATAGCTCGGGACCGGTAAGTTGCGCGTCTCCGATCTCGTGCCATACAATAGGCGATCGACATTTCTTCTGTATAATGCCTCAAATGGTGCCATTTGAATGCTAGAGTGATAACTTTTATTGTACAAGAATTCGCCTAAAGGTAAGTGCGTGTCCCAATTACCACCGAAATCTATGACACATGAGCGAAGCATGTCTTCAAGGGTATGAATCGTGCGTTCAGTCTGACCGTCGGTCTGGGGATGGAAAGCAGTACTAAGATTAAGAGTAGTACCGTGAGCAGATTGAAATGTTTCCCAAAGACGCGAAGTAAATTGACCATCACGGTCAGAAATGATGTCACGAGGTGTCCCGTGTCGACAAATAACCTCGTCTGTGTAGATTCCTGCTAATCGTTCTATCTTATAGTCTTCCCGTATCGGTAGAAAGTGAGCGGACTTGGTCAAACGGTCAACGATAACCCAGATGCTGTCATGACCTGATGGCGTGTGCGGTAGTTTCGTTATGAAGTCCATAGCTATACTCTCCCATTTCCACATAGGGATCTCGGGTTGTACGAGTAAGCCAAAGGGTCTTTGGTGCTCGGCCTTGACCTTCGAACAGGTCAGGCACTTCGAAACATAGACAGCAACATCCTTCTTCATGCCCGGCCACCAGTACTTGTAGCGCATGTCCTGGTACATTTTATCAGCACCAGGATGAATAGAATATCAGGATTTGTGGGCTTCGTCCATCAGAAGTTGTCATAAATTGGTACGTTTGGGAATCCAAATTTGGTCTACGTAATGAAAGATACCATTCGATTTATTCTCGAGTTGAGCGCCGTCATTAAGAATCCTTTCCTTCTTCAAGGTTCGTTCGGTAAAACAAGCATGTTGAGCGTCACGTATCAGAGTTTCGAAATTATGTTGGGCTTGGATATTACGAACGCTATGCAAATAGCTTCGTCGACTGAGAACATCGGCGATGACGTTTGCTTTGCCTGGATGGTAACGAATCTCGCAGTCATAATCGTTGAGTAGTTCTACCCACCGGCGTTGGCGCATATTCAGTTCTTTCTGGTCAAAAATGTGTTGTAGGCTCCTATGATCGGTGAAGATCGTACACTTGGTACCGTAAAGGTAGTGTCGCCAAATATTTAACTAAAAAAAAACTGCACCAAGCTCGAGGTCGTGTGTGGTATAGTTCTTCTCGTGGATCTTAAGCTGTCGAGAGGCGTACGCAATAACCTTGTCTCGTTGCATGAGGACACAAGCAAGACCTAGGTTAGAGGCATCGTAGTAGACTACGAAATCGTCGTTCCCGTCGGGAAGTGAGAGCACGGGAGCATTGCAAAGCATATGCTTAAGAGTTCGAAAGGCAGTTTCTTGTTCAGTTCCCCAAACAAAAGGATTGTCTTTGTGCGTGAGAGAAGTTAGCGGTACGGCAACTTTAGAGAATCCTTTGATAAATTGACGATAGTAACCCGCTAGTCCGAGAAAAGAATGGACTTCGGACGGGTTCTTGGGTGTGACCCAGCTCTTAGCTGCTTCAATCTTTGCAGGATCGACATGAATACCTTGACTGTTGACGATGTGACCAAAGAATTGGACCTCCTCAAGCCATAATTCACACTTGGAGAATTTGGCATAGAGGCGGTTTCCCTGGAGTAACTCAAGAACCAAACGTAGATGTTGCAAGTGTTCGGCTTTTGACTTGGAATAGATCAGGATATCGTCGAAGAACATGATGACGAAGCGGTCAAGGAAGGGTTTGCACACGCGATTTATTAGATCCATGAAGACTGCGGGAGCGTTAGTCAAACCAAAAGGCATAACAAAAAACTCGTAATGACCATAGCGGGTTCAGAAAGCAGTTTTGGGTATATCTTCCTCTTGTATGCGTAGTTGGTGATACCCTGAGCGTAAATCAATCTTTGAAAAACATGTAGCACTTTGCAGTTGGTTAAACAAATCATCGATTCGAGGCAAGGGATATCGATTCTTGATGGTAAGCTTATTCAATTCCCTATAGTTGATGCACATCCGGAACGATCCGTCCTTCTTTTTAACAAAAAGGACAGGCGCGCCCCAAGGAGAGGTGCTAGGGCGAATAAAGCCTTTATCAAGTAGTTCCTGGAGCTGACTCGAGAGTTCGCGCATTTCGGAGGGATCGAGGCGATAAGGTGCTCTAGGAACAGGATTCACTCCAGGAATGAGGTCGATTCGGAAATTGATATCATGAGTGGGAGGTAAACCAGGCAAATCATCAGGAAAAACGTTAGGGAATTCACGAACAACAGGTACTTCTTCCACCATCTTTCCTTTCTTTTCCTTCTCCACTACTACGATGTGTGCTAAGAAAGCTTGGTATTCCTTGCGGAGATACTTGCTAGCTTGGACACACAGCATGAGTTGTAATATCTTCGAAGCGACTTCGCCATAAACACACAATTGATCACCATTTGCGAGGGAGAAATGAATCATCTTATCGTAGCAAATGATTTCAGCATGATTCTCTCGAAGGAAATCCATACCTACTATGACATCAAAGCTACCGAGTTGCATCAGAATAAGATTAATCGGGAAAACGTGACCGTTGAGGTCGAGGGTACAGTCACGCAGAAAGGAACTGACGGTGACGGTTCTTCCAGTGGCAACTTCTAAGGTTGATGGGAGGTTAACGCGCTTACGATTTAGGAGCCTTTCGAATTCGGACGATATAAAACAGTTATTGGCTGAGCCTGGCGGGCGTTGATGTTGAAGACGCACCCGCGGGCTACTTGCTGTGCTGGCTGTTGCTGCTGCTGTTGATGTTGTTGTGGCTGCTGTTGTGGCTCTTGCTTCACCACTCGATTGGGGCACATGTTTGCGAAGTGGTTAGGATCACCACATGCATAGCAGGCTCTTGCATTGGCAGCGGGGGCAGGAGCTGCTTGTTGGCCCAGGGGAGCTGGTAGAGCGGGAGCTTGAGCTGGCGCTGGAGCTGGAGTTTGGCGAGGACCGGTACGGCAGTTAGCGGTGAAGTGGCCGTACATGTTGCAGTGAACGCAGAACTGGCACGCGATACCAACCGGGTGATGATAAGTACAAGTAGGGCAGAGCGGATGTGGGCCAGTGTATGCACGCTTTGCTGACTGTGCATTAGCCGCAGGCGCCGCTACTTGGCGGTGTTGAGGTTGCGGTTGATCCGATTCAGTATGAAGTGATGCGGCGATAACTGCACAGTTCTTGTTGCTGGTGCTGCTGTTCTTTCTCTTGCGACGTGAGAGCTTTGAAGATTGCGGTGCGGCGCTAGTTTCAGTGGTGGGAGTAGCAGTGACTTGATGTAGACTCTTGGCAGCTTCATCAAAGTAACCAGCCTTGACTCGCTTGTCGTTTATTTCAGCAGCGAGTAAGAAGGTTTCCACAATAGTTGTCGTTTTTGCAGCGTGAACGAAATCAGCAACGCAATCAGGAAGAGCACGGATATACTTCTTAATCGTAATCTCGGGGGTAGTAACCTGACCAGGGCAGATGATACTCAACTGCTTGAAGCGAGCAGTTAAACCAGCGTTATCTCCGCCATCCTGCTTAATGTGCCAGAATTCATCCTCTAGTTTTTGGAGTTCATGGGGAGGACAAAACTCTTGCATCATGATGTTCTTCAACTCGTCCCATGATAATCCGAAAGCTGCATCATTTCCTCGTTTGTTCCTCTCGGCCGTCCACCAATCAAGAGCGCGGGATTGGAAGACGCTGGTAGCATTGACAGTGCGTAGGTCTTCTAGACAGCCACTCTGGCGCAGGGTGACTTCGATTGAATCAAACCATTGAAACATGGTCGTAGGCCCATCTTCGTCGGTAAATTCCTTCGGGCCGCAGGCTTTGAACTGCTTGAAGCTAAAAGTAGCTATAGGAGATTCTGTCATGGATTCTTCCGAGGAGTTACTAGCATTTTCATTCAACTCACTGACAATTTGCGGAATTACTTTAGCGATTTGACTTGCGACTAGAGAAGCGATTCGCTTGTCAGCGTGTTTGCATCTAGCAGCGCGGGAGTGTTGCGATCCAAATAACGACATTGTTTGCAACAGATATCGTCGCAGGACTCAAACACAATTTCGATTAACCCTAGTATAGTCTAGCGATTTACCATAAAGCTCAGGAACACAGCCATTTACAAAATGCATGTAGGCCCATAAACACGGAATCACATAAGCACATAAGCACATAAGCTAACCTAAACACATATTTTGCACGTATTCACATATCCTTCACAACAGCATGTAGCGATTAAGTATAACGATTGCGAATGACATAAGCGATTTGTGGTGTGAGCTGTGTGTGGTTTTGGCGGAACGAGAGACGTGAAATCGAAATCATCAGTACCACTGTACTGTTTATCTCAAAAAGCTAACAAATACGCATATAAAACACATAAAAACGATACGTCACAGAGTTGCGGCGACGAAATCCATAATTGAAACACATAAAAAGTAAATGGAATGTCTTGGGTATGTTAGACTTTGACTAACCAAGGTGTTTCGACTATTCACAAGAATTCTGAGCGCACACTTGGGCCTTCTTGACTGTGCTCTCGCCTCGATTTGGGCGATCGGCACGCATCCTTCCAGTCACAGTGTGACTCCAAGTCGTTGGAGTCCGTCGAGGCCTTGGTGAGAGTTTTGCAAAACCACAATAAAGAGCAGAATGAGTCATCAAGGTTCGGGTTTCACCCCTAACTAAACGACTATGTTCCCTGTGTTGATGAAGTGGAGGGGAAATTTGCGTCGAAGTATGGATTTCACTCCTGATTCTACGTAAATTCTCGTGTAGTAAAAAGTCTCATCGAGCAAGCAATCTAGTCGAGAGTTTGCGGTTTTCACACCTATTCTCGGCCAAATCACCTTGCTTTCGTGAGAAATTTGAAAACAGTGCGAGTTGCCAGCCTTAGGAAAGGCCGACCTTGCGTGAAGCGGTAGTATGCGATGTTCGCGCAAGTGTGTAGTGTTTCGCGAGTTCAAGTGAGAATAGTAGTAAGATCGTGCAAAACCCCTACAGGGTTTGCACAAGTCGGCCTGTTGGTGCTTAGACTATAGACTAGGTCGTTTCTAAGACATCGACCCGGACTAGGTCGAGTCTTGCCTAATTCCCTATAGTTATGGCTCTGATACCAATCTGTCACACCCCAACCGATGGCGGAAACATCGGGGAAAGGCACTGAGCGAAACAGATTGTCCAGGAGAATCCATAACAACTATTTGTTATATTATATTAAAGGTTCATGTCCCATACCACGAACATATAAATTAAAAACAGTTATTACAGACATTGTTCTCAAAGACAAATATCCATTCCGACAACTCATAATGTGAAGCATGTAAGTTATCGACAAAGATCTTATCAATACCAATGACTACGATTTGACTGCAAGTTGTGAGTGCGCATCACATGTTCACCACTGCGAACACGTGAAGTAATATCCTTAACTACCCTTGAGTGAACATGTGCTGAGTCCAAACTATAGTACTATCGTTGCTAAGGCAGGTAGACAGCAATCCATGTGTAAACATAACAAACAGGCATTCATCGAGTCATGTATAACATGCAATAGCGGTTAGCATTCGAAGTGTTTGCGTTGTGTGTTAATGTGATTTGAATATAAGTAACGTATGTAACACCCAAAAGTGCGTAAAGCAAAAAGGGATCGAGTATACTCACAGCGATGGTAGTTAATGGATTGAAGGGGGCGCTAGAGTGAATGAGCCTGATCAGAACGATAGCGTAAGCGAAGGGCGGTGCGTAAAACATAACAATCCATGTGTTATCGTTGCTAAGGCAGGTAGACAGCAATCCATGTGTAAACATAACAAACAGGCATTCATCGAGTCATGTATAACATGCAATAGCGGTTAGCATTCGAAGTGTTTGCGTTGTGTGTTAATGTGATTTGAATATAAGTAACGTATGTAACACCCAAAAGTGCGTAAAGCAAAAAGGGATCGAGTATACTCACAGCGATGGTAGTTAATGGATTGAAGGGGGCGCTAGAGTGAATGAGCCTGATCAGAACGATAGCGTAAGCGAAGGGCGGTGCGTAAAACGATGCAAGTAAAGCAAGTGACGAGTGGTCATCCGGTCGGATGGAAATCCGAACGGATGGCCATTCGATCGGATGTCAATCCGTTTGGATGGTCATCCGTTCGAATTGCCATTCGGTCGGATTGACACTCGTTTGGGGATGGATGGGTTTGTGTATGATGGCTTTGAAGTTTTCGTTGTAACATTTTGAAAACAGAGAAGTATCTCTACCTTTCAGGTCGTCCGGTCGAACGGTCGTTCGATCGGATGGCGATCCGTCCAGCAAGACATTCCTCAGAAAACAATAAGTGTTGGAGACCAAATGTCATCCGATCGGACGGCAATCCATTTGGGTGACTGGTTCGTTTTGAAATTCGTTAAGTTTGAAAGTTGCGGTTTGATTGAGACGATATGACTACGTGTTTAACAACGGGAACTTCATCAGAACCAGGTTATCCGATCGAACGGGAACCACCCCAATCCGTTCAGTTAACTGTTTGTGACGGTTGTTCATGTTTAACCCGAAATCGGTTGTCTCGTCGATAGGAATCAGATCTCAAACCGACACATCACTAGAGAAGAGTGGAAGGCCTGAGTGAGCTCCGATTCTGTCGGTTTTTAATGCATTGAGTGTAAAAGAGTTGAAAGAAAGTTACCAAAACCATCTTTCAATCCTTTTAACCTCGGGAAGGTTTAGATCTATGCGAAAATAGTGTAAAATCGTGTGGAAATCACTTGGATCTGAGTTATTCTTAGTGGAATGAGGCCAAAACTTGAAGTTCATAAGAACATCATGATGACATCACCCTAGAACACCTCAAATCCAATGATTTCACGGTTAAAAGTTAAGATTCAAAGGTGAAAATAATGTAGAAGTGCGAGTAGATCATAGAAGTACAAGATTTGAGGTAGAAACTTACAAGAATCGCGAGAAATCGAGAGAAAAGTGGGCTGGAGCACGCTGGTCGAGAGAGAGAGAGAGAGAGAGAGAGAGAGAGAGAGAGAAAGAGAGAGAGAGGGAGCTGTCACATCACTTTGGTGATGTGACAGAGGTATTTATAGGGTTTTCAAAAGAGGAAAGATGGGCACCAGTGTCGGATCGGATGGCCATCCGATCGGATGGTCATCCGTTCGGATGACCATTCGATCGAATGGTCATTCGATCGTCTGGTTTCCGAGTATCGGTTTTCATGTTTTTGTTTCGCGCGTTGAGCAATGCAACGCGTTTCGAGTGAGCGATGCGATAGTATTACCCATTAGTTACACAAATATCCTAACTACTATATCTAACAAACAATCACTAAAAATAACTTGCGTTTAGCGGTTGCGATTAGATGGCGATGCGATAGAGTTGTGATTGTGATTGCGATTAATCACCTCAACATAAACATAACATGCACAAGTAACACATAATGGCACACACACGTAAAACAATATCCAGAACACATAATTCATATTGCGATGCGATTAGCGATAAGTCGAGTAGCGATTAACTGCGATTAATTAGCGATTTATTAACATGTACTCCATATAATACAACTAAAGCGGTTCAAATGCAAAATTGGTTATAAGTCAAGGTAGTCAAATCCGTAGTTAAGCAAGGAGTGACAGATCGCAATTAGCAATCTTTTCTTCCTTTGAATTTGACATTGACTTTGACTTTGACTTCAGTAACACGGGGTGTTACACACCCCAAGGTGAGGTACTTGGACGTATAAAACTTTTTCGAGTAGTTCTTGTAGTTGACTAGATAACTCTTGCATCTCAGAGGGTGCAAGTTGGTAAGGAGCCTTGGCGACAGGAGCTGAACCAGGTATGAGATCAATACGAAAATCAACAGATCGAAGTGGAGGGAGACCTGGAAGATCTTCTGGAAAGACGTCAGGGAAATCACACACTACTGTAACATCACTTACGCTCTTTCCCTTGTTCTTTTGTTCCACTATGTTGGCCAAGAAGGCAAAGTACTGTTTACGTAAGCATTTATTCGCTTGAGTGCACGACATCAGTTTCAGTCCTCTAGAAGGTCGGTCCCCATAGACGTGCAAAGTATCACCAGACGGGAGTGGTAAACGAACGTACTTCTCGTGACAAGCGATTTCTGCATGGTTCCTACGCAACCAATCCATGCCGATAATGATATCGAAACTACCCAATTGCATGGGTATGAGGTCAATTGCGAAAACGTGATCGCTAAGAGTCAGGGAACAATCACAGAGAATAGAATCAACTAGAATAGACATACCATCAGCAATCTCGACTGAGAACGACTTAGGTAGTTTAGAGCGTGCACAGTTTAACAAAGATTCAAATTCTACGGACACAAAGCTTTTATCTGCACCAGTATCAAATAGGATCGAAGCGTAAAGATCATTAATGAGAAGCGTACCATTAACGACTTCATTGTCGTTCTGGGCTTCTTTGGCGTTGATGTTGTAAAACCCGTGAGGATCTTTCAATGATATCAAACAATAACTTGTGTAAGTGCGGAAATCAAACACAAGAGGATTCAAGAACAAATATAACCGAAACACTAAAAATAATTAAAACAAACCAAAGATATCTTGCATTCACTGATTGAAGGTGACGGATACAAGACACAAAACTGGTTTCGGCTGGCCTTCTTGTTCTTCGACAACTGATCAACCTCAACCTAAAGGTTGAGGTTTACTTAAATACTAAACAGTGTGGGTCGAAACCCCTATTGGCCCACTCGAAACCTATGCTAGACCCACTAAACATATCGACCCAAATACTATTAAGCAAAACTTTACAAACCAACCCCTAAACACTTAAATCCTCTATGAATAAACCTTCAGGTCCTAACAGATGTTAAAGGTACGTCCATGCGGGGCTTGCTGTTGTGGTTGCTCTTGGTTTAACTGGGGGCACTGAGGACGGATATGAGTGGTATCGCCACACTTGTAGCAGGCTCGCACATTGGTTGCTGGTTTGGGGTTCTGTTGAGCTGGCTGAGCTGGTGGTGCTTGCTGAACTTGATTAGCTTGACAGCAGTATGGGGCTGTGTGACCATAGCGACTGCAGGTGGTACACTGGCGACAAGTTGAGTTGACGGGGTGATGATAGTTGCAAGTGGCACCAAAAAATAAACACTCAAAAAATGGCTACAATTTATGGAATGTGTTTAGTGACGACATCAGATTTCTAATTGATGGAGAAAGGTCTGGTGGCAAGAAAAGCTGCTTCCAGGAGGTTGTCAAGTGTTTTTGCTCGACGATTCCATTCTTGGGTGGTTGGTTTGGCCCTTGTTCCTGTAACTCGAATCCTAGCCCGGTATATCCCATTTTAGTTTTACACCATTGTGAACCTTACGCCTTTACCCCAGTGTACGACTTCTTAGTGTTTTCTGGAGAAGCAGGGTTTGGATTCGCAGCAGGGTTTGGCGTTACAGCAGGTACAATAGCATTGCAACCAGAGTTTTGAGACTTTCGTTTCCCTTTTCTGCCACTGTTTGATTGCTGAGTGATCTGATTAGCTGGTTTTGAGGGAGCAGGCGTGCCAAATTGTTTGTCACGAACACGGTTGTTATTCAGACTTGCTGCAAGTCAGTAAACTTCTTCGATGTTGTCGAGTTGAGTTGCTTCAATGGAGTCACGCATTGCAGGAGGCAACCCATAAATGTACTTCGTGATCTGCGTTTGGGGGTAGACACCAGGTGAGGCACAATTATGCTGAGTTGTTTGAAGCGGGTAGTATAAGCCAGATTGTCATCACCAACTTGTTTCAAATGCCAGAACTCGTCCTCGAGCGTTTGCTGCTCATGGGGAGGGCAGAATTCAAGCATCATCAGTTCCCTAACCTCGGCCCATGGTAAAGCATAAGCTTCATCATTTGAGCGAATGTTCCTCTCATTAGTCCACCATTCCAAAGGTCTTCCTTGAAAGACCCTAGTAGCACTCCTAGTCTTGAGATATTCAGGGCATTCATTGTTGATGAAAGTAACTTCAACACTGTCGAACCATTCCAGCATTGCGGTGACCCCATCGCTACTCGTGAAAGTCTTAGGGTTGCAAGAGACAAAGTGCTTGTAGCTGAAGCTCACAGGCTTAGGTTGGACTGCTTTCAAGTCAACAGAGGAGGGAGGAGTGTTTGATCCCTGAATTTTGGTGACAATCTTGGGATCAATGCGTACGATCTGATCGGCCATGAAAGACATCATCTTTTTTCTGAGTGTTGGCCTTAGATCTCTTGCGAGGGTTGTTAAGACGACTCGATGACATCTAGGATTCAACAAAGAATCGGGTGAGACTCGATCATAATGTTCTTGTTTGATTGTATAGTTTCATGATTACGTAATATAGCATAAAGTTTCACATGATCACATAAAAGGCTCAAGTTGTTTCACAATCACAAAACGTTCAACATGTTTCACATAGCTTAATCACGACTTCCACGTACTATAACATGAATGAATAAAAAATCATAAATTAATTCGTTCCCGAGAGATTATTATTAGTGTTTTAGATTGCAAAGATAGTGTGATTCGTGTAACAGCTTCGAAATGAACAAGGTATCAAGTATAAAACCATATGTAAATCGAGATAAAACAAAAGATAGGTTCATAAACCGCAGGATTGTTTCGGGTAGAGAAACGTCGACTAACCAAAGTAAATCGAGCCCCTTTCAAATTAAGGTAACGTGCTTTGGCCTACTTAGATAAATACATTCATCGATGTTAGGCCTACGATATTTGTCCTTTCAGTTACTACACGTCCTTAATCGATTGGGAAATTTCGAGACCTTGGAGGGACTGAAAATCAAGAGTGGGACTAGTCATCAAGATGCAAGTTTCACCTCTAACTTGATAACATCGTACCCTAATATAGCTGGTACTTATCCAAAGATAAGACTTGCTAGAATATGAAATGGACATTTCCTTCAAGGTTTGGATATTACTCCTAACTTAAGGGTAAATTTCGTGCAAAATACAAAGCATAGCTGAGTGAAAGTCATCATCAAAGGCGGGAGTCACCCCTATTTTGATGAGTCGTTTCGATTGTGTTGCAAGAGTGTTTTCAAAGCATCTAAGTGTGTATTGTGTTTGCCTTAGGAAAGGCATGGAAGTTTAAAAGAGGAATTGCTAGGAAGCATGTAAGGTAGAATGCAATAGTTTTAAACAACAGATAAGAGTCAAAGTTCCTAGAACTATAGACTAGGTAAAAGCATTCCTACTTTTCCTAATTCCCTATAGTTATGGCTCTGATACCAAACTGTCACACCCCAACCGATGGCGGAAACATCGGGGCGCGGCACTAAGCGAATCAGATTGCTAGAGAGAAGCCACAATGCTACTTATTTCGATATAGATTAATCAAAATTTCATAAACAAACTTAAATTGTCATCCAACCCAGGTCATGATCAAAATGGTATCAAAGTATCATCAACATCCAACAAGTTTCAAATTATTGTCTTTCTAAGATGAGTTTCTAAGGTCATCCTAGCTTGATTTCTTGTTTCCTTGGCCTATCAACCTGCAACATGTATTAAAATAAAATCAACAAAAATGTTGGCGAGTATACTAGTTTGATACGTAGCATAATAGTTTAAGCGTTTAAAACTCATATCCAACGTGAACCACATATAATAAGTTTCAACATGCTAGCTAACGCAGTCCAAGTGATAGCCCAAGTTTCCAAAGCGTTAACGTGCCTGTCCCAAAGACTAACGGGAGGTTAATATGTCTCATCCTAACAATACCCCTAAGACTCAAGGGGAGGTGCGTTACCCCTATAGCACTACTGTTGTTAAGGCGGAACTACACATAAGGATTAAACGTTCACATAGCATAAAAGTCTCAAGTATCAATAGTTTCATGTTTTCATGTTTAATACGGATAGAGTATGTTTCAAATAAGTTTCAAGTGTCAAGTGTCTTGATATAGAATACATGTTGCATCCCAAAAGTGTTTAAAACAAAAGGGGATCGAGTATACTCACAGTGGGTGCTTAGAATCCTAAACACGGTAGGGTTGGATCGAAGGGAGCGCTGGATCAGCCCGCGTGTGGGGAACAGAGCATAAGTCCTCTAAGTGCTGACCCGGTCAGGAACAGAGTATCGAATAGTGCGAAAATCTAGTTAAAGTGCCTGACAGACTACCTGGGCGGATGGTCATTCGGACGGATGACCATTCGGACGGATGGGCTCCATCCGATCGGATGGTCATCCGAGCGGATGACCATTCGAACGGATATCCATTCGAACAGTGGATGTTTGTGAACTGATAAATTTTTCGATGTTTTGATCATAGTGTCCTGTGAAACAAACAATAAGTGTTATCATAATCAGAACATCTGGGCGGATGGTCATCCGATCGGATAACCATTCGGACAGATGGTCAGTGGGTGAAGCTTCGTAAAAACTTTCTAAAGTTTGAGTTAACGGGGACGGCATGACAACATGTCAAATAATCGGAAACACACCAAACCCAGCTCATTCGGCCGACCCTTTCTAAATCGACGAGCCGTTCTTGATGGATTTTCCTGTTTGGACCCGTTGATCAGTCGTTCTTCCGGTAGAAATCCATCCTTCGAACCGACTTTTGACTAAAGATGAGACAGAAGTCTGATTTAGTTCGATTTCACCGGTGTTTTGTATAACGATTGAAGAAAAGTTCAGAAATCAATGTTAAAATGGGAAGTTCATCAGATCTGAGCCGGAAGACATATGAACTTCCGTCAGATCTGGTATAGAAGTGTGATAACCTTTAGATCTCGTATAAAAGTTGTGAAAATCCGTTAGATCTGGAATCAATCTCGGCTAAATGGTGCTCCACGACCGTTTGCATAAGCAACCGAGTGGAAACCACCTTCAAGTGACCCAAATCAGTTGATTTTTGAGAAAATATTGAAGTGTTCGTGTGATTTTGATGAAGAATATAGTGTAGAAGTGATAAATGATGAAGATTAGAGAAGATTCGAGGTGGAAAGCTTACGATTTAGCCTTGAATCATGTCTGAAAGTGTCTGAGGGCGAGGGAGAGAATGGTAGAGTGCAAAGGTGAGAATGAGAGTTCAGGTCGGGTATTTATAGGTGATAGTGACAGGCTCAATCGAATGGGTTAAGTCAGTGTAAGTGGCAGGTGATCGGATGGCGTTCTGGACGGATGGCCATCTGGTCGGATGGTCATCCGATCGGATGTCCATTCGGACAGCCGATTCGCACTTGCTAGTTTTCCGAGTTTGGTTCGATTCAGAGCGAGCGTTGCGTTGCGTATTATTGTGAAGGTTCATTATTTTACAATATTTGAATACATGTTTGTATAATCAAGAGTAAATTCGTGTTTCGATTATAGTTTAAACAAATTTCTCGTTCCATAGATACCAAGAGTCAAGAGTCATAACATAGAATTAAAGAGTCAAGAATCACATCGTTCCAATGTATAAAAGTGTCACATAGAGTCAAGATTCACATCATTCATGTCATAAGATTCACGTCGTTCATATATGAAAAGTATCACGTAAGTATCACATAGAGTAAAAGTCTCACATGGTTTATTAAGATTCAAATAGTATCGTTTCTCACATGATCGATCGTCTCAAGTGTAAAAGCATCACATGATAGGAAGTATAACGAGACTTGCTATTTATAGGTTAACATCAAAACGCAGGGCGTTACATAGGGGGAAACCATAATTTTATTTTTAGCTAGGGGCAAAAAAGTAATTTTAAACTGAGGGTGTAATCATAATTTTACCGAGGGAAAAATCGTAATTTTGAGTTGGCGACAAAAGCATAATTTTATTTTGAACTGGGAGCGAAGAAGTAATTTTAAACTGGGGGCAAAACCGTAATTTTAAAGTGGATATAAAATAAAAAGCCGATGGTAAAATCGTAATTTTTGAACCAAGGGCAAAATCATTATTTTGAGCTGCTGGCAAAAGGGTTATTATATTTTTATGTTGGGAGAAAAGCGTAATTTTAAACTGGGGGCAAAACCGTAGTTTTAAAGCTGGATAAAATCGTAAATTTGTTGGGCCAATAGGGGAGTGCCAAGCAGCTGGCTGGCACTATTCTCCTGACCGCCCATTTCACCCAATAGGTGAAAAGCACTATTACCATCCATAGACTTTGTATATGTTGAATAATGCTATAATTTTCTAATGTTTATATATCTTAATACAAAGTCAGTTTTAAAGTAAAAAAACTGCAATATACACATAGATGTATATATCTAGTGACAACAGTAGTGAAACCAAAATTTTTTTAGCGGAGGCCGAATACCATCATAAGGTTATTTTCTCTAACACTATTGAAGGGGTATGGTCCAATATGATAATGGATGGATTGGAACCTTGAAAACCAGCCTATGGAAGTCCTAGATGGAGTGTGGGACAATGACATTCGATGGAGTGTGGGATGATGACATTCGAAATTGGGTGAACAACTAGTCAAAGGGGGAGTTTCTCCCTTTTTTTCACGCAGACAAGGTGCCCAGGATGCCCCTGTTGGGCGTCCAGGACGCCCCAAGCATGTTCTCAGAACTTCTTTCTCTGTTAAGCTTCCAAAACACACCTTAAACATGTTAAGGCCTGCAAAATACAAATCATCTCAAAATAGTGTATTCTAAAATTTAATTTCACATAAATCAGTAAAATCAAGATCGTCAAGCTTTGGAAATTCACCAACCCATCAACGACCTGTACCCTCATTTATCGTGTATGGCATTAGGGTTTTGACTTATGAGGCGGTGTCCCTTTTTGTCTCCTTATGGGACGGGTTGTACTCATCTTAATTGGGTACGGGCGATGTACTGGGCTTTATTTCCATCTTTTCTAATCTTCTCAGCTAATCTCGTTTTTTACCTTCAAAGTCCTTCTTTAAAGCTACAGGACCTGCAAAACACCAAAAAATAAATAACTAACCAATTATAGGTGAATTTACAATAAACAATTACAAATACATGGGTTTTAAGCATTGAAATCTACGTGTTCTTTCAAACACATCACATGCACACCTAAAACCTACGTTAATTACAATGGCGTAGCATTGTATGGGCGGGAGGGGGCGGCCGACCCCCCCCTGAACTTTTCGCTCGTTAGTGGAGAGTATGTGTATGTCCCCTTGGTTCGTACGGATCGTCACAGAATTGTCAATCCAATCTAGAGTGCGGAATCCTCTAGACCAGAATATCACAGAAACGAGTAGAAACACAGAATTCACAATTAATCGGTCTTCTATTGATTATCCAAACGAAACGTTTTACAATCAATTCAAGACTCAAAACCTCACCGTCACTCTCTGTGATCTTGCTCTACAAACCCTAAATTTTGAATTACTCTCTCTCTCTCTCTCTAGACTTTCTCTCTCTAGGATTCTCTTTACCACTAAAACCCTAATCACAAAACATGTTTATATACCACATGTCTGTGAACTAGACTTCCTACTGGGCTAGGCCATTTTACAAGCCCATTACAACAATAAACTAACTAACCAATATTGCTAAGCCTATTACAAAATATCCAAAGACTAAATAATCAAACTATTAAGTTGTTGTCATAGAATATGCACCAACAGACTCCCCCTTGACAATAGCTTCATAGTGTAACTTTATCTTCAAATATCTTGTGTTCTTTTGGTCTTTGGATAGCATCAGCTACACAGTTTCTAACATCAACAGACTCTCCCTTAGCTGATGCTTCCAATCTCCAAAACTTTCATTCGTTGTAAATCAGTTGAACTAGCAATCTTTGGTTAAGCAAGTAAGCTCCAACTTTTCATATCACTTTCTCTCTGCAATGTAGTAGAAGGATCCTACCATGCATCTTCACACATTCTTCACTTCACTGTCAATCTGCACTTTACTTGTATTCTGCACTTCATTTTGATAACTGTATCAATCTGTTTAGAAACACAAGCAAGTATCTTGAAAAACCATTAGTTTTTTTCACATTTAAAGATAAACCAATATTTTATCTTATCATGCAAAAACAACAATCTGTCAATTCAAAATGGAAGTCTTTTGAAAGAAAATATTTTTGGTATTTTTAATATTTTTTCAAAACAAACGAAACTAAACTCAAAAATATTTACAATTTATCTTTTTGTGAGAATCATGTGCAAGAAGATCATATCAACAAAATCAAACTGTTTCACACTTGTAGTTAATTCTTTATTTATTTCGTGAAAAGCAGTCCAAGACGATTACCAGTATGTTTGTCCACTTAAACAAAATGCATGAACATTTCAAGTACCATTACCGTATGATACGTTAAGGTAATATTATACTGATATACTAGTGTGTCCCACTTCAGGATGTACCCCCGCGATCAAGGTATGCACAAAGATTCATCATAGTAGGTGAGTATACTGAATTCATCCGTTTTGTTTTCAACATTTAGATAATTGGTGATCAGGTCAGTACTTCCGTACAACAAAGAGACCAAAATATCTAACGAGGGCAAGACAAATACCATTTTTTGTACGAATTATGCAATTTGCACATTTGAATGACTCTCTAGGAGAGCTTCTTCATTTATGGGTTTTGGCCTTTTTAGCTCTTTTAAGATATCCTGGTTGTGCCTAGGTCAGCATATATCTGGATGCAGCAAAAGGACAACCCTGATACCCCCGGATTAAATAACAGTATAAAGACCCAAAATCTCAGATTTTGGCAATCTATCAACGCAAGATTTAAGGTCATTAAACCATACACCACTGATGTGTTCCCCACTCATACACAGTTCGTTATGTTTATATCACATTGCTAAGTTGATTATTTCATGCTTTTTGCCTACTGGTACATCATATGATGAAGCTGCCATCACACTTAAGCAATTTTAATTCATTTTCAGTGTGACAGTCTAACTTGCTGATGTACTATCATTTCTTCTTTTTCACACCATGAAATCTCTTTTTTCAATTTTTCATTTTTTTATGTTTTTCATTTTTCAATGTTTTTGTATTTTTTTAATTTTTAATTTATAACTTACTCCCCCTAAACATACGCACTATCTAAACTCTTTTTGGCTTAGGGGAATTTTCTCCCCCTAAATTTTTGTTTTTATGGAGCAAGTTTTAAAAACACAAATTTAAACACAAACAGACTCCCACTTTAACCTGACAATAAGTTTTTCAATGCTAAAGTTAAGAATAATCATAACAATCACTGTAGTAAATAGTTCATGACCAATTTTAACCTACTATTCACCTCGGATGCTTTACAGGAATAACCACTGTTGAACACATCAACAGTCCTTCTTGGTCATCCTGCACACACTCAACAACTAGTTAGAATAAAGAACCTAAGCCCAGATAGTCTTGGGTTGTCCATATTCATCACTAATTTGAATTTATTTCCAAGATTGATTTTCATAAGGTCTGTTTTCACGAGAATTCCAATAAATTCTCGGAGTTTCTAACCTTTGAAAATTACTCTTTTGAACCCTTCTTCTCCCATTATCATACCCAGAACTTTGAGAAAATTTTGGATTGTGTTGAACATTTGAGTTACTAAAACTCCTATATTCGTTTCTTCTTTGAAAATTTCGATTACCAGAAGTCTGATATCGATTTTGATATCCAAAATTTCTATTTTGAAATCGATTTGATTTACCATTATAATGAGTAAATTGTGGAGAAATACTTCTTGGTCTATCAAATCTTCCTGATGTTGAAGGTTTAGACTGAAATCCAGGTGTATTTGTCTGACAACTTGATTTTACACTATTGTTTGACTCAACCTGATTCTCATCCTTAATATCATCAACCTTTTGTTTACCTTTCTTCAAAGGACAACAACTCGCTACATGCCCTTTGTTGTGACATTTAAAACAAGATTTTTTCTTATAAATTCTCTTTTTGTCAAATCTCTTTTTAAATGTTTTCTCCTTTTCCTTTTCAGTATCCCCATCCGATTTATGAGGTATACTGTTAGACCCTACAGATTCTTTCAAAGAAACTGGACTATTTGGCAAGTCCACAGCTAGCGGATCCACTACAGCTGGTGTAGTAGGCACAAAATCAGTTAACTCATTCTCATCAGGTAAAAAAGAGTAGTCTTGGTCCTTAGAAGGTGAAGCTTTATTAAACCCCACTCCCGTTTTATCATTACTCTTTTTCAGTCCCTTTTGAATTTGAGTCCTAACTAATGAAGATTTTCCAAATTTGTCTAACATTCCTTTAAGTTCAACAATTTGGTCTTGTGCAATGGCCAATTCCCTGCACTTTTCAGAAAATTCATTAGTTTTATCCTTCACAGTTTCATGAGCCAAATCAATGATCTATAACAGTTCATTGACTTTGCTTGTTAAACTGCTGATTTCTTGTTCATTTGATTTGAGTTTATTTAAGCAATTTGACTCTCTGTTAATCAAAAGAACATTTGACTCTTTTAACTTTTCTAAATCAGCTAACAAGATTTTGTTTTGCTCCGATAGTCTGTTAACTTTACCTTGTAGCTCAGTGCAATTATGACATGTATGACTTACAGATTCTGATGTTACCTTCACCTCTGTTGTAAGTTCATTCACACCATTCAAGCACTTTGAACCTTCTACATCCATCTTTTCAACATTCTCCTTCTTCTCTTCTTTCACAGCCTCTACTTCTTCAATCTTCATAGCCGCAATCTCAGCTACACAAGCTTGATTGCATGTACTCTTTCTTGAAGAAATCTGATAACATTTTTCTAAAGCTTCCCACAACTCTCTAGAAGTCCCATACTTCTTGAAGGTATGTTTAATGCCCTCAGGCAAGGCTATCTTTATCACTGCTAAAGCTTTCTTCTCAGAATCAACCACCTGTTTCTCAGATTCATCCATTTTATCATAAGAAATCACTTTAACTCTCCCTTCAATACGACGCATAGGAGCAACATATCCATCAATCATACAGCTCCACATTCTGGTATCTTCACTTTTCACAGCTACCTCAAACTTCTCTTTCAGTCAGCATATTCTTTGACGTTTATAAGCTTTGGCCAATTCTCAACATTCTCACTGACCTTATCCATTTTTGCCATCACGCAGCGTAAACGTTCAAATGGATTTTGGTAACCTGTGTCAAAATCCAAATCTAACTCCACTACTGGTCCTTATCGCGTTTTTCCGTAACCGTACTGTTAAAACCGTACAAAAATTTTCTGAAAACTGTTTTTAACAAATTATACCGTTAGACTCGTCTCGAGATTACGAATCCAATGATATATAATGTCAAACACCTATTTCGGGATTTTCCAGAGGTTTTTTTATTTTTATTTATTTTTTTATTATTTTTTTGTCCTAAAAATACGTGGAGTCCAACGGCGCAAACGGTTTGCTGAGATGAGCTACGGATCGTTTTCTATTTTCAAAAACGTTAAATCCTCTATACGCACCCAAATACTCCACCAAAATAAATACTCCACCTTTTTAATTCCTCCAACAAATATGCTAGTAAGCCAATTATGCTGAAGTTAATTATGCTGGTGAGTCAAAACTTATTATGCTGGCACTGAGTAAATATGCTGGTGAGTCAAATACGCTGGCAAAAATTAAATACGCTGGCTGGTCAATTAAATATGCTGGCGAGCAATTAAATACACTGGCTGGTCAATTAAATTCCGCTAGCTGATTAGTTCACTATTACGACGACTATTAATTTCGCCGATCACCGTAATAATATCGCTGAGGACTATTATAACGGTTACCAAAGTCGCCTTTGGATTTTAATTTCGCCGATCAATCAGTGTAGATGTTAAATACGCCGGATCAGATAATTCCTCCGGTTTGTCAGCGGATTTATTCCGAATTCAGCAACTTCTCCTCCAAGTTAAACAATTTCGCCAATATATTCGAAAATTCAAACTTTCCAAAATTTTGAAAGATAATCCTGATCCTTTTAACACTTTCCTGCACAATTAAGGAACCAAATCAGCAAAATTTTAACAAAATTATGAAGAACTCAACGAAGAACAAATCTTCAAGTTTTTCTTCAAATCTTCAAGTTTTTCTTTAAAATGTTCAACTTTCCTGCAACCAAAAACACTCAACACAGCAAAATTAAATACGCAATAAGATCAAAATACCCTAAAATTTTTGAAAATCCCTAGAACAAAACAAAAAATTTCGAAATTTCTTCCAAAAACCCTAGTTTTCTGCAGCAGCCAATTCTGAACCGAGCCAATCAAGAGCCTAAAGCTCTGATACCAATTGTAGGTCCCCTTGGTTCGTATGGATTGTCACATAATTGTCGATCCAATCTAGAGTGCAGAATCCTCTAGACCAGAATATCACAAAAACGAGTAGAAACACATAATTCACAATTAATAGGACTTCTATTGATTATCCAAACGAAACGTTTTACAATCAATTCAAGACTCACAACCTCACAGCCACTCTCTGTGATCTTGCTCTACAAACCCTAAATTTTGAATTACTCTCTCTCTCTCTAGGATTCTCTTCACCACTAAAACCCTAATCACAAAACATGTTTATATACCACATGTCTGTGAACTGGACTTCCTACTGGGCTAGGCCATTTTCCAAGCCCATTACAACAATAAACTAACTAACCAATATTGCTAAGCCCATTACAAAATATCCAAAGACTAAATAATCAAACTATTAAGCTGTTGTCACAGAATATGCACCAACAGTATGTAGTTTTCGTATAGAAATTTTTGGGTGTATACGTTTATTGACCCCCCGGTTTTATAGAAATTTTTGGTATATATGTTTTCGACCCCCGAGGCGAAAATCTCAAGCTTCGCCACTGGTTAATGAGACATACCACCACCACCTCCTTTTTCTCCTCCACTTTTCTCTCAGTCTAGAACCTTGTTTTTCTCTTTAAAACATCTTTCTCCATTGCACCGTTTTCTCTCAGATCCTTACCATATTCCCATGAATCTAAACCCTCATGAATGTACTAGATTTAAATATTGGTGAATTAGCTCAGAAATCTTATTAAGAATCCAGTTAGATCTATCATGGGATCTCTCTTCCATTGTCTCTCTCACTAAGGTATATACACATTCCTTTGTTATTCTTTATTGAATGTATATGTGCAAATATATTATTCCATCAAGATTCATGCATTCATGTGTAAAGTTATAAGCTACACTTAGATCTAAGTAAAACTCTGTCTGCAATAAATTCCTTAAGTTTAGTAATATAAGCCTATTATTTAGTTATTCAGATTTGGTAGTTTGAACTCTAAAAACTTTTGATTGTTACATATCTGATCTTCTTTTCAGTTTAGACAGAACCAAGATGATGCACAGACCTCCTCCTAATGATTTCTCCTTAAAGGATACAAACCCATACCTTAGTGGTGGGAAAATCATAAGGGATAAGCTCTTTAGCACTTATGATCTTGTGGAACAAATGCAATACTTGAATGTTCGTGTGGTAAACGCGAGAAATTTGCCCACGAAGAATCTTACTAGTAGTTGTGACTCGTATCCTGAGGTTCGACTGAGAAACCATTGAGTGATATTTCGTTCTTTCAAGCATTTGGTTTACCTAAACCAGTTCAAGTATCCGATATCGTGTAATTCTATTGTACTATAAGAGTTTTGCAATGGTGGTGATTTCATCGGAGAATTTGGGTGGGCGGTTGTAACACCCCAAAATTTTGTATGACTTAGAATAATAATTTTATGACTTAGAATAATAATTTAATCGTGATGCTTTAATGATAAGGAATGGTAAACGTAGATTTTTACCAATTTAAAAGTTTTATAATTGATAGTAAGTTTCAAACCCCTTATGTAAATAGAAGTAACTAAGTTAGTATGGGAAATAACCATTGGACATCGTTTAAAAGACAAGGGACTAAAAGTGTAATTTTGTATAAAAAATTGATAAAAAAAGAAGCCAGTTTTCTCCTGGCAGTGTGTACGATCGAGAAGGAGAGGGCAGGGGAGACTTTCCCCTCAAAACCCTAGCAAATTATCACCAAATTGAGAGGCTTAAAGGCTGAAATTGTTATGCATGGGCTAGGAACTTCGATTACTTAAGTGTTCTTGACATCAAGTAAGTCTAATTTCATGATTTGGTAAAGTTTGAGGAAGTGGTTTATGTGTAATTGTGATTTTCTATGAAATCAGACATGAATGTAAGATGATGTGAACATGTAAGAGTTGAAATTATACTTGAATTTATCTATGATGATGAATTAGGGTAAAACCCACTTGTATGTCAAAAGATGATTAAACTTTTGTGAAATCCTACATGCTAATTAGATTAATGTTGATGATATTTTGATGAATAGATGATTTAGAACGATATATATATGGTTAGGGTTGCAAATTATGAAGTTGGAAATACTTATGTTAATCAATAGAGGAACTATGGAAAAATATGCTTTAAGTGCTTGTACTTTATGTTTTGTAATTAGTATGCACACCATGCGTTCGATGAAATGCCTTAGAATGATTTAGTTGTGCCTTGACATCAATTCTTGTTAAAATGATGTTATGAAATGGAAATGAATGTATGCTTAGTCATTCAACGCCATGTTGAATAAGTAAAATACATATGTGATATAAAGCATACAAAAAGCTAAAAGTGTAAAGTTATGACATATAGGCACGAAGAGAGAAGAAGCGCGAGACCACGGTAAATTCATATGAACTTCATTTTCTCCACTTGTAGACTTACGAATGTTAGTTTGGGTAATTAAATCCTAGTGTGGAATTTTTACGCTTGTTCATGGTAGAAAAATGTTATGTTGAGTATTGGTAATGGATAGGAAGTGTATTAGCAATGGATGCGTTTTAACCCGCTTTAAGTGGGTTGAAATATTAAAAGGAAGGATAATGTAATGGTTAAGTAAAGACTTGTAGATAATGAGTCGGAATGAGGAAAAAGCGTTGAAAGTGTATGGTATGAATTGATCCGTTATGAATGGGTCGAAAGACTTACATGTTGAATGTATTCGAAAGGCAAGAATAAATGAGCATGAAGAAATTTCATGCTAGAACGAAAGGAATGATTTTAATAAGGATGTGGATAAAATGTTTTATTTCGCTAATGGGTCGAATTAGAATAAGTAAATGATAGCCATTAAATTTGTTTCGAGATCTGAACTAATGAATGTTTGTGTTATGTATGTTAGGTAAATCCCGCTCTTGACAATGCGAGGTCGGACCGAACACACTACATAGCCCTTTATGCGCTTCCGGTTAAGTCGTCTTTTGTAAATGGGTCAAAACGTTTTCATAATGTAAATGTTAAATTTATGTCTAGGATGTTTCCTAAGTAAGTTAGGTTTTTAAATATTGTATGGTTATTACTTTTATGTCTTTTAAAAACAGGGAATTGTTTATCGTACGAACGGGTCATGCCCAATTTTTGTTAAAATTAGTTAGTCATTTTTGTTATTTTCGGATGTGAAAAGTGGGCGTTACAAGTTGGTATCAGAGCCGAGGTTTGAGGGATTCAAGTATTAGAGTTAAAATGCTTGAACTCAAACCGAAAGCTCGTATGAAGGTGTGTTCGTTCTGAAGCGCTATGCAAGTAAGTAAATAGTAAATTTGATTATGTTTACAGATAGAAATAACAGAGGATTTATAGGCTATCAGCTTATAATCCAATTTTTTTATGCAAATAAATATGATAAACGGATGCGTATTTTTATTATGAACACGTAGGAAAAAGAATCACCTAAAACGGACTTACGAAACAAAAGTTATGACAGTTTTAAGTTGGATTTTTGTTTCAAATTGGAGCTGGGCAACTGCAGCAGCAAACAAGCAAACCTTCTGTCAAAAACGGGGCGTAGCGTCGTGCGACGCCCATCCCTTATATCTGTCGCGTAGCGCGACGCCCCTAATTTCCAAAATTTGTGTGAATTTTGTTGTTTTGACTCATGAAACTTGTTTTAATTAGTTTTTAAAGCCTCATAATCAATGTTTAAGATAATTTTTATATTAAGAGTGATGAGGGAAAGTATATACGAAGGGCGAAAAGGTAAATCGTTGCGATCAAGGATTTTGATCTATACGATACGACATGATATTCGATGACGATAATGCATGAAGTATGAAATGCAAAATTGATTGTAGTATGATAAAATGAGTTAAATATGATGAAGGAGAGTATGAAAAGAAATTTAATCAATGAAATGAATGTTTTATGTAGTTGGTGGACAATGTAAATGTGAATGATAATGAAATCATGAATATAAGTTGACTAACACGAAGGCAATTAGTTAAAGAACGAAGGAATAAGAAGTTCGTGTAAGAATGAATGTAGGTTTTGATTAACATGTCTAGAATGTTCGTAATGAAGGATAGTATGGTTTTATGACCTGCGGAAATGAATTATTGAAAGCAAAATAATGCATGAATGATAAAGAAATGAATGATGAATGGTATGCGGTGAGGTCATGAAGTGACCCTTAACACCAAGAATGATGAATGGTATGAGGTGAGGTCACGAAGTGATCGTTAACACCAAGAATGATGAATGGTATGCGGTGAGGTCACGAAGTGACCGTTAACACCAAGAATGATGAATAGTATGCGGTGTGGGCACGAAGTAGCCGTTAACACCGAGGATGATGAAAGGAATGAGGTATGGTCACTAAGTGGCTATTAACACCCAGAATTATGAAATAAAAGCATGATAACCATAATTAAAAAGGATAAAGGTCAATAAGACGTAAGCATCATGGCATGAAGTAACATATAACGAAGTGAAAAGTTATATATAAAATTAACGAATGTCTAATAAGTAAGAGAATGAAAGTCATTGAAATATGCTAGGCATATTAACATATTTCCTAAACTATGTGGTAGAATATTTCTTAAGGCAAATCCAAAAGTTTCGTTAAGTTTCCCTAAAATGCAACATATGATATTAGGATCCTCTAAATGTCAACCGGGTCATGTTGAATTGTTTAGAAGTAAGAACGTATATGATTGGAAGGTTATGAATGAAGTTCTAGTTGGGTTTATCAAACCTATAATGAGATATAGGTGGTGTAGTCATAAAGGACCGTTAACACCTAGCATGAAAGAAAAGAAAGTATAAAAAAATTAAAATGATAGAATGGAATGAACATGACCAAGGAATAAATTTTAATAATGATCTCGAATGGTATAGTAGATGGCTGATGAAAGCGAAGAAATTGTTAATAAAACATGTTCCGAGTAACGGGTGGAGAGAGAAAGTAAGTAAGAAGGATGAGGGACTTTATTCCCCTATGAACGAAAGGCATGTGTGATGTGGCCTATCGTGACCGACGTTGATGATAATGTACAAGTGGAATGAAAGTTATTGAAATGTGATTATGAATGCATCAATGTAACTTGAGATGACATGGAAAGTATATGAAGTAATGAATGTAGAAAATGCTTAATTGTAGATAACGGACGAAGGAAACACAAACGATAACAAATGACATGGTGGGAAGGAATAAAAGCAATGATTACGAAAGAGGATGGTATGGTCCTAGAATGTAATGAAAGGTAGGAATGATAAATACGATTAAGCTTAGAAAATATTAAACATGAAAGGGTGATAGAATTTCGAGAATAGTATGGTCCTAAGGATAAACATTTTGTCAAACAAAAAGTAAATGTTAGTAGAATTAAATTTTTAAGGGAAGATATTTATGTGGTAAGCATAGATAGAGCCTTAAGAAAGGGTCGTAGACGGATGAAAGTTAGAGTCGTTTGGTGGGAAGGAAAGTATGAAAGCAAATGAGGAGATGCTTTTTCTCCACCTAACTAAAGATAAGAATAAACATAACAAGTAAATGGCACAGATAGCCTGGTTGGTCAAGCATAATGTAGGACTAAAAGAAAACACACACATACACACACACACATATATATATAAGTGATGTGTATGTGAACGTATGTGAGATATGTTGCCACTGGTTGTGGGAATATGAGTAGGGATAGGTTGATAGTTAATCGTCGTAGACCTAAACGGGATATACGAGTAAGAGTAAAACATATGACAAATGTGGTAACATGTGATGGTGTAAGTAATTTTATATATATATATATATATATATATACATAGAAAGATGTTGAGGTGATAAGATTATAATGAAAGAAGTATGCTCCGAATACGTTGCGTATTAAGCATGTGATGATCGACTTATGAGGACTAAAATGAATAATGGGCTAAGACCTAGATGGATGATTTAAGCACCGATGCGGATAGAGAATTTTTATAAGAAATGGTAAAATGATAACAAGTATGTCTAAAATCAATAAGAAAGTACAAATGTGAGGATTAGTCCATACTGTAGGAATGGATTAACAAGCAACTTATAGTAATAGAGTTACTAAATGTTTGAGGCAAGTATATGTATATGTATATATATACTCACACGCATACATTAGTAGTCAAAGTTTTTACGTCACAAGAGGAGGTGACTAGGAAGAATGATGATATTAATAATAGAGGAACCAAGTAGTAGGCTCATGGTGAGCATTATTGTTTCTAACAACATGGTGAAGGAGTAAGTATGGTTAATAGCTTGGAAAGGCATAAGTAAATGACTCTTAATGCTAGTAAATAAATTATAATATTCATATCAATACAGGAAATAATGGTGGCTCTAAATTCTTGTTTATTGTAAAGTACCGTTACTAGATGTCTTGAAATGTCATGATGGAAATATGGTAAAAGTCGACCCGTATATCTGAAAATGGGTAGAAGAAAGGATAGAAAAGTGAGGAAACTGTTAAGAAAGAGGGATACACACTTAGTATGCCAAATTTAGAATAATTAGAAAGAACTGTATGGAAGAGGTGAAAGGTTAACATCGAAGGAAGCTAGAATGAAAATATAAGAATGCGTAACTGTTAGAGGAGGAATGTTACATAAAGAGGGGTTGAGTGGAATGTAAAATATGATGAATATTTGAATGATATTTGAATAAATCTTGCCCTGTGTCAAGTTCCCTATCGTATGTGAGGAATTATTAGAAGATAAACCTCTAAAGAAATGCTCGAGAGTTAAAGTTTGTATACGCAAGATTCTTGATTCGTACTATAAAACAACCCTACGTGGTAGAGTGTAATCTCAATTATCGAATGAATGGTTGTGCCAAGTTTTATGTAATTCATACGTAAAATGGAGGGGCATATGTAATAAGCTTATAATCTCGTATGTAGCGGAACCTAGGTTGATAAGAATTAACCCTTTTAGGTACAATGTTAGGTAATTTCCTTAGTATTATAATTGCTAGAAGGAATGACGTATGTATGACAACTATGAAATGTGATGACAAGTATAGCTGAGTATGACACCTCGGGTGTAACATGAGTTGCTCAAATGTAAGTATTGATTACACGATCATATTGATAACATGATTAAAGATTTATGTTGGCCCTTGTAACCTAGGGATAGACGGTAAAAGATTAGAGCAAGATAGTATGTACACGATTTGTATAACCGTATACATTAAGTTGTGGTTAACTATGCAGTTATGATAGATCATCAGTGAAAGAAATATTAGTCTCGGGTAAAGATTATACGAAGGTATTGCAAGAAAAGTATGAAAAGAACTATCAAGCAAACGACATGAAAGAAGTTTAGCTTGATATTGGCCTTGGAAGGATGGGGAGTATCTAGAAACTAAATAGTTAGAAACTATTGAATAATGTTTGATTTGTGAATTAATATGAATGAATAGGAATGAATAAGTATGAATATTATGATAATTATTTCCCTTAAGTAGATGTTAGAGGTATGCATGAATGAATAATCTGACAGATAAGTTTTAAGAAATCAGCTTGAACAATTGAATGATAATCATGAAATAATGTAATAGGATCGCTTTGATTCATACAAGATTGAATTACCAAATGTATTAGACAAGTTTAGAGTAGTAACGACCGATTCATCACGAGGGATGATCGAATGAAGGCATGTTAACGAAGTTCGAGGTATGTAATCGCGAAGGGATACAGATAAACTCGTCAAAATGTATGTATTAAGGTTTCAGGGATGAAAGCTTCTTTAAGGGGGGTAGACTTGTAACACCCCAAAATTTCGTATGACTTAGAATAATAATTTTATGACTTAGAATAATAATTTAATCGTGATGCTTTAATGATAAGGAATGGTAAACGTAGATTTTTACCAATTTGAAAGTTTTATAATTGATAGTAAGTTTCAAACCCCTTATGTAAATAGAAGTAACTAAGTTAGTATGGGAAATAACCATTGGACATCGTTTAAAAGACAAGGGACTAAAAGTGTAATTTTGTAATAAAAAATTGATAAAAAAAGAAGCCAGTTTTCTCCTGGCAGTGTGTACGATCGAGAAGGAGAGGGCAGGGGAGACTTTCCCCTTAAAACCCTAGCAAATTATCACCAAATTGAGAGGCTTAAAGGCTGAAATTGTTATGCATGGGCTAGGAACTTCGATTACTTAAGTGTTCTTGACATCAAGTAAGTCTAATTTCATGATTTGGTAAAGTTTGATGAAGTGGTTTATGTGTAATTATGATTTTCTATGAAATCAGACATGAATGTAAGATGATATGAACACGTAAGAATTGAAATTATGCTTGAATTTGTCTATGATGATGAATTAGGGTAAAACCCACTTGTATGTCAAAAGATGATTAAACTTTTATGAAATCCTACATGCTAATTAGATTAATGTTGATGATATTTTGATGAATAGATGATTTAGAACGATATGTATATGGTTAGGGTTGCAAATTAAGAAGTTGGAAATACTTATGTTAATCAATAGAGGAACTATGGAAAAATATGCTTTAAGTGCTTGTACTTTATGTTTTGTAATTAGTATGCACACCATGTGTTCGATGAAATGCCTTAGAATGATTTAGTTGTGCCTTGACATCAATTCTTGTTAAAATGATGTTATGAAATGGAAATGAATGTATGCTTAGTCGTTCAACGCCATGTTGAATAAGTAAAATACATATGTGATATAAAGCATACAAAAAGCTAAAAGTGTAAAGTTATGACATATAGGCACGAAGAGAGAAGAAGCGCGAGACCACGGTAAATTCGTATGAACTTCATTTTCTCCACTTGAAGACTTACGAATGTTAGTTTGGGTAATTAAATCCTAGTGTGGAATTTTTACGCTTGTTCATGGTAGAAAAGTGTTATGTTGAGTATTGGTAATGGATAGGAAGTGTATTAGCAATGGATGCGTTTTAACCAGCTTCAAGTGGGTTGAAATATTAAAGGCCCCCCTTATTCCCACATACCCTATATCTTATTTTCACATCCCCTATTGTATACGGGCCGTATACAATTATACGGCTCGTATAGAATGTTTTTGAATAGGAAAATGCGCAGGGAATGTTTTTTTGTTTTATTATATACGGCCCGTATACAGTTATACGGGTCGTATACATGTGTATACGATTTGTAAAACGTATACGGCTCAATTGATTTATTTTTGTGAGTTTTTGATGTTACCACATGTATACGGGCCGTATAACTATATATGGGCCGTATATATTGGCGTTTTTTCAAGTATCACGTTTTATTCCCGTAAAAACACAATCATTCTAGGGTTTCTAAACTCTTCATCACCTTTAACAATGTCGATAAACGTTGATCAGAACATGCCGCTTAAATCGGAGCACAGGTTGAGTAACGTTACCGATCAGTCCGTTGATGAAAACCTTAGCGATCGCAGAGATCTTCGTGTTGGTTATTTATCGATTCCGAGTAACTAGCAGAAGAACCTGACACAAACAAGTTCTCCACAGTTGTGTGATTTGACCAGGAAATGATTGGAGGTGATTGCTACTTTTAATAAGCTGTCATAGTTGTCAAATTCGATTTCAACAATTTTTTTCCTTTTCCTTCAATTTCTAAAACATTCTCCGGTACATGAAGACGTGTCGGGTTCTTGTACTGGTATTTTAATGAAGTATTGAAGATTGAATGTGCAAACCCAACCGTTTTTTACTACGGAAACGGTGGCTATGCGAAATACAAACCGCGGGAAACACAAGTTTTCTTTTTGAGCTTGATGGATGTCCGTTATCTCAGTTGAGGCAGGCATTGTTTAAATCTGAATATAACTAGATGTTACGTGTATCAGCGTTGTTTATCACCCTGTGTGAGCATTGGAAACCCGACAAACAGTCTTGACAACTGTGACATTTTATCTATCTATGTGTGTCACATCCAAAAGAATGCATACACAAATAGTTCTAGTGGACGAAGCAAAGAGACCGTTGTGTATCTGAATCAGGTTCTCAAACAAACACTACCAAAGATGAGTTGGTGATAAATACCGGAGCTGTTATCTCGGTTGTTCAGTACTTTCGTGATAATAAAACAAGCAGGCATTGATTTTGCCAAGATTGAAGGAAAGAATCTGGCCATAAGCGTCGTGATAATAAAATAAGCAGGCATTGATTTTGCAGGAATCAATTCAAAACCCTCACCCTCAAAATCAACCAGAAACCAAAGGAAAAAAGGGCTGATAATGGCTGATGGTTCTTCGTTGAGGAAACAAAACGTAGACGGAGATGATAGGCCTGGTAACCGGAAGAGAAATCAATTGTATTTTTTTAGTTGCTTCTCTTGTTAAGTTTCTGAACCAACCGAAATCCACAAATTCCAACAGTTTCTTCATAGATTCCGTCCGGTTTCCAAACTCTTTCACTCAAAGTTAATATTCACTGTGGTGGATGCAAGCATAAAGTTACAAAAATACTCAACAAGATTGAAGGGTACACAACTGAAGGTTCAGTGCACGAACAGTTTCTTACGAACGATATGTATCAGGAAGCTCAACTTGAACGGACGATATGTATCAACAACTTGTGAGTTGGAATATGGCTATGAAGAATAGTATGGATAAACAATCACCGGTACGGGTTTTGGTGTTTTGGTAGGTTGAAAGACGTGTCGGGTTCTTCTGCTAGTTATTCAGAATGTTTCGAATCATCACAGAAGACGTGTCGGGTTCTTCTGCTAGTAGTATGAGTCTGAGTCCATTGTGGTTCGTGAATGTTTCGAATCATCACAGAAGACGTGTCGGGTTCTTCTGCTAGTAGTATGATCCAAAAATTCCATTGTTTAAATCAGAATCAGGTTCTCAAGACAAGGATCGTTCTAATAGATTAAAGAGAATAATCCTTTTTTTACCATTTTTTACCCATAGTATACGAGCCGTATAATAATATACGGCCCGTATACAACCATCGTATACATTGTATACGATCGGTAAAAATATTTTTTACCAATGGTATACGGCCGTATAAACCGTATACGACTCGTATACATATGGTAAAAAATGGTAAAAACCTCTTTAATCTATTAGAACGATCCAATAAACGAAGAACAAAGCCTATTTTCAAAACTTAGGTTCATACAGTGCTGTAATAGGTTGTGGTTCAGCCAAAATGACATCTAGCATTACTAATGGTTCAAGTAAGTGTCTAAAATTTTGAAAATTAAGGTTTACCTTGTTAGTTTCTCAAACACTACTAAACATCTGCTTTCTGAATCTGAATCAGAATGTTAACTTTTTAGTTGCTTATCTTGTTAAGTTTCTGACCCAACCGAAATCCACAAATTCTGTCACTTTGTGTATTGACGAAGCTGACAAACACATTGGTATTTTCTCAAAATGTGCAAACTTGAAGAATCTCACATTAAAGGAGTTTGCAACAACGGGATCAGATGGTTTGAGTATCTTTCATCCTCGTTTGGCTAATCTCACACTTGAAAATGACAACTTTGTGAGGGCCGTATATTGTTATTTCTGTTGTTCAGTACTTCCGAGATCTGACCCAACCGAAATCCACAATTCTTTTACTCATAAACCTGTGAATCCCAACGCTTCATTTGTAACAGTAAGGATGATGCAAATTTGTACGTAAAGATCTCTACACAAACTCTTCTACATCTTTTAACCAGTTGTCCATCACTTAAGACCTTGAAAGATTTGTTGAAATCGAAGCATTCACGAACCACAATGGACTCAGACTCATGTTCAAGTAAGTGTCTAAAAATCTGAAAATTCAGGTTTACCTTGTTAATTTCTCAAAACAAACTCTCGTTTCTTCATCTTCATCTTCAAGAACAATGATGAACAGATGATGTCAGATAATACTTCATTTGTCGAGAAACCATTATCTTGTGATACATGAACGTTGTATTGTTGTCTTTCAGAAGAGTTTGTATTGAACCAAGAATACTTCAAACATTCTATACCTTGCAACGTATACAGGTGCAAGAGAATGGCGAGTTATTTTCAGTTATTTCTGTTGATCCACAAATTCCATTGTTTAAACCAGAATCAGGTTCTCAAGACAAGGATCGTTCTAATAGATTAAAGAGAATAAACCATTTTTTTACCATTTTTACCCATAGTCAAGGCAGCTAGACTACAAACCATAGAAGAAGCAGTAGAATTAGCCAATACCTTGACTGATGAATTGGTGTGTACGTAAGAGGAGAACCAGAGGAAGAACCTAGCCCAAAGACTTACCCAAGAATTTCGTTCTGAAAATAACTACCGTGGAAAAAAATACAGGTTCTACTTCTGCACCTTACTGTAAGTACTGCAAAAAGAACCATTCAGGAAAATGCTCAACATACTGCAACTTCTGCAAAATGTCTAGACACAAGGAAGAAGACTGCAGGAAGAAACCCAACAATAAGCTATGCTTCAATTGTGGAGAGACTAGACATATCAAACCAAACTGTTCGAAACTAGCTCTAGCAACAAACAGCAAAACTACTAAGAACGCCCGAGTATTTGTTCTGACAGCTGAAGAAGCCATGATGATTCCGGATGTGATTGCCGGTACGTTTTTAGTTAATGATATTTTTGCTAAAGTGTTATTTGATTCTGGTGCAAACCAAAGTTTTATTAATACTTTGTTCTGCAAACTTCTCAATCAACCATTAACTAAACTTCAACAAGATCGTCTGGTAAAAACGACAAATGGATAATCCATTAAGATTACTGAAATCTTGCAGGGAGCAAGAATAGAAATTTTAAACCATAATTTTATTGCTAACCTTTATCCAATGAATCTGGCCAGATTTGATATCGTATTAGGAATGGACTGGTTAGTAGCCAATCACGCCAGCATTCTATGTGATCAAAAGTCAGTACAAGTAAGTTCACCAAAGGGTGAAAAGATCACAATTAAAGGAGATAAGCCAACTAGATCCACAAAATTCATCTCTGTAATGAAAACAGCAAGCTATGCAAGAAAAGGATCACTAGTGTATATGATTTCCATAATGATTAACACTAAAGGAAAAGAATTAAAAGATATTCCTATAGTATCTAAATTCTCAGATGTTTTTTTCTAAAAGAGTTGCCTGGATTACCGCCAAATAGAGATGTTGAATTCAGAATTCACCTAATACCAGGGACATCACCGATTACCAAGGCATCTTACCGTTTTGTTAGTGCATTCATCTGTCGTCTTCGTCTTATATCGAGTCTTCGGTTCGTTGTGATTCGGAACAAGAATGATGTCATCATTCTTGATGATGACATCATCCAAGTGACATCATCTTGCATCATCAATTCTACACTTGCACGCGAAATAGAATGAAATTAAATGTTCACAACATGACAAAATAGAATTGTATTAGTTCTGTTTTCGCTCATAGGGCATTAGATAGGGATTTCGCTTATGAGGTCATTGGTGATTTCGCTTTTCTGGTCATGTTCATTGGAGCGAAATCTCAGACACTATATATAGTGTCACATAGGCGAAATCATTAGATCGAGTCCATGTATTCCATGCCGAAGCTCTGCCGGTGTGAAGATTGATTGTAAACGACGTCTAATCAATACAATCAGTGAATTAAGTGAAGATCAAGCTGTTACTAAGTCTATTTCTTGTTTTCCGCACCTGAAATAGATCAAAACTTCTCTAAACGACTCATTCGGATCAGTCGCACGATCCTACACGTTTAGCACCAGCAGAGATGCAGGAACTGAAGAAACAGTTGGACAAACTTCTGGAGAAAGGTTTCATACAGCCTAGTTCATCGCCATGGGGAGCACCAATCTTGTTTGTCAAGAAGAAGGATGGATCAATGCGTATATGCATTGATTACCGAGAATTGAACAAGGTTACGATTAAAAATCGGTACCCACTACCGAGAATCGATGATCTGTTTGATCAACTGCAAGGAGCTCGATTCTTTTCTAAGATCCATTTACGCTCAGGATATCATCAACTGAAAGTACAGGAAGAGGACATTCCTAAACTGCTTTCAGAACAGGGTATGGTCATTATGAATTTACAGTCATGCCATTTGGTTTAACCAATGCCCCAGCCACATTTATGGACATGATGAACATAATATGTAAACCATATCTGGATAAATTCATAATTGTCTTTATAGATGATATTCTTATTTACTCTAAGAGTAAAGAGCATCATGCAGAGCATTTGTTTGTACTTTTAAATTTGCTAAGAAAAGAAAAGCTTTACGCTAAATTTTCAAAATGCGACTTTTGGTTAAAGGAAGTGCAATTCCTTGGACACCTGGTTAATCATGAAAGAATTCATGTGGATCCCACAAAAATCGAGGCGATTACTAAGTGGAAAGTCTCTGAATCACCGACAGAGGTGAGAAGTTTTCTTGGACTAGCAGGTTATTATAGACATTTTATTCAAGATTTTTTCTAGAATAGTTATTCCTTTAACGAAATTGACCTGCAAATCAGATAAGTTTGAATGGGGACCAAGACAGGAGGAAGCTTTTAGGATTCTCAAGCAAAAGTTAACCAATGCACCCATACGAGCGTTACCAGAAGGAACTGAAGACATGATCGTCTATTGTGATGCTTCTAAGTTAGGTTATGGATGTGTATTGATGCAACGTCAAAAGGTTATAGCCTATGCCTCTAGACAACTTAAGAATCATGAAGAAAATTATACAACCCATGATCTAGAGTTAGGAGCTATAATTTTTGCCCTTAAAATTTGCAGACACTATCTTTATAGTAGTAAGTTTACTGTTTTCACCGATCATAAGAGTCTAAGATATGTTTTTGGGCAAAGGAGTTAAATATGAGACAGAGACGCTGGATGGAGATTCTTAGTGATTATGATTGTGATATCCAGTATCATGCAGGAAAGGCCAATGTAGTAGCTGATGCTTTAAGTCGAAAGTATCATGAAAAGCCAAGGAGTACGATCTCTCAAATTAAATCTGCAGATTGATTTAAATGAGCAAATTAGAGAGATACAGGAAACAGTAATCAAGGACGATACTGAAAAATTAAATGGAATGATTAAGGAATTAGAACAAGGAACAAATGGAATTTGAAGATTCCATAAGAAAAGAATCCGGATACCCAAACAAGAAAACCCACACCATCGAATTTTAGAAGAAGCCCATAAGTCTAAGTATACGATACATCCTGGTAATGATAAAATGTATCAAGACTTAAGAAAGAATTTCTGGTGGATATGAATGAAAAATGATATAGCAACCTATGTTGCTAAGTGTTTAACATTTTCACAGGTTAAAGCTGAACATCAGAAACCCTCAGGTCTATTGCAGCATCTAGAAATGCCAATATGGAAATGGGAATTAATAACAATGGACTTTGTTACTAAATTACCCAAGACACGAAAAGGTAATGATGCAATCTGGGTGATTGTAGATAGATTAACCAAATCTGATCATTTCTTACCTATGAAGGAAACTTTCAGTATGGAACAATTAGCCAAGTTATATGTAAATGAAATAGTTTCATTGCATGGAATTCCTTTATCTATTGTTTCTAATAGAGATAGCCGTTTTACTTCTCATTTTGGACTAGTTTCCAGAAAGAAATGAGAACCAAGTTAAAACTAAGCACAGCTTACCATCATCAAACGGACAGACAAAGCAAAAGGACAATTCAGACAATGGAGGATATGCTTAGAGATTGTGTAATTGATTTCGGAGGAAATTGGGAAGATCATTTACCACTAATAGAATTTTCCTATAACAACAGCTATCATACCAGTATCAATGTTGCACCATTTGAAGCACTTTATGGAGTAAAGTGCTGAACTCCAGTTTGTTGGGCAGAAATTGGAGAAAAACAACTGTCTGGACCAGAGATAGTACAAGAAACAACGGACAAGATTATTCAAGTCAAGGAAAGACTGAAAGCAGCACGCGATCGTCAAAAGAGTTATGCTGATAACAGACGAAAACCGTTGGAATTTCAAGTGGGAGATAAGGTGTAACACCTCAAAAATTTACATCCAATAATGTATTGACACGTGTCATGGGCTTTGAATATGTGAAAACATACTTTAGAGGGACTAAAGTTGACAAACAGTGAAACTATGTGAATATAAGGGTCCAAAGTGTCAACAATGGATAAATAGGCTCTAAAATAACCCTACATGATGTTTATAATCTTAAACGGATAAATCATGGATCATACGAAGCGGAAAATGAAAGAAAGTGAGGAATTACAAACTACAGGGGCTAAATGCGTCAACATGTTGAAAGTATACCTCTGAGTGACCTTTTGGCAAACCCGAAGCTTTGTAATGGTAAAATATACTCACTAGGATATGTGGTAAAAATTTCATCAAGTTTCGTTATCGTATGAGAAAGTTATGATCAAAACCGTGCATGAAAGGTTAATTGCGTTAACGTTGAATTTCGAGACTTTTCGGGTAAGCACAAAGTTAACCAAGGACTTTACCATGTTTATAAAAGTCCCAAGGTCCTTAAAAATCAGATTTGAGGGTCTAGAGTGCAAGAAAAGGAGCCAAACCCACGTAACAAAGGCCAAGGACTGAAATGTAAATGTTGAAAACTTGTAAAGCTGGTCACCCACTTGTACGCGGCCCGCGTAAAGGGTCTCGCGGCCCGCCTACAAGTCGCCAGTGACAAATCAGCGAACAGGTGCCAGTTTCAGGTCTGTTTCGAGTTGTAACCAGCTGTATCCGATTCCTGAGCCTCACCAATGAATGTACATGCATTTAGGGACACTTGGACTCTTCTTATAACAATCCTAGACCCTTGTGGCAGCCTCTAGTGAGATCAAAGTTGGCATAAAAGGGTCTTGAAGCTTGTAACCTTCAACACTTGCATGTTCAAAAATTCACAAGATCATCTCTGGAGCTCTCTAGACGTCAAGCCAACTTTCTAGTGATCTCTAAGCTTAATTAGGACTCTTGTAAGTGTTCATAACCCTTTCTAATTCGTTCTAGCTTGGTTAATTAAGCAAAAGTCAAGCCATCGTAATTTAAGTTTGACTTCGTGATTAAACGAAATTTGCTCAGTCATTTCTCAAATTGAAAGTACCTACAAGTTGGTATTTATGTGGGTAACAAACCCTCAAAAGGGTATTTTCAGATTTCCACTCTAAGTATGTTAATTGTCGAGTCAAAGCTTTTCTTAAAAAGTCAACAGAATGTGTATTTTCAAATTTAAGCATGATTAGCAATGTAGGGTACATGCAACCTGTTTGATCATTAAAATGACTTAGTAATTAATGTAAGAACATGTCTCAACATGTTCATCTCGACAATTTTCAGTTTAAACCCGAATCGGAACCGAAAGTCGCGTAATTGACTTTTTCTTTGACTTTCAGTTCTGATCCGTTCATGCATGTTTGAGATCTGCCTTAGAGCTTATTTTGGACCAATTTTCATATAAGTATAACTCTCTGAGATTTTACAACTTGGTTCAACACTTATCTGATTCATATGCATGTTTCCGATTTATGCTTAAATGTTGACTATTATGCCCTTTTTACTATAAAACGTGATTTTTGAAAAAGTGAAAGAGTAGAAACATTTGTTACTGATTTATAAACTTGCACCTAAAATTTGATATCAGTTTGAGGTCTAGGATAAGAGTTATGCTCATTATCGTAATTTGAAAGCTTTATGTTACTTAAATGACATAATTAGCATATAACCCATTTAAACCCACTTTTTGATATCAAACTTTTTACCCAATGGTATAATATAATATTTTGGGATTTTTAAAGATTTTTATTTAATTTTTGGCTGATCATATCATAGGTCTCTAAGTTTAATTCGGTAAATACCGATTTTGCCCTTTTAAGCCATAAAATGAGTTTTACAAATCCTTTTGACCCCAAACCTTTTTCTACTTATTTTATTTGATAAATAAAATATTTTGAGCATTCTGGAAATATAAAAATATCAGCTTTCTTTTAAAAACCCGGAAACGGCTCTAAATCGCCTTTTTAAGCGTTTTTAACGCATAATATGTACTATAACCATATTAAACATATAAGGTTGATACCTACTGATGTTTTTAGTATATTTTATATAATAACAGTAAGTATAAGTTTTTGAACTCAGGTTCCCAGTTTTGACCTTTTTAGCCCTTGTGAAATTACCAAAATACCCCTAAGGTGCATAGTTTGGTTTTAAATGATAAGTTTCACATATGGGTCATACCCTACTGTTATAACATGTTAAATTAAGTATATTTACTGTATAAACCAGACCTGTAACTCAGATTTCTAATTTAACTCTTTTATAATCTTTTAAATGACCAAAATGCCCTTATGAGGCATAATTTGTGTTTAAATCCATTTTGGGCATAATAGAAGATATCTTACTGATATTATAACATATTTAGAGCATATTATCTCAGGGAACTTGCATATGACTCTTGCGGTTACCCGTAACGCTCTTTTCGCGTTCGGTTCGGTTTATGTAACTAGTTTGCATAAATTGACCGAGACGGGTCAAACATTATCATTTTTGTCTCAAAATCCAGAATGTATTTAGTATACCCATATTATACAAGTATTCAAACTTGTCGGGTCTAAATCACATTCTATCCGGTCTTCGCTTAATCGTGCGTTTGAACTGTTTCGTCCTTAAAGCTAACCGGTCTAAGCTTAAGCTTAAATAAAGACCCGTTAGAAATCTAATAGGTTATTATAAACCTTCGTTCCAGATTAGGAGCACCGGTAAAAGCTACTTGCAATTTGCTTATTGTGAATTATACTTTACTCAGGTAAATACTTTTAACTTATTTTCCCTATACGGGCTTGGGTTACGGTATATAGAATACCGCTTGATCGAGCATCAAATCTTACATCTTTGGGTGGTTAATTGAATAATTTGATTGGCTCGTTTAAACAGTCATGTTTACTTAAAGCCTTTGGGGGGTTAATGACCATGTCCCGGATATCCTTGGCATCATCTTACGAGATGGCCACGACCTGAGCACGAGGTGTAGGCGTACACCTGTCAGTGTATAACTCTATATTGTGGTGTGTCTATTGATCTTTAACCCGGACAAGATCCGGGCTACTGAACGCACAAGTAACATGTAATTCGTTCACAAGATTATAATAATACATAATTATCCCAAGTTATAAAATGTTTTGTGCCTTGAGCATTCAAATCAATTTTCAACCATTTTCAAAATGAGTCAGTTAAATTGTATTTACCAGTGTAAACTGACGTATTTTCCCAAAAGGTTAAGTGCAGGTACTACACGTACTAGGCTGGCTGTCTTCTAGAACGTCCACAATAAGTCTCGCAAGCTTGGATGACAATAAACTGTTGAACAATATCTTATTTTATTTTGATCCGCCTGTGGATCCGTTTCAACTATTAGTGATATTTAATATTACACTTTATTAAAGTTGAAATGAATCTATCTTTGCTTCCGCTGTGCATATATATATTGTGTTGTTTGTCTATGATGATACCAACTACGTCACTATACTCCCCACCGGGCCCACCGGTGACACGTGGAAAATAGGGGTGTGACATAAGGTATTATTAAAAGTTTCTCCATGGAAAGGAGTGGTCAGATTCGTTAAAAGGGGAAAGCTAAGCCCCAGGTATGTTGGTCCTTTTAGGATTATTAGAAAAATAGGACCAGTAACTTATCAGCTACAACTGCCAGAGAAAATGGCAGGAATACATGATATATTTCATATATTTAATCTCAAGAAGTGCTTAGCAGATGAATCATTAATGGTACCTCTTAAGGATATAAGGGTAAATGAGAAACTTAAGTTTGTAGAGAAACCACTGCAGATTGAAGATAGAAAGATCAAGAATCTGAAACACAAGAGATTAGTTCTGGTCAAAGTGAGATGGAATTCCAAAAGAGGACCAGAGTACACTTGGGAGCTCGAATCAGAGATGCGAAAAAAATATCCACACCTGTTTCAGTAGACCTCGAGGACGAGATCTAGAACAAGGTGGGGAGGATATAACAACTCTCCTAGAACCCTTAATGTGACCCAAAAACGTTCCTTACGCACCTTGTATGAGAAAAACAAGCCCAAAATACCCTTGTACTCAGAAAAATCAAGAAAAACCAAGTTTGGGTGTCGCTCGCGGGCCGCGACCCACTGCTCAAGATCTGTCGCAGGGCGCGATGGCCTAGACTTGCCGGACACACAATGCCGACACGTGTCGAAGCTAGATTCGCTGACTCGACCAAGCTAGGGCCTAGCCTAGGGTCCTCGCGGGCCGCATAGACCGAGGCTTAGGCTTACGTGGGGCGCGAGCTGCCCTAGTCCAGCCCTATAAACTGGATCGATCAGCTTCATTTGAATTCGTTCATTTCTCTGATTTCTCTCTCAATTTCTGAATAGTAGAAATATTACCCGGGCATAATACCCACTATAAAGCGAAGCACTGCCTCGTTATAAGTATTATAACCCCTGGTTACGTATTGGTTACTATACCCGATTGATCTAAGGCTCCATAACGCATGTCAAGGCTCTGCCTGACTCAGTCGTTGGAGTTCTGTCTCGAGGGTATAGCTAATGTAAATTGGGTTATCTTACTAACACGTGTGCATTGTTTAATTTTAATAGATTATAACCAGGAAATCACCAGAAAGCAGTAGTATTATCTAAAACAGCAATGTGTGTCCATTCTCTTTTTCTCACCGTTTGTGAGTACATCTATTTTTGTAAACCTTTTTATACAAACCTCAAATGTTTTAAGTTATGATAACAGTGATTGAGTCTATGTATTCTACAATTACTATTGGTATGTTGGGGTTTTGTATACATTACTTGTTACTAATACTGTGAATAGTAGCATGACCACAAGTCAGGATTGATAGTACCGTGGGTGGTAATTTGGTAGATATAAACATTGTAATCGCTCTCAATACTGTAAAGATATAAAAGCTTGTTTTGACTAAATTGGGATGCACTTGCCAGTATTTCTTGCTAATAAAATATTTTTAAAACGCGTTTCAGGTAACAAAATGTGAAAGCCAATAGAAGCCAGCTGTAGAGCACTGAAGCTTGGAAAAGTGGCTATAAAAGTTACCTAAATAAGAAAGAAGTTTTATTTCAATAAATTAGGGTTTATCCCTACAAACATATTATAATGGAACTTGGGTTTTCCCATGTATTTATTATTTATAAAAATGAGGTGTTTTACTCTAATAAACCATTTCCTAACTACGGTCCTGATGTAAATTTCCATTGCCAAATTAATAAACTCCGATACCACCAGCTCTATGTGCTGCTCGCGGCTGCCCGCCCCTCGGGGCAAGGGGTCTGGGATTGCGACAGTAACGAGCCGAGCTCGATGAACTTATGTGAGCTCAAGCTCGACTCGTTGGTAGTTTTTCAAGCTTGAGCTTGGCTTGTTTGCTCGATAAGTGAAGCTCAGGCTTAGGCTCGTTTACTAAACAAGGTTTTTTTAGGTTTGGGCTAGGCTCGTAAACAAGTTTAAATAAGCTCGGCTCAGCTCGTTTATAGAAAAACTTAAATAAGGGGTAAATATTATTAAATATTAATAAATACTAATATTACACTAAGGCTTGATAAGTAGGGTAGCAAACGAACCAAATGTTTGGCGAACAGCTCATGAACCGTTCGGCGGGAAGTTCGTTTGTGTTCATTCGTTTATTAAACAAACGAACACGAACAAGTAATTTCGTTCGTTTAGTTAAATGAACAAACATGAACAGAGGTCTTGTTCGTTCGTTTATGTTTGTGAATGTTCGGTAACGTGTGCGTTTGTGTTTGATAGTTCATTAGTGTTTTTAGTTTTTATATTTATTTAAATACTTCAAAATTTCGACAAATTAAATATCTAATAAGTGTCAGTGTATATATATATTGTTCATTGTTGGGATTGAACCCTAACAAAGGAACAGATAATGTAAAGCCAAAACCAGGTCACAACAGAGGATTCATAATAAGCAGCAGTTTACACTTTGCTCTCCCCTTGAAAGTGAGTTATAACATCTGATGGTCTCTAACTACTGTGCCCTTTTCAACTGCTGATATGATCCTAAAGACTGCTGAAGACAAACTCTGTTGCTCTATCTACTGCTGTCTCTTAAGTGCTGCTGAAGACACAAACACTGCTCATTCAAGGACTGATCACCTTTGAAGAAAGCACTGATGTTGTTGTTAAGCATCAGTGCTTAGGCTACAACAGTGGAACGTGAAGCAGTTGTTTCCTCATGTTTTGTATTATTATTACAATCAGTTGTTAAGACATCAGTAGTTTGTGTAAGGACAGTAGATATAGTTTGTTAGGCTGTTAGACGTCGCTTTCATGGTGACGTCAGCTGAGATTCCTCAGTGGTTTGGTTTGCCTATAAATGTGACAGTGCCCTGTACTGTTACATTTGATTGACTGAGCGAGTTCTTCTCCTCTAGTCCAATCCTTTCATCTTGTGTGCAACCATCCTTGGGGCATCAGGCTGAGGGGGAGCTTAGTATGTAAGCATATCTGTAAATCTTTTGCTTTGATCTGTAAATCATTCGACTCTATGAGAAGCAATCGTTTGTCATACTATGTTTTCCTTTGATTGTGTTTACAAAGTTTGTTATTCATTAACTTGGGTGATGGTTTAATGTACCAAGAATTGACGGCTAGAATTGATAAACTGGATACATCTGTTGCAGAAATCAAAGACTTGCTGTAACAGTTGTTGAAAGCACAAACGGTACCATCCACTGCTGCACCACCTCCAACAGCTACTCCATCATCTGCTCCTACTCTAGATGAGCTGTGGAATTTGTTTAAACCCCTGCACTATCTTCGAAAGAGTTGATGATGCCAAAAAGGGGGAGAAAAATGACTCTGAGGAAAATCTTTCAGTAACTTCTGCTGAAACATCTGTCAAAGAAAAGGAAAAGGGAGGTGATGAAACCCTGAAAATTCAAGCAGATGATGAAGATACACAAATGAGGATCGTTCAAAGTCAAGTCAATTCAGCTGGTCTCAAAACCAGTCAATTCAGCTGGTCTCAAAACCACTGCTGATATTAAAAGGGTAAGGGATGAGAGCAGAGCTTTGGTTGTGAAAAGGATAGTTCTGCAAAAAGAAAAGAAGAGGTTGGTACTTCATTAAAGAAGAGTCCTGTTAGAAAAACAAGGCAATCAACCACCACAACTTCTAAAACTAAGCCAGTTACTACTCCAACCACAACTTCTGTTCCCACAAAATCACTTACACCACCAAATATACCATCACCACCAAAAACTACCTCATCACTACCATCATCCCCTGCTAAAATGCAGAAGACAACAGATGTTACAACATCTTTTGTAATGGCAACAGTGGTTGAAACACAAGTTGTTTCAACAACTGTTAGTCAATCACCTATTTCCTCAAACACTGCTATTCAAAACACTGTTCCAACTGCTGTTATCTTCAGACAAAAGAAGATTAAAAAAAAAAACAGATGGATGAAGAGACAAAACAGGATAAAGCAGCAGAAGATTACATTATAAAAATGATTCTTCAACAAATGCTGGCTGAAAATCCTGTGTCATCAAAGGTTGCAGACTCTGCCCATGCAGTCCTTACCAGGCCACCATCTACAAACTCATCAGCTAATAAACCTCTCCCAAGAAACCCATTAGGTTCAAAAATACTAAAGTGGAAGTCTGATTAAAAGACCCATGTATTGACTCTGCTCAGATCTAATGGTGTAGTGAAGCACATATCAAGGGAACAAGCACTGGGCCTGGGTGTTGAAGATCTGCAAGATCTCCTTGAGCTTACACTTTGCAGGGATGAGGAAGACTCAAGTTCCAAGGACTTTGAAGCAGAATTTAAAAGACAAGCTAAGGAATTTCTGATGAGGTGATAAAGATCCAGAATAATGAAGGGTTTTGGCATCATCTGTTCCAGGGGGAGATTGTTGGGATTGAACCCTACCAGAGGAACAGATGATGTAAAGCCAAAACCAGATCAGGGCAGTGGATCCATAATAAGCAGCTGTTTACATTAGACTTTCCCCTTGGAAGTGATTTGAAGAACATCTGATGGCCAAACCACTGTCCTGTACAACTGCCGCCTTGCAACTGCTGACCACACTAAAGTACTGATGAAGATTAAAGGCTGAAGCTCAATCTACTGACGGAATTCAAGCACTGCTGAAAGAGTTAAAGCACTGCCCATTCAAGGTCTGATCACCCTTTGAAGAAAGCACTGATGCTTAGACATCAGTGGTTGATTACATCAGTGTAATGAAGAATCAGTGTTTATACATCAGTAGTTAGTATGTAATCAGTGTCTGTATGATCAGTAGTTATAGATCAGTGCTTATAGGTTGTTAGGTTGTTAGATGTCACTTTCATGGTGACGTCAGCTGAGATACCTCAGTGGTTTGGTTTGCCTATAAATGTAACAGTACCCTGTACTGTTACATTAGATTGACTGAGCGAGTTCTTCTCCTCTAGTCCAATCCTTTCATCTTGTGTGCAACCATCCTTGAGGCATCAAGCTGAGGGGGAGCTTAGTATGTGAGCATATCTGTAATCTTTTGCTTTGATTTGTAAATCATTCGACTCTATGAAAAGCAATTGTTTATCATACTATTCTTCCTTTGATTGTGTTTACAAAGTTTGGTTTCATTTCCGCTGCACTTTACATGTTTTCATATTCATAAATTGTTCAAACATACAAACAAACACAATCATGTGAGCCTCCGATCCTAACAATTGGTATCAGAGCCTGGACAGTCAATTTCGATTTAACAGTCAAATTGACATAACAGTTCGGCTCGAAATCCATTGATACTAAGGTTGGTTGTATTTTGTTGAAAAACAGAGTATCGAGTAAATCATGTTCAAAATGGTTATTCAAAAACTCTGTAAATCAACCAAGATGTCATATGACACACAAATTTCATACAACAAGTGATTTCATGCATAATACACTCATGGTTTCTAGATCTGAAAGTATATCTGTCAAATTATGAGAATATTTCTTATTTTCTAAATTGATTTCAACTGTCGTTATGAAAAGTGTGATGTCACCCTTTTAAATGCTAAAGTAAGTACCTCAGATTAGCAAAACTCATGTTCATAAAAACATCTATGTTTTGCTAACATGAAAAGAGGGAAATTAAAACTTTAGTTATCCAGATCTTATGTGTTGAAAACAGGTTGAGTTACTCAAAAGAACAAAATCAACTATGTTAAAATACATTAAGAATATTCACAAAAACTCCGAAGTGTGTTCATCTCAAAACTTCTGAAGTCAGAAGAAAAGAGTATAAACATAAAACACTGAAGAGTCAAAGTGTAGGGTAATAATGGTCGTTAAGCAACCATGTGCATTCATCTGTTCAGAAAAGGGTTTTTGATTCCAGTGAATGAATTACAAAGAGAATCATGTTTGCAATCAACTGACAAAGAAAATGGTACCATACAGTGGTCAAAATATGTTCAAAGTTTTCCTACCACTATTGTCAAAACCACTGACCATTTTCAAAAACTTGAGAATGATATGATTATGTGTGTGTATTGAATTTATACCAAATCCTTTTGTTGCTGCCCTCAGGAAGTCCTTTAATCATTTTTTCTCAAAGGATTTTCTTGAATAATCAGGATATATTGTTCATTTTTTTTAGGAATAATATATTTGGAACTTTTGCTTGTTTTTGTTGGCAATAGTCTCAGCTCCTGTCAGGATGTAGTACCTTATTTTTGGTGGTATCTGTGTCCTCTTAAATGGGTCAAAAGGAAATGGTGCATATGTCATGATCATGTCCTACTCAGGTCTGTTCCTAAATTTTCATCAAAATTGATTGCAAACTGTGCTTAAAATACTAAGGTACTCATGTTTTAATTAAATATTAAACTAAAATGAGCTGCCTCAGTAAAAATCTTCATCATCTGGGGTGTCAAACCACTGTCTTTCAAAATTGACATGTGGCAAAAACCTTAAATGAAAATCTTCAGAAACTGTTGCTGAAACACCTGTCCTTCAAAGATTTGTACCATTTACCCTAACAACTGCTTTGTTTCAACGTCTGATCTCTAAAACACTGTCCACTGCTGAAAGTTAACCACTGGTTCCTCATTTTCTTAAAAAGCACTGATGATCAAAATCAGTGTCTTATCCACTGATATGCTATCAACTGATAGTAAAAATCATCCACTGCCCATAATTTTTACCGTTGTAACCACTGATGCTTGATACATCAGTGGCTCTTAAAACAACTGTTCTCCATAATTCATCTATCTTATCAGTAGTTGACACGTGGTTAGTTTTTAGCCCTCAGATCGAAATAACCGCTGCCACATCAGCGATCATTTTTTTTTCCTAAATAAAACCCTGCCCTAAACCCCAAACAGGGTTTTACACTGTCGAATTGAATTCCAAAAATTCTCTTCACATAGCAGTTTCCAACCCTTCTTCTCAAAATCTCCAAAATCATTCTCCGATTCTTCTTCATCAAAATGACGAAGTCAAAAGGAAAATCAAAATCAAAACCCACATCACCACCACCTTCAACTGAAGTCGCTCAAACGGCTGAAGAAACCATCGAAATACCATTCAAACAATCTCACAACTATCTGGGTCTACTCACAAAACCCAAAGACAATCACACCTTCAACACCATCATTGATGCAATAACTGGATCAAAGTACAAAACTTTGTTGACGGTAAATGCTCCCATATATCTGCAAACCCAGAGAGAGTTTTGGAAAAAGGCGACGCTTGAAAAACAAGACGACAAAGTCATTGCCATTAACTCCTCGATACAGGGAAAAGCGATCAAAATCACACCACAATCAATATCAGAAGTCTTCATACTCGATGATCAGAACGGTAAAACCTCTTTTGACAAAAACGAGTTAAAAGCTGATTTTCTGAAAAGGGGTTATGCGGAAGAATCAAAGGTAGATACCCTACAAAAGGGTTATTTTCCATCTGCACCCAGGTTCTTATTTCACACACTCTTGATGTGTGCTTCAAATAAAACAACATCTTTCAACGAAATACCATTGAAAATTCAAAGCCTGGGTTACGCTATTTTGAATAATAAAGACTATAACTACTCCCAGGAGATTTTCAATGACATGGTGAAAAACGTTGAAAGTAAAGCATTTTTACTTTTTCCAAGATTTTTGAGTTACTATTTTGAACAAAAATTTGCAAAGGAAAATTTAAATTTGCTAAAACAAGGTGTTCATTGTCAAATAAAAGGCTTAACAAAAGAAACATTTTCAAGAATGATGGCACCAATAAAAACAAAAGCAGGGGTATCTGAGCAGATTTTAGCGGTTACAACTGCTCCTCAGGTATCAGCTGCTGAGCCCACTGCTCCAGGTGATCATAGCAGCACTCCCACTGCTCTGAAACCCACACCTGCCACCACTAAAAAGACCAAAAAGAAAACATCCAGAAAACCCACCAAACCCAAAACAAAGGCAACTCTGGAAGATGAGATCCCAGAGGAAATGCCTGTGACAACACAAAAGTCACCACAAACCACTGCTGCTACTTCCTCACAGCAGTTGGAAGAAAGATCTCAACCCATGCCTAAAACTCCTCCTGCATCCTCACAAAAGGATCAGGTTGTAAGCACAGGGACACCACAATATGAAGCTTTGAATCCACTCGGATCCATCTTCCTCAGTCCTGATCCCAAGGACATGTCTCTTTCAACCCCCATCCCCTCACCAATAATAATGCCACAATCCATGCTACCTCTGTTGCATGCAGCTGCTATTGCACAGACACAAACCAGTTCCTCTCTATCACCTATCACTGAGAGTATACATCCACAAGTGACTGGGTCTGATGCTTATACCTCTGCTATCCCAGCAACAGTTGAGGAGGTTACACTGCAGGAGTTACAAGTAACTCCTGTCAGTAGTTCAAGTGGAGCAGCAACTACAACTGGTGGATCAACAGATCCTCAGTTGGACAGTTGTTTCATAAGTAAGACTCCCTTGAAGGCAATTTCTTCCATGGCAACTTCGGTGACCACCAGTGAGTTGGATCTAACCACTGGTACCATCAAAGGTTTATCGAGTGCCGAAGAAAGAAGTCCCCAGTACCAAGAACAAGGGGCATCAATGGGTGATTTTTGGGACTCTGTTTCTAAGTCACACATTGATATAACCACCACAGGTGGGGATTCAGATGATCCCAGTAAAATGGGTGATGATTCAAGATATCAGGAATTGACGGGCAGAGTTGAAAAACTTGAAGAATCAGTTTCTGAAATAAAGGAGATGGTGCAAGAGATTTTAAAAGCTCAGAAAGCACAAGCCTCTGCTGTTCCTGCTCAAGCATCTGCTCCACAACAAGCACCTGCTGCAAATGAGCTTTGGAATATTTTTCAACCAATGCTTGAAGCACAGCAACTTATGGCTGACAAAAAGCATGCCATTCAAGTACAAATGCTGACCAACATGGTTGAATCAAGGTTCAAGGATACTCAAGCAGATATCAAGGCTATTAAGGCCAGTATCCAAATTGCCACTGGCAAGGCTCCTTCAACTTTACTATTCTTTGATGACCCCCTTGCAGATAATGCCAAAAAGGGGGAGATATTGAAGCAAATGAAGAAAAAGGGAATTGAACATGGCATTCATATTGAACCTGAAAAAGAAAAACAGGTCTCAAAACCTGTTAGCCAAACAGCTGATACAGCAGCAGTTACAAAAACTGCTGCAGCAGCAGTTACAAAAACTGCTGTCAGTAAAACAGCTGCCATATCATCAACACTCACACCCCCAACACACACCACTCTACCACACACCACTACAACTACTGCTCCACCATCATCATCTACAATCATACCATCACCACTACCTGCTGACATACAGCAGAAGACAACAGATGTTACAACATCTGTTGTAATGACAGCAGCGGTTGAAGCACAAGTTGTTTCAACCACTGTCAGTCAACCACAATCCACTGCCATACAATCTACAACCACTGATCCACCCAAAACATCATCTGCTCTTTCTTCATTAAAAAGGAGAAGGAATCTCATAACAGATGATGATTCACCACTTTCCCCACCAACATCACCACGTCCATCCCCTGCTCAAAAGCAGAAGACAACTGCTGACATATCAGCAGTTGTTAGTCAGTCATCCACCACTGCTCTCACCTTTCACACTTCACAACCAAGGCTCTTCAACAGAATAAGAAAACCAATCACTGCCGATGAGGGTATACATGATCCTGATGCTGCAAAATATCCACTGGAACTTGAAGCCATCAAAAATGAGATGAGGCAATTCTATACAAAAGAGGATCCTTCAAAAAGAAGATTCTCCTCACTCATAGGCTACATGCCACCAGAGGATATGGATGATTACCTCAAACTCAAGGCAAGGCAGGCTAAAGCAAGAGCTAAATTTGAAAGTAAACGTGAAAGTCTAAGCGAAGAAGCCACTGCTAAAAGACTGGATTTCTTCCTTGAAAAGGTAAAACAGATGGAAGAATTTGCACAGGAACTAATCAAAGAAAAGGCTGAACAACGCAAAGAGCTAAGAAAACAATATCTTGCCTACATTATGAAAGAAAAATTCTATCCTGCTGAAGAAAAACAGTTTGAAGAATGGCCAATAATCGCTCTAAAGCATGAGGCTGAGAGGATTGACAGAATCAAGAATGATTCTACAAAGAAGAAAAATCCTCCAAACTGGAACAAATTCAAAAAGCTCATTGCTGACTTCACTGCTGAGTATAAAAGAAAGAAAGAGGAGCTGGTGGATGCAAAAATAGACTCTGCTGAAGCCATATCAAAATGGTCAAGACAGCAGACTGATGAAGCCTACAAAAGGCTGAAGAAAAGAAAGACATCTGTTTCAGGCACTTCTAAGAAGCAAGAACAAATGATGAAGCTTGAACAGAAGATGGGAAACCTCGACACACTGTTCCGATCTACTTTTGCAACAAATCAAGAAGAAGGAGAACAGCTGACTGAAGAAGAGGTAATAGAAAAGGAAGCAGAGTACTTCAAAGATACCATCACGAAAATGGGTCTAAAAGAAGATACTTCAACAAAGCTTCAGAGCCTTTTTAAGGCATTAAACAAACCTGCATCTCCAAACACTGCAACTGACATATCAGAAATTGAAAGGCAAGAGCTTATTGAAAGAGAAACTGCAGAAGACATAGCTGCAGCAAATGATGTCATTGAACAAACTTTCAAAAGAATGTCTGAAAGTCTGCAGTTGTTTTCAAGGCCATTATCCCTCAACTCATCTTCAAATAAGTCTCTCCCAAGAAACCCACTTGGCTTTAAAATACTAAAGTGGATGTCTGATCAAAAGACTCACGTATTGACCTTGGTCAGAGCCAATGGCGATGTGAAGCATATATCAAGGAAAGAAGCACTAGGCCTTAGTGTTCAAGATTTGCAGGATCTCCTTGAGCTTACACTGTGCAGGGATGAAGATGACCAGAGTGCAAAGGTATTTGAAGCTGAATTCAAAGAACAAGCTAAGGCACTCTTGATGAGTAATAAAGGTCCTGAATAATGAAAGGTTTTGGCATTATCTGTTCCAGGGGGAGATTGTTGGGATTGAACCCTAACAAAGGAACAGATAATGTAAAGCCAAAACCAGGTCACAACAGAGGATTCATAATAAGCAGCAGTTTACACTTTGCTCTCCCCTTGAAAGTGAGTTATAACATCTGATGGTCTCTAACTGCTGTGCCCTTTTCAACTGCTGATATGATCCTAAAGACTGCTGAAGACAAACTCTGTTGCTCTATCTACTGCTGTCTCTTAAGTGCTGTTGAAGACACAAACACTGCTCATTCAAGGACTGATCACCTTTGAAGAAAGCACTGATGTTGTTGTTAAGCATCAGTGCTTAGGCTACAACAGTGGAACGTGAAGCAGTTGTTTCCTCATGTTTTGTATTATTATTACAATCAGTTGTTAAGACATCAGTAGTTTGTGTAAGGACAGTAGATATAGTTTGTTAGGCTGTTAGACGTCGCTTTCATGGTGACGTCAGCTGAGATTCCTCAGTGGTTTGGTTTGCCTATAAATGTGACAGTGCCCTGTACTGTTACATTTGATTGACTGAGCGAGTTCTTCTCCTCTAGTCCAATCCTTTCATCTTGTGTGCAACCATCCTTGGGGCATCAGGCTGAGGGGGAGCTTAGTATGTAAGCATATCTGTAAATCTTTTGCTTTGATCTGTAAATCATTCGACTCTATGAGAAGCAATCGTTTGTCATACTATGTTTTCCTTTGATTGTGTTTACAAAGTTTGTTATTCATTTCCGCTGCACTTTACATGTTTTCATATTCATAAATTGTTCAAACATACAAACAAACACAATCATGTGAGCCTCCGATCCTAACATTCATGAATGATTGTTTGTGTTCATTTGTTCCCATTTATGTTCATGAACATTAATTTGTGCTCATATGTGTTCGTCAATGTTCGTTTTTGTTTGTTGCCTAAAATTAACAAACAAACACATACGAACATGAACAAGTTCATTTCCTTAACAAACGAACACGAACATAAAATCTCATTCGATAAGTGTTCATGAATGGTTCGTGAACACATATATTTCTTAACAAACGAACACGAACAAGCTCTTGTCCGTGTTCGTTTGGTTCGTTTGCAGCCCTATTGATAAGGCTGGACGAGCCTGACGAGCTTCACATGCCAGGCTCGAGCTCGCTAAGGCTCGACTTATTTCGAGCTTTCTCTTGACTCGATCTCGAGCCGCTCACGAGCCGCTCAGCTCGTTTGCACCCCTATTCTTTTGTGTAATTTAAGAAAGAGAGAGAGAGAGAGAGGGGGGGGGGGGGGAGTGTTGGTGCATTTTGTGTGCATGTTACTATGCGAATAGGCAAGTTAGAGTGTGTGTTGAATACGTATAGATTATCGTATGAAGTGTATGTTTAGGCTGGTGTTTGTAATAGCTTAAGAGTGCTACGCATCGCATGAGCCACTTGCAGCGCAAGAGCCATGCCATGTGCATCGCATGAGCCATGCTCAACGCATCCCTCATATATACCTAGGTGTGTCATGTGCTAAGATAATGATGTCTATATATAGAAGTGGTCATGCGCATAATGTCATAAGTTTTGGATAAGATGGGATTGGAGCTTGATCGATGTAAACCCTTTTAGTATGCGCATAGTGTCATCTTGCACCAACTGCTTACCGCGTTCCAAATAACCGATGCGACAAAGCAAGATATAAAAAGATGATCCTCCGATTCCTCCTCCAAGTTACAAAGCGGGCATATGGAGTCTTCAATAGGAATGTGCCTTTTTAAAAGAGCTTCCCTAGTAGGTATTTTACCCATCTCCAATCGCCAAGTGTGAATGTTACATTTAGCAGGGACCCACTTGCACCACTCCAAACCGAACACATGACCGTATCGATGCTCATCATAAAGCAACTTCTTCATAGCCTTAGCCGAGAATTCTCCCTCGGAACCCGCACTCCAGAACCAACGATCCTCCTGATCCAATATATGAACGCCACTCAAAAGCACAGACAACTGCTAAATGTTGTTCTCAGCCTCCGCAGGGACCTGATCAACACTCCAATTCCACTCTAAGACCGGCACCGTACCGGTAGTCTTCACCCGATCCGCCACTTTACACTTTTTGGCAACTTCCATTCTGAACAGAAGTTGTCATATATATTTACTTGAAGTTGTCATGAATAGTGATTCAACATTTTTAAGTATTTATTAAAAAATATTTTTTAAAATAATATATTAATACATGAATATTTTTAAATACTTATTAAAATATTTTATTTAAATTAAATTAAATTATATTATATTATATTATAATTTGAAGTTGCCATTATTCAACATTTTTACGTATTTATTATAAAAAAAATACTTAAAATTATATATTAATAATATGTATATGTTTTTACAAGGTTAGTAAACGGTGATTACATTTGATTGGTTGATTAAACATTATTATTATATTATATTATATTATATATAATAACAAAACAAGAATCCTCTTAAGAACAGTGTTTTTTTTTCTTTTTCTTTTTTACTTTTTTTTTCTTTTGTCTTTTATTGTGTTTTATTTAGTGGACTTTTTTTTAAATTTGTTTTATTACTTTAGTAGTTTTTGGTTTTTTATATCGTTAAAATCGGTATTGATACTCGCTTTTATTGATTTCCGCTTTGATGGTTTTTAATTAGTAGAGCCTATAATGACCAAAGTCACGCTGCGTAACACAGTGGAAAATGATCAAACTCCCGTCGCGTAATGCGGTGGGGAAACCCTATTTTTTAATTGGTATTATCGGAACCGATATCAATATTCGCTTTTATCGATATTCTCTTTGATGGTTTTCCGATAAATCAAGCCGGTAACGACCAAAGTCACGTCGCGTAACAACTAGGGAAAACCGATCATCTCCCGTCACGTAGCGCGAGGGAAAAACCCAGTATCGATATTCGTTTTTATGGTTTCCGATGAGTCGAGCCGATAACGACCAAAGTCACGTCGCGTAGCATGGGGAAAAACAATTAAAATCCCAGCGTGTAGCGCGAGGGTAAAAATCTTTTTTTCCCTTTTTTTAATTGGTATTATTGGGAACCGGTATTGCCGTATTGATATTCGATTTTATCGATCTTTGCTTTTATGATTTTCGATGAGTCGAGCCGATAACAACCAAAATCACGCTACGTACCATGGGGAAAACGATCAAACTCCCGCCGCATAGCGCGGAGAAGTCCCACTAGTTATATATATACACATGAATTGCAATTCTTCATGAATAGCATCTAACATTTTAGAAGTTTTTAATATTTCAAAATTTCATTTATTTTTAAATTTATTTACATATGAATTGAAAGTCCTTATAAATAGTATCTAATATTATAGAAGTTTCTAATATTTTAAAGTTTCATTTATTTTAAATTCTATTTTCAACATTTATTTATTTTTTATAAGATATTTTATCATCATTCAATTGATTTATTTTTTCTAATAATATGTATTTTGTTAACTTTAAAAAAAAAATTAATCCGTATCTATGTTTTCTTTTCAACATGGCGATATAAAATTAAGTTGAAATGGATACCGTACCATTGTCATACCAAACCGAACCGAAACCGACGATGAATGATTATTTATTATTTTTAATTATTTATTTTTATTTATACAACTCTATACCGATATTTTTTATTGTTTTTGCTTTCGATAAGCTAACACCGTATCGCTATCGTACCGTACCGAACAGCATCAATACCGATACCTGTATTCATTTTGATGGTTTCTGGTTTCGATAACCTTTTATTTATACAACTCTGTCTGCGACACTAAATGAATATTGATATCAGTTCTGTGACGATCTGAACCAATCATATCGCTCGAATAACATCGATATAAAACATGTGTTGATCCCGAGTGCAATCATCGCAATACTATAATGAACTGAACCGATACCAATTCAATGTCCGCGGTAATGTACCGTCGCAACACGCGGTTAAATAACCTAGTTAAATTTAAAATGGTTTTATTACATATTTTTTAATAACCTAACATCTCTGGTTGGATGGTACCGTACTTATTTATAAAAAGTCAAAATTTACAACAGAAATCCTTATATTAAAATAGCAAATATACTAAAATTAAAAAGCACACACACTTTCTCACTGTGGTTACTGGGTTATTCAAAAAAGATAAAGAGAGGCTAAAAAGAAGGCATTTCTGTTAAGTAAAAGGAGTCAATGGAAGAACAAAGATATTCTACGCTAGCAAAATCTATAACTTTAAGGTCTAAATGTCACAAAGATTAAAATATTATTAATGGTCACAACAAAGGCTTATCTTATTTTATTATTATGTTTTTCGAACGGCGGGTTTTATTAAAAAACTAGCAAAGAGGTAGGCGGAACTTACATGTATGAATTAAAAAGTAAAACTACACCAATGTGTGATTTTACAAAATTTAGTTTATTGTATAACTTTTTCATGTTAAATTAACATATAATGTCTTAGAGCATTCATAGTAGATTCTTAATCGCTATTCTCAATCGTTATCATTATAATTTAACTAAATACATATTTTTCTCTCAACGTTGTTTAGTTTTTATCAACCTCTCACATCATATTTTTTTCATCTTACTCAAACATTTATTTTATTATTTTTTCTCGGTTTCATACACTCACAAGATTATATTTAGAGATGAACAATGAGTCTCAATAATATATTTAGAGAACTAATATAAATTCTCTAAAACTTGTTATTATCTTGGAGATGACGATGGAGTGTGTAAGAGCATTCACATTACATTGGAGTCTTCATCTTCATCTATGGCGGTGTTTGGGGTTCCTTATTTTGCACCAACTTCTCACTTATTGAGTTCTGAGAAGTGAAAAGGAAACCCAAACACCCTTTGAGAAGAACTTTTATGATCAAAAGGAATTCCAAACACTCTCAAATAAGGACTTCTGTGCCTTCAAATGGCTTTGAGAAAGAGAAATTGAGAAGTAAGATATTCTTACTTCTCACTTATGACTTCTCAGAAGTTATAAGTCATAAGTTAAAAGGAATCCCAAACACCCCCTATATAAAAACATACATTTCTCTAAATTTTGTTAATTTTTTCAAAAACATTTCACATTTGACTTTTTAACTTCTATCTACTTCTTACTCACAAATATTTATTTTATTATTTTTTTTTCTTTCTTACATACTTACAATAAAAATATAGAGGGTTGAATATGAATACCTAAATATAGAGATGTACTTTAATTTATATATGTTTTTTTTATTATAGAAATTCCAATGCGATGGTGTTTTTGTTGTTTCCTATATTCTTTTCTATATATTATACAGAGTGAATTTCAAGAATTGTCCTTTATCTTTATACCCATTTTCAGGCGCTGTCTATTATGTTCAAAATTGACGAGTTTTGTCCTTTATATTTTCATATCATACACGTTTTGTCCTTTAGGCCTAAGTTAGTTTTTTCAGTTAAATTTGGTCATATGTTTTGCACATGAGGGCATTTTTGTTAATTCAAAGGTACATTCAACGGCATGTTTACAGCTCAAAGCTTCTGCAACCTTTGAATTGACAAAAATGCTCTTATGGGCAAAGCACATGACCAAATTTAACTGAAAAAACTAACTAGGTTAGGCCTAAAGGACAAAACGTGTATGATATGAAAGCATAAAGGACAAAACTCGGCAATTTCAAACATAAAGGATAACGCCTGAAAATGAGTATAAAGATAAAGGACAATCTTTGAAATTCACTTTATTATACAGAATAAAGGCTCCAATATTAATGTTTTAAACGAAAGTAAACCTTATACTTTTTCCCTATAATTATGAGAGGAGTAAACTGCCAAAATCGTCACTGAGATTTGGGCATGTTTGTCATTTTCATTCAAAACAACTTTTTTGTATCATATAGTCTATTTTTGAGATTTTTTGTCATTTTCAATCAAACGTCTGACTTTTTTTTGCCAAAATCGTCCATGAGATTTGAGATTTTTTGTCATTTTCATCCAAATATTTGATAGAAAAATTAAAGCAAATTAGATGTTTGGATGAAAATGACAAAAAATCCCAAAAGTAAAGGACTATATTGTAAAAAAAAAAATAGTTTTGGATGAAAATGACAAATGTGCTCAAACATCAGGGACGATTTTAGCAATTTACTCTTATGAGAAAGTAACTATATAGAAAACCTGATGTAAATGCTTTTACAATTTTATAAAATAACGAAAAAAAACACTCGCTTTTGGCATCTTATAATCAAATGAATTAAGTAAGACATAAATTATAAAAATGTTACAAAAATAATTTAAAACAGAGAAGATTCAATATTTCTTGTTTTTTCTTGTTTTGTTTTTATAAAAAGAACTATGAATTAAACAAAAAAAAATCATAAAATTATTAAAAAAGGTGTGAAAAAAAAGTTGGAAAATTCATCCAAAATATCAAAAAAGATCTCATTTACCTTTTTCTTTCAAGAAGATCACTCCATTACCTCTCTTTTCTCTCTCTGAATTATGTGTGTGTAATAACTGCATTTTCTACTACTATTCCTAGTTGCCCTCTGATATATCACAGACAAAAACCAAATTGCCCTCTCTCTCTCTCTCTCTACATAACTCTCTCTCTCTCTCTCTCCAATATATATATATACACACACATATATGTATATCAGTCTCTCATGCAAAGACTGCACCCTTTTGGCTATCTTCAGTGTGTGTTTACCATGGAAGAAAGTGACAAGAAGAAATGCACAGCCACAACAAAGAGTTTCAGGGTTTCAAGAACAACACATAACACTAACCCCCCTCAACACCAACACTTTTATCATCATCATCATCTTTTTCACCTTCATCCACACTACCTTTTTCACAACCCCCCCACACCAAACTTTGGTTTCTTAAACCAAAACCTCTATCCATATTCTCCTCCACCTCTTCTTCCACTACCACCACCACACTCCGCCCTATCTCCACCGCCTCCTCCGGTGGTCCATCTAAACCATGCCCATTTTCACAAACCTTCATGGCAACAACCACCACCTCATGTTCATCATCAAACAGGTGACAAAAACCTCATTTTGTCCTAAATTTTAAGCATTTGTCTTCTTTTCACATGTTTTTGTGTTTGTTTGGTTGATCTGTTCAAGATTCCATTGTTTTATAAATTCTTGTTTTCAAGAAACATGAAATCTTGATTTTTTCAAGAATCTTTTTTGGTAAATAGAGACAGAATCTTATCTCTTACCATTTTTTTCAAGATTTTAGTTTCAGTCTCAACCCAATAATCTCTATATCAAAAAAATCTGAAATTTTATCATTTTTAATCTATTTAATCAAATGGGTCCCAAAAAGTTATAAACTTTGTTGTTTAAAACAGCTTTTTAGAGACAATTTATCTCCTAATCTCCTTACCAATTTTTTTCAAGATTTTAATTTTAATTTCCTTTCATTAGAAACTCTGGACCAGCTTAGTAGACTCTAAATGGTCATGCATGAATGTAGTTTTTAAAAGACTTAGTTTTCCTATTTAAAAATGATAACAGGCGTAACTTGTTACCCGGTTACCTACTATTTCGATGTAATTTCTAATTTGAAAATGAAACCCATAATTTTAATTTTAATTAAAGAAAAAAATTATGTTTCAACTCAATGATCTTTATATAAAAAGAAATCTGAAAATTAAAAATTTCATCAAATTAATCATTTTAATCAAATGGGTCCCAAAAATTTATAAACTTTGTTGTTTAAAACAGCTTTAGAGACAATTCCAAGAACAATGAACTCATCAAAGCAAATCAAGAAAGATGAATTCAAACCCATCATCAAAGACTCATCCCCACCACCACCACCATCACCACCACAACAACCACCACTCACGGTGGCAAGAAGACCAGATTCCGGCGGTTCAGAAGGAACAATAACCCCTTTATTAGCAAACCATTTTCTAGTAGAATTCGACCCATTACAACAAATCCACCAATACGACATTGAAATCACCCCAAAACCCTCAAAAGAAACCGCAAGATTAATCAAAACCACCCTCATCAACCACCACCCCACCATTTTCTCCAACACAAACCCCTGCTACGATGGCCGGAGAACCCTTTTCAGCCCCACCCAACTCCGACCCGACCCGATTACCCTCCAAATCCAAATCCCACTTCCCAATTCCCCTAACCAACAACAAAAATCAAAACTTTACACCACCCACATCAAACTCGTCGCTAAACTCAACGGTCAAGATTTAACCAAATACTTAACGAAAAACCAAGAAAATCAAGAAAACCAAAAGAACCAAAACCCACTTCCACAAGACTATTTGCAAGCACTCGACGTCGTTTTACGCGAAAACCCATCAACAAAATGCACTCCATTGGGTCGATCTTTGTACTCTACTGAACTGGGTGGTTCCAAGGACATTGGAGGCGGCGCCGTCGCAATACGAGGTTTTTTTCAGAGTCTACGACCAACGCAACAAGGTTTGTCGCTGAATGTTGACTTGACACTCACTGCGTTTCATAACCCGGTGGGTGTGATCCAGTATTTGGAAAACCGGTTGCCGTTTTTTAGTGAAGTTATTGTGCAAAAGTCAAGAAAGTTGACTGTTGAAGAAAAAGAACAAGTTGAAAAGGCGTTGAAGAATATAAAAGTTGTTGTGTGTCACCGGGAGACTGTCCAAAGGTATAAAATTAGTCTCTTGTTTTGTTGTTTTTATCACAAGTAATAAAGTAGGGTTTTAATACACTCACACCTCAAAATCTTGTTCCTACGGGTCGTATAACTTTTATCGAGCCGGGGGTCTCATTGGAAGCACCCTCTCTATTCCTACGGAATAGAGGTAAGGTTGTCTACAACTTACCCTCCTCAGACCCTATCTTAGTTTTGCTATTGGTGGGATTTACTGAGTATGATGATGATGATACATGGAAACAAAAAAAAACATCCTCTGACATTTTTTGTGCAATATTCTCCTATATGATATGTACAACTCAATACGGGTCATATACATGTAGGGATGTGAAAATAAGATTTTAGGGTTATGGGAATACTTGGAGTCTTAAAGTATGGTCAACTCATTTTGTCATTTAAATATTTATTTATTTATTGGAAATTACTTTATGGTATTAACTTTAACAAATGGTTTCACCAGGTATACTAATGTGAAATCTTTTGTAGAGTTAATTACACGGTTAGTATTTGTAAAAATGATGTAATTTCCGATAAATAGGTATGAAAATAGTATAATAGGTAAATCACGTACGAATTAATTCTATTTATCATTGCGTCTTACTATTTACATCTAACTTTTTGCTTAACAAATTCATATGAATTTGTGTTTTTCTTTTATAACTTCCGATATATAATAAAATATTAAAAAACGATTATGGTTTTGCGATGTGCTTATTTTTATCTATGTTTTGATGTAAATTTTATAAAAAATGGAGCCGTATCAAATATAACGTTTTGTAAGTTGTTATAAAATTTTATATTTCATTTTTTTTATATTTATATCGAAACGTGAATAAAAATAAGTAAGTAAATTGTAACACCATATCCATTTTTAATAAAAAGATTGTTATATATTTCAAGTTATAAAAAAACACAAATATGAATTTATTGGTGCAAATAGTAAAAAACACAAACATGTACAACTAGTGAAAAGATGAGTTGAAATAGGATCACCCTTTATCCTTAGTGGTTTTGTATTCTTTTGATAGGTTGTTGAAATGTAATTAGGAAATCTATATACAAGAAGATATATAAAAATTCCTAGAACCTTTCATGTTATCAAGCCTAAACATAATCCTGGGTTTCTAACTCTTTCTTTATATCTGATAGGTACAAAGTTGCAAACTTGACCGAAGAATCGGTTGAGAATTTGCGGTTTAGGGATCGGAGTGGTGAGAGTTTGAGGGTGGTGGAGTATTTTAAAGAGGTGTATGGGTATGAGATTAAGTACAGGAATTTGCCGTGTTTGCAGACGAGTAGGAGACGGGTGTGTTACCTGCCGATGGAGGTGTGTGTGGTGTGTGATGGGCAGAAGTTTATGGGGAAGCTTTCCGACGAGCAGACGGCTAGAATGTTGAAGTTGGGGTGCCAGAAACCGCGAGAACGGAAGGCTATTATTGATGGGGTCATGGCTGGACCCTTTGGTCCATCTAGGTGTGTAACTATCCTTTTCACTACTAAAAATGTATGCATTTTTTTTATTTTATAAAATAATATGATGTTAAATGTCATAACTATTAAAAACATATACTTATGTTGCTATAAATAAGGTTCTAATGTTTTTCAATGATTTTAACAGCGGACGCCAAGCCGGAGAATTCAATCTGCGCGTTCTAAAAGAAATGACGAAACTAAACGGTCGAATTCTCCGACCACCACGGTTGAAACTTGGAGACGGTGGTGAAGTGACGGATTTGATCCCCTCCCGTCATGATCGACAATGGAACTTTACCGGCAGCCATGTTTTTGAAGGAAGCCGAATTGGTAGATGGGCTTTAATCAGTTTTGGTGGCACCGATGAACAGAAATCGATCATCCCCAAATTCGTCGATCAGTTAACTCAAAGATGTGAACAGTTAGGGATCTTTCTCAACAGGAACACCGTCGTAAGGCCACAGTTCGAATCAATGCAAGTTCTTAACAATGTATCGGTTCTTGAATCGAAGATAAAGAAGATTCAAAGAGCTGCGAATAATAACTTGCAGCTTCTTGTTTGTGTAATGGAGAAGAAGCACAAAGGGTATGCGGATTTGAAGAGGATTAGCGAAACGAGCATCGGGGTTATGAGCCAGTGTTGTTTGTATCAAAATCTTGCAAGATTGAGTTCACAATTTCTCGGGAATTTAGCGCTTAAAATCAATGCGAAAATTGGTGGGTGTACTGTCGCGTTGTACACCTCGTTACCAGCTCAAATCCCGAGGGTTTTATCCCTTGATGAGCCGGTGATGTTTTTGGGTGCGGATGTGACGCATCCGCACCCACTGGATGATTTCAGCCCGTCGGTGGCAGCGGTTGTTGGGTCGGTTAACTGGCCGGCTGCGAATAAATACGTCTCGAAAATGCGGTCTCAGACGCACCGACAAGAAATAATACACGATTTAGCGGATATGGTGGAGGAAATACTAAAAGACTTCGTTCGGGAGCTTTCGAAGCTCCCGAAACGGTTAATATTCTTCCGGGATGGTGTCAGTGAGACACAGTTCCAGAAGGTGCTTACCGATGAATTGCAAGCGATTCGGGAAGCGTGTCGTCGGTTCACCAGGTACAACCCGCCGATATCGTTCGCGGTGGTCCAAAAACGCCACCACACCAGGCTGTTTCCGGCGGATCCGGTGTCGAACAGTGGTCGAAACATGTTTTCTGACGAGAACGTGCCACCAGGCACGGTGGTTGACTCCGTCGTGACCCACCCGAAAGAATTCGACTTCTATCTATGTAGCCATTGGGGCGTAAAGGGTACGAGCCGGCCTACACACTATCACATTTTATGGGATGAAAATAGGTTCACTTCTGATGAATTTCAGAAGTTAGTTTATAATCTTTGTTTTACTTTTGTGAGGTGTACTAAACCGGTTTCGCTGGTGCCGCCGTGTTATTATGCACATTTGGCGGCTTTTCGGGGGCGGTTGTATCTGGATCGGACCGGTGGCTCGTCTGTGTTCACTAGACGAGGCCCGCCCAAAACCGCCCCTCTCCCAAAAGTACGGGAGAATGTCAAGAATCTTATGTTTTATTGTTGATATATGTAGATATTCAACAATGTTTGTTTGTTTGTTTGTCTTATAATCATCTTAAAGTTATATGAATGAAATTTCAAATTTAGCTACACTATAATTATTTTTTATTTTATTTTAAAGTTGGGTAAATTTAATGAAACTAGTATCTGTGACAGAAAAGGGTTGGAGAATATACGCTGTCGTTTCAATGTAATGCAGGAGCACAATAACTTCTGTAGACAACTGTAACTCTATATTGTCATGCATGCAGAACAATGCAGTAAAAAATTACCCCCACCCCTCCATGCCCTATAAACACTCAACATTTTTTCTATTCTTATTATTTATATTTTAGTAAATAAACTTTATTATATTATATCTTTTTAACAGCATATAAACTTTATACATCTTATCAAAAAACTAAGAACACCTGTAGTGGGGTGGAATTGGGCGTGAAATGCCCTAAAAACGCCCAATAGAGCTCACCACACTGCCCCCGGGGTGTTTTTTTTTTGTCTTTTTTTAATGGCGTTTCCTCAAACACGCCTGGGATGAACTTGAATGGCCAATCAGATCCTTTCACATCTATTTTAAGTGGCTTATAGATTTCTATGGGTTAGCATCCATCCACATGAACATACTATCTAAAAACGTGTCGGGGATTAATCCTTGAAGTGTTCACATCTATAGCTAACTGTCTGTACCATGGATGAACCTATCATCGTGGGGTGCGGGATGAACCGCCCAACAATTTTTTTAGTAATATATGTAACATATATTACGGGTTTTTTACTAACATGGAGATTATTGAACGCCAACAGATGAGTTTTTTTAAGAATAATGAGGTCGTTATTCTTTCTAAATAATTATTAAACAATAGTCATGGTTGCCTAAAAACTCATTGTAGCGCTTCATTTGTATGGGTTGTAATACCTATCATTATTATATGACTGACCCAATTTGAGGATCGAGTTAACAGATATTCTTAAGGAAAAATTGTACTAATATTTTTCAACCAACTATATATATAGGGTGAGGTTCTAGAGTGAACACTAATGTATTTGCAAACTAAGTGAACAAATCTTGCCCATTGATTTACACACGTGAATGGCTAGGATTTCATCATCAAATCGTAAAATACACTAGTGTATTTCATCATCAAATCCTGGTCATTGATCTACACACATGTATGGCCAGGATTAGTTCTCTCAGTTCGCAAACTACACTAGTGTTCACTCTTGAACACACACACACACACACACACATATATATATATATATATATATATATATATATATATATATATATATATATATATATATATATATATATATATAGGGTCAAGTTATTCTACAAATGCTTCTAATTGTAAGAAGTGTAAGAAGGATTTATAAAGTGACAAGTGTCCAATAACCTAAAACTAAACCCACTACATCACCACCAAAAACCTAAACACCCACCCCCACCCCACCACCACCCAAAAACCTAACCCCCCCCCCCCCCACCCCCCACCTCCACCCCCCAAAAACCTAAAAAAAACCTAACACCCCCCCCCCCCCACCCCCCAAAAACCTAAAAAAAATATATAAAAAAAACTAAACACCCACCACCACCCAAAAACCTAAACCCCCACCCCCTCGGCAAAAAAAAAAAAAAAAAATTTTTTTTTTTTTTTGGTGGGTGATGTGGGAGGTTGGGGGGGGGGGGGGGGTTTGGTGGTGGTGGATGTTTAAGTTTTTTTTTTTTTTTAGTGGGTTTTTTTAGGTTATTGGACACTTATCACTCTATAAATCCTTCTTACACTTCTTACAATTAGGATCCTTTGTATTTGATCCTAATCCTATATATATATATATATATATATATATATATATATAGTGTGAGGTTCATTGGGAAACAAAAAAAAAGTGGGGAACAGTGGGGAACTGACTCAAACGAATTCCGATTGGACTCATTCCAGCGGCGTTGGAACCGTCTCGTCGAACCCTAACTAGGATCTCTGAACCCTAAACCCTAAATCATAACCCATAAACCCTAAATATATTAGGGTTTGGCTTTTAGGGTTTTGGCATTAGGGTTTAGCTATAGGGTTTAGCTTTAGGTTTAGCCTTTAGGGTTTAGCTTTTAGGGTTTATAGTTTAGATTTTACGGTTTAACTTAGGTTTTAAACTTATTTTTTAGCTTTAGGGTTTATAGTTTAGGAGTTAGGATTTAGGGTTAAGAGATCTTAGTTAGGGTTCGACGAGCCGGTTCCAACGCCGCTGGAATGAGTCCAATCGAACTTCGTTTGAGTCGGTTCCCCGCTGTTCCCCACTTTTTAGTGTTCCCCAATGAACCTTCCCCTATATATATATATATATATGTGTGTGTGTGTGTGTGTGTGTGAGTAATTTGCTAAAAACCATCCCTGAAATTTGAACATATTTGCCAGTTTCATCTAAAACAATTTTTTTTCTAATATATTCCTTCTCACTTTTGAGATTTTTTTTTCTCATTTTAATCTAAACATTTAACTTTTTTTTTGTCAAAATCGTACTTGAGATTTGTGATTTTTCCATTTTTTTCCATATATCTAACAAAAAAATAAATCAAACTAAACGTTTGGATGAAATTGGCAAAAAATCCAAAACATGAAGAGAAATAAGATACAGAAAAAGTTGCTTTGAATAAAACTGTCAAAAATGCCCAAACCTTACGGACAAGGCAATTTCCTCTCTCTCTAGGGTCGTTCGAATCGCTCGTCGCTCGTCACTCGCTCGACGCTCATTCGGAAATTGCTCGTTCAATTTAACGCTCGGTTGTGAACGAGCCGCTCTGCTTGGTTCGGTTTGTAAACGAGCCAAGCATGAGCAAAGGTCCGCTTGGCTCTGTTCGGCTCGAATTATTATTTTTTATTAGTATACATATACATATACATATACACATCAATTTAATTTTCTTCTCAGATAAACCTCCCCGACATATATAAACATGTATATACACACATACATATGTACTTAAATATAAATTAAATTTATAGTTTTATACATACCACTCTATTTGATTTTGGTCCACTATATACAAATTTACAACTATATCTATACGTACCAGCCTCAATGTTTCATGTCGTTACCCTACGTCGATCGTCTCCTGCTTCTAGCGTCATTGTTCGTGCAATATGATCATCGCCTCGTCGGCCACAACATTGTTATTCACAAGAAAAAATATTATGCCATGTAATGTGACTGTTTTTGTTTTTAAAGACATAAAAACTTGAGAGCCAACATTCTCACTATATCTCTCAACAGTGGCGGCTATGATGGTGTGCGGGGAGGACGTTCGCACAGGGCCCGTGATTTCGAGGGGCATGTGATTTTTAAAAAAAATCTGATATATATATATATATGTGTGTGTGTGTGTGTGTTATTTTTTAGATAGTAAACACATATCAATTCCAGTATAGGTCCATTTACAAATTATTTTTTTATGGTTTAGAATTTAGCTCACTTGCCATTAGGTTTATTGAGCTCAATACTAATTTATTTTTTTAAGAAAATAATAATAAAACATTACCGAGGGGCACATTTTTTCGAGCTCGAACAAGATACGTAAATTCTCAGAGACGCCTCTGTCTCTCAACAAATTTAAACCGGGCGACACAGTTGTCCAAATCGCTCGATCTTCACTCGACGCTCGATCGGAATACTTACTGCTCGGAAAATGTTCGCTTGATTTGAGGCTCGATTTTAAATGAGCCGCTCTACTCGGTTCGGTTTATAAACAAGTCAAGCACGAACAAAGGTTCGCTTGATTCAGCTCAGCTCTGTGTACAGCCTCATCTCTCTTTGTATATATAATCATGTATAATTTTAAAAACAGGTAAATAAAGATAATGTAAAAATAAAAAATAAAAGGACAATTTGTGTCAGTTCCGTTACGTCGCAATCAGAAGCAGAGAGAGGACGAAAGTTGTTCCTTTTGCTCTGTCGAAACGTCTCAATCTACCTTTTCGATTATTTTAACAATTTCGTAGCCCCAATCCCCTGCGGTTCTATTTGTGCCCTATCTCATAGTCCCCTTGGGTCCACCCTTTGGACCACATCCTTCTGAACGGTTCAGATGACCCTTTTGTCTCTTTCCCAACGTTGATAGATTGATGGAACACGCTAAGTTTCCGTACTCTCTCAGGCATAAGATTCCACCCCCACTTTTTTTAACCTAACTAGATCATGACGTCAAAAGTAGTTTTTTTTTTTTGAACGGCCAACAAAAACCTTTATTAATCTAGCAAGCGGCTAGCACCAAACGTACATATACACCGAAAATACAAAGACCCTGCACTTCACAACTTGACTTCACCAAAGACTACAAACATGAGACACTACAAACAATCAGAACCCATCAAACCTGCACCATTGGTCCCAGGTTAGAGAAGTGGACTTTGATCGATGTTTTATCCAATGAAAGCTCATCGTTTTAACCTCCTCGACTACACTAGAGACTGAGATATCCCGACTCGCGAAGACATTTGCATTTCGCAGCTTCCAAATGCTCCAGATAGTGGTTTGACATATAGCATGAAAGGCCTTTTTTCTCTTTCTTGAGCCTCCGATTGACTTGTGAAACTCCAGGACGTCTCGAATATTATAGACCAAGAATGGCGGGTTTTTACACCACTGGTTGATCACCTGCCACACTGTTTGAGCAAACTCACAGGAGACTAGAATATGCTCGCTAGTTTCTGCGGATTCACCACAAAATATACATTCGACGTCAAAAGTAGTAGCAGTAGTAGTGTTTCATGGGTTCTCTTTAAACAACCAATTTAATTTGTTACAAATCAATGATGAAAAATGTAAACACGTATAGAGAAAATTCGATGAATTATTTTATGTTAGAATATATTTTTGATGATTTCAAGTTATTAATTTAGGGTGTACCTATCTACACAGAATTTTGTCTATTTTCACACCAAAAAAAATGTTTTTTGTCCTTATATGCACACCCTGCAGTGTCGAACTGCGGCTAAAACGCGGCGTTTTGGTCCGGTTAACCAGACAAAGACTGACGGGTGTCTGACGGGTCTGTTGACTGAACACAAACGCCGAGCTTTCGCCGCGTTTTGGTCCTATCAACCAGACAAAAGACTGACACCCGGTCTGGTTGACAGGTGTCACACCCCGATATTTCCACGTATTACCGGTGGGCCCGGCGGGGAGTATCGTGACGTAGTTGATATCATCATAGTCAAACAACACAATATATAAATGCACAGCGGAAGCAAAAGATAAATATATTACAACCCGATATAAAGTAATATCAAATATTACAACGGAATGTAAGATGGATCCACAGGCGGATCTAAAATAGGAAGATAACACCGTTCAACAGACTTTAACATCTAAAGCTTGCGAGACTTGATTATTGATGCCTGGAGTAGCCAGCCTATTACGTATAGTACCTGCATTTAGCCTTTTTGAAAAATACGTCAGTTTACACTGGTAAATACTATCAACTGACTCATTTTGAAAAGTTTAATAAAATTGATTCGAGTGCAAACGGCACAAAATATCTTTTATAACTTGGGATAATTATTTGAATATATAATACTTGTAAAAGAATTACATGTTTCTTATGCGTTCAGTAGCCCGGTTCGTGCCGGGTTAAAGCTTAATAGACACACCACATGATATAGTCCCGCGGCGGGTTGTTCCCGTTACCAGCGGTTATACCTTGTTATTTATAAATGAACTAGCGGGTGTACGCCTACACGCGCGTGCTAAGGTCGTGGCCATTTCGTAAAATGATGCCAAGGATATCCGGGACATGGTCATTAACCTCCCAAAGGCTTTAAGCAAACAAAACAATTTAAACGAGCCGATTAATATCAATTAACCACCATACGATTAAAGATTTAATGCCCGACCAAGCGGTATTTTATATACCGTACCCCAAGCCCGTATAGGGAAAATAAGTTAAAAGTATTTACCTGAGCTAAATATAAATTCAATCCCAGCCGTATATCAATTCAGCAATGTCACACCCCGATTTCCACGTGTCACCGGTGGGCCCGGTGGGGGAGTATCGTGACGTGGTTGGCAACGTAATAGTCAAACAACATAATATTTAATATGCACAGCGGAAGCAAATTTAAAATATAATACAACCGAATTTAATTATTGTAATATCATGTATCACAATGTTCGGATGTTTATCCACAGAGCGGATCGAAATAAAGTAGAAATAATAGTTCAACAGACTTCAGGCATCCTAAGCTTGCGAAACTCTTTTTTTTTATTGATGCTAAGGAGACATTCCAGCCAATTTCGTTTAGTACCTGCATTCAGTCTTTTTGGGAAAATACGTCAGTTTACACTGGTAAATACAATCAACTGACTCATTTTGAAAATGATTTAAAATTGGTTTGGATGCACATGGCATAAACATTTTATTTAACTTGGGAGAATTATTTAATATTATAATCTTGTGAACGAATTACATGTTACTCGTGCGTTCAGTAGCCCGGATCTTGTCCGGGTTAAAGATCAATAGACACACCACATCATAGAGTTATACACGGACGGTGTACGCCTACACCCCGTGCTCAGGTCGTGGCCATCTCGTAAGATGATGCCAAGGATATCCGGGACATGGTCATTAACCCCCCGAAGGCTTTAAGTAATCAAGACTGTTTAAACGAGCCGATCAAATTAGTCAACTACCCACTTACTGTGGAGATTTGATGCTCGATCAAGCGGTATGCTATATATCGTAACCCAAGCCCGTATAGGGAAAATAAGTTAAAAGTATTTACCTGAGTAAGTATTAATCACAATAAGCAAAATGCACGTAGCTTTTACTGGTCCTCCTAATCTGGAACGAAGGTTTATAATAACCTATTAGAATTCTAACGAGTCTTTTATTAAGCTTAAGCTTAGACCGGCTAGTTTCAAGATACGGTTCGTACGCACGATTAAGCGAATACCGGATAGAATGTGATTCAGACCCGACAATTTTGAAGACTTGTTTAATATGGGTTTATTATTCACATTCTGGATTTTGAGATAAAACCGTTAAGGTTTGACCCGTTTCGGCTAATTTATGTAAACTTGTTACATAAACCGAACCGTACGCGTAATAAGCGTGACGGGTATTCATGAGAGCTATATACAGGTTTCCTAAGTTAATTATGCCTCAAATATGTTGTGACATCAGTAAGATGTCTTTCATTATGCCCGAAACGTGTTTAAACACAAACTAGGCCCCGTAGGGGTAGTTTGGTCATTTTAAAGGTTGTAAAAGGGTTTAAGTGTTTAACTGAGTTACAGGTCTGATGTAATCAGTAAACATACTCAAATTAATGAGTTATAACAGTAAGATAAAGCATATATGTGAAATTTATCATTTTTAACCAAACTATGCCCCGTAGGGGTATTTTGGTAATTTCACATAAGCCGAAAAGCTCAAACTGAAGTCTGAGTTTATCCACCTTTGCTTACTGTTAAAATATTATAATTTGCCTATTATATCAGTAGGTATCAACCCGGGTATGTCCAATATAATTTTAATACATACTTTGCGCTAAAAACGCTAAATAAGGCGATTAAAGGCCATTTCCGGGTTCGATACTTAAATCTGATATTTTTATATTTCCAGAAGGCTTAAAATAATTTATTTAGCATGTGTGATCAGTAGCAAAAGGTTTGGAGTCGTTTAGATATGTAAAACTCATTTTATGGCCCGTAAGGGCAAAACCGACATTTACCGAATTAAGCCTACGACTATGAGTTATGCTCAGCCTAAAATTAATTAAAAATCTTTAAAAATCCCAAAATAATATATAACATCAGTGGGTAAAAGATTTGGTATCAAAAAGTATGTTTAACCAGGCTATACGCTAATTTCGCCATTTTATTAACATAAAGCATTAGATTTGCGATAATGAGCATAACTCTAAATCTACAAGGCAAACTGATGTCAAAGTTTGCATACAAGTATATATATCAGTAACTAAGGTTTCTACACTTTTACATTTTCATAAATCACGTTTTAAGGCAATAAGGGCATAACGGTCAACATATGAGCAATTAACGGAAACATGCATATTAATTGGATAACTAATGAAACAAGGTGTATAATCCCAGAGGGTTATTCTAACATGTAACCTAGTCCAATTAAAGCTCTGAGGCATTTCTAAAACATGCCTAAACGGGTCAGAACTGAAAGTCAAAGTGAAAGTCAAACTATGTGACTTTCGGTCCCGAACCGGGTCTAAACAGGAATTTGTCGGGTTGAACATGTTTAGACATGTTCTTACACTTATTACCAAGTTATAACAATGATCAAACAGGTTGCATATGTCCTAGATAACTATTTATGCATAAATAGCATTTTAGACTTCCTGTTGACTTTTTAATTATATGTTTGACCCGACAATTTAACAAGTTAGAGTGGTGATCAGGGGAAACCCTTTTGGGGTTTTATTACCCACATAAATACCAACTTATATCTACTTTTAATTCGAGATATGACTGAGCCATTGTTGACTAATCTCGAAGTCAAACCATAATTACGATGGTTTGACTTTTAGCTAATTACCTAAGCTAAACTTAATTTAGAAAGGATTAAAACACTTACTGAAGTCCTAAGCTTGTTTAGAGAACACTTGAGAGGATGTTTCAGCTCCAGAAGTGATCCAACAATGCAGGAGAAGTGAATGAGAATGTTTGTAAAATTGAATGCCTTATATACTAATTGTTCTCACCATAAGATGTTGACAACAAGGTCTACAAGTGACCACAATTGTCCCACATGTGTCCCTGAGGTCTAGGAACATTTTAGGGGTCGCCCATGAGTGAGAAATACCAACAAGATCGGTCAGAATCGCGTACAACAGGCTGCAGCCGGTTTTCTGGTTGCTGGGCATTGCTTGCGCATCGTAGGGCTTTCTTTGCTACGATGCGCAGGCATTCATCAGGCCCAAAAAGCTGCTGATCTTTGGTGTTTTGAAAGGGCAAGTGGTATAAATGAATTGTGGACATTATTTTCTCAGTTAGGGGCCTTCCAATTGTGCCTTGAACAGTTCTAAACCCTACCATTTGAAGTTGTTTGCTTGGATGCTTTATAAAAGTACCGAAAATGAAGGTTTACCAATTCTTTTCTTCGTGGGATCCTATCGAGTATTTCCAATTCATTATTGTCAACCCATTTCTGGATTTAGGACATAATAGATGTTTAATATATAAAAACTTGGGTCTTGGGATTTATAAATGAGGTGTTCAGAGGTAAAATTAACATGACGCCACTTTTCAATCCTGCCAAAACATCTTTATTTTTTTTAATAAATCCGAGTTTATAACGATTTTTGTCTTTCACGACACGTGTCGTTATTTTTTATTTAACACGAATTTTCGAGGTGTTACAAGCAAGTACAGATAGCTTTTACTGGGCTCCTAATCTGGAACGAAGGTTTTTTAATAACCTATTAGAATTCTAACGGGTCTTTAATTAAGCCTTGACTTGGACCGGCTAGTTTTCAAAAGGAAGATACGGTTCAAACGCATGATAAAGCGAAGACCGGGTTAGAATGTGGTTTTGACCCGTCAAGCTTGTATGCTTGTTTAATATGGGTAACTTGAACACACTCTGGATTTTGAGATAAAGATAATATGGTTTGACCCGTTTCGGCTATTATATGTAAACCAGTCACACAAGCCGATCCGAACGCGACAAGTGCGTAACGAGTAACCAAAAGAGTCATATACAGGTTTCCTAAGTTAATATGCCTTTAATATGTTGTGATATCAGTAGGATATCTTCCATTATGCCCAAAACGAGTTTAATCTCAAAATAAGCCCCGTAGGGGTATTTTGGTCATTTTAAAGGTTATAAAAGAGTTTAAATGAAGTTCTGAGATTCGGGTCCGAATACATCAGTAAAATAACTTATTTTAATAGGTCATATCAGTTGATAATAAGTCTTATATGGCAAAATGGTTTTAAACCCAAACCATGCGTTTAATACGCGTAAAAAGTCATTTTAAGCGATTCCCGGGTTATACAGGAAATCTGAGTTTTCTGATCAGGTTATAAAGTTCAAAATACTTTATTTATTATATAAAATCCGTAGCAATTGGATTGGTGTCAAAATACTATGTAAAACTCATTTTATGACCGAAAAGGGTATATTCGGTATTTACCGAATTAATGCCATAACCTTAGGTTATGAGCAGGTTAGAAATAATTAAAAATATTTAAAAATCTCAAAATATTATATTACATCAGTGGGTAAAAGGTTTGGTGTCGAAAATTGGGTTTAGATAGGCTTTATGCTAATTGCGCCTTTTAATTACTAAAAGGCGTTATAATTTCGCTAATGAGCATAACTCCTAATCTAGACCTCCAACTGATGTAAAATTTTAGGGACATGTTTATAAATCAGTAACAAAGGTTATTGTATTTTCACATATCCAAAATTCTCGTTTTATGGTCAAAAGGGCATATTGGTCAACATTTAAGCAATTAACGGAAACATGTAAACGAATCGGATAATCAATGAACCAACCACAGAGGGTTATGCTAACATGTAGCCCGGTCCTAAGGAAGCTCTAAGGCATTTCCAAATCATACTAAATCGGGTCAGAACTGAAGTCAAAGTTTTGCGACTTTCGGTTCCGAACTGGGTCTAAACAGAAAATTGTCGGATCAAACAAGCTTAGACTAGTTCTTATACTTATTAACAAGTTATATGAGTGATAAAATAGGTTACATGCCTTCTACATTGTTAATTAGGCGTTGATTCGCAAATTAAGGTTATGTTGACTTTTTCTAATCAACTTTGACCCGACATTTGATCTAGTTAGAGTGGGAATCAGAGGGAACCCTTTTAAGGGTTTAATGCCCACATAATTACCAACTTATAACTACCTTCAATTCGACCAATCACTGGACCATTAATGATTAATCGCGAAGTCAACCGTTAATTACGACGGTTTGACTTTTAAGCTAATACCAAGTAAAAACTCAACTAAGAATGGTTAAGCATACTTACAGAAGTCCTATGCACGATTAGGAAGGCTTAGGGTCTGGTCTTAAGCTCCAGGAAGCTCCAGAAATGCAGAAGTGAGGTGTGATCAATGGTTGCAACATGAGGCCTTTATATAGTGTTCAAAACTCACTAGATCATTGACACACAAGCCTAGCAATGGCCATGGATCATCCACAGATGTCCCTAAGGGCCTAGGAGTGTTTAGGGGTCGCCCATGGATGAGAAAATATCTTCTTAAGTCGGTTCCAATGCTGAACAGCCAATTTTCACGATTTTCTGCATCTGGGGGTCTGATGCGGCCCGCGTAAGATCATAACAACTCTTACGCGGCCCGCCTAGGCCTCGTTTTCAGGTTAAAAGGTTTTAAGCTTTTGCAACTTGTCTCTTGGCCCTTCCAAAGGTCAATTCACTTATATATCTTCCATTTTGAGCCCCTTAAATTGACTTATAAGGGCTTCAAGACTTATACCCACTTTGTTAAGTCCTTGGTCACCTTGTTATTACCCGAAAAGTCATAAACTTTCAACGTTGACGCTTTAACCCCTCGCATACGAATTTGATCATAACTTTCTCATACGATAACGAAACTTTATAAAATTTCTATCATGTATTCTAGTGAGCATAAATTACCGTTACAAATCTTCGGGTTTGCTAAAAGGTCACTCAGAGGCATACTTTAAACATGTTGACACATTTAACCCCTGTAGTTTGTAATCTCTCACTTTCTTTCATATTTAGCTTCGTATGATCCATGATTTATTCGTTTGAAGGTATGAGCATCATGTAGGGTTATTGTAAAGTATATTTATCCTTTGTTGACATTTTGAACCCTTATATTCACATATTTTCCCTATTTGTCAACTTTAGTCCCTCTAGAGTATACTTTCACACGTTCAAGCTTATGACACGTCTCAATACATTATTGGACATGAATTTTCGAGGTGTTACATCCTCACCCCCTTAAAAGAAATCTCGACCTCGAGATTTGTTAAGATGATGGAAGTACTTTTTATCGCATAATGGACTTAACTTCTATAACATATTTGGAGTCTTTCCAAGCTCCCAAAGTGACCCCTATATTAGGTACATGTATCCTTTTGGGGCTTCTTAACCTGTCGATCCTCAATCAATACAGGATGCTCATCACATCATAATTCTGCATATCATTATGTGATAGTGTTTCTTGACTTATTGGCGAACCACATCCTTCAGTCACTAGTGTGCAATGTATTGCGAGCTCCGCCAAGCTCCCTAAATAGGTTTTAGCTTATAAGCAACTTGATCTTGATACATTCAATTTCCTTCGAATGATCCTATATATTCAGAGCTTAACTAGCCTGATAATTTAACAAATTTGGCACACCCTTCCTGAGTGATATCTTTTGTTGTACCTTATCCCTTAACAAGAATTTAGGAGGGTTGCTACTTTCATCCATCCTTGATTTTCTGCCGAATACTGGCAACTTACAGATAATTATGGGTTTGCATGATCTTATTTGTTGTTTCCAAGGCAACTTTCAGATCCTGATAATTGGATTTACCAATTCTCTATCTACAATAGATGCTTAACATTCCATCCATACAAGGTCTCCCAAGGAGCAGCCTTAATACTTACATATCAATTATTATAGAAAAGTTTATCTTAGGGTGAGATGGTTATTCCAACCATTGCTTAAAACTATTCTTAAGGAATAGCTAATCCTTATGGCTAGTTGGATAACTCGACGATCCTGGGTAGTTGATGGCGATTCTTAATCGTTGTTTAAATAGGGTTGCGGTAATGAATGCATAAGCAAAATGAACCGTCTTTCTTGTTTAGCAATATCAAACTCTCAGAATATTAAGTTAGGCTATATGAATCTCTTATCTTAAAATTTACTTAATTAGGGTGTCGATTATTCCATAATCAATCATGGAGTTCTACAACACTCCAACCCAAAGTGGGATGTTAATCTTAACTCTACTTGCCTCTCGGGAGGTAAACGGGGTAGTCTTTGCAGAAGGTAATTAAGACACATGGAGATTACAGAGATTTTTCCGAATCTCGGCTCCAATTCATTTATCCTTGCCTGTGTCAGATAAGTGGCATATTTATGTTACGAGTCCACATATTTAATCAGAGACACTTACTTGGACAATTCCATTCTGGATATCTTCTTTGAATACTATTAGTTGTCTTTAGTACCATATGATCATTGGGATATCTTTGTGGTTCCATGCATTAAACCTCCATACTGATCAGGCATGGAAGCAATCTATGGAACTTATTAAGATACATCAATTTTCATACGGCGGTTTTGTCATACCATTTGGTATTCGTAATCAATAGGGATTTAAAGAGATGTCAATTACATGCGAATATCCTTTATCTATAGAGAGGGTACATTAGAATTTTATGACTTAAAGATTTCTGACAGGAACAGAAGAAATGGTTCCTATTATTTTCGCTTTCACTTAATAACTATGGTTCTTAGGAAAGATTTTAAAAGTTTGTTATACTTATAGTTTATGAAGGATTTAGAGTAAGTAGCATTCGGCTCGCTAAACCTTTTTCACGATCCCTTCACAACTTTTCCAACAGCTGCGTCTTATCATGCTTTGAAGAACATCCTTGGGCTTTCTAAGGTTTACAATTGTAGTATCATTAGCAGGCGTCGCATCATCAATGGCGTGATTGACTGATGTCTTATCCGAGTTTGTCATACTCAAGATTTGGTTCCTATTACTAAATGAATCAATTTCTTGGTTGCGATCCGACAACTGCTATTCCTCATCCTCATGGCCTTATATACTAACCATGGTTTCATTAAACCATACCGGCCAATATAGCATTAACATTCTTAATGAACGTTATTTAATATATCAATTATACTTAGCCTAGGTCAAAAAGACCATTAATGGCATTTAAAGTTTGGTCCTAATCCATCATCTTTTTGACAGGGAATCAAAATGTCACATCTGTCTTTATTATAGTGATGAATTTGGATAGCTTGAAAGCTTGCCATAAGGATATCAGAAAAGAGTGATTCCTAATAGATATAAAATATCAATATAAGATTTGTTGGAGCATTTTCTATAGTGTCATCGGCCAATTCTACTTTATACTTAACGCTTAGAGTTTTAACAGGCAGATTTAATGATTTACAAAATCTATTGTCTACGAGAGACTTATCTGAACCTGAATCAAATAATACTCTAGCATGAGCGCTATTGATAAAGAAAGTACCTGTTGTGACATTGTTATCCTGAACAGTCTCTTGAGCATCCAGTTGAGAGCTTCCTGCTTTGATCTTCTTAGCTTCCTCAGGCTTTTTAGCGTATCTAGGGCAGTTGGTCTTAATGTGCCCTTTCTCATTGCAACCATAGCAGGTTGCGTCTCCCAATCTCTTGCAATCCAAGGTCTTATGCTCCTTGGACTTGCAGATTCCACAGGGTAGAGGTTGAGATTCAAATCTGCATTTCCCGAGGTGGTATTTCCTACAGGTTTTGCATCTGGTCTTTTCACCTGGCTGCTGGTTGTCCTTTAAATCCTTGCCAGACTTAGCTGCTCCTTCCTTGGCAGCCTTAGGGCAAATGGTACCGAGGTGCCCTATTTCATTGCAACCATAGCAGGTCGCGTCCTTTATGTCTTGGCACTCCAACGTCTTGTGCCCTTCCTTATTACAAATTCCACAAGGCTTAGCTTGCGCATTTAAAGTGCCTTTTCCTTTAGTCGCCTTCTTTGGGCAGCTGGTCTTTATGTGCCCTTTTTCGCCACAACCATGGCAGGTCGCATCTTCTTGCAATCCAAGGTCTTGTGACCCTTGGTTTTGCAGATTCCACATAATTTAGCATGTGGGTCGATGGTGCATTTTCCAGAATGTTGCTTCCTGTAGTTATTGCATTTGGGTTTTGCCTCATTTGGCTTGGACGGGTTATGGTTTGAACCGGTCTTACCCTTTTTACAACCTTTAGTTGGGGTATTATCGCACTTTCGCTTATGATACTTCAACACACGGTCCACAGCGTTGTTTACGGCTATATTTATCATAGCCTGTAACTCAGTGCTTGTTAAGTTCAGTCTTGCATCATTATTCTGATCAACTGGATGATTGTAAGCTTCAGAGGAGTCAGCCATGGTGAAGCTTTGAAGGCTACAAACCAAGTAGTAATAATTTGTTTAATCATATTGGGAATTGTCGAATTTGATGAATAAATAGTCATGGTGCAATTAAACCATATAGGCCAATAGATAGTATTTAATTTATTTGATTATGTTTTGCCTAAGTTTTTAAATAAACCATCTTTGGCGTTTAAACAGAATATAATCCTTCATATTTATTAGACAGGGGACATAAGTCACGACTGGCAATGTCATACTGACATCTTTTATATATAGCACAAGGGCTTGTTCCAAAGGACTTTTTGATGGCTCAGAGGCCTTGTCACTAGGGAAATTTTAAAACATAATCAATGATTCCTTTGGATCGGAAAATTTCATAGTTCATTGTCTTGACAAGAAGTTATGAAATAAAACTATCTTTTTCATGCATTCACCTTTGCCTGTAGGTATACATCTCGAATGGATGTTTTGATGCGTACATCATGTTCGACGTTTATTAGCCATGATTCCTATTGATCGCTTATGCAAAAAGGGATTTGGAAGTTCCTAATATAAAGATGACAAGCGTGATTTTATTGCATCACCTTTGTCAGGAGTGTTAACATGTTTGCAGATGTTAACAAGGATCTGAATCTCTTTTTTAAACAGGTTTTACCATCTTAGCTAGGTCTTTAGTGACGTTCAAGCTAGGTTATACCTTTTAAGATTCTCTTTTAATATTTATAATGGCAGGTAAGGAAGGATATTTATTTTATTTAGGATTTTTATCATAAATCCTAATTTAATAATAGCACAAAAGGCCTAGTCGCGTAGACAAGTTTAATTTATAAGTCATGATTTCAGAGAATTGAGGCTTTAAGGTTTGAATCAAAGTTCATTACCTTTTCTTGACAGGGAGTTGTAGGCTACCATTGCCTTTAGTCTCAGAGGACATTAACTATAGCCCGTAGGCACTTCATCCTTATGGGATGATTATATAAATAAAGGGAATTGGAGTAATCTTATTTAAGGATGACTCATGCGATTTTATCAAACCACGTCTGCCAGGAATGTTACATGTTACAGATGTTAACAAGGGTTTGAATCTCTTGAATAGGTTCGACCATCTTGGCCTTGTCTGTAGTGACATTTAGGCTAGGTTTTACCTTTAAGATTCTTTTTAATATTTAACGCAGAACAATCCTAAATTGAGGTGTTAACAAGGATCTGAATCTAATTGAGGAACTACCATCTTGGCCCTGTCACAAAATAACACGTGGCTAGGTCTTGTCCTTTTTAGATTTTGCCATTCTATTATAAAGGTAGATCATATAAAAGAAATGTTATTTTCCATTTATTTCATATTTCATGTTTAGAATGAAAACTTAAATTTAATCAATCCACTATATGAAAATAAAAGTACAGAGTTGCCCTAAGCGGGACTTGAAAGGAATAATGTTGTCCTCGAAAGGACTGAAAGATAATTATGTCCTTACAAGGACTATATAAGGAAATGATCTTTAGCAAAAGGAGTTTCTTCTTCATATTATTTCTGAATGTTTTCTCCTTGGTTGCACATTTATCCTCATCGCAGTACAAGGCTCCGCATTCCTTGGCTTCGAATGGGGAGGATTTCCATTACGGCTCCTTTGCTTGGCGATATATTAAAAGTATATAAATTTGAAAGTAATAGTTCTCCGAATAGAGACGAGAACATTCCTATGTTAAGTCTAGACTCAGAAGGTCAAGGAATGTGCTACTGTGTCATTGAGATTAAACACAAAAGGATAGTGTTTAATTCACTCAATGTTGGCTCTGATACCAACCTGTCACACCCCGATATTTCCACGTATTACCGGTGGGCCCGGCGGGGAGTATCTTGACGTAGTTGATATCATCATAGTCAAACAACACAATATATAAATGCACAGCGGAAGCAAAAGATAAATATATTACAACCCGATATAAAGTAATATCAAATATTACAACGGAATGTAAGATGGATCCACAGGCGGATCTAAAATAGGAAGATAACACCGTTCAACAGACTTTAACATCTAAAGCTTGCGAGACTTGATTATTGATGCCTGGAGTAACCAGCCTATTACGTATAGTACCTGCATTTAGCCTTTTTGGAAAATACGTCAGTTTACACTGGTAAATACTATCAACTGACTCATTTTGAAAAGTTTAATAAAATTGATTCGAGTGCAAATGACACAAAATATCTTTTATAACTTGGGATAATTATTTGAATATATAATACTTGTAAAAGAATTACATGTTTCTTATGCGTTCAGTAGCCCGGTTCATGCCGGGTTAAAGCTTTATAGACACACCACATGATATAGTCCCGCGGCGGGTTGTTCCCGTTACCAGCGGTTATACCTTGTTATTTATAAATGCACTAGCGGGTGTACGCCTACACGCGCGTGCTAAGGTCGTGGCCATTTCATAAAATGATGCCAAGGATATCCGGGACTTGGTCATTAACCTCCCAAAGGCTTTAAGCAAACAAAACAATTTAAACGAGCCAATTAATATCAATTAACCACCATACAATTAAAGATTTAATGCCCGACCAAGCGGTATTTTATATACCGTACCCCAAGCCCGTATAGGGAAAATAAGTTAAAAGTATTTACCTGAGCTAAATATAAATTCAATCCCAGCCGTATATCAATTCAGCAAGTACAGATAGCTTTTACTGGGCTCCTAATCTGGAACGAAGGTTTTTTAATAACCTATTAGAATTCTAACGGGTCTTTAATTAAGCCTTGACTTAGATCGGCTAGTTTTCAAAAGGAAGATACGGTTCAAACGCATGATAAAGCGAAGACCGGGTTAGAATGTGGTTTTGACCCGTCAAGCTTGTATGCTTGTTTAATATGGGTAACTTGAACACACTCTGGATTTTGAGATAAAGATAATATGGTTTGACCCGTTTCGGCTAATATATGTAAACCAGTCACAAAAGCCGATCCGAACGCGACAAGTGCGTAACGAGTAACCAAAAGAGTCATATACAGGTTTCCTAAGTTAATATGCCTTTAATATGTTGTGATATCAGTAGGATATCTTCCATTATGCCCAAAACGAGTTTAATCTCAAAATAAGCCCCGTAGGGGTATTTTGGTCATTTTAAAGGTTATAAAAGACTTTAAATGAAGTTCTGAGATTCGGGTCCGAATACATCAGTAAAATAACTTATTTTAATAGGTCATATCAGTTGATAATAAGTCTTATATGGCAAAATGGTTTTAAACCCAAACCATGTGTTTAATACGCGTAAAAAGTCATTTTAAGCGATTCCCGGGTTATACAGAAAATCTGAGTTTTCTGATCAGGTTATAAAGTTCAAAATACTTTATTTATTATATAAAATCCATAGCAATTGGATTGGTGTCAAAATACTATGTAAAACTCATTTTATGACCGAAAAGGGTATATTCGGTATTTACCGAATTAATGCCATAACCTTAGGTTATGAGCAGGTTAAAAATAATTAAAAATATTTAAAAATCTCAAAATATTATATTACATCAGTGGGTAAAAGGTTTGGTGTCGAAAATTGGGTTTAGATAGGCTTTATGCTAATTGCGCCTTTTAATTACTAAAAGACGTTATAATTTCGCTAATGAGCATAGCTCCTAATCTAGACCTCCAACTGATGTAAAATTTTAGGGACATGTTTATAAATCAGTAAAAAAGGTTATTGTATTTTCACATATCCAAAATTCTCGTTTTATGGTTAAAAGGGCATATTGGTCAACATTTAAGCAATTAACAGAAACATGTAAACGAATCGGATAATCAATGAACCAACCACGGAGGGTTATGCTAACATGTAGCCTGGTCCTAAGGAAGCTCTAAGGCATTCCCAAATCATACTAAATCGGGTCAGAACTGAAGTCAAAGCAAAAGTCAAAGTTTTGCGACTTTCGGTTCCGAACTGGGTTTAAACAGAAAATTGTCGGATCAAACAAGCTTAGACTAGTTCTTATACTTATTAACAAGTTATATGAGTGATAAAATAGGTTACATGCCTTCTACATTGTTAATTAGGCGTTGATTCGCAAATTAAGGTTCTGTTGACTTTTTCTAATCAACTTTGACCCGACATTTAATCTAGTTAGAGTGGGAATCAGAGGGAGCCCTTTTAAGGGTTTAATGCCCACATAATTACCAACTTATAACTACCTTCAATTCGAACAATCACTGGACCATTAATGATTAATCGCGAAGTCAACCGTTAATTACGACGGTTTGACTTTTAAGCTAAAACTAAGTAAAAACTCAACTAAGAAAGGTTAAGCATACTTGCAGAAGTCCTATGCACGATTAGGAAGGCTTAGAGTCTGCTCTTAAGCTCCAGGAAGCTCCAGAAATGCAGAACTGAGGTGTGATCAATGGTTGCAACATGAGGCCTTTATATAGTGTTCAAAACTCACTAGATCATTGACACACAAGCCTAGCAATGGCCATAGATCATCCACAGATGTCCCTAAGGGCCTAGGAGTGTTTAGGGGTCGCCCATGGATGAGAAAATATCTTCTTAAGTCGGTTCCAAGGCTGAACAGCCAATTTTCACGATTTTCTGCATCTGGGGGTCTGACGCGGCCCGCGTAAGATCATAACAACTCTTACGCGGCCCGCCTAGGCCTCGTTTTCAGGTTAAAAGGTTTTAAGCTTTTGCAACTTGTCTCTTGGCCATTCCAAAGGTCAATTCACTTATATATCTTCCATTTTGAGCCCCTTAAATTGACTTATAAGGACTTCAAGACTTATACCCACTTTGTTAAGTCCTTGGTCACCTTGTTATTACCCGAAAAGTCATAAACTTTCAACGTTGACTCTTTAACCCCTCGCTTACGAATTTGATCATAACTTTCTCATACGATAACGAAACTTTATGAAATTTCTATCATGTATTCTAGTGAGAATAAATTACCATTAAAAAGCTTCGGGTTTGCTAAAAGGTCACTCAGAGGCATACTTTAAACATGTTGACACATTTAACCCCTGTAGTTTGTAATCTTTCACTTTCTTTCATATTAGCTTCGTATGATCCATGATTTATTTGTTTGAAGGTATGAGCATCATGTAGGGTTACTGTAAAGTATATTTATCCCTTGTTGACATTTTGAACCCTTATATTCACATACTTTCCCTGTTTGTCAACTTTAGTCCCTCTAGAGTATACTTTCACACGTTCAAGCTTATGACACGTCTCAATACATTATTGGACATGAATTTTCGAGGTGTTACATCCTCACCCCCTTAAAAGAAATCTCAACCTCGAGATTTGTTAAGATGATGGAAGTACTTTTTGTCGCATAATGGACTTAACTTCTATAACATATTTGGAGTCTTTCCAAGCTCCCAAAGTGACCCCTATATTAGGTACATGTATCCTTTTGGGCTTTTTAACCTGTCGATCCTCAATCGATACAGGATACTCATCACATCGTAATTCTGCATATCATTATGTGATAGTGTTTCTTGACTTATTGGCGAAACACATCCTTCAGTCACTAGTGTGCAATGTATTGCGAGCTCCGCCAAGCTCCCTAAATAGGTTTTAGCTTATAAGCTACTTGATCTTGATACATTCAATTTCCTTCGAATGATCCTATATATTCAGAGCTTAACTAGCCTGATAATTTAACAAATTTGGCACACCCTTCCTGGATGATATCTTTTGTTGTACCTTATTCCTTAACAAGAATTTAAGAGGGTTGCTACTTTCATCCATCCTTGATTTTCTGCCGAATACTGGCAACTTACAGATAATTATGGGTTTGCATGATCTTATTTGTTGTTTCCAAGGCAACTTTCAGATCCTGATAATAGGATTTACCAATTCTCTATCTACAATAGATGCTTAACATTCCATCCATACAAGGTCTCCCAAGGAGCAGCCTTAATACTTACATATCAATTATTATAGAAAAGTTTATCTTAGGGTGAGATGGTTATTCCAACCATTGCTTAAAACTACTCTTAAGGAATAGCTAATCCTTATGGCTCGTTGGATAACTCGACGATCCTGGGTAGTTGATGGCGATTCTTAATCATTGTTTAAATAGGGTTGCGGTAATGAATGCATAAGCAAAATGAACCGTCTTTCTTGTTTAGCAATATCAAACTCTCGGAATATTAAGTTAGGCTATATGAATCTCTTATCTTAAAATTTACTTAATTAGGGTTTCGATTATTCCATAATCAATCATGGAATTCTACAACACTCCAACCCAAAGTGGGATGTTAATCTTAACTCTACTTGCCTCTCGGGAGGTAAACGGGGTAGTCTTTGCAGAAGGTAATTAAGACACACGGAGATTACAGAGATTTTTCCGAATCTCGGCTCCAGTTCATTTATCCTTGCCTGTGTCTGATAAGTGGCATATTTATGTTACGAGTCCACAGATTTAATCAGAGACACTTACTTGGACAATTCCATTCTGGATATCTCCTTTGAATACTATTAGTTGTCTTTAGTACCATATGATCATTGGGATATCTTTGTGGTTCCATGCATTAAACCTCCATACTGATCAGGCATGGAAACAATCTATGGAACTTATTAAGATACATCAATTTTCATACGACGGTTTTGTCATACCATTTGGTATTCGTAATCAATAGGGATTTAAAGAGATATCAATTACATGCGAATGTCCTTTATCTATAGAGAGGGTACATTAGAATTTTATGACTTAAAGATTTCTGACAGGAACAGAGGAAATGGTTCCTATTATTTTCGCTTTCACTTAATAACTATGGTTCTTAGGAAAGATTTTAAAAGTTTGCTATACTTATAGTTTATGAAGGATTTAGAGTAAGTAGCATTCGGCTCGCTAAACCTTTTTCACGATCCCTTCACAGCTTTTCCAACAGCTGAGTCTTATCATGGTTTGAAGAACATCCTTGGGCTTTCTAAGGTTTACAATTGTAGTATCATTAGCAGGCGTCGCATCATCAATGGCGTGATTGACTGATGTCTTATCCGAGTTTGTCATACTCAAGATTTGGTTCCTATTACTAAATGAATCAATTTCTTGGTTGCGATCCGACTACTGCTATTCCTCATCCTCATGGCCTTATATACTAACCATGGTTTCATTAAACCATACCGGCCAATATAGCATTAACATTCTTAATGAACGTTATTTAATATATCAATTATACTTAGCCTAGGTCACAAAAGACCATTAATGGCATTTAAAGTTTGGTCCATAAGGATATCAGAAAAGAGTGATTCCTAATAGATATAAAATATCAATCTAAGATTTGTTGGAGCATTTTCTATAGTGTCATCGGCCAATTCTACTTTATACTTAACGCTTAGAGTTTTAACAGGCAGATTTAATAGTTTACAAAATCTAAGATTGTTTTTAAGGTTTTTAAAACAATTTTTTTTAAATCACCTCTCCCTCATCTCTAAACAACAATGGGACACATTTTTTTTATCTACGATAAAACCGATCTACTGTAATGCGTGGGCGTCGTGTTTATCGTTATATACATTTTAGTGTAAATTTTGTTTGTATAACTTGGCTTTCATATGCAACGACGTAACTTTTATGTGATTTTCGAATATATCGTCGCCATGTGGTTTTTTTATCATCATGTTTGCAATTTGTTTATTTTTATCTACGCTTCGAATCCGTGCGAAGCACGAGTAGTCAGTGGCGGACCCAGGAATTTTTCCATGGGGTGCGGAACATTTTTAAAAATTTTAGGCCCCTAGGTACATAAGTAAAAAAATCAGTTGTATCGGGTCGGGTCGGGTCATGTAAGACAAAAGAACATCAAACTAAATTTATATATTTGGCAAACACGTCAAACTTTGTACAAACATAATTAAAACGTCGCCCTACGGGTTTTCATTTTTTGAAATCTATCCAAAACATCATCTAAAACTACTTTCTTAAGCAAGTCTTTCTCTATATAACATACATGACCATAAATTCATCATTCCAAAAATCATCTAAAAATCACTCCTAAAAATCATCTAAATAACATAATCATCAAGCCCTAGAATTGTTTAATCACCCCTAAAAATCATCTAAATAACATAATCATCAAAAAAATCATCTAAGGCAGTAAATCATCACGTAAAATCATAAAAAAAACCATCATAAAAATCATCTAAGGCAGTAAATCATCAAGTAAAATCATCAAAAAAAAAAAAAAAAAACCATAAAACTAACCCTCTTGATGATGTCGCTGTTGTGTTGCTGCTGCCTGCTGTTGCTGCTGGCTTGCTGATGAAGTCGCTGGGCAGGAGTCGTAGAACAGAAACAGAAGGGCGGGAGGAATTGAAGGGGTTTGGGCAATTGGGCTAATTGTTAATTGTTTATTGTTGGGGATTGGGTAATGGACTAATGGGCTTTTTGTTTATTGTTGGGTATTGGGTAATGGATATGGACTAATGGGCTAATGGGTTAAGCTTTGGTTTGGGTTTAAGTAGTATAATGTAATAATATATGTAGTTTTTTTTTGTAAAAAAATCAAACTTTACTAAAAAAAATTATAATATAAATCCATAATATTTTTTACCCAAGGGGTGCGGATGAAAAATTCCAAGGGGTGCGACCGAAAAATTCCAAGGGGTGCGGACGAAAAATTCCAAGGGGTGCGGACGGGATTTTCTTCGGAAATTTACATAAAAAAAATTTTCTCGGGGGTGCGCCCGCCCACCTTGGCTTGGTGGTGGGTCCGCCCCTGCGAGTAGTAACCCACTAGTTTCTAAATAAATAAATGATCGAAGTTATAATATGGATATAAATCATTCGTGTAACAAATTATATTTTCTTTATTAAAAATAACATTTCTATAATATAACTAAAAAACCGTTATAATAATTATTATGGGGAAGGTTCAAATGAAAATCACTAGTTATTGTGAAAACTCGAAAACTAATTAAAAAAAGCCAAAAAAAACATACAAATTTTTTTTTTTTTTTTTGCAAACCAATTTTCGCAGGTTTTATTATATAAAAAAAAATTTCAAAAATTTTTTTTTTTTTTGTGTAGTGCACATGTGTATGTGTACTACACATGTGTAGTACTTACACATGTGCACTACACAAATTTTTTTTTTTTTTTTTGAAATTTTTTTTTTTTATACATTAAAAGCAGCGATTTTTATAAAAAAAATTTGAAAAAAAAAAATTGTGTGTTTTTAGGCTTTTTTTAGTTAGTTTTCGAGTTTTCACAATAAAAGTGGTTTTCATTTGAACCATCCCCTAATTATTATTATCATTAATATATTTCATAATTAATCAGTCCTTGAAAAAGTTAGTTTAGCTAATTTGCTTAGAACTTGTTTACTTTCACTCAGTAGCTATCAATTAGTCATTAAAAATTGTTAACTTGTTTTTATTAGTTGTTAGTTTTACTATTTTTTTATTCCACAAATCCACTATCACCATCAAAAATCGTTATCATCTTTCATTCTTTCCTACCACCAACAAATTCCACACAAATCTTTGAACATCAAGAATAAGTTCGTTATACAATTTGACCCGTATCCAAACATAATCCTAAGCCACAAGGGTTGAAAATGAACCGAACTCAACTAAACGAAAATTTTTCATGTTCATTCGTTAAGCATTTAACATGTTTACCAACATACGTCGCAAAAACATAATTATCACAAAATAATGTTTCAAAAATCTAAGTTTAGAAGACTGGGCATAAACTAAACAAAATAAACGACCATAAACAAACGTAAATGGACATATTACCGAACGTTCACGAACACACCCTTTGTTTGTGTTCGTTTATTTAACTAATCGAATGAAATTCCTTGTTCATATTCGTTAACTTATTAAACGAACGAACGTAAACGAACATTTAACTGAAAGATACACCGAGTGATTCGCTGTACATTCGATTCGTTTACGGCTTGCCACAGCCAAATCTACGTGTACCTCTAAATTTGTGATCATATATGAAATGACTATAAAGCAATAATTATCCTTTTATTAAAGAGCTTTAAATTTTTAAATTTGAATTTCGCTTTAGACTTTTTTAACCCTCAAAAAATCGTAAACTTAAACATGATGGACCAAGAAATAAATTTTTGAGTCCACCTTGCTACAGGGGGATAGGGGTTGGGTTTTAAGTTTTAGAGTTAATTACTGTTTTCGTTTATGTGGTTTGTCAAAAATTACTATTTCAGTCCATTAGTTTAAAAATTGCGATTTCAGTCCATGTGGTTTCACTTTCGTAACCATTTCAATCCACCTCATAACCATTTCAGTCCATGTACTTAACAGAATAATTGATTGAAATGGTTATGAAAATGAAACCACAGGGACTGAAATGGTTACGAAAATGAAACCACAGGGAGTGAAATCACAATTTTTAAACTAATGGACTGAAAAAATGATTTTTGACAAACCACAGGGACGAAAACATTAATTAACTCTAAGTTTTAATTAAAACTAGTATTAAGTCCCCCCGCGTTGCGACGGGGGCGTAAAACCGTGAAAATTTGCAATAATGCCACACCACTTCCAGCGACCACCAACATTGAAGTTGCGGCGTGTTAGTGCGGAGAAATTATACCGAAACGTAAAACATTGAAAATATTAACTAAGTAGGTTTAGGAACCGCACGTTACGACAAAACTTATCAAACAGGAAAAAATAGACGTTGTAAAAATGTTGAACCACACACGCACCGTTGCACCATGTCAACTAGCAAAATTTAGAGCGTGGTGTAAAGCAAAATGTAAAAACATTGAACCACACACGTACGTTGCGTCGTGTTAGCTCGTAAAATTTAGAATGAAACGTAATACGAAAGTCTGGAGGAGTATATAAAGTACAGGGGACTAAAGTTGAAAGTAAAAAAATTGTGAGGTTAAATTGAAAAAGATGAAAACTTTTGGTTGAAAGTAAAAAAATTAAAGAGTTATTGGTTAAAAGTGTAATGCTAATTTTTTTTTTTAAAAACCCCCCAAAGCAAGGGGTACAACACTTCTATGCACTAACATGATGCTAATTTATAATATGTAAATAAGTTATTTAAAATAAAATAATAATAAATTGGGTTCTATTTCTTTTTTTTTTAATACAAAAATAAATTTTCATTCATACTTGTAAAGTTATATCAAAACAAAAGGCAGGCGAGCAACAAACTGTCACGGCCCCCGACCCGTTTTGACCCGTTTTAGGAGCCGCGGGACAGAAAATCCCGTGGTATTTATTTAACAGCGGAAGTTTCTTCAGGATCTTTTTAAAACTGAAATTTCCCGATTATTTTATTTTACACTCGGGATTAAAACCCCGGTAAATTTACAATCATATGATTTCACGGAGAAATCTTTATTTTACAAAACATATTTCTTTATTTTATTTTGAGCCACTTCCTTAAGCTTGTAGTGCTTCACGGCACTTTTCCTGGATCACAACAGATCACCTGAAACATGTTTGAAAAATAATTTTGTCAGCGGGAAATACTGGTGAATCATTCTTTTTAATAAAACGACACGTTTGTTATAATTTACAGTATTAAGAGCGATTACAATGTTTCCATATATCAACCAACTACCCACAGTATTTGTCACTCAACAATCCATCGGTAACCTCTGAGTCCAATGGTGTCTATGACTATGGTCATATCACTCATTGGCTAACCCGTTGTCCAATAGTGACGGTTATCAAGTAATGTATACAAAACCCCACATACCGGCTGTAATTTGGTGATTACAAAGACTTAATCCCTGTAATTATAACCTTGAAAATAAACATGCTTTTGAAATCAAATTTGATAAAAAGAGAATGACTCACATTGCAGATTTAATATGAACAGAGCTTAGCCTACTGATTAGCCTTGATAACCTAATTTAAATAACAATGCACACAAACTAGGTTAGTAACTAATACAGCATTTACGATAACTCACAAGATTAAACCTTCACAACGAATAACAAAGTGCGATACTTAAACATCCATCGAATTAACGACGAATGACAAAGCATGAACCCTAATGTGGGCAGCACTTAAACATCCATTGGATAGTTTAATCGATCGGACATTAAATCGTAGCAGCGATCGAGTTATTACCCTGTATTGCGGCAGAGTTTCATGAATTATGACTACTTTTGAACGAAGCAGTGTATAAGTGAGTGTACGTAATGAATTTTAACGTCGAAACATGCAAACAATTCAAGTCCCAAGCCCCTGTATTTATACCCCACTTTAGCACCTCCCGCGTGTCGCGACAGGATCACCTGCACCTGTCGCGTGTCGCGGGGAAACCCAAAATAGGCTAGGCCTGCTTCGTCACCTATCTAGCCCTGATGAGTCGACGTTGCATGAAATTTCAATTTCGACAGCATTTTATAAGGATAATCGTTAATAGGGAATACCCCCTTGAGTTTTAGGGGCCCTGATCCTGATTTCGATTGTTCTGAAAATTTTTAGGGTTTATGCAGAATCACTTGGGTTTCTTAATTAGGGTTTCCTATTGAACAATTAAAATAATAATTAGATCTTTTAATGAGAGTTGTTACACAAAAAGCGCAGCCACCCCTTTTTGAATTAATAATATAATTCATTATATTATTAAGTTACTTGGTATTTTACCTTTATTTAGTATTAGAGTTTTTAAATAAGTGTTTATAAATATAAAATAAGCTACATCAAAACATAATTAAAGCAAAAAAAAAAAATTTAATTTAATATCACATCTTAATCTAAGTTGTAAATAGTAAATGTGCCCCACTGACTTTCTTGTGTCTTGGCAGTGCCTTGAGTCTCGTCAGAAGCAAAAATGCTATGTGTTGAACTAGAGGGTATACCACAATCGGCTTTCGTGTTGTGGGTAATGGGTTTTCTCTGAAACAGTGGTGAGAGCCGGGTCACCAGCGCCATCTGCATTCGCAGAGGTGTATGCCCTTTTGTTACTTAGCTTACTTATGTGATTGGGTTTTTATTAATCGTTATAAAAAATACTAAATGAGCTCAAACCTGAATTATATTATTAATTAAGTTTTTTTTCTAAAGGCACATTATTAGTTTAGGAAATGAAATATATCATTATAATATTTTCTCATAACCTTATTGATTCGCAGAGGTGGATGCCCTTTTGTTACTTAGCTTACTTATGTGATTGGGTTTTTATTAATCGTTATAAAAAATACTAAATGAGCTCAAACCTGAATTATATTATTAATTAAGTTTTTTTTCTAAAGGGACATTATTAGTTTAGGAAATGAAATATATCATTATAATATTTTCTCATAACCTTATTGATTCACAGGCTTCTATAATATCATTACATGGAATAAAAAAATAATATAATAATGTAACATCACATGGAAAAAGGTTTACTTTCATACCACCTGGTGGATTCATGTCAAATCCAATCTAATTTTTAATCAAATCAAAATCATAAATCAATCAAGTTAAAGTGACTAATGAAAGTTTGAATAGAATTTATCCAAAACAAGAAGTTGGTTTATTTGTCTTTTGAAATTTAAAGAAAGGAAAATTACAAGTTTCATTTATGTTTGTACTACTTTTCAGGTGGTGTCATTTTTAACGAATGTTGACAGATGGTGTCCTTTACTAGGTATTTTGTTGTAAGTTTAGTCATTTACACCCAACCTAGTTAAAAAACCCTGTTAATTGTTGGGTGTAAATGACTAAACTTGCAACAAAATGCCTAGGTAAATTACTAAACTTGCAACAAAATACCTAGTAAATGACACCGCCTGTCAACAATTAACAGGGTTTTTTAACTGTGTTGGGTGTAAAGGACTAAACTTGCAACAAAATACCTAGTAAAGGACACCGCCTGTCAACATTCGTTAAAAAGAACACCGCCTTAAAAGTGATATAAAGATAAATGACAAAACTGGTAATTTTTCCTTTAAAGAAAAAATCACTGTCAACCATGAAACATGCATGTTGAATGAATTCGTATCTTTGGTTTACTTTAAACAAGTTTAAGTTAATTTTATGTTGAATTTGTGAACACGTATAGTTAGACATATTGATTTTGGTTTAACCTCATTGATTCGTTGCTTAACCTATTTTATTTTACTTTTTTATAAATTTGTTTTATTTCGTAACTTAAACTAATCAAACATATTATGTTAAAAATGTAATGATATTAGAAAAACAAGCATTATTAACCATAGGGTTATTGATTTTTAATAATCCTCAGTTTTATCTATTGGCGATAATAATCTTAACTTTAAAAATTCACTCTAATGATTCCAACTTATAAGAATTTGGTCTCGATTGATCATTTTCTAATATAGGTGCACTTAAACTAATTAATGAATCTGTAGGTGCACTTGAATCTACTGAGGATGTCAAATTCTTATATGTTTGAAAATGATCAATTGGGGTCAAACTTTTACAAGTTGGGATCTTTGGAGGGAATTTTTAAAGTTGAGATTATTATCGGCCAACAGGTGAAACTTTGGGGGTGTTTGGCTAAGCTTATAAAACTCCTTATTGACTTTTTGGAAAAGTCATGATGGAGTGACTTTTTGGAAAAGTCACTTTTCCCCTCAAATACATTCTCATTGCCAAACATCTTTTTGGAACTTATGACTTTTTCAAAAAAAGCCAATAAGTCAATAAGTTGTTTCAATAACCCTTAACTGTAATACATTTAGCAACTTGGGGTGTATAGTGTTTGTCTTAATTTTTTTTATACTTTTACCCTTTAACTTTCAGCATTAACACTTACAACCCTTTAAAGTTTTAAAATCTTTGTAATCGAATTTTACCTGTTTATTTTCATGTACGTGTAGGTATAAATTCAAGTTAATTTACGTTTCGATTTAAATTTTTCGAGGAATGAGCTGTGTCAAATATATTATGTTTATTGTTATGTAAGTTTTCAGTTGTTCTACGTTTTGACGTTTTTTCTTTTTCGGAAATGAGTCTGGTCAAATATAATACGTTTTTGTGCTTATTTTTATGTATGTTTTCAATTGATCTATGTTTTAACGTAAATTATGTTCAGAAACGAGTCAAGCAAAATGTAATGCGTTTTTATTAGACGGTATAAATTCGAGCCACTTTACGTTTCGACACCGCTACAACGTGTTGTACCATTCTTCCTTTGAATATATTTTTGGGTATTATGTGCATACACTTTACAACGACATATATTTTCGTGCTTTGTCAAATATATAGTTGTTAAGTGCGTTTTTTTTCTACGTTTAAATTTTATAAACAACTAGTCGTAACGCGCAACTAAAAAAAGTGTTATACCGCAACAAAGTGCGTGCATACTACTAGTTATATACACATTTGCAATATTTATTTGTTGTAAATTTGAAATATTACTATTTAAAAATATAAATAAAACTTCAAATTAAATGAGTCGTGTTTGTGTTGTTTGTGTAAGTTTGATATGATTTTTTGGGTTCCTGTCAAACTTTTCGATGGTTGACCAATATATGTTTTTAGTGGGTTGGAAGTGTGTTCCATGGAATTATGAATCAAGGAAAGAAATAATATAAAGGCGTTAACGAACAAAAAAAAATTATGCGAATAATCTTATGGTGACCACTGCAGTGATCACCTGAGTGGTGGTTATAAGTTTGAGTCTCATCTGAAATAAAATTGCTTCGGGTTAAGTCAAAGATTTTACCAAAGTGGGTTTTGGAGCAGTGGGTATGAGAAGCCTTATGTAGGGGTGTTCAGAATTCGATTTGAATTTGAAAAAGGGGAAATCTAATGGCACACCCTCTTGTCTATCTGCACACTTTTTCAATTCAATAAGAATCGTATAGGCCTATACGATGCGTATTGAAATAAAGTAAAAGACATGGCAGACTGACAGGTGCATGTTATGTCTGGCGGCGGGCTTGATACGCATCGTATAGGCCTATATGATACGTATCAAGGCACTGATTATTTGAAGTTTATTTTTTGTTGTGTTGTGTCGAATGCGAACCCGTGATTTCAACGAAAGGGATTTCGAGCAGTTGGTCGATAGCATGATAGATAAAGATCTTGACACGATCATATCCATTTTCATGTGTTATACTAGATAGTCCAAGATGAAATATATTAAAACCATTTAAGCGGCGTGTTCCGATCAACGTTTATCGACATTGTTATAGGTGATGAAGAAACCCTAAGTGCCAGGTAAGGGTTCTTTTGACTATGCTTTTATCATGTATCATATGGTAACAACTACCAAGGGGATATTCAGATCTGTATTCGGCCATCTTTCCAAGCTTTTACACACGAATATGTGGTTCCCAATTTGCAGAACATAATCCCAAATTGTCTAAAGAAGCGCTTTTATCATGTGTCATGTCTAATTCTCGAAGAATCTCGTAACGTATTCTATGTTTCTCTAAATCGTCTGTAAATTATATATATAAAAAAAACTAGTGGTTTATCACCCTGTGTGAGCATTGGAAGCCCGACAAACAGTCTTGCAATTACATCTTCAATCGAGACCGCATTATTAATTATAATGAAGCAATGAAGATTGAATGTGCAAACCGCAACCGTTTTTTACTACGAAAACGGTGGCTATGAAAAATACAAACCCGACACGTCTTCTATGATGATTCGAAACATTCACGAACCACAATGGACTCAGACTCATACTACTCTAATATGGCACATGATAAAAACGCTTCTTTAGACAATCTGAGATTATGTTCCATTTTATGACACATGATACGGCACGCTTACCTTAATCACATCTTCCATGGAGTCACAGATCCGACAATAGGGCCCACGGATCTTATGCCCACCCGAGACCGACCTCTGGATCACACGTGGGAGAAAAGATAACGAAGGGTGTATACAGATCTTTATTCGGTCATCTTTCCAAGCTTTTACACATGAATATGTGGTTCCCAATTTGCGGAACATAGTCCCAGATTGTCTAAAGAAGCGCTTTTATCATGTGTCATGTCTAATTCTCCGTCGCTAATTTATCCACTCACTGTGAAATCGAACAGTTTCTTAACAGATTCCGTCCAGTTTCAAAGCCGGTTGAGGATTACGAGTGTTCTAGACTCGTTCAAGGCATGCATGTTTGTGCGATTTAAAAAAATAAGGATGTATTCCACGGTAAACGATGCAGCTGATGAAACCGAAGCTGTTATTTCGGTTGTTCAGTAACGTATTCTCGAAGAATCTCGTAACGTATTCTCTGTTTCTCTAAATCGTCTGTAAAATATGTTTCTCTAATATGACACATGATAAAAGCGCTTCTTTAGACAATCTGGGATTATGTTCTATTTTATTACAGTCGTGAGGTGGTCAAACCTTTCTAAAAGTAGAAAAAAATAAAACATTAACATGTAACAACGATTGAAGAACAAAAGAAGAAAGTGTTCCTCTTTGTTACCAAGCATGTCATCTAAGCATGTCATCTGAAACAATTAACAGGACATTGTTAACAGGGGAATTCTATTGGAACACCTGATCGAGAGAAACTTCTTCGAGCTAACTGCCGATATCTCATCATTCTTATCTTGCTAGTACTTCCGAGACGATTCAAGTGAGTCCTATGAAGCGAGTGTCTGTCTATTCAATTGAGAGGAATCATTATTTGCTTCTTTCCTGATGCATGTTTGTGTCGAACAGTTTCTCCGTCGCTAATTTCTCCACTCACCGTGAAATCGAACAGTTTCTTAACAGATTCCGTCCGGTTTCAAAGCCTGTTGAGGATTACGAGTGTTCTAGACTCGTTCAAGGCATGCCTGTTTTGTGCGATTTACAAAAATAATGATGCATTCCACGGTAAACGATGCATCTGATGAAACCAAAGCTGTTATTTCTGTTGTTCAGTACTTCCGAGACGATTCAAGTGAGCCTATGAAGCAAGTGTCTGTCTATTTAATTAAGAGGAATCATTATATGCTTCTTTCCTGATGCATAAATAAGGATGCATTCCACGGTAAACGATGCATCTGATGAAACCGAAGCTGTTATTTCTGTTGTTCAGTACTTCAGAGACGATTCAAGTGAGTCCTATGAAGCAAGTGTCTGTCTATTCAATTGAGAGGAATCATTGCATTACATTCCCGTTGAAAACAAGTGGTTGTAATGATGGAACCCTTAATTTGAAAAACATTTTTGTGAAATTTATAGTTCAATACTGTAACACCCATCTAATTTTACTTGATTCTAATAATAGATTATACCATTTCAAATGAAATATTGTTTAAGTAAACTAAACATTCATTACAGAAGTTCACAAGTAACAAAAACCATAGTCAACTAACTACTAAGTTAGAAGATTTCAAAAGTTGTTTAGCAAACCACTACAACATAAACATTATTTTAACCGAGTTAACTTATGCGGAAGCTTCAAAGTATGTGTTCGGTTCTTCAAAAGTTTGCTTGATCGTCATCCGTAACCCTTGAGTACCTACAACTGATATGTTTACATAAAACATTTGTATTAGATTTTTTTTTATAATACTTAAATGAAACTAGAATCAAAGTGAATTCAATTGATTCAATTTAATACAACAATTATGAGTTTTTGTCAGACTCTACCGTAACTTACGGTTCTACCGTAAGTTACGGTAGTCCATTTTCTAAAATAATCCCACCGTAACTCAGAAGAGTTCCACCGTAAGTCCTTGACCTCTACCGTAAGTTACGGTGGTACCGTAACTTACGGTGGGCTCTGCAAACACAAGTTTCAACTGTTTTGGTTTGTTTGTCTCACCCATATAATTACTCAATTCTTTCATTCTATCCAACCAATATTCTAAATTCTCATGTTTTAAAATGTCAATTATCAAATGATAACAAATGACCAATCAATCACAATACGTAGCAATATCCATGCTTTATTCGATTATTCGACCCGCTTGGCTAGTCTAAGGAATCCTCCTTTATGACGACTACCAACGAGTTCTAACCAAAATTTTGACCTATTATTCATCATTACGACTTTATTACTTTAACTCGAAACAACCTTTATTCTAAAATTCAATTACACATTATATAATCACCAAAATCTACTTATTGTAACGGGTCAAGTTACATACCTTCAAAGCAAGCCCTTCAAACGTGCGTCCACACCGGTTTGCCCGCTAGATGCCCCGGCTTCCTTTCCTATAGAGTTCAATCACTATATGTTTAGAACTCTTTGTTTCACATACATAACGCACATTTTGTCACACATCATAATTATGCGTTTTTAGCTTAACAATTCAGTTTCAAGCCTTCTTTGAGGCATTTCTACAAACACTATAAGGGCAGAATTTTTATATCTTTCATATTCAAGTTCATAGCTTGTAAATTAGCTAACTTAACATCAATAAAGCCTTCATGTAGTATTTAAGCATCATACTTTTCTGAAATCGCTCTCTATGATCTAATTGCACTAGAATCATCATTCTAAACCCTAATGTTCATCTTTATCTTGTAAAACCCACAACCCACCTTCAAGGTGTTCATGGAATTTCCTGAATTTTGGACATGATTTCACATGTAGTTGTCTAGGTTTCACTCTGTCCATCTGTTTGAGGATGGTACGCAGTGCTAATGAACAATTTGGTTCCCATTTGCTCTTGAAAATCTCGCCAGAAATTTGAAGTAAACCGGGTATCCCTATCAGACACGATGGATACCGGCACCCCATGACGTGCTATTATTTCATTAGTGTAAACTTCTGACATCTTTTCTGACGTATAAGTCTCACGAATCGGAATGAAGTGAGCACTTTTCGTCAATCTATCCACCACTACCCAAATGGCATCGAAACCACGATTCGTCTTAGGCAACTTGGTTAATAGGTCCATTGTAATATGTTCCCATCTCCAAACCGGAATTTCTAACGGTTGGAGTTTGCCATATGGTTTCTGGTGCTCCGCCTTGACTTGTAAACATGTCAAGCATTTTTCCACATACTTTGCCACATCCCTCTTCATTCCAGGCCACCAATAATTTTGTTTCAAATCGTTGTACATCTTGGTCGCACCCGGATGAATTGAATAACGGGATTTATGAGCTTCATTAAGTAGAAGCGCCTTCACTCCACAAGTATGTGGGACCCATATCCTTCCGGATCGAGTCTTCAACCCGTTATTGTTGCGTATTTAATAGTATTTTTTACGTATTTGAGCGTATTCTAATGTATATTAGCTTATTTTAACCTATTTTAGGGTATTTTACGTATTTTAACGTATTTTAACGTAATTTAGCGTATTTTAGTGTATTTTAGCGTATTTTTGGCGTATTTTAACGTATTTTAGCGTATTTTAATGCATTGTAACTTAATTTAGCGTATTTTAACGTAATTTAAAGTAATTTAGCGTATTTTAACGTATTTTAGCATATTTTAGCGTATTTTAACGTATTGTAACGTAATTTAGCATATTTTAGCGTATTTTTGGCGTATTTTAGCGCATTTTAACGTATTTTAACGTATTTTAGTTGGTTTCGAATATACCCAAAGTAGTTGATCACGCTCTTATATACATTCAAAATTGTTATGTTGAAGGATAACGCAAACAAGTTCTCCACAGTTGTCAAATTCGTTTCGTGCATTCATATTGTTTTAGACAACAACAGATATTGAACGGATTGTTGGACTTCTTGTTCCTAATGTACGCCTCAATTCATCTTTTTTACTCTTTTCTTCAATTTCAACAAATCTTTTCAATCAGATATTATTGAGTTAAATGCCATTTTAGTCCCTGTGGTTTGGGCCATTTTGCCAGTTTAGTCCAAAGGTTTCATTTTTAACATGTGGGTCCAAAAAGGTTTCACAGTTGCCATTTTAGTCAACTGGATTAACTTCATCCGTTTTTTCTATTAACGAGAAGGCTAATTCAGTCATTTTATATGGCTGAATTGCCCTTTTAGTTAACAGAATTACATACAAAATGACCAAATTGGCCTTCTCGTTAACAGAAACAATGGATGAAGTTAACCCAGTGGACTAAAATGGCAACTCTGAAACCTTTTTGGACCCACAGGTTAAAAATGAAACCTTTGGACTAAACTGGTAAAATGGCCCAAACCACAGGGACTAAAATGGCATTTAACTCGATATTATTTATTGAAACATAACTAAAACAGTCGGAAAAAACTGAAACAATCAGATATTTATCTATCTGTGTGTGTCACATCCATCCTGTTATAGCAAAGAATGCATACACAAATAGTTCTAGTGGACGAAGCAAAGATACCGCCTTTTTAATTTTAGTGAAGCAATGAAAAAAAAACACTACGTATTCATGTGACAGTCAACAAGCGTATCGTCGTTGTGGAGAACAACCTCGTTTAATAGTAAGATAAGAAGGATGAGATATCGGCAGTTAGCTCGAAGAAGTTTCTCTCGATCATTCAACACGTGTAATCCAGAGGTCGGTCTCGGGTGGGCATAACATCAGCAACCATTTTTCCTTTCCCTTCAATTTCCAGAACATTCTCCCTAACATGATAAAGCGCTTATTTTGCTAGTGGGTTTTATAAGTCAAAGTTAACTTTCAGATTCAGATTCAGGAAGACATGTCGGGTTCTGTACCCATCCCCGCGTTGATAGCTTCCGTTTATTTACAGTCATACGACACAACGATATTGTTTAGTTTTACAAATTTGTTTCTTATTGGCCATTATTCGACCGAATATTTGGGTACTTCTTCTAATGATGCCTCACTAGCGCTGTTAATTACCAAAAGAATGCATACACAAATAGTTCTAGTGGACGAAGCAAAGAGACCGCCTTGTTAATTTTAATGAAGCAATGGAGATTGAATGTGCAAATCGCAACCGTTTTTGACTATGGGAACAGTGGCTATGCGAAATACAAACCGCAATCGTTTGTGACTAAGGGGAACACAAGTTTTCTTTTTGAGCTTGATAGATGTCCATTATCTCAACGCTTCTCCTTACATTACTTATCTGGAATTGGAGAACCGTTGTGTATTTGCTTGCTGATCTGGAATTGGAGAACCGTTGTGGATCTGAATCAGGTTATCAAACAAACACTACTAAAGATGAGTTGGTATTGAACCAAGAATATGAAGATCACGGTGTAGACACGGGGGAAGAAATTCAGTGGACTGCCGCAGATGAAGTCAAATGTGATCAAACATGGACATCAGACATAAATCTTGAAGCAAATATGTGCTTCCCAATTTGCGGGACATAATCCCAGATTGTCTAGAGAAGCGCTTTTATCATGTGCCATATGGTAACAAGAGTATGTTGTTCCAAGATCAATTCCAACTGCAGTTTTTTCAACTCTCCTGTTCCAAATGCCGCTGATGAAACCGGAGCTGTTATCTCGGTTGTTTAGTACTTTCGTGATAAATGCAATGGTATTCTCAAATAATGTTTCCTAGATGTTTGAAGACCGACAAATATCCAAAATGCTGCTTCTTCGTTCGCGTGACGGAAAGCTACCGCGTGACAGGAAACTACCTTGCAAAAATTTAAAAATTAAATCGACACCCTCAATACGCATCGTATAGGCCTATACGATGCGCATTACTTTTTGGTAGGGGACAATGGCAGCCTTTGGCAGACATAGAAGTTTGAACCCACCTCAATACGCATCGTATAGGCCTATACGATGTGTATTGAGGGTGTCTATTTAATCCTCCAAGGTGTGCCAATAATACAACCCTTTGAAAAATTCAAAATTTGACTCGATTCGAATTCGGTTATCAAGGCTCGAATTCGAGTCGATTCGTCTTCAAGTCTAGTAATCGAATTCGAATCGATACGAATTTATGATTTTTGATTCGATTTGAAATTCGAATTCAATTTATATATAAATTTTAATATATATGCACACACATATAACTTCTAAATTTGGGCCAAATCACAAATTACATCCATGAGTGATAAGTTTATATTTGATAACATTACGAACCCTAATAACAAATAGTTCATGCTAAATTTTTACCTAACTTAAATCGCTATCAGTAACCAACCTATATTCTATTTTTTGGTGATTTTACATATTGGTAGTTAATTAATTTTGCATATCATTATATTTTATGTTAAATATAATTAATTTGTAGTAGTTTTGAAAAATGAAAGTAAAATAATTATCTGTTTAAGGTGAATTTGAATTAAATCGAATTTATTCGAATTCGAGTTTCAAAAACTAATCGAATCGGATCGAATACGAATTCAGGTGAAAAAAAGATATAATTCGAAAAATTCGATTCGATTAATTCAAAAATTCGTTATTCGATTCGATAAAGATCTCTAGCCTTATGCCATTGGGTTTACCCGGGTGATAGAGCTTTTGTTGGCCGTTAAAGAAAATATATATATATAGGTAAAGTGTAACGTACATTATCCCTTAACGTACTATACGTACGAGATTAATTTACAACGTGTATGATTAGTTTTATAACATGCATGATTTCTGATTTTGTACATGCGTGATTATGTTCATGCGTGATTATGGTTTCAACATGCGTGATTATGGTTTTTCAACATGCGTGATTAGGGTTTTTGAGTTTTATAACATGCGTAATTTCGTCTCGTACGCATCATACGTTAAGGAATATTACACGTTAACCCACCCTTATATTTCAAAAACCCTTGCATGTTATCAAAACAGTTATATTCTTAATCGTAATGCAAATAATAATAACTTTCGGTCTTATATTTCATGTACTTCACAACCCCACAATTTACTCCCAAGAACAGGTCCACTTCAATTAACTAGATATCTGGCCCAATGACTATTGGGCCACGTTCAGCCCAATACAAGTTGATATAATTTTTACTTAACTAGGCCCAATGACCCAATTACAATTAAGAATATTCGCCCAATGTTTATAAACACAAACCAGCCCAAATTAAATATAATGATCATATTCATCACCTTATAAGAACGAGTGGGATTCCCCGAGTTTCGCGACAGCATTCTGATTAGTATCACTTCGGTTCATTACAATACGAGCATGATACCGACATTTCACATAGCAAACACCACGTGTTTTAAATCGATTAAAAACCACAAAAACGAATATCTATACCGGTACCCCGTATCAGTGTTGTTTGTTTGGTATTGGTTCGGTTTGTTACCGTATCAATATGGTACCTTCACTCGGAAAAAAATATATACGTCCAAGTTGAGAAAAACCATAGAAACAAAGAAAAATCGTAACACAAAAACCCGAATTTATGCCATCATGTGACGTAAAACGCAGGCAAAGACAAACACGAACTTGTACCACAAGCGGGCGTAAAACGCAAACAAAATCACTGCTAAACAAAAAGAATGAAAGACAAATAAAAAACACTACAAGAGAATTACCATGAAAAAAATGACACTATTCACAAGAACAAAAAGAATGAAACACAAATAAAAAACACTACAAGAGAATTACCATGAAAAAAAATGACATTATTCACAAGACCCTTCAAGATTTGTTATATTTATAAATATAAATATAAATATAAATTATTATTATTATTATTATTATTATTATTATTATTATTATTATTATTATTATTATTATTATTATTATTCTAGAATTCAATTACTAAATGTCTAAATTCAGAACAATTCATGTCGATACATTTCATCGCATGAATTGCCCAATCTTTTACAAATAAGAATTTTATCTTTGTATGGGGGACGTCCCTGCCACGACGAGGCCCGACGAGGCCGGAATAAATAGCCACATTGATTACCAGTTTGCTCAATTTCACAAGTTTAAATCGGACCATAAATAACCACATTGTAAATGATTGATAATAAATTATAAAACATTACAAAAAAATAATCAAAGTGACAAATTCAACTAAAACGTTAAGTCTTATAATTAAAGTTAACTCAATCTTATGCTTGTAAGAAAAATGCATATAGAACAACAAATTATAGTTATGAACTAAGTAGATTTTCTAAGATAAATACACCACCCGAGGATTTACAACCTGAGTTAAGTATTCAAAAACACTAAAAGAAACTATTAACATATCTTGTAATCCGCCCTTGCAATCCATCCGAATTAGCTTCTTTATCTCGTAAAACTTGTTGTTGCACTACCAATACCGAAGCGGAGCTACCGAGATCAACCGATGCGACATAATCACCGATCACACCGAGCTCGAGACTTTCACTCCAACTCGACAAACCTTCGATTAAAATCGGGTTAATGCCAAGCTTTCTCCCCACAATCCAAAGATCATACGACTCGCTATTCATCGCCCTAATAGCCGCCACGGTTTCCTCTCCATTTCTCACCACCACCTCGCGATACGCCACTTGTTCATTCCCCTCGTATTTCACCCAAAACGAGGTCACCAACCCATCATCCAACTTCTTTTCCATGTCATTTTCCCCTTCACCGTTAAACGCGAGAAAGCGTATGACCGTAAGCGAAACATTCGGATTCCCCGCCATTCTATCCGCGCACGCCAACGCTTCCCTTGCATCCGCCCCACCTAGGAAAAGCATCGCGAAATGGTATCTAATACCCGCTACCGACATTCTAACATTATTCGTGGGTGGCCTAAACTCGCCTTTGTCAACAAGAATCGCCACTGAGCACGGCGAGTGCTCGAGCACGGTGTAGTTTAGTGATTTCACATTGTTTTGAACCATGTCACTCCCAGCCATGCTTGCCATTGGAGACACATTATAAGGCAATATTATCAAACATGACTTTCTATTCAAAGCCAACTCACAAACATCTTGGTACATACTTCTTTTTGGTGCAACCGAGGTAAATGAGTGGATCTTAACAACATCTCTCCTAGCTTCTTGTATACCTTGAAAAGATTTATGTATGGTCCCCGTTTCTTCGTCCATGTTGCTCTTGTCGCGGTTGTCCTCCTCAGCATGGTCAATGAAAACCGGGGCGGCTCGGCCCACGAGCTCGACTAGATGAAGTGAGTGGATCAAAAAAGGACTATGTAGTGTGGGGTTAAACACTTCTAAAAGGTGTAGAATGCCAGGAACACTATCCTCTTCCATAAAGCATACCAACAAGTTTAGTTCCGTGTTGGGCGGGGTGTGTTGAATGTTTCGCCGCTTGTTAATCATGTATGGCCGGTTCGGATTGTAGAACATGCTGATCATCGGCGTGGCTATGCTCGTCAACAGCGTCGAGAAAAGTACGAACATCGTAAACTGTGGAATACCGATCATCTGCACGCATTTCCAGAAAGATTTATTAGATTGAATGCATTAAGATCACAAAAGCATTCGCGCTAGCTTCTCTATCTCCTGAAGACGTTAATCTTGAATTAAAGAGATAAGGATAAAGACGGGTTATAGATAATTGTGTTGAATTATTTATTGAGTCTTTATAGGGATAATTGTTAGTTCAAATTAGATAAGTTTATCTAGTTGGTTTATTTATTTGTATTTATAGAGTTCGAGTTGGGTTAGGACTAGAATAGGTTTAGTATAAATAGATGGTTAGGTCTATTGTTATTAGTGTGCTTTTCATTGATAAATTTATAAAAGAGTCCATCCAGTTCGTTCATCCGGTGTTTGTGTATTCGATCAAGGGCCTGATTTCCAACAATTGGTATCAGAGCTTGGCGGTTTTGAGAGTCGTTTTAAAGAAGGGGGAGCACCCCTAGCGGGGTGCAAAAGCGTTATGGCGGTAGTTAGCGGCTGTCCAGGTGGTGTTATAGTCGCTAAATTAGCGCAGAAACGATCCACATACTTTTGAATGGCAATAGACGGTGCAAAAGGCAGCGAAGGTGGTGAAGATTGTCTTGTTTGTTCCGCATGGTGGGATCTGGATGAAGTAAAAGAATGATGTGGATGGTCACATGGGATTTTTTTTTTTTTGATAAGCGAATTCCATGGATGAAAGCCGTGTGGGATTATTATTTTGTTAAATGAATTACATGGTTTGTAATATTATAAGAAATTCCTTCATTGAAAAGATTAAAAGTTGGAAGTCAAACAAGGAGGTTTTTCTTGGGATCAATACAACGGGAGGTGGCTGTTAGTGGTGATTAAAGGAGGAAGATAAAAGGCTGTTCGGTTATTAGTTGCGGATTTGAGCAACTGGTATATATCCGGTGACAATCGCAGGTGCCTTGATCGTGTTGTTTCGTGATAAGAGGAGACCGGCGTGTTGCGTGAAAAACGGGCGTAAGGGATCCGTCAAAGCAGGTGGCTTTGGATTCGTCTCGTTTAGCAGTTGAAAGAAAACGTTATAAGCGGGTGGCTTTGTTTTCTTGGTCGGTGGAGAGGCCTCTTGGAACAAGTTTGATCGGGAAAAGGTACGGATGTCAAGATAATGGCGTTGGAGTTCAAATCGGGTGACTCGGATGTGACCAGGTAGAGGTTGTTGATCCGTGATGAGTCAAGATGTTAGTGAACGTTTCCAGCGGGATGCCATGTGATATGTTACAAGTGTAGTGGAGTTGATTTAGGTTGAACCGAGAAGACGTTGGACGTGACCGAGTGAAGGTCGGGTGTCGAGTAGAAGTCGAGATGGTTCGAGAGGAAACGTGATTCTGGTGTCATAAATGAGCGGTGTGAACAATTCAAGATTAAGGGGAAGAATGAAGACGTTAATCTTGAATTAAAGAGATAAGGATAAAGACGGGTTATAGATAATTGTGTTGAATTATTTATTGAGTCTTTATAGGGATAATTGTTAGTTCAAATTAGATAAGTTTATCTAGTTGGTTTATTTATTTGTATTTATAGAGTTCGAGTTGGGTTAGGACTAGAATAAGTTTAGTATAAATAGATGGTTAGGTCTATTGTTATTAGTGTGCTTTTCATTGATAAATTTATAAAAGAGTCCATCCAGTTCGTTCATCCGGTGTTTGTGTATTCGATCAAGGGTCTGATTTCCAACATCTTCATCTCTATAATTTAATTAAAAAAAGCATTTACCCTTAAATTTATGTAAATATTTTACATATATATCCTTGTTCAATTAAGGAATACCTTCTACTACTACTATTATTATTACTATTATTACTACTATTATTATTATTATCTTTTTTTTTTGTCATTCACCACTAACAAATAAAAATACAGAAAATAGATATAAGTGAATAATGAGTCTATATATTTAGGGTACTCCTGTAGCATTCACATAAATTTTAAGGATGGGTATGGGGATGGGGATCCAAGTATGGATTGAAAAAGAAGAATTCTTTGTATTTTCCCTAAATTTTATAGACGGGAATGGGTGGGGTGTAAACGAGCCAAACTGCTCACGAGCTACTCGTCATCAACTCGTTAAAAGCTCTAATCTAGTTGTGTTTAAATGAGCTCGAGACTAAAAATAGGTTTAGAGTAAACTGCCATTTTGGTCCCTGTGGTTTGGCCAGTTTTGCCACTTTAGTCCAAATCTCAAACTTATTACATCCAGGGCCCTGTGGTTTGCATTTTGTTGCCATTTTAGTCCAAAATCCAAAAAACCTATTTTTTTGACTGTTGCAACCTCCTATTTTGTCCTGTAGTGCAGGGGCATTTTGGTCATTTTGCTTTTCATTTAATATTTTCTTAATTAACTTCATCCCCAAATAAAATCATCATCATCATCATAAAACATTAACAGACTCTCTCTCTTCTCTCAATCTCTCTTCTCTCAATCGATCAGTTAAGAACCTGAATCGATCAACATAATCCCCAAATAAATCATCATCATCGTCCCACCTGAGCACCACTCCGGCGTCGTCCCTACCGAAACTCAGATCCACCATCGTCATCGTCATCTCTGCGTTCCCCTCTCTCTCTCTCTCATGTTTCTCTCTCATTCGTGTGTATTGGAGAGAAAAGCTTTGAGTTTCAGATCTAAATCGAAATCAGAAATATTTTGATCTGATTGTTTGTGGGGGTTAGAGATCGGAGAGATTGGTGGTGGCGGTGGTTATGGTGGTGGCGGTGAAAGAATGAAGCAGATGGTGGGGCGGTGGTGGGTGGAGTGACGGTGGTGGCACTGCAGATCTGGATCGAAATGGCAGTTTAATCTATGGTGTGTGTTGTTATGCTTGTTACTTGTTCTGTTATGCTTGTCGAAATGGCACTTTCGTGGTGTGTGTTGTTACTTGTTCTGTTATGCTTGTTCACCATGAGGCTGTGATGATTTCACCTAATCCGAGCTTGGCGTGGCAGAATCGGAGGAGGGCAAGTGCGCTTGCAACCTTTGTTTGCAGCCATGGCGGTTTTACAAATCGGATGATGTTTGATTATGTTCTTACAGATCTGAGCCTCGTTTCTTTTTACAAATCGGTTTTTGTTTTGATTTGTTGTCTGTATTTTGATTTTTGTGATGGTTTCTGGGTTTGTTACAGATCTGAGCCTCGTTTCTTTTTACAAATCGGTTTTTGATTTTCTTGAAGATTATGTTCTTGATTTGGTGGATTTTCTGGGTTTTGATGATGATGTTTGATGATGTTCTTGAAGATACAGATCTGAGCCTCGTTTTTTCTTGAAGATGTTCTTGATTTTCTGGGTTTTGTTGTTGTTGAAGAAGATGTTCTTGATTTTCTGGGTTTTTTTGTTGTTGTTGTTGAATTGCTTTAAATAAAACATAAATGACCAAAATACCCCTGCACTACAGGACAAAATAGGAGGTTGCAACAGTAAAAAAACTAGGGTTTTTGGATTTTGGACTAAAATGGCAACAAAATGCAAACCACAGGGCCCTGGATGTAATAAGTTTGAGATTTGGACTAAAGTGGCAAAACTGGCCAAACCACAGGGACCAAAATGGCAGTTTACTCATAGGTTTATTTAATAAACTAGCCCTAGTCCGAGCCCGAGTTTTACTTATCGAGCTCGAGCTAACTTGTGAGCCTAAACTAGGTTGTAATTTATATAATATATTTGATAAATGTTTATATAATATTTATCATATACAAACTCTATGATTAAAATAACAAAGTAAAGTAATATATATTATGTTATATATAAAAATTTTAATTAAAAAATATATATATAATTAACTAATAAATAAATAAAAAACGAGCCGAGCTCGAGATTGAAATAACTATCCACGAGTCTAGTTTGAACTTTAAAAATACAACTTGACATGAGCCAAACTCAAACTTAAACTCTTGTAAGTTAAACGAGTCAAGCTTGAGCTTAGACAGGCTTCGACTCGTTTACACCCCAAGATAGGAACCAAATAGGAATGCATAGACATGTATCAAGTATAATAAATCAAGAGGAGAGGGAGTGAACTAACCTGGAAGTCCAACCAGTGTATAAACAATAAGAACTCCACTTGACCTCTCAAGCTCATGATCAAACTCAATGTGACTCCTTCTCTTATTGGCATCTCAAAGAACCGAGTCATAAACAATGTTGACACAAATTTACTCAAATATCCCGTCAAGATTATGAGAAACAACGGTCGTAATGTCGCCCATGCGGCTCCCATCGCGAACACATCCGTCATCAAACCCATATTTATATACGCGAATGGCATAAGAATGTCGGAGATAAACGTCTCGCACTTGTGCACCAAAGTGGCTCCTAAAGGTGGACCGTCAGGGATCGCTAGACCGAACCACATTGGACCATTAGCTAATGCTATGCCGAAAAAATCACTCATGAACCCCCACACAAGTACACCAGCCAATATTGCAACTATGTAAAATTGCTCAACAGGTTTGCCTTCTGGGGTCATTTTTATTATCCAAAACATTAACATTCTGCTTCCACCAAAGATGGCTATAAAAAACACTATCAAAGAGAGTATATATCCTACGGCAGCCATAAGGCGAAATTCGCCTTGTTTAGCCGCCTCAAACGCGATGACCCCATACATTCCTACGATATCACCAATAACTGCGGTGGCTAAGGCCATCCGTCCAATATCCGAGCTCAAAAGGTTGAGTTCGCGAATAATCGGGTGGAGAACGGGGAATGATGTGATAGCTAGGGCCGCACTCACTCCCCAAATGGAAGAAAGTTTTTTCATTTCGGGCTCCAGAGAATTTCTCACCAAGTATGCCACCCCACATGTTACGATTACGGGTACCACCATGCCAAACATCCCGATATACCATTGTTTTTTCGTCGCTTTTTTTATCATTAAAAGATCCATCTTCACACCCGACACGAACATGAAATACATGAAAGCAAACGAACCGATATTCCTAAATATAAACGCGGATTGCCCTGGGAACATCCACGCCGCAAAGTTTGGGAGTCGGCATAAGCAAGATGGCCCAATAATAATACCTCCCTAGTCATTTACAGCAACATGCAATAATGAGCGCAAGCTTAATAAATCTATTGCATGAATTGCATGTGTAGCAACAATGCAACATGACAATCATGTGATATTGAGATATAAGATAAAAACAAAAAACTTACAAGGATCTCAGATATAACGCGTGGTTGTTTAAAAGGTTTGAGAAGGTGGTGAATCGTGTGGGTGATCACGAGGACCAACGAGAGCTCCAACAAGACAAGGGCGAAGGTGGATTCGTCGGGGGTGTTTCCGTAGATAAATACACCGAAAGGATGTTTTTCATGTATGCGAGTGCATACGTACATTTCCTTGGGTATAGTTTGGAATGGAGGTATGAGACTATAATCATCCTTGGGTGGTGTTGCCATATTTGATTGGGTTTCAAGTTTCAAACACCAAAACAAAGATTGATTGTATGAAAACCCTAGCTAATGCTAATCGTCATTCATATGTTGTTGGAAAAAAAAAATTGTTATACAAATTGATTGTGCAAACCAAAAGAGAGAAAGAGAAACATTCTATTCTATTGAATGAGCGTTAAAAAGGGGTGCAACAAATTTGGGAAATTTTAGTGGACTTTTGTTGTATAACCAACTGTTGGTTATAGTATGTGTAACATCCTAATTAGCCTCTCCCTCCTATTATAAGGGTAGAGGGTATAATCCTCGGGGACTTGTGCGGGGAGGGTATGTCACCGATCGGTGACTATACCGTGTGGTTGTGGGTATTCGGTGAGGAGGAGAGAGGGTGGCTATTTCGGTGAGTGTTTACCGAAAAGGGGGGAGAGTGATGGAGAGAGAGTGATTGAGAAAATGGTAGGTCCCAACCCCTTTTAACCAATCATAATTTTTTTTATTTTTTAACATACTCAAACACTCTAGGGTGATTGACCATACCCCCTGATTGAGTGCAAAATGGGGAGTGGAATGGGGAGTTGACATGGCATAATATTATTGGTTAGGATTTCACTCAAACACCCTAGGGTGATTGACTATACCCTCCACCCTAAGGTCTTACCCCACCCATAAAATATGCAAGTAATATCCTAATTATTTTAAAAATGTTGTTATTATTATTAGAGTTAAATATCATTTTAGCCTCTGTGGTTTGGGTTATTTTGTCAGTTTAGTTTAAAGGTTTCATTTTTCGTTTGTGGGTCCAAAAAGGTTCATCATTGCCATTTTAGTCCACTCGGTTAACTTTAGGCATTTTTTCTGTTAACAAGAATGGTAATTCGGTTATGACAATTTGGTTGGCTAGGGCTGAGCATTTGACAGGAACCGGACCGACCCGAGAATTAACCGACCCGACCCGATACCCGATGTCAGCCTAAATCTGGAACCGAATATAGTACCCTATATCATATATCGATTTCGGTTCCTACCATGGTCGGTGTTCTCGGTTCCTTGGTAATACCCGAAACCGATAAATCACAGTTACATCCATTCCATTTCAGAGTAACTACTATCTATTTCGATGCTTCTCAAGTGTCTCTTAGCTTTCAGAATCTGATTTACTGTCAAATGCTCAGCCCCATCATCCATTTCATTCGATTTCCTTCGATTCAGTACTAAATATAAACAACAATACAATTTCATGGAATTAAATTTTTACAAAACATGATAACTTCTAGAAAATAAGAAACTTAATGATATGTATTGCTTACCTCGTCAAGGAACAACCCTAGCTTGATGAATGAATCAAAGATGCAGCACAACGAAGAAGAAGAAGAATTCAAATGTTCCTCAATACAGATCGTCTAATACCGACATGCCTAGGTTCGGGTCGGGTTAGGTACATTATCGGTTCGGTTATCGGTTCTTTTAGGTCCGGACCTAAATTTGCTCACCCCTATGGTTGGCCATATAAAATGACCGAATTGCCCTTCTTGTTAACAGGAAAAATGGATGAAGTTAACACAGTAGACTAAATTGGCAATGGTGAACCTTTTTGGACCCACAGACAAAAAATGAAACCTTTGGACTAAAATGAAAAAATAGCTCAAACCACAGGGACTAAAATAACATTTAACTCTTATTATTATTCATAATACAACAACAACCATACCTAATACATACATTAAATAACAAAGTCATTGATAGGGTCCGAAAATGATGAAATGCAAACATACCTTACCTTTATCTCTAGGGATGTGAGCTTTAAGAAAGAATATCAGGTCCAAAGCAAACAGACGAAATAAATATATAATAGACAACTACTGAATGATATAAAAAAAATATTTTCTTGTTATTAAAATTTAGAAAAGAGTATAAAAATATTTAAGGGTCCCATTGTAAAAAAAACCAATATATTTACTTATTTTGCTTAAATAAATCTTTCGGCTTGATAATTATATATAAAAGTTTTTAAAACTTCTTTAACTATTTGGCCAGTTCAATATTTATGAAGTGCAGCTACAAGTGTTGTCACATCATCAAGATTGTTGCAATAACTAGTTGATGGTCTGTCCGCGTTGTCGGGATGACCGAATAATTCTCAACCAATTAAAAAACCAATACTATATTTTATTTTGAACTGTGGGCAAAATCATAATTTTGAACCGATGGTAAAATCGTAATTTTGAACCAGGGGAAAACCATATTTTTATTTTGAACTGGGGGCGAAAACGTATTTTTGAAATGAGGGTAAGAGCGTAATTTTGAGCGGGGGGCAAAAGCATATGTTTATTTTTAAGGGGGGGGGGGACGTAATTTTAAAATGGAGGCGAAAAACGTAATTTTAAAGTGGGTGTAAAATAATAAACTGGTGTAAAATCGTAATTTTTAGCTAGGGGGAAAACATAGTTTTATTTTGAGCTGGGGTAAAACGGTAATTTAAACGGACGGCAAAATCATAATTTTAAAGCGTGGATAAAATTATAAATTAATTGAGCCAATAGAAAAGTGTCATGCAGGTGTCTGGCACTATTCTCCTTGCCGCCCCTTTCCTCCAATACGGGAGGCACTATTCCCGCCCACCTCTGTATCTGTTGTGTTTAGATAATAGATAATAGGTAATAGGTAATGTAATATATCAAGAATGGTCATACGAAATATCGAGAATAAAATTGAACACACTTTTAATTTAATTTAACAAGCCTTTCTTCCTAGTATGAACATGGATTGTTTATTTTTAGAGTTAATTGCCCGGATTGTTCCTGTGGTTTTACGTTTGGCTAACTGTTCCATACTGAAAAAACGTGATGAATACATGGATTGTAAATGGAACAGTTAACTCTTATTTTTATTTAAACGTGATGAATACTTACTTAGAGCATCCACAATAGACATGTTTTTTGGTGTTTTTAAAGAGAGAGAAAGTGAGGTGGAGGAGAGAGGGTGTGAGGTGGAGGAGAGAGAGTGTAGTTATGTTTGTGAGGAAAAATGAGAAAAAATGGAGGGAATAAAGTTATGTGAGTGTGATGTAGGAAAGAGGAGAGAGAAGAGAGAAATAGTGTTTTTTTGTGTATGTGAGTAGGTCAAGAGAGAGAAATGCTCTTATTGGTTGGGCAGATGCCACATTAGCAACAAAAAACACCACTAAAAAACACCTCTATTGGTGATGCTCTTACTCTCTTCCGGTCATAAAAGATTAAAAGAATTGATGTATTTAATTTTGTACAGTTTATTATATTCACTGTAAATGTAAACTTAATATTTTAAGTATTAAAGTAATCCTAAATAGAAATTGTTGTACATACTACATACAATACAAGCACCAAACAAGACCTACAGCCTGGCTGGATTGGCACTCATTCCTTACCAAAAAAAATTGTTTAACACATGAGGTCGTGGATAGATGCATGTGTTTAAAATATGTCCAGAAAATAAAATTAGAGTTTTAAATGTGCAAAGTGGTTGAATATTCCTACCTTAGTTAATTAAAGGAGATTCATATAAGGAAACAGGTAACACATATATCAAAAGAAGCTCCTAGCATTCCATCATGAAGCAAATAAATGATCTCGTTAAATGCAATGTAATACTTAAAATCATTTTGGTTGGGTTAATTTGGTCTTGTATATGTTTGTTACCAACACCAAACCAAAAACTCGATTCCAACTTATGGTTTGAAGTGATTTCGTTGGTGGTGTTGTGTTATTCTTCATATTCTGAGTTGGGTATAGAGTCTTAAAATCATAGAAACACGTATGTTCTATCTCAGGACTATCTTTCGAGTTTCGATGGTCAAGTTTGTATATGTGAATCTGATGTATATAAATACGTAGCGCTAGTGTAATATAATATGTGTAATATAGATAGAGGGAGAATGTAGAGAATGCCAATACTTTCAAAGGAGATGTTAAGTCCTTTTCATAGGGATGATTGGGCGTAGATTGAGGTTGATTAGGTCGAAGCCTAAGTTGGGTCACGAAAGTGCACTAATTTTAACGTTAGTTTACTAATTTCGTGAAAATAAAGTTAAAAGAGGGGAATGGTTAATCATGCTTCATGTTGTGGCGTTGATAGCCGAAAGACAAGGGTGTACATGCACTAATCGGCATTTGTCTCAATTGCTGAGTGTTATGTGCCTTATGTCCAAGGCTTGATGCAAAACTACAATCGAGCCGGGGGTCTTATTGGAAGCAGTATCTCTATTCCTACGGGGTAAAGGTAAGACTGTCTACATCTCATCCTCCTCAGACCCTACCTTAGCTTTGCTATTGGTGAAATATACTGAGTATAATGATGATGATCTACGTTAAGTGTATCTAATAAACTTCCACACATTATTTGGAGGGTATGTAATCACACAAAGAAATTGGTAATATGAGAATCCAACCCTCTAAACATACACACACATGAGAAAACTCAAATACAAAAAGGTTTTTTTGTTGGCCAGCTAGAAGTATTGTAAATTGTTGATTACACTATTTTAATCGTCAGGATTGATTCGACGTAAGAATCCTAGTTAGTAAGAAGTTAACTAGAAGAGAAGTAAACCATTTAAATCTAGCTCTAGCAATTTTTCAAATTCAAAAAAGTGAATACCCTTTATATACATTATCATTAAGTTTTATCTATACAATAAAATTAAGAATTTTATCATCATAAAAATATAGTTATGAAATTGTCATATATTTTTTAAAGTGGACAATTTTTTACAAAAAAAGTTGATATAATTCCGTTACAATGTACGCCTAAACCAATACAATGGTACGTCTTATCCATTTTCACACAAGAATGAACAGTATGATTACAACGATACGTCCAACTCATTACAATGGTGCGTGTAAAACCACATATAAAATAGTTGACACATCTACCCTCGTCCTATGTTGTATAACGCTTCATATGTAAATGTTATTTTACTCTCTCTCTATATATATATATAGTTACTAACCTCCCCATGAATATATATGTATGTTTGCATATATATAATTTCATACCGCGTTTGGAGGGGTTGTAGGGGAAACCACACGCAGCCATGCCAGCTGATGCTCCTCCTACCACACCCACACAGAGACACATCGCCCTACTTGAATAAAAATGGCAAATATATAAAATATATATGATATATGATTTTTTATATATAAAATGATTTAGCATGAAACCCACTACGAAATTTATGTGTTGGGAACTTTGTCCTTTAGCTTGTTCTTTGTTTAGTAGGCCTTCACCCACCCCATCTTTTTTCTTTTATTTTTGTTTACTATTTCATAAATAAATAAATAAATTATTTAGTTGTTTGTAATCTTTATCTAATTTTTATTTTATTTTTGTTAATATATATATATATATATATTATTTTGCAAGTTTTAGGTCGACGTATGTAGTGTGAAAATCAAATACAAATGAGTCTTAACATACAAAATATCTTTCACGTAAGAAGTGAATGAGTTTTTTATTTTTATTTTTATTTTTTCCCTACTACTTAAGAATGATGTATAATTGCAAAATGTAAAAAAAAAAAAATATTTTACAGTAGTAGAAAAATTATTGTAGAGTAATTACAAAATTACATAATTACCAACTAGTGTAAAATCATAATTTGTTTTTTGAATTATGGGACTAAATTACGTGCTTAATAAGATAAGAAAAAAATTTCCTCATTTATTTCTTACGTTAAGGATATTTTATATGTTAATACCAATTTGTACAATAACTTGACCCAAGATATATAGGGGAAAGTTCTTATACAAATAATCTTAACATACTAAACATACAAATTGAAGGAAAAGTCAAAAAGATAAGTTGACATTTTTGTAATTATCTATAACTATCAAAGTTACTCTACAAATGTATCTAAAAAACCTAACCCCCCCACCCCCACCCCCACCCCCAAAAACCTAAAAAAAAACCTAACCCCCTCCCCCCCACCCACCACCCAAAAAAAAAAAAAAAAACTAAAAAAAACCTAACCCCCCCCCCTTCCAAGCTAAAATGCTAAAAACTAAACCCCCAAAAAACCTTAAAAAATCTAAAAAAAATAAAAAAAACACACAAAATAATTTTTTTAATATTTTTTATAAAAAAAATCGCTACTTTTAGTAGCAATTTTTTTTTTTTTGTAACAATGTAGCGATTTTTTATAAAAAATATTAAAAAAAAATTGTGTTTTTTAGGTATTTTTGGTTGAGTTCACATTTGTATAGTAACTTTGATAGTTGGTGGTAATTATAAAAATGCCACCTTGTCTTTTTGACTTTTCCTTCAATTTGAATGTTTAGTATTTTAAGTTTATTTGTATTTGATTTTTTTGCCAAGATATATATTATAGATGCGCAATACACAAACACAAATATAAGAAAGAATAAATTTTTGAGAAAAAACATAAAACGCTCTTTTATAGGGTATACAAAGTTGGATATTTGAACTCGAATCTTTATAAATCAAATGAAATGTCTAGAATAAAAACCTAGATTAATCAAATGAAATGATAACACTTTTTGCGATAAACAGAAAAGAATTATTAAAACTTTAAAAGTTAAGGAAAACGTTGAGTTCGAAATTAAGGCTTACGATGAAGGAATTCTGGCCCGGAAGTTGTGGCAAACTGCCTATGGATCTATGTAACATGAGTTGCATGTTGAGACATTTCAATCACTTACGTTAAGGGTATTTTATTAGTTTTTCTAACTCATTTGTATATGGCTGTTAGCATCGAAGTAGTTCACTACCTTTTAGATCATGTATAATGGTCAAGTGGTTTGCAAACCACACACCAACCACGGGGAACCCCTCCACGTCCGATTCTTGGAAGACAACAAGTCCAATGAGACCGTGAGGCGGCGAACGAGTTGTTGATGCATGATTATTTTTGTTATGAACCCGTCTACGGTCCTCGAGAATTTAGGCGACATTTTAAAATTAGTAAGCACTTTCTATTCAAAAGAGGGTGGCGGCGCAACTTGTTGCCCGACTACCTGCCATTGCTTTGTAATTGCCCTTTTTCGTGTGGAATGATATGGAAAAAAAAAAGATTTATTTGTAAGCACTTATTTTTACGTATTACAGATGATTTGGAAGCCAAGTATGAGCACTTCCAACAAAGATCGGACGCAAGAGGAAAATTGAAATTCACCACAATACAAAAGTGTGCATACATTGCACGAGTGTTAGCATACGTACGGCAACGTATGCGTCAGACGAGTATCTACAAATGACGGACAAAACATCAAGAGACGCTTTAGCATATTTTGCTCAAGGTAGTGGTTGTTTTTAATAACTTGTATATTTTTTAAGATTATTTTTAAAAGTAGTTGCATGTATTCGCTTTTGATTTTTTAAACGAAAAGGGCCATTGAACTATACGGGGAATGGTATTTACGAAAGTCTGCATGGAAAGATCTACAACGTATAGACGATGTGCATGAGGATCAACATGGGTTACCCGACATGATTGGTGTTATTAATTGTATGCACCGGGGTTGGAAAAATTGTCCAACAGCTTGGAGAGATGGACATACCCGGGTTGACCAAAAAAGACCGATGCACATCCTTCAAGCCATTGCTTCGTAGGATCTATGGATTTGACATGCATTTGTACAATGTAAATGAAGTATACGAAGTTACATACCATGTAACGCATGATCAAGAACACACCTACACAACAAATGAGTTATACACATATTCGCACTACGTAAATCGATTAAAATACATTGTGTAAATGGGTTTAAACGTCACATTTGTTGCAAAATCCATTACAATTTTTTTTTTTGTATAAAATTGTTATTTTTTAAATACAAATAAAATTATTATGTTCAAAGTAAAGTAAAATTCTTCAAGGTACATTTTATTTTAAAATACAAAAGTATTTTAGTTTAGAAAAACAAAGGAAGTATTTTTTAACAAGAATATCAACAAAAGAGATGGATTCCCTTTATTAAGGGGTTGTTTGTTTTTTCAAAAAAGTTTATTATTTCTTTTTTTGTCTGTGTCGCGCAGACGTTTTGGTCTGTAGTGTGTTTGTTTTTTATGAGACATTTCATTAAAAACTGTTTGCACGTCCTCTTCTTGCTGCAGACATGAGATAACCTCTGCGCACCTCTTCTCAACTATCATAACATATCAGATTCATTTCCTCAAACCCTAGCACCCCCAGCCGCCCACCCCCTCTCCTCCGCCCGTCACTCCATCCTTCTCCCCTCCACTGTCGCTCCCCCCTTCTCCCCTCCATCGTCGCACCGTTTCTGTTACTGAGCACATCCAGGTTCGTTTTTTGTTTGTGATGATTCGATTTTTGTAGTTTTGTTGTTCGAAAATTGATGTATATTGTATTTGATTCATGCGTATGTGAGTGATGGTTCTGATTTGTTGCGAATTGTTATTTCAGCAGCCTGCAGAAGTTAAAAAACAAACACTTTCTTCTTGCAGACTGTAGACCTTTTACCTTTGAAAAAACAAACAACACCTAACTCTCTCCTGGTTTATAACTTTTAATTAAGAATAAAATTTTCGTCTCACAAATACTAAGACCCCCTGTAGTGGGGCGTGATTTGTGCATTTTTTTGAAGGATAGCGCCCCATAGCGCCTCGAACACCACGGCGGGCGACGCTATAGGGGTTTTTTGGTGGGTGGCGCCATGCACATAGCGGCGCTATGTGTGTTTGGTTTTCAAACTTTGACCAATCAAAAATTGTTAAGGGTTTTTATAATTAATTAATAAAATTGAAAATTAATAATTAGGTAATGATGAGTAGGGGCTTTATGACTACGGGCTCTAGTGATATAACGCCCCATAAAGCCCCTGTGTGATGTGGCACGACACGTGTCGCATAACGCCCACAAAGGAGCTTTATGACTACAGATGACATAACCAATAAATCATTATTACACTTTAAAGAAATATATATTTATAATTATTATTTAAAACAAAATAAATATTTAAACAAAATGAGTGCCTCTAATCATGGAATAAAATATGGGGTTGCGGCCTGCGGGCCTCAAAGCCCTCTTGCAATATTGACCATTAGACCTTTTGATTCACTATTCAACTCCCTGGATAATTTACTTAAACTATATTAATCAACATCAACATCTATACTAAATTTTAACAAAATATTATAAATCGTCTTTAAAACTTCTTTTCAGTAGCCAATGATCTCTAGATCAAGTGGTGGAGAGTTTGCATATCTCTTGAGAGATGCAGGTTCAACTCTCGTTTGATACAGAGTGAGTCACTGGTGGACAATGATGGGAGACCCATGGAAACCTGGGTTGGATCCTTGAGCCAAACGGGTTTTACTGGTAATTTCATTGTCGTGCCTACGGGCGGGCGGGTTACCGGGTTTTCCCCGGAATTGGTGGTGGACTCGGGTTACTCTCGGAGTACTCCGTTTGTCCAGTGGGTGCCCCGAGAGTGCTCGGGAATGATTCTGTTGGCCGTTAAAAAAAAAAAACTTCTTTTCAGTAAATATGTTAACTTAAATATATCATTTTCTGAAATTTTAGCGTTTAAAATTTAGTTTTAATGAGAAATCATACTTTTATCTCTTATTTTTTCAACCTATACACATCTTTATTCTTTTTACAAACCAAAAGATATCTTTGTTGACGTATCATAAAGTAAAGTTTCAAAAGTTATCTTAAAGTTATCACTTTAGAGTGCATATTTCAAAGTTCAACACATACAATAATAAACGAGAGTTATAAGAACCACATAAACACTTATTATAGGACTATAAACGAACTTTGTTAAGAAAATAAATGTGTTCATGAACGGTAAGAAAATAAATGTGTTCATGAACGGTTTATGAACACTTACCTAACGAGATTTTATGTTCGTGTTCGTTCATTAAGGAAATGAGTGTGTTCACGAACACAATTATATTTACCGAACGCGACGAAGGCTAAAGGTGGATGGCCCAGAGAGTAGCACTGGAACTTGAAGCTCTAATTGTAGAATGGATGTCGATTGTATTCGTCAATGTAAATAATGAGAAAAGAAAGAGGAATGGTGCATAAACAAGGTGGAAATAAGGTTTTCTAGTTTAATTGTTAGGGTAATAAAATAAATAAAAATTAAATAATATAAAAAGCATAGATAAAATTTATGAAAGTACAAAAAACTTTAATTAAAACACAAACAAACGAACATAAACGAACGAATGTTCAGGAACACATTCACGAACACCTTACCAAACGTTTACGAACACAATTGAACGAACGAGACCTTTATTCATGTTTGTTCATTTAACTAATCGAACAAATTTCTTTTTCATGTTTGTTCGTTTATTAGACGAACAAACATAAACGAACTTTCCGTTGAATGGTTCACAAACTGTTCGCTGAACGTTCGGTTCGTTTACAACCCTATTTATACATATTGTTTATATTGTTTTGAATGTAATATATACAACAACGACTGTGTAATCATATTTTCTCTCTCATTTACCACGACTTTTGAAATTCTTCCATACTCGATGTATAAACGCATTTTACATTTCTTACACCCATGCAATAATTGCTTAGGTTTCTAATGGGCAATGAAACAATTAGAATGTCTATAACAAAACCATCGACATGGTGAAAGAAGATGCTTTTATTTGGCTCAGCCATAGGGCCAGATGCCCAGCACCGAAATGGGGGAGTTGGTAGATTTTTGATGTAACAGAGCTGCTGTAATAGTGTTTTTTTCTTGCTTTTTGTTGTTGTAGTTTCTCCCCAACTTCTTGCTGGGCTCTTTATATTTATATATAAAGTGTTCTGACATTAAAAAAAAAATGTCTATAACTTTTATTTTTTTTTTGTATTTAAATATAAATTTATGATTTGGTGGAAATTCCACCACCAAATTTCTAATATTTTTGTGACTTTGTGAGGGAATTTTGTATAGTTCTCTATAAACATGAATGTGGACAAAAGAATATCATTCAAATGATTGGTTCTCTTTTTGATTGTGGTATTGTTGGAGTTGCTATATGTCCCTTTCATCTTCTTTTATTTTTTATATGCATTTGATGAAGACCTTTACTCGTCTTTCCGTTTATTGCATTCTAACTATTTTACTAATCATAAAAAAAATGTATTATAATACTATAATACGACCTAATATTCAATGAAACTATTAAATGTGTTTCATCTAGTGGTATTAAAAACGATACGTCGACCATAAGGTTAGTTGTTTATGCATAACATAAACAAATGCGTGTGAGACGTGTTCTTAAAGCAATACATTAATGATTATAGATTTAAAAATAGTTGCTAATTAATGTGGAGTGTTTATTTATTCATTTTAACGAATGGGAAATTCATAATTGTTTAAAAAACATTTACTTTTGTTATAAAAACGTGCGAATAAATATGTTTATCTTCGTTAATTCAACAACGAAAGAATATTATGTTCGGTGGAAGTATGTGTATATTTGCTTATATAATAAACGAATGAATATGAATAACATTTGTTGCTCCTTAACTAAAAGAACGAACATGAACATATGTCTTGTTTATCCATTTACGTACATATACGTTCATTTATATTTGTTTGCTTGTGTGTTCGTTTAGGGTATTTACTATGGAACATAAACAAACATGCACAATAGAATTTATATGTTTATTTTTTTGATTAAACACTTAAACAACATGTTTACCACCAGGGTTAGAAGAACAACCTTTTGATTTGACTCTTTCCTAGGCAACAAATGGCAGTTGTCAAATAAGACCAAAAATATCATCTAGGTAGGGTATGATTTTAAATTATTTAAAGTACCTAAAAGACATACTTTTAAATTTGATATATTGTTTGCAGGTGGTTGTATGGTCTATAGACAAAATGAGTTGTCAAAAGCAACTTAGTAGGTCTGCTTTCATGTATTCATACCATATAAATTCTTCCCACAACCATTCATCTAAACTATCATAAAAATATCTTGTTCTCACACAAATTCCAATCCAAAATTCTAACTCTTGCAATATTTTAATCCGTTTCGGGTTTCATGATCAAGAAATCCACAAAACACGCGTGTTGATCAACCCGAGTCGATCCTATAACAATCTTAGAATGTTTAGATGTTAGCTCATGCAAGATCTTTTTTGAAATTACACATATAGACATCACATAATCATGGGCGGATGCGCTTCTAAATCGCACAAAACATCAAGATCACGAAAATACTTCTTTTCTTCAGGAAAATGGAATAGAAGGGTGTCCACTTCCGTCCCTCTTAGCGTCGAAGAGTTTGCAAATGGAGTTGGTGAGTTTTCATAACGAGTGCATAAAAGGGTATATTTGTAATTTCACAATTTTGTTTTTGGATTGATGCTAACGATACATGTCTTTTATTCTAGCATCGGGTTTTCAAGAGGAGACGTGGTTCGACTCCATGAGTATATTAGGATCAGACTCTGATGATGATTTTATTAGTGTACACGGAGGTAACCTAAGTTTTTATTATATTATAAATGTTTTGAATTATTTCAGATTCGGTCTTTTTGTAATTTCTTGATTTGTTATCTTTAGGAAATGCAAACGACGAGTGTGCCGATTACAAATATGATAAAAATATATTAGAGAACGATCATTCTAGCTTAAGGACTGTTATCGTGTTCTCTATGAACCAGAAACCTTTGGATGGGGATGAAAAAAACGAAATTTGTAAGTAAACTTGGACCTTTTGATTTTTAAGCATGTTATGCTTTGATAAATAAATTATGTTTTTAATTACACAACTATCTAAGGATAATATACAATAGTACTCGCTTCATGTCAATTTTTTAAGTTCAGTTTCAGTCGAACTTAATTAACTCGTTTATTATTTATTAGTTATATAGTTAACATATTTTGAATACATACATATATACATATATTTGTGATTAGTATATACTTATTGTTGTAATATACATAAGTATATAACATAAAAATAAATATATATTATTAGTTATCTGTATCATAATTAAATATATGATTATTATATAGTGTAATAACTATTTATTACAACCCTAGTTAATCCAAAGTTACTTGTTATTCTTTTAGCCTAATTTGAGAGTTTTATATCTTCATTACATAAATTATTTACTTTATTTCTTCACAAAATGCCATTTTAATTATTTTATCTATTACTTTGTTTCAATCAACAATTGTAACATCAAACATCTTATTATATGATTATTACAACTTTCAAACCGTTGAATAATTATCAAAATACTCTTTTCGTTGATTATTCAATATCATAATCATTTTCATGTATGTTGCATCTTGCATTGCTAAAATGGTGAACAAATTGCCAGGCCAATCGAAGAGATTCGTGTTTCGCCCACGGGCAGGACTTTTGATTCCTAGATCAACTAACGATAAGTCGAGTCCAGGATGTTGGTCGTTAGTTTCGCCTTCGGTTTTTAAGCTTCGGGGTGAAAATTTCTTTAGGTATATTTGAGTTTGGTATTTTTTATTTTCTATAAATCTTGAACTAAACGAATTGCTATTTTTGTAGAGATAAGCGAAAGGACCCGGCTCCAGATTATAGCCCGTATGTTCCAATCGGTCTCGACTTGTTTGTTTGCCCTCGAAAGATCGATCATATCGCTCAACACGTTGAACTCCCTTTCGTTGTTGATGTGAATAAGAAAGTACCTTCATTGCTTATTGTTAATGTTCAGGTATTACTTAGGTTCTCGAGAATTTAAACTGAGCAGGTACGGTTTGTTTCATGTCTTTGGTAAAATACGACTTGAACAAAACCGGACCTGCAAAATTTTTGATTCATAGCTTACAACTATAATTGATGTTTTGGTTTTTCATTAACAATCGGTTTGGGTTTAATTGGTTCGCTTAATTCAATTATTTGAAAAGATGGTTCGATCAATTTCATTAAAGGCTAGTCTTAGTCTTAGATGTGGGTGAATTCAATTTAATTTCAGTTAATAAATTCACTTATGTTTTGGGGAAAAATTAAATATTAGCAAACCATTTTAATGTATATAGAAGAAAAAATATGTATGATTTATAAAAGAGTTATAAATAAAATCTTTTACAACATATATCATTTAAAAAAAGTAAATAAAAAATATAAAAATTAGTTTAAATATCGGTTCGGTTAATTCAGTAATTTATACACACATAACCTTCACTAATATGCGTGTTACTAAATAGTCGTTAGATATGACAACTAAACAGGGGCGCAACTATTAAGGGGCCGGGGGGACCCCCCGAACTTTTCGTTCAGTAGTGTAATATATGTGGTTTTCGTATATAAATTTTTGGGTATATACGTTTTCGACCCCCTGGTTCTATAGAAATTTTTGGGTATATACGTTTCGACTCCCCATCGGAAATCTCAAACTTCGCCACTGCAACTAAATATGTTCTCAATTTGGTAACCTACCATTTTCTGACTAGACATTTATGTCTATATGACAGTTGCCAACATATCCAGCTACATTGTTTCATGGTGACACTGATGGTGAAGGGATAAGTCTAGTTTTATATTTCAAAGTGTCCGAAAACTTTGATAAAGAAACCTCACCTCGTTTTCGCGAAAGCATTCAGGTATTGTGTCATTATAATCTTTTGGCACTCGGAACAACACCAAATCGTGTTTTATTCGTCTTTGTGTATTCTACTGTGCTTAACAGTTGTAAATCATAAATCTGACAGAGACTGGTCATGGATGAGATGGAATTAGTGAAGGGTTTTGCTAAGGATTCTTTAGTTCCTTATCGGGAACGACTCAAACTAATGGCGGGTGTAGTTAACCCTGAGGATCTTGAGTTATGTTCCGCTGAAAGAAAGCTTCTAAATGCTTATAATGACAAACCGGTGCTTACGCGTCCTCAACACGCTTTTTATCAGGTTGGTATATAGTTGTATAGTGACATCCACTATTCCAGGATGCCCAACGGGTGCAATTATCTGTAACATAACTGCACTCGTTGGTGATGTCCCACATATGTCAAGATTAAAAGATTGTATCTTTGTCACATGCTCAATCTCACTTTTGGTCTTTTTTATATTTTACGTAGGGACATGACTACTTTGAAATAGATCTAGACATACACAGATTTAGCTACATTTCACGGAAAGCACTTGGTGCTTTTCGTGAGCGGTTGAAACATGGGATACTCGATGTTGGTTTAACGATTCAGGTAAATCGGTTTTTGCGGGGTACAAAATGGGAAGATTTATGTTTAGTTTGTTTCCGAGTTCGCCTTAACTAATCTATCTATGTTCTTTTGTTCTTGGTTTTTAGGCACAACATCCCGAGGAACTACCAGAGCAAGTTTTATGTTGTATTAGACTCAACAAGATTGACTTTTGTGATCATGGTCAAATTCCTAGAATTTTAATCCCAAATAGTGATTAATTTGTATTATTGATTTTCTTTTGCTTTGAAGCATATTATTTTCTAGTGATTACAGGGGTTTTTTTTTCTATGGAAACCACTCATGATTCTTTGACATAATAAGAAAATGTAAATATAAAAAGAAAGAAAATGCATACGATAATTTTTTTTTTTGAACGGCTTATAGCCCAGCGGTCTTCGACTCGCTGGGTGAATGAGAGATCCCGGGTTCGAACCACAGAGACCCTCCAAATTGGGCTAGGTATTCTGGGCCCTCCACTAGGCGGCTTTCGCACACCTAGCTTCATCGGCTAGTCTACGTCCGGGCACGTTCCAGGAGGAAACCACTCATAGCATCGTATGATGGTTCGTGTAAAACCCCCTGCGAGACTCGAACCCACGACCTAGGCCATGCATACGATAAATTATGTATAGCTTGTAAATAAAGTTGCTACAAAAAAATAGCTTATGCATCGAATAAAGCAAGACAAATAAATTTTATCCAAACATATTTATATGCAAAAGATACTTAACTTAAACCGGTTAATGCTTTAGTAGGGGTGCACAAACCGGTAAATTTCCACTACCGGTTTGGTTAAGTGGTTATGGTGGTTAATTTCACCCTTTTTATTTTAACCGGTTAATGCTTTAATGAGTTATTGCTTTAACTGGTCCAATTAATCAATTGATTTTTTTTGCCTTTTTTTTTAAATTTTCGGTTAACCAGTCTACGAGTTAATTACCAGTTCCTATACTAAATATTTATAATCGGTTACTAACTGTCGGTTAAAATTAATCAATACTGGTTTCTTTTGCCCACCTCTAGTTTTTAGCTCTGCTATGGTGGACGGTATGAGAAAAAAAGGAAGGTTTTATGTGGAAACATGTGCCTTCCAAATACAAAGTCAACATTGGATGGTTTAAGTTTTTTCAAATATGGATGGTTGTTTATTTCAAAGCTCGATGGCAAACTTCAACTATAAATAGGCCTGGAAGTTCCTTCTCAAAATGCATCCATCACAGTTTAAATAACCACAACACCATAATATGCAAGCTGTATATTTTTCTCTTTTCTCCAAACTCTGTAAACACTGCAAGTTATAGTGAATTGTTTCTCGGCTTCCGCCACCCGTGGTTTTTCCCGATTTGGGTTTTACACGTAAATCCCTGTGTCTCTTTTATCTTACTTTCTGTTTTTCGTATTACCTGGTTCTTGATTACTCTTGATACATTAATTCTATTCCGCGTCGAACTAATATTATTAATTACTGCTTGGATCCTCCGGGCGAGTTTTCACACTCTTTTACCACAATTGGTATCAGAGCTTCCGGATTTTAATATTAGCTCACTGGAATTATTTTATCAAGTGATAAATCATGTCTACGACAAAATTTGATATTTCGTTGTTAGATCGAAACACCAGGTTTCCTCTATGGCAAGTAAAGATGAAAGATGTTCTAATTCAGATGGATTTACATAAGGCACTTTTGGGTTTCGAAAAGATGCCCACGTCATGGACCGAAGAAGACAAGGAGATGAAAGATCTAAAGGCTCTATCCCAAATACGTTTGCACTTGTCAAACGACGTTTTGCAAGATGTTTTAAAAGAAACTTCAGCGGCTTCTTTATGGTTAAAGTTGGAGCAATTGTTGATGACTAAGAGCTTACCAAACAAGTTGCATAGCAACGGTTGTTAAATCTCAAAATGATTGAAGGAGGTTCTTTAGCTGAACATATTTCCACATTCAAAGAGTTAGTAAATAACTTAGAGAATATGGATGTTCAGGACGAAGATGAAGACTTGGCTTTATTTTTGCTGTCATCGTTGCCCGAATCATACAGCCATTTTTGTGATACTATCATCTATAGCCGTGACACTCTTGTCTTAGATGAAATTTATACATCTTTGGATTCAAAAGAAAAGATGAAGCATATTACCGGTAGTGGTTCAAGTGATATGAAAGCCGAAGGTTTAAATGCCAGAGGAAGAACAACTGATAGGGGTAAAAACCCTCAATTTTCCAACAGGACGAGATCCAAATCTAAAGGCAAACGAAAGTTTTGCAATTATTGTCACAAGTGTTGGTGCACCTTTTTGTGTCTGTAACTAGTCTGTATCAGCATTGTATTTTGTACGGTCTTTTACGTTTATCGAGTCTGTATTCGCCGTCGACCAAGTCGGATATCCTCCTATCCACTTGTGTCCGACTATTTTGTCTCTGTTTGTTATGTAATGTTTATGAACAATGCATGTTGCATGTAAGGGTATAAATGTCTTTACTTATGTGTTTAGAAGTTGTTTGCTGCAACTGTCTGTTGCAGCAAACATTACAACTTGTGCAGCCTTCGACGAAACCCCTAGGTTTCGTCGAACACATCATGACAAAACTCCCCTATGTCCATAACTGAAGGTTTCGTCGTGAACAATGACGAAACCCCCAAATTTCGTCGTCTGCTGGGCTTAGTCAGGCCCAATGTCTGGCCCAATGGTGTTTCGTCGAGCCCACATATGGTTTCATCGAGGTTAAGGCCCAGGCTGCAATATAAACACTTTCTAGTTTCACTTTGAAACTAGATGAGAGCATACCCTGTGAAAGTCATACTGTCAAACTTGTGTGTGTATCAATTTGATATTGGTTCTCATCCCGTTTAATCAATAGATTGCGTTTCATTGGTTATACCGCGTGTTGTTATTAACTGTGTTTGATTTGGCATCGTTACGGGGATTCCGCACCCGTGACATTGTTTGTTATAAACAAGGGTTTGGTTTTCGTTATCGATCCTCAGATTTCGGGACCTACAACAAGAAGGGACATACAATTGATGAATGTTTCAAGTTGAAGAATAAAGAGAAAGCAACAACAAATGGAAAACAAGCTAGCACTTCGGGTGAAGCCGATATAGCAGAGGACAGTTGTATTGGAGAACTCCTGACAGTTTATTCTGATAAACAGGATTCCACTGATGAATGGATACTTGATTCTGGTTGTACTTTTCATATGTGTCACAACAGAAGTTGGTTTTACACATTTGAAAAGGTTAATCAGGGTTATGTCTTAATGGACAATAATACTACATGTCCAGTTCTTGGACATGGCTCAGTCCGAATCCGTATGTTTGACGGTGTTATCCGAACCATTGGGAATGTTAGATATGTTCCTGACCTCAGAAGAAACTTGTTATCTCTCAGCTCTTTTGATAAAAAGGGATACAAGTTTGCCGGTAAAGGTGGAGTTCTCAGGGTATTCAAAGATGGCGCTGACAAACTAAGAGCCAAAAGAAAAACCTCAGACCTCTATTTTCTTGACGGGCAAACAATTTCGAGTGATGCTGCTGCTGTTTCAAAGTCTCTTTCTGAACCAGATCAGTCCCGTCTTTGGCATCTTCGACTCGCCCATATGAGTTTTCAAGGCATGTCCGAATTGAGTCGAAGAGGATTACTTGGTGAACAAAAGATTGTTAATTTAGAGTTCTGTGAAGATTGTGTGTATGGAAAGGCAAAACGGGTGAGTTTTCTAAGTGGCATTCATACAACGAAAGGACCACTTGACTATGTCCACTTGGATTTATGGGGACCGGCTCGAGTTGCTTCGAAAGGTGGAGCTAATTATATGCTCACTATCATTGATGATTTCTCCAGAAAGGTGTAGTCTTTCTTCTTAAAACACAAGGGAGGCGTTTTTTCTACCTTCAGAAATTGGAAAGTTCAGGTTGAAAAGCAGTCAGGATTGGTGGTAAAGTATCTTCGCACGGATAATGGACTTGAGTTTTGTTCAGAAGAGTTTAATGCCTATTGCCGAAAGGAAGGCATCACTCGACACCGCACGGTGGTCCATACACCTCAACAAAATGGTGTAGCCGAAAGGATGAATCGCACCATTATGGAGAAGGTCCGGTGTATGCTTTCTAATTCCAAATTGCCAAAGTCATTTTGGGCGGAGGCTGCTTCGACTGCTTGTTATCTTATCAACCGATCACCATCACGAGCAATTGAGAAGAAAACTCCGTTTGAATTATGGTCCGGAAAACCTGCCGATTATACAGTTTTAAAACCTTTTGGATGTCCAGCGTATGCACGTGTTGACAATGGGAAGTTAGAGCCGAGAGCAATCAAATGCGTTTTTCTTGGGTACAATCAGGGGGTAAAAGGTTACAAGTTATGGAGCTTTGATTTGAAGAAAGTTATTATCTCAAGAGATGTTACTTTTGACGAACCTAGAATGATTCAACCAGTTATGGACTTTTCAAAAGGTACAGATACATCAGAAACATCATCCAAAGAAAGAAAAAAAGCAATCTCAAGTGGAGGTGGAGCTTCCTACTCCACCTAATATCGATTAGAGTACAGTTGAGCATCAAGAGTCTTCCTCGCTAGATGAGCATGTTGTTGTTGAGGATTCTACCTCTTCACATCCACAAGCTACTACTCCAAGCATTGCAAGAGATAGGCGGAGAAGACAAATTGTTCCTCCAAGGAGGTATGTTGAAGCTGATCCTGTTGCTTATGCTCTTACTGTTGCTAATAACATTGATTTGGGAATCGAGCCTGTGAATTATGATGAGGCTATCAAGTCTAAAGACTCAAGTGATTGGATGATTGCTATGCATAATGAGATGGAATCTTTGCAAAGAAATGGTACTTGGGACTTAGTTCCTATTCCAAAAGGGAAAAGGTCAGTTACATGCAAGTGGGTCTACAAGCTTAAAGAACCTGTCAACCCAACTGAAAAACCAAGGTACAAAGCTCGGTTAGTAGCTAAAGGCTACAGTCAGATTCCTGGCATTGATTATACTAACATTTATTCCCCAGTTGTCAAACATACTTCCATTCGTGTATTGTTGGGATTGGTTGCTTCTAATGATTATGAGTTAGAGCAACTCGATGTTACTACAGCTTTCTTAAATGGTGAGCTTGAGGAAGAGATTTTTATGCAACAACCCGAAGGTTTTGTAGTTCCTGGCAAGGAGAACTACGTGTGTAAATTGAATAAATCTCTTTATGGCCTCAAGCACTCCCCTAGACAATGGTATAAAAGGTTTGATTCATTTATGACCAGTCACGAATTCAAAAGGTGCACCCATGATAGCTGCGTTTATTGCAAAAATTGTGACGATGGTTTAATGATCTACTTACTTTTATATGTGGATGACATGTTGATCGCAGCGAAAGATATGAAGGAGATTCAGAGATTAAAAGACCAATTGAAAGCTGACTTTGAAATGAAGGACTTAGGAGCTGCCAAAAAGATTTTAGGTATGGAAATTGTTCGTGACAGGAAGTCTAGGGTCTTGCATCTTTCTCAGAAAAGTTATATTGAGAAAGTCCTAAGACGCTTCAATATGCATGAAGCAAAACCTGTCAACACACCTTTTGCAGCTCATTTCAAGCTATCATCCGCTTTGAGTCCTACTACTGAGACTGATATGGCTTATATGGAACGCGTACCATACTCTAGTGCTGTTGGATCTTTGATGTATGCTATGATTTGCACACGCCCTGATTTGGCTTATGCTGTTGGCATGGTCAGTAGATATATGGCGAACCCGGGGAAAGAACATTGGAAAGCAGTACAGTGGATCTTTCGTTATTTACGCGGTACGTCTTCTATGTGTCTACGTTATGGTAAATCTAACACAGGGGTACTTGGATATGTTGATTCAGATTATGGCAAAGATTTGGATAAAAGAAGATCGATTACAGGGTATGTGTTTACTTTGCATGGTTGTGCCATTAGTTGGAAAGCCCAGTTACAGTCTACAGTGGCACTGCCTTCTATCGAGGCAGAGTATATGGCGATGACAGAAGCAGTTAAGGAAGATATATGGTTGAAAGGATTATTTGGAGAACTCGATGATGAAATAAAGGTTACCACAATTTTCTGTGATAATCAAAGTGCTATCTTCTTGAGTAAAGATCAGATGTTTCATGACCGAACAAAGCACATTGATATTCGTTATCATTTTGTGCGTGATATCATTGAGAAAGGTGATTGTATCATAGACAAGATTGATACAGATTATAATCCTGCTGATGTGTTCACCAAGAGTCTTCCAATTGCCAAGTTCAAACTATGTTTGGACTTGGTGGGTATTTCTAATCGCAACTGAGCCTGTTTGGCTCGTGGTGGAGGAAGTATTTTATTTTTCGGAATCAATTTTTCTCTATATGGTAATTACAGGTTCTTTTGGAGTTTGATGAAGTGCAAAGTCAGTATATTACTCGTTGTATTTGGAAGTCAAGGTGGAGATTGTGGAAACATGTGCCTTCCAAATACAAAGTTAACATTGGATGGTTTAAGTTTTTTCAAATATGGATAGTTGTTTATTTCAAAGCTGGATGGCAAACTTCAACTATAAATAGGCCTGGAAGTTCCTTCTCAAAATGCATCCATCACAGTTTAAATAAACACAACACCATAATATGCAAGCTGTATATTTTTCTCTTTTCTCCAAACTCTGTAAACGCTGCAAGTTATAGTGAATTGTTTCTCGGCTTCCGCCACCCGTGGTTTTTCCCGATTTGGGTTTTCCACGTAAATCCCTGTGTCTCTTTTATTTACTTCCTGTTTTTCGTATTACCTGGTGCTTGATTACGCTTGATACATTAATTCTATTCCGCGTCGAACTAATATTATTAATTACTGCTTGGATCCTCCGGGCGAGTTTTCACACTCTTTTACCACATTTTATCAGAAAAGGAAAGAGTTAAATCTCATTTTTAGTTCATGTGGTTTGGGCCATTTAGCCAGTTTAGTCCACATGTTTCATTTTTCGCCTATGGGTCCAAAAATGTTTCACCGTTGCCCTTTTAGTCCACTGGGTTAATTTCATCCCTTTTTTCTGTTAACGAGAAGGACAATTCTGTCATTTTATATGTAATTATGTTAACTAGAAGGGCAATTTGGCCATATAAAATGACCGAATTGCCCTTCTCGTTAACACAAAAAATGTATGAAGTTAACCCAGTTGACTAAAATGGCAACGGTGAAACCTTTTTGAATCCACAGACGAAAAAATGAAACATTTGGACTAAACCGGCAAAATGACCCAAATCACATGGACTAAAACGACCGGGATTAAATTCTAGGTTGTCATTGTTTTAAACCTTTAATCATTGAATCTGTTAATGTTTATGAAATCTGAAATTGGTAATTAACCGGATTACTATTCATTTGCATCAATCTTTCGGTTTCGATCGTGGATCATTGCAAACAAATATATTATCCGTTAGTTATTTATCAAAACAAGTTTACGAATCATGTCTATGTGATTTCCAACTAGTCGTCATTAAGTAACCTGATTTTCTACATAACCTGAAAACCCTGAGATTGGTCCGTTCTCTCATTATTTTTTACAACTATAATTTCACATTCGTTTTCAGAATTAATCTCACAAACTGCAAAAAGCAATTAAGTTTTAATTAAGATATTAGTCATAAACAATAACAATGAGCTTTTATACTTTCCACTGATTCCCAGTGGATTCGACACCCTACTTGCCCTTTACTAGTAAAAGGTGAATAGGACATTTTCACTTATATTTTTGACCGACCTTACGACATTGATCAATGAGCCGAGCCAAGCCAGGGTAAGCTCGGGCTCGGCTCGATTATAAACCGAGCTGGCTCGGCTCGGATTTGAAACCGAGCTGAAAATCTAAGCTCGGACTCGGCTTGGTTTGGCTCGATTTTAAAAAGAAAAATATAATATATAGCTCTCAAAATTCAGTAGCCTAAAATATTATTCAATACTTCAAAAAACCATATTCAAAATAAGTTTATCTTAATACATTACAAGCCAAAATCATGTTCAACAACAAAAACAAAGTTTTAAATTTCAATGAAATACAATATTAGTTCATTAGCAAGGTAAATAAGATTCAAATATGCCATGGATATCAAATTACAAGCCAAAATACATATAAATAATAACAAGTTTTTTGTAATATATTATAATGTATATAAAAATAAATATATTATAAAGAAAATAATCCAAACTAAGCCGAGCTGAGCTACCAAGCGAGCCAAACCGAGCCAATTCAGTTCGTTACAAGCTGTGCCGGGCTGGCTCACTTTCTAACCGAGCCAAGCTGGCTCGGCTCACTATCAAACCGAGCCATATCGAGCGAGCTTTTTCCGAGCTAAATCCGAGCGAGCTTTGAGCTAGCTCCAAGCTGCGAGCTTTTTAGACAGCCCTAAGTACTTGCGAAACCGTTCTTCTTCCTTGCAGTGTTCAGAGATAACCTTGTATACCACCATCAATAGTTTAGGAAACCTACTGCGAAAGTAGTCATCAACCCCTTTTGGGCAATCTCCCAACAATTCCTATGTTGCAAGTAATTAAAAACAGGTCAGATGCAAGCCAAAACTGGTACATTTAAATATGGGCGCAAAGGGTGTATCATCCCGGCCCCTCTATACTCTTGTGTCCATTTTTTTTCAGACTTAACTATAAAATAGTAATGTACTGGATAAGCCTATAAAAACCATATTGTCATACAATGATTTTAGTAGGTTTTAAGCATTTGAGTAAACAATCTTTTATGTAAACGATCTCAATTTATATAAGTTATACGTTGTGAAAATCCTACCTGAATGTTTCGTGGTAACGTTCCATAATGATTTATTGTATTTCGCATTATACGGAGCAAGTCTTGAACCTTGTTGTAGCGATACTTCCTTTTCTTTGTCATTTCATTGATAAACACAGGGTCCATTTCAACATCCCAACTTCCACGGAACACTACAGAATCTTCAGAATCTTCGTTTTCTAGTGATGCAAGAACAACGGAACCGGTCCGGTCTTCTGATTCTAGCCTATCACTCGCATCCCTCAGAAACGACACTCGTTTCTCAGACTTCCAAAACAAAGGATGGAATAGTACCTCTGATGCCTTTGGCCTAACATATGTATCATAACAACGCTAGTAAGTATTATATATAATATATTAAAGTATGATAAAAAGTATGACCAACTGTCAAATATCAGAAACATCAAGATACCATTTAACAAAAACGAAAATAGAGATTATAAACCATCTAGATGAGTGTGATATACTTTTGTGCATACAAAAGTATATGAGTGTCAAAGATAGTGTCTTTTTGTGTGGAGTTGAATGTTGAAGAAGAATTAGTTATGTTCCATGGTGTTCTTTATCATCCAAAGTAACTGTACCTGAGTTTAGAGGCAAATAAAGATCTTAAATTTTACAACAGTAATGTTGTACCTGGGTTCTGGCTTACAGTTTAGCAATCGAGAGCAGAGATCCCAAGCTTCAGGAATATGTTCCACCAAGGAGAGATTCACTTTGTTGTTGATCACATTTACATCACGTTCATAAAGCATGTCACCAAATGGATGCTTGCCACCAGTCATGCAAAAGAAGAGAACACAACCTAAACTAAACATATCCACGGCCCGCGTTTGGCTTTTTCCCTGAAGAATTTGTTCTCGAGGTCGCCATCCTGAAGTTCCTGAAACTAATGTAACAAAGCAATAACAAAGTTAGATTAAAGTCGCCAGCTTAACTATGTAAGAAAAGGTACATAAAACAAAGGTTTAAAATCAAGCAAAAAAATTAAAAAGAACATAGTAATTAGCCCAGTATAATGTAGTTGATTTCAGTTACCAGTAGCCTGAGATCCCAAGGAAGACGCATCACCAACAAGAAACTTGCTAATGCCCATATCTGCGAGTTTGGCACGTGGGTGTTCTCCTCTTACTATCAACACGTTATGAGGCTTCAAATCTCGGTGAATAATGTTTTTCTTATGCAAATATACAAGGCCAACACATATGTCCCTATGATACAAATAGCAAAAAACAATTCAAGCCCATTCAAGTCAAAGTAAGAATAATCATTCATGAAGGTGAGAGATGCGCCAAACGGCTATAATTTAACATAAGCACTTGAGTTTACCGCATCAATATTAACAAGATACGGGAAGGATAGCCATTTGGCTTCATCAACCGAAAAGACTCCAAGTACCCCATCTGGTTTTCAATTAGATCATAAAGGCTGCAATCACAAGGCTCCAATGAAAGATAAATAAAGCCACCATTACATGTGGTATCATACCAACGGACAATGTTTGGATGTTTGTCAGCAGCAATAAGGCTTTGAATTTCTCGAGACACAACATCATCGGGGGTTTCGACAAGGCGTTTCACAGCTACCAAACGACCGTCATAAGATCCTTTAAAGACAACAGTGGAATTACTGCCAATTGCAATTTTTTGTCTTGACACAAATAGTTTTTCTATGGATATCCCTTGCCCGGCTACATGATTTAAACCTAGTTGTAATTGAATTGCCCACACAATATCATCCACAATTTTAAAAATCAAGGGCCTTCTTTCATGCCTGTAACTCCACAAAGAAATTAAACATACTTAGATCAAGAAATGTACTTATGTTTCAAATGAAATATGTAAAGAGATATTGAAACATACTCTGAAACAAACCACCCCAACAAATTAGCAGCCTCTGTTACGGCTTCCTTCCACCGGTTCACAGTATCGGCTGTCCATTTTGAACTTGAACCTTCATCCGCTTCAATCTTTAGATTTTCCAACTGCTTCGTGACATCTGAAGGATTAACGCCGTAAAATACCGGGAAAACGAGATTGCTGGGATTCCTTTTTTGCTCGAGGATCAAACAAAGCTCATCAAGACAACTTGAATTTGCAAAATCCTTTGACAATACAATTATTGAAGGTCTCGATTTTTTTTTGTCTCTCTGGATTTCTGGCTTCAGTTCTCGACGTTCCTGTTTTGCTTCGGTGACAATGACAGAGTCAATACCCGCCCTAGTTAAGGCCCAATAAAGATTAGCGATAAAAACAGGATGAGCGTCTTTCGCTATTGAACTAATGAAAACATTGATGGCTGGCACAGGTGTGGAAGAGAATGCATTGAAATCTGGTGGTGGTCGTGGATTGGGGAGGTTTAAACCTAGTTTTGTCCATTCTGAGAAAACTTTCCTCGCAATATCTTTCGCAATTTCAAAAATCTTGGGCGTTGTTTCATGCCTGTAATGTAACTCCACAAAGAAATTAAACATATTCAGACATTAAAACCCCAATACAATACAATACATTCAGATCAAGAAATGTTCTTTTGTTTCAAATGAAATATGCAAAGAGATATTGAAACATACCCTGAAAGCAACCACCCCGACCCATTAGCAGTCTCTGATACGGCTGCCTTCCACCGGTTCACATTATCGGCTGTCCATTTTGAACTTGAACCTTCGTCCGCTTCAATCTTTAGATTTTCCAAGTGCCTCATGACATCTGGAGGATCACCAACGCCGTAAAATACCGGAATAACAACATTGCTGCGATTCCTTTTTAGCTCGAGGATCAAACAAAGCTCATCAAGACAATAACTTGAATTTACAAAATCCTCTGACAATACAATTATTGAAGCCCTCGCTTCTGTTATGAGTCTCTGGACTTCTGGCGATACTTCTTGACCTTCCTGGTATTCATAGGAGTCAGCGAAAGGTTTTAATCCCGTCTCCTCAAATAAGCTCACAGAAAGAACACGGATAAACTCGTTATTCCCTCTGAAACTAATGAAAACTTCGAAGGGTGGCACATAAATAAAAGAGGATGAAATAAAATCCATTAAAGGCTTGCACCTCTTTGTTACTGCTTCTAGGGAAGACAACGGATCGAACGAAAGGTATTTGGGAATATTCGGGTTTAATAGTTGTATTTATTTGGGAATTCTGTGATGTGAAAACGCAGAACAATTGGCCGGCGATCGGATTGAAGCTTTGTATTTCAGAAAAAAAAAGACTAGGAATGAGGGACGTTTTTGAAAGTCTGCTATGGCGTGTGCAAAGAAGGAGATAATAAATAAAGACAAGTCGTCAGACTTCATTATTATAAGTTTCTTGCATGAATATTGGAATCGATTAGGTGATTCTCAAGTGGTGTTAAGTGGCGGAGGAATAATTTTTAAATGACTAGATATATAAATAAATAAAAATCGGTTCGGGGTCGGGTCATTTAAAACAAAAGAACATCAAACTAAAATTTATATAATCATCAAAAACACTTTAGTCAAACATTGTTACAAACATATTTAAAATGTCGTCCTACGCGTTTTCATTTTTTGAAATCTATCCAAAACATCATCTAGCGGTACTTTCTTAAGCAAATTTATCTCTATATAACATATAAAACTATCACTTAAATTCTCATCGCCAATCCGATTACACAAGTTGTTTAAAAAACATTTACTTTTGTTATAAAAACGTGCGAGTAAATATGTTTTTCTTCGTTGATTTAACAACGAAAGAACATTACGTTCGGTGGAAGTTTGTGTATATTTGCTTATATAGTAAACGAATGAATACGAATAACATTTGTTGCTCCTTAACTAAAAGAACGAACATGAACATATGTCTTGTTTATCCATTTACGTACATATAGGTTCATCTATATTTGTTTGCTTGTGTATATATATTTGTGTGTTCGTTTACGGTATTAACTATGGAACATAAACAAACACGCACAATAGAATTTATTTGTTTATTTATTTGTTTGATTAAACACTTTAATATGTTTACCATCAGGGTAAGGAAGAACAAGTGAACAACCTTATGATTTGACTCTTTCCTAGGCAACAAATGGCAGTTGTCAAACAAGACCAAAAATGTCATCTAGGGTATGATTTTAAATTATTTAAAGAACCTAAAAGACATACTTTTAAATTTGATATATTGTTTGCAGGTGGTTGTAAGGTTTATAGACAAAATAAGTTGTCAAAAGCAACGTAGTAGGTCTACTTTCATGTATTCATACCATACAAAGTCTTCCCACAACCATTCAGCTAAACTATCATAAAAATTTCTTGTTCTCACACAAATTCCAATCCAAAATTCAAACTCTTGCAATATTTTAATCCGTATGGGGTTTCAATTCAGGGGCGAAGCATAGAAGAGGCGGGAGGGGGTGCCCGACCCCCCGAACTTTCCACTCAGAGTGTTATATATGTAGTTTTCGTATAGAAATTTGTTTGTGTTTACGGGTACCGTAAATTTTAAACCAAATTTACGGTACCCGTAAACGCAAACTTGTGGTGCTCAACACTACGCACACGACATTTTTTTTTTAATTTTTTTTTACAAATGTGTTTATAATACACGCATCTACGTTTATGAAAAAAAATTTGGTCCACCTCGCCCCGTACGGTGTAGTTCTCACGGTTCTTACAACTAGAGGTGGTTTTCATTTTAGCGGTCCCCTATATATATATATATATATATATAGGGGACCGCTAGAATGAGAACCACCCCGAGTTATGAGAACCGCGAGAACCACACCATCCGGGTCGCCGTTGGCCAAGATTTTTTTTACAACTAGATGTGTGTATTATAAACACATTCGTAAAAAAAAAATTTAAACGCCGCGGCCAAGGGGGTAGTTTTTTACACCACAAGTTTGGTGTAAAAAAAAAATATTAAAAACACCAAACTTGTGGTGTAAAAAACTACCCCCTCGGCCGCGGCGTTTAATTTTTTTTTTTTACGAATGTGTTTATAATACACACATCTAGTTGTAAAAAAAAATCTTGGTCAACGGCGACCCGGATGGTGTGGTTCTCGCGGTTCTCATAACTCGGGGTGGTTCTCATTCTAGCGGCTCCCTATATATATATATATATATATATATATATATATATATATATATATATATATGTTTAATATATATAATCTTAGATCATGAACTAATTCCATTCCATCTTCTACTTTGATGACACTTAATAAAATAAGAAAATATTAATTTGAAATAAAATATACTATGTATTTGTAATTATATCTATTGAATATTCTTAATAATTAGTATTAGTTATCTGCTTACCCATACTTTAATATAATATATCTACTTTAATAAATAAAGACATATTTATTAAAAGAAGATGTAATAACCAAAAATTATATACCCATAACTATTTGACGTAACCAAAAATTTGAAACCTTATTATGTTTATAATTTGTTATTATTGTTTTCACAGATGTTAAAGATAAGTATAAACAATATATATATGTTTAATATATATAATCTTAGATCATGAACTAATTCCACTCCATCTTCAACTTTGATAACACTTAATAAAATAAGAAAATATTAATTTGAAATAAAATATACTATGTATTTTGTATTCAAAAACAAAATTCTTACTTCGTAAACGCATCATTTAAGATATTAAAATTTAAAATATTTAAAATGAGTAATGTTATATTTTCTTTAAGTTTGTATGTATAGTTCATATTAAAATTTATATTTATGATGTGTGATGCAAGAAATAATATGAAAGATAAAAAATAATTTAAAACCTGTAATGGTTATGTCCTTCAAACGCAATCAACCTCAACAATAACATATTTATTTAAAAAAAAACCCATTCAAGTTTATATAAATGGAAAACACATTTATTTTCCCAAATAACTCGATCAACTCCATGTGTGTATCCTAAAACCCATGCAATACATGGGTCTATAAACTAGTTGTTGTAATATACATAAGTATATAACATAAAAATAAATATATATTATTAGTTATCTGTATCATAATTAAATATATGATTATTATATAGTGTAATAACTATTTATTACAACCCTAGTTAATCCAAAGTTACTTGTTATTCTTTTAGCCTAATTTGAGAGTTTTATATCTTCATTACATAAATTATTTACTTTATTTATTCACAAAATACCATTATATATATTATATATATTGTTGACGATAGATGATGAATAGTAACTTTATTTTTATAATAATATATAGCATTTTATTATTTTTTATTTAATATATAATAAAAGTTTATTATTATATTTACTTTTAATAACATACTTTTAATTTTTTTTCTTTTTTAAAACCATATATTTCATTTGCTATTTTCTTTAATAATTCTTTTTTTTTTTAGAACATATATTAATTTATCGATTAATTTGATACTTCTTTAAAAATTTACGTTTATAACTTTTTTTTCCTAAAAATGTAAGCACGTAGTTGTGCTTGATTTTTCACTGACATTCTGTTATAAGTTTTGTAAAAAACAAAGTTGTACTCAAAATAAAGTATTTATTTGGTATCATAAAACGATTCGATGATAAACTAAACCACTCTAATGGTTTGGCTTTCTAAACAACATGCTTTATTTTCAAATCACGTTTGTTTTACATTATCATTTGCTCGGTTTTGCCGCAACGATGGATGATGAATAGTAACTTTATTTTTATAATAATATATAGCATTTTATTATTTTTTATTTAATATATAATAATAGTTTATTATTATATTTACTTTTAATTTTTTTTCTTTTTTAAAACCATATATTTCCTTTGCTATTTTCTTTAATAATTCTTTTTTTTTTCTATTTTAGAACATATATTAATTTATCGATTAATTTGATACTTCTTTAAAAATTTACATTTATAACTTTTTTTTCTAAAAATGTAAGCACGTAGTTGTGCTTGATTTTTCAGTGACATTCCGTTATAAGTTTTGTAAAAAATGAAGTTGTACTCAAAATAAAGTATTTATTTAGTATCATAAAACGATTCGATGATAAACTAAACCACTCTAATGGTTTGGCTTTTTAAACAACATGCTTTATTTTCAAATCACGTTTGTTTTACATTATCATTTGCTCGGTTTCGCCGCAACGCGCAACATAAAAAAAACTGGTTTTAATTATTTTATCTATTAGTTTCTTTCAATCAACAATTGTAACATCAAACATTTTATTATATGATTATTACAACTTTCAAACCGTTGAATGATTATCAAAATACTCTTTTCCTTGATTATTCAATATCACAATCATTTTCATGTATGTTGCATCTTGCATTGCTAAAATGGTGAACAAATTGCCAGGCCAATCGAAGAGATTCGTGTTTCGCCCACGGGCAGGACTTTTGATTCCTAGATCAACTAACGATAAGTCGAGTCCAGGATGTTGGTCGTTAGTTTCGCCTTCGGTTTTTAAGCTTCGGGGTGAAATTTTCTTTAGGTATATTTGAGTTTGGTATTTTTTTTTTGTAATTTTTTATTTTCTATAAATCTTGAGTTAAAGGAATTGCTAACTATATAGAGATAAGCGAAAGGAACCGGCTCCAGATTATAGCCCGTATGTTCCAATCGGTCTCGACTTGTTTGTTTGCCCTCGAAAGATAGATCATATCGCTCAACACGTTGAACTTTTGTTGATGTGAATAAGAAAGTACCTTCATTGCTTATTGTTAATGTTCAGGTATTACTTTGGTTCTCGAGAATTTAAATTGAGCTGGTACGGTTTGCTTCATGTCTTTGATAAAATACGACTTGAACCAAACCGGATCTGCAAAATTTTTTATTCATAGCTTACAACTATAATTGATGTTTTGGTTTTTCATTAACAATCGGTTTGGGTTTAATTGGTTCGCTTAATTCGGTTATTCGAAAAGATGGTTCGATTAATTTCATTAAAAGCTAGTCTTAGTCTTAGATGTGGGTGAATTCAATTTAATTTCTGTTAATAAATTCACTTATGTTTTGGGAAAAAATTAAATATTAGCAAACCTTTTTAATGTGTAAAGAAGAAAAAATATGTATGATTTATAAAAACATAAATAAAATCTTTTACAACATATAACATATCATATACAAAAAGTGAATAAAAAATATAAAGACTAGTTTAAATATCGGTTCGGTTAATTCAGTAATTTATACACACATAACCTTCACTAATACGTGTGTTACTAAATGGTCGTTAGATATGACAACTAAACAGGGGCGCAACCTTTAAGGGGCAGGGGCACCCGACCCCCTGAACTTTTCGCTCAATAGTGTAATATGTGGTTTTCGTATATAAATTTTTGAGTATATACGTTTTCGACCCCCTGGTTCTATAGAAATTTTTGAGTATATACGTTCGACTCCCCGTCAAAAATCTCAAGCTTCGCCACTGCAACTAAATATGTTCTCAATTTGGTAACCTACCATTTTCTGACTAGATATTTATGTCTATATGACAGTTGCCAACGTATCCAGATATATTGTTTCATGGTGACACATATTGTTTCATGGTGACACTGATGGTGAAGGGATAAGTCTAGTTTTATATTTCAAAGTGTCCGAAAACTTTGATAAAGAAACCTCACCTCGTTTTCGCGAAAGCATTCAGGTATTGTGTCGTTATAATCTTTCGGCACTTTGATAAAGAAACCTCACCTTGTTTTATTCGCCTTTGTGTGTTCTACTGTGTTTAACCGTTGTAAATCATATACCTGCAGAGACTGGTCATGGATGAGATGGAATTAGTGAAGGGTTTTGCTAAGGATTCTTTAGTTCCTTATCGGGAACGACTCAAACTAATGGCGGGTGTAGTTAACCCTGAGGATCTTGAGTTATGTTCCACTGAAAAAAAGCTTCTAAATGCTTATAATGACAAACCGGTGCTTACGCGTCCTCAACACGCTTTTTATCAGGTTGGTATATAGTTGTATAGTGGCATCCACTATTCCAGGATGCCCAACGGGTGCAATTATCCGTAACATAACTGCACCCGTTGTTGATGTCCCACATGCCACTAGATTAGGGTGTAAGGGGTGCATGCCTAAAGGAATTAGGCAAAGTGTCTCCCCCACCCAATCATGTTGTGCCATGTAATTTGCCTCTCATTTTTGCCTATTGCCCAAAAAACATAAGGGGTACATGCCTAAAATGAGATTAGGCAAACCATTAAAAAAACAAAAGAGTTAATTACTGTTTTCGTCCCTGTGGTTTGTCAAAAATCACCATTTCAGTCCATTAGTTTAAAAAATGCGATTTCAGTCCCTGTAGTTTCACTTTCGTAACCATTTCAGTCCACCTCAGTTAACTCCATCCATGTATTATGTTAAGTACACGTGAATTGACCATAATGCCCTTATTAATAAAAAACAAAAAGATATCTAAATGAGTTAATTATTGTTTTCGTCCCTGTGGTTTGTCAAAAATCACTATTTCAGTCCCTGTGGTTTAACTTTCGTAACCATTTCAGTCCAGTCTCATAACACCGTCTATTTTACAGTTAAGTTTTTAATGAACTACCTAAATTACCCTTATGTTAATTAAATAAAAAAACCATGGAAATTTAAAAGATTGTATTCTAGGACCCACTTGTTAAAATACAACCCCACACAACCCCACCCCACTCCATCCCTGCTCTCATTTCCGGCAAAAGTTTATAGTCATCTTCTCCGGCATCACAACCCCACCCTCTTAATGTTCGGCGACCCATTACCCCATCCCAATTAATATCTTCCTAGCAGCATCAATTAACATAATAACTTTGAAAAATAATTCTTACCTGGACATTTACTTATTCTAAAATCCAAAATTAAAATTTGGAACCATATATGTAAAAATAGTGCCAGACTTCTACTTTTACTGAAGCCATGGTGGGTCGAACCCTACAATCCAATTTAAGTCCAAATGTCATACAACAATAAAATCATATAAATCCAATAATAAAATCATATAAGTCCATACTTAATTAACACAAGGGTAATTTAGGTATTTCATTAAACTTAAGGGTAAAATAGACGGTGTTAGGAGACTGGACTGAAATGGTTACGAAGGTTAAACCACAGGGACTGAAATCACAATTTTTAAACTAATGGACTGAAATAGTGATTTTTTGACAAACCACTGGGACGAAAACAGTAATCAACTCATTTAGATATCTTTTTGTTTTTTATTAATAAGGGCATTATGGTCAATTCACGTGTACTTAACAGAATAAATGGATGGGGTTAACGGAGGTGGACTGAAATGGTTACGAAAGTGAAACCACAGGGACTGAAATCGCAATTTTTAAACTAATGGACTGAAATAGTGATTTTTGACAAATCATAGGACGAAAATAGTAATTAACTCAAAACAAAAACATGTGATTGGTTGATTTGGGTATGGGCCCCACCACTTCTCCCTTTCCTTCTCTTTGCCGCATGCGGCAATTGCTCGCCGAAATCACATCTTCATCATCATTTGCGATCGTCACAAGGGGGTGGCGGTGGACATGCCTCTCGGCATGTGGGTTGCCGATGGGTTTGCCTAATCCCGCCCCGTACACCCTTAAAAGATTGTATCTTTGTCACATGCTTAGTCTCACTTTTCTTTGCTATTTTACGTAGGGACATGACTACTTTCAAATAGATCTAGACGTACACAGATTTAGCTACATTTCACGGAAAGCACTTAATGCTTTTCGCGAGCGGTTGAAACATGGTATACTCGATGTTGGTTTAACGATTCTGGTAAATCGGTTTTTGCGGGGTACAAAATGGGAAGATTTATGTTTAGTTTGTTTCCGTGTTTGCCTTAACTAATCTATTTATGTTCTATTGTTTCTTGGTTTTAGGCACAACATCCTGAGGAACTACCAGAGCAAGTTTTATGTTGTATTAGACTCAACAAGATTGACTTTTGCGATCATGGTCAAATTCCTAGAAAGGTTTTAATCCCGTCTCCTCAAATAAGCTCACAGAAAGAACACGGATAAACTCGTTATTCCCTCTGAAACTAATGAAAACTTCGAAGGGTGGCACATAAATAAAAGAGGATGAAATAAAATCCATTAAAGGCTTGCACCTCTTTGTTACTGCTTCTAGGGAAGACAACGGATCGAACGAAAGGTATTTGGGAATATTCGGGTTTAATAGTTGTATTTATTTGGGAATTCTGTGATGTGAAAACGCAGAACAATTGGCCGGCGATCGGATTGAAGCTTTGTATTTCAGAAAAAAAAAGACTAGGAATGAGGGACGTTTTTGAAAGTCTGCTATGGCGTGTGCAAAGAAGGAGATAATAAATAAAGACAAGTCGTCAGACTTCATTATTATAAGTTTCTTGCATGAATATTGGAATCGATTAGGTGATTCTCAAGTGGTGTTAAGTGGCGGAGGAATAATTTTTAAATGACTAGATATATAAATAAATAAAAATCGGTTCGGGGTCGGGTCATTTAAAACAAAAGAACATCAAACTAAAATTTATATAATCATCAAAAACACTTCAGTCAAACATTGTTACAAACATATTTAAAATGTCGTCCTACGCGTTTTCATTTTTTGAAATCTATCCAAAACATCATCTAGCGGTACTTTCTTAAGCAAATTTATCTCTATATAACATATAAAACTATCACTTAAATTCTCATCGCCAATCCGATTACACAAGTTGTTTAAAAAACATTTACTTTTGTTATAAAAACGTGCGAGTAAATATGTTTTTCTTCGTTGATTTAACAACGAAAGAACATTACGTTCGGTGGAAGTTTGTGTATATTTGCTTATATAGTAAACGAATGAATACGAATAACATTTGTTGCTCCTTAACTAAAAGAACGAACATGAACATATGTCTTGTTTATCCATTTACGTACATATAGGTTCATCTATATTTGTTTGCTTGTGTATATATATTTGTGTGTTCGTTTACGGTATTAACTATGGAACATAAACAAACACGCACAATAGAATTTATTTGTTTATTAATTTGTTTGATTAAACACTTTAATATGTTTACCACCAGGGTAAGGAAGAACAAGTGAACAACCTTAGGATTTGACTCTTTCCTAGGCAACAAATGGCAGTTGCCAAACAAGACCAAAAATGTCATCTAGGGTATGATTTTAAATTATTTAAAGTACCTAAAAGACATACTTTTAAATTTGATATATTGTTTGCAGGTGGTTGTAAGGTTTATAGACAAAATGAGTTGTCAAAAGCAACGTAGTAGGTCTACTTTCATGTATTCATACCATACAAAGTCTTCCCACAACCATTCATCTAAACTATCATAAAAATTTCTTGTTCTCACACAAATTCCAATCCAAAATTCAAACTCTTGCAATATTTTAATCCGTTTGGGGTTTCATCAGGGGCTGAAGGGGTATGGTCCCAAAAATCCACGCAGACCATTCAGGTCGCACGCTGGACCATACTCCTTACTCAATAAGCTGATTAATCTACAGATCCGCGCGGACTATATAGGTAAAACCCGACCTTCGCGCGAGGCCAAAACAAGAAATAATATTAGTTTTACACTTAGTATCTTGAATAAGAGCCCTCAACTCCTACAACCTCGCGCTGATTAGTTGTGCACACAACAAGGGTCGCGCGAGAGTTAAGGCGCAGGGCCACTTTAGGAAGTACCGAAGGTACGAGTGGCAGAAGAGCGATCCAATCAGCGTCCAACAGGCTGTACTATTTCGTGCTCCACGATTAACAATCGTGAAGGAGACCAAAGGTACACAAGGACGCCTACGTGGCACCGATCATCACTTAGCACGTAACAGTATCACATAACATCATGGAAATATCTAATAACACATGAACTAGCATGCAGGTCATAAACACGTACTACATAACAGTTCATAACATTAAACAAAACCATGTGCGGCCCAGGCATTCGGGCCCACATGTCTTGTGCGACCCGATTAACCTTGTGCGATCCAACTGGCGCCCAAAGCCCAACAGTGCACAAGGCCCAAGTGGCTTGTGCGACTGCAACCCAATTGTGTGGTTCATACTGGGCCGAAACCCAGCAGCTTGTGCGACTGATTTGTTCCCAGCCCATTATCTTGTGCGATTCAACCTAAAGTTGACCCAAAAGTCTACTTGTGCGACTAGGCTCTATGTTGTTCGACTGACCCTCTATTGTGCGATCCACAATAACTTGTGCGACCAGGTCTTTTGTGCGATCAGTTACACATTTGCCGTGTATTTAGGAAATCCATTAATCTATTCCAACCGTTTCAATCTTTGCATTTACTCAATCAAATCAAGGAATCGTCCTTAAATTCATATGATCCCTAATTATTCCCAAATCAAGAACAACAATTAAACATTCATTCGGATCATTTGATTACGAATTCGAACACTATCTTGCACCCTATATCATGAGCATCAACTAATCAACAAATCCTTAATCGGATTTGTACAACAAAACTGTTTTGTCCTTCCCTACTATCGATCCCTTGACTATCATACAACTCGAATCAAACATAACAACAATAATACTAAACACTCATGCATATATATAGATTGTCGAAACCTTAGACTCATTCGGTTATACCATGCTTTCGATTAAGGGATCCTAATAGTTTGCAATTTCTAATCACCAATCAAGACATAAGTCATCATCATAATCAACCACATGATCCGGTTTTACTAGTATAATCTCATCCATAAAACTACTACTATGCAACCCTAGTTATCTCATGAATCACACCAATCAAGATCATGGCAATTATCAAAGTTGAACACTAACCAGAAAATCAAGGAGGCAAGCTTGATTGAGAAGGAATAGCTTCAAGGGAGGGAACCGCCGTCGAACAAGAGAGAGGAGAGAAGGAGAGGGCTAGGTTTTCTGTGATTATCTTGTGATTAGATAATTATGAGAGTCACACACCACATCCTTGGTGTTATGCATAAACCATAAGGGCCGGCCCATCATGGGCTGCCCTTTGGGCCACGGGTTCAAAGCGAGTAGGGTTGTGCCAATTGTTTGTGCTGTGACAACCGGTGATTTACGGCTCTTAATTACATGATTAACAAGTAATTAACGCGATAATAAATAGTGTTTACAGCGCAAATTAACTTAATTAGGCCTTTGGAGTGCCTAGGAACGTCTATCCGACTTTACAGTGCGCGAACGGTGATTTGCGGAGAAACATGCTAAACGTTAAGCGATAACGAAACGAAACCGTACAAAATACTGACAACGCCGACAAATACGGATTTTCTATGAAAATTTTATATTCATGAAATTAATTTTGTGAATATATCGTACTTTCATACGCCACAAAACACAGACGCGAACGAGAAACGCGGAAACGGTAACACACCGACGATCAACGACGGAACTGACGCACCGGACTCGAATTTCGTCGCAATATTGATACATTTGATATATTTGGCTTCGTTTTCGAATTTTAATATACGCAGTTGAAATCGGATCGGAAAACGGATCAGAAACGGCAAACGGGGCATTTACGCGATTTTAACGAAACCGTCGAACGCACGCGATTAATAACGATTATTGACGCCATTTCTACATATTTTGAACTAAAATATCGAATTATGACGTTTCACGACGCGCAGGAGCGAAAACGGACCCTGTGGAGAATTTCGGGCTCCTAAAACGCGAATGTTGGGCTTGTGGGCCTTGGGCCCAAGCCCAAAACCCACAAAGACTAACCTGCTTGTGTATATAAGAGACCTTATGGTCTTCTATTTTCTTACTTGTGCAGATAAACAACAAAACCCAGACCAAACACACATCACGGTTTCCTCTCTCTCTCCGGCGAACTGGTGCGGCGGCGGGGCCGCCGTAGGCGGCGGTGGTCCGGCGAACTGGTCCGGCCAAACACCCTCCTCCCTCTTCCGACCTTCCTGATTTTTCGACAGTCCACACACACCGAACACCCCCCCCTTCTCGGTTCCCTGTAACCCGATAACCACCAGCAGACCCCCACCCCCCCCCCCCCCCCCGTTTTCCTTCTTCCTTTCCGACTGACGGAATGAACCACCACCACCACGAACCGGTGGTGGTGCGGCGGCGATAACCAGAGAAAGAAAGGGAGAACCGGCGGTCAAAGGCTCGGACCGCCGGTCGGTCCTATTATCCGGCGGTCATTGCTCTTGACCGCCGATTTTCCGGTGATGATGATAATGGTGACTTGATGTTGATGATGAAGATAACAAGATCGAGAGGAGAGAGAGAGCACCGGTGGTCCGGCGGTCTGTGCCATTGTCCGGCGGTCCTTTTCTGGGCTCGGTGGTTCCTTTGGTCCGACAAGTCTCCGATGATGCTGAAGATGTTCAGTTCTGGGTTTAAGCGGGTTTGATGCGAGATCGGCTCAAATGTTCATGTTACGGGTCAAGGTCAGTCGCGGCTCAGATGGGTTCGGGTCAGCAGTTTTGGCGACTCCGGTTCAGCCAGATTGGTCAGCTTCAGAAGCAGTTCGGGTCGACTCGGTTAACTCGGCGAGTCAAACTCGGTCAGACTCGGTCAAACTCAGTCAACTCAGCGAGTTGACTCGGTCAGCTCGGCTTTCGACACGAGAAGATTGGTAAATATTTGCGGCAGTTTATTTCGTTATTTTCTAGTTTTATCAATTACGCGAACCGAGCTCGAACCCTCGTAACATAATTAGTGATTATTTACGCTTTTACATTTGACGAAAATTTTAAATATATATTATATTGATCGAAAACTTGTTGAATCTTGATAAATAACGACAACTTGCGTTGTCGGGGGCGTCCAAAAACAGAGGAAACTCTGCCCGTCTTTCGAGAAAACCCGTAAACAAATGTGTTTTATTACAAGGCGAACTGTACGGATTCAAACGAAATTACGAAACAATTAATGTTATAACAATTGTTGTGAAACAAAACGACGATTCGGAAATTATTTACGACGATACGTATAGTTACTATATTGATTTTATACTTCAAAAAAATTCAACAATTTATTTACCAAAATAAACATAGTTATATGTTTAGTTTAAACACCGAAAACTCGAGAATATCCTTTGTAAAAATAAATGTAGTTTACGCATTTATTTTGGATATCGAACAACGCTAATTCTTTTACGAACGGCCCGCATTCTTTTATAAAAATAAATAAAGTTTATCTACTTATTTTCGAACACCAAATGACTCGAATTTTCTTTACAAAAATACATATAGTTTATGTATTTAATCCAAAATATCAAACGACATGAATCCGTTTTACAAAAATAAATATAGTTTTTATATTTATTTCAAATATAGCACAACATGAATTCATTTTCACCAACATAAATATAGTTTATATATTTATTTCAAATATCGTACGACACGAATTCTTTTATAAAAATAAATATAGTTATATATTTATTTTCAAACACGAACAACTTGGTGGTGCTTTTGTGAAATAAATATAACTTTATATATTTATTTCAAACGCCTAAACGGCATTGACATATATTTCGACAAATATCATACGCGATATATACTACAAGTCTGTTATATGCAATTTTCACATAAATATTCTTTTTATACACATATACGACTTCTCGAGACGGCTAACACAATCACAACGACATATTTATATTTTTATATAAATATTTATTTGTCTCTCGAGAATCAAGTCTTTTCGAGACTTATTGAGTACTTACGACATTAAGCGAAACTAATCAAAGTTCAACTTGGTCACTTTCATTAAGTAACAACTTACCGTTGAATCGTTCGATTTACGATTCGGTAGAGCTCGATGACACGTAGTTTAGATATTGCGTTATTTAGAAACTTATTAAATATTCCATGTTAGGAATATTGTAGAATGCACGCTAGCAAGTCAAGCCTTGGAAACGACATCATCGAAGTCGTAATTAGCTAGCTTTGCATAGGGAATATTCAGGTGAGTTCATAACCCCCACTTTTTACCGTTTTACATTTTTATAAATGTTTTCGGGGGTGTAAAGACATGCACGTTTTGCAAAAACATACAAAGTTTTGAACTAACGCAAAACTCGTATTTCTAAATCATATTACGAAGGGATTTCGAGGAACACAAATGATTTACGAAAGGTTTATGCTAAACATACCGGTTTTTACAAAACAAATGCTTATTTTCGAAATGTGAATGATTTTCGGTCAGGGTGACCAGGGATTGGGTCGGGGAGACCAGGGATTTTCATACATACAGACATGTTACTATGATTACGAGTACTTTTTACATGGTATGGTTAGCGTAAGGAGGGTTACTACTTAGATCATGTGAGTGGGTAGGCGCAACTTGAGGCCATTAATCCTCATTGTAGGACCGAGGGACAGGAGCGGTAGATCTATCTGGGTATAGCGAGCCCAGCCTGAGGCCCAGCAGAACGGACCTCGGGGTGACTTTGTGCCCAAAGCATAAATCCGCTAGGTTTGAGTCTTCCTACTTGCACTTCACACATATCAATGGCCTTGCAAACCATTGGTGATCTCTTTATTTCCTTATTTGCTACATACCAGGGACATATATACTTACAAAAATACTTGTTCATACAAATTAAATACCATGTTTTATACAAATTCAAAGCATAGGATTATGCGGGTATGGAGTCAAAGTCAGGGTGGGCATTGACGGTTATACGAACATTACAAATACAAGACTTTAGAAATACATGGTTTTTATGAACATACTGTGTTACAAACACAACGTTTCCATATAACTTGGCAAGAAAATGATTTTTAAATTCGTTTTCTCAATACTATTTCAAAAACCGGTTACTCTAAAGATTTATTTCAAATCTTTCACAACTCAAAAGATTTATTTCAAATCTTTTACAAACAAACTATGAACTCGCTCAACTTTATGTTGATTTTTCGCATGTTTCTTTCTCAGGTTACTTTTCAAAGTTATGGCACGGTTGGAATAGGAGAACCATTGGAGACTCGAGTACTTAGCGGGTGTTCATTTTTCTAGAACTCTTTGTTATTTGCTTCCGCTGTGCAATGAAGATACCAGTCCAGTCACGCCAATGCTCTGATATTTCGGGGTGTGACAGATTGGTATCAGAGCTATAGGTTACAGCGAATTAGGTTTCTGTTGTGATACCTAGGCTCTAACCTCACTTTTCTCTGGGACTTAGACTATTAAGACGTTGAATACATACATAACGCCTAGTACTCGAGTATGGTCTCCAACCGTTGCCGAAAAACAAACAGTCAAAATTTTGTTTTCAAACATACGCTATTGTGATGTTTTATACACGGTACACAAAACAATTACATACAGTACACAACACTATGAGAGTTTAGGAAACATGCATTTAAGACCTTCGGAAAAGGGAATTCAGCCGGGTGGCTGGATCTGGTCGGGAGACTAGGAGATTCAGTCTGAGAGGCTGGGAAGGTAGTCTGAGAGACTGGGAGATTCAGTCTGAGAGACTAGGAGATTCAGTCTGAGAGGCTGGGAGGATAGTCTAGTGGGACTAGGAGATTCAGTCTGAGAGGCTGGGAGGATAGTCTAGTGGGACTAGAAAGTTCAGTCTGAGAGGCTGGGAGGATAGACTAGTGGGACTAAGGGAATTACTTGATTGCTTATTGGTGACTAACATGTTTTTTTGATTATATGATTGATTATTTGTGCATGTGTGTGTTTATTAAAGGTCATCACATAGGAACTGCGAATATTAACTCGGGCACACACTATTATCCATATTGTCTATGACATTTTAACTTCCCGAGCAGGCAGCCTACGCATAACGAAACGTTAGTGCACGAGAATACATGAAACTTAAATTTTTACGTCAACGGATGTCGGAGTACATCACATTCTACGCGACACACAACGCTAGTGCACAGGTATACATGAAACTTAAGCTATACATCAACGGAGGTTGAAGTACGTCACATATGACTTTTGGGGTGAAGTCACTGAGAAGACACTATGGAGCATTTCAGCGATGATGCTAATCCTGTCAGCACGAAAACTATCGATCAGGAAACGGCGGGTTTGGCACGCGGTCCTGCAAACGACACGAGTCATGCTAAGGAGAAGATGCATGCCTTCGTATTCCCCCTATCTTATTAACGACGAGTACGCTATGTTCGACATTCCATGGTAACGTCACCTAACAATTGGTCGTCACACGAAACCTCAGGTAAAGTCCTCAAATTTCTTTTTTTGAAATTTCGACTTTTACATTTACTGAGTAGATTTTCGTATCTCTACTCCTCTTAAGGGTCATTGTATCACAATCATTTCTTTACAAGTTACATACATGGGTTTTTTTTTTCGTTGTGACCATGCCGAAAGTTTTTTTTTGTCGATACATATGTTTATTGTCGGATTGTGCTAAAACCAAGTTCGACTGTTTGAAATTGTCCATTACACATATTCACTTCAGAGCACCATATGATGTATTGGGAGCATCATATTCAAAATTCGTTTTAACAAGTGTTTCATTTGTTCCGATTCGAAAATAAACTTGTTTGGCATTCGACTCCGTTAAATTGTTTGTTGATTCCGACACCATGTGATGGTGATTTTTACTAATTTGAAGCCTGCGCTAATCTCGTTTACACATCATATTCATGGATTTAAATAATTATTCATTGATTTGTTTTTAAATCCACTTCGATTTATTATACCAAAGCGGTCTTGATACAATAGTGTGTTAAGACAGTGGTACACAAATTCATTTTTATATTCCTGTGTACCTCCTAACGGTCCTTTCAACATCGATCGAATGTTTTGCAATATTCATTGCTTCTGCATCTTCGATCGAGAATATTATTTCTTTGATGTTTCAAAATCTCCATATTGTAAGCAACCTTAAATAATAAAAATATTTTTTTAGAAAAAATATATATATTTTTATATAATGGGTGAACCCATTTTGAATCTTTGGTTACCTTTTTTTTCCAAAACAACTAATTTCAACCCGAGCCCATTTTGGTAAGAACCTGTTTTGATTTGAACAACGCTGAAACTTTTTGAAACGACTCGTTTAGAGGCTAAACTCATTTTGCTCATAACCCGTTTTGACCCGTTACCCATTGTTGGGCCTACATGTAACTACCTAACAACCTTCCGCATGAAAGTTAGAAACGTTTGACACTTTGACTAACATGTACTTTAATAAAGATGATTGAGCACTAACCAATTTTCAAAAATACCCGTAAAAAGGATAAAAAGTAAGGAACTTTTCAAAAAATACCTTGAAGAAACAGGGACCCATTGTGTTCGAACAGGATGGTCCACAAAATTGTGCAAAAGACTTAATAACTACAAACACACATCAATATCAAATTATCAAATTGTGCAAAAGACTTAATAACTACCACTGTTAGCAAATACTAATTTTATAGCCCAAAACCTCATATTCATACTCTCCCATACATTCTACAGCCGAACAGTTTCCGATCTGACCCGACCATCTTGACAAACCGGCCCAACCAACCCGCGAAAGACTGGACTGATCCATCCTCATATTGCCTGGTCCTTGGTCCTCACTTTTCAGCCTAATCAGTCCCGGTTCCACGCCGGAGCAGGATTATGCGGCCAGCATTTAACGGTCAACATATGATATGAACACTAAGATGATACCTTAAGCACTTACTTAGTAAGAACCGGCTAAGTTAAACAAGACACCGTTAACTAACAAAGTTATCAACATTACTAAGTTTATGTTGATGTCATAGCAATCAAATTCAGTAAAAAGTTGTTTGTAACAATAGCTCCAAAATAGGTGCAATTAAAATGACACAAACCCTAGATGTTACCCAAATCAAACGAAAGTGCTAATTACTAAAACAAAGCTGAAATTGTTAACAATTGAAGTAGAATCAAAAGAACATTACCAAAATCGTTAACAACTGAAACAAAATTCGAAGGAACTTACCAATTCTCAAATCCTCATCGGAATACCAAAACTCCCTAAACTTAATTTACACCCTTAAATGGTACATCTTCTCACCGTCGGTACATTTCTTCATCTTCTCATAATAAGAGCATAGACCTGGTAAAACAATGACCAAAATGTTCAAATGTAAATCAAAATATTGATAAATAACGATAAGTAGCCAAGGCGAATAACAGACAACATGAAATATTCACTGACATTCTTTGAAGGATGGGGATTAGTCTGTATTGTGTTTCAACATCAAGGGTTATATGTAATTCAAAAATTCAACATCTGGTTTCAAGGGGCTGGGGTAATGATGTTGTTTGGGAAGCATCAATTGACACAATTACAATCTTTATAACAAATTTCAGGTATCAAAATAAATCAGTTTCAAGAATATAAACAATTACTCACCATTATGTAGCCACTCAGACCTGTTATGTTATGAGCATCTATCTTACACGTTATAACAACTTTCGGAATACCAACACTCCCTAGCTGATAGGAATCACGGCTATAGCTCCGACCACAATCTCTGTCATCTGAGCACCCCACAAGTTGTCGATCGTCGGAACCCTAACTGGAACAAACGTCGTTGACATCTCCCTTGAAAACTCTAGCCGCCGTTGCTAACACCGAGGACCAGAGACCATAAACCACCATCACTACCACCAACAATAATCGACACTGAAGATAGAAACAAACGAGATCTGAACAAATTTTTAGAGAGAGAAAGGGCTTTGGTCATGGACCGGAAAAAAATCAGAGAGAAAAGAAAAGATTCTGGTGATGGGGTGAGAGATTACGAACGGGAAGTGCGATGGTGATAGTGATGTCTTCATCTTCCTGAAATTGGCAATCATCATCCAATTGATCTTCGACACTTTCATCCCGGAGGTGTGTGAATTAGGAAGAGAGCAGATCCAGGAAGGAGAATTAAGAAATAGAAAGATGAATTTGAAATTTGAAATTTGAAATGAGATTTGGTCAAAATTCAGACTTTTTGTCGGCAAGCCTGTTCTCATCTGACTTTGTTAATTAGGGTTTAAAAAAAACAGAAAATGACACATAGGATTAGAAGAGGGGAGAGATTGACAAGTAGGAGAGAGATAAGGGGGGGTGTTTGTGGTGATGACACATAGGATTTTATAACTTTGCTTTATTATAGTAGGAAGATTACATAAATTATTTACTTTATTTCTTCACAAAATGCCATCTTAATTATTTTATCTATTACTTTCTTTCAATCAACAATTGTAACATCAAACATCTTATTATATGATTATTACAACTTTCAAACCGTTGAATAATTATCAAAATACTCTTTTCCTTGATTATTCAATATCACAATCATTTTCATGTATGTTGCATCTTGCATTGTTAAAATGGTGAACAAATTGCCAGGCCAATCGAAGAGATTCGTGTTTCGCCCACGTGCAGGACTTTTGATTCCTAGATCAACTAACGATAAGTCGAGTCCAGGATGTTGGTCGTTAGTTTCGCCTTCGGTTTTTAAGCTTCGGGGTGAAAATTTCTTTAGGTATATTTGAGTTTGGTATTTTTTATTTTCTATAAATCTTGAATTAAACGAATTGCTAATTATGTAGAGATAAGCGAAAGGACCCGGCTCCAGATTATAGCCCGTATGTTCCAATCGGTCTCGACTTGTTTGTTTGCCCTCCAAAGATCGATCATATCGCTCAACACGTTGAACTCCCTTTCGTTGATGTGAATAAGAAAGTACCTTCATTGCTTATTGTTAATGTTCAGGTATTACTTTGGTTCTCGAGAATTTAAATTGAGCAAATACGGTTTGCTTCATGTCTTTGGTAAAATACTACTTGAACCAAACCGGACCTGCAAAATTTTTCATTAACAATCGGTTTGGATTTAATTGGTTCATTTAATTCAGTTATTTGAAAAGATGGTTCGATTAATTGCATTAAAGGCTAGTCTTAGTCTTAGATGTGTTGGAATTATATGTACGGGTTCGATAAATCAATGCTGTTAACCGAGCTATGACCCGTAAGAGTTACACCTTGGGCAACGAACATTAAATCCACTTAACTTGGTTAACTGGTGACCACGAACAATTAACGGAACGAAATATATAATTATTCTAGAATAATTATATATATATCCAAGTGGCTAAGATATTAAGTGGTTAAGATTCTTGACTTGAACCATTCAATGTATTCATATTATGCCAGAAAGTAATTGATGGGTCTGTGTGACATTTCACACCACCAATAAAGGCATTGTATGAATCCAAGAAACCATTGTGAAGCTTCATGTCAACCCCACAGTTAGCATATAAATGTTATAACTTGGATTGAATTCTTAGGATTCTGCCGTAAGAAAAAGTGAAAGGGAATTCACTTTTGTTTTCCTTTTGTATGACTTGTGAATTGTGATCACTTTAAGTCCAAACCGTTCGTTCGTGTTCGTATCTAGCACTCGTCCGTTGTACCTCGGTGTCTCACACGGTTAATTATTAACCACAAGGGTATAATTTTTCTCATCGGTAGATTAAACATTTTATATACCGTATTTTCATGTTTGTAACCATGATCCTGTTCGGTTCGTTTTTGGTGTTGATTATTATAAATATTCCGCTGCGTTTATTAATTACCTTTTTGATTAATAATATATGTCAAACCCGTTTTTGATAAAAGTAAAATTGACACCACTGAAACCCTACAGTGGTATCAGAGCCACACTTACAACATGCAAATCGGTACTGGTCTTTTAACCGGAATTAGAACACAAACTTTAATTTTCTTTTAAAGTTTTTTATCTAAATAATTTTAAGGGCAACTTTAATTTTGGTCAATATTTTATTTGTTTTGCTTGACCAAAAGATTGCCCGGTATATTTTGTGATTGTTGTGGAATATGTAAATCTGGCCCGACCTTGTTTTATGGTTGTATATATTATTCGGTTTTGTTATTATATTTTTTTTGGCCACCTTGATGGTTCAAAGTTGTAATAGATAGAGTTTCTTCCTTTATTGTATTTTTGTAAAATATTGTAATAAACGAAGACCTGGAGACTAAACCAAGGACGCTAAACAGGAGTCATGAAGTCAGTGGGAGTTACTCGAGACGACTGGATGCACTCAAGTCCATCCTTGTGGTTGTTTGTGTGTTGTGACCCCGTGACCCGTTTCATCTTGCTATAGGGCTCTAGCAAGATCGAACAATTTTTGGCCATATAGATTTACATATTTATTTTGCTATTGTGGTTGCTTTTTATCATATAATTTGTTATAACATAACCAACCTAAATACCAACATGATTTTAAAATGAGTTTTAAAATATTGAAACAATCACATTAAAACAAGTTCTAAATTGTTTTACAACTTGTTAAAAATTTTGTTATAAAACAAAGTTTGTTTTTAATACGAACAATAACCAATTAAGTTTTTGCAAATTAAACTAAATTTAATTTTCCAAAAACTATCAACTTAATAGAATTCTATTAACTCAAAATTGGTTGTATAAGTCGCGACAAACTTAGTTTTAATAGGTTATTTAAAAACTAAGTGTCCTGAGAGATGAAAGGGTTCATCAAGATGTCACGACTAAAATATATACTAAAATTGGCTCTTGCGACCCTATTTGGTAAATATTAAAATTAACCCATCATTAAAATCAATAGTCTATGCCATCCTATCACAAGCTACACTTGGAACGTAATGCGAACAATCAGTGTTTGGAGCCATAACACCGCACTTGATGTCTAGCTTATCCTTCCAAGGTGCAAGGGTTTCGTTGACACATCCGGCCCTTCCACAAGTACCTCTTTTAGGACGACTATTACTTTTTATTTTCTCATCACATGCTCCAGCTGTCTCGAAAGTAAAAAGTCGGCATAGATGAGGCTAAACGTATCAATGCATAGACAAGAGTTGTCATAGCGGCCTCATGTCCGAGAGTTGTGCAATTCTCACAATTGACACTCGTTGTCAGTCTGCCTAGTCACTTATTAAAGTGTATGCCACAACTGCCTTTAATACTGACTTAGCCAGATTCTCATTCCTTGTTTTAATTACTGTAATGGGTCATTAATTAAATAAGGAAATATACATCGAAAATACTAATTAAATAATTTTTGCTTAACATATGTCATCTGAAAACAACTCCTCTTTTGCTCTCAAGTCCATACTTGAGAAAGATAAACTGAATGACACCAATTTTCTTGAATGGCACCGCAACTTGAGAATTGTTCTCAAAATGGCAAAGAAGCTTTATGTTTTGGAAACCCCAATCCCAGCTGCACCTGAAAATGGTACTGCTCCTGCGAAGAAGGCTTTCGATAAACACAAAGAAGATGCCATAGAAGTTGCTTGCCTCATGCAAGCCACCATGTCCCCAGATCTCCAAAAGAACATGGAAGACATGAATGCTCTTGACATGATTGAGCAACTCAAGGGCATGTTCCAGAAATAAGCCCGTCAGGAACGCTATGACACCATGAAACAAATTATAAGCTGTAGAATGCAAGAGGGTTCCTCAGTTAGTGCTCATGTCCTCAAGATGAAAGGCTACATCGATCAATTAAACAAACTTGGTTATCCTCTCCAAGATGAGATGGCTGTTGACTTCATTCTCAACTCTCTTTCCAGTCACTATGATCAATTTGTTATGAACTTTAACATGAATGACTGGGTAAAGACAGTGCTAGAGCTACATGGGATGCTCAAAACGGCAGAGATGAACATTTCCAACAAAGTAAGCCAAGTGTTAATGGTTCGATCTGGTGGTGTTAAAAAGCCCAAAACAAAGAAGAAAAGTTATAACAGTAAAAACAAAGGAAAGGCTCCTGTTGCTGCCAAACCTGCCACCAACAAGAGTAAGCAAGCTGTGAAAGCCCCTCTTCCTGAAGAGCGGCAATGCTTTGAGTGTAACAAGATGGGGCATTGGAAACGTAACTGTCCCGAATATCTTGCCAAACTCAAATTCAAGAAGGCTAATGGAGAAGGCACTTCTTCAGGTATTCTAATATATGTTATTGAACTTTTCACTGTTTCCAGCAACACATGGGTATTTGATACCGGATGTGGTTATCACATCGTTAATGTCTTGCAAGAGACTGAGAAGTGGAGGAAACTGAAACCAGGGAGCATGGAGCTCATTGTTGGTGATGGGAAGAAAGTCCCAGTTCTAGCAACTGGCACATTTAATCTTACATGTCCTTCTGGTCTTATTGTTGTTTTGAACAATTGTCTTTTTGCACCTGGTTTGACCAGGAACATCATTTCAGTTTCGTTGTTGTTTGAGCAAGGTTTTAAGTACGCTTTTAATGGTATTGCTATTTCTGCCTACTTGAATAATATTTTTTTTTATTTTGAGGCTAAACCTTGAAATGGTATTTATGAGATAAATGTTCAAACTGACAATAGTATATATAATCTTTCTAAACGCAACAAAGCTGGTATTAATGAAACATTTCTATGGCATTGTAGACTTGGCCACATAAGTAAGGCACGCATAAAATGGCTCCAATCCAATAGGATTCTTGAATCCACTGGACATGACTCCTTTGATGATTGCGAATCTTGCTTAGCTGGCAAACTCAAAAAACGTCCCTTCACTGGTGTTGGTGAACGGGCCAATGGTCTGCTAGGACTCATTCACACTGATGTATGTGGCCCTTTCAGAACCATGACAAGAAACCATGAAAAATATTTCGTTACTTTCATTGACGATTATAGTCGATATGCTTATGTCTATCTTATGAAGCACAAGCATGAAACTTTTGAAAAGTTCAAAGAGTTTCAAAATGAAGTAGAGAACCAACTTACTAGAAAGATAAAAGTACTTCGATCAGATTGAGGTGGCGAATACCTCAGCTTAGAGTTCCTCAATCATCTCAAAGAGAGTGGAATAATTTCAGAACCCACTCCACCTGGCATACCCCAAGTTAATGGCGTGAGCGGAAGGAGAAATCGAACCCTACTTAATATGGTTCGATCGATGATGTGTAGAACTAACTTGCCTCACTCCTTTTGGGGTTATGCTCTTATGACTACCGCCCGCATTGTCAATCTGGCTCCGACTAAAAAGGTAAACAAAACCCCATATGAGATATGGCATGGGCGTAAACCCGATTTGGAATACCTAAAAGCAGTGTTGTAAAAGTCGCTAGGCGGTCCCTAGTCGGCCGACTGGGGAGTTGGGAGTAATCGGAGTACTCGGAGAGTACTCGGGGAGTACGCAGACATGGTAAATATAAAGAAAATTAATTGTTATATATTATTTATGTGTTAAAATAAGCATAATTCATGTTAACTGGGTATAATTTAAAATGAAACATGTTTAAAGTTCAAATATTCTGAATACAAGTCCGACTAGTCTGAGTACAAGGCCGAGTAGTCCGAGTACAAGGCCGAGTAGACCGAGTACAAGGCCGAGTAGGCCGATTTTGACCGAGTTTGACCGATTAAAAGTCAACAAACCACGTTGACCGCCTAGACCGACTAGGCCGACTAGGCTCCGACTAGGCCGACTAGGCTCCGACTAGGCCGACTAGGCGCCGACTAGGACCGAGTACTCCCGAGGCCGACTAGTTGAGACCGCCTAGGAGGAAGTCGCCAAGGTGGAGGTCCGAGGACCGAGTACTCGCCGAGTACTCGGCCGAGGAATCCGACTTTTGCAACACTGCCTAAAAGTATGGGGATGTGATGCATACATCACTAGTGATGCTGATGATAAGCTCGATCCTCGAGGCGAAAAGGTTGTTTTCGTCGGATACTATAAAAGAAGCGGATATTATTTCTACCATCCTGATGCAAATGTTATTTCCATCAAAAGGAAGGGGCACTTTCTCGAGGAAGAACGTCTTAATCGAGGAACTGGAAATAATGTGGTTGATCTTGAAGAAATTCGAGAACCAACACCAACAGCCGATGAAGTCGGAACGTCTGAACAACAAGAAATTGTTGCTGATGAATCAGACATGAACACAGGCGTTCGCAGAAGTAGCAGGACTCGTAAAGAACCTAACAGATACCTTTGGCATCTCGAAGGTGCTCAAGTCTTGGTAGTGAATGAGTCTAATGATGAACCTACTAACTACAAATCTGCTATCTCAGATCCTGAATCTGCGAAATGGCTGGAAGCCATGAACGCTGAGATGCAATCTATGCGTGATAATCAAGTCTGGGACTTGGTTGAGCTACCCCCCGAATCTCGGGCAGTAGGGAGCAAATGGATTTTCAAAAGAAAAACCGATATGCATGGAAATGTACACACCTTTAAGCAAGGCTAGTTGCGAAGGGTTTCACTCAAACTCAGGGTATTGACTATGATGAAACTTTCTCGCCCGTTGCTATGATCAAATCGATCAGGATATTGCTTGCCATAGCCGCGTACTATGACTACGAGATATGGCAAATGGATGTCAAAACTGCTTTTCTTAATGGGTATCTCTCTGAAGATGTCTATATGGTTCAGCCTGAAGGTTTTGTCGATCCTAAATATCCAAGTAGGGTGTGTAAGCTGAATAAGTCCATTTATGGACTCAAACAGGCATCTCGTAGCTGGAATCTTCGTTTTGACCAGAAGATCAAAGAGTTTGGTTTTGTCAAGAATGAAGATGAGCCTTGTGTTTAGAGAAAGGCTAGTGGGAGCACTATATCATTCCTCATCCTGTATGTGGATGATATACTGATTATTGGAAACAGCGTCCCTATGCTTAACAGAGTTAAACACTATTTGGGAACTTGTTTTGCAATGAAAGATCTTGGAGAAGCAGCTTATATTCTAGGAATCAAGATCTATAGGGATAGATCTAAGCGACTTCTTGGGCTAAGTCAAAGTACATACATAGACAAAATGATGACACGCTTTAAGATGGAAAAGTCCAAGAAAGGAGGTGTTCCTATGACTAAAGGGACTGTGTTGGACAAATCGCAATCTCCTTCAACGGACATTAAAATTAAGCGAATGGAAGCAGTTCCATATGCTTCAGCGATTGGTTCTATCATGTATGCTATTTTATGTACTAGACCTGACGTCTCGTATCCTTTAAGCATGACTAGTCGTTATCAGAAAACTCCTGGCATCGCCCATTGGACTGCTGTCAAGAACATTCTGAAGTATCTGAGAAGAACTAAAGATATGTTCTTAGTATTTGGAGGAGTAGAAGAAGAGCTCACTGTAAGATGTTACACTGATGCCAGTTTTCAAACTGACCGAGATGATTCTCGCTCACAATCAGGTTTCGTATTCACTCTAAATGGAGGAGCTATCTCATGGAAGAGCTCCAAGCAGAGTGTGGTGGCGGATTCAACCACCGAATCTGAATATATAGCCGCATCAGATGCTGAAAAGGAGGCTGCTTGGATGAAGAAATTCATAACCGATCTCGATGTGGTTCCTAGCATTAAGAAACCCATCGAGATATTCTGTGATAACACAGGTGCTATTGCTCAAGCCAAAGAGCCCAGGTCTCATCACAAGGCCAAGCACATTCTAAGAAAGTTCCACTACATACGGGAAATTGTGGAACGTGGAGACATCGTAATAAGCAAAGTAGACACAGATCAAAACCTAGCAGACCCGTTCACTAAGCCCATGACTCAGGACAAGCATGATCAGCACATGGATGCTATCCGGCTTAGATTAGCTAGCAGTATGTTTTGATTTAGTATTTGGATGTACGAACATTCAAACAGTTGTACCTTTTGAATTCACCTTTGATTTACTGGTTAAATGCAAACTTTGAATCTTACAACTGTGTTCGATTTTAATATGTTTAATCCATGAATCTTGTATTCTAAATTATCAGTACTCGGTCAGACTCGTGGGAACGACTCTGAATTAAGACTATTCTGACTTTGGACTCAAGGAATTGACTTCCAAACTCACAGACCTCATTATGAATGACGTTGGATGTAACTCGCATCAAATTATCTTCATGGATCTTAGTCATAAGATGATTTGATATTGGTATACTCATTTAGTATCCTTTGACCTGAGATACATATTAGAACTTCCGTTTACCAAGGATTATTCTTTGATTATTGTCAACCGCTGTAGCGTAACTGCCAGTCATAAAGACTTTAATTGGGAATAGTTCTGAAGTTCAGTGGGAGTTGTATGTAGTCGATATGGGATTCTGTACTCTTACATGATATGTAACAGTTAGACATTGTGGTACCCTCGTTGATTCAAACTGGTGAAGTGTAAAGCCTTACCCAAACTTACTGTGTGTTTGTTCGGACCACTTTGACTCTTGATCGAGAACAATAATAATTGAACACCATATGAGAATGAACTTAATCCATGTCTCATTGATTCAATTTATGTCTTTTACAGAAAGGATGAATGACAACAATTACCATAAGTCTATTGTCTTGCAATAGTAAGTTGTTACTAATAGCAAGGTGTTTTGGTTAATGACTTTAAAGTGTCATACCTTGTTGGGGGCAGCCATGTGCAGCTAGAGCGCCGCTGACTGTCTGCGTTGAGCATTTTATCGAATGCCGTCCAAGTGGGAGATTGTTGGAATTATATGTACGGGTTCGATAAACCAACGCTACTGACTGAGCTATGACCCGTAAGAGTTACACCTTGGGCAACGAACATTAAATCCACTTAACTTGGTTAACTGGTGACCACGAACATTTAACGGGACGAAATATATAATTATTCTAGAATAATTATATATATATATATCCAAGTGGCTAAGATATTAAGTGGTTAAGATTCTTGACTTGAACCATTCAATGTGTTCATATTATGCCAGAAAGTAATTGATGGGTCTGTGTGACATTTCACACCACCAATAAAGGCATTGTATGAATCCAAGAAACCATTGTGAAGCTTCATGTCAACCCCACAGTTAGCATATAAATGTTATAACTTGGATTGAATTCTTAGGATTCTGCCGTAAGAAAAAGTGAAAGGGAATTCACTTTTGTTTTCCTTGGTTGATTCTATACACACCCCCCTCCCTCCAGATTATACCCCCTTGTGAGAGGAAAACTGCCGGTCCCACGCAGGTCCCACCTGTAAGTATGTGAGAGGAGGGGGGTGTAAAAAGTAATTAGGGGGGTGTAGAAAGTAGCACCCTTTTCCTTTTGTATGACTTGTGAATTGTGATCACTTTAAGTCCAAACCGTTCGTTCGTGTTCGTATCTAGCACTCGTCCGTTGTACCTCGGTGACTCACACGGTTATTATTAACCACAAGGGTATAATTTTTCTCATCGGTAGATTAAACATTTTATATAACGTATTTGCATGTTTGTAACCATGATCCTGTTCGGTTCGTTTTTGGTGTTGATTATTATAAATATTCCGCTGCGTTTATTAATTACCTTTTTGATTAATAATATATGTCAAACCCGTTTTTGATAAAAGTAAAATTGACACCACTGAAACCCTACAAGATGTGGGTGAATTCAATTAATTTCAGTTAATAAATTCACTTAAGTTTGGGGAAAAATAAAATATTAGCATACCATTTTTTTTTAATGGCATTAGCATACCATTTTAATGTATAAAGAAGAAAAAATATGTATGATTTATAAAATGGTTGTTATATATAAAATATTGTACGAGACATAACATATCATTTACAAAAACTAAACAAAAAAAAAAAGATTGGTTTAAACAAAAAAAAAAAGATTGGTTTAAATATTGGTTAGTTTAATTCGGTAATTTATACACAGATAACCATAAAACTGGTTATAATAAATCATAACCAAAGCACCCTGGTTTTACCTCTGAAGCTCGGGTTTAAGTCCCACCCATTGCACTTTGGGTGGAGGCACTCAACCGGCTTGGTAGTATTTGGGGGGTTTTATCCAGTTGAACGTCGTGTCACTCTCGGTGCCAGCGTGGACCCTGTTGCAATGAACGACTGTCTGTCACTGAGCCTCCATTTTCTGATTAGATATTTATGTCTATATGACAGTTGCCAACGTATCCAGCTACACTGTTCCATAGTGACACTGATGGTGAAGGGATAAGTCTAGTTTTATATTTCAAAGTGTCCGAAAACTTTGATAAAGAAACCTCACCTCGTTTTCGCGAAAGGATTCTAGTATTGTGTCGTTATAATCTTTTGGCACTAGGAACAACACCAAATTGTGTTTTATTCGCCTTTGTGTGTTCTACCGTGTTTAACCGTTGTAAATCATAAATCTGACAGAGACTGGTCATGGATGAGATGGAATTAGTGAAGGGTTTTGCAAAAGATTCTTTAGTTCCTTATCGGGAACGACGCAAACAAATGGCGGGTGTAGTTAACCCTGAGGATCTTGAGTTATGTTCCGCTGAAAAAAAGCTTCTAAATGCTTATAATGACAAACCGGTGCTTACGCGTCCTAAACTCGCATTTTATCAGGTTGGTATATAGTTGTATAGTGGCATCCACTATTCCAGGAGGCCCAACGGGTGCAATTATCCGTAACATAACTGCACCCGTTGGTGATGTCCCACATGCGTCTAGATTAAAAGATTGTATCTTTGTCACATGCCCAATCTCACTTTTGGTCTTTTTGTATTTTATGTAGGGACATGACTACTTTGAAATAGATCTAGACATACACCGATTTAGCTACATTTCATGGAAAGCACTTGATGCTTTTCGTGAGCGGTTGAAACATGGGATACTCGATGTTGGTTTAACGATTCAGGTAAATCGGTTTTTGCGGGGTACAAAATGGGAAGATTTATGTTTAGTTTTTTTCGAGTTCGCCTTAACTAATCTATCTATGTTCTTTTGTTCCTTGGTTTTTAGGCACAACATCCTGAGGAACTACCAGAGCAAGTTTTATGTTGTATTAGACTCAACAAGATTGACTTTTGTGATCATGGTCAAATTCCTAGAATTTTAATCCCAAATAGTGATTAATTTTTTGTATTATTGATTTTCTTTTGCTTTGAAGCATATTCTTTTCTAGTGATTACTGGGTTTTTTTTTTTTCTATGGAAACCACTCATGATTCTTGGACATAATAAGAAAATGTAAATATAAAAAGAAAGAAAATGCATTGGATAAATTACGTATAGAGTTACTTGTTATTGGACAAACTATGTGATTACAAGGATTAAGTTAAGAGGTAGTTACAATCCTCGTCTTTGGTTCGCTAGCTAGCGCTTATATAATATAGAACCAAACTATAATGTTCAAAAACAAAAAACCGAACAAAAGAATAGAGGTCCGATTTGGCCAATGCCTCGCAATAAACACGATTCATAAACATATTTCACGTTTATACACATACGTCTCTCATGACACAACAGTTAGAGCAATAACACTCACGGAGATGACCAATAAAACCAGTGGCGGACCCAGAATTTTTTTCCAATGAGGTCCACTTTTTTCGGTGTCCAGATTTTTCACAACGTAACGCTAGAATTTTCGGGTCGGTTGTTATTCGGGCCGGGGTGCTGCGACCAACTAGTTCTTAAACATATAAAACCATCAGAAGTGCCTAATGATTCAAATAAGTTCGATTTTAAAAACATTATTTGTAACTTATTTTACACGATTTTGTTGTTAGTCGTGTTTATTTGTGTTAATTAATTCAGAAAAATTGGAGTAATGTCAACACTATTGTAGACATTCAATCCGGGAGTTCAACAACAAAAAAAGAGTAAACTGCCATTTTGGTCCCTAAGGTTTGGTGTCTTTTGCTACTTTAGTCCAAAACTCAAACCTTTTAAATCTAGGTCCCTGTGGTTTCACTTTTATTGTCATTTTGGTCCAAAACTGAAATCAATTGATATTTGGCTAATAAAATCATGTTATTTTGTCCTTTTTCTCAGGGGCAAAATGGCCAAATAACAGCTGATTTCATTAATTTAATTAATAATGTGTTATAATAAAATTATATTGACCGTTTTGCCTCTGAGAAAAAGGAAAAAATAACATGATTTTATTAGTCAAATATCAGTTGTTTTCATTTTTGGACCAAAATAGCAATAAAAGTGCAACCACAGGGACCCAGATTTAAAAAGGTTTGAGTTTTGGACTAAAGTGACAAAAGTGACCAAAACTCAGGGACCAAAATGGCAGTTTACTCACAAAAAAATAACATTAGCAATAATCACATACTTCGCAGCCTACGTAAGTAATGTACTCCTAAAACATAAAACATGAGACGTTATTTTGAATTTAAAAGAAAAAAAAATAGTAAATAGGATCGAAAGTTGTGGTGGTACAACACGAATAAATATATAAGTCTTATTAATGTTGAACAATATATCTCTTTTTTGTAAACCTTCCAAATATAAATGTGTAGACTATGTTTAATTGTTTATACACTTTTCGGTGGGATATACATGACATACGTGGCTAACTAGATTGACATGGATGAATTAAAAGTTTAAAGCTAACAAAAATAAATAATAAAAATGTAAGTTGATAATTTTTAACTAAAGGGACATATCAGTTAGACATTTGTATTTATTTTTAAAAGAATTACAAATTTAGTGTGTGATAATGTGATAGGAATTTAGTCTTAAAGAAATTTATATGAAAAAATATGTTACTTCTAAATTTATGGTTTCAAATTTAGAAATGCGTGTCCTATAAATTATCTTTCACACCAGTTCACTTTTACTTAAATATTGAAAGTTACCAAAACTAATTAACTACCCATCACTAGTACAGAGAAACAAACAACTCAAAATCTGGAAATTAATATGGGAACCGGGAAATTTAACAAAAAAGGGAGGTGAAGGGTCTCGAACCCATGGCTTTTGGTTTAAATGGGAAGAGGTTTGCCACTTCAACAAGCTTGGGTTTGATACAATGGGGTCCCTAGAAATATTTTTATGGGGTCCTTTAAAAAAAAATTCTATATCGTCTCTACTACTTTTTAAAAAAAGATTGGGGTTCTGGGACCCCGACCCGCTAAGGGTGGGTCCGCCCCTGAATAAAACTACAATGGTTTGTTTGAGTTGTTCTCATCTCCCTTTTAGGGCGTTTTTGAGCTCACGTGGAGTTGAGAGGGCATAGTGTGGAGAAGAGAGGGACGATGGGTGTTTTTTTTTAAACATGCTCAAAAACGGGTTTTGTGTGAGAGAGAGGTTTTGAAGCCATTTTATATTGTGAGTGAAGATTATACAATTATAGTTAATAGTTATACATAAAACTTAACTTATAGAATATGCAGAAGACATTATCACTGAATATCACATAACACTTCATCAAAAAAAGAAGATGCATATTTTGAATAAAACTATTTCAGGAGCCAGGACTCAGGAAAGTTTGTGTCTTTTAAAAACTAGACAAGAGGCATTGGACTAGAATAGAATTAGGCAGTAACCTATATTTACTTAATATAATTAGAGTTGACCCATTTTTATTCAGATAATTATAGGGTATGTTTGGCAAAAGTAGTTGGTGGCTGGAAGCTGGAAGCTGTAGCTGGTGACTGTAGCTTTTTAGATATGTTTAGGCGTTTGGCAGAGTAGCTGGAGCTTTTAATAAAATGTATAAAATGACCAAAATGGACATAACTAAAAAGACATAACTAAAAAGTTCATTATATTTAGAGGTTAAAATAGTCATTTTCCCTAAAAGCTTGTAGCTCCTTCTAAACGCTACTAGTAGGAGCGTTCAACCAAAAGCTTCAAGCTCCTTCAACCAAACAAGACTTTTTATTGAGTATGAGGTTTTTCTTAAAAACTTAAATCTAGAAGCTCCTAAAAACTTTTAAAAACTCCATGCCAAACATACCCATAATACACATGATTAAATATAGAGTAAATTGCCATTTTAGTCCCTGAGTTTTGTCCAAATTTGCCAGTTTGATCCAAATAGTTTTTTTTTTGCATCTGGGTCCCTGACTTTTACATTTTGTTGCCATTTTGATCACTTTTCCTAACTCCATCCAAAAACCCAGTTACTCGCCTAACTCCATCCAATTTAAACCTTTTCAGCTTTTCAGTTGCCATTTTGATCCAATTCTTAAAAAAACATAAAAATTCAAAAAAATCCAAATAATTCTTAAAAATCCTAAAAAATTCAAAAAAAATCTAAAAAATCATAAAAATTCTAAAAAATTCAAAAAAAATATAAAAAATTCTAAAAAATCATAAAAATTCTAAAAAATTCAAAAAAATATAAAAATAAAAAAAATCTAAAAAATCAAAAAAATTCTAAAAATTCTAAAAAATCCAAAAATCATTAAATGTTTCGAACCCGAACCGTTTCGGACCCGAACCGTTTCGACCCGAACCGTTTCGACCCGAACCGTTTCGACCAGTACCATATCGTTTCGAACCGTTTCGAACCGAACCGTTTCGAACCGAACCGAACCGTTTCCCGAACCGTTTCGAAACCGTACCGTTTCGAACCCGAACCGTTTCCCGAACCGTTTCGAACCGTACCGTTTCGAACCCGAACCGTTTCGACCCGTACCGTTTCGAAACGAACCGTTTCGACCCGTACCGTTTCGACCCGTACCGTTTCGAACCCGAACCGTTTCGAACCCGTACCGTTTCGAACCCGAACCGTTTCGACCCGAACCGAACCGTTTCGAACCCGAACCGTTTCGAACCCGAACCGTTTCGAACCGAACCGTTTCGAACCCGTACCGTTTCGAACCCGAACCGTTTCGAACCCGTACCGTTTCGAACCCGAACCGTTTCGACCCGAACCGAACCGTTTCGAACCCGAACCGTTTCGAACCCGAACCGTTTCGAACCCGAACCGTTTCGAACCCGAACCGTTTCGAACCCGTACCGTTTCGAACCCGAACCGTTTCGAACCCGTACCGTTTCGAACGGTACGGGTTCGAAACGGTACGGGTCGAAACGGTTCGGGTTGAAACGGTACGGTTCGAAACGGTTCGGGAAACGGTTCGGGTTCGAAACGGTACAGTTTCGAAACGGTTCGGGTTCGAAACGGTACGGGTTCGAAACGGTTCGGTTCGAAACGGTTCGTGCCGAAACATTTAATGATTTTTGGATTTTTTAGAATTTTTTTGATTTTTTAGAATTTTTTTGATTTTTTAGAATTTTTTTGATTTTTTTGAATTTTTTAGAATTTTTTAGGATTTTTTTGGATTTTTTAGAATTATTTGGATTTTTTAGAATTTTTATGTTTTTTTAAGAATTGGATCAAAATGGCAACTGAAAAAGGTTTAAATTGAAAAGAGTAACTGGGTTTTTGGATGGAGTTAGGCGAGTAACTGGGTTTTTGGATGGAGTTAGGAAAAGTGATCAAAATGGCAACAAAATGTAAAAGTCAGGGACCCAGATGCAAAAAAAAAACTATTTGGATCAAACTGGCAAATTTGGACAAAACTCAGGGACTAAAATGGCAATTTACTCTTAAATATATTTACTATAAAATATAAAGAAATGAAAATAAAACCTATGGTCCGGTCCAGTTTCATATGATCGGTCTTTGATATAAATCGTAAACCAAACCGTATGTTACGGTTTGGAATAATTTAAAACGACCGACCAAAATTTAAATAAATCCCCGACCATGAAACCAAACCGATAACCGGTTTCACATTTTCAAACCGAACCGTAAACACCCCTAAATATAAATAAGAGTAAATTACAAAACTCGTCCTTTATGTATGTCACTTATTACAAACTGTGTCCTTTATCTTCAATATTTACAAGAAACGTACTCAATGTTTGCAAACCCTTACAAGTTATGTCCTTTAGTCCTAACACAGTCAGTTTTCATGGTTAAATTTGACTAAGTTAACCCCACATAATGGTATTTTGGTCATTTTACCCTATTTAATCGAATTAATAAATTAAAAGTCCAATCCAATCCACTCCTTAACTCTCTCTCTCTCTCTCCCCCTACCAGATCTCTCTCTCCTTACTCAACATCTTCTTCACCCTTCTCCCATTCTTCTTTAACACCTCAACCCTAAATATGTACAGACATCTAATATTTTCTTCTTCTCTCTCTAACTATCCTACCCCCACCACCACAACCCACCTGCCACCACCACCACCGATCTGCCACCACCACCATCCACCTGCCACCTAGCACAAAAAAAGGTTACAACAGATCAAGAACAAATTTGACCAGAATAAAGCTGTTGTGAATCCAACAACTTACCTGATAACCGTTCCAATATGGGATCGGTGGGGGCATGTTTCGGGTCAGTGGGTACATCACTGGTACGAAGGGGCCGGTGGGGGCATGTTTTGATCTGTACTAACCTTTTTTCATCTGGTTCTTGTTGATTTGATCTTAATCTTCTGTAGCAACGGGATATGAATGATGTTGATCGAAAGGTTGAGTATCGTTGGAGGATAAAACTAGGGTTTGGAAGTCTTGCGTGAGGATTTGAACAAGCTTATCGCTGTCAATAGATGAATCGATCGCTGTCAATGGATGAATTGCAGAGGTGAGTCTAGGTGGAGATTTTGCTTCGAGCGATGAGTGATCCATTTCTACATCTCAATTTTTGAAACCCCAATTTGTGTAGTGTGAAATGGAGAAAAAAGGGGTTTTAAGTCTGGAGAAAGAATGAGGAGAAGTGTGTGTTGGTGAGGGAGAAAGAGAGAGAGGTGAAGTGGTGGTGGTGGCAGATCGGTTGTGGTGGTGGTAGGTGGGTTGTGGTGGTGGGGGTAGGATTCTTAGAGAGAGAAGAAGAAGAACCGTATATATTTATAACTATATACCTATATAATTTTAAAATTGTTTTATTTGTTGTTTTTTTATGATTAATTATTTTAATATTTAGGATAAAATGACCAAAATACCCTTATGTGGGGTTGACTTAGTCAAATTTAATCATGAAAACTAACTGTGTTAGGACTAAAGGACGTAACATGCAAGGTTTTGCAAACATGGAGTACATTTTCTGTAATTATTGAAGACAAAGGACACAGTTTATAATAAGCGACATACATAAAGGACGATTTTTGTAATTTACTCTATAAATAAAGGTGATATAAGCCGTTAGGCCCAAGGCCCAATATCATCCCTCGGTCAGTTGATCCACCCACAATTGGTAGGGCTTCAAGTTTGGCAGCCGATACAATTTAAAAGCTAGCTATTGCCGGGAATCTCCGATATCATCCATTTCGATCTTTAACAACGAAGAAAACATACATCTGAAGAAAATGGAAGAAGAAGAAATGATTGAAACGAAGAAAGAATTTCCAATTTTCAGAGACATAAGGCGTTACACCTGTGCCTATTGTGGCATCGTTCATTCGAAGAAGACTTTAATTACTACTCACATTCAATCTCACCACCAGGTATGTATGTATTTCATTTCTTCCACTTTACACGAATTGGAAATTCTTGTTTGAAAATTGTTTTATTTTGGGAGATTTTGTTTTGTGTTTTGGTTGAAATTGAAGGGATTTGGATTGCTGTGTGTAAATATCGTTGTTTTCGAGACTAAGGGCATGTTTGGCTAAGCTTTTCAAAACAACTTATTGGCTTATTGACTTATCAAAAAGCCAATAAGTTGTTTTTGTGTTTGGCTAAACCAAAAGTCCTTTTAGAAATGGCTTTTTGCAAAGAAGAAAAATGAGGTTTCAAGAAGTCACAATATTGTGACTTCTTGGCCAGCTTTTAACTTTTCAAACTACAAATTACCAATATACCCCTTCTTTACCTCCTTATATCTAAAAGAATGCCCATTTTAGTCATTTTACATCAATAAGCTAATCCAAACACTTTTTTTAAAAACTCTTTTTCAAAAAGTCTTTTTCCCCAAAAGTCCTTTTCCAAAAGTCCTTTTTAACTATAATAAGCTTAGCCAAACATGCCCTAAATTGCGCATTTGCGTGAGCTACCCTTGAAAAAAGCTAAGCTTGAAATGAGCCAAGCTTAAACGCCTAAGATAAGCCTGTTTAGTAAATGAGCTCGAACCCGAGCTTTAATGAGTCTAAAGAAAGCTTGTTTAGTAAACTAGGTTTTTTTCCGCCATGAAATCCAACTTTTAAACGTAATCCATGTTATGTGTAGCTAGTTTTTCAACAATCATATTGCCATATGTGCCAAGAATCATCCTGCCACATAAAGTGTTTAGCAAGTCAAACTTTCACATTTTAAGAGTGTTTAGCAAGTCAAACTTTCACATTTTAAGGTATAGAACAATGGCTCAGCAATGCATCACAACCCAAACATTTTTTGATTTCCAATTTGAAAATGCCACATTACGATAACATAGATAAGGTGATGAAAGATGGATATAATGATTCTTATTATTTGCCTAAAAACATACAAATTATATGCTATATAATCAAGCACAATTAGACACATGTAACTACAGAAAAATATGTGTTATCAAGCAATGATTCAGTGACCAACCATATCAAAATCATTTGGTTGATAGCTTGGCTGTTAGTTAGAAAATTATAAAAGAAGAGTATTTGAACACAATTATGAAAGCAATTTCACAAAACTCATATATCAACTAAAAACCAACGTCACATTCCCAACGTACTAAACAATTTCTGCAACTATTCATAGAGATAATTAAGAATAAATGGTGAAAATAACCCAACATTTCAACATCATTAAAGGGAAAAAAGACCTGTTCTTGACCCATCAAATCCTGCAACCTTGATTAAAGCTACAGACCATGCCGACCACCACTTTTAGACTTTATAAAAACCACCAAAGGACACTCAACTGCTACTACTTGTGTGTGATCCTCCGGCCACAGCCGCACCCTCTTCTCCTCTACATTTTCTCTTTTGCTCTATTCCCGTTCTCTCTTTTATTGGGCAAAAACCCCAAAAAACAGAAACACCACTGCGACGGTGGTGGTGTCGGTGTCAGTGTGTCACAGTGGTGACCCTCCGGCTACCACCGCACCCTCTTCTCTCCATTTTCCCAATCTCTCTTCTCGTTCTCTCTCCTCTGAAGGTTTTAAAAGGGGGCAAAATCGTGGAAGGCACGCGGTCTCAACAGGTGGATGACCGCCCAAATAGCTGAATCAAAAGAATCCAAGAGAGATGGCCGCCCAAATCTTGCAATCCGAACAAACAACGCAATAAAAACACTATTCATTTACCTTCGTCTATTAATAATCAAATAATAATAATTAAATAATTTATAATAATAAGAGAAAAATGCCTGGATAGTCCCTGTGGTTTCACATTTTTTCACCTATAGTCCCTATCTTTCTAAAACTACTTGAATAGTCCCCAAGTTTTGTTCTCGGATAGTCCCTGGGTCTAACTTCAGTTTGTTTTCTCTGTTAAGTGACCCCATGTGCATATCACGTGAGGGGTATTTTGGTCAGTTTATTTGTTTCTTTCATTTAAAAGTATGCCTGCACCCCTACTCCCTAATTGTCAGTTGTTTTCCATCCCTCCCTAAGGCGAATCCGGCTCATCATCTTCCCCTAATCTCTTCACACAATCTAAACCCTAAATCTGATCGATTGATCATCAGAATCTTCCCACGAAAATGAAGGACGATGATCCTCAACATCCAAACAACAACCGTCAGTGGAATTTCCGGTCCAATTCTGAGTATGTGAAGCAGTTTGTACCAGAGAGTGTTTACGGTATGTATCGTTAAAACCCTAGCTTCATTGTGCAAGAATGGTACAGGTTCAACAACATGCAATATACACAAATAAAATGTTAAAACCCTAATTTTATACCCTAATGTGAGTTTAATGTATGTGCAGATGGTTTTGAGAACTTTTTCAGCATAAAACTTCTTTATGGTGGTGTGTTTACTCCGTCACCAGGAAGAAAATATGCTTTTGGTAAAGCTTCTTTTGTTGACTACTGCAACATTGAGGAATTTTCAGTGCATGAAATCGATTGGATGGTGAGAGATCTTCAACTATATGTTCCTGATGTGAAGTTGTATTACCATTTTAAGATTCCTGATTTAGATTTAGATGTTGGATTATGTCCTTTAGGTAATGATGGTGATGTTAGGCTTTTGGCCAAATATGTTGCAAAAAACAAAGTTAGTAAGGTGTTTATAGAACATGGTGAAACCAAGGTTAAAAATTACTTTAGTCCTACACCAGCGTCGAAGGTGGTTATTCAAGAATTAGAAAATGAGGGGGGTGCTGTTAATACCATTCAAAGGCCTAGAAGAAAGAAACTTAGGATATCAAAAAATCTCTTACTTCAATGGAAAGATGTAACTGATGTAGATGGTTTAGAGGCTGCTGATAATGCAGGTAATGCAGGTAATGCAGAGGGTAATGCAGGTAATGTAGGTGGTGTAGAGGCTAATGTAGTTGTGGAGAATGCATCGTTCACTAACAGTTTTAGCTATGATTTTGACAATGCAAATTTCTCAACTGATTTTCCAGTAGATGGTCAGTCTAGGCAAGCGGAGGGTGATGAGTCTGAGGTTGGTCAGTCTAAGCAAGCTGAGGGTGGGTTGTCTGGGCATGATGAGGGTGGTGAGGCTGAGCATGATGAGGGTGGTGAGTCTGAGCATGATGAGGGTGGTGAGGCAACTGATGGTGCTGAGGCTGATGATGATGAATCATCTGTGGGTGATGATTCAGATGATAGTGACTTTGTAGAGGGGTTAGAGAGTATGGATGAGGCTGAGTATGACATGCAGGACTACCATGCAAATGTTGACAGGGGTGTTGAGTTTATGGGAGCTGAAGTAGAGTCTGTTGGCAACCATGATGTGGATACCAGTGATGACTTATTAGATGATGAAAATCTAAGTTATGAGTCTTTTGACAGCTTGACTGATGAGGAAATGGAAGATTTCGAAACTAGGAGAAGTTTGGAATTAAGAGAGTTGAGGAGGAAAAAGAGGGATGGACAATCAACATCCCAAGTGACCTTTTATGTTGGTCAGTTGTTTCCAACAGCCAAAGTGGCAAAAGACAAGATAAACAAACATGCAATTGAAACAAGGAGGTCACTGTCTTTTCTGAGAAATGATAAAAAAAAGAATTAGGGTTGTTTGTGAGGGTAGATGTCCAATTTTCACATGTGGGCCGAATCAAACTGGGCCCAGCCAAAGTGGGCCAGGTATCCATATACAATTTGAAAGTTGCAAAAAAGGCAAGGAATCTTCTGCAAGTGGGACAAAAAAGGGGTTTAAAAAGGGATTGGTAGAATGCAATGATAAAAGGAAGGGTAGGTTAAATAGTGTAGATTGTCCTTGGGTTTTGTACTTGTCAAGATTGAGTGATGAAGATGAGACTTGGGTGGTAAAGACTTACCAACCAGATCACAAGTGTCTCACATCCAGAAAAATACAACCTTTCAGTTCTACCTTCTTGGCTAAACAAGAGTTTGTGATGAATCAGATTGCAGGCAACCCTAATATTTCAGTTAGTAGGCTACAAGAAGAGTTTAGGAGGAAGTATGAGCTGTCAGTGTCAAAAATGAAGGTATAAACCCTAATTTCTGGTTGTGTTTATTCTCTTTAATTACAGACCATTAACTAAGTTTAAATTGATTACAGGCTTTCAAGACAAAGCTGAAGGCTACAAAGAAGATTGAAGGGGACTTCAAAGCTCAGTATGCAAGCCTCAGGGACTATGTCATGGAACTGCACAGGACCAATCCAGGTACAACAGTTAAATTTGTTGTTGAGCCTGAGTGTAACCCACATGCACCCACAAGGATCTTCAAGAGGATTTATGTTTGTCTGGGACACTGAAAGAAGGGTTTAAAGAGTGTAGGAGGGAACTGTTGGGATTAGATGGGGCATTGGGACATGGGACATGGCAATGAATGGCCAAGAGGTTGGACCCCCGGAATCATGGGTTAATGAATTTTATTATCTTGAAACATGGAAGAGGGTTTACAGTCATACCATTGGTCCCATTAATGGCAGAGAATTGTGGCCAAAATCACAGGTTCCAACCAACCTAACCCCACCTCTGCACCACAGACCTATCGGCAGACCTAAGAAGAAAAGAAGGAAGGATGCTGTGGAGTTGCAGGATGAAGTTGAAAGGGCTTCACAAGCAAGAAACAAGAGAAACAGGGCTGCTGAAGCTGACAACGAGGAGGCTGTGGTTGGTGGCAAATTCACAAGAAAATGGAAGTCGGTGAAGTGCCAGAAGTGTGGTGAAAAGGGCCACAACCAAAGAACTTGTGGAAGGACCAAAAAAGTTGTTGGGCCGAAGAAAGGAAGGAAAGGAACGAAGAAGAAAGATGGTAATCAAGCTACTGAGGCTGGTCAGGCAGGTCCAAGTGTTTAAGGGTTATGGTTCTTCGGGTTGTCGGGTTATGGTTTTTGGGTTGTCTTAAAACAATCATGCAGTATTTTGTGTCTATTTAGCTTATTAAAACACTATGACAGTTATCATGTATGGTTGGATGTTTAATTATCATGTATGGTTGGATGTTTAATGTTCAGTCGTTTAAGGTTTGTGGTTTAGTATTTTCTGTTTTACTTTCATGTTTGTGGTTTAAAGTTTGGACATCTCATGTACAGGTTATTGTCTTCATTTGTAGGAACAGGTCATGCACAATTTCGTTTGTGTAATGTACATTTTGTAGGAACAGGTCATGCACAATTTCGTTTCGCGCATAAGATTCGACCAATATGTTTTGTACGATACACTTTGCATAATTCACTTTGCACAATTCATTTTGCACAATACATAATTACTTCCAAACAACCTGCTGCTCATTGAATGCTAACCATATTTCACCAACCACATTTTTCCAACATTTAACACATAATTACTTCAAAACAACCAACTTAATTGAATGTTATCCATACATCAGATTTTCAAAAACATTACAACATCCTTCACATTTAACACATTACATTATCCAATGCATTCAAGCCTTAACATACATCCAAAACACAAACCCTAAAACTATCAAAAGAACCGTAATGATCTTGTTCTTCAGCCGATTCTTTTCCCGCATCTTGGCTAACTCAACATCAACTTGGTTTCTGTGTCTTAGAAGCCCAGGAATAATTGCCACTGCACGACTGCACATTGGTGGGTCCACCCACCCTATGAATCTTCCACAGTTGGGTTTCTACAGAGAAAGAAGAAAGGATCAAACTTTTGAAGCCCTAGACTATTAAAATCGGTAATAGTATACATTACCATGGTTGGACAGGAGTAGAATCGCCGACCAGGGTTGAGATCAGTCCATGACGTAACAATGATTGCATCTTGGCCACAATTGCAGAGAACCATGAGGATGATGGAATCGAGGCTGCTGAGGAAGACGACCTGAGGAAGACGAACAGTGGAGAAGATGATGGAATCGATGCTGTTGGTGGTTAGGTTTGTGGGAAAAAGGGTCTTATTTAATATGCAGGAGAAAAGAAACAAATAAACTGACCAAAATACCCCTCACGTGATATGCACATGGGGTCACTTAACAGAGAAAACAAACTGAAGTTAGACCCAGGGACTATCCGAGAACAAAAGTTGAAAACTTGGGGACTATTCAAGTAGTTTTAGAAAGATAGGGACTATAGGTGAAAAAAGGTGAAACTCAGGGGCTATCCGGGCATTTTTCTCTAATAATAATAACAGATAGATAGATAGATATAGATGAGCTAGAGCATGAGTTTCACTTATCAAGCTCTATCCGAGCTTAAACTAGTAGTTAACGTTTTCTAATATATTTACATAGTAATATAATTGTTTTAATAATTATATAAAAATAACTAAATAATATACATATATATTATTTTATATGAAAATATGTATAGAAATTAAATATAATTTTATATAATTAAGTAATAAAAAATAAGTGAGCCGAACTCAAACTTGAGCTTTAAAACTACTTACGAGCCGAGCTTGAGCTTTAGAAACGAAGCTCAAACCTATATGAGCTCGGGCCCTCATATACTGTTAGTAATTGGATTAATGTTATGGGGACTTGATTGTGTTAATCAGGATGAAATCAAGGAAGGAGAAGGGGATGATGAAAATGGCAGGAAGATGAATGTTTGTGAGGAGTGTGGTGTTTCTTTCAAGAAACCTGCTCACTTGAAGCAGCATATGCAAAGTCACTCACTTGAGGTATAAATTTGAAACATTAATAATTCATTGCAGTTTAAAGTTATTGATGTGATATGGTGTTAACTAGGAAACCATAGGTTCAGTTCGCGTTTTGCTGTTGTGTAAGCTAGTGTGTTTATTAAAATTGTTGGAATTATATGTACGGGTTCGATAAGTCAACGCTGCTGACCGAGCTATGACCCGTAAGAGTTACACCTTGGGCAATGAACACTAAATCCACTTAACTTGATTAACTGGTAATCACGGACAATTAACTAAATAAACGGACTTATTATTTATACTAATTATAAATAATATGTATAACGTTTATTCTGTTATTCTCGGGCTTTATCGCGTCTTGAACCTGTACTACATATATTAGTTTTGGTACCCGGGTAATTATTAAATCTATACATATGTGTGTATGTAATTAATATGGAAGTATGAACATATTTAATTCATAGGGTGCCATGCATCATTCAGACGAATTCCATGGAAGTATGAACATATTTATTACATACCACTAATATAATATTTGCCTGTGGACAATATTTAACTAGTGAATGGAGCATCGTTTTCTACCTAACACAATTTATATTTAGACTTTACATGCAAAGTCTAGGCCACCCACATGAAGAAGAAGCAGACGAAATAATTCAAAGAAAGAAAGGTTCCTTTTTTTTGAAATTCAATTAATCTTGGCTTCAAGTTTAAAACGGGTAATTTTCGAATATATTGTGTTGGAAAGAAAAGTTCTCAAGTATTGTTCAATCGCTGCTGTTCAGTAGAACACCACCGGTTACCCGACGCACCCCGTTTTAGTTCGTGTTCTAGCAACTCGTTCGTTGTACCTCGGTGTCTCACACGGTTAATTATTAACCACAAGGGTATAATTTTTCTCATCGGTAGATTAATTATTTTATATTCCGTATTTGCATGTCTCTAACCATGATCCTGTTCGGTTCACTTTTTGGTGTTGATTATTTATATTTATTCCGCTGCGTTTATTAATTACTTATTTAATTAATAATATATATCAAACCAGTTTTTGATAAAACTAAAATTGACACCACTGAAACCCAACAGTGGTATCAGAGCCACGCTTACAACATGCAAATCGGTACCGGTCTTTTAAACGGAATTAGAACACAAACTTTAATTTGTTTTAAAGTTTCTGATCTAAATAATTTTAAGGGAAACTTTAATTTTGGTCAATATTTTATTTGTTTTGCTTGACCAAAAGATTGCCCGGTATATTTTGTGATTGTTATGGAATATGTAAATCCGGCCCGACCTTATTTTTATGGTTGTATATTTTATTCGGTTTTGTAATTATTATTTTTGCCATTGAGATGGTTCAAAATTGTAATAATTAATTTATTGTTTTGGCCAGTCATGTGGTTCAAAGTTGTAATAGATAGTTTTATTTCCTTTTGTCTTTGTTATATTTACTTGTTAAATATTGTTGATACGAAGACCCGAAGAAAAACCGAATGCCAAGAGGAGTCTTGGAGTTAGTGGGAGTTGCTCAAGACAACTGGATGCACTCAAGTCCATCCTTGTGGTTTTTTGTGTGTTGTGACCCCGTGACCCGTTTGATCTTGCTATAAGGCTCTAGCAAGATCGAACACTTTTTTGGCCATATAGATTTACATATTTATTTTGCTTTTGTGGTTGCCTTTTATCTTATAATTTGTTATAACATAACCAACCAAATACCAACATGATTTTAAAAGGAGTTTTAAAATATTAAAAACAATCACATTAAAACAAGTTCTAAATTGTTTTTACAACTTGTTAAAGTTTTTGTTATAAAACAAAGGTTGTTCTTAAAACAAATAACAACCAATTAAGTTTTGCAAATTAAACTAGTTTTTATTTTCAAAACTATTAACTTAGTAGTTTTCTATTAACTTAAAATTGGTTATTTCAAGTCACGACAAACTTAGTTTTAATAGGTTATTTAAAACTAAGTGTCCTGAGAGATGAAAGGGTTCATCAAGATGTCACGACTAAAATATATACTAAAATTGGCTCTCTCGACCCTATTTGGTAAATATTAAAATTAACCCATAATTAAAATCAATGGTCTATGCCATCCTACTACTAGTAACACTTGGGGCATAATGCGAACCATCAGTGTTGGAGCCACAGCACGACACTTGGTGTCTAGTTTATCCTTCCAAGGTGCAAGGGTTTCGTCGACACATCCGGCCCTTCCACATGTGACTGTTTTAGGACGACTATTACTTTTTCTTCTCGTGTTGCGTGCCCCAGCCGTCTCGAGAACAAAAGCGGCATAGAGGAGGCTAAACGTATCAATGCATAGACAAGAGTTGTCTTAGCGGCCTCATATCCGAGAGTTGTGCAAATCTCACAATTGACACTCATTGTTAGTCTGCCTAGTCACTTACTAAAGTGTATGCCACAGCTGCCTTTAATACTGACTTAGCCAGATTCTCATTCCTTGTTTTAATTACTGTAATGGGTCATTAATTAAATAAGGAAATATACATCGAAAATACTAATTTATATCACCTTCCTTATATATAACAGATGTCTAATAAAACAACTCCTTCATTTTCAAGTCTATACTTGAAAAGAAATAATTGTTTTTCACACCAACCTTCTCGAATGGCACCGCAATATGAGAATAGTTCTCAAGATGGAGGAAAAGCTGTATATCTTAAATGGCCCAGTCCCTACCAAGCATGAAAGTAATTCTGTTACTACTCGCAAGGCACTGGAGAAACATAACGAGGATGCCGTTGAGGTACCCTACCTTATGAAAGCCACCATGTCTCCTGATCTTCAGTAGAACATGGAAGATAAGGATGCTTATGACATGATCCAAGCAACTGAAAGGCATGTTCCAGAAACAAGCCTGATAGGAGCGATATGACACCATGAAACAGCTCATAAGCTGTAAAATGCTGGAAGGATCATGTATCAGTACTCATGTGCTAAAGATGAAAGGATACATTGACCAAATGAACAAACTTGGTTATTCCATAAAACCAACCAAGTTCTAATGGCCAAGTCTGGTGGTGTTGAGAAGCCCAACAACAAGAAAAGGAAACATAAGAGCAAAGGCAAGAGAAAAATTGTTATTGCTGCCAGAAATGCCACCAACAACAAGCATGTTGCAAAACCACACCCTCCTAGGAGCGTCAGTGCTTTGAATGCAACCAAATGGGCACTGGAAAGGAAACTGCCCACAGTATCTAGCCAAACTGAATATGAACAAGGCCAACGACATTGGCACTTCTTCCGATATTCTTATTTATGTTATCAAACTTTTCACTGTTTCTAGCAACACATGGGTATTTGATACCGGATGTGGTTACCACATCGTTAATGTCTTACAAGAACCTGAAAAGTGGAAGAAACTGAAACAAGGCTACCTGGAACTCATAGTTGGTAATGGAAAAAGGGTTTCAGTTCTTGCAACTGGAACATTTTTTGTTTTCATGTTCCCCTGGCCTTGTAGTTACTTTAAATAACTGTATATATGCATCTGGTTTGACCAGAAACATTATTTCAGTCTCTTCACTGTTTGAACAAGGATTCAATTCAAGTACGTTTTAATGGTTCTTCTATTATAGCCTACTTGAATGATGACTTTTATTTTGAGGCTAAACCTCGAAATGGTATTTATGAGATTGATGTTCAAACAAGTAATAACATATATCATCTTTCTAAGCATAACAAAGCTGGCATAAATGAAATATATTTATGGCATTGCAGAATTGGCCACATAAGTAAGGCACGCATAAAATGGCTCCAGTCCAAGGGGATTCTTGAATCCACTAGACAGGACTCCTTTGATGATTGCGAACCTTGCTTAGCTGGAAAACTCACAAAGCACCCCTTCACCGATGTTGGTGAACGGAACAGTGATTTTCTAGAACTCATTCACATGATGTATATGGCCCTTTCAGAACCATGTCTAGAAACCATGACTAAAACCAGCTTGATAGAAAGATAAAAGTACTTCGATCAGATCGATGTGGTGAATATCTCAGCTTTGAATTTCTCAATCATCTAAAAGAGTGTGGAATAGTTTCACAACTCTCTCCACCTAGCACACCCCAACGTAATGGTGTGAGTGAAAGGTGAAATCGAACTCTACTTGATATGGTTCGATCGATGATGTATAGAACTAACTTTCCTCACTCCTTCTGGATCATACTCTTATGACCGCTACCCGCATTGTCATTTTTGACTCGACTAAAAAGGTAAACAAAACACCATATGAGATATGGCATGGGCGTAAACCCGATTTGGAATACCTTATAGTATGGGGATATGAAACATACATCACAAATGATTATGATGAAAGCTCGATCCTCGAGGCGAAAAGATTGTTTTCGTCGGATACTATAAAAGAAGCGGATATTATTTCTACCATCCTGATGCAATTGTGATTTCCATCAAACGGAAAGGACACTTTCTCAAGGAAGAACTTCTTAATCGAGAAACTGAAAATAATGTGGTTGATCTTGAAGAAATTCAAGAACCACAAACAACCGCTAAGGTAGTCGGACTGTCTGATCTACAAGTAGTTGTTTCCAATGAATCAGACATAAAACACAAGCGTTTGCAGAAGTAGTAGAACTCGCAAGAATCTGATAGATGTCTATGGCGTCTAAAAGGTCCCGAAGTCTTATTAGTAGCTGAGTATAATGACGAACCTACTAACTACAAATCTGCTATCTCAGATCCTGAATCTGCGAAATGGCTGGAAGCCATGAACGCTGAGATGCAATCTATGCGTGATAATCAAGTCTGGGACTTGGTTGAGCTACCCCCCGAATTTCGGGCAGTAGGGAGCAAATGGATTTTCAAAAAGAAAACCGATATGCATGGAAATGTACGCACCTTTAAAGCACGGCTAGTTGCGAAGGGTTTCACTCAAACTCAGGGTATTGACTATGATGAAACTTTCTCGCCCGTTGCTATGATCAAATCGATCAAGATATTGCTTGCCATAGCCGCGTACTATGATTACGAGACATGGCAAATGGATGTCAAAACTGCTTTTCTTAATGGGCATCTCTCTGAAGACGTTTATATGGTTCAGCCTGAAGGTCTTTGTCGATCCTAAATATCCAAGTAGGGTGTGTAAGCTGAATAAGTCCATTTATGGACTCAAACAGGCATCTCGTAGCTGGAATCTTCGTTTTGACCAAAAGATCAAAGAGTTTGGTTTTGTCAAAAATGAAGATGAGCCTTGTGTTTACAGAAAGGCTAGTGGGAGCACCATATCATTCCTCATCCTGTATGTGGATGATATAATAATCATTGGAAATAACATCCCTATGCTTAATGAAGTTAAACACTATTTGGGATCTTGCTTCGCAATGAAAGATCTTGGAGAAGCAGCTTATATTCTGGGAATCAAGATCTACAGAGATAGATCTAAGCGGCTTCTAGGGCTAAGTCAAAGTACATACATAGATAAAATAATGACACGCTTTAAGATGGAAAACTCCAAGAAAGGAGGTGTTCCTATGACTAAAGGGACCGTGTTGGACAAATCGCAATCTCCTACAACGGACATTGAAATTAAGCAAATGGAAGCAGTTCCATATGCTTCAGCGATTGGTTCTATCATGTATGCTATGTTATGTACTAGACCTGACGTCTCGTATGCTTTAAGCATGACCAGTCATTTTCAGCACAGTCCTGGCATTGCCCAATGGACTGCAGTAAAGAACATTCTGAGGTACTTGAGAAGAACCAAATATATGTTCTTGGTGTTTGGAGGAGTGGAAGAGGAGCTCACTGTAAGGTGTTACACTGTTGCTGGCTTCCAAAGTGACCGAGACGATTCTCGCTCACAATTAGGATTCGTATTCACTCTCAATGGAGGAGCTGTCTATTGGAAAAGCTCCAAACAGAGTATAGTGGTGGATTCAGCCACCGAATCCGAATGTATAGTTGCATCATATGCTGCGGAAGAATCTGCTTGGATGAAGTAGTTCATCAGCGACCTTGATGTGGTTTCAAGAATTCATAAACCAATCTAGGTGTTCTGTGATAACATAGGAACCATGGCTCAAACCAAGGAGCCTAGATCATAGGGCCAAGCACATTCTAAGAAAGTTCCACTATATACGGGAGATACTGGAATGAGAAGACATCTTAATAAGCAAAGTAGACACAGATCAAAACCTAGCAGACCCGTTCACTAAGCCCATGACTCAGGACAAGCATGATCAGCATATGGATGCTATCGGGCTTAGATTAGCTAGCAGTATGTTTTGATTTAGTATTTGGATGTACGAACATTCAAACAGTTGTACCTTTTGAATTCTCCTTTGATTTACTGGCTAAATGAAAAGTTTGAATCTTACAACTGTGTTCGATTTTAATACGTTTAATCCATGAATATTGTATTCTAAATTATCCGTAGTCGGTCAGACTCGTGGGAACGACTCTGAATTAAGACTATTCTGACTTTGGACTCAAGGAATTGACTTCCAAATTCACAGACCTCATTATGAATGACGTTGGATGTAACTCGCATCAAATTATCTTCATGGATCTTAGTCATAAGATGATTTGATATTGGTATACTCATTTAGTATCCTCTGACCTGATATACATATTAGAACTTCCGTTTACCAAGGATTATTCTTTGATTATTGTCAACCGCTGTCGCGTAACTGCCAGTCATAAAGGCTTTAATTGGGAATAGTTCTGAAGTTCAGTGGGAGTTGTATGTAGTCGATAAGGGATTCTGTACCTTTACATGATATGTAATAGTTAGACATTGTGGCGCCGTCGTTGATTCAAACTGGTGAAGTGTAAGGCCTTACCCAAACTTACTGTGTGTTTGTTCGGACCACTTTGACTCTTGATCGAGAACAATAATAATTGAACACCATATGAGAATGAACTTAATCCATGTCTCATTGATTCAATTTATGTCTTTTACAGAAAGGATGAATGACAACAATTACCATAAGTCTATTGTCTTACATTAGTAAGTTGTTACTAATGGCAAGGTGTTTTGGTTAATGACTTTAAAGTGTCATACCTTGTTGGGGGCAGCCATGTACAGCTAGAGCGCCGCTGACTGTCTGCGTTGAGGATTTTATCGAAACCCGTCCAAGTGGGAGATTGTTGGAATTATATGTACGGGTTCGATAAGTCAACGCTGCTGACCGAGCTATGACCCGTAAGAGTTACACCTTGGGCAATGAACACTAAATCCACTTAACTTGATTAACTGGTAATCACGGACAATTAACTAAATAAACAGACTTATTATTTATACTAATTATAAATAATATGTATAACGTTTATTCTGTTATTCTCGGGCTTTATCGCGTCTTGAACCTGTACTACATATATTAGTTTTGGTACCCGGGTAATTATTAAATCTATACATATGTGTGTATCTATCTATATATATTCTAAAGTTTAGTTATATGTTCTATTTTAAAACCAAAATTTATGGTGGTATTTATGGTGGTTTTATGTTGGGTTCTTCTTTCTCTCTCACACTACACTAAATTAATAGTGATTGGTGTTTAAGGATTATTAATTCCTAAATATTATAAAATCACCTTATAAATGCGTCTATTAAATATTATTATTTACATTGACATATACATTATGCATCGTACACATATTAGAATTTCCGGATCTAAATATCCATTATTAATTCACTGTCTATATATACCTATTACTCTTTGTATGGATTTGATTTGAATCATATATGCAATAATTGTGTATATAATAGTATAATATCTACTGATCAGAGCTCAATGATCATTTTGAGATCATTCGAAATGTATAATTCAAAATTAACCTCCTGAAATTCAGAATATATATAGATATATCGTATATGTAGCAATTAATTTATTGATATGAGAACTATATATAATCTAAAATTTAGTTGCACGTTCTATTTTAAAATCAACATTAATGAAGTTTTAAATGCAATACTTAAAATAATATTGATTAAAATAATACTATATCTATCTATATCTATACTACCTTATTAAGTAAACTGGGTTTTCTACCCTTATCGTAATTTTACATTATGTACACATCTTCAAGCAACATGTACAAGAAAGGCAAGCTATTTTAGAGGGGGTAAACTTGCACATTATTCAAAGATTTAAGACACTTTGAGGGCATTTTAGGGATTTCATCCATGAATTTATCACTCCTTCAATGTAATAAACAACATGCCGGAGAATTCAACCGACGCCCTTTCATTTTTCGTTTCAAATGCATTTCTTCACCTCCATGATCAATGACCACCTTAAATACGGCATTAAATATCGACACAGATTGTAATATACGACCGAGAAGTTGAAAAATGCGAAGGCATGGAGTTTAAAACCCTTGGTGGCCGATTGAAGGTGATTGTTCAAATAGACCTAACTGTAGAAATTAACAGTCCTCCTCCAGTGTTAATTGTCCAAAGCTTTTCAGTTACCCTACTCAATGACAAGGAAAGGGAAAAGACATTAGGAGAGAAAACGGAAATAATATCAATCGGGCGTTTGATCAGTAACACACACACTCTCTTTCTCCAATAACTATGATACTCTCTGGAACAGGATCGAAAGATCTAGGTTTTCATGATTCTAAATCTGGTTAGGAAGATCTGGGGGTTGTTCACATTCATGGCAGGTAATTTTTGTTTTTTTTGATTGGTTAGGGACCGCAATAACTATATTGAATTACTAATGAAGTTGTGGATTATATTTATACATTGTCCGGGAGATCTTTCGTACAATTGAAAGCTACCTTATAACAAACGGATATGTGAAAACGTACACAAATCTTAATTTAGATCGGGTCAAATATCTTGGAATTGTTATCGACAGTGATGAAGCCCGTAACGCATCACAAGTGGTTGAACTTTTAGAGTGGCTTTCAGCTATAGGCTTGAAAAAGATCTGCCTTTATGACCGAGAAGGTAACGAAGATGCAATTTTGAAATAATTTTGGTTAATAACTTTTTTACATTATTGAACAAAAGATATGTCGCATGTATTGATGTACAGTAGTATAGTTTATTTAGTTGATCATATTTTCTTTTACAAATGTGGGGGTGTTAAAGAAGGCAAAGGCGGTCTTCATCGAGAGATTTGGTCCACTTCTCGGGAAAAATGGATGGATTTTGAATTTGTTTCAATCACCGGTGAAAAGAAGCAGTTGCTAAAGCAGCCAACGTACTCTTCAAAAAGTATTATGTGGATGAAAAAGATTCAGAAAAACCGTTCTTTACTGAACTCACTTAACTGAGGCACTAAAGACCCTCGGTTTGTTGTTTGTTCCTTTATAATCTATCGTGTGCATATGGTAAATAAATCGATAATGAATCTTTCTATCTACTTGGTTTACTATTAGGTGCCGTAGAGGCAGATCCCGATCTTTTATTAATTTATGGGCCAGTGAGGTGCCATCTTGGTTTTCCAGCATGGCGAATTCATTTATGGGCCAGTGAGGTGCCATCTTGGTTTTCCAGCATGGTGAATTCGTTACACATGGATGGCGTAAGCCTTTTTTTTGTTTTTTTTGCTTCTGTTATAATGAAGTGTTGAAGTCATGTAATAACCGTCTTGGGATGAATTTTGACTGATGCAGGCACATGGGACCATTAAAGTACAAGAAATTTGGTTTGATAATGAAAGCTATTCACAGATTCACTAAAGACGAATTGTTACTCTTATATTCTTTTTTTTTGCATGCTCCAGGTTCATAAGATTCTAGCGTCACCTCTTTTTCTGCACCGGTGTAGCGACAACGAGATTGTAAGAACCTTGGAGAAGTGGAGCAATTGTTTGGGATGTTTTTCCCGTGGATGTGGTGAAATCGGACAGGGAAAAAGAGGCTGAAATGGTAGCCCGGGAGGCCCAAAATTAAGTTTAGGCATTAAGATGGGAAAACATGTATGTAATTATGGGGTTTAGATGTTTCATAACCTTTTAAACAAAATTTATCTGACATGAAGAGACATAATTATGGGGTTTAGATGTTTCATAACCTTTTAATGCAGGTTTGAAGTTTGTAACTTTCAAGATATGTTTATTCTATATATTCTGCTAATAAATTTTGTATGATTTTTATGCTTCATCGTCCAATATCAGAAATGAGCATGTTGATTACAATGGGGACGATCGTACAGCGGAATGCATTCCGATCAAGAACAACAAATTCTTTATTATTAAAAAATTCAGCTACTGAGTGACGGTATGATTTACAAGTACTTTGTTTCTTTTGTAAAAATTAATTTGATATATACTTGATTAACAATCTCTGAACTTATTTTGTTTTAGAATTCGAGAAAATAACAAATAGAATCATTCAATGAATTTAGAAGTATAACTGCTGATTCTTTTCATGAATATGATTTTGCAAATGATGCAGACCCAAGAATCTTTCGATTCTTGCTTGCTAGCAGATGATCAATATCAACTTCTTTTCACATAAATAGGTTGGGTAATGGGTCAAACGGGTAATTTATGGTGTGGATTGAGACAGGAATGGTTGACCCGAAACACTTTCTTATCCCAACATTTTAATCTTTTCTGTATACGATTAGCGTAAAATACAATTATAAAAAGTATTTAACTTCTATAATCATCTAATTTTTAAATTAAATAATTTAAGGTGCATGTTGGGAAACTTCTGACCCGTTTCCCATTTAATCTACCTCTTTTTTAGTTGCAAGTGTTGACCCATTAGAGATAAAATCCAACCTGAAATTACCCATTCATAGGTATTGAACCGAATTGCTATTTGAGTTGTTAATATACGGCCGTTTTCCTCATGATTTATGTTTAGGTGTCAAGTCAATAGCTACATGATAGGGGTGAGCATGGTGCGGTTCGGTTCGGTTATTACCTATAACCGAAACCATAACTGCACATTGCGGTTATCAAAAAATCATAACCGTTCGGTTTCGGTTAATGCGGTTTCGGTTCGGTTATAGGTCGGTTATTTTCATTGTTTCTAATGTTGGAATTTAAATGTGTGGGTCGAGCAAAATTAATGCGCAAACAATAAATATACGGTTAATCAATTATATTTCACTACCATATATCCCCACTTGCGGTATGCGCATATAATGTATATATGTGTGGGTCATCGGGGGGCAAAAGTGAAAGTGCACTAATTTTAACGTTATTTTACTAATTTTGTGAAAATAACGTTAAAAGCTGAGGACGGTTAATCATGCATCATGTGGTGGCGTGATAGCTGAAAGACAAAAGGGTACATGCACTAATCGGTCTTTGTCCCGATTGCTGAGTGTTATGTGCCTTATGTCCAAGGCTTGATGCAAAACTACTATCGAGCCGGGGGTCTCACTGGAAGCAGCCTCTCTATTCCTACGGGGGTAGAGGTAAGGCTGTCTACATCTTACCCTCCTCAGACCCTACCTTTGCTTTGCTATTGGTGGGATTTACTGAGTATGATGATGATGATGATGATGATGCAAACTAATTCCAAAACAAAAGTAACACGTGTAGTCACGTGTTATGTGGAAACATACATACGAACACAAAGTGGTTTTTTGGGCTCATGCTTGAGTGGAGATGAATTTCAATAGGTATGATTTTTTTTTCCAATTATGTGGCGATAAAGAAAGAAAAGTCTAAGGGTTTTTTTTTTTTTTTTTTTTTTTTTATAGTTTGCAGAGCAATGCTGATTTGTTGTTTGGAGGAATTACAATTGTGGGGGTAGTAGCCATGTGAATTTATCCTAGATCGCATGAAATCCACTATCCCTAATGCTTTTAAGGTGAATGTTTATATTTTTCATGTTCATTGTGGCTCTGTAATTTGTTTATTAATTAAACATTTTAATAAATGTTTTATAGCGTCTCTCGCCGGCAACCTTTTTGGGTGCATTATTTTGCTTCAGTGTGTTTTGTCTCAACAACCCATATACGTGCATCTATAGTTTTCTTTCTGATTAGAATTTGTGATGCAATGCTATTTTTTTTGTTCAGGAAACAGGTAAGCTACCTTGGGAAGTATAGTGTGAGGGTGTAGAGCCAGAGTAATAGCCGATCATCACTCGATTCGCAAGTTTAGGTACACACTCCTATTTTAATCATTTGTTTTACGAATATAAGAATTTGTCGATGATCATGCTTCATATTGCTTATTATTCATAAAGATGAACTTAAACGGGAATTGCCAAGACAAGCTGACACGATTGATAGGTTCATGAAAATTCAGGTATATTTATGCTAAAAGCCTCCAATTATGTATATACTTCATTAATTAATTGTTTAAATGGACATGTTTGGTATATGCTTTATATCAAATTGGCCAAATATGAGATGTTTTTGCAAATGGCTAATCATATGTGCTTTGCACATTCTTGACTTGCATATTTTTTTGTCGATATAGGATAGATGCTGATTAAGAGTTACTTTAATTGGGTTTTCTATTATTGTTGCACGACGGAGGGTTTTGTTTTATCAACGGATTTGACCCGATCAACAAAACAATCTGATAAAAGACTAAAGATAACCAAATTGACCAGCAGATCTTGAAGAGGTAACTGCCACTTTTGTTGGGTTGTTGATTAATCACCGCATCCAAATAACTATAAGGCAAAATTTTCACTGCAAGTAAGTTATATAAAAATCCACCATAGTTGCTTAATGTTGAACGTTTCCTATAATATTCCCATATGCAACTTAAACATTGATCGTTTGTTGTATCTTGGCTCGAGCTTAATATTTTGTTACTAATATAGTATACTGAAAGTATGCTGAAATGTTTTCCCATGACCGTGAGGCGTATGAGGTTGCCTGTGAGCATGTACACTCATGTTGTGTTCTTCTAGCAAAAGTGGATTAAGTTTAAGATTAATGGCCAATGGCACACATGGATAGACTATGGAAATTTATGACTTGATTTGTATTTTTTATCTTTTCTTTTATAAGTTAGTAATCTTTGTATTTTTATATTTATCTAATTTTATTTTTTAGATATTAAACCAGGTGGCTTGGGAAAAGCCTTGTGCCTAGGAAAAAATGGTTTCTTTGTGCCTGGTAAAATATGATTTGCTATTTTGAGACAAGAGTGTAATGATTGTATCTATATAATGCTACAATTGTTGTTGATGTCATAGAGGAAAGCCCTCAACTGAAATTGTGAGAAAATTCAGAATTATTAAGCACATGTGATAGATTTTACCCCATCACATGCTCTCTTTGATAAAATCAATTGTGCTACAGAAGATGAGGTTAGATGATATTAATTTTTTGTGGAAATAAAAGATACTCTGCCACAACTGCAAGAATGTCCTGCTAGATGGGGATGGTTGTAAGCCCTTTGATTCTTCACACCTCCATCGATCCCAACTAAAGACAAGGGGGTGCTACCCATACCGACACCAGTTAAGCGCGTTGAAGCGATCGTAAGGTATATATCGGCTTACACTTTATCCGTGCCCTGTTTAATAAACCATTTTAATTAAAGATGTGCTATTTACCTTTCTACTCGATCTGAAATGTTATTTACATACCTGGTATATGTTTACTCTATTTTAAAATTAGGAGGCTACAACAGTCGGAAACTTGAGTTCATAAATATAAAAGTGCATTACTCTACATTAAAAAAATAGGAATAAAAAAACTTGGTAACGCATCACTTCGAATGTGTAAAGACATATAAGGGGAGAAGTTGGCTTTTGAAAAAAATAAATTTGGTATCGTTATAAATGGAAAGGCAACAAAAAAACTTTCAACTGTAATTGATTGATTTCCATAAACAATGTAATTGTGCATATTTATTTTTAGATAACCGTCTACATAAATGTTTCGTGTTTTTCCTTCGCAGGCCTGCTTATGCAGATTCGGATTCAGAAGAAACAGTTGACAGTGACCCACATGAAAGATATACCGTCTGCACTTAGTGTTAGTAATGAAAACCTGTACTACTTTTCGATGCATATACATAAACATAGTATACCATTTTTAATAGTTTTCTTTTCGTTATTTCACTGCAGTTAGTTGGCTGGTGATGGGATTGGGGATGACGTTATCCAATAAGATAGGAAGGCGTGCGAGAGTTTATCCGTTTTCCCTTTTTCTGTTTCATGTTTTTTTCCCTTGGAAGACATCTTTTTTCACTTCTTTTTGGCCGGCAAGTTTTGCCAAGGAAACAACTTATGGCCCATGGTTTAATAAACTTTAATCACGCCCCTTTGTAGGCATATTGTCTTACATGTTATGCACCGGCCGTGTCAGACATCTTACCACGAACAAACAATAGCTATTATGCATGCCGTGCATCGCACGGGCTTTTTCCCTAGTGTAATTAATATGGAAGTATGAACATATTTAATTCATAGGGTGCCATGCATCATTCAGACGAATTCCATGGAAGTATGAACATATTTATTACATACCACTAATATAATATTTGCCTGTGGACAATATTTAACTAGTGAATGGAGCATCGTTTTCTACCTAACACAATTTATATTTAGACTTTACATGCAAAGTCTAGGCCACCCACATGAAGAAGAAGCAGACGAAATAATTCAAAGAAAGAAAGGTTCCTTTTTTTTTGAAATTCAATTAATCTTGGCTTCAAGTTTAAAACGGGTAATTTTCGAATATATTGTGTTGGAAAGAAAAGGTCTCAAGTATTGTTCAATCGCTGTTGTTCAGTAGAACACCACCGGTTACCCGACGCACCCCGTTTTAGTTCGTGTTCTAGCAACTCGTTCGTTGTACCTCGGTGTCTCACACGGTTAATTATTAACCACAAGGGTATAATTTTTCTCATCGGTAGATTAATTATTTTATATTCCGTATTTGCATGTCTGTAACCATGATCCTGTTCGGTTCACTTTTTGGTGTTGATTATTTATATTTATTCCGCTGCGTTTATTAATTACTTATTTAATTAATAATATATATCAAACCAGTTTTTGATAAAACTAAAATTGACACCACTGAAACCCAACAAAAATAACTATCCAAAACCTATCTTCTTTCAACTGAACCGTTATGACGGGCTACACGAACTGACTGTCCATCAAATTTTGTCATAATCAGCATCATAAAGAGTTATACATTTACTCTATATTCGGTCTTTTATGTTCCCTATTTCTTACCCAGAACACTCCATGTAGATTCTAACTGATGTTTTTTATATTAATGATTTTGTTTCTTTAGAAGAAAATGCAGAAACTGCATATGCGCATATAACACGTTTTGTATCTCCTTAGCTTATGGAATTATCTTACCTTTTGTTTATTTTAAAGTACTTCATACTCTACTCTTCACTATTTTTAGTTTATGTATAGTTTATAAAATATTTGTAGCATCCAAACCTGTGCAGGGTATAACGAATTACGTTTTTCAAATTTCATGAAAAAACAGATATTGTTGTGTGATGCATTGGATCCCAATCAGAGAACTCCAAAATGCGAGATCTTGACTGGATTAGTATCAGGTAGGGTGACCTCCTGAGAAGCTCCATCAAGGTATCAATCACGCGATAAAGATACAAGGTTTTAAACATTCTTTCATATATAAATTACTAAAGAGTAAAATGCCATATTTGTCCCTGAGGTTTGGTCAGTTTTGCGACCTTCATCGAAAGGTTTGTTTTTCCACATCTGGATCCGAAAAGTTTGAAAACTTGTCATTTTCATCCGGCTCTTTAACTCCATCCATTTTTTCTCCGTTAAGTAAGGGGTATTTCTGTCTTTTTTGCTAACCTAAAGGGCAATTCAATCTTTTTTCACTTTATGTAAAAAGACTGAATACCCCTGAAAAAGACCGAATTGCCCTTTAAGTTAACGAAAAAGACAGAAATACCCCTGACTTAACGGAGAAAAATGGATGGAGTCAACGAGCTGGATGAAAATTGCAAGATTTGAAAGCTTTGGATTCAGATGCGAGAAAACAAACCTTTGGACAAAAGTCGCAAAACTGCCCAAACCTCAGGGACGAAAATGTCATTTTACTCATTACTAACTTTTTAAACACTGCAAAAAAAGATCTTATAAATAAGACGTTTACTTTCTGCAGAGGCCTTTTATATGTCCAATAGACGATTGCGACTCCAGTTACCGTAGGAAAGATCACTTAAACCGTCATCTTCTTCAACACGAGGGTAAACTATTCGACTGCCCGAACGAAAACTGCGAGAAAAAGTTTTCGATTCAAGGTAACATGACGAGACATGTTAGGGAAATTCACGATGACGTGGAATCTACGAATGCTGATGTGGATGATCGGAAGCAGCATGCTTGTTTGGAGCCCGGGTGTGGAAAAGTGTTCAAGTATGCTTCAAAGTTAAAAAAGCATGAAGAATCTCATGGTAAGTAAATTTGCATTTCTGTATTATTTAGGGGTCAATTAATTATAGTCCCTGTGGTTGACCAAAATTTTGGATTTGGTCCCTAGTTTTCCAAAAGTACACGGATGGTCCCTGTGGTTTGCACTTTATAACACATTTAGTCCCCAACTTTTGCCAAAAGTATATGGATGGTAGGGGTGTAAACGAGCCGAGCCGAGCCCGAGCCCGACTAGGCTCGAGCTCGGCTCGTTATGTTTTTATGAAGCTCGAGCTCGAGCTCGGCTCGGTTCGAGCCTACTTCTCTGAGCTCGAGCTCGGCTCGCGAGAAAAACCCAAAGCTCGAGCTCGGCTCGAGCTATTTCGAGAACAACCTCAAATGAGCTAAAAGCTCGGCTCGAGCTTGTTTCAACAACGATTAAGCGAGCCAAAGCTCGGCTCGAGCTCGGCTCACCAATGTTATCATCATCATTATTATATTATATAGAAAAAAACTACAATTTTGTTTAGGCTCGCTTAGGCTTGCGAGCCTAAACGAGCTTTGTATTTCAGGCTCGAGCTCGATAACTAAACGAGCTCTATTTCAGGCTCGAGCTCGGGCTCGTTAAGGCTCGACTCGTTCGAGCTTTTAACCGAGCCGATCACGAGTAGCTCTCGAGCCTCTGCGCTTGTTTACACCCCTAAATTGGATGGTTCTTGTGGTTTGCACTTTGTAACGCATTTAGTCCCTAACTTGGACCTGCTTAAACCTTTAGATTTGTTAGCTGGGGACGAAATGCGTTACAAAATGCAAACCACAGGGACCATCCGTGTACTTTTGAAAACCTAGGGACCCAATCCAAAATTTTGGTAAACCACCCACTTTACTCTTAAAAATATATGATTACTTCAAAAACACAGGCTTATTGTTCATTCTAACTGGTAAACATATAATTCATTGTTTAATTAAATTACTGTTGACTATTGCAGTTAGGTTAGAACCCCGTGAGGCGTTTTGTGCGGAACCGGGGTGTATGAAATATTTCTCGAACGTGAAGTGTCTAAAAGCTCATTTACAGTCTTGCCATCAACATGTTACTTGTGAGATTTGCGGGAGCAAACATTTGAAGAAAAATATAAAGCGCCACCTTCGCACACACGAAAATGTCGCTTCGAAAGATAAGATCGAATGCAGCTTCGATGGATGCAACTTAACATTCTCAACGGTAAGAAACATGAACTTGTTTAATGGCTTCATTACCATTCTTTACTGGTCAACCCTGCATTTGACCTGTACCGAAAGTCACCAATTTTGATCCGCTACACAACCCATTTTCTGATTTGCCAACCATATAGTTTTCTTGTATGAAAAAAAGTACCCCTTTAATTATAACTAGTGGGTTACCATCTGCGCCAGGTTCGAAAAGTATATAAAAATATGCAAATCGCGAGAGTTAAAGTTGTTTGATGTTTTAGTTTAGGAGCTAAACATGTCATTATTAAAGTCGAGGGGCTAAAGTTGTTTTAGTTAAGGGGCTAAACATCTCATTATTAAAGTTGAGGGGCTAAAGTTGTTTTGGTTAAAGGGCTAAACATGCCATTATTAAAGTTGAGGGGCGAAAGCTGTTAATTATTAAAGTTAAGGGGCTAAAGTTGTTTGATGTTGTTAAGGGGCTAAACATGTCATTATTAAAGTTGAGGAGATTAAAATGTCATTATTAAAGTTGAGGGGCTAAAGTTGTTTGATGTAGTTAAGGGGCTAAAAATGTCATTTTTAAAGTTGAAGGGCTAAACATGACATTAAAGTTGAGGGGCTGAAGTTGGTTGATGTCAAAGTTGAGAGGCCAAAGTTGATTGATGTGACAAAATAACATATTTATATTTATAGTATATACAATAACAAATCTAAAGTTTTTTTTTTCGTGAAAAAATACAGAGTTCAAATCTTCAACAACACGTAAAAGCCGCACATTTTCAAGAAAAGCCATATGTATGCAGCATTTCTGGATGCGGGATGAGGTTTTCGTTCAAGCATGTGAGAGACAACCATGAGAAATCCGGACGACATGTTTACACACTCGTAAGAACAAGACTGCTGCTCGTAATCTAGCATCACATTCGATATATTAAATTATTATTTGTTTATATGATGATCTTTTATAGGGAGATTTTGTGGAGGGTGATGATCAGTTTCGATCGAGACCAAGAGGTGGTTTGAAAAGGAAATTGCCTGTTAAAATCGATGCGCTTATGAGGAAGAGGGTGTGTCCACCTAGCGAATGTGATGAACTACATGGCTCTGATTACATTTCTTGGTTACTGTCAACAGAGGATGAAGATTGACTTGCTAAGTTTTGAGCCTATGGGCTTTGATTTCGTTAAGCGCTAGTTTTCGGTCTGTTCAGGTTATAATCCAGTAAAAACTGAAGCAAAATAAGTCATTTGTTACATCAAAAGTTGTTAATTCACTCAGGATTTGAATAAAAGCATACATGCGATTTCTAACATGACACAAAAACACAATGAAAACCTAACGTGAAATTTGCGGGTTTTGGATTAGTCTAAACGGCTTTGCATCAGTTTAAGACTGAACACCAAATATGTTTAGGTACATGGGTCGTACTTGTGCTTCATGAATTGACCTAAAAAGGATGTTTATTTTAAATTCTAAATCCATATTACTTGCATGCTTAATATATACCTGCAAGCACTAAACATGATACAAGTAAAACACAAACCAAAAATGGAAATTTCGAAGTAAACAATATTAGAACCTTTGTAATTACCATAAGGGGAAATGCCATAAAAAACCAACATACTTTCTGTTTTTTCTCATAAAAATCCTTCCACTTTATTTTTCACTTAAAAGACAAACATACTTTCTTTTTTGTTTCATAAAAGTCCCTCAAATTTTTTTTTGCATATAAAAAACCATCATAATTTTTTTTATCTCATAAAATTTCCCTAACCACTTTTTTATACTTAAAAAACAACATACTTCTACTCTTGTATCATACAAGTTCCTTAAATGTTAAACTTTAACAAAAAAATCTCTTAATTATGATCGGATGAAATCAAGAAAACACTATTTGACACATTATCTTATACTTTTTAACGATTTTGAATTTATGCATACAATTTTATATGTTTGTTATTTTATTTTGGAGTAAAATGCACGGATAGTCCCTGTGGTTTTTGGTGAAATTTCACCTTTAGTCCCCAACTTTTCAAAATTACACTCTTAGTCCATATGGTTTGACAAGTTGTTACTCGGATAGTCCCCAAAGTGGATGGAGGTTAGTTTTTCTGGTTAAGTGGGTGTGAAATGACAAGGACTATCCGAGTAACAACTTGTCAAACCACAGGGACTATCCGAGTAACCTTCATCCGCTTAAGGGACTATCCGAGTAACAACTTGTCAAACCACAGAGACTAAGAGTGTAATTCTGAAAAGTTGGGGACTGAAGGTGAAATTTCACAAAACCACTGGGACTATCCGTGCATTTTACTCTTTATTTTGAGTTATGTCATCCACACTCGTGAATTTTATTATATTGTTTTCCGAATAATATTTGTTATCAATTTATTGGATTTAAAATGGAAAAGAAAAGACAAACATTGCACATACTTTGGTTTGTTATATATCCAATTTAAAATATTAATTAATCTCAATTCTTTTCTAACGTGATATTAATAAGTAAAAAAAAGTTCACATTTTTTTTTTTCAAATTTAACATTTGGAGTGACTTTTATATGCAAAAAAATTGTTTAGGGATTTTTACGAGACAAAAAAGAAAGTACGTTGGTTTTTAATGTGCATAAAAAATGAAGAACTTTTATGAGAAAAACAGAAAGTATATTGGTTTTTATGGCATTTGCCCTTACCATAACACATCCTTCGCGTGACTATTTTAAAGTATAAATATTTTTGTTATAACTTTACAGAGATGATGTTACACAAAATATAATCTTTTGGTTTGACTAATATAATTATTATTATATATTACAATTACATTTCATAAATAGTAATCTCATTGATAATATGACATTTGTCTTTTTTTGTTTCGTTGGTTTTCTTTTCTTTTATATGTTTAATCACATACTATAAATTTTACATACATACATACATACATATATATATATATATATATATAGGGGAACGCTAAAATGAGAACCACCTCGAGTTGTAAGAACCGTGAGAACTACACCGTACGGGGCGAGGTAGACCAATTTTTTTTTTTCATAAACGTAGATGCGCGTATTATAAACACATTTGTAAAAAAAATGTCGTGTGTGTAGTTTTGAGCACCACAAGTTTGTGTTTACGGGTACCGTAAATCTTACCGGAAAATTTACGGTACCCGTAAACACAAACTTGTGGTGCTCAAAACTACACACACGACATTTTTTTTTTTTAATTTTTTTTTACAAATGTGTTTATAATACACGCATCTACGTTTATGAAAAAAAAAATTGGTCCACCTCGCCCCGAATCAAAAAGTTCTCGCGGTTCTTACAACTCGAGGTGGTTCTCATTTTAGCGCAATTCTATATACATATACATATACATATACATACATATATATATATATATATATATATATATATATATATAGGGCCAGGATTTAGAGAGAACGAGTGAAAGTATGAGAACGGTGAGAACGATTATGGACCGTCAGATCAAAACAATCTATGGACTACATGACGCGGTGGCGTTTTTGTAAATAACATCACTTTTATTAGTGTGGCGCGCTTCCATAAGGGCAAAAAGGTAAATGTTCATATACAAAACACATCAAAGTGTGACCGAAACATATATACTTCCCAGAGAAACCTCCCCAAAACCAACGTAAAACGCGAAAATTTACGCGAAAACCCTAGAAAACGCGAAACAACAAAAACTATGGCGTCGAAAGATCAAACCAGATCCAGAGGAAAAAACATAGTGAGTTAACTTCGATTTACATTGTGCTAGTTTATGCTGCTTTTGGCGTTCTAATTTTAACAAAAATTTGCATTTTCTACAAGTGTGGAAGGGGAAGGGTCATCTGTTCCAAAACGCCAAAAAACGAACGAGCAACGAAATAAGACAACAAGAGGACATGGTACACAATGTTACTTTTCGTGATGTAAAAATACACTTTGATACTTTGTTGCCAAGACGCCAAAATTTGTATCGTTTGTTTAACAATGTATGAGAACGAAATTTTACATATCACTCATGTGTTACTAAACACCACAAACATGTATCCTGTCATAGCTTTGTTACTAAATGCCAAAAAAATGTATGGTTTCTGTTATAAACGCCATTTAACTGTTATTGTCTTATTCAACCTGTCACACCCCGATATTTCCACGTTTCACCGGTGGGCCCGGTAGGGGAGTATCGTGACGTAGTTGATATCATCATAGTCAAACAACACAATATATAGATGCACATTTTTATTTTTGACAGTTTTGGCCCCCGCACTTCCAAACTTGATTTTTAATATGGTTTCTTGCACTTGTAACCCCCAAACTTGACTTTTAAGGACCCCAAGTCATAAACCAACTTTGTTTAGTCCCCGGTTATTCATACGATCACCGAAAAGTCTTAAATTTCAACGTTGACGCTTTTAACCCCTCGTATACGAATATTGCCATAACTTCCTCATACGATAACGAATCTTTATGAAATTTATATCGTGCATTCTAGTGAGCATAATTAATCGTTACAAAGCTTCGGGTTTGCTAAAAGGTCACTCAGAGGTATACTTTAAACATGTTGACACATTTAACCCCTGTAGTTTGTAATCTCTCACTTTCTTTCATATTTAGCTTCGTATGATCCATGATTTATTCGTTTGAAGGTATGATCATCCTGTAGGGTTACAGTAAAGTATATTTATTCTTTGTTGACATTTTGAACCCTTATATTCACATAGTTTCTTTATTTGTCAACTTTAGTCCCTCTAGAGTATTCTTTCACACGTTCAAGCTTATGACGCGTGTCAATACATTATAGGACATGAAATTTCGAGGTGTTACATCCTCACCCCTTAAAAGAAATCTCGACCTCGAGATTTGATAAAATGCTGGAAGTACTTTTTGTCGCATAATGGACTTAACTTCTATAACATGTCTGGAGCCTTTCCAAGCTCCCAAAGCGACTTTTATATTAGGTACATGTATCCTGTTGGAGTTTCCTAACCTGTCGATCCTTAATCGATACAGGTTGCTTATCATATCATAATCTGCATATCATTATGTGATAGTGCTTCTTAACTTATTGGCGAAACACATCCCTCAGTCACTAGTGTGCAATGTATTGCGAGCTCCGCCAAGCTCCTTAAATAGGTTTTAGCTTATAAGCTACTTGATCTTGTTACATTCGATTTCCTTCGAATGATTCTATATATTCAGAGCTTAACTAGCCTGATAATTTAACAAATTTGGCACACTCTTCCTGGGTGACATCTTTTGTTGAACCTTATTCCTTAACAAGAATTTAGGAGGTTTGCTATTTTCATTAATCCTTGATTTTCTGCCGAATACTGGCATCTTACTGATGATTATGAATTTGTGTGATCTTATTTGTTGTTTCCAATACAACTTTCAGATTCTGACAATTGGACTTGCCAGTCTATTGTCCTAACAATAGATGTTTAACACTCCATCTATACAAGGTCTCCAAAGGAGCAGCCTTGATGCTTATATATCAACTATTATAGAAAAGCTTATCTTAAGGTGAGATGGTTATTCCAACCATTGCTCAAAACTAATCTTAAGGAGTAGTTAATCCTTGCAGTTAGTCGAACAAATCGACGATCCTGGGCAGCTAATGGTGATTCTTAAACGTTGCCTAATTAGGGTTGCGGTAAACAATGCCTAAGCAAAATGAACCGTCTTTCATAAATAACTATACCGAATTCTCAGGATATTGAGTTAGACTATATGAACCCTTTATTTTAAAAACTTAGTTAATCAGGGTTTCGATTCTCCCAATGATGGTACTAGCCGTCTTGGAGATTCCATAATAATACAGTCTTAAATGGGATATAAACCTTAACTCTACCTGCCTCTCAGGGGTAAACAGTGTAATATTAGGAGAAGATAATCAAGGTACAAGGAGGTTACAGAGATTTTCCAAATCTCAGGCTCCAGTTAATCCATCCTCGCTTGTGTCAAATGAGTGACACACTTATGCCATGAGTCCACGAATTCCTTTACCATGAACGTTTATTTGAAAATTCTATTTTCTAGATATCTTCTTTGAATGCCATTAGCTGACTTTAGTACCATATGATCATTGGGATATCCTTGTGGTTCCATGCATTAAACCTCCATACTGATCAGGCATGGAAGCAATCTATGGAACTTATTAAGATACATCAATTCTCATACGGCGGTTTTGTCATACCATTTGGTATTCGTAATCAATAGGGATTAAGGAGATATCAATTACAAGCAATGTACTTTATCTGTAGAGAGGGTACATTAGAATTTTATGACTGAAGAGTTCTGACAGGAATAGAAGAAATAGTTCCTGTGAATTTTCTACCTGTAAGTTTTACCTTATACATATTATATATAGGGTTCTTATGAATGGTTTTAAAAGCTTGTTACACTTATAGTTTATGAAGGATTTATTGGTATACGAACAAAAAAAAAAAAAAAAAAAAAACTTTTAGTATTTAAATCACGGATAAAATGTCAAGGAATGTACCTGATGCCATTATTTATGGACTAGCTCAGGCATTTTAGGCGCTTCCATTTTTAGGCTTTCCTTCCTTAGCCGCATTTCTTTTGACAGATTTAGGGCACGTAGTCTTGATGTGGCCTTTCTCATTACAGCCGAAGCAGACTGCATTCTTCATGTCCTTACATTCCAACGTTTTATGTCCCTTAGACTTGCAGATCCCACAAGCCCTGGGCTGCGATTTGGATTTTGTTTCGAACCTGCATTTCCCATAATGGCGCTTCTTGCAGGTCTCACATACTGGTTTCTGGTCGGACTTTTGTTTGTTCTTTTTCTTAGAACTCTGGGAGTTATCTACCTCCCTTTTCCTTTTTAGTTCATCCTTTGCATCAGAGGCATGAACGAGATCCTCCTTAAGAGTAAGGAAATGTGGTCCTAGATAAAATTTGGACCGAGCAGCATGGGGCTCCTTGAACTTTTTCACAGCCTTCTTCACAGCTTTTCCAACAGCTGCGTCTATCATAGTTTGAAGAACATCTTTGGAAATTCTAAGGTTCACAATTTCAGCATCATTAGCATGCGTCGCGTCATCAATGGCGCTATTGACTGTTGTCTTATCCGAGTTTGCCATACTCGATATTGGTTCCTAACACCAATAAAACAATTTCTTAGTTGCAATCCAACAACTGCTATCCCTCATCCTAATGGCCTTAATATATACTAACCATGGTATCAATAATCTATACAGGCTAATATAGCACTAACATTCTTAATGAACGTCATTTAAAATATATATTAATATTACTTAGCCTAGGTCGCAAAAGACCATCAATGGCATTTAAGGTTTGGACCTAATTCATCACTTTTATGACAGAGGATCAAAATGTCACATCTATCTTTATTATAGTGAAGAATTTCGGTAGCTGAAAAGGTTTGCCATGGGGATATCAGAAAAGAGTGATTCCTAATAGATATAAAATATCCATCTAAGATTTGTTGGAGCATTCTTTAAAGTATCATCGGCCAATTTCTATTTCGCGTTAATTGACCGGAGTCTTAGTCAGGCGGAGACAACATATCTCAACATTTATCGTTAATTATAGAATCATATGTGCCAGCATCAAATAAATTTCTGCATAAACTTCTTGATAAGGAAAGGTACCTGCTATATAGTCATCATTCTGCACCATCTCCTGGGCGTTCCTTTGGAAGACTCACGCGTTCGCCTTCCTGGCCTCTCCCTGCTTCTTTATAAGTTTCGGGCAGTTGGTTTTGATGTGCCCTTCCTCGTTACAATTGTAACATGTTGCGTTCTTCAACCCCTTGCAATCTAAAGTTTTGTGACCCTTGGTCTTGCAAATTCCACACAATTTAGCACGTGGGTCGATTGTACATTTTCCAGAATGTTGCTTTTTGCAGTTACTGCATTTGGGTCTGTTATTAGACTGACTCGAGTTTTTCCTAAACTCGGAATCTTTCCCGCGCTCAGAGCTTCCCTTCTTCTTCTTGTTATATTTATGAGAATTTTCCTCCTCTCTTTCTCTTCTTCCCCCGCCAGAAGCCTTAACAGACTTAATTCTGGTTGCATCTAAGGTGAGAGATAAGGATAAGTCCACCGCGAACCTATATGTGGTTGGCCTAGATGCTTTAACATTTCCTTTTATCTCTGGTGCTAGGCCTCCAATGAAACGCGCTATGCGTTTAGGTTCAGGGGTGACTAAATAAGGAACTAGGCGGGACATAGTGTTGAAACTTGTCACATATGCCTGACAATCCAAATTCTCCATGACCAGAGTCAAGAAGTCCGATTCTATCCTTTCTACCTCGTGCTGAGGGCAATAGTTTTCCTTGACTAATGCAACAAATTGATCCCAAGACAAGTTGTAGAGTAGAACCTTTCCCGTGGCTTGGAGCAATGATCTCCATCATGCCAACGCTTCTCCTTTGAATGATTGTGAAACAAATTTCACAACATCTTGCTCCGCACAACCGCTAATGTCAACAACAGCGTCCATCTCATCGAGCCATGTCATACAATCAATGGCCCCTTTTTCTCCTGTAAAGTCTCTGGGCTTGCAGGAGACAAAATATTTATATGAGCAGGTCTTAACTGGTGCCTCTTGACGAAGCACAACCTGTCTTGACGGAATACTCCTTTGATTTGACAAGTCATGAACATCGTCCTCCCTTAACTCATGTGTGTTAGAAGGGGGCTTACTCCGAGTCACAGATAGAGTCTTAGAGTGGGTATCATTTGATTCATCATACTGTCTGTCAAGAGCTCGAGTAACAGCATAATCTATTATTGCCTGCAGTTCTGCTCCAGTTACATTGATTCTGGTAACATCATTGTCCTCCTTCATGTGGCTGTTAACTTCATCTAATCCAGCCATGTAGCTTGATGGCTATATAAACATTGACAATGATTTATTCAGAGGTTATTATGGAATCATCATTTTTGACGATTCATCAACCATGGTAATATAAACCATATTGGTTAATTTGTTAGTTATATTTAATTAGTATTTTCATTATAATTTATCCTAGTTATAAAACATTAAGGATATTAAAGTGGCGCAAAAAGGCCTAGTCACAAGGACAGTTTTAAATTTTATAAGCCATGATTTCAGAGAATCGAGGCATTAAGGTTTGAACATAGTTGGTTACCTTTTCTTGACAGAGAGCCAAAGGCTTCAACTGTCTATTGTCTTTTAGGACAATAGATATAGCCCGTGAGCATTTCCCTTCTCAGGGATGGTTATAATATGATCATCTTCTCAGATGCTATTAGTCAAGATCGTATGGATCCTACCGACTATTATGCTTGGACCTGGTCCAACATTTTTAGACAGGAGGTCAAAGACCACCACTGTCGTTGTCTTATCGGACAACAAGTTTAGCCCGTAGGCACTTCATCACTATCGAATGTTTATAATATGATCATCTTATAGGATGACACAAGCCATGATTTCTAAATCACTAGGCTAGATAAGAAAATTGGAAGAATCCAATATAAGGATGACTGTTGTGATTTTCTCGAATCACATTTGTCAAGAGTGCTAACACGTTCTTAGGTGTTAACAAGGATTTGAATCTCTTGAATAGGTCTTACCATCTTGGCCATGTCTAAAAATGACACGTGGCTAGGTCTTGTCCTTTTTAGATTTTTGCCATTTTATTATAATGATAGATCTTATAAAAGGAATGTTATTTTCCATTTATTTAATATTTCAAGTTTAGAATGACAATTTAATCTTAATCATTCCACTATATAAAAAATAAAAGTACAGAGTTGCCCTAAGCGGGACTTGAAAGGAATAATGTTGTCCTAGAAGGGACTGAAAGATAAATATGTCCTTATAAGGACTAATAAAGAAACGATCTTTAGCAAAAAGGGGTTTTCTTCGTCACTTTACTTTCGAATGTTCCCTCCCTGGATGCTCGTTTTATTCTAGCCGCGGTACGAAGCTCAGCATTTCAAGGCTCCGGATGTGGAGAATTTCTAATACAGCTTCTTCGCTTGGCGACATATCCAATATATAAAAATTGGAAGCAAAATTTACAGATTTGGATTGAGAGTAATCCTATGTTAAGTCTAGACTCAGAAGGTCAAGGAATGTGCTAATGTGTCATTGAGATTAAACACAAAAAGGCTAGTGTTTAATTCACTCAATGTTGGCTCTGATACCAACCTGTCACACCCCGATATTTCCACGTTTCACCGGTGGGCCCGATAGGGGAGTATCGTGACGTAGTTGATATCATCATAGTCAAACAGCACAATATATAGATGCACATTTTTATTTTTGACAGTTTTGGCCCCCGCACTTCCAAACTTGATTTTTAATATGGTTTCTTGCACTTGTAACCCCCAAACTTGACTTTTAAGGACCCCAAGTCATAAACCAACTTTGTTTAGTCCCCGGTTATTCATACGATCACCGAAAAGTCTTAAATTTCAACGTTGACGCTTTTAACCCCTCGTATACAAATATTGCCATAACTTCCTCATACGATAACGAATCTTTATGAAATTTATATCGTGCATTCTAGTGAGCATAATTAATCGTTACAAAGCTTCGGGTTTGCTAAAAGGTCACTCAGAGGTATACTTTAAACATGTTGACACATTTAACCCCTGTAGTTTGTAATCTCTCACTTTCTTTCATATTTAGCTTCGTATGATCCATGATTTATTCGTTTGAAGGTATGATCATCCTGTAGGGTTACTGTAAAGTATATTTATTCTTTGTTGACATTTTGAACCCTTATATTCACATAGTTTCTTTATTTGTCAACTTTAGTCCCTCTAGAGTATTCTTTCACACGTTCAAGCTTATGACGCGTGTCAATACATTATAGGACATGAAATTTCGAGGTGTTACACAACATCTATCATCTCTTATTGATTTATAAAACACCATAAATGTATCATAGTTATGTTAAATTATACTATTAAAACGCCATAAAATAAAACACTATGAAATAATTTTTTATAGGCGAAGAGAGGTTAAGATTGAGAATAAACGTCCATACTGGAAAGGCCCAAAATGCCAATAAAAGGAAGGCATTAAGTCAGAATGCTAAGGTTGAGGAAGAACCATATCATGAATTCAGTGGGGCTAGGGTCTTGTCAAGAGTAAAACCTACAAACTTGACTGCTTGGTTTATGAATCTAAACGAAAATCAAAGAAAGGCAGTACACCAAATGGGGTTTGGTGCTACACTAATGTTGAAAATAGACACCGTACCGACAATGCTTGGGTACTGGTTGGTTGAAAATTACAATGAAAAGACAAACACCCTAAACGTTGGCAACCATACCATACATATGAATGAAGAATTGATAAACTCTTTAACGGGTATACCGAATGGAAGGGTGCCCGTAAACATGAAAAAAGACCAACAACTAAAGACCAGATGATGGCTGAGTGGAAAGCACAGTTCCAAGGGTTGGGTTAATAGACCAAGTGTGAAGTTATACTTTGATAACGTTTTGCCTATGATGGATGGCTTTGGGAGAGACTTCTGCCTAAATTTCCTTGTAGCATTCTTCACTATAATGGGACATGCAACTGATAATGCAGTCGTCAACAAACAATTCTTGCACAACGTCACACCAAACGTTCAAATAAACCAAATGAACTGGTGTAGTTATATCATCCAATGCTTGCAACACGCCAAAACCGCACTGTCTCCAAAAAAGCATTACACAGGGCCACTGATCATACTTGCGGTAAGAATAAAATTTCACTATTCATTTGTGTGTCATTAAAACGCCAAAAAATACCTGTCATTTGAAAAATCTATTTTGTTACAGCTTGCCTTGGTGAACGATGCCTGCAATAGGAAAAAATGGGACCGAAAAGAAGGATACCCAATTGAGTGGGTTACAACAGATACTCTTGACTTATTTGAGAGTGCAATGGCAAAACGCCTTGTTGGAAATGAAGTAAAAAGGAAAACAGTCAAAAAAGCTAAGGGAAGCACGCCCAAAAAAACAAGAAAAATGCAGGTGGTTGTTCATGATGAAGATGATGGTGATGATGTTGAGAATAAAGATGAAGATGATGTTCACAAGGTCGATGAGCATGCTGATAACAATGATGGTGAGTTTGATGATGATGATGGTTTTGATCATGATTATCATTATAACTATGATGTGCAAAACGCCATGCCCTTCAATGATGATGAAGAGGCTTCACTTCAAAGGATGGTGAATGAGGATAGAGAAAGCCGGGAAATGATGTTTGAAGTTTCTGCATCAGGAATGTCAAACCCTGAAATACCAGAGCTGGCGTGAGTGGACCGGTATCTTCATTGCACAGCGGAAGCAAATAAGCTAAGACTTCTAGAAAATGAACGCCCACTAAGTACTCGAATCTCCAATGGTTCTCCTATTCCAACCGTGCCATAATTTGAAAAAAAAATAACCTGAGAAAGAAACATGCGAAAAATCAACATAAAGTTGAGCGAGTTCATAGTTTGTTTGTAAAAGATTTGAAGTAAATCTTTTAGATAACCGGTTTTTGAAATATGTTTGAGAAAACGAAATAAAAATCATTTCCTTTGGCATGTTATATGAAAACTTTTGTATTTGTGAAATCTTGTATGTGTAAAGCGTTATATTTGTATAACCTTGTATATGTAAAGTTTCATGTTTGTAACACTTGGATGGCTGTCAATGTCTGCGCATGACAATGACAAACATGCATGCATGAGTCTGTATGTTGGACTCGTCAGTCCTTAAGATGAAGGCCTTAGGTGCATGCAAGTTTGGGTTGTTGTATTTGGGACACACAGTCTCCGCTGTTCTTGTACAGGACTAAACAGTCCCCTTTGTAACTAGGACCAACCCCGTCACTAGTATTTGTAGCTCATGCATGTTTCATACTGTTCATGTTTTTGTAAAAACCGGTATGTTTTGCATAAGTTTTTCGTAAACCATTTGAGTTCAATGAAATCCACAAATCATTTGTGTTAATTAAAACATGTTGTAACATGGTTTAGAATATATAGTTTTTGTTCATTCAAAAACCTCGTATGTTATTGCAAAACGTGCTTGTCTAAAAATATGCAAACTTTGTTCATCGAAAACTTTGTATGTTTCTACAAAACGTGCATGTCTTTCCACCCCGAAAACATTTATAAAAATGTAAAACCGTAAAAAGGTGGGGTTATGAACTCACCTAGATTTTCATGTGCAAAGCTAGCTTAATATGACTTGGTGATGTCGTTCCCAAGACGTGACTCGCTAGCGTGTATTCTACAATATTCCTAACACGGAATATCTTATAAGTTTCTAAATAAAAGCGGTAACTAATCTACGTGTCACCGAGCTCTACCGAATCGTTAACTGAACAATTCGACGTAAGTTGTTAACATAACGAAAATGATTAAGTTATACTCGTTTAGTTTCGCTTAATGTCGTTAATAGTTTACTAAGTCTAGAAAGTACTTAGTTTTCGAGAATTTTCGAATATATAGATATTTATACAAAGGATAGTGTTAGTCGTCCCTCGAAGTCGCACGTGTATGTAGCGAAGAATATATAACAAAATCGTATTATATGTCGTATGCCGTGTAGGCGTTTTGAAATAAATATAAAAGTGATATTTATTTTACAACAGTGTCATCGAGTTGTTTGTGTTTGAAAATAAATATATATTTATATTTATTTTTATAAATGAATACGAGCCGCTTGATGCTTGAAATAAACATAAAACTATGCTTATTTTTATAAAAGAATTCGTTATTGTTTAGTACTAGAAATAAATATATAAAATATATTTATTTTTGTAAAACGAATTCATGTCATTTGATCTTTGGAATAAATATAAAAGCTATAATTTATAAAACGAATTCGTGTCGTTTGGTATTTGAAATAATATGTAAACTATATTTAAGTTTACAAAAGAACCGTCGTCTTGTTTGATGTTCAAAACAAATATATAAACTATATTTATTTGTAATAACAAATTCAAGTTATCGTCGTTTAAAACAATATAAGTAATTAAATTGATTTTTATAAAAGATTTGAAGAATTTTCAAGTTTTAAAATAAATATAATAACTATATTTATTTGTTTTAAATAATTTCCGAATAGTCGTTTTCGAAGGTTGTAAAGTGTCGTTGAAAGTAATATATTTTGTGTTTCTTTTCATAAAATTCGTTAAACTTAGATAGTTCTCGTTTTACAATAAAAACACATTTTGTTTTCGGGTTTTTCTCGAAAAACGGGCAGAGTTTCCTCTGTTTTTGGACGCCCCCGACAACGCAAGTTGTCGTTATTTTCAAAATCAATCTAGATTCAATCAATATAATAAATATATAAGATTTCATCAGATGTGTAAAGATGTAAAGTTATGCTTTTATCGAATGGTTCGAGCTCGTTTCTCACGTATATAAAACTATAAAAATAACAAAACAATCGTGCCTTTAATCTTTACCAAATCATCATGTCGAAACGCCGAACGTGTTGACCGAGTTGACCGGGTCAACTGAGTTGACCGGCTGAGTTGACTCGCTGAGTTGACTGAGTCGATTCACCGAGTTGACCAGGTTTGACTGAGTTGACTCGGTTTGACCGAGTCAACCCGAACCGCTTCATATCTGACCCAAACCGGCTGACTCGAACCGAACCGTCAACTTCCGTTTCCCCGAACCATATGTTGACTGATGCTGACCAACCCGACCATTGTTGACTGTTGACCCGAAGTCAGACCCGGTTTGCCTGAGCCACTAACCCGACCTGTAACAGTCCCGAACCCGAAATCTGAGACGACCGAGCCACACATCCACGCCACTTGTCATCATCATCAGTCCCTCGACAACATTTCATCATCATCATCATCATCGGCAACAGCAACATTTATCATCATCAGCTCTTAAAAAGAAAGAAATGAAAAAAAAAAAAAACGAGTGAGGTGAAGGTTACCGGAAATCAAACGGCTCCTGGTCATCGGCCCTCCACTGTCTTCTGAATGTCATCATCACCGCCAAGATCCTCAACCGCCGTCGTCGGACCACCACAATCATCCTCCCCATCGGAAAAACAACCCGACATCATCATCATCCTCGATCATCAGCAAATAGAAAAAAAGGGAAGAAAGGAGAGGGGATTTACTGAAATACCCGTCGGATAAAGACAAGGTCCGCCGGAAAAATTGTGAAATCCGTCGGTTAAAGAAGGACCACCGGAAAATCGGTGAGATCCGTCGGATAAAGACAAGGACCACCGCCGTCTCCTCCACTGCCGCCGCCGACAGCGCCGCTACCTCTTCGCCATCTCTCTCTTCTTTTCTCGCCAACCGTCGCTCACCACCACCACCCGACGATGGTGGTGGTGGTCCGTTCCATACATCGCATGAAGGGGGTGTGGGCCTGATGTGCGATCACCGGAGAAGACGAGAGGCGCCGGAGCTCGGTCATCATCTCCGGCTCCGGTCGCCGGTGTTTGTTTGTGATAAAAAATGAAAGAAATAAGGGGGTCTACCCCCTTATACACCAAAGGTTTATGTAGTGGGCTTTGGGCTTGGGCCCAAGGCCCACAAGCCCAATCGCGTTTTTACGTGGCCCGTTATTTCCAACGAACCGTTTCCGCACCCGAGCTCCGTAAAATATGATAATGTATATTATTATATTTATTTTTTTAAATAAAATAACGTAAAATAGTGCCGGTAGATGTCATTTGCGCGTTTGTTCGTCGATAACGGTAAAAATTCGCGTAAAAGGCGCCGTTCGCCGTTTTAATCCGTTTTTCGATCCGGTTTCGAACACGGTTACTAAAATTTAATTACGAAGCTAAAATATATCGTAAAAATTTAATAGTTGTCGGCGTTGTCAGTATTTTGTTCGGTTTCAGTTTATTACCGTTAAATTTTCCGCAGACCGCCATACGCGTACTGTAGAACCGAATAGGCATTCCTAAGCTTACTGATGGCCTAAGTGAGTTAATTTGCGTCGTAAACACTATTTATTTTCGCGTTAATCACCTGTTAATCACGTAATTAAGGGCGTAAACTACCGGTTGTCACAAGGAAACCATGCTATTGTCAGAGGAGTAACACAGTTTGACAACATTTTTGCTGATGTAGAAGAACAAAACAATGAACTTGAAGAGGTATGTTATTCAAATAATAAATTAAAAAAAAAAACACAAAACACCATGTAACAACCCTCAAGAAAACCGACACCCTCGATATGTCTTTAAATACAACCCGTAAGTAAAAACCGAGCCCGAAATATAGTATAGCATTTAGAAATAAATTAAATATAAAATCTAATGTTTAAGTTGAGGCGGGCCGCGTAGGACCTCACCTCAAGCTCACGCGGGCCGTATCAAGGTTTAAAACATTATTCTGTGAACTTTAAGTTAAGACGGGCTGCGTAAGACCCCGTTTAGGTTAACGCGAGCCGCGTGAGATCGAAATGGTGGCGCAGCCCGGTGATGACATGTGTCATCATCGTGGCGAAGCTAGGTAGTGACCCGGATCAGCTATACTTTGACTGTATGTTGACGCGGGCCGTGTAAGGCTTTTCCTTACCTTACGCGGGTCGCCTGAAAGTCTAGTTCAGCAACTATAAATAGCAGGCTTCAGATTTCATTTCAATTCGTTCAACTTTCAATTCTCAATCTCAAATTCTGTAGGAGAGTTATTATACTCGGGTATTACACCCCTAATTAGCGAGGTTCTGCTCCGTTGTAAGTATTATAACCCCAGTTTCGTAATAGATACGCTGCCCGGTTGATTTAGGGTTCCGTAACAACTGTCGTGGTTCTGCCCGACGTAGTTGTTGGAATGCCATCTCGGGGAGGGTATCATTTATATTCTTTAAAGGGTTATGATACTAACCAATGTACATTTGTATAAATTATAGATTTTCACCAGGAAACCCTTACGGAAAATCTAAGATAGCAATGTGAGTAATCTCCTTTTTGTGTCAACTGTTTTATAAAACCCCAATTGTTTATATCATATTACCAGTATGTGAGTCGTGTAATTCTTCAATTATCACCGGTATTATGGGGTTTTGTATACATTACTTGATAACCTTCACAATTGGACAACGGGTTAGCCAATGTGTGATATGACCATAGCCATAGATACGGTCGAGTGGCAAGTACTGAATGGGTAATTGTATAGATATAAACATTGTAATCGCTCTCAATACTGTGGTAATTGATAAAACTCTTTTTGATTAAATTGGGATTCACTCACCAGTATTTCCCACTGACAAATATTTTTAAAACATGTTTCAGGTAACACAATGTGAAAGCCAACTGGGAAAAAGCCTGCTCGAGAGCACTGACGGCTTGGAAAATAAGTGGCTATAAAAGTTATCTAAAACACGGTGTTTAAAAATTCAATAAAATAGGGTGTGTCCCTATAAATGTATTGTAATAAGAAACTTGGGTTTTTCCCATGTGTTTATTAATATTAAATATGGTGGTTTTACTCTGATAAACATTTCCTAACTACGGTCCTGATGTAAATTCCGCTGCCAAATTAAACAAGCTGATACCACCAAAACTCTGAGCTCGCGTCCGCCCGTTCCCGGGACAGATAAGGGATCGGGGGTTGCGACAGAAAGTGGTATCAGAGCCTAGCCACTGGTCTAAGCCAAAGAAGTGTTCTGCTGACACTTAAAGTTATATTTTGTGTTAGGAAATAAATTATGGAAATACGTGCATAACTGTAATTATTGTTATGTGTTATTTGACTATCTGTTAGTTTACAGTATGAGTAAGAAAAGAATTTCAGGACATCTATCGTCAATTAGGTAAATCACCAAAAGATAAGGAAACCTCATTCCAACCAAATTCCTTAAACTCAAATAACGACCCCTGGTGGGATAACAATAGGGACTATGTGCAACGTTACCCAATACATGAAGATATACCCATGTAAGACTTAGGAGCCTACCCAGATTTGGACCCTCTAGATCCCTATTACCATGACGTATACCTTAGGGAAATTTTAGAAGATCCTTATCAAATTCAGACACCTACACCCCAGATTCCGAACCCAGTCCTAGAACCTGCAACCCCAATGAGTGCAGAAAACGTACAAGAACTTAGGACTTTTGGGGAGGAAATTTTAGAAAGCAGTGAGAGAATGAGAAATATAGGAGAGCAACTCGTATGGAAATACGATGAGCGCAATATGAATTTTTGAATAAATCCATATTCGTAGATATGATGGCAGAAACGGTAATAGTAATAATAATAATGATAATAAAATAAATGTATGTACGGATGCCTATTATTATTTATTTCATTAGGTATTGTAATTTTTAATTTCAGTACTAATGTGTAATAGATGAATAGAGTAAAGTCGCAATGATCAACACTTTTGACTAAATTGCGTATCATGTGATTTGCTATATTAAATATTATTCTATGATATTAGATGTTTAAAAATTCAGATGGCCGACGAAGTAAATCAAGGAAATCTGAATAATGATAACCAGAGTAACATTAACTTGGTTAATGAGAATCCTAGCCTCAATAACAATGGAAACCAAGTGGATAATAGTGTTGTCCAACACATAGTAGCACAAGGAATTATAGATGCAATGCCATTTATTCTTCAAACTGTTACGGATGCTGATAACAAAAGTAAACATAGCAGTAAGCGACCAATTGAACCAGAACACAGCGTGAACAATGGACCCGTACTTCAAGCGTCCATTCCCAAAAGAAGAAGAACCATGCCTTATGGTTGTTCTTATAAAGAATTCTGGTCCTGCAAACCAATGGAATTCTCGGGCAACAAAGAGGCCATTGCAACCCTACGCTGGATAGAAAAGACTGAGGCAGTCTTAAGAATCAGCAAGTGCGCAGAAGAAGATAAAATATTGTTTGCTTCCAATCTGTTTAAGAACTCCGCCTTAGAA